>OY728154.1:55720000-57020000 GCA_963277665.1 Viscum album
AGGAGGTTCAGTCGAGGGGGTTGCACGTCGTAGGGAGGATCGTCTGGAGGGGGTTGAGTGCCTGAAGGAGGATCGGCCGAGGGGTGTCATGCGCTTGAGGGAGTTCGTTCATAGATGGTGTCGCACTGTAGGGGTCACGACCAAGGAGTGCATGCTGGAGGTAAAAGGAAGAGGGTGAACCCTATTCGGGTTCTCTAAACCTAAACCTAAATAATAATAATAAATCATCATCATCATCGTCATAATAATCATAAAAAATATTGTTGTTGTTGTTGTTGTTGTTGTTTTTGTTGTGGTGGTTGTTGTTGTTGTTGTTCTTTAAACATTCATTTATTTTTATTTTCCATTTTTCTCATTTCACTCTTATTTTAATTTTAAATTAATTATTTTTAATTTATTTAAAAAGAACTCATCACTTTTATGTGTTCTAACTTCTGGAAAAAAATCAATCTGAAACCTAGTTTTAAAAAGGATTCGCAAATAAATAAAAAATTTTAAAATCCCCTAGATTTTTTTGTTTGGTTCAAATTACAAACGTTAAAATGTGGTTTCAGAAGTAGGAACCACCACATGTGATTTTCCCATACATTTTTAACAGTGAATTGATATTTATGGTCACAAAGACTTATGAAAACTGAAACTAAATTCTCATCAAATGAAAATATACCCAAGAGAAATCATTTATCATTAAGGGACTACTTGAAGATATCTTTAATTAGAGCATAAAATACAAAACCCAATCTTAAATTCTAGTGTTTTCAAGACATTTAGGCTCAGGTTCCAAAGAAATAACTCCTTAAAACTCTACCAATAAGCTTTTAAGATCATCAAAAGAAAAAGGATCACTTGTGGAAGGTGTGTTTTCCACTTGTGAAGTTAATTTGGATTTTAAAAATTTAGATTTTTCTTTAAGCGACAGCAGAGAAAAAGGTGCTTATAAAGGTGTTACATTATCCTCACATATTTGTATCTCAAACTTAGCCTCAAAATTTATGAAAATAGTGGCTCAAGGGGTTATGTTAATACAAATAGGTTCATTAAGAAGATTTTCAAAAGCGATTTGAGTAATTTTTGAATTAAAAATCATAAATGATTCCTCTTCCAAACTACCCTCAACTTCAAAATAACATTCAAAACCTAAATTAGTTGAGGAATGGTGTGTAAAATAGGGGAGATAAATTTGTTAATCATTCACAAAATCAAGTTTCACCCTATTATAAATCTCTTCCAAAATTTCCTCATCAGAATATAGAAAATCATCAACCACTAATTTCTAAGAATTGTTTCTTCTTAGACCATATATTGTGTGCTCAACCCTTTCTTGAGGATATAATTCTATGAGTTCATCCCCTGAATCAAGGTCTATTAAGTGTTCAAATTCAATTTTTGGGGGATAAATTCTTAATTCAATTCTAAGAAAATCATATTCAAGTAATTTCATATTTAAATAATTTTCCCCAGGTTAGTCAACACTATTTACAATTTCATTACACAAATATTTAGAGGATTTAAAATTGAGTGAGCAAAGGAATGAAAATTCATAAATCAATTTTTCTTCAAAGAAAATTATCTCACCATTTTCAACAAACATCATTTCAAAGATATTTGGGTTTCAAGTTTCAAAACAATGAAGGGTAGTTTTGAAATTAGGTTTAATAATTTTAGAATCATTGATTTCCAGATTGTTGCTCTCTTCCAAATTATTCCCAATTATAAGTACTTGTTCATTGCTTAAAATTTCATAAAAATAGGGTGAAGATTTTTTTACATTAAAGATTTCATTGTTTATATTATCCTCAATCTGAGAAATCACATTTTGAAAACTCCTATAACAATGAACTTTTTCAAAGCTAAGAATCATATAGAGAATGGGGAATTTCTCTTCAATATCTTTCAGTTGTTTCTCAAAATTTTCTAACTCAAATCCCATTAAGTTCTTCACATATTCATCAGTTTTGTTCTCTTCATCTATAGAGTTGGTTATTTCTATATTTTGTTCTTCTTCGTAATCTGGTTCTTCCCAAAAAAGTATTGTTGCTTAGTTCCAGCCTCACTCTTCTCCAAAATTTCATTTTTAGTTTTTTCAAAGACATTTTTCTATTTAATTAATTCATATTATTCTTGATATCTCATCCTTTACTATGATTCCCAAGTTTTAGTTTGTGTTTTTTTCATTCAGAATTTATGGGATTCATCATATTAATCAAATTTATCAATCATTTTCCACAACACTTCTTTCAAAACCGATTGATCATAGGGTTTGGGTTCATAAAAGCTTTATTTTTATTCATATTGATGGGGTTGTTGTGGAACGTTATAGACACACTTTCAAGAAGTTTTCCCATATTATCCACAAAAAATAACACAGTAAAAATGATTTTGTTGACCCAAACCCCTTGTAAGTTCCATATTTTTTTACAGAAATCAAAAACCAAAACAAAAAAAATCACCTTCAACACAAAACTCAATAGAAAAATTAGAGAAAAACAATAAATATATCAAAGCTCAACACACACAAAAGGAAGCATAAATTGATAAATGGATCAAGTAGTAGGTTCTTTAGAAAATTTATTTTTTTTATTTTTTTATTTAAATTTTATTATTTTTATTTTTTTTATTGTATTTTCAAAATCCCAAGACACTCAGCAAATGCCTTCCACAGAAATGGTTCTAAAATTTGATCATGGTGTGGTCATTGGCAAGCCAGTTAAATTAAAAATTTATACTCCTACCAACTGTTAGATAGCGAAAAGTATAGTTGAACTATAGGGAAGGTTGGAGAGATGTTCTAGGGATTTATTAATTGTCTTAAAATATAAAATTAATGGAAATAGTATGTATGAATGAACAGGTAAATCCTATGTGAAAAAGAGGATGAATAAGATGGTGTTAAATTCATTAAAAACCAAACTATTTTAATGAGTAGAGACATCCAAAAATATTATCAAGAGAAAATATATTATTCGGTAAATTTATTTCCTCATTTTCAAAGAGATGATAGAAATCAACATTCGAAAATATGTGGTAAAAATATTTCTCAAGAATATTAACCAACAACCATCTGATTTTTCAGTTCTCACATACAAAAATCATTTTATTATTAAAATCAATAAGTTGAAATCAATTTCAAAAATATTACACAATTGAAGATTAAAATATGGACTAAAATAATCAAAAATCTCTACTCAATTAAACAAAATGCATGTTTACAAATAGAAAATACAAGAACAATAAATTGATATATAACAGAAAGAAAAGAGAAAGAGAGAAGAAATATCATCAGTCAAGTCGAAGTCAAACTATCTTCGCTTCAGCTCCCTCTCTCTCATCTGATGAAGTACCTGCTTGTGCTCTCAAATTCCATTACTCCTGAGTATTCATGTTAGCTCCCATATCCATAAAATGTGAGTGTAAAAATAATGGTGGAGTCTTTCTATTATTATTCGCGTATTCCCCTTTCATTCTTAAAATGCACACCGACATGTTTTGCTAGGATTATATGGAAATCATCAATGCAATTATAATTTTTCTATGGCCTTATATCACTTCCACATCACTCTAAAAATTCCTCCAATAACTCTAATAAATTCCTAGTAAATTAATGCATCATCTGGTACAACTGTTCCTGTATGATGTCACCAGTTCTCCATGGTCCTTTAGAACTGTAACGACCCAGGTATTTATAGAATAATGCTTTTTATTTTCAATTAATATTTATGAATAATATATAAATTTTACATTAAAAGGGGACACTTTTTTTGATAGCTTACTCATCATGCAACAACGGGTTTCTCTGAAATCTTACGTTGCACACAAATTTGAGTTATACTAAAAAATAATACAACAATTATTATTATTTTAAATGGTAGTTAATACCTAGCCCTTGGAATGGAAGGAATGAATAATATAAACTAAATTTTGAAATATGGTTTACACATATTTAAATAATGATTCATTGGTTACCAAATTTATTATAAATGGAAATAAAAACCAATATAATATAAAGGATATGTTTTTATAAAAACCTATTTAAAAGAGAATAATTATGTTTATAAAATCATATCACTCTTTATGGATTTTTATTTAATGAAAAATATGTGTTATATATTAAATGTAATGTTTTAAATTCATCTTATATGTTTTCTAGATATGATATAAGAACATATTCAATTTTTTAGATAAAAGAAGTATTTTTCTAAAAATTCAGTTTTATCACCTTTTTGTAACACCCCAATATTTCATAGTAAGTTATATCTTTAAATTAAGTCAATAGCGTATACTGCACGCAACACCGACTTGGCTTGTGTTATACAAAAGATTGAGTTTCTGTGAAACAACACATTAGTACTATAATTATTTAAACAATATATTTATTTATCAATTAAATATTGTGATATGAATAGTAAAAATAGAATTTTATTGTTATTTATAATGTTTTCACATAAATAAAACATATTTATAATGAAATGAATATGTTTTGTTAAAATAGATATATATTTAGAAAAACTATTTTCCTAAAGGAACTACTTTTTATGTGCTTTTTTGAACAATAATAAAATTAATATTAGACACTCCTAAAAATTAAATTTGGTAAAATAGACTAGTGAAAAATATTGCATAGTACATAAAACCTGCCTTTTTATTTAAATAATTATTATTTTTATTTAAATTTATTTTAAAGTCAAAATAGATACATAATACTTCTATTAGTCCAATGTAATTCATTGGAGTCATTTTATAATAAGATTAGATATATAAAATTTTATTGAACTTTTTAATGACTTTTACCCACCTTCTAGGCACATTTGCAGATTTTCATAAAATGTAATTTTATCGCATCTGTGAATTGAATTTCTGAAATCCAAGAGACATGGTTGACATCAGTAAGTAAAATGTGGTTCAATAGGATAAAAATAATTTTTGGTGAATAGTAACTTTTGAATTTTATTTACCACGGTTAAAAGTAAATAGGGTAATTAATGGTAAAAATAATATTATAATTACCCTAACACGTGTCCTAATTCTATTGGATAAGTTTATTTTGACCAAAATCAAACTTATGAATAAAATATGATCCTTTTTATCCACTTGGATTAGATTAGGACATTTATTATTATTTTATTTAAAGAAGAGTTAAAAGTGTAAAATTCAAAGTTTAATAACTAACTCATTTTTAATATAGGGTTATACATAAGATAAATTAGACTATAAATATAAATTAGAAATATAAAATAATTTCATACATCATGGTACTTTATTTATAATTTTTAGATATTAAATAATTAAATTTATTTATCACACAATGATGATGTTGTAATTACCTTATTAATGAAAGATTAAAATAATTGATATTATAAATATTAAAATAAATGTAAATTGAGACTTTTTATGCATTATATGAATTTTATAGATTAATATTACATGTTAGAGTTGATTAAATAAAAATATTTTTAAGTGATAAAGTTGTTATGACTTTAACAAAAATCAAATATTAAATAGTGTCAAAATTGACATAAATGAGTTTTTAAAACAAATACGATTTTATTAAATGAAATAATATTCATAAAAATATAAGGTTCTTCCAAAGGAATTAGATAAGATTATATATGTCAATAATGAACCACTTTAGGTTATCTTTCCAGTTTATAGTAATTTTATTAACCATATAATATAAAAATACAAGGAGACGTGGTAAATGTCAAACTATTTAACTAAGAGTTAAATCTAAAAGTTAAGGTTAATATGGTGACCTAAACTTGTCTAAAACCTATTGGTTGAGAATATTTAGACCCATACCCACCTTAAACTTTAAATAAATCCATTTGGATCCTTTATAAACAGAAAATTATTTTATAATTAAATAATATTTTAAGATTTTCCTAAAGTGACCCTCACCTTTCTTATAAAAGGGAACTTCCCCTTCTCTCAAAATCACACCAACAAAGCCATTTTTCTCTGCCAACCCCTAATCAAATATCCTCCCAACTACCCTCACTTTAACATAGAGTCCTTTATTTGATCATAAAGCCAACCTATAGAGCTCTTTTGATCAAATCAAAAGGAAGCACCTGAAGAAGAGGTAATTATTCCATCACCTCTTTCAAAGTTCTTTTATTCTTCCACTTAATCTTTCTTTGTTTTATCAATAAAAAAATAATAGCTTCTGTAACATCCCAGGTAAATAAAGAATAATACATTTTCATATTTATTAATATTTACGAATTAAATATTAATTTTACTTTAAAGGGGTTGCTATGTTCGATAGCGTACCCGATACACAATGATGAGTTCCTTTGAAAACTTACGTTGCACACTAGTAATAAAATAATAATATTTTAAATGTTAGTTAACACGTAGCCATTGTACTGGAGGGAATGGGTAGAAATAACTGAAATATGATTATATATGTTTTTTAAATGTTTTTACATTGATCTAATAAAGGATAAAGGCTTAAAATACGAAAAGAATTCAATTTTAGGCATTTATACCCTAATTTTCACTAAAGGTTCACTTATCACCTTTTGATGGCGAACCATCATTAAATATAGTTTTGATCACTCTTATACATTCTATTGGACCAAATATAACTCTTTTTTAGAATCAGGACATCAAAATTTACTTTGTGTAAATTTTTGGTATTTTTCCGATAAAGTTCATTTTTTTAATGAATAGTGTAAGATGTTGTATTTTAATTCAAAACCTCTTTTTAATATAATTTATTTATATGATTAGATTATATTTTGAATTGGTTTTAAAGTGAAATTAGAATATATTTTTACCATTAAATCCAATAGTGGTCATTGTAATTAATTTCACTTTGAAATCGAACTTAAACTAGTGCCAATCTTTTTATACTTATTGTTTCATAAAAACACGCTATTTGTCATGACAGCGGGAATTAATTATTAAATTAATTTGTAACGCTCCGACCCTAGTTACCTAGATTCGGTGCATTATTACATAACATTGGAATGATCACGAGAAATATCAAGTCTCGAAAGACCGATTAGTTTAGTAGCCTTGGAATAGCTAGATACATCTATAAATTTTTACATTACATCATATAAAAAACATCTTGTCTTCATATCCCCTCATACTATCCCTGCAGGTCATTCATAAATTACTTCTTCATAATCCTGGGAAAAATAAAACATTGAAAGGGGTGAGATCAGATGCTCAGTAAGGATAACATTATAACAGAAGCTTTCATAGATAAGCATAAACACTTAAGGCAGTTTATAACTAAAACAAAAGCCTTATAAACTTGAACTTCAGCATAAAATGGAAAAGATAAAATAAAATAATTCCATTTACTTACTCACTTGGATATTCTACTAGTCGAACAATCCCATGCAATATTAATAACCACTTTCATAATGATGGAATGCATAATGCCAGACTATCATAACCACATAGCCAAGGCCTCGTGCCAAGACTACAAATAAGATTTTACCAAGGCCTTGTGCCAAGACACTAGTTTGTCTCATGAGACATACCGATGCATCGAGGAGCTATAGCGGGCTCCACCCGTCACTTATTAAGTCCAATTCATTCCTCATATGAACAGGTTTAAACATAACATAAACATTCGTATTAAAACTAGCATACGAAATGTCAATAATTTTACCACAAACCATGAATGGTATAAAAATATCACATCCACAGTCAAACATAACTCATTCAATACAATATGGAAGATTGTATTGTATCACATTAACCTCAATCAAGAATAATGAAGGATGTTGACATAGATGAAAATAATCATCAAAACTATTTGAGAGAAATATCCCCCTTTTCTTGAAAACATTTAAAAGTCACACTATTTGTCAAGAAGCCATTTAAAAATAGATTTTTGAATCAAAGTATCCCATACCACTTTGAAACTTTTAAAAGTATTTTTAATTTTAAAACAATAATTTCCATATAAATAGATCCTTAAAACCATTTTTTTAAAACATGGACATTAATGAGAAAGATTTAGAAGAATAAGTCTTTAAAACATTTAAAAATGGTATTTTAGTTAGAGTTTCTAAACAAAATAGAGACACTTGGATATAAATAATTGAGGTAATAAAAACATTGTAATATCATGAGAGTAAAGGGATTCATGATATACTATGTCAAAGTACATTATATACACCACATAAAATCGATTTGGTGTATATCAACAAAGAAGTCTCAATGGAATGTAAATTGAGATGAAATATCTCATAAAGGCCCTACCATTAGGATAAGGATAAATCAAAGACATAGTTATGTGTGAAAAATATAAATACACTAAATATTATTGGATATTCAGTGTAAAACAATAAAAGGACATTCACACATAATCTTGTAAAAACAACACCAATGAATTGGATGTTTAACTCAACAAATAGAGAATGAGTTAAAATTACTCTTATCAAATTCATATCGATGACTTGAGAAATTATCAATGGAGTGATTATGTGTATCAAAAGTATATCCACAGAAAAGGGGAGTGGAAATTATGACATAAGCAAATGAATAGAGATTCCACACATAATCTCGGAGTAAAATAATCAATGGAGTTTGCGTAAAGCCGAATAAATGGAAATTGGAATTTCAAATTCCCTTATCGATTTGGTAACTTATGAAACATGAACCCATGAAATAAGGATAACACAATGATGATGTAAATATACATTAATTAAAGTATATTACATAATGAATACAAACATGGGCAGCACACACACCACATGCAATAAATAAGTGGTGAATAATGGAATTCTCACGAAATTAAGAGTGAGATAAGAAACTCCTTACCACATTAATCAACTGAGTCGTATGGCCAAAAGTTAATAACCACCAAATGATTTACAGAATAACATGAATATAAAGAGAATAATGATAATATATATCAAATGGTAGTACACAATACACCACTTTCAATAATTTAGTGGCGAACAATGGAAATCTCACGGAATTGAAAGTGAGATAAGAAAATCCCTTACTTTGTACTTTTTTCTTGGTCGACGGTAGGTTAACCTCCTGTATAATGGTGAAATAATTTTTATTTAATTATACAAGAATAATTTTCTTTAATATGATATCATATATGATCTTTTAACATTGATTTGTCAATAATATCTTAGAATTATCGTCATTTCGGGTGTTAACGGGTTCATTTTACTTTATATTCTTTGTTATGTGAGCCATATTCATTATTAATGGGATGTATATTATTCATATCCAGAATGATATCAAGTCCTTATATAATATTTTTAAATCATCAAATTAGAATTATACTTGAATGGATATGATGGATAATGAATCTCATCGCGTTCGTGGAGACGGTAGTCCGTACGTACGCACGAGCGACAATATCATTATTTTGATATTAAAATAATATATAATTTGATGGTATATCATATATAAAGAATAATTATCATGTTATATTTATTATTTACATGATTTACACATCATTATTATACCCATACAAATAATAATAAATTGAATAACAATTACACCACGACGTGGAGACGGTAAGCCGTACGTATGCACGTATGGTGACATGTTATTCAAAGGATGGATAGAATACTGAATATGGTTGTACCATATTTATAATAACATCACAGTATATATATGATACTGGAGTTATTATTTTATAATGGTAATAACAAATAAAGAGGAAGTGGAAGAAGAAAGGAACTTGAAAAGGGGTGGTGAAAACATTACCTCTTCTTCGGGTTCTTCCTTTTGATTTGATCAAAAGGGCTCCTTAGGTTGGCTTTATGATCAAAATAAGGCCTCTAGTTTGTATTGAGGGAAGTTGAGATAGTATTTGGTCAGGGTTTGTCCGAACCAAAGGGCTTTGAAGGTGTGAAGAAATGATAAGGAGGAGTGCCCTTTTATAAGAGGGGTGAGGGGCACCTTTGGAAAAGCTAGAAATATTAATTTATAATAAATTCATATTAGGTTTATAATGGATCAAAAGTTTATTATTTAAATTTTAATGTGGCTATGGGTCGAAAACAACTCAACCAATTGAATTTAGACAGGTTTGGGTCATTATATTAACCTTATCTTTAAGTATTAACTCTTAGTTAATTAGTTTCACTTTTACAAAGTCTCTTTGTATTTTTATATTATATGGTTAATAAACTTACTATATACATCCAAGAGACCCCCAAGTGGTCCATTAATGATGAACCTATCATGATATAAGTCTCTTGGCCGAACCTTAGATTTTTAGAAATTTAATATCAATTAATAATATAATATTTGTTTTAAGAACTCTTTTATGTCAATTTTGACACTATTCAATAGTTGATTTTTTTGAAACTTATAACAGATTGATTACTTAGAAAAAATTCAATTAAATCAATCATAATATATCATATTATCCTATAAAATTATTTTAATTCATTAAAAGTTTCATATTATATTTATTTGGGTATTTATAATATCAATTATTTTAATTTTTCACTATTAAAGTAATTAATTCATCATCATTGTGTCATAAATAAATTAAATTATTTAATGTCTAAAAATTATAAATAAACTATAATTATGTAATAAATCTTTTTATCTTTCTAAAGAATATTTATAATCTAAAATCCAACATATATAACCCTCTGTAACAATTGTTTTGTTAAAAGATATATGCTTGTGTCATTTTTGTATTTATTTTAACTTAATTAAAATAAAGTGTCATTATCACTTACAAGTGGATCCATGGGGTCCCAAAATCGACCCAAAGATACCCATGGTCGACCATGTATCAACCAATAGGGTTAAGACACGTTTTAGGGTAATTTAGTATTATTATAATATTATTTTTTTAACCCTTGTTTACCGGATTTACCCTTTAACCATGGTAAATAAAATATTTACCGAAGTAATTATCCAAAATGTTTAAAAATAAAAGTTACCTATTTACACAATTTGAACATCCTGATTCCAAATATGGAATCCATTTTTTCAAATTCAAAACACAGAAGTGGCATAAATTAATTTAAAATTAATTCTCGTTGTTAAAACAAAAAGCGTGTTTTTTAGAGATAATAACTATCAAAAGATTGTCACTTGTTTATGTCTGGTTTAAATGTGAAATTATGTTCAATGACCCACATTGTATTACATGGTAAAAATATATTATAAATATACTTTAAAACCACTCAAATTCATAATTTATCACTATTAATTATTTTGATTAAAAAAGTTGTTTTTAATTAAAATTTAGTAATTTTCACTATTCATCAAAATATGAAAGTTATCCGAAAAGTACCAAAATTTCACCCTAGGCTAATTTCGATATTCCAAATCCAAAAATGAAGTCCATTTTTAGAGATAGAATTTATAAAATTTCAAAAATTAGGTATTACTATTCATAACGGCTAGTTTGATTAGTTATGGTGTGTTAAAATCTCGAAGTTGCGTACAATGCACGCCATTGAATTATTCGAAAGGAAACATACTGAGGAAGCTTGGGGTGTTACATAATTAATGTGACTTATATGATTTTAATTTTGTAAAATAGACATCATTTTTGAATTCAGAATATCAAATATAGTTTAGGGTGAAGTTTTGGTATTTTTCTGAAAAACTTCAATTTTTGATGAATAGTGAAACCACTAAGTGATAGTTAAAGAAACTGATTTTTTCGTTTAAATGAAACTTTGTCACTTCTGTGATTTGATTTTCAAAAATAAGACATACATGGTTGTCATTAAGAAGTAAAATGTGGTTCAATGAGAATAAAATAATTTTTTGGTGAATAGTAACTTATTAAGTTTTTAATCGCGATTAGAGGTAATTAGTACAATTTAAGGCAAAAATGATATTATAATAAAATGAAAATACCTAGACACATGTCCTATCCTTATTTTATGTGTCATGGCCGACCAAGAAAAGCCATGGGTCAACTTGGGGACCCCATGGAGCCACTTTGGTTGGGAAATGACATAAATAACTTTTTATTTAATGTTAAAGTAAAAATAACACAAACATGAGATGTTTTACTAAAACAATTTTTACATGGGGTTATACAAGTCAAATTTTTTATTATAAATAGTCATTGGAAATATAAAAATATTTTCTACATCATGATATTTTTTTTATAATTTTTAGACATTAAATAAATTAAATTATTTATGACATCATGATGATGCAGCGATTACCTCATTAATAAAGGATTTAAATAAAATGGAAAGATAATGTAAAATCTATGACCTAAACATGTCCAAAACCTATTGTATTGGTGTATTTAGAACCCTTATCACCTTATCCTCAAAACACATCAATGTGGGACCATTAAAATCCGAAACTCATTCTAAAATAAAGTGACTTTTCTTACTTTCCAAGAGTGCCCCTCCTCTCCTCTTATAAAAGGCCCCCACCTCTACCTCCTTACCCACACTCCCAAAGCCTTTGGCTCGGCCAAACCCTGACCATTTTGTCTCTACACTTCCCTATTTTACTCCTTGAATCCTCACTTTGGGCATAAGTCTTCTCAAGGAAGCCATTGAGCTCAAACCAAAGGGAGTTACCCGATTTTAAGGTAATGTCTTCTTTTGAGACCTTTTGTTTTATTTTGCTTCTCCAACACCCTAAAATCTTTTTATTATTTTATTTTGTAAAAACTCTAGTATCATCAATAAACTAGGATGTTTTATAAGAAATATTCGAGCAACACTTACACACACCTACATCTAATGGTTAAAGAACATACTGTTTCCGTGGATGGCGAATTTCTGCCTCCCGAAACGATGATTGTTCAACATTATTTTAACACCTTCAAAGGTAGGCATTAAGATGACACTATATTTATATATGATATATAATATGTTTATGTTTTCTTTAAGATTCTGTATTTTTCATTTTGGGCATACCTTTATGGTTTCCATTATGGGTAAACGCGATATCTTCATTTAATGAAGTGCGGACTACCGCCCCCTCAAAGTGATTTGATTCGTTAATGCCATATGTGGGACGTATAAAGGATGGATTTAAAGTTATTATATATGATGTTATACTAGAATTATAATATACCTCTATATCATTATTATTTCTTTCCATTAAAGTATGAGATAGAAATGAAAGTAGCGTTCATGTGTACGTACGGCTTACCGTCACCATGAACGGTGCATTTCATTTCTTATCCCCAAATGTAATGTACTATTATAAGTACATTTATATAATGGATATATATGATTAATGATACATCTAAATGATTAATATAATTCTGTAATTAAAATATACATACCTATCATTTAGTTTTAATTCCATTAATATGACAAACAAATGAAGGTAGCGTTCATGTGTACGTACGGCTTACCGTCTCCATGAACGATGCATTTCATTTATTACCTCTAAATGATTATGTAATATTATAAATACATGTATATGCCGGATATATATGATATATATGATATCCAAATCAGGAATGTCTTTCTGGATATAAATAACCTTTGACCACACGAACAACATGTAATTGTAAGAAGTCCACTTTCGACTTAAGAACCAAATATCGACAAAACAAACATTATTAACTTAAATGGTTACATAATGTTTATAACATGGAAATAAGTGATATAAAAGTAATAATGAACTTGAAAAAGGTTCTTAAGAAAATAGAAATTAACTCATGTTTATTATTCAGGACGTTAAAGAACGATCGAGTCAAGTCAGACCCGAGGTAAGGGACTTCGTCTCAATCTCCTTTCATTGAGGCATATTTCATTTTATACAAAACTGTCTTTTATAGGGTATATAAACCCCTTTTACTTTTAATTTTATACAAAAGGAATATTTTTCTACGAAGCATTTTACTAAACGACAAAAAGGAATGTTTCTTTTAATGTACGCAGTGACAACGACCTTTTCCGCCGCCACGAGTATTATTTGGTCTTTGGCTTCCTCAACAAGCCGTAATGTTTTTAAAATAAAATAAATACCATATACTCTTTTATGTATTTTGGTATTGAAAATGGTTTTGATAAAGGAATCTATTATTTCAATATATTTAAATGATATATTGTGATTGAAATGTGAAAATGTTATCATTCCTTTATATTGGTTTTATGTTTTATGATTTTATATTGGTACTTGGACATTTGATGGGTGGTTACGTGATTAACCATATGACGGGTGGTGTCGTGAATACCAGGACGGGTGGTTACGTTATAACCTCCAATGCACTGGTTATGGAAGTCAGCCGTATGGCTATTCCATTAAGTATGTATGGAAGTTGGCCGAATGGCCATTCCATTAAGTGATATGTGTTGAAGTCAACCGAATGGTTATTCCAATTAAGTATGTTTATGTCCCAAGTTACCTTTATATGTTATGTGTTCTTTATATGTGTTTTATGGTAATCTTTTGGTTACAAAAGGGTAAGTAATGATCTTTTATTCAGTGAAGAGTTTTTACTACTTCATAAAGGTGAAAAGTATTACTTTGATAAAGTATACATGGTTTTCTTGTTGTTTTGATAAACTAACAGTTTTCATTCTTTGTGTATCACTTACTGAGCTTTTTATGCTCACCCCAAGTTTTTTTGAAATGTTTTTCAGAGGAATTAATGTGGATTGGGTTCAAGGATGGGATCAAGGGAAAGTCAGGCTATCTAAAACATGGAACTAGACATGTTTCTTTTTAAGAGTTTTTATTTTATGGAAACATAGTAGAAGTGTCTACTTTGTAATCTTTTGAGATGTAATAGTTATGATCTAATTCTCTAAAACTCTAAACCTGAAAATATCCTCAATGTGAATTATTCATTTAATTCAATATTAAGTAAGGTTTAAGGTCGGGGCCTTATAGTTGGTATCAGAGGTCAGTTTATACAACTTTAGGAGTTAGAAAATTGTTAAGTTATAAGTTAATTTATGGTATGACTGAAATGATATAGAATTTAAAGATTACCATGTTGCTTCGCCTAATATATTTCTGTGATAAGAATGGTTTTCCATAGAGGAAACAGAGCAGCTTTTCTGGGAAGGCATACAGAGGGAAATGACCTTTCAAATTAGTATCCTGAGATGGTCAGAATTAGAATTCAACAGTTTGTTGTTGTGATGGCTCAGTTGACTCAGGTGAAAAATGTTGGTTGTTTTTATTGATGATATTTTGGAGTTTTCTAAAAGTAAAGAGGAGCATGAAAGACATTTAAGGTTTATTTTTCAAACCTTAAAAGAAAAGAAACTATATGGAAAATTCAGCAAGTGTGAGTTTTGGTTACAACAAATTTCTTTCCTTGGTCATATTGTTTAAAAAAAATGGCATAACTGTTGATCCTGCTAAAACAAAAGTTGTTGAAGAATGTCCAAGACCCAAAAATGTAACCGAGATCCATAGTTTTCTTGGTTTGTAAGGTTACTACATAAGGTTTGTTGAAAAGTTTTCACGGTTATCTAGTCCAATGACTAAGCTAACTCGTAAGGGTGTTAAGTTCATCTGGACAAAAGAATGTGATGATTGTTTTCAGGAGTTGAAAAGAAGATTGGTGAATGCTCCAGTTTTGGCACTTCCTTCCAGGAATGGTGAGTTTGTTATATACAGTGATGCTTCGTTGAAGGTATTTGGTTGTTTCCTTATGCAGAATGATCAGGTAATTGCATATGCATCACGTCAGTTGAAAACTCATGAGGTAAATTACCCTACACCTGATTTGGAATTAGCTGTTGTTGTGTTTGCTCTAAAAATTTGAAAGCATCATTTGTATGGAGTAAAGTGTGAAATATGTATTTATCACATAAGTTTAAAGTATATATTCACTCAGAAAGAATTGAACATAAGACAGAGGAGATGGATGGAATTAATCAAGGATTATGAATGTACAATTCATTACCATCCGGGAAAAGAAAATAAAGTGGATGATGCTTTGAGTCGAAAAAGTAATGCTTCATTAAACATGATACATTTGGAACGAGATCCTTTGGTTTTTGATTTGATGAACTTTGGCATAGAAGTTTTTGGTGCAGGAAGTTCTTCTGTTTTGTTTCAGGTTTCAGTGAGATCATCCCTATCAGACAGAATTAAGAAAGCATAGAGGGAAGACAGTGAGTTGCAGAAAAAGGTAGATCTAGTTCAGAAGGGTAAGTTTCCTGAATTCAACATTGATAATAATTGTGTTTTGAGGTTTTGGAAGAGATTATGTGTGCCTTGTGATTCACAGTTGAAGAATGAGTTGTTATGTGAGGCTCATAGTTCCCTGTTTTCAGTTCATCCTGGCAGTACTAAGATGTACAGAGATCTGCGGGAGTATTACTGGTGGGATGGAATGAAAATGGATATTGCTGATTTTACTGTGAAGTGTTTGACTTGTCAGCAGGTTAAAGCAGAGCGGTAGTTACCGAAAGGGATGCTTCAGCCTTTACCAGTGCCAGAGTGTAAATGGGAAAATATATCCATGGATTTTATCGTGGGATTACCAAAGACATCTAGAGGTAATAATGCAATCTGGGTTATTGTTGATCGCTTGACTAAATCTGCTCATTTCCTTGCTATACGAGATACTTTTTCCCTAGATCAACTTTCCCGTTTGTATCTTAAAGAGATAGTCATGTTACATGGAGTTCCTCTCTCCATTGTGTCCGATCATGATCCCAGGTTTACTTCTAACTTTTGGAAAGGCCTTCAGATGTCGTTGGGTACTGAATTAAATTTTAGTACATCTTTTCATCCTCAATCAGATGGGCAGTCAGAACGAACAATTCAGACCTTGGAGGATATTCTACGAGGTTGTTCGATGGATTATCAGGGAAGTTGGGACCAACATCTTTCTTTGGTTGAGTTTTCTTATAATAACAGTTTTCATTCCAGTATACAGATGGCACCATTTGAGGCATTATATGGGAAGCGGTGTCGAACTCCAGCATTTTGGGATGAAGTGGGTGAAAGGAAGCTGATGGGACCAGAATTGGTAGAAGAGATGGCAGAAAAAGTTCAGTTGATTCAGAAACACATGAGAACAGCTCAGAGCAGGCAGAATGGTTATGCGGATAACCGGAGGAAGGATCTATCTTTCGAGGTAGGTGATCATGTTTTTCTCAAGGTTTCTCCATGGAAAAGTGTGATGAGATTTGGTAAGAAAGGAAAGCTGAGTCCAAGGTTCATTTTACCATATGAAATTCTAAAGAGAGTTGGATCAGTTGCTTACCGAGTGGCTTTACCTCCGAGTTTATCTCAGGTACACAATGTTTTTCATGTTTCGATGCTGAGAAAGTATATGCCAGATTCATCTCATGTTTTGAGCCCAGAGGTAGTTCAGTTGGAAGAGAATCTCTCTTATGAAGAACAACCAGTCCAGATTCTTGACCGAAGAGAGCAAGTGTTGCGAAATAAGGTAACCCACCAGGTAAAGGTTTTGTGGAAAAACCATATGATTTAAGAGGCAACATGGGAATCTGAAAATGCTATGAGGGATAAATATCCCCACTTATTTTGATAAGTGAATAAAATTGTGAGGACGCAATTCCCAAAAGGGGGGAGGATGTAACATTCTAGGTAAATAAAGAATAATACATTTTCATATTTATTAATATTTATGAATTAAATATTAATTTTACTTTAAAGGGGTTTCTATGTTCGATAGCGTACCTAATACGCAATGATGAGTTCCTTTGAAAACTTACGTTGCACACTGGTAATAAAATAATAATATTTTAAATGTTAGTTAACACGTAGCCATTGTACTGGCGGGAATGGATAGAAATAACTTAAATATGATTATATATGTTTGTTAAATATTTTTACATTGATCTAATAAAGGATAAAGGCTTAAAATACGAAAAGAATTCAATTTTAGGCATTTATACCCTAATTTTCACTAAAGGTTCACTTATCACCTTTTGATGGCGAACCGTCATTAAATATAGTTTTGATCACTCTTATACATTATATTGGACCAAATATAACTCTTTTTTAGAATCGGGACATCAAAATTTACTTTGTGTAAATTTTTGGTATTTTTCCGATAAAGTTCGTTTTTTTAATGAATAGTGTAAGATGTTGTATTTTAATTCAAAACCTCTTTTTAATATAATTTATTTATATGATTAGATTATCTTTTGAATTGGTTTTAAAGTGAAATTAGAATATATTTTTACCATTAAATCCAATAGTGGTCATTGGAATTAATTTCACTTTGAAATCGGACTTAAACTAGTGTCAATCTTTTGATACTTATTGTTTCATAAAAACACGCTATTTGTCATGATAGCGGGAATTAATTATTAAATTAATTAATGTGACTTATATGATTTTAATTTTTTAAAATAAAAATCATTTTTCAATTCAGAATATCAAATATAGTTTAGGGTGAAGTTTTGGTATTTTTCTGAAAAACATCAATTTTTGATGAATAGTGAAACCACTAAGTGGTAGTTAAAGAAACTGATTTTTTCGTTTAAATGAAACTTTGTCACTTCTGTGATTTTATTTTCAAAAATCCGACATACATGGTTGTCATTAAGAAGTAAAATTTGGTTCAATGAGATTAAAATATTTTTTTGGTGAATAGTAACTTATTAAGTTTTTAATCGCGAATAGAGGTAATTAGTGCAATTTAAGGCAAAAATGATATTATAATAAAATGAAAATACCTAGACACATGTCCTATCCTTATTGGATGTGTCATGGCCGACCAAGACAAACCATGGGTCAACTTGGGGACCCCATGGAGCCACTTTGGTTGGGAAATGAGATAAATAACTTTTTATTTAATGTTAAAGTAAAAATAACACAAACATGAGATGTTTTACTAAAACAATTTTTACATGGGGTTATACAAGTCATATTTTTTATTATAAATAGTCATTGGAAAGATAAAAAGATTTCATACATCATGATATTTGTTTTATAATTTATAGACATTAAATAAATTAAATTATTTATGACATCATGATGATGCAGCGATTACCTCATTAATAAAGGATTTAAATAAAATGGAAAGATAATGTAAAATCTGTGACCTACACATGTCCAAAACCTATTGGATGGGTGGATTTCGAACCCTTATCACCTTATCCTCGAAACACATCAATTTGGGACCATTAAAATCCGAAACGCATTCTAAAATAAAGTGACTTTTCTTACTTTCCAAGAGTGCCCCTCCTCTGCTCTTATAAAAGGCCCCCACCTCTACCTCCTTACCCACACTCCCAAAGCCTTTGGCTTGGCCAACCCCGGACCATTTTGTCTCTTCACTTACCTATATTACTCCTTTAATCCTCACTTTGGGCATAAGTCTTCTCAAGGAAGCCTTTGAGCTCAAACCAAAAGGAGTTACCTGATTTTAAGGTAATGTCTTCTTTTGAGACCTTTTTATTTATTTTGCTTCTCCAACCCCCTAAACTCTTTTTATTCTTTTCTTTTGTAAAAACTCCAGTATCCTAAATATACTAGGATGTTGTTATAAGAAATATTCTAGCTACACTTACACACACCTACATCTAATGGTTAAATAACATATTGTTTCCGTGGATGGAGAATTTCTGCCTCCCGAAACGATGATTGTTCAACATTCTTTTAACACATTCAAAGGTGGCCATTAAGATGACACAATATTTATATATGATATATAATATGTTTATGTTTTCTTTAAGCTTATGTATTTTTCATTTTGGGCATACCTTTATGGTTTCCATTATGGGTAAACACGATATCTTCATTTAAGGAAGTGCGGACTACCTCCCCCTCAAAGTGATTTGATTCGTTAATGCCATATGTGGGACGTATAAAGGATGGATTTAAAGTTATTATATATGATGTTATACTGGAATTATAATATACCTCTATATCATTATTATTTCTTTCCATTAAAGTATGAGATAGAAATGAAAGTAGCGTTCATGCGTACGTACGGCTTACCGTCTCCATGAACGGTGCATTTCATTTCTTATCCCTAAATGTAATGTACTATTATAAGTACACGTATATAATAAATATATATGATTAATGATACATATAAATGATGAATATAATTCTGGAATTAAAATATACATACCTCTCATTTATTTTTAATTCCATTAATATGACAAAGAAATGAAAGTAGCGTTCATGCGTACGTACGGATTACCGTCTCCATGAACGGTGCATTTCATTTCTTACCTCTAAATGATTATGTAATATTATAAATACATGTATATGCTGGATATATATGATATATATGATATCCAAATCCGTAATGTCATTCTGGATATAAAGAACCTTTGACCACACGAACAACATGTAATTGTAAGAAGTCCACTTTCGACTTAAGAACCAAATATCGACAAAACAAACATTATTAACTTAAATGGTTACATAATGTTTATAACATGGAAATAAGTGATATAAAAGGAATAATTAACTTGAAAAATGTTCTTAAGAAAATATAAATTAACTCAAGTTTATTATTCAGGACGTTAAAGAACGATCGAGTCAAGTCGGACCCGAGGTAAGGGACTTCGTCTCAATCTCCTTTCATTGAGGCATATTTCGTTTTATACACAACTATCTTTTATATGGTGTATAAACCCCCTTTGACTTTTACTTTTATATAAAAGGAATCTTTTTCTATGAAGCATTTTACTAAATGAAAAAAAGGAATGTTTCTTTTAACGTACGTGGTGACAATGACCTTTTCCGACACCGCAGGTATTATTTGGTCTTTGGCTTCCTCAACAAGCCGTTATGTTTTTAAAATAAAATAAATACCATATACTCTTTTATGTATTTTGGTAATGAAAATGGTTTTGATAAAGGAATATATTATGTCAATATATTTAAATGATATATTGTGATTGAAATGTGGAAATGCTATCATTCCTTTATATTGGTTTTATGTTTTATGATTTTATATTGGTACTTGGACATTTGACGGGTGGTTACGTGATTAACCATATGACGGGTGGTGTCGTGAATACCAGGATGGGTGGTTACGTTATAACCTTCAATGCATTGGGTATAGAAGTCAGCCGTATGGCTATTCCATTAAGTATGTATGGAAGTTGGCCGAATTTCCATTCCATTAAGTGATATGTGTGGAAGTCGACCGAATGGTTATTCCACTTAAGTATGTTTATGTCCCAAGTTACCTTTATATGTTATGTGTTCTTTATATGGGTTTTATGGTAATCTTTTGGTTACAAAAGGGTAAGTAATGATCTTTTATTTAGTGAAGAGTTTTTACTACTTCATAAAGGTGAAAAGTATTACTTTGATAAAGTATACATGGTTTTCTTGTTGTTTTGATAAACTAACAGTTTTCATTCTTTGTGTATCCCTTACTGAGCTTTTTATGCTCACCCCAATTTTTTTTGAAATGTTTTTAATAGGACTTAATGTGGATTAGGTTCAAGGATGGGATCAAGGGAAAGTCAGGTTATCTAAAACATGGAACTAGACATGTTTCTTTTTAAGAGTTTTTATTTTATGGAAACATAGTAGAAGTGTCTACTTTGTAATCTTTTGAGATGTAATAGTTATGATCTAATTCTCTAAAACTCTAAACCTGAAAAGATCCTCAATGTGAATTATTCATTTAATTCAATATTAAGTAAGGTTTGAGTTTGGGGCCTTATAGTTGGTATCAGAGGTCAGTTTAGACAACTGTAGGAGTTAGAAAATTGTTAAATTATAAGTTAATTTATGGTATGAATGAAATGATATAGCATTTAAATATTACCATGTTGCTTCACCTAAGATATTTCTATGATAAGAATGGTTTTCCATAGAGGAAACAGAGCAGCTTTTATGGGAAGTCATACAGAGGGAAATGACCTTTCAAATTAGTATCCTGAGATGGTCAGAATCAGAATTAAACTGTTTGTTGCTGTGATGGCTCAGTTGACTCAGGTGAAAAATGTTGGCTGTTTTTATTGATGATATTTTGGAGTTTTCTAAAAGTAAAGAGGAGCATGAAATACATTTAAGGGTTATTTTGAAAACCTTAAAAGAAAAGAAACTATATGGAAAATTCAGCAAGTGTGAGTTTTGGTTACAACAAATTTCTTTCCTTGGTCATATTGTTTCAAAAAATGGCATAATTGTTGATACTGCTAAAACAAAAGTTGTTGAAGAATGGCCAAGACCCACAAATGTAACCGAGATCCATAGTTTTCTTGGTTTGGCAGGTTACTACCGAAGGTTTGTTGAAAAGTTTTCACGGTTATCTAGTCCAATGACTAAGCTAACTCGGAAGGGTGTTAAGTTCATCTGGACAAAAGAATGTGATGATTGTTTTCAGGAGTTGAAAAGAAGATTGGTGAATGCTCTAGTTTTGGAACTTCCTTCCATGAATGGTGAGTTTGTTATATACAGTTATGCTTCGTTGAAGGGACTTGGCTGTGTCTTTATGCAGAATGATCAGGTAATTGCATATGCATCACGTCAGTTGAAAACTCATGAGGTAAATTACCCTACACATGATTTGGAATTAGCTGCTGTTGTTTTAGCTCTAAAAAATTGGAGGAATCATTTGTATGGAGTAAAGTGTGAAATATATATTGATCACAAAAGTTTAAAGTATATATTCACTCAAAAAGTATTGAACATGAGACAGAGGAGATGGCTGGAATTAATCAAGGATTATGAATGTACAATTCATTACCATCTGAGAAAATCAAATAAAGTGGCTGATGCTTTGAGTCGAAAAATTAATGCTTCATTAACCATGATACATTTGGAACGAGATCCTTTGGTTTTTGATTTGATGAACTTTGGCATAGAAGTTGTTGGTGCAAGAAGTTCTTCTATTTTGTTTCAGGTATCAGTGAGATCATCCCTATCAGACAGAATTAAGAAAGCATAGAGGGAAGACAGTGAGTTGCAGAAAAAGGTAGAGCGAGTTCAGAAGGGTAAGTTTCCTGAATTCAACATTGATAATGATTGTGTTTTGAGGTTTGGGAAGAGATTATGTGTGCCTTGTGATTCACAGTTGAAGAATGAGTTGTTATGTGAGGCTCATAGTTCCCTGTTTTCAGTTTATCCTGGAAGTACTAAGATGTACAGAGATCTGCGGGAGTATTACTGGTGGGATGGAATGAAAAGGGATATTGCTGATTTTACTGTGAAGTGTTTGACTTGTCAGCAGGTTAAAGCAGAGCGGCAGTTACCGAAAGGGATGCTTCAGCCTTTACCAGTGCCAGAGTGGAAATGGGAAAATATAGCCATGGATTTTGTCGTGGGATTACCAAAGACATCTAGAGGTAATAATGCAATATGGGTTATTGTTGATCGCTTGACTAAATCTGCTCATTTCCTTTCTATACGAGATACTTTTTCCCTAGATCAACTTTCCCGTTTGTATCTTAAAGAGATAGTCATGTTACATGGAGTTTCTCTCTCCATTGTGTCCGATCATGATCCCAGGTTTACTTATAACTTTTGGAAAGGCCTTCAGAAGTCATTGGGTACTGAATTAAATTTTATTACAGCTTTTCATCCTCAATCAGATGGGAAGTCAGAACGAACAATTCAGACCTTGGAGGATATGCTACGAGCTTGTTCGATAGATTATCAGGGAATTTGGTACCAACATCTTTCTTTGGTTGAGTTTTCTTATAATAACAGTTTTCATTCCAGTATACAGATGACACCATTTGAGGCATTATATGGGAAGCGGTGTCGAACTCCATCATTTTGGGATGAAGTGGGTGAAAGGAAGCTGATGGGACCAGAATTGGTAGAAGAGATGGTAGAAAAAGTTCAGTTGATTCAGAAACACATGAGAACAGCTCAGAGCAGGAAGAAGGGTTATGCAGATAACCGGAGGAAGGATCTATCTTTCGAGGTAGGTGATCATGTTTTTCTCAAGGTTTCTCCATGGAAAAGTGTGATGAGATTTCGTAAGAAAGGAAATCTGATTCCAAGGTTCATTGGACCATATGAAATTCTAGAGAGAGTTGGATCAGTTTCTTACCGAGTGGCTTTACCTACGAGTTTATCTCAGGTACACAATGTTTTTCATGTTTCGATGCTGAGAAAGTATATGCCGGATTCATCTCATGTTTTGAGCCCAGAGGTAGTTCAGTTGGAAGAGAATCTCTCTTATGAAGAACAACCGGTCCAGATTCTTGACCGAAGAGAGAAAGTTTTGCGAAATAAGGTAATCCACCAGGTAAAGGTTTTGTGGAAAAACCATATGATTTAAGAGGCAACATGGGAATCTGAAAATGCTATGAGGGATAAATACCCCCACTTATTTTGATAAGTGAATAAAATTGCGAGGATGAAATTCCCAAAAGGGGGGGATGATGCAACATCCCAGGTAAATAAAGAATAATACATTTTCATATTTATTAATATTTACGAATTAAATATTAATTTTACTTTAAAGGGGTTGCTATGTTCGATAGCGTACCCGATACGCAACGATGATTTCCTTTGAAAACTTACGTTGCACACTAGTAATAAAATAATAATATTTTAAATGTTAGTTAACACGTAGTTGTTGTACAGGCAGGAATAGATAGAAATAACTGAAATATGATTATATATGTTTGTTAAATGTTTTTACATTGATCTAATAAAGGATAAAGGCTTAAAATACGAAAATAATTCAATTTTAGGCATTTATTCTCTAATTTTCACTAAAGGTTCACTTATCAGCTTTTGATGGCGAACCATCATTAAATATAGTTTTGATCACTCTTATACATTCTATTGGACCAAATATAACTCTTTTTTAGAACCGGGACATCAAAATTTACTTTGTGTAAATTTTTTGGTATTTTTCTGATAAAGTTCATTTTTTAATGAATACTATAAGATGTTGTATTTTAATTCAAAACCACTTTTTAATATAATTTATTTATATGATTAGATTATCTTTTGAATTGGTTTTAAAGCGAAATTAGAATATATTTTTACCATTAAATCCAATAGTTGTCATTGGAATTAATTTCACTTTGAAATCGGACTTAAACTAGTGTCAATCTTTTGATACTTATTGTTTCATAAAAACACGCTATTTGTCATGACAGCGGGAATTAATTATTAAATTAATTAATGTGACTTATATGATTTGAATTTTGTAAAATAGACATCATTTTTGAATTCATAATATCAAATATAGTTTAGGGTGAAGTTTTGGTATTTTTCTGAAAAACTTCAATTTTTGATGAATAGTGAAACCACTAAGTGGTAGTTAAAAAACTGATTTTTTCGTTTAAATGAAACTTTGTCACTTCTGTGATTTGAATTTCAAAAATCTGACATACATGGTTGTGATTAAGAAGTAAAATGTGGTTCGATGAGATTAAAATAATTTTTTGGTGAATAGTAACTTATTAAGTTTTTAATCGCGATTAGAGGTAATTAGTGCAATTTAAGGCAAAAATGATATTATAATAAAATGAAAATACCTATACACATGTCCTATCCTTATTGGATGTGTCATGGCCGACCAATACAAGCCATGGGTCAACTTGGGGACCCCATGGAGCCACTTTGGTTGGGAAATGACATAAATAACTTTTTATTTAATGTTAAAGTAAAAATAACACAAACATGAGATGTTTTACTAAAACAATTTTTACATGGGGTTATACAAGTTAGATTTTTGATTATAAATAGTCATTGGAAATATAAAGAGAGTTACTACATAATGATAGTTTTTTTATAATTTTTAGACATTAAATAAATTAAATTATTTATGACATCATGATGATGCAGCGATTACCTCATTAATAAAGGATTTAAATAAAATGGAAAGATAATGTAAAATCTATGACCTAAACATGTCCAAAACCTATTGGATGGGTGTATTTCGAACCCTTATCACCTTATCCTCGAAACACATTAATGTGGGACCATTAAAATCCGAAACTCATTCTAAAATAAAGTGACTTTTCTTACTTTCCAAGAGTGCCCCTCCTCTCCTCTTATAAAAGGCTCCCACCTCTACCTCCTTACCCACACTCCCAAAGCCTTTGGCTCGGCCAACCCCTGCCCATTTTGTCTCTCCACTTCCCTCTCTTACTCCTTGAATCCTCACTTTGGGCAGAAGTCTTCTCAAGGAAGCCTTTGAGCTCAAACCAAAGGGAGTTAACCGATTTTAAGGTAATGTCTTCTTTTGAGACCTTTTGTTTTATTTTGCTTCTCCAACCCCCTAAACTATTTTTATTCTTTTCTTTTGTAAAAACTCCGGTATACTCAATATAAAAAGATTTTTTTATAATAAATATTCGAGTTACACTTACACACACCTACATCTAATGGTTAAGGAACATACTGTTTCCGTGGATGGCGAATTTCTGCCTCCCGAAACGATGATTGTTCAACATTCTTTTAACACCTTCAAAGGTGGCCATTAAGATGAAACTGTATTTATATATGATATATAATATGTTTATGTTTTCTTTAAGCTTCTGTATTTTTCATTTTGGTCATACCTTTATGGTTTCCATTATAGGTAAACGCGATATCTTCATTTAAGGAAGTGCGGACTACCTCCCCCTCAAAGTGATTTGATTCGTTAATGCCATATGTGGGACGTATAAAGGATGGATTTAAAGTTATTATATATGATGTTATACTGGAATTATAATATACCTCTATATCATTATTATTTCTTTCCATTAAAGTATGATATAGAAATGAAAGTAGCGTTCATGTGTACGTACGGCTTACCGTCTCCATGAACGGTGCATTTCATTTCTTATCCCCAAATGTAATGTACTATTATAAGTACATGTATATAATGGATATATAGGATGAATGATACATATAAATGATGAATATAATTCTGTAATTAAAATATACATACCTCTCATTTAGTTTTAATTCCATTAATATGACAAAGAAATGAAAGTAGCGTTCATGCGTACGTACGGCTTACCGTCTCCATGAACGGTGCATTTCATTTCTTACCTCTAAATGATTATGTAATATTATAAATACATGTATATGATGGATATATATGATATATATGATATCCAAATCTGGAATGTCATTCTGGATATAAAGAACCTTTGACCACACGAACAACATGTAATTGTAAGAAGTCCACTTTCGACTTAAGAACCAAATATCGACAAAACAAGCATTATTAACTTAAATGGTTACATAATGTTTATAACATGGAAATAAGTGATATAAAAGTAATAATGAACTTGAAAAAGGTTCTTAGGAAAATAGAAATTAACTCAAGTTTATTATTCAGGATGTTAAAGAACGATCGAGTCAAGTCGGACCCGAGGTAAGGGACTTCGTCTCAATCTCCTTTCATTGAGGCATATTTCGTTTTATACACAACTGTCTTTTATATGGTGTATAAACCCCTTTGACTTTTACTTTTATACAAAAGGAATATTTTTATATGAAGCGTTTTACTAAACGACAAAAAGGAATGTTTCTTTTAACGTACACGGTGACAACGATCTTTTCCGCCGCCGCGAGTATTATTTGGTCTTTGGCTTCCTCAACAAGCTGTAATATTTTTAAAATAAAATAAATACCATATACTCTTTTATATATTTTGGTATTGAAAATGGTTTTGATAAAGGAATCTATTCTGTCAATATATTTAAATGATATATTGTGATTGAAATATGGAAATGTTATCATTCCTTTATATTGGTTTTATGTTTTATGATTTTATATTGGTACTTGGACATTTGACGGGTGGTTACGTGATTAACCATATGACGGGTGGTGCCGTGAATACCAGGACGGGTGGTTACGTTATAACCTCCAATGCATTGGGTATGGAAGTCGGCCGTATGGCTATTCCATTAAGTATGTATGGAAGTTGGATGAATGACCATTCCATTAAGTGATATGTGTGGAAGTCGACCGAATGGTTATTCCACTTAAGTATGTTTATGTCCCAAGTTAC
The DNA here is from genome assembly GCA_963277665.1 of Viscum album. Lineage (NCBI taxonomy): Eukaryota > Viridiplantae > Streptophyta > Magnoliopsida > Santalales > Viscaceae > Viscum > Viscum album. The sequence continues at coordinate 55,747,785 of OY728154.1, forward strand.
CTTTATATGTTATGTGTTCTTTATATGGGTTTTATGGTAATATTTTGGTTACAAAAGGGTAAGTAATGATCTTTTATTCAGTGAAGAGTTTTTACTACTTCATAAAGGTGAAAAGTATTACTTTGATAAAGTATACATGGTTTTCTTGTTGTTTTGATAAACTAACAGTTTTCATTCTTTGTGTATCCCTTACTGAGCTTTTTATGCTCACCCCAAGTTTTTTTGAAATGTTTTTCACAGGACTTAATGTGGATTGGGTTCATGGATGGGATCAAGGGAAAGTCAGGCTATCTAAAACATGGAACTAGACATGTTTCTTTTTAAGGGTTTTTATTTTATGGAAACATAGTAGAAGTGTCTACTTCGTAATCTTTTGAGATGTAATAGTTATGATCTAATTCTCTAAAACTCTAAACCTGAAAAGATCCTCAATGTGAATTATTCATTTAATTCAATATTAAGTAAGGTTTAAGTTCGGGGCCTTATAGTTGGTATCAGAGGTCAGTTTAGACAACTTTAGGAGTTAGAAAATTGTTAAATTATAAGTTAATTTATGGTATGGCTGAAATGATATAGCATTTAAAGATTACCATGTTGCTTCGCCTAAGATATTTCTGTGATAAGAATGGTTTTCCATAGAGGAAACAGAGCAGCTTTTCTAGGAAGGCATACAGACGGAAATGACCTTTCAAATTAGTATCCTAAGATGGTCAGAATCAGAATTGAACAGTTTGTTGCTGTGATGGCTTAGTTGACTCAGGTGAAAAATGTTGGTTTCTTTTATTGATGATATTTTGGAGTTTTCTAAAAGTAAAGAGTAGCATGAAAGAAATTTAAGGGTTATTTTGCAAACCTTAAAAGAAAATAAACTATATGGAAAATTCAGCAAGTGTGAGTTTTGGTTACAACAAATTTCTGTCCTTGGTCAGATTATTTCAAAAAATGGCATAACCGTTGATCCTGCTAAAACAAAAGTTGTTGAAGAATGGACAAGACCCACAAATCTAACCGAGATCCATAGTTTTTTTGGTTTGGCAGGTTAATACTGAAGGTTTGTTGAAAAAATTTCACGGTTATCTAGTCCAATGACTAAGCTAACTCAGAAGGGTGTTAAGTTCATCTGGACAAAAGAATGTGATGATTGTTTTCAGGAGTTGAAAAGAAGATTGGTGAATGCTCCAGTTTTGGCACTTCCTTCCAGGAATGGTGAGTTTGTTATATAAAGTGATGCTTCATTGAAGGGACTTGGCTATGTCCTTATGCAGAATTATCAGGTAATTGCATATGTATCACGTCAGTTGAAAACTCATGAGGTAAATTACCCTACACAAGATTTGGAATTGGCTGCTGTTGTTTTTGCTCTAAAAATTTGGAGGCATCATTTGTATGGAGTAAAGTGTGAAATATATACTGATCACAAAAGTTTAAAGTATATATTCACTCAGAAAGAATTGAACATGAGACAGAGGAGATGGCTGGAATTAATCAAGGATTATGAATGTACAATTCATTACCATCTGGGAAAAGCAAATAAAGTGGATGATGCTTTGAGTCGAAAAGGTAATGCTTCATTAACCATGCTATGTTTGGAATGAGATCCTTTGGTTTTTGATTTGATGAACTTTGGCATAGAAGTTGTTGGTGCAGGAAGTTCTTCTGTTTTGTTTCAGGTATCAGTGAGATCATCCCTATCAGACAGAATTAAGCAAGCATAGAGGGAAGACAGTGAGTTGCAGAAAAAGGTAGAGCTGGTTCAGAAGGGTAAGTTGCCTGAATTCAACATTGATAATGATTGTGTTTTGAGGTTTGGGAAGAGATTATGTGTGCCTTGTGATTCACAGCTGAAGAATGAGTTGTTATGTGAGGCTCATAGTTCCTCGTTTTCAGTTCATCCTGGCAGTACTAAGATGTACAGAGATCTGCGGGGGTATTACTGGTGGGATGAAATGAAAAGGGATATTGCTGATTTTACTGTGAAGTGTTTGACTTGTCAGTAGGTTAAAGCAGAGAGGCAGTTACCGAAAGGGATGCTTCAGCCTTTACCAGTGCCATAGTGGAAATGGGAAAATATATCCATGGATTTTGTCGTGGGATTACCGAAGACATCTAGAGGTAATAATGCAATCTGGGTTATTTTTGATCGCTTGACTAAATCTGCTCATTTCCTTTCTATACAAGATACTTTTTCCCTAGATCAACTTTGCCGTTTGTATCTTAAAGAGATAATCAGGTTACATGGAGTTCCTCTCTCCATTGTGTCCGATCATGATCCCAGGTTTACTTCTAACTTTTGGAAAGGCCTTCAGAAGTCGATGGGTACTGAATTAAATTTTAGTACATCTTGTCATCCTCAATCAGATGGGTAGTCAGAACGAACAATTCAGACCTTGGAGGATATGTTATGAGCTTGTTCGATGGATTATCAGGGAAGTTGGGACCAACATCTTTTTTTGGTTGAGTTTTCTTATAATAACAGTTTTATTCCAGTATACAGATGGAACCATTTGAGGCATTATATGGGAAGCGGTGTCGAACTCTAGCATTTTGGGATGAAGTGGGTGAAAGGAAGCTGATGGGACCAGAATTGGTAGAAGAGATGGCAGAAAAAGTTCAGTTGATTCAGAAACACATGAGAACAGCTCAGAGCAGGCAGAAGGGTTATGCGGATAACCAGAGGAAGGATTCATCTTTCGAGGTAGGTGATCATGTTTTTCTCAAGGTTTCTCCTTGGAAAAGTGTGATGAGATTTGGTAAGAAAGGAAAGCTGAGTCCAAGGTTCATTGGACCATATGAAATTCTAGAGAGAGTTGGATCAGTTGCTTACTGAGTGGCTTTACCTCCGAGTTTATCTCAGGTACACAATGTTTTTCATGTTTCGATGCTGAGAAAGTATATGCCAGATTCATCCCATGTTTTGAGCCCAGAGGTAGTTCAGTTGGAAGAGAATCTCTCTTATGAAGAACAACCAGTCCAGATTCATGACCGAAGAGAGAAAGTGTTGAGAAATAAGGTAATCCACCAGGTAAAGGTTTTGTGTAAAAACCATATGATTTAAGAGGCAACATGGGAATCTGAAAATGCTATGAGGGATAAATACCCCCACTTATTTTGATAAGTGAATAAAATTGTGAGGACGCAATTCCCAAAAGGGGGGGAGGATGTAACATCCTAGGTAAATAAAGAATAATACATTTTCATATTTATTAATATTTAAGAATTAAATATTAATTTTACTTTAAAGGGGTTTCTGTGTTCGATAGCGTACCCGATACGCAAAGATGAGTTCCTTTGAAAACTTACGTTGCACACTAGTAATAAAATAATAATATTTTAAATGTTAGTTAACACGTAGCCGTTGTACTGGCGGGAATGGATAGAAATAACTGAAATATGATTATATATGTTTGTTAAATGTTTTTACATTGATCTAATAAAGTATAAAGGCTTAAAATACGAAAAGAATTCAATTTTAGGCATTTATACCCTAATTTTCACTAAAGGTTCACTTATCACCTTTTGATGGAGAACCGTCATTAAATATAATTTTGATCACTCTTATACATTCTATTGGACCAAATATAACTCTTTTTTAGAATCGGGACATCAAAATTTACTTTGTGTAAATTTTTTGTATTTTTCCGATAATGTTCATTTTTTTAATGAAGTGTAAGATGTTGTATTTTAATTCAAAACCTATTTTCAATCTAGTTTATTTATATGATTATATTATCTTTTGAATTGGTGTTAAAGTTAAATTAGAATATATTTTTACCATTAAATCCAATAGTGGTCGTTGGAATTAATTTCACTTTGAAATCGGACTTAAACTAGTGTCAATCTTTTGATACTTATTGTTTCATAAAAACACGCTATTTGTCATGACAGCGGGAATTAATTATTAAATTAATTAATGTGACTTATATGATTTGAATTTTTTAAAATAGATATCATTTTTGAATTCAGAATATCAAATATATTTTAGGGTGAAGTTTTGGTATTTTTCTGAAAAACTTCAATTTTTGATTAATAGTGAAACCACTAAGTGGTAGTTAAAGAAACTGATTTTTTCGTTTAAATGAAACTTTGTCACTTCTGTAATTTGATTTTCAAAAATCCAACATACATGGTTGTCATTAAGAAGTAAAATGTGGTTGTCACGACCCGCCCTCGGGGTCCGTGCCGTGACTACCCCAAGCCCGCCTTCCATAGGCCAGGGGCTGGCGACTAGCACCAAGGCGTAAATCCCAGTAAAAAGGGAAGGCATTGCCTTTGAAAAGTAACCAACACCACAGAGTAAGCAAGCGGAAAGTAAACACTAAACAAGCAGAGTACAACTGAAAGTGCAGAAAAATAAATGGGCCAGAATACAAACCCAAACTGAAAGTAAAGTACAACTCGAAAAGGGAAAAACAGCAACTGTAAAGTAAAAGCCACTACTCCGAGCTGTCCACCGGAAATCCCACCTGAAGGGTGGGTACAGATAGCTCCTCTGCTCCTCGGGTCCCGTCGTCCGCTCCGTGCACGTCCCGCCCAGTGGTCCACCTCCGGGTACCGTCCCGCTCTACAAGCCTCAGCTAAGGTCAACGTTGTCCGTCGTCTGCAACCAACACAACGTAGTGCGGGCAAAGCCCGTGCAGGGGTGAGTATAAGCTACTCAGTAGGGACCCCGAGACCCCTGAAGGTCTCTCAAATCCACAAAGGATAAACCACGAAGAAAAGTACAATCACGAAGTAACAACCGACACTGCTTAGATATATGCCCATACATATACCTAAGTCATCAATTCAAATACGCTCCAACCTCCGAGCCCAAGTACAACTCAGTCCACGCAGGAAAGTATACATATTCCACAAAGGAAAGCAAAACATAATCCACACAGGATTGCACAACACAATCCACACAGGAAAGCAACAGGATTCAGCTCACACAGGTATACTTCTTCAAGGACGATAAAGATGATCACTGATCCATCTAAGTCGTCGGACCCACGAAGGATCGATAGGTAACTAACCCCCGCAGAAGACCCACACAGGATCGGGCTCACACAGAACCTGTAGGCGCTGGCTCACACAGAACCGTTGAGCGCAAGGACCCACACAGGATCGGGCTCACACAGAACCTGTAGCACTGATCCACGTAGGATCGCTGAGTGCTGTAGTCGTCGTCGTCGAATCCACTCAGGATCTCTGTACTGTCGTCGTCGAATCCACACAGGATCTCTGTACTGTCGTCGTCGCAGTCACAGTAGCAGTCGTAGCAGTAGAACAGTCGCAGCCAGCACTAGGGTTCCCGCACACAGCTAGCTCGTTCAGAGGGTCCGCTCCACGAGCCGAGAGGCTGATACATCAACTGTCACAAAGACCAGAGTTGATGTATCCAAAAGTTCCGTACCGTCAACAGGAACTCAACGCAACAGACGGCGCGTCGATCGGACGCCCGGTCTGAGAGTTATTGGCATTTTCGTCTCCGGGGCCCGGTTGGTTTTTAAGGCAAAACCAACCCGACCATACTCCACCTGCGTCCAAACCTCGGGCGGAGTATGCCAAAAGATCCGACTCACTAAGAGGAACACTACGCGACTGACGGCACGTCAATCGGACGTCCGTAGCTCAAGATATGAGCGTTTCCGCTCCGAAGGCCCGGTTGGTTTCGTGAACGAACCAACCCGGCCGAACTCAAAGTAAACCGAAACCTTGAGTGCGATATACCGAAACGACCGTCTCGATCCAAGGATCGCGTTGCCGCAGACGGTTCGTCATTCGGAGGTCCGAGGCTCGAGTTATGAGCCAAAAACCGAAACTGGTCCGAAACGAGGGGGTCCGGGTCCGGGCCGACCCGGCCCGACCCCCCCCCCCCCCCTGGGCGGCGCGGTGGCCGGCGGCGGTGGCCGGCGGCGGCGGACGGCGGCGGCGGGCGGCGGCGCGGCGGCGCGGCGGCGGGCGGCGGCGCGGCGGCGCGGCGGCGGGCCGCGGTGGCGGCGGCGGCGGGCCGCGGTGGCGGCGGCGGCGGGCCGCGGTGGCGGCGGCGGGCCGCGGCGGCGGCGCCAGGCGCCGCACGTGGGAGGCACGCGGGGGCTAAGCCCCGCGTTTTGTCAAGGCGGCACGGCCTTGTGCCGTGCCTTGCAACAAACGGCCCCCGCAAGTGAGGGCCGGCTGGAACGAACCGGGGGGGCTGTTGCCCCCCCTCCTTTAATGAACCGCCCCCCTCATTAAGAGGGGGGTTTGTTAAACCAGCCGGGGGATTTATTCCCCCGGTTTTATGACATCCGGCCGGCCAGCTGGTCGGCCGGTTTTTACCAACGGGACCGGAAATTCCGGTCCCGCCCTCGACTTCCGACGTCGGCGGCCCGGCCGCCGGTCTTTCCTTCCGCCGCGGCCCGGAACCGGCCGCGGTCTCCTCGTCCCGCCGCGGCCCGGAACCGGCCGCGGTCTTCTCTTCCCGCCGCGGCCCGGAACCGGCCGCGGTCTTCTCGTCCCGTCGCGGCCCGGAACCGGCCGCGGCGTTCGTCATCCGGCGCGGTGCGACGGCACCGCGTCCCTTCGCCGTGCTTTGATAATATTCAACGCGGCGCGACGGCGTCGTGTTCTTGTTGTTACTTCCAAGGTGCGTGCGACGGCATCGCGGAAGATATTCGCACGTTCATCCGCGTGGTGCGACGGCACCACGCCACTTGCTTTCCTCCGCAAAATAATTAAACAAGAACGATGGAGGGGGTTCAGCCGTGTTCGTGTGGTCCGGCCCCCCTCTCGTTAAAAAAAAAATAACGCAACTTAAAACATTTAAAAGTCTCAAGTTTGACATGCGAAAACCAGGATCAAGAAACGGAATAAATAAATATTGAATCAACAACCCCTACCTCGGGTTTAAGATTCAAAGGTTCGGCTACGCTCCGCGGAAGACGGCGTCGCGGAGGTCGGGTGTCGCGGTCGACGTTCGTCAAATCCGTTGACGAAGTGTTATGCCCGAAGAGACACGACGTTGGCGGATCTTCGTTTGCCGACGAAGAAGGTCCGAGGAGGAAGAAGAGGTCCGAAGATACCGGGTCGCCGAGTCGATGATCCTTGACGAAGTGTTGTCGTTCTTCGTTGAGGATGAAGACGTTCTTCGCCGGAGAAGATGAAGAGGAGCTCTCAAAAGCTCTCAAGGGAAAAAAAACAACAACCCATAAACAAAAAAGATTACATCTTATTTTAATAACACATAACTCAAAAGAATTTCAAATGTTTGAAATTCAAAAGAGTTAACTCCCAAAATTAATTAAGAGTTACATAGGCCAATTAATTAGGGGTTAAGTACGTTGAGAGAATTTGAAAAGAAAAGGGGTTCGTGTGGGCCCCACCACACTTAATCCTCCCAAGGGAGGTTAAGTGGGTGTGGGTCCCACTTCCAACCTCCTTTGATAGGTTTTTAAATAAGTTAAAATAAAATTTGTCTTACACAAATTTTATTTAACTTAACTGAAAAACCCCAAAACGTAACTTTCAACCCGCAACAAACGCAACTTTCGATAAGGTCTCATTAAGCGAATATCGGCGTTGCGAGTTCATCGGTGCCCTCGGATTTCAATTCCGAGCACCGGATCAAAAGTTAGGAATTCCCGCTCGTTCGTTCACTGAACGTACCCGAGCCAAACTTCGGAAATTAATTCCGGGCACTCCGGGCCTCGGAATCAGGTGCCGTCAGAAACCGCGCTCTTGTAAAATTCTAAAGAAAATTAAGAAAAAAATTTCCCTTGAATTTTACGGGTCTTTACATTACTCCCACCTCAGGGCTTTACGTCCCCGTAAAGATACAACAAAAACTAGGGAAACAAATGAGGGTACTGAGCACGCATCTGAGCCTCCCGCTCCCATGTGCTCTCCTGGAGATTCTCGTGCTGCCATCTGATGCGCACAAGAGGAATCGATCGCCCACGCAGGACCCGCTCCTGTCGATCCTCTATCTCCACCGGGACCTCCGTAAAAGTCGCCCCATCGTCAACGTCAAGCTCCCCATGGTCAATGATGTGCGTCGGGTCGTGCACGTATCTCCTCAGCTGGGATATGTGGAAGACGTCGTGCACCCGGTGCAACTGAGGTGGTAGAGCCAGGCGATATGCCACCTCGCCAATCCTGCTGAGAATCTGGAAAGGGCCGATGAAGCGTGGAGATAGTTTGCCGCCTCGTCCAAATCTCCGAATACCACGTCGAGGTGAGACCCGCAAGAAGACGTGGTCGCCATCCTCGAACTCCAGTGGCCTCCGCCTCCTGTCAGCGTATGAATTCTGCCAGCTCTGAGCTGTCCTCATCCGCTCCTGGATGACCTGGACCTTCTCTGTCGTGGCCTGGACCATCTCCGGTCCCACCAGTGCTGACTCCCCAGGGTCTGTCCAGCACAAAGGAGATCTACATGGTCGGCCGTACAACGCCTCGTACGGTGCCATCCCGATGGTGGAGTGGTAGCTGTTGTTGTACGCGAACTCCACCAAGGGTAGGTGGTCCTCCCAGCTACGACCAAAGTCGAGGACACATGCGCGGAGCATGTCCTCGAGAGTCTGAATGGTCCTCTCCGTCTGACCATCTGTCTGAGGGTGAAAAGCTGTGCTAAGACGTAGCTGCGTCCTGAACGCTTCCTGTAACCCCTTCCAAAGCCGGGAAGTAAAGCGAGCATCTCGATCGGAAACGATAGATGATGGCACGCCGTGGAGCCGCACAATCTCCTGAACGTAGAGACGTCCCAAGCTCTCCACTGAGCCCTGCTCTCTGATGGGTAAGAAGTGTGCCGACTTGGTGAGTCGGTCAACAATCACCCAGATGGAGTCGTGACCTCTGGAAGTGCATGGAAGTCCAGTCACGAAGTCCATAGATATGCCGTCCCACTTCCACTCCGGAACCTCCAAGGGCTGTACCAAGCCTGCTGGTACCTGATGCTCTGCCTTCACCTGCTGACAGGTGAGGCATCGAGAAACGAACTCTGCTACAGCTTTCATCATGCCCGGCCACCAATGCTGTCGTCTGAGGTCCTGGTACATCTTCGCCACTCCAGGATGTACTGCCAAAGGAGATGTGTGAAACTCTCTCAGCACTTCCTCTTGCAAAGCTACTGGTACCATGGTACGTCCTCTGAAAAGGATGTCGTGCTCTGCTCCAAGGGAGAAACCATCAGGTGCCTGTCCCGAGGATATTTGTGCACGCCGCGTCTCACAGTCAGCGTCCCCACGCTGTGCCTCCCTGACCCGCTGCAGTAGTGGAGGAGTGACTGTGAGAGACTGAAGAAAGGCTGCTCCATCTCTATCCACGAAGGATATCTGCAAAGAGGCTAGCTGCTCCGTCGCCTCCTCAAGTAGCTGAATGCCCGTCCTCCTGCTGAGGGCATCGGCTACTACGTTCCCCTTCCCAGGAGTATAGACTATCTCAAAGTCATAGTCCTGGAGGAACTCGAGCCATCGTCGCTGTCTCAGGTTCAGGTCCTTCTGCGAGAAGATATACCTGAGACTCTGATGATCGGAAAAGACTGTAAAGCGCTCGCCCATCAGATAATGTCGCCATGTCTTCAGAGCGAAGACCACTGCTGCTAACTCCAGGTCATGGGTAGCGTAGTTCTGCTCATGCAGCCTCAACTGTCGTGATCCATAGGCGATCACGGCCCGCTCCTGCATCAGAACACATCCGAGTCCGGTCCCTGATGCATCGCAGTAGACTACGTACCCTACTCCCTCCTCAGGCAACCTCAAGATAGGTGCGCTAGTCAATCTCTGTCTCAGCTCCTGGAAGCTCTGCTGACATCTGTCTGACCATACGAAGGGTTTCCCCTTCTTCGTCAAAGCTGTGAGTGATGCCGCAACTCTGGAGAAGTTCGGCACAAATCTCCGATAGTATCCAGCTAGTCCCAAGAAACTCCGAACCTCAGTCACGCTCCTGGGTGGCTCCCATGCTAACACAGCCTCAATCTTCGCGGGATCCACTGCAACTCCCGCCTCAGAGATAACGTGTCCCAAAAAGTGGACCTCACGTATCCAGAACTGGCACTTCGAGAGCTTACCATAAAGCTGGTGCTCTCGGAGTGTGTCAAGAACAACTCGCAAGTGATAGGCGTGCTCCTCCTCTGTCGTAGAGTAAATCAGAATGTCGTCGATGAAGACCACGACAAACCGATCGAGGTATGGCTGAAAGATCATGTTCATGAGAGCCATGAACACTGCTGGAGCATTGGTTACACCGAAGGGAATAACCAAGAACTCATAGTGGCCATACCGACATCTGAAGTCCGTCTTCTGCACATCCTCGTCTCTGACTCTGAGCTGATGATAGCCTGACCTGAGGTCTATCTTCGAGAACCACCGTGCTCCCTTGAGCTGATCAAAGAGGTCATCAATCCTCGGTAGCGGATACTTGTTCCTCACTGTCACCTGGTTCAGGCGACGATAGTCAACACAAAGTCGTAAGCTCCCGTCCGCCTTCTTGGCGAACAATATCGGGGAAGCCCAGGGTGAAACACTGGGTCGGATGAACCCCTTGCCCTGCAAGTCCTCCAACTGTACCCGTAGCTCTCGAAGCTCAGCGGGGGCCATCCGATATGCTGGAGTGGATATCGGGGCTGTCCCGGGGTACAAGTCAATATAAAAATCTACCTCTCTGCGAGGAGGTAGCCCTGGAACGTCGTCGGGAAAAACGTCCGCAAACTGATCCACCACTGCAGGAAAACCAGGACTCCGCACGTCAACTGCTCCAAGGATAAGGCTAGCCAACTGATGAGTGATGGGCTGTCCTCTCCTCCGCTGAAGTCCATCCTGTGCTGCTAAGGCTCCCTTCTCGCCGGTGAAGGTGAACCTGCTCCCGTCGGTGCGTACACATCGCACCTTGCGCCTAAAACAGTCAATCTGTGCATGGACCGTAGACAGCCAATCCATGCCCAAGATGACGTCGTAAGGCCTCGACGCTGCTACAAGAAGATCCCAGCCGAAGCTCTCGCCTCCTAGAGTAAGCTCACACTGCCGGAACCAGTGCGTAATCGTCGAGTCTGCTCCCGTAGGAGTCTCTAGCCGTAAGGATCGAGCCAACGGCTCTGTCGGAATCTCCGAGCTCCGAACAAGGGCAGCGGCTATGAAAGAATGACTCGCTCCTGTGTCTATAAGAACTGCAGCAAGGGTGGAATAGACACAGATAGTACCTCGAATCATCTCAGGTGCGCCGTGGTCGTAGGCCTCTGCTGCCTGGAGCTGTGCCTGTCGCTGCCCGCCAGCTCCCTGTGGTCGGGGTGGACCTCCTGGTGGTGGTGGTGGTAGAGCCTCAAAGCGTCGTCCACCACCGGCTGCTCGTCCAGCTCCTCTGCCTCGTCCGCCTCCTCCCTGCGAACCGCCACGGTCGACCCTCTGCCTCTGCCTCGGTGGTCCATCAACTGTCTGCTGCTCCTCGGTACGACGGGTCGGGCAGTCGCGAGCCAAGTGGCCCTGCCCGCCGCACGAGTAGCACTGCCTGCCTCTCGGAAGACTGGCTCCGCGCTGTGTGCCCCGCACTGCTGTGCCAGTGCCCTGAGGTCGTCGGCCCGAAGGTCTGGTCTGTCTGGACCCCTGAGTCATCCGTCGACTGCCTGCTGCAGATGACTCTGCCACGTGCCGCCCTGCGGTGGGTCGCTGTGCTGGTGTAGACTCAGCAAGGAAGCTCTCGATCAGAAGAGCCCGCTCCAGTACTCCTGTCTGAGTCGGTATGCTGAGGGAGATCAGCGATGCCCTGATCTCGTGTCTCAAACCCTGCTCGAAGGTCCGGGCCCGGAAGAATGGGTCCCGTACCATGTCGGTCGAGTAGCGCGAGAGATCGGTAAATCTCGCTGAGTACTGGGCGACCGTCATGCTGCCCTGCCGCAGCTGTAGGAGCTCCTGGATACGCACCGCACGAAGGGTGGCTGGGACGAACTCCGAGTGGAAAAGGCTCTCAAAGTCCGTCCAAAGTAGAGATGCCTCATCGTGCACCTGGAGCATCAAGCTCCACCATCGTCCTGCTGCTGCGTGTAGTAGGCTCGCAGCGAGGATCACCATGAGGTCTGCTGGTGTCCTCACTAGCCTAAACACTCGAACCACTGCCTCCAGCCAGTCCTCTGCTGCCTGGGGATCCGTCTCCCCGCGAAACCTGGGCGGTCGCTGGCGCTGAAACTCATGCAGTGCGCTGAGGCGACGTGCATCGTCAGCGGCTGCTGCTGGAAGCATCGGGGGATCGGCGGGTAAAGCTACCGCCGGTGCCACTACTGGAAAAGGGCCCTGCACCGAGGCCTCTTCGCTCGGTGGGCTGTCGTCTCGTTCGACTCTCGGAACCCTAGCTGGCTGTCGTCGTGGGGCCATCCTGAAAAGAAAACAGGTGCGCTACGGTTAGAACAGTATACCTGGTGAGCTGATACAAGTAATCACAAAGAAAACTTTGAAACACACACGCAATCAATGTTTTCGTGCATTAAGTCGGAAATCAGAAGTCAGGGTCCTGGTGTACGGATACGTCGGCCGCCGCACCAACACTGGACTCCCTGGACTGATAACCACACTCAATACGCTAAACATTATTGCTTCACATAGAAAAGATCAGAGTTCGCGGTAGAACCGAACTCCTCTGATACCAATTTGTCACGACCCGCCCTCGGGGTCCGTGCCGTGACTACCCCAAGCCCGCCTTCCATAGGCCAGGGGCTGGCGACTAGCACCAAGGCGTAAATCCCAGTAAAAAGGGAAGGCATTGCCTTTGAAAAGTAACCAACACCACAGAGTAAGCAAGCGGAAAGTAAACACTAAACAAGCAGAGTACAACTGAAAGTGCAGAAAAATAAATGGGCCAGAATACAAACCCAAACTGAAAGTAAAGTACAACTCGAAAAGGGAAAAACAGCAACTGTAAAGTAAAAGCCACTACTCCGAGCTGTCCACCGGAAATCCCACCTGAAGGGTGGGTACAGATAGCTCCTCTGCTCCTCGGGTCCCGCCGTCCGCTCCGTGCACATCCCGCCCAGTGGTCCACCTCCGGGTACCGTCCCGCTCTACAAGCCTCAGCTAAGGTCAACGCTGTCCGTCGTCTGCAACCAACACAACGTAGTGCGGGCAAAGCCCGTGCAGGGGTGAGTATAAGCTACTCAGTAGGGACCCCGAGACCCCTGAAGGTCTCTCAAATCCACGAAGGATAAACCACGAAGAAAAGTACAATCACGAAGTAACAACCGACACTGCTTAGGTATATGCCCATACATATACCTAAGTCATCAATTCAAATACGCTCCAACCTCCGAGCCCAAGTACAACTCAGTCCACGCAGGAAAGTATACGTATTCCACAAAGGAAAGCAAAACATAATCCACACAGGATTGCACAACACAATCCACACAGGAAAGCAACAGGATTCAGCTCACACAGGTATACTTCTTCAAGGACGATAAAGATGATCACTGATCCATCTAAGTCGTCGGACCCACGAAGGATCGATAGGTAACTAACCCCCGCAGAAGACCCACACAGGATCGGGCTCACACAGAACCTGTAGCACTGATCCACGTAGGATCGCTGAGTGCTGTAGTCGTCGTCGTCGAATCCACTCAGGATCTCTGTACTGTCGTCGTCGAATCCACACAGGATCTCTGTACTGTCGTCGTCGCAGTCACAGTAGCAGTCGTAGCAGTAGAACAGTCGCAGCCAGCACTAGGGTTCCCGCACACAGCTAGCTCGTTCGGAGGGTCCGCTCCACGAGCCGAGAGGCTGATACATCAACTGTCACAAAGACCAGAGTTGATGTATCCAAAAGTTCCGTACCGTCAACAGGAACTCAACGCAACAGACGGCGCGTCGATCGGACGCCCGGTCTGAGAGTTATTGGCATTTTCGTCTCCGGGGCCCGGTTGGTTTTTAAGGCAAAACCAACCCGACCGTACTCCACCTGCGTCCAAACCTCGGGCGGAGTATGCCAAAAGATCCGACTCACTAAGAGGAACACTACGCGACTGACGGCACGTCAATCGGACGTCCGTAGCTCAAGATATGAGCGTTTCCGCTCCGAAGGCCCGGTTGGTTTCGTGAACGAACCAACCCGGCCGAACTCAAAGTAAACCGAAACCTTGAGTGCGATATTCCGAAACGACCGTCTCGATCCAAGGATCACGTTGCCGCAGACGGTTCGTCATTCGGAGGTCCGAGGCTCAAGTTATGAGCCAAAAACCGAAACTGGTCCGAAACGGGGGGGTCCGGGTCCGGGCCGACCCGGCCCGACCCCCCCCTGGGCGGCGCGGTGGCCGGCGGCGGCGGCCGGCGGCGGCGGACGGCGGCGGCGGGCGGCGGGCCGCGGTGGCGGCGGCGGCGGGCCGCGGTGGCGGCGGCGGCGGGCCGCGGCGGCGGCGCCAGGCGCCGCACGTGGGAGGCACGCGGGGGCTAAGCCCCGCGTTTTGTCAAGGCGGCACGGCCTTGTGCCGTGCCTTGCAACAAACGGCCCCCGCAAGTGGGGGCCGGCTGGAACGAACCGGGGGGGCTGTTGCCCCCCCTCCTTTAATGAACCGCCCCCCTCATTAAGAGGGGGGTTTGTTAAACCAGCCGGGGGATTTATTTCCCCGGTTTTATGACATCCGGCCGGCCAGCTGGCCGACCGGTTTTTACCAACGGGACCGGAAATTCCGGTCCCGCCCTCGACTTCCGACGCCGGCGGCCCGGCCGCCGGTCTTTCCTTCCGCCGCGGCCCGGAACCGGCCGCGGTCTCCTCGTCCCGCCGCGGCCCGGAACCGGCCGCGGTCTTCTCTTCCCGCCGCGGCCCGGAACCGGCCGCGGTCTTCTCGTCCCGTCGCGGCCCGGAACCGGCCGCGGCGTTCGTCATCCGGCGCGGTGCGACGGCACCGCGTCCCTTCGCCGTGCTTTGATAATATTCAACGCGGCGCGACGGCGTCGTGTTCTTGTTGTTACTTCCAAGGTGCGTGCGACGGCATCGCGCAAGATATTCGCACGTTCATCCGCGTGGTGCGACGGCACCACGCCACTTGCTTTCCTCCGCAAAATAATTAAACAAGAACGATGGAGGGGGTTCGGCCGTGTTCGTGTGGTCCGGCCCCCCTCTCGTTAAAAAAAAAATAACGCAACTTAAAACATTTAAAAGTCTCAAGTTTGACATGCGAAAACCAGGATCAAGAAACGGAATAAATAAATATTGAATCAACAACCCCTACCTCGGGTTTAAGATTCAAAGGTTCGGCTACGCTCCGCGGAAGACGGCGTCGCGGAGGTCGGGTGTCGCGGTCGACGTTCGTCAAATCCGTTGACGAAGTGTTATGCCCGAAGAGACACGACGTTGGCGGATCTTCGTTTGCCGACGAAGAAGGTCCGAGGAGGAAGAAGAGGTCCGAAGATACCGGGTCGCCGAGTCGATGATCCTTGACGAAGTGTTGTCGTTCTTCGTTGAGGATGAAGACGTTCTTCGCCGGAGAAGATGAAGAGGAGCTCTCAAAAGCTCTCAAGGGAAAAAAAAAACAACCCATAAACAAAAAAGATTACATCTTATTTTAATAACACATAACTCAAAAGAATTTCAAATGTTTGAAATTCAAAAGAGTTAACTCCCAAAATTAATTAAGAGTTACATAGGCCAATTAATTAGGGGTTAAGTACGTTGAGAGAATTTGAAAAGAAAAGGGGTTCGTGTGGGCCCCACCACACTTAATCCTCCCAAGGGAGGTTAAGTGGGTGTGGGTCCCACTTCCAACCTCCTTTGATAGGTTTTTAAATAAGTTAAAATAAAATTTGTCTTACACAAATTTTATTTAACTTAACTGAAAAACCCCAAAACGTAACTTTCAACCCGCAACAAACGCAACTCCCGATAAGGTCTCATTAAGCGAATATCGGCGCTGCGAGTTCATCGGTGCCCTCGGATTTAAATTCCGAGCACCGGATCAAAAGTTAGGAATTCCCGCTCGTTCGTTCACTGAACGTACCTGAGCCAAACTTCGGAAATTAATTCCGGGCACTCCGGGCCTCGGAATCAGGTGCCGTCAGAAACCGCGCTCTTGTAAAATTCTAAAGAAAATTAAGAAAAAAATTTCCCTTGAATTTTACGGGTCTTTACAGTGGTTCAATGAGATTAAAATAATTTTTTGGTGAATAGTAACTTATTAAGTTTTTAATCGCGATTAGAGGTAATTAGTGCAATTTAAGGTAAAAATGATATTATAATAAAATGAAAATACCTATACACATGTCCTATCCTTATTGGGTGTGTCATTACCGACCAAGACAATCCATGGGTCAACTTGGGGACCCCATGGAGCCACTTTGGTTGGGAAATGACATAAATAACGTTTTATTTAATGTTAAAGTAAAAATAACACAAACATTAGATGTTTTACTAAAACAATTTTTACATGGGGTTATACAAGTCATATTTTTTATTATAAATATTCATTGGAAAGATAAAAATATTTCCCACATCATGATATTTTTTTTATAATTTTTAGACATTAAATAAATTAAATTATTTATGACATCATGATGATGCAGCGATTACCTCATTAATAAAGGATTTAAATAAAATGGAAAGATAATGTAAACTCTATGACCTATACATGTCCAAAACCTATTGGATGGGTGGATTTCGAACCCTTATCACCTTATCCTCGAAACACATCAATGTGGGACCATTAAAATCCGAAACTCATTCTATAATAAAGTGACTTTTCTTACTTTCCAAGAGTGCCCCTCCTCTCCACTTACAAAAGGCCCCCACCTCTACCTCCTTACCCACACTCCCAAAGCCTTTGGCTCGGCCAACCCCTGCCCATTTTGTCTCTCCACTTCCCTATATTACTCCTTGAAGCCTCACTTTGGGCAGAAGTCTTCCCAAGGAAGCCTTTGAGCTCAAACCAAAGGGAGTTACCCGATTTTAAGGTAATGTCTTCTTTTGAGACCTTTTGTTTTATTTTGCTTCTCCAACCCCCTAAACTATTTTTATTCTTTTCTTTTGTAACAAATCCAGTATCCTCAATATACTAGGATGTTTTTATAAGAGATATTCGAGCTACACTTACACACACCTACATCTAATGGTTAAAGAACATACTGTTTCCGTGGATGGCGAATTTCTACCTCCCGAATCGATGATTGTTCAACATTCTTTTAACACCTTAAAAGGTGGCTATTAAGATGACACTATATTTATATATGATATATAATATGTTTATGTTTTCTTTAATTTTATGTATTTTTCATTTTGTTCATACCTTTATGGTTTCCATTATGGGTAAATGCGATATCTTCATTTAAGGAAGTGCGGACTACCGCCCCCTCAAAGTGATTTGATTCGTTAATGCCATATGTGGGACGTATAAAGGATGGATTTAAAGTTATTATATATGATGTTATACTGTAATTATAATATACCTCTATATCATTATTATTTCTTTCCATTAAAGTATTAGATAGAAATGAAAATAGCGTTCATGCGTACGTACGGCTTACCGTCTCCATGAACGGTGAATTTCATTTCTTATCCCCAAATGTAATGTACTATTATAAGTACATGTATATAATGGATATATATGATGAATGATACATCTAAATGATTAATATAATTCTGTAATTAAAATATACATACCTCTCATTTATTTTTAATTCCATTAATATGACAAAGAAATGAAAGTAGCGTTCATGCGTACGTACGGCTTACCGTCTCCATAAACGGTGAATTTCATTTCTTACCTCTAAATGATTATGTAATATTATAAATACATGTATATTATGGATATATATAATATATATGATATCCAAATCAGGAATATCATTCTGGATATAAAGAACCTTTGACCAGACGAACAACATGTAATTGTAAGAAGTCCACTTTTGACTTAAGAACCAAATATCGACAAAACAAACATTATTTACTTAAATGGTTACATAATGTTTATAACATGGCAATAAGTGATATAAAAGGAATAATTAACTTGAAAAAGGTTCTTAAGAAAATATAAATTAACTCAAGTTTATTATTCAGGACGTTAAAGAATGATCGAGTCAAGTCGGACCTGAGGTAAGGGACTTCATCTCAATCTCCTTTCATTGAGGCATATTTCGTTTTATACACAACTGTCTTTTATACGGTGTAGAAACCCCTTTGACTTTTACTTTTATACAAAAGGAATCTTTTTATACGAAGAGTTTTACTAAACGACAAAAAGGAATGTTTCTTTTAACGTACGTGGTGACAACGACCTTTTCCGCTGCCGCGAGTATTATTTGGTCTTTGGATTCCTCAACAAGCCGTAATGTTTTTAAAATAAAATAAATACCATATACTCTTTTATGTATTTTGGTATTGAAAATGGTTTTGATAAAGGAATCTATTATGTCAATATATTTAAATGATATATTGTGATTGAAATGTGGAAATTTTATCATTCCTTTATATTGGTTTTATGTTTTATGATTTTATATTGGTACTTAGACATTTGACGGGTAGTTACATGATTAACCATATGACGGGTGGTGCCGTGGATACCAGGATGGGTGGTTACATTATAACCTCCAATGCATTGGGTATGGAAGTCGGCCGTATGGCTATTCCATTAAGTATGTATGGAAGTTGGCCAAATGGCCATTCCATTAAGTGATATGTGTGGAAGTCGACCGAATGGTTATTCCACTTAAGTATGTTTATGTCCCAAGTTACCTTTATATGTTATGTGTTCTTTATATGGGTTTTATGGTAATCTTTTGGTTACAAAAGGTTAAGTAATGATCTTTTATTCAGTGAAGAGTTTTTACTATTTCATAAAGGTGAAAAGTATTACTTTGATAAAGTATACATGGTTTTCTTGTTGTTTTGATAAACTAACAGTTTTCATTCTTTGTGTATCCCTTACTGAGATTTTTATTCTCACCCCAAGTTTTTTTGAAATGTTTTTCATAGGACTTAATGTGGATTAGGGTCAAGGATGGGATCAAGGGAAAGTCAGGCTATCTAAAACATGGAACTAGACATGTTTCTTTTTAAGAGTTTTTATTTTATGGAAACATAGTAGAAGTGTCTACTTTGTAATCTTTTGAGATGTAATAGTTATGATCTAATTCTCAAAAACTCTAAACCTAAAAATATCCTCAATGTGAATTATTCATTTAATTCAATATTAAGTAAGGTTTAAGGCCGGGGCCTTATAGCTTCAATACCTTCTACATATTGATATGTTAATATAAATA
Source organism: Viscum album (assembly GCA_963277665.1). Classification (NCBI taxonomy): domain Eukaryota; kingdom Viridiplantae; phylum Streptophyta; class Magnoliopsida; order Santalales; family Viscaceae; genus Viscum; species Viscum album. The sequence continues at coordinate 55,766,957 of OY728154.1, forward strand.
TAGTACAACAATATTCATTATTCTATCCATCCTATGAATGAAAAAGTCATCATATGTGTGTATGTATGACTTACTGTCTCCACGTTGTGGTGTAGTTCATTATTCAAAAATTCATTATTTGGATGGGTATAATAATGATGTATAAATATAACATGTTAATGATTCTTTATATATGATATAATCCAATTACATAGGATTTCACTATCAATATAATGATATTGTCGCTCGTGCATACGTACGGATTATCGTCTCCATGAACGTGATGAAATTCATTCCCCATTGTAACCATTCAAGAATAATTTTCATTTGATGATTAAAAATAATATTTAATAACTTAATATCATTTTGGATATGAATCAAATACATATTATACAAAACAAACATGACTTACATAACAAAACATATAAAGGAAAATGAATTAGTTAACACCTGAAATAGTGATACTACTAAAATATTATTAACAAATAAATATTATAAGATCATATATGATATCCTATTTATGTATAAGGTTCTTTTATAATTTAATAACAATTATTTCACCATTATATAGGAGGTTAATTTACCCTTTACTAAGGAAAATTACAAGGTAAGGGTTAATTTTACAATCTCTTTATTATCCGAGGTTGTTTTTACGTAAGTATCTAATATGACTTCTTTATCATCCACCTCCGTATTTCTTAAAAATGTATTTCAAAACATTTTTAATATTTACTAGACTATGGGTTAAAGTCATTTATACCCTTTTTTGACTTTTTATAAAATGTTTTCAAAGGAGTCTTTCTGTCGCTTTCCAAAAAAGGTACTTTATGACCTTTTCAAAAAATTAAGGAAAGAATATTTTTTAACTTATACGTCGGGTGTGACAATTTTCCACCGTTATAACACCTAAAAATATTCCCTTAAAAGATTATAAGAATATTTCCAAAATAAATTTTTCCTTTACTTTTTAATGATTTCAAATTAGAAAGAGATATTTCTCTTAAATAAGTTTTGGATTGATTTCATCTATGTCAACATCCTTTGTTGGATTTTACGGTTGTTTGAAGTTGATTTATTATGATACAATATTCCATATTATATTGAAGTTTTGTGATATTTTGGACTATAGATGTGCTATTTTTATACCATTCATGGTTTATAGTTAAAGTATTAACATTTTGTATGCTATTTTTAATACGAATGTTTATGTTATGTTTCAACATTTTCTTATAAGGAATGCATTGGACTTAGTAATTGATGAGTGGAGCTCGCTATAAATGATCAATGCATTGGTAAGTCTCATGAGACAAACTATTTTGTTGGCACAAGGCCTTGAAAAAATCTTATCTATAGTCTTGGCACAAGGCCTTGAATATGTGGTTATGATGTCCGGCATTATGAATTCCATCATTATGAAATTAGCTATTAATATTACATGTGATTATTTGACTAGTAGAATATCCATGTGAATAAATAAATTGAATAATTTGATTTATATTTTCCATATTATTCTTAATTTTAAGTTTAAAAGGATTGTGTTTTATTCTTATACTTTTCCTTAAATGTTTATGCTTATTTACGATAGTTTCTGCTATATTGTTATCCTTACTGAGCATCTGAGCTCACCCCTTTCTTATGTTTTATTTTTTCCAGGATGTGAAGAAGTATATTATGATTGATCTATAGGAATAGGATAAGGGATATTAGTGTGTTCAAAGGGGACACAATGTTGTTGTTTTCCATTTCATAATGTAATGTAAAACTTATGTATGTATCTAGTACTTCCAAGGATACTAAACTAATTGGTCTTTTGAGACTTTATCTCTTGTGATCATGCCAATGTTATGTAATAATGAACTAACTCTGGGTAACTAGGGCCACAGCATTACAGTTGGTATCAAAGGAATTTCAGTACAAACCTTGGAAGCTAGATTTAGAAAAACTCTGATTATATAACATTACCCTAAGATATACTTTGAGGATTAGTATAGAATAACTTCCTTGAATTTTGGTAATGTAGAGATTTGGTGAATTTTCTAAGCAATACATCCCTGTCTGGATATGAGAAAGTAGAGGCAGCTCTGGCACAAATGTACTTAGGAGTGAAAACTCTAACAAGGAGTTTTGGGCTTGACCCGAGGTATCCTAGTATACAACAATGGGCCTTACTACACTCTTGGTTACGACACTCTCGAGGAATATTCTTAGGATAATTCATATTTTCTTTACAAACCATTATGATGGATTTATGAGTAAATACTTCCTCAAAGAAAATATTTTTTTTATGATTATGGATTATATGCATAAATTGTTCAATTTATGTTAGGTATTTTACTAGTTTGGAATTATATATTGTGATTCATAAAGTAATCTAGTGTATGCCATTATTTAGAAATGGTGTCTAGTGGAAGGAATGGAAATTGTATCAATGCACGCAATCCATGTTGGGATTTCCCTCCTACTCAAGATAATTATAGTGGAGCTGGTTATGAAACTGGGGCTGAATAACTTATAACCATACTGGGAAAACTCACTCAGGTTATGAATAATAACCTTACTCGTATGGAGCACCCTGATTCACAACGTAGAGGATCAATGTTAGACCGATTCATGAGGAAAAAACCACCAACATTCAATGGGACTACAAATCCATTTTTAGTTGAGTAATTGATAAATTCATTAGAGAAAATATTTCATGCTTTGGGGAGTAGTGAGAGGGATAAAGTTGTCATGGCAGTTTATCGCCTCACAGGATATGCAGATCAATGGTGGTCATTAATTAAAAACAAAAAGGAGGATGGAGAAGTATCAAATATGGAATGGAGGGAGTTTAAAGATATTTTCTTAGAAAAATACTTTCCTTGTGAACATTCAGCAGATATTGAAAGGAAATTTCTGATTCTGAGGAAAAATGAGGATGAGAATGTCGCAAAGTATGAGGCTAACTTTAAATGGTTTGCATGGAATATTGCAGATTATATATATAACCCAAGGAGTATAATTGATCGATTATTTGATGGGTTAAAACCATTACCCTGTCAACCATTAGTCTCACAATCCTTCTCGTCGTACAAAGATATAGTCTCATATGCTATCAATATAGATAAGGGATTCTCTAAGTCTTATGACTTTAAAGAAAAGAAAGAGAAGAAGAGATCTGTTGAACACTCTGGAAATGGAAATAAGGTCAAGAAGGGAAAAGTCAAATTTCCATCCTGTAATAAATGTGAGAAGAAGCACCCTGGTACTTTCTTGAAGGGAATGGGAGTTTGTTATAAGTGTGGAGAAAAAGGACACCAAGTATGTGATTCCAAGGGTAAGAAAAAGGTTTCAAATGTGCAATGCTTAATCTTCAAGGAGTTGGGACACTATTCAAATCAATGTCCCAATCATTAGAGTATACCCCAAATGATGTATTGGATAATAATCAAGTTATGATACTACTGCAGATGAAGAGGAATAATTAGTGTTATTATATTTTTATTAATTAATTATGTCATTTGAGTGTTGTATCAATGATGTACTGGTTATATTAATTATATAAATAAATAAGGATTGTATTGTAGTACTATTTCATTAAGGATTTGAGATTATATGGTACTAAGAAAAGTTACTCAACAATAATTTAAACTTTTTTTAAAATACATGGTTGAAGGAAAGATAAACATTAATATGGTCATGATACTGAGGTAGTGATTTTTCAATAAGATATGGTTGATTTGGATAAATTATATTGAATATTCTTGACTACCTTGGAACTGATTAATGGTTTGTTTATTCCATCATTGTTGGAGAATTCAAAATTTTTGGATATAAGGAATATATCTAGTATTCTATAAGGAATAATGGAGTATGAATGTAATCAATAAGGTTTTATGGTAATTCATATTGTTACCATGTTTTAAGAGAATACATGATAAAGGTACTCACATGTTATTATGTGGCAACAAGAGATCTTCATTATGTTATGTTGACCTTCCTTAAAAATTTTGGACTGTGAGTTTGGACAGAAGTATTTTGGATAATTCTAAAGGTTGGAATAGATTAAGTTAGACATTGGATACTATTGTGTAAGGTTAAAAAATTTCTTAAGATTATTTTTGGATTGTTATAAAAAGGAAAACTTAGAGGTTGGGTGATAACATGTCACATCCGGTAAGGCCGTGAGACTTTAACCCGCAATCGAAGGGCGACAAGGGTGCATCACCTACCACTGGCCTACATGATGTCCTAGTTTGTATAATGTAGTTTTTTTAAAAATGGTATGATAGATGAATTATAAAATCATTTTTTTTTGAAACCTTATACAATTAGGTTTAATAGATTTTTTTTGAGTTCTATTATCTTTTAGAGAGAAAGATGGTTTGTGGTAGAAATTAGTTAAAGGATGGAACTCTACTTGTCAAGAATTATTTTTTTTATTCTATAAAGAAATTAATTCTTAAACATTATGGAAAGAATATAAAATCCAAAAATGTGTTATCCTAATACATTATGTTTTGTTCAAATGATGATATTTTAACTCATCAAAGATTTATGGCTTTGAGGCCCTCAATTTTCCATTTATTGTTCACTTGTTTGTAATTAATGACCTCGATCACTCCCTATAAATATTTACGTTTTTCCTCCAATTATGTGTCAATAATTTCCACCAATTTTCTCCTATTTGAAACCCTAATTTTGTGGTGACTTCTTTGTTTCCCTTTCCCTCTTATTAAGACTAAATTTTATCAACCCTATTTCCGATGTGGGTTTTCCATAAAGGTATTTTCTATTTTTAACCTTTTATTTTAGAAGAACAATTTAAAATTGAGAGGACACAATTTATTAAAGTATGAGAGAATGTAACACCTCAATATTTCATAGTAAATTATATCTTTAAAGTAATTCAATAGCTTATACTGCACACAACACTGACTTAGCTTGTGTTATACGCAAGATTGAGTTTCTGCGAAATAACACATTAGTATTATAATTATTTAAATAATCTATTTATTTATCAATTAAATATTGTGATATGAATATTAAAAAAAATTGTTATTTATAATGTTTTCACATAAATAAAACATATTTATAATGAAATGTATATGTTTTGTTAAAATAGTTATATATTTAGAAAAACTATTTTCTTAACAGAACCACTTTTTATGTTCTTTTGTAAAAAATAATAAAATTAATATTAGACACTCCTAAGAATTTAATTTTATAAAATATAGTTCATTTTTGGATTTGTAATATCAAAATTATCTTAGGGTGAATTTTTTATATTTTTCTGAAAACTTTCAATTTTTGATGAATAGTGAAAATACTACATAGTACATAAAAACCAGCTTTTTATTTAAATAATTATTATTTTTATTTAAATTTATTTTAAAGTAAAAATAGATACATAATACCTATATTATTATAATATAATTCATTGGAGTAATTTTATAATAATATTCGATATATAAAATTTTATTGAACTTTTTAACGTCTTTTACCCACCTTCTAGGCACATTTGCAAATTTGCATAAAATGTAATTTTACCACTTTTGTGAATTGAATTTAAAAAATATGAGAGACACGGTTGACATCAGTAAGTAAAATTTGGTTCAATATGATGAAAATAATTTTTTGTGAATAGTAACTTTTGAATTTTATTTACCACGGTTAAAAGTAAAAAAGGGTAATTAATGAAAAAATGATATTATAATTACCCTGACACATGTCCTAATTCTATTGGATAAGTTTATTTCGACCAAAATCAACCTTAGGAATAAAATATGATCCTTTTGATCCACTTGTATTATATTAGGAGATTTATTATTATTTTATTTGAAGAAGAGTTAAAAGTGTAAAATTCAAAGTTTAATAACTAAATCATTTTTAATATTGGGTTATACATAATATAAATTCGACAATAAATATTCATTAGAAATATAAAAATATTTCCTACATCATGGTATTTTATTTAAAAAATTTAGATATTAAATAATTAAATTTATTTATGACACAATGATGATGTAGTAATTACCTTATTAATGAAAGATTAAAATAATTGATATTATAAATATTAAAATAAATATAAATTGAGACTTTTGATGCATTACAAGAATTTTCTAGATTAATATTACATGTTATGTTTGATTAAATAAAAAAAATTAAGTGATAAAGTTTTTATGAATTTCACAAAAATCAAATACTAAATAGTGTCAAAATTGACATAAATGAGTTTTTAAAACAAATACTATTTTAATAAATGATATAATATTTCTAAAAAACTAATGTCTATCCAAAGGACTTATATAAGTTTATATATGTAAATAATGAACTTTTTGAGGTTCTATTGGTAGTTTATAGAAAGTTTATTAACCATATAATATAAAAATACAAGAAGACATGGTAAATGTCAAACTATTTAACTAAGAGTTAAATCTAAATGATAAGGTTAATATGGTGACCTAAACTTAAATAAAACCTATTTTTTGGGGATTATTTCGACCCATACCCACCTTATATTCTAAATAAATTCATTTGGATCCTTTAGAAACTGAAAATGATTTTATTATAAAATAATATTTCAAGATTTTCCTAAAGTTACTCTCACCTCTCTTATAAAAGGGAACTTCTCCTTCTCTCAAAATAACACCTCCAAATCCATTTGGATCAGCCAACCCCTGCTCAAATATCCTCCCAACTACTTCCACTTAAACCAAGAGGCCTTAATTTTATTATAAATCTAACCTAAGGAGCCCTTTTGATCAAATAAAAATGAATCACCCGAAGAAGAGGTAATTATTTCATCACCTCTTTCAAATTTCTTTTCTTCATCCACTTCCTCTTTCTTTGTTGTTTCTATAAAAAAATAATAGATCCAGTACTTTATACATACTTATATTTTATTATAAACATGTTACAACAATATTCATTATTCTATACATCCTATGAATGATAAATTCACCATACGTGCGTACGTACGGCTTACCGTCTCCACGTCGTGGTATAGTTCATTATTCAACACTTAATTATTTGGATAGGTATAATAATGATGTATAAATATAACATGTTAATTATTATTTATATATGATGTAACATCCAATTTCATATGATTTCACTATCAATATAATGATATTGTCGCACATGCGTACATACGGATTACCATCTCCATGAATGAGATGAGATTCATTCCCCATCATAACCATTCAAGAATAATTTACATTTAATGATTAAAAATAATGTTTAAGAACTTAATATCATTATGGATATGAATCAAATAAATCCTATCTATAACAAACATAACTTACGTAACAAAACATATAAAGGAAAATGAATCAGTTTACACCCAAAACAATGATACTACTGAAATATTATTAACAAAGAAATATTAAAAGATAATATATGATATCATATTTATGTATCTGGTTATTGTATAATTTAATAACAATGATTTCACCATTATACAAGAGGTTAACATACCCTTGACTAAGGAAAAGTACAATGTAAGGGTTAATTTTACAATCTCTTTATTATCTGAGGTTGTTTCTACGTACGTATCTATTGGGAATTCTTTATCATACACCTCCGTGTTTCTTAAAAATGTATTTCAAAACATTTTTACTATTTACTAGACTATGGGTTAATGTCATGTATACCCTTGTTTTACTTTTTATAAAAAATTTGAAAGGAATCTTTCCTTCTCTTTCCAAACAAGGTACTTTATGACCTTTTCTACAAATTAATGAAAGAATTTTTTTTAACTTATACGGTGGGTGCGGCTATTTTCTGCCATTATAACACCTTCGAAGCTTCCCTTAAAAGCTTAGAAGAATATTTTCAAAATAAATTTTTTATTTACTTTTGAATTATTTCAAAGTATAAATAGATATTTCCCTCAAATAATTTTTTTTGGATTGATTTCATCTATGTCAACATCTTTTGTTGGATTTTACACTTGTTTGAAGTTGATTTATTATGATACAATCTTCTATATTGTATTAAAGGTTTTGTGATATGTTTGAATTTGAATGTGCTATTTTTATACCATTCATGGTTTATGGTTAAATTATTAACATTTTTTATTCTAGTCTTAATACGAATGTTTATGTTATGTTTCAACATTTTCATATGAGGAATGCATTGGACTTAGTAAGTGACGGGTGGATCCTGCTATATCTCCTCAATGCATCGGTAGGTCTCATGAGACAAACTAGTTTCTTGGCACAAGGCCTTCAAAAATCTTATTTGTAGTCTTGGCATGAGGCCTTGACTTTGTGTTTATGATGTCTGGAATTATGCATTCCATCATTGTGAAATTAGCTATTGATGTTACATGTGATTATTAGACTAGTATAAAATACATGTGAATAACTAAATGGAATAATTTGATTTATCTTTGTCATATTATGTTGAAGTTTAAGTTTAAAAGGATTGTGTTTTAGTATTATACTTTTCCTTAAATGTTTATGCTTATTTATGATAGTTTACGCTATATTTTTATCCTTACTGAGTATATGAGCTCACCCCTTTCTTATGTTTTATTTTTCCCAGGATGTGAAGAAGTATATTATGATTGACCTGCATGAATAGGCTAAGGGATATGAGTGTGTTCAAAGGGTACACAATGTTCTTGTTTTTTCATTTCATAATGTAATGTAAAACTTATGTATATATCTAGTACTTCCAAGGCTACTAAACTAATTGGTATTTTGATACTTGATCTCTTATGATCATTCCAATGTTATGTAATAATGCACGGACTCTGGGTAACTATGCTCAGGGCATTACACTTTTGATGGAGAACCTTTTTTAAATATAGTTTTTTAACTTTTATATGTTCTATTTGACAAAATATACTTCTTATATAGAAGTGTGACATCAAAATTTATTTTGGTTAAATTTTTGGTAATTATCTGATGAAGTTCATTTTTTAAATGAATAGTGAAAAATGCTGAATTTTAATTCCAAACCACATTTTCATCTAATTAATTTATACAGATATATTGTAATTTTATTTGGTTTTAAATTTTAATTGGATTAAGTTTTTATCATTTATTCCAATCTTGTCAATTGGAAGTAATTTCAATTTTAAATTGAACATAAACACGTGTCAATCTTTTGATAGTTTTTACTTCTTAAAAACACACTTTTTGGTTTTGACAAAGGGAATCAATTTTAAATTAATTTCTGAAAATTTTATATTTTTAATTTTTAAAAATATATTACATATTTGGAATTATAAACTTTAAATTGTGTAAATAGGTACCTTTTATTTTTGGACATTATGAATATTAACTTCAGTAATTATTTTATTTACCATGGTAAAAATGTAAATATGGTAAATAAGTGTAAAAATTAATATTATAATAATATTAAACTACCCTAACATATGTCCTAATAATATTATATGAGATATTTATGACCATGGACGTCCTTGGGTAGATTTTGGGACCCCGTGGAGCCACTTGGGTGTGATAATGACGTGTTATAAGAATTAATTTAAAGTAAAGATAAATATAACATAAACATGTATCTTTTACTAAAACAATTTTTATATGGGGTTATATATCTGATATCTTAGACTATAAATATTCATTAGAAATTTAAAAATATTTCATACATCATGATATTTTATTTTTAATTTTTATACATTAAATAAATACATTTAATTATGACACAATAATGATGCAGTGATTGCTTTATTAATAAAGGATTCAAATAAATAATATTATAAATATTAAAATAAATTTAATTTGATTATTTTGATGCCACAAAAGAATTTTTTGGATGATATTGAAATATTATCTTTGATTTAATTCCTTTTTTTTTGAAGTAATCAAGTTATTATGACTTTAACAAAAATCAATTACTTTATAGTGTCCAAATTGACATAAATGAGTTTTTTAAAACAAATACTAGTTTATTAAATGATATAATATGAATAAAAATTTAATATTAGGAAAAATAACTTATATAATATTAAAAATATCATTAATGATACAATTATGGTTCTCTTGGAATTTTATAATAAATATAGTTACCATATATTATGGAAATGCAAGAAGGCATGGTAAGAGTTAATGTTTTTAACTAAGGGTTAAAGCTAAAAGATAAAGTTAATTTTGTGATATAAACTTGTATAAAACATATTTTTTAAGATTTTATGAACCAAAAATCATATTATATTTGAAATAAATTATTTTGGGACCATTTGAAATCGAAAATCGATTTATAATAAAATAATATTTCAAGACCTTCCTAAAGTTCCCCTCCTCCCTCTTATAAAAATCCACCAACTCTACCCATTTACTTACACTTCTCAAGCCCCTTGGATCATAAAAATTATAATAAAATAAGCTCCCAACATCCTCACCTTATTCTTAAAAGAATTACCTTAGGAATAAGGCAATTCAAGAAATCCTTTTGGCTTAAATCAAAAGAAGTTGCCCAATTTAGTGGTAATATCTTCTCCCAAGTTCTTTTCTTTTATTTTCATTATTTAATATCTATGCTCTTGTTATTATTTAATATCATAAAAAAAATTATCCTAAATATACTAGGATTTTTTTATGATAAGTATTCTAACTACACTTACACACACCACCATCTAATGTATATGAACATACTATTTCTGTGGACGGCAAACTACTGCCTCACAAAACGATGATTGTTCAATTTTCCCCTACCACCTCTCATGGTGGCCATTATGATGGAACTATATTTATATATGATATATATTATATTTATATTGTCTCTATTCTTCTGTATTTTTCTTTTACAGCATACCTTTATGCTTTCCATGATGTTTAAATGTGATAATTTTATTTGAGGAAGTGAGGACTACTGCCCCCTCAAAGTGATATGACTCTTTCATGTCATACATAAAACGTATAAAAGATGGAGTTAATAAAATTATTTAATATATATAAAATATTATATTATACTGGAATTATAATATACCTATGTATCATTTATTTTTCATTCTTTTTGAAAAAAGAAATAAAAGTAGCGTCCATGCGTACGTGCGACTTACCATCTCCATGAACGATGCATTTCATTTACTATATCCAAATGTTATGTATGATTATAAATAAATATATAATATATATATATATATGATACTTAAATCATGAATAATATTCTAGTGATGATGGACTTTTGACTACATGGAAAATTTACATCAAAACAAGTTCATTTTCGACTCAAGTACTGAACATCGACAAAACGTCAGATATGAACTAAAATAATTAACTATTTGTTATAACAATGTAATAAGTGATATAAAATGAATAATAAACTTGAAGAAGGTTCTGAATCAATTATAAATTAACCTAAGTTTATTATTTATGAAATTAAATAACGAATGAGACAAGTCGAACTCAAGGTAAGGGACTTCATCTCAATCTTCTTTCATTGAGGAAATTCTTGATAATATCCACCTCTATTATTTTATAAGGTGTATATAAAACCACTATGACATTTAATATCCATTTTTTATCTATACTAACGTTATTTATTAATTCATGAAGATTAATATTCAAATTTTCAAAGTGGTATGGGACACCTTGAACGTTTAAAGGTTTAATTATCAAATCTTTGTCTTCATGATATTAATTTACATATTTATTTATATATATATATAAGGATTATAAATGAAATTTTATGTATATCTAGAATTCCATTCAAAGTTTTCAAAAGTAATATTTTTATACAAATAATTTTATTTTCTTTACAAAATGACAAAAGGAATGTTATTTTTTAAGGTATACGGAGATAATGAATTCTCCACCACTGTAACCATTATTTGATATTTAGATTCCTATATAAGCCTTAATGTATTTTAAACAAATACATTATTCCTTTATTTTTTTATCTTGGTATTTAAAATGGGATTCTTAAATGAAGATGGTATTGTTATATGGAAATTTTTTTCGTATGGTATTAGAAGATGTTTTCAAAAATGGGTTTTGTGATGAATGTGTTTTATTTATAAAATGGTACATGAGCATTATATGAGATGGGTGAGCCCGATATAGCTTATATGAAGGGTGGTCCCCATTATAGATCTCCAATTTGTAAGTCGACCATATGGTTTTTCTAATTGGAATATGTTTGAAAGGGTTTTATATATATGATGATCTAAGTCACCTAATGGAGTTTTATTTTCTTGCTATTGGTTTTAGTTTTTCTAATTGAGCAAAAAGTATGAGTGTTATTCATGTGAAATTTTTTTGTTTCATCCACTAAAAGAACATTGAATGGGTTATATGGTTTTAGCTAGACTAATGGTTTTTCTTTATTTTTATGTCCCTTACTATGCTTTTTGTGCTCATCCAAAGTTTTAAAATTTTTCACATGATTTAAGGGAGAATAGAGTCAAGCATGGAGTCAAGGAAAATTTATGATGATTAAACATGAAAATAAATCATGTTTCTTTTTAAAAAATTTGTTGTTATGGAAGAAATAGATACTGTTTTAAGTGTCCACTTTGTATTTATATGTTTTTGTTATGTAATAGTTATGGCATAATTCTCTAAAGCTCTAAAACTGAAAATATCCTTAATGTGGATTTTTTACTTAACTCAAGATTATGTAACATTTAAGGCTGGGGACTTATATTTGGTATCATATGATGGTTTAGATAACTTTATAGGTTATGATGGTATTAATTTATTTCATTTAGAGGATTTTACTTTATAGTTAAGTTGAAATGATGTAGTGTTTTAATATTACCATGTTTCTTCATCTAAACTATGTCTGTTCCGAATGGTTTTTCATAGAGGAAATGGGAAAGCTATATTGGGAATGCATCGAGAGTAAAACAACCTTTCAAATCAAAAACATGAGGTGGTGATAATTGGAATATAACTGTTTGTTATAGTGATGGATCAGTTGACCCAGGTTATAAATGGAAGTGGTATCCATGCACGAGATCATCACGATCAACCATAAAAGAATATGTCAGTAGTGGAACATTTTATGAGGAAACATCCCCCATCATTCAATGGATCATCTAAAATAGTGGTAGCTAAAGAATGGATCAATACCCTGTAAAAGATATTTGAAGTCATGGGATGTTCATAATTTCAAAAATTAACTCTTGCCACCTATCATTTTGAAGGTGAATCTGATCGATGGTGGTCATTAGTTAATAATAATATAGATAAAAATGGTATTGATTCCATGGAATGGGAATAATTTAAGTATATTTTCCTTGATAAATATTTACCTGAGGTTGTTCGGCTTAGGATAGAGAAACAATTCTTGGAATTAAATAAAAAGGATGATGATTCAGTTACCGCATATGAAGTGAACTTCAAAAGATTGTCTAGGAATGTTCTGGATTTTATTCGGGACATTGACAGTAAAATTAATAGATTTTACTCAGGATTGAAACTGGGGAAATGAAGAGATTTGGCCTCTTGATAATTTAAAAGTTATGAAAAATTGGTTCATTGTGACGAGAAAGTTTAAATGGATTTTTCCGACACTTATGTTCCATGAGATTATAAGAGTAATAAATGGTCAAGATACCAAGAAATAGAGAATAAACCAACTAATAATTATGGAGGTAAGCCCAAAACATATTCCAAGTGTGGTAAAATACATTTTGGGGAATGTATGTTAGGATCTGGAAAGTGTTACTGGTGTGGTAAGTTTGGTCAAAAGGTCTGTGACTGCGAAGAAAATGGTCATGAACAGTCCAATAATGAGATAATAGATAGCCAGACTATAGTAATATGTTTTAGCTACAATGAGCTGGGAAATTATGCAAATAAGTGTCCGAAGATAATTACCCAGGGAGGAAATCAGTATGATCGGAAATAGAAAGGTTTGGAAAAATCTTTTACTGCTACTACATTTGATATTGAGACATCTGGTGAAGTGATGGAAGCTCCTGATAGATTAGTATTTTTCTAAGGATAACCATAAGTTTAAGGTTCTAGATACACCTTATAAGGTTTTATATGATGTAATAATAAGTTATTAAGGACCTTTCTGGAAGATGTTTTGTGGGGTTATGTTTATGTATGTTTTTAATGTGGAAGTATGCCTTTAATTTTAGACCTCAGTTTTAAGATATTGATATCATTTATGGTTTGTGTGATCTTTTATACTTAAGGTTATTCTTAGGGATGGACATCATATTATGGGAATATTATGAGGATGAAATTTTGCTTATAAAATAGAAATGCATCAAGTAATTATGTTTCCTTATGTTCTTAGTCACACTCATAAATAAATTCCTCAACTTTATGAAAAGGTCCTTAAAACAAAAACGTTGTCCATTTACTTTTTCTACTAGGAAATCAAATATTTTTTAACTCATCATAAGCTTATGGTTTTCCAGTCGTTAACTTTCTCTTAATCATGTTTTTTATCACTCTCCATCAGAACTTGATGGTTAGTTTTCCCTTATATATCCATGTTTTCCTACATAGAATCCTAGTATTTGCTATCTTAGGTGAAATTTTTACTTCTCTTTATTTTTTTTTAAGTGGTAGTTTTATTAACCCTTTTTCTGATGTGGGATTTTTAATGAAGTTTCTGAGCCTGATTTTAAAATTGTGAGGACGCAATTTCCAAAAGGAGGGAATGATGTAACGACCCAGGTATTTATAGAATAATACTTTTTATTTTAAATTAATATTAATGAATAAGATATAAATTTTACATTAAAAGGTTATGATTTTTCCAATAACATACTCAACATGCAACAACGGGTTTCTCTGAAATCTTACGTTGCACACTACTTTGAGTTATATCGAAAAATAATACAATAATTATTATTATTTTAAATGGTAGTCAACGTCTAGTTGTTGGAATGGCAGGAATGAATAATATCAACTCAATTTTGAAATATGGTTTACACATGTTTAAATAATGATTCATTGTTTACCAAATTTATTAGAAATGTAAATAAAAACTAATTGAATATAAAGGATATGTTTTTATAAAAACCTATTTAAAAGAGAATAATTGTGTTTATAAAATCATATCACTCTTTATGGATTTTTATTTAATGAAAAATATAAGTTATATATTCAATGTAATGTTTTAAATTCATCTAATATGTTTTCAAGATATGATATAAGAGCAAATTCAATTTTTTGGATAAAAGAAGCATTTTTCTAAAAATGTAGTTTTACTACCTTTTGATGGAGAAACTTTTTAAATCTAGTTTTTTTCACTTTTATATGTTATATTTGACAAAATAAACTTCTTATATAGAAGCGGGACATCAAAATTTACTTTGGTTAAATTTTTGGTAATTTTCTGATAAAGTTTATGTTTTAATGAATAGTGAAAAATACTACATGTTAATTCAAAACTGCTTTTTCATCTAATTTATTTATATAGTCATATTGTCATTTTAATTGGTTTTAAAGTGTAATTGGATTAATGTTTTATCATTTAATCCAATTTTTTCATTGGAAGTAATTTCACTTTTAAATTGGACATAAACACATGTCAATCTTTTGGTAGTTTTTACTTCTTAAAAACACGCTTTTTAGTTTTGACAACAGGAATTAATTTTAAATTAATTTCTGAAAATTCTGTGTTTTGAATTTGGAAAAATGGATTCCATATTTGGAATCAGAAGGTTAAAATTGTGTAAATAGGTACCTTTTATTTTCAGGCATTATGAATAGTAACTTCAGTAATTATTTTATTTACCATGGTAAAAGGGTAAATCTGGTAAATAAGGGTAAAAAATAATATTATAATAATATTAAACTACACTAAAATGTGTCATAATCCTATTGGATGAGATATTTCTGACCATATTCATCCTTGGGTATATTTTTGGACCTCATGGATCCACTTGGGTGTGATAATGACATGTTATAAGAATTAATTTAAAGTAAAGATAAATATAACATAAACATGTATATTTTACTAAAACAATTATTCTATGGGGTTATATAACTGATATATTTGAATATAAATAGTAATTATAATCTAAAAATTTTTCCTATATCATGATATTTTATTTATAATTTTTATACATTAAATAAATAATTTTAATTATGAAACAATGATGATGCAGTGATTGCTTCATTAATAAATGATTCAAATAAATGATATTATAAATATTAAAATAAATGTAATTTGATTATTTTGATGCCATACAAGAATTTTTTGGATGATATTGAAATATTATCTTTGAGTTAATTCCTTTGGTTCTAATGAATCAAGTTGTTATGACTTTAATAAAAAACAATTACTTTATAATGCCAAAAATTGACATAAATGCATTTTTTAAAACAAATACTATTTTATTAAATGATATAATAGTCCTAAAAATATAAGATTAATCCAAATTAATTATATAATGTTAAAAATTTCATTAATGATCCAATTATGGTTCACTTGTCATTTTATAGTAAATATAGTTATCATATATTATGAAAATGCAAGAAGACATGGTAAGAGTTAATGTTTTTAACTAAGGGTTAAAGCTAAAAGATATGGTTAATTTTGTGACCTGAACTAGTATAAAACCTATTGGTTGAGATTTTTTTTACCCAAAATCATCTTATATTTTAAATAAATGAGTTTGGTTCCATTTGAAACCGAAAATCAATTTATAATAAAATTATATTTCAAGACCTTCCTAAAGTGCCCCTCCTCCCTCTTATAAAAGGCCACCACCTATACCCACTTTATAACACCTCTCAATCCACTTGGATCATCTAAATTCTTCTCAAATAAGCTCCCAAAATTTCTACCTTACTATTAGAATATGTAACTTTCGAATAAGGCAATTCAATAAATCCTTTTGGCTCAAATCAAAAGAAGTTACCCGATTTAGAGGTAACATCTTCTCTCAAGTTCTTTTCTTTTATTTTCCTTATCCACTCCCTATGATCTTATTATTATTTGATTTCATAAAAACACCAGTATCCTAAATATAATAGGATGTCTTTATGAGAAGTATTTGAACTACAATTACACACACCTCCGTCTAATGGATATGAACATACTGTTTCTGTGGATGGTGAACTACTACCTCACAAAATGATGATTGTTCAATTTTCCCCTACCACCTATCATGGTGGTCATTATAATGGAAATATATTTATATATGATATATATTATATTTATATTGTATATATTATTCTTTATTTTTCTTTTAAAGCATACCTTTAGGCTTCCCATTAATGTGTAAATACGATAATTTCATTTGAGGAAGTGCGGACTACCACCCCCTCAAAGTGATATGACTCGTTCATGCCATACATCGAACATATAAAAAATGTTGTTAATAAAATTATTTAATGTGTATAAAATATGATATCATACTGGAATTATAATATACCTATGTATCATTTAGTTTTCAATCCTTTTAATATGAAAAAATAAATGAAAGTAGCGTGTATGCGTACGTACGGCTTACCATCTCCATGAACGGTGCATTTCATTTCCTATATACAAATGTTATGGACTATTATAAATACATATATACTGGATATATATGATACTTAAATCATGAATAGTATTATGGTTATGATGTAATTTTGACTACATGGACAATTTACATCAAAATAGGTTCATTTTTGGCTCAAGTACTGAACATCAATAAAATATCTGATATGAACTAAAATAATTAACTATTTATTATAAAAAGGTAATAAGTGATATAAAATGAATAATAAACTTGAAAAAGGTTCTGAATAAAGTATAAATTAACCTAAGTTTATTATTCAGGAAATTAAAGAACGAACGAGACAAACCAGACTCAAGGTAAGGGACTTCGTCTCAATTTCCATTCATTGAGGTAATTATTGATAATATCCACCTATATTATTTTATAAGGTGTATATAAAAACACTTTGACATTTCATATCCATATTTTAACTATACTAATGTTATTTATTAATTCATAAATATTAATATTTAAATGTTCAAATTGGTATGGGACACCTTGAACGTTTAAAGATTTAATTAATATTTATTTACATATTTATTTATATGGATATAAAATGATTATAAAGGAAATTTTATGTCTATCTAGAATTCCATTCAATGTTTTCAAAAGAAATATTTTTATACAAATCAATTTACTTTATTTACAAAACTACAAAAGAAATGTTATTTTTTTAACGCATACGGTGATAACGACTTCTCCGTCGTCATAACCGTTATTTGATATTCGGCTTCCTATACAAGACTTAATGTATTTTAAATAGATCATTTATTCCTTTATTTGGGTATCTTGGTATTAAAAATATGATTATTAAATGAAAATGCTATTGTTATAAGGAAATGTTTTTCATATGGGATTAGAAGAAGTTTTTAAAAAGGGGTTTTGTGATAAACGTGTTTTATTCATAAAATGGTACATGAGCATTATATGAGACGAGTGAGACCTATATAGCTTATATGAAGGGTTAATCCCCATTATAGCTCACAAGTGAGCCCGAAATATCTTATATGAAGGTTTGAGCCCCATTATAGCTCATGGGTGAGCCCGATATAGCTTATACGAAGGGTGATCCCCATTATAGATCTCTAATTTGTAAGTAGACCATATGGTTATTCTAATTGGAAGATGTTTGAAAGGGTTTTATATATATGATGTTCTAAGTCACCTAAAGGAGTTTTATTTTCTTGTTATTTTTTTTAGTGTTTTTCATTGAGTGAAAAGTATGAGTTTTATTCATGTGAAAGTTTTTTGTTTCATCTTCTCAAAGAACATTGAATGGGATATCGGGTTTTAACTAGAATAATGGTTTTATTTATTTTTATGTCCCTTAATAATATTTGTGTGCTCATCCCAAGTTTTAAATGTTTTTATATGATTTAAGGGATAATAGAGTCAAAGATAGATTCAAGGAGAAGTTAGGATGATTAAATATGAAAATAAACCATGCTTATTTTTAAAAGTTTTATTGTTATGGAATAAATGGATACTATTGGAAGTGTACACTTTGTATTTCTATGTTATTGGTATATAATAGTTATGGCATAATTCTCTAAATATATAAACCTAAAAAGATCATCAATGTGAATTATTAACATAACTCAAGATTATGTAACATTTAAGGTTGGGGACTTATAACAAATCTTGCACCCAACACTGGAAGATAACCAACAATGATCAAATTTGAATTCCTCTCAGACATAAAACTGAGCACCTAAAAACATATGAATTCCAACTAACAAAACAAACTTGGATAAACTTTTTCAACAGAAATCATGTTAGCCCAAAATCTGAAATATTTCTTTTTCAAATTGGAGAAGATCTTAGGTTCCATTTCATCGACCATTCATCACCTTCAAGTGGATTCAGGTCATCAAATTTGGAACAATATTTGTACCCAATTCATCAAAAAAATCCTTCAAGATAGATAAACCCATATTTAGACTCAACTTTATGCTTCAAACTCATTTCCTCTTCTAAAATCTTGAAATCAGATGACTCGATGCGTGTTATATTGAGTCAGACTCAGTTCAATGGACAACATAAAAATTCAGATATCTTTAACCATCATCTTTGATCGACCCATGGTCAACAACCCAAGCTCATTCTCATCACGCTAATATCTTTTTTTATGGAAAGGTTTTCAAAAAGATGTGTTGTGGTATCATCACATATGGGTCATTCTCTTTATCTATAGGCACCACTGCTTTGAGAATGGTTTTTCCAGATCCAAATAAGTAACTCCAAATTTGGATTCATTTTCAACCTTAGTTTTAACAGTAGCAACAGAACTTCTCCGGTTGTCTTAGAATGAGTTCGGTTAGGGTCGGCCTCCGTTCAAATATGAAAATCCAATTCAAACTCAGGGCTTAATTATTCTAGATTTTCTCGATAAAACAATCTCAGTGTTATATTGATTTAGGTTGGATTCCATGAACCCTAGCACATAGTCCCATCCTTGGCTAACTTACTCCTCGATATCAGTCATCATCGGTTCAAAATATTCTCGAGAGTATTGTAATAGATTATCTTATATGGACTTCATTTATCTTACATGCATCAGATGTTTATATTACACACCCTCAAATTATCCTCTATAATACCATAAGATTCTCTTTTTATCTTATGTAGAGGTGAAACAATTTATTTGACTTAGATAATTATTTTACACTGAACACACTTATCAAAAATATCTTACATGGAATGATTTAAAAAATAATTATCTTTAGTGGGTCTACAATACAAATAAAAATAAAATGAATAAATAATTTTAAGTAAATAAATAAATATATATAGTGTAAAAAATAAAAACTAAAACAATATAACATCGCAAATTAAAAATCCATAAACAAAATATATACAATAAATTAAAACTAAACACTACAACATTAATAATAAAATTTTTCTCAAAAAAAAGTAATGAAATAATAAAATTAATTAAACACAACAAATAAATTATGAAACAAAACATTAATATTTTGAATCTAATTTAGAGAATGGAATAGTAAAATAATAAAATATTAAACAAACATTATTTAAACATTAAATTTAACATTTTAACATAGAAAACAATTATTTACTAATTTTAAATAAATAAATCTCTAACACTATAATTTATCAATTAAATACCTTTTTATCATTAAATGTACATTAAAAAATAAAATTGATATGGAAAATGCATGAAATATGAACCACATCAGAACTTATGAAGAAAAATGGGTTTCAGAAAACATTTAATCATATAATAATCCATGGAAAAGAAATAAACTTCATAATCATTTCATTATTTCATAATAACAAAACCCATGGAAAATATATGGGTTTCATAAAAATATTTTCATTATAAAAAACCATTTAGGGAAAGAATAAAAAATTTATCCATGGATCATATCACCAATAAAGCATAAGTAATATCAAAGGTTGTCATCTTAGATAGAAAATAATTTTGAATAAAAAATCAATTGGAATGTTTCTTGAGGAAAATAGTCTTTCCACTTTGAAAAAAAACCTTTTAAAACATAAAAAAAATTCAAAATCCTTTTCTTTGAAAATAAACTTGAAAACATATAAATGATTATTTAAAAATAATTTAAACATTTCTTTTGAAATATAGTGTACATAAAGAGGGGAAAATAAAGGGAATGAAGGACCCCGAAACACCCTGAGAGGGGAGGGGTGAATTAGGGTGTCAACTTTTTCTTTTTAAAGTTATGGATCTTGTTCCCACATTGTTAGGAACTTGTTAAATATGTTAAAAAATGAAAGTAGGGAGATATCACAACACTTTTACTTGGTTCACTGCAAAGGTCTACGTCCAAGGAGCATACACCGACAGTGTGTCGACTGCACCAAAATCCACTAATCTTCGCTGGTCTATGGATCACAAGTTTTGGTCATAGACACTCTATTCCAAGCACACTGCCTTTACAAAGGTTCAGGGAATGCTCACTATATCCCTCAGATCACTTCCGTCAACTCCCCCTAGCTCACTGCCTTGAGAGAATTCAAACTCAGGTTATCGACTTGAAGGTATATTAAATAGATTTTCATTGAAGTCTTTGTCTCTGTTCAGCATGAGACACTTCTTGCACCGAAGTTCTTGATTGATGCACTTGAAAGCACTGAACCACTAAACCGGGTAATCAGAAACTTGTGAGAAGCATAACACCACACTTGAGCTCAAAACCCCAACTTGCATGCAAGATTTGGGAATTATCATGAAAGATGACTTTCGCACAACACCTACATTCTGCACAACCCTTATATTCCACACAACTACACTGAAGGTTTCACTTGGTCTTTTTTAGACTAAAGGAACACCTTGTGCGCAATATTTACTCTCTTCAAATATTTTGCACGCAAATGTTTCGCACGGCTGAGCTATCGGTTTTTTGATGGAAAATTGTTAAGTATTCCTTGGGGGTAGCCATATATTTATAAGCCCATGATAACCATGCACACAATATCCTGACACGTCTTTGTCGGTGCGTGTAAGATTCTTCATAAGAGCGCAAAACCCCTTTTGACTTCGCATTGGGCATGAAAACCCTTCCACGTAATATCATCTTCCATGCACTCCATGACTTTTCCATTTTTTGACGTTCTAATCCTAAAGCATTCCTTTCACACAAGTTCCAAAAACACCTTTAATTTTGCGCACAAAAACCAATCTTTCACGCACGTGCCACTCCCTTTTCAAAAAAACACATTTCTCTATTTTTTGATTTTTAGCCCCAAAAATTTGCAAAAACTGGAGAATGGTTCCACCTTAAATACTTCTTTCGGATCAAACTTTATGACCCCTTTCCATGTAATCTCCCTAATCTTCCATGAAAGGGTTGACAAAAACAAACCCAAACCATGATCAACCCAAAGTAGATTGCTAGAAAAAACAAACAGAACTACCTTTCCAGCAAAGAAAAATCTTGGTTCCAATAGGGAAAACATACATTATAATGACATAACCATAGGATAATAGAATTCTTGAGTTTCTTGAGATATAGATCATAATATTTCATTATTGTAATTATAATCATAAACTATCCTGATAAATGATGGGATTGTAACATATAACTCTTACCACTTTGGTAACATTGAATCGTAACCCCCATGAAAGAGTAACATTAAATGAAACTTATAATAACATGAAAATAAGAAGATTTATAATATAATATTTCAAATGGTGTAGTATATACACCACATAAATTAAATGAGTGGTGAATTTTCATATGACTCCCAGAAATAAAAGAGAGACTAGAAATCTCTTACCACTTTGGTAAATTTTTAACCATAAACCCCATGAAAGATTAATAATCAAATAGATATGTAAATCCTCATAATTTTAAGGATAATAATTACAAAATACATTTATGGGAAGTATATACACCACGTAAAATAAACACATGGTGAATATGGCTTGTGCCTCGCATAAAATAAAAATGAGATGGAAAACCCTTACTGTTTTATGAATATTTTGGATCGAAATACCAAATAAGTCATAACATAAAAAAACTTAAAATTTCATTAAAATAAGGATATTAATGATATATCATTTCAATGTTTAGTATATACACCAAACAAAATAAACTAGCAGTGAATTTTTATATGTCACCCAGAAATAAAAGAGAGACTAGAAATCCCTTACCTTAAATATCGACTTCCTTCGTACACAGTAGAACCTCCTTTATAATAAATATATATTTATTATACATACATTAAAGAACCATAATTATATATATCACCACATATATTAATTAATTATTCAATTTTATTACTCATTTATTAACAATTCCACATTGAAGTTGTGTTTTGGGTAATAATCGCTTTCTTTTTCATATATGTTTTGATTTGTTATTTTCAGTACTCTTACTTTGATCATGGTTATGTCATATCCAAAATAATAATAATGACATAATTAACATATTTATACATAAATTATACTTTTAATACCAATTATGAAATATTTTTTGATAAATTAAGTATGTTACGATCATGGAGACAGTAGGTCGTACGTACGCATTAGTAATGTTTCCATTTTTCAACGATCGTTATGGAAAAAAGTTAAGTGATATATTATATTTAAATAATTATATTAATATCATAAATACCCTATTATTTATTTAAATATTCTTATAAATATCTTCTGTGTGGTTTGGTGATGAAAATAGAGAGTCGCATCGCTACGTGAAGGTGATAGTCCACACATACAGGAACAGAGTTATCGCCTTTCAGTGGGTGAAAAGGTAAGAAATAAAATGATATATTATCTTTTCATAATGATAAATATGTAATTAATATAATATTTATTTCATTTATATCATATATATTTATTAACTTTATCCTTATTATCTTCCATGTAAAGCATTAATGTAAACAAATCACATCGCTTTGCAATGTGGTAGTCCATCGTACACACGAACGATGTTATCGTATCCCATATGGAATTGATAGTAAAAAAATTATATATGATATGATGAATATAAGGGTATAACTATTTTATAAATATCATATATATAATTTATATCCATCATAATACCCAACCATGATAGGTGGTAATGGAAAAATGAATGGCATCGATTCATGAGGCGGTGGTTCGTTGTACACACAAATGGTGATTTCATATCCCATTTGATGGAAGAGGGGATCATTTTAGGTCATGAAATTAACATAAAAACATATAATTATATGTAATATACTGAGTTTATTATATCATCATGGTTTAATAATAATAATGTGGAGGAATAAATAATATAAAAACACTCGTTGAAGAACATTGCCTCTTCTTTGGGTAACCTCATTAGATTTGCATAAAAAGTCTTCCTAGGTTGGATTTATGGAAAAATTAAGGATTATTAGATGAGATGAGTGAAATTTTTATGCAATTTGGGTATATATTTTCCAATCCAAAATGGTTTTAAGGTGTGAAGGAGAGAGTATAGGTGTGTCCTTTTATAAGTTAGGTGAGTGTCACATTTGTAATTTTTGTAAAGAAAAAGGTGTGCCCATGTTTTTATCGTACCAAAGGGATCAAAAAATGAATTATTATCAATAATTAGACATTAAAGGGTCTATATATATCCATAAAATATATTTTATATGAGTTTTTATGTTATTTTAACCCTTATATTTTTATTTTAACCCCCGGTAAACTCATTTTTACCTTAACCACAGTAATTAATTTTTTTTGTTTTCACTATTCATTTTGGTACAAAAATAATTCTACCTTATTAGATAATATAAATTATTGTGATTAAAAATATTTAATCCATTTATCCAAATTCAATTCATATAATTGTAAAATTTTAATTTAAAATTAATCCCGCAAACACGATGAGGAAGTGTGTTTTCAAAAAGAAAATGTTCAAAAGTTTACAAAGTTTTTATAAACAATTTCAATATTAAATTGATTCTAATGACCTAAATTGAATTAATAGATATATAATTTAACTAATTTAAATTTCAAACTAATTTAAAATATAATTTAACTTTATAAATAATTTAAATGAAATGGAATTTTTCAATTAAAATTCAATATTTTTCACTATTCATTAAAAAATATTTTTTTCAAAAAATTATCAAAAAATCACCTTAAGATAATTTTGATATGATGATTTCAAAATTAATGTTATTTTTTAAAATAAATATTTTAAATGTTTCAAGAATCATTTTAAAAATAAGTGTGCAAAAGGCGATAAAATGAATTTTTAAAAAATATAGTTTTAAGTGTAAAATTTGATTTATTATTATATATTGTATAGAAAACCCATAACATGAATGTAAAACATTTTATTGAATATAATATATATATATATATATTTCATTAAAATTATTCACCAAAAGTGGTTTTTTTTCTTTATAGATGTAGAACATGTTTGTTTTCATAAAAAAATAGTTTTTCAGAAAAAGATTTCTTTTATTTTCAAACTGTTTTTATTTTCATTTCTAATTAATTAGTCACCAATTAATTTATTGAAAATACATGTGTAAACCATGTATTTTCATAATTTATTTAATCATATTCATACCCACTATTCCAATGGCTAGGTGATAACTATCATATTAAATAATCATATTTTAACAATATGTCACATTTCATTTAAACTCAGTGTTGTGTGTAACATAATATAAACTCAATGTTGTGTGTAACACAAAATAAACTCAGTGTTTTGTGTAACAAAAAATATCAAAAATATTAAATACATTTGAAAAAAAAATATTTCACAAAATATCAGGATGTTACATTATACCCCCCTTAAAATGAATTCTGCCCTCAAAATTATTCTCCATCATCAAAGGTTTAATATTTGAAAATTACTTCCCACATCATAAAAAAGGTTAAGAAAAAATCCTATTAAAAATATAATTATATGAAAAAAATTCATCTATAATAACACATAATAGGATTAAAAATATGAGAACATAGGTGGGAAGTGATGTTTTGGTAAAAATTATAGAGAGTGATAGAGATCATTGATCAAAAGAAAGTGGGTTATCTAGAAAAGGTTAACAACCACAAAACCATAAACCAAAGAGGTGTAAAAGGTTCATTGATATCATCAAAAATCATTATAATGGGGAAAAAATTAATATCCTTTTCCTAATTTGGTGAATTCCTTTTTCCATATAGATTTAGAACATATGAAAATGTACTTACTTGATATCTTTTTATTTTATAGGCACAATTTCATTGTTTGGTCATGACTTGATCAATTTCCAATTCATATATTACTATAAGAGATGAATTTTTTTCTCATTTAACTCCCTAAATAATATCCATAAAATAATGATAATCCATTCCTTTTATCACTAGTTATTATCAAAATAAAATGTTTAGCACAAGTGATGCATAAATCATCATATGGTGAAATAATGAATTAATATCTAAAACCTCATCCAAAGTTAAATTTAAGCCATTTCATAAATGGTTAACCTTATGACCCTTAAAAAATATTAAAACCTGAAACTTTATAAATAGTTCACTAAATTTATAAAATGAATTTATTGATAATCCCCCAAACAACATGAAGTATCTCTTAATTTTCACATACCAAACATATGAATACCTTCATCATGTATTCTCTTAAAATATGGTAATATCCTTAATTACCATAAACCTTATTGATAATATGAATGATTCCTTATTCCTTAAATAAAACCACACATTATTTAATATATTCAATAAATCCAATAATGTTGTAAACTTTATTAATGATAATATAAACCACTTTGTCTACAAATCATCAATCAGTTCCAAGTCTATCAATATTATCCATTTTACATTATTCATATCAATCATATCTTTCTATAAAATAAGCACCATTTTTTCAACTATAGGAACATATTAAGGGTTGCCTTCCCTTAATTATGTTTTTTCCATAAAATATAACCTTTCTATTAATTCTGTATTATTCAATATATTTTTGAAAATATTTAACAAAAAACTTATACTAAACAATCCTTATATATTTAATGATTAATTCAACATAATTATTGAATTGCAATACATAAACACATCAATCATCCCACTTCCTTATCAAACCATTAAATAGGCTTCATCATCTTATTCCTTAATACCTCTTTCCTTTTATATTTCATTTGTAGTATCTTCATCGCTAATAGAAAAACCATTACTTGTATAAACTTTTTGATACTCTTCATGATATTTCCCCTTAGAACATTAATTTTCCTAATGCTTATACTTTTCACTCTTAAAACATTCAACAGTTGATGATACCTTAAAAATATCATTATTCTAATCCATTTTGTTAACCAAAATTTTCATTTTTCTACTATAATTACTTACTTTGTGTCCTTTTCCACACTCAAAACATCTTCTCATTCCTCTAATACATTCCCTTGAGTGTTTCTTCCCACGTTATCAATATATAGAAGACTGAATCTTCTTTACTCTATGGTTTCCATTACCCAAAATCTCATCAAACTCAATCCTTCTCTTCTTTGGTGGGTCTAATATTTAGTTAAGTTTCATGTTATTAATCACATATTGTGATAATTGATTAGGAATAATCACAATACCCTTTACTCTAGTCATCATCCCATTTGGATGATCATAAAAAAATTGACCGTTACATTCAATGTTAACCCAGTTCCTTCTGGTTCCCTCCATTAACTAAAACCAAAAATCATAGTTTGAGTAACAATATCTATAGTGTAAAACCATATAATCAGGAAAAATCACTTATAGGATGTATAAATCATGAAAATTTATTTTTAATATATGACACCTTAGGTTTATTGAAGGTAATTTGTAGTCATCATCTATTTAAATCCTTTATGATGTTTTATAAAGAGTTTGTGGATTTTCAAATCATATCCCCTAAGAGTTTCAAAGAAGGCGTGTAGCAAGGCTCGTTGTCACGCACCAGGTGATGATTGAATCTAGATAAATGTTCCATTTTTGGAGTAATTACCCCTAGGTACCTTTGTTCTATACCCACATCAACTTGTAGTATCCATATAGGGATGAAATTGCTTGGAAACCACTTTCTTTATCCTTTACCAAAATTCTAAGACATTTTTCTATACTTTGAATTATCCTTAGGTGTATCCTTAGAGATATACCTAGACATATCATTAAAAATATCTCTAGGGATCCCACTAAATTTTTCTTATACTAGTTTATAATGGTTAAATAAACCTTTCCTATGATACCAACTATAGAAACTCATGCTTCTCATACATGTATATTCCATCTTTTAAGATGAATATTCATTACATTACACAAACACATACCTGAGGAACATAAAAGTTTAGTTCCATTTGAAACTTGGAACACAATATTCATAATTAATGAAATATATTAAGTTTATCCCATAAATAACTTCCCCCTTTAGTACTCCTACTTAAAAACAGTTATTCATAACTTAGGTAAAGGAAACATAAGAAAGGGTGAGCTCGGATTCTTAGTAAGGGTAAAAATGGGAGATATATAAGCATAACATGAACATATGGGTATGAGAACATGATAATAACATTTGAAAAATATACCCTTCATATCAAATATTATAATATTGAGTCATGGAATAGAGATTGGTAGTTCATATGACATAAATCATAATTTAATCAAAGAACATGAACCATGAGAGTGTAACACTGGCATAAGACATAAAATTGTGGCATACACATAAGCATAGAAACTTTTATTCCAATACTACCCACCAAGACATTCATAACATGTTAGGATCAGGATAACCACCCATGTACCTACTTTGGGCTTGGGATGACCTCCCATGTACCCTCTTTTGGGCTTGGGATAACCTACCATGTACCCTATTTCGAGCTTCGGATAACCTCTCATGTACCCTTTTTTGAGCTTGGTATAACATCCCTTGTACCCTTTGATCTCATATAATATTACTCATTACCCAATGAATTGGAGGGAGATATTGGTCCCACCCATCACATAATACATGAATTTATGTTTCACAAGGTCATAGGACATTCATCAAAACCCATGAAAAAAATGGGTTTCATAAAACACTTCATCATATCATAACCTATGGAAAAGAAACGGGTTTCATAATGATTTCATCATTTCACAATAATATAACCCATGTAATATATATGGGTTTCATAACCATATTTTCATCATAAAAAACATTCAGGGAAAGAATAATAATTATATTTTTATATTATATCCCCAATAAGGCATAAGTAACATAAAAGGATGTCATCTTAGATAAAAAATGATTTTAAACAAAAAAATAACTTGGAATGTTTCTTGAGGAAAATATCCTTTTCACTTTGAAAAATAGTTTTTAAAATATAAAAAAAAATCCTTTTCTTTTAGAATAAACTTAAAATATTATAAAGGAATATTTAAAAATAAATTAAGCATTTATTTTGAACTCCGGAGTATAAAAAATAGAAAAATGAATGGAAAACATGGATTCTCATGACATAACCATAGTATAATAAAATTCATGAGTTTATTGAGAGATATATCATAATATTTCATTATTCTAAGTATAATCATAAACTATTCTGATAAATGAAGTGATTGTAACATATAACTCTCACCACTTTGGTAACATTGAATTTTAACCCCCATGAAGGAGTAAAATTAAATAAAAATGATATTATAATGAAAATAAGTAGATTAGTGATATAAAATGTAAAATTATAAGTATATACACCACATAAAATAAATTAGTGGTGAATTTTCATATGTCTCCTAGAAATAAAAGAGGCTATAAATCCCTTACCGCTTTAGTAACTTTTGAATAGTAAAACCCATAAAAGATAGATACTCAAATGGAAATGTAAATCCACATAATTTTACAAATAATAATCATAAAATGCATTCATGGTAATTATATACTCCAAAAAACACATGGTAAATATGGATTATGTCTCACAAAAAATAAAAATGATACAAAAATCCCTTACTGTTTTTGTAATTTTTTGGATTGTAATCCCCAATAGATAATAAAGTCAAATGAAACTTTAAATATCATGAAAATAATTATATCCATGATATAACACGTCAAATTTTAAGTATATACACCACACAAAATAAATGAGTGGTGAATTTTCATATGTCTCTTAGAAATATTAGAGAGACTAGAAACCCCTTACCTTAACTCTCAATTTCTTGTATACATGTTTGAACCTCATATATAATAATAAATATAAGTTAATTATATTACTGAATCATAATTATATATTTTATACCATATATTATTTACTTATGTCCTTTTATTACTCTTTTATTAATAATTCCAGGTTGAATTCACGTTTTAGGTAATAACCGCTTTGTTTTTCATATACATTTTCATTTATTATTTTTGGTCCTCTTGCTTTTATCATGGTTATGTCATCTCAAAAATAATAATAATGAAATAATTATCATATTTATACATTAATTATACTTTTAATACCAATAATTAATGATAGATTTGAGAAATAAAGTACATTACAATCATGGAGATGGTGGGTCAAACGTACACATGAGTAACGTTTCCATTTTTCAACGATCATTATGGAAATGAGGTAAGTAATATATTATATTTATAGAAAAATAATAATATAATAAATACCTTATTATATATTTAAATATAATTATACATATCATCCATGTGATTTTGTGATGAAAATAGAGAGTCACATCACTTCATGAAGGTGGTAGTCCACACATACACGAATGAAATTATCATATTTCAGTGGGTGAAAAGAGAAGAAATAAGATGATATATTATCTTTTAATAATGATAAATATTTAATTGATATAATAATTATGTCATACATATAATACATATTTATTAACTATATACTTATTATCTTCCATGTAAAGCGTTAGTGAAAAAAAATCACATTGCTTCATGAGGCGGTAGTTTGTCATACACATGAACAGAATTATCGTATCCACTACAGAATTGAAAATGTCATATATATATATATACTTTATATCCATCATAATACACGAATTTGAGATATGTTAATGGAAAAATGAATGACATCGGTTCATGTGGCGGTAGTCTACCGTAAACACGAATGATGATTTCGTAACCCATTTGATGAAATAGGGGATGATTTTAGGTCACGACCTTAACATAAAAACATATCAGTATATTTAATATAATTATTATATTATATCATCATGGTTTAATAATATTTGAAGGAGGTTTAGGAATAAATAAAATAAAAATACTCATTGAAGAATATTACCTCTTCTTCGGGTAACCTCCTTAGGTTTGCACCAAAAGCCTTCTCAAGTTGGATTTATTAAAATAATAAGGATTATTAGATTGGATGAGATAATTTTGGAATTTATTTGTTTAGGTATTTTCAAAAATAAAATTTTTTTAAGGTGTGAAGATGATAGGATAGGGGTGGCCTTTTATAAGTGAGGTGTGTGGCACACTTGTAATTTTTTGAAATAAAAAGGTGTATCCATGTTTTTCTGAAGAAAAAAGGCTCAAAATAGATTATTATATATAATTAGACATTATAAGGTCAAAATATTTCCATATAATAGATTTTCTTAAAGTTTTTAGTTCATTTTAACCCTTATCATTTTAGTTTAATTCCTGGTAAACTCATTTTTACCCTTAACCATAGTAATTAATTTATATTGTTTTTACTATTCATTTTGGTAAAAAAAATAAGTTGAACTTATTAGATAAAATAAATTATTATTATTACAAATATGTAATAAATTTTTTAAAATTCAATTCATATAATTAGTAAATTTTAATTTAAAATTAATCCTACAGATGCGATGAGAAGGCGGGTTTTCAAAGAGAAAATGTTTAAAAGTTTACAAAGTTTTTATTTACAATTTCAATATAAAATTAATTAAAATGATCTAAATTGGATTAATAGATGTGTAATTTAACTAATTTAACTTTAAAATCAATTTAAAATATAATTTAACTTTATAAATAATTTAAATGAAATAGAAGTCTTCAATTAAAATTCAATATTTTTAATTATTCATCAAAAATTAATATTTTCAAACAAAATATCAAAAATTAACCCTAAGATAAATTTTATATGATTATTTAAAAAAATAAATTTATTTTATAAAATAAATTTTCTAAATGTTTCAAAAATTATTTTTAAAATAAGTGTGCAAAAGGGGATAAAACGGATTTTTAGAAAAATACAGTTTTAAGCATAAAATCGGATTTACTATTATCTATTCTCTAAAAAAATAAGATGAATGTTAAACATTTTATTGAATATAAAATATACACATTTCATTAAAATTATTCACCAAAATTTTTTTGTTTACTTTATTGAGGTATAATATGTTTGTTTGTATAAAAAATGGTTTTCCAGAAAAAGATTTTATTTATTTTCAAACAGTATTTATTTTCATTTCTAATTAATTAGTAACCAAAGAGTTAATTTTATATACATGTTTAAACCATATATTTTCATAATTTAGTTAATCATATTCATACCCTTTATTCCAATGGCTATGTGATAATTATCATATTAAATAATAATATTTTAATATTATATCACCTTTCATTTAAACTTTATGTTTCCTATAATGCAAGCTAAACTCGGTGTTGCGTATAACACAAACTAAACTCAGTGTTTCATGTAACAAAAAATATTTAAAATATTAAATTCATTTGAAAAATATATTTCACAAAATCATAGGGTGTTAAATTTTCTATATGGAATAACCAGAAGGGTTGGTGACACCAAAGAAAGCCAATAAGGAATGTAAGTTTCACAAGTAAATTTATAGAATGGAGTAAGCATCGTGGTCATAGAATATTCATTTAATGAAGCTAATATAGATTTTTGATCTGTTTATAAAAAAGTGTGACATATTATAGTTTTACAAATCAAATATGTTTAAATCATATAGAAAACATATTAGTCTTATAGTTATTAAGACTAAGTAAATTTTATCCAAGAATGACCTAAAAAGAATCCCATGTTCTCAGTAAAAAAACAATAAACATAGATCTCTAGGGTTTATTAGATATATTTATTGTACATACATTGATAAGGTATTGAAAAATATAATTTAGGAAAATTCATGTCTAAATAATTTCCTATATCACTTGGTATGAAATCTCTCAAAGTATATGTGTGAAAGTATGGGAGAATATTAGTATAATGAATACAATTCCATATTACTAAGATTATTTTGGAACCTATCTCAAATTCTATGATATGTACTAAGGTTTTATATTTCTTATGTCTAAATCATAGAGGGAAAATATGAAAAAAAAAATAGTAGAAATGTACAAGCGGCTAGTTGGAACTATTCAATGGTACTTAAGAAAGTAAAATGAACAAATTCTTGGTATTTAGATAAGTTGGAATACTAGTTTTAAATGGGATATAAAACTAGTCTTATTTTAGGCTAGTTTGATCTAGTATTTCATTAAGTCTAAGGTAATAACCAATATAAACTTATTTAAACCAATGGTTGACATATATACATAAACCAAGTACAGTGCATCTTCTGATGCAACTTAGGAAGCAGTTTATTAACAGTTTTTTCTAGGATATACATTTAGCTAATATGTCAAGTTTTGATAAAGGATAAAAGGTAAATACTTGGTGATATCACCACTTGAGAGATTTTCTTAGAGGGATAAATTTATATTAATTATAACTAACACAAGAATGTGGTAGACCCACCGGCTATATCTAAACCTTAAATAAAGCGTGTTCATCATGTGAGGCTAACTAGTTAGTTAGCAGTTGGCTTGAGTGCAAGTGGGGAATGTTGGAGTTAGTGTCCTAAAACCAAATGAATTTATACCATTTATTACGAGAATATTCAGATACCTGGATATTAATAAATATCTTATCATGTGAAGAGTTTTCTTCTGTATGAAATAAATGTGATAATGTTCAAAGATTATTTGTTGCATCAAAATATTATAGAAGTTCCTCACTATAATGAGAAAGTTGAATTGTTTTAACAGTATTTCCCTATGGTCTATATGAAATATATCTGACATTGCATGGATAATTATTTTATGATTAGTTGTTGGATTCTTCTAAGTGGACAATGCTTCGACTCATGAAGTTTTGTAATTGGTAATATCTAAGAGAGGTAGTTATGATAACAGACCAACCAATAGGAACTCCACATATTATATATGTGATTGGATATTCTTATTTATGGTGTATTGGTCCTTAGACTTGAGATTATTATTAATTTATATCATAAATCACATACCTTGATGTGTTGTTGAAAACTATGATGACATATTAATGCATCAATGTAGGATATGTTGGGTGTATAATAAGTCATATGACATTAATTGAATAAGTGAAGAACTGATTTATCCCTTCTAAGTGTATAGAAGATTATATCTCATGATATTTGATTGAAATAGAAATATATGATTAAGTCTATGGTCATGGTAATTCATCAATGAGTTCATTTTATAGAGTCAATAAAAGATAAGTAAATCATATAGATTGATGACACAAGGTATGAAACCTAATTGATGTGATATTTAGACAAAGGTATTATATTGTACAGTAAGAATTCACATGAGGTTTTTATAATTATGAATTACCCTTATCTCTTTAATGGTCATGATGTTTTGTTAGACATCACTCTTAGTCTATAAGTGGGACTCACTACTATCATGATAAGATCCTAGAGGGTCAAACAATAAATTTTTACAAAAGTTGCACCAATTCAAATGAATTATAATTTAGGATGAAGTGAGTCCCACATATATGTACTAGTGAACATTTGAGTGAATGATCACAGGAAAATTAATTCCATTAAATTATTTCATTTTAAAATAAAGAGAATTGAATTTATTTCTCAAGGTATTCTCAAAATATTTAATTATAAATTGAATATTATAAAATATTATTTTTTGAATGAACATTACATGTTCAGGGTTTATAAAATAATAATAGGAGGAATGAGTTGATTTAATAGCTCATAGTTCATCATGTGTCATTTAATAATGTCACAAGTCAATGGTGAAATATTCATGACATGAATGACATGTTTACTTTGTTATTCATGTTGGTTTGGGCTAGTTTAAGAGGTCAATTTATCCAAGGGATTAAAAGAAATTTTGGAAAGTTAAACCTAACTATTTAAGATCATTTTTTATCCATTATTAGTGGTAGAAACCATTTGAAAAAAGTTATTTCCTCTAAATATTTCTCTCAAGTTTTAGAGAGAGAAAATTAAGGATAGATCTACAATGGACCGATCCAATTTTGGGGATCAATTGTGTGATCTTTTAGTAATCACATTAGAATTGTAAAGCACTTTGATATTTGGTTCTAACACTTGATAATTGATGAATTATGTTTAAGTGGTTTTATTAAAAGTTTGGATGATCTAGAGGGCATCTAGTTTCGTTCCTTTAAGTTGTGTAAATATAAAAATGAGTAGATAACACTGAGATCATAATGTTCCACAATGGTACCATTTTGATTTATTTTTCCATACTTAAAATTTATTTCATGGTATCCTTGGATTGAATTTGGTGTTCTCAGACTAAATCAAGTGTCTTAGGATGGATTCAATGTAAAATCGAAATTTTACATATTTTTATGATTTTATGGCATACCTGATTCCTCTATTATCTATTGCAATTGGTGATAGGGAATAGGGGGAACCTTTCATAATATTTGTAATTTTTTTAAAAAGGAAATTCTCTTATGTATGGGTTATACCATACATAGGATTAACTTTTACGCAAATAAAAAATAACTTTACACATGGGTTCACCCATACATAAGAGTCTTTATCACACAAAGAAAAAACTCTTACATATCAGGTAACCCATATGTAAGAGTAAAACATGAAAATGAATATGATTACATGTTTTCTTTTTGTATCCTATGATATATGTTATATCATAACTATGACTTGATGATCTTTTTTCATACAACCCTGGTTTTAGTCTAGCCTGTGATATCACATATTGTATCTTATGGAATAGAAAAAAACCATGGGTTTTCAATGTATCATAACATATGACATAAACTAGTTGTACCCTATGACTAGAAAAAATATAAATATGATATCCTATATTGTAAATCCTATAGATTTTGTGGCTAACATTCATCTGCATCATATTATACATTGTGATATGGCCTCTAAAATATTACAATACACATGTTTTGTTGGATTTTTTTCCCTAGAACCAACTACTTTTTTCTTTAGATTGCCTTTATATTCATATATTTGAATATTAATACCTTATCACATATTGATTGTTATTATTTATAACATTAATGTGATAATTCCCTAGAATATCTCTCATATTGAAAAGTTCGTAGCAATTAACTGTTATGATGAGAACCTTGAAATTACATGATGATATTCTTAAATATTGTTCTACAGTCAGATAACATTCTATGATGGGATACATAGTATGTTTACTATTAGGTGTGAGTATACATAAGATGATTATGGTTTATCTCATGAATTTATCACTTGGTTATCTCTAAGATGATAGATTAATAAATCAGTCCTACCTATAGGAATTCTTCATGTCTATGTGTCATTAGATATTCATATCTACGAGTGTGTGTAATGGTATTTAGACATTAAGATTATTATTAATGAATGTAATAACTTGTGAACTTATATGTATTTTCATAAAGCATGATGATATATTTCATAGAAAAATTAAGTAAGTTGAGTGCGTCATGAATGATGTGTTATTAATGAACAGTTCAAGGAAGGATTTGTCCCTTCCATATTTATAGAATTTGACATCTCAACCCTTATATTGAAATGAAGTTGTTACATTAAATTTTATGTCATTCTTTAACAATGAGTTTATTATATATATTCAAAGAAAAATGTATCAAGGATATATCTTGGTGACATGGGCGTTCAACCTACTTGATGAGATATCGCAACAAAGGGATTATATTACACAGTGAGTGTTCGTATGTGGTTGTTTTCATTGATACATATCTTATTCCTCTATGGGTATCTTAACCTATTTCTAGATAGTAATCTTCAATTTTAGGTAAGCCAACCTAATGTCACTGAGGAAGAGACCTAGAGGGTCACACACAAAGTATTTCCTTTGATCTTAGTAAAATATTATATTTAACAGTTGGAGTAAATATTATTCTTCATACTGAGAAGTAATATTTATTCAGAATTTATTAAACAATCACAAATATTAAATAAATATTTATTTACAAGGTAATTATTTAATTACACGAATATATAATATTTTTTATCTCATGTTATTTGAAAGGTAATAAATAATTATTTATTCATTAATAGATAATTTATTTAATTATGAAAATATCAAAATAAATATTTTATTCACTGGACTATAAATATAATATTTATAATATTTATTGAATTTATAATATTTATCTCTTGTTATTCACAAGGTAATAAATAATTTATTTAATTACTTGAATATTAAAATAAATATTTTATTTTCCAAACTATGAATATAATATTTATTTATGATATTTATTTGTAAATTCAATAAATATCAGAGGATGAGTGAACCTAGTTATTGGTCTAGTGATAAATATTTATTTACCAGACTATAAATATTATTTATCATTGCATGGATTAATACACATCATGGAATAAAATAATATTGTTATAATTTTACATGAAAATGAGTTCCTTTTGGGTTTAACATATTATTAAGGGCCTTTTTACAATTAATTAATATGAAACTCTAACCTTGAGTCTATAAATAGACAATTGTGAGAATTATGAGAGGTTATTCATTATGCATAACACTCTCCTCTCTAGATAATTATCCCTAAACAAAGAACTTCTCAAGGGTTTTCTCTCAATCTCGAGAGATTACATCTTCCTCATTTTATCTCAAGATAGAGAGATCAAGAGATATTCCTTTATAGACCAAATATATCTTGATTGTGATAAATTTAGTGATGAAATATGATCAATACCATTTTAATAGAACCTAGAGTACCATTAGTGAAGTTCCAAGATCAAAGGAGCATGTGTAGATTGTTGTTATGGGGGCTCTAAATTGGGTCCTCATCAAGTAAAAGAATACAACTAAATGGAATTTGGATGATAAATACCTACATTGAAGAAATAACTCAAGACTGGGGTATTTCTTCATGCTATTAAATTAATTATAAATCAATGTGAAAAAATCCTTGCTTGGTTTTGGTGAAAATATATGTCAATATTATTCATAAAAATTTTGTTGGTCATGACGTTCACATCATGTACATTGCAGATGATCTGTTGAATCCAAAAAAATCTGATTTAATCATAGGTCCAATAGGTGCTTCTGTTTCATTCAGAACCATCAAGTGATATCAGAGTGGTCACATTCAATTTATAGTTATTTATTGATTATTGATCCTTTATGTATTTAAAAGGTACTCTTAATTCCAATAAATTAATTCTTTTAATCCGATTATTAATATTTATTCTTATCATCTTCATTTCTCACTCATATAATCCAAATTGTTTAATAATATATGAATAAAATTATAAGAACTATATAGAGGTGGCACACGGTTTTCACGATTACACAGCATGTAACTCACCAACATATATTGTAACACCACACAATGTAGTGTTCATGTGGTCAACATACACAAAGTAATTAATTAAATCACACATGATATATTTAATTTACATGTAGTGAATTTAATACAAATGTGGTGAAATTAATACACATCTAATGAAATTAATTTACATGTAGTGTAATTAATTCACAAGTCATGTGATTAATTCACGTGCGGTGTAATTAATTCATATGTAGTGTAATTAGTTCACATGTCATGTAATTAATTCACATGAATTGTAATTAATTCACATGAAGTGTAATTAATTCACATACCATGTAATTAATTCACATATATACTAATTAATACACATTTAGTGTGATTAATACACACGTGGGGTCATTAATTTACACATGATGTAATTAATTTATATGTTGTGTAATTAATTCACATGTAATGTAATTAAATCCACATGGAATAATTAATTCATACTCATTTACATGGAATTCATACCAATACAAGTTGTATATTGTATAAATTAATTTATATATAAAAATTAAAAATTAATTTATTACTTTATACACCTCATAATTATTTGTTTCATGTGTCATTTATTGACTTGTATACACCATATGATAGGTTTTATATGATATTAAATGATTAATTAATTTCCACATAAAATTTAGAACGACAATTCATGTATAGTTGTTACATACTATATACTCCATATATATCAAAGTAATATGTGAAATGTAATTTTCCCCATGTGTCATTTATTAACATTACATGTCATGAAATTATGTCGTGTGTCATGTACACGGTATGTCATGTGAGTGAATTGTATACAACAAGGACCATACTAAGTAGTTCAGATGGGTATACATTGTGTTTACTCAAAGTACAAGTTATGTACCTAATTAAATTTTAAATAAAATTAATTTATTTAATTTATTTTAAATCACTTTGTATAGTTCTCTCCATTATATATTGGATGGAGATTAAGATAAAATGAATTAATTAATTAATCAAATAATTAATTGGATTAAATCACATGTGTTTTATCTTAATAAAAGAATGGATCAAAATGAATGTTATCCAATTATTTTAAATATGTACTCGTTGAAATATTGGATTATCATGATCTTAAACCAACATATATATGTGAATGGTTTCTTTTAATTTAATTATTGCATGGATTTTTTAAATTATTTTATTAAATTAAATTGGTGGTATGTGAGTCATCCCTCCCATTATTATGTACAAGTCTATATTCCCATGGTTTATTTTATGTAAACCCTCTTTCTATTTACCTTCACCTATGATTGAAGTAAATGCATTGTAAGGATGGAGATCCCAGACATATGGTGTTGGTACAAGATGGAGTTGAGGTGAAAACTATAAGATTGAAAGAGTATACAATTATCTACAAAAGGGGGGTGAATTATGGTTTATAATAAATAAAAATTTTAATTTTTACCAAAATATTTAATAAAGTTATCGAATGAATTTTCATACTGGTTAAATTTATATACAGGGTAAGAAATATTTTATAATAAACAACATAAAATTTTCTTATAAAATTAATAGTGGAATTATAAACTTATAAAAATAAGTAAAAATACTTATACAACGTATATAAGAAAACTTACAAAAAATTTATAATAAAGGTCCACACATTAACCTTCAATTTTAAAAAAAATATTTAACCAGACTTAAGGTATCCATTATATTCACTTTTTCATAAAGTTTTTTCTTTCATACACCAAAAAAGACCTTGATACAAAGATCAGACGTAGATTTAGTTTCCCTATCCCCAGGAACCCTCGATCAGACTAATCGAAATAGACCTTTGTCTTTATATCCTGAGATCCTTTGATCAAATAAGATTAGACAAGGAAATTAAACTGTAAAAATTTCTTAACGAATTTACAATAGTATCCTCACAATCAGATTCCTTAATGAAAAACCCTATAAAGATTACAATTAATATCTCTCTTGTAACAAGATGATAAAAACTATACACAACAACTTTAGATCACTCTTGTTCTAATTTTTTGGCTTCTAAGGCTTCCCAATGGGTACTGAATATGGTGTTCTCTAGTATTGAATCCCTTCCTAGTGGTGGTGTCGATGTTGTTATTGGTGATTATCGTGGACTTTATTTCTCCAAACCCCCTTAACCTTG
This sequence comes from Viscum album, assembly GCA_963277665.1. Lineage (NCBI taxonomy): Eukaryota > Viridiplantae > Streptophyta > Magnoliopsida > Santalales > Viscaceae > Viscum > Viscum album. The sequence continues at coordinate 55,807,486 of OY728154.1, forward strand.
TATTTCATTTCATTTTTAATATAATTCATTATTTTGGTATTTATAGGTGCACTCCCAATGGTCATATTTCACATTTATCAAAGGTTATTACAATGGAATCAGATGTACTTATTCTCTTGAAAAATTCATCATAGTGTATTCTTATGATATTCTTCATGTTATATAGCACTATAGTGTATCTAGGTCACATACATTAGAATGAGATATCTTTTTCTGGTATAATGTATGTAGTTCTTCATCTGGTAGTTTTGATAAAATTTCATTTGGTATACATGTCTGTCTCCATCTGATAAAGTTAGTCCAATAGATTCAAATAACTTAATCTAGTGGAATTTGTTAAAATATATTTAATAGACTTTATAAGCCTTAGTCTGGTGAACTTGGTATCCATCCATCTGACATATAAAGTACATTTTCATCTAGTATACTTAAGAAATCACCAACTGGTAAAATTGATATCCTCTTTTTGGTAAAAAATTAAACTTTCCTAAAAAATATCTTAGAAACTTTGGATGTATAAAATTTATAAATATGAAATTTTTTAATAAGTGTATTTTTATTCTCAAAAGTAAGGTTAGAAAGTGTATAAATTATTCTTTCAACTCAACAATATCTCCATTTGGTAAAATCACAATACACAATAATTGAAAGTAAACTTTGAAATAAAACTTTGAAAAACTTACTCCCCCTAAAATTTATAACTATCAGGAAACATAGAATTCTCTCTTTCTTACATAGGAGTTTTAACTTCTTCTTTTCTCTGAAAATATTAAAACATTCTTCATTTATCACCATTTTTGATTTTTTAAAATTCCTTTAGGAGGTAGAAATTATTATCTAAAATGTTATAAAAACTTTATATGAAAAAATTTATATTCAAATAAAATATTATAAGGAATATCTAAAATTATTATAAAACCATCCATCTAAATATATTAAAAAAACATAAATCCAAAAAGTTTAATTATTACAACACATTTAATAATTCAAAATAAATTCATTCTTTATATGATAACTTTTTTATTATAGCCTTCATATTTATAATATCATCTTGGTTTTTTATGAATCATAAACAATAGACTTAAACTTCACAAATTAGTATTCTAAATAATTGTTCTTCTTTTATTTCTTATATATATCATCATCCTACTGAATTGAGAGAGAATTTAGATCATTTATTACTTTTTAACTATCAAGAAATTCAAGATTGATGCTCTCAAAAAACTTCAAAACTGGATTTTTTTCTCTTTTAATATTATCTATTTGTTTGTCAAAAAATTCTTTATCTCCCTCAGTGTGTTTTATTCATTTTATAACACTTCTAATATTCTTAAATTCTACTTTTTATTTTCCCTTTAAATCCTTTAATTCAGCTTCATTATAGATAAACATATCTACAAATTGTTTAAGAGAACTTTATTTTTACAAGATATCAAATTTTCATTGAATTTATTTACAACGAACTTTGATATCGTGAAGGAAATGGAAAACTTCTTCATGAATTTTTATTACTTCATTGAAGCAATTCATCATCATTTCCATTCTTTTGATGCTAGTACTCATAGTAGAATTTTTTAATCAGAAGAAACATCTCGAATAGAAGGTGTTGTTGGTATTTAATGTTTAGGATATTCTCTTTCAACAAAGTGGGTTTGAGAAATATCCATTACATAAACTTCTTCATTGAACATAGCTTGTTTCGATGATTCTGCTTTGGATTCACTCTCTTTTTTTATAAAGGCTTATCTTCATGGTAACTTAGAGAAGCTTCTTTATCAGACTGAGAATATAGATAAGTTGAGGTTTTATCCAATATCTCTTCTATATCCAAATTATTTTTTAACTCTTTAATAACTTCATATTTCTTCTTTAACTTTTTCTTCCCTAGTACTCAAGATGGTTATTTGGTATGAGTATTGTGTTTACCTTTTTTAAAAACTTTTTCTGATTGAAGATCCTATCCTTCAACAACTTTCTTACTAAATTGATTATAATATACTTCGATTACATTAAAAAAAACCTTTGTACCTTTTTCATTTGAACATATAGATATTATTCTGATTTAACAGTTAGAGGAGCTATAGATAAAGGTTTCATAGAAATTGGAGCTAGTTTATCTTTTTCAACCAAAACTTCTTCTGAAACTTCTTTCTTAGTAGTTCTAACTCTATAATGAGAACTTTCAATTTGTTTTAAAAATTATCTTTCTAATTTTTCATTATTTTCATTCTTAGATTGCCATTTTTTATTTTTTATTTACTCATATTTCCATAAGATTGTTTGATTAAGGATGGGACCTTTACTGTATCTAAACCAAATTGTGGGTTATCACCTTTTTTTACCATTCTTTTTAATGAACTCAGAAAAATATTCTCCAAATATATTTTTTTTATTTCTCAACATGGGTGGTGAATTTTTTCCATATTTTTTTCTCCAAAACTTTCTCCTTGAGATTTTTTACTTTACTAATGTACACACCTTTTTATAATTTTTCTACAAACTATTTTAAATCAGGAACAAAAATGAGATTCATTTTGTTAACAATTTCTTCTACAAAATATGAATTCATTTCCTTTACTGAAACTACCTCATTGTGAATTTTTTTTCCTTCATGAATTTTAATAACACTTTGTTAATGAATCTTGGGTATAAAAGAATATTCAACTTCACTTCCATAATCCTAACAACCTCAATACTACTAAACATAAACTTTACTGTGTTTAAATTTCTCATATTTCATAGAAATTCTAAAACATAGATATATTATACCATCAACTTATCTATGATTAATTTTCTAGGGATTAAGAATTTTTGTATCTATATAGAGTTTATCCTTTCCTCTATTTAAATATGGGACAAATTTTTATTTTTTTTCATAAGTATGAAATAATATAATTTTAGCTCTTTCATTCTCATGAGATCCAATTTTTTATGGAATCTTGTGTGTAGCAATATTAGCTTCTCCTTTAAGTGGTATTTCAACAAACTCGGAATATTGTTTGATATTTAGATTATAGATCTTTCAAGAAAAATTAAAGTAGAAATTTTTTCATCCATCAAATTCATTAAACATAACAGTCATATAAACTCTCTTATAATAGTAGGGTATTTTAAATAGAAATATTCTTTCGAAACACATAGGGATTCTCACCCTTGGAAAATAATTGTTGACTTCAATAAAAAAACATACTTTACAAATCAATTTCTTTATATTAACCTCTTATTAATATATTCTCATTAAGAAAATTAATATGAGGATACCATTAGTGTTAATCAGACAAACTTGAAAACAAAAATATGAACTAAAAACCAATTGGATGAAAGGAAATCAATATGGTAATAGCTCTCCACTTAAATCAGTCGAAAGTGAAGTAGTGGTTTCCAACTTCTCCCATATATATAGTCTTATAGAGAGATATGATTAATCTTCCCAATGGATACAACATCTAAGAACAAACCTTGAATAATCGATGGCTAAGATCTGATCTTAGAAATATGATGTTGTAAATTTTTTAAGAAATTTTTATGTTATTGAATGGTCAAATGTTTGTAATAATTGTCAGTAAATCAGATGAATTTTTACTGGATAGAAATTTTTTTCTAATGAAAATTAAAAATACATAAAAAAAGTTTATAGAGGATATAAATAGCATATAAAAGATATAACAAAAGTTATAAAGATTTACCATGTGGAGAAAAAAATTACAAACTTCGTAACAAAAGTTTTTCCATAAATGTGTATATTTTGGTTTCATAAAAAAGAAGAAAGAGTGTATTCAATAAATCGTTATACAGATGTCATCCTGATGAAACTTAAGAAGTTTCAAAAAATTTATTTTTATGGAAAAATTATATACAAAACATAATTAAAATAAGAAAAAATTTTCTAAAAATTTTTAAGTAAAACTTAAGATTTTTTTTTAAACATAGAAAAAAAATGTGCCCCCCTTTTTTGAGGAGTTATTTACTATAATGAGATAGGTAAAAAAATTAGATAAATAACCATTTTATGTTAAAAATTACAATAACCTATTTAATATATTAAAATATATCATAATTTAGGGGTTTTGTTAAAATATCATCAATTTGTTAATTCATTTCAATGAATTTTAAAATAATGTATCTTTTTTATGTGTGATCATGAAGGAACTTGTGTCTTTGTCTATGTTCTTAGATCATGATTGATATGGTATGTTTTTAGTTAAATATATTACACTTGTGTTATCACACAAAATTGGAGTTTTACTAAAACTCATGTAAAAATTGGTGAGTGTGTGTTGCATCCACAACACTTGACCATGACAACTTTTAGCTACTGCAGGTTCAAATTTAGTAGTAGAAATTGTTACTGAGTTTTGTTTCTTACAATACCAAGAAACTAAAACCTATCCTAAGAAATGAAAAACTCCAAATGTACTTTTTATATCCATTTTACATTCACCAAAGTCATCATCCAAAAAAATAATTCAAAATCATTCCTAGAAGAATAAAATAATCCAAGATCCATATTTCCCTTAAGGTAAAAAAATCATTTAACAGATTTAAGATGGGACTCTTCTTAATTATCTTAAAATGTCACAAATAATCATGTAGAAAACATTAAGTCTTTCCAACTAGATATAATATATAGTAAACTTCCAATCATTCCTCTATAAAGTTTTTGATCAATTTATTTCCTAGATTCATCATGATCTAAGGTTTTTGATGTTCCGATAAGAGTAATAATACTTTTATCATTTTCATATCCAAACTTTTTAAGTAGATCTTTTATATAATTTTATTGAGATATAAAATCTCCTTCTACTTTTTGAGAAATTTGAAAACCTAGTAAAAATGTAAGTTCACCCATCATGCTCATTTCCAACTCAAACTTTATAAGATCTGCAAAGAAATCAAAAAGTGATTTCAAATTTGAGCCAAATATAATTTCATAGACATAAATTTTAAAAATTATGGTTTCCTTAAAACATTTTTTAATAAAAAGTTTTGGATCAAAAAATACCTTAATAAAATTGTTTTGAAATAAAAATTTAGTAATTATATCATACCGGGATCTTGGTGATTATTTGAGTCTATAGAGTTCCTTGGTTCTAAAAACATTATCTAAATATTTTTTATTTTCAAAACTAGATGGTTTTTCTATATGAAATTTCTTATGTACATATCCATTAAGAAAATCACACTTCACATTCATTTGATAAAGAGTAAAATTTAATAATTCTTCATAGGCTAGAAGTATAAGAATATATTCAAGTATAGATACTTGAGAAAAAAATTATTCATGGTATATTCCTTCTTATTGATTATATCATTTACAAAAAATTAATCCCTTATTTCTTACTATAATTCCATTTTAATTATTTTCTTCATGGAAACCCCATTTTACTCCATTCAGAGGAAAATATTTAGGATTTCCTTCCAAAGTAAAAACTTTGTTCCTTTTGAATTAATTAAGTTCATATTATGTTGATTTTCTCCAATATTCATCACCTAAAGCATCATCAGGAGTCTTAGGTTCAAACTGAGATAAGATTTCACAATGTTTACATTCATTTCTTAATAAACTTCTAGTTTTGACTAGTTGAACTACATCACCAATTATATTATAATTGGGATGATTCCTTAAGATTTTATGATTTCTTGGATAATTAAAATGATGTTATCCAATAAAAGGTTTAGTTTATTCAAGAATTATAACTTCAAAAAAATGTTTCTTCAATTGTTCTATCATTGGAAGAATTTTCCAACATGGGTTGAAAAACAGTTATAGAAAAATCATTTGAAGATGTGGTTTTGAGTTGTTTAAAATAAAAAGGATCAGTTTCATCAAATTTAATATGAATTATTTCACACAAGGGCCTCAACTCATTTGGTGAGGACTCGACAGGTGCATCCAAGAGACCCAAGTTTAAAATCGGGCAGATACATATTTCTAGGGTACTGTAGTAGTACTGTAGCACTCACTGTAGCAGGTACTGTAGCAATTACTGTTAGGTATTGTAGCAGTCAGAACTATTCATCTGTTTGAGCTTTTAGGAAACTGATTTGGTCCCTGGGTCCTTCAAGACCTTCGGGACACCCAAGGACTTCAGGCCAGTAAGGCTTTTTGGCCACCTAAAGGCCTCCAGGCCACCTCAAGGACTTCGAGCCACCTTAATGTTTTCGGGCCATCTGAATTTGTGCTGAATGGACTAGGCAGACTCTACAAAGGAGAAGACTCTAGATGAGGAATCAGAGTAGGAATATTCACCAGAGCAGAATCTAAATAGATGTGGAAGAAAGAGAGGTTACGATGTTACCATCGAGACCAGCCTATGCATGCACGGGAGGCCTAGCTGAACAGTCATACGAAGGTGGAGAGCTAATATCACGATGCAGATGATGGGGAGGATCATTTCCATGTAGTTATAGTCTGTATATTTCCTCTAAGGCCTACGGGTCATGTAATCTTTGAGCCTACGGGCCTTGTAAGGGTTCCCCCTCATCCCTTGAAATGAGGGTTATCAAAAATCAATAAAAAGAAGGCCTTTGGGCTATTTAGGAAACATGCATTATTTCCTTAAAAATATATGTTATTTTATTAAAAACATGATAATACTTACTTATTATGGAATGACTATGTAAAATTAATTTTTCATATTTTGGATCAAATTTATGTAAATTATATTTAGTATTCAGAATGAATACTTTGAATCCAAAAACTATAAAGCATGAAAGTTTTATATTTCTTCCTAACCATAACTCATACAGAGTTTTAATAATAAAAGGTATAATTAAAACTAAATTTATAGTATAATAGGTTGTACTAACAACTTCAATCCAAAAAATATTATTAATTGAGTATTTACTCAATGTGGTTCTAGTAATTTCCTAAAAAAATATATTTCTTTGTTCAACTACACCATTTTTTATGGTGTTCTAGGAGCTGAAAAGTTATGGATGATTCCTTTTTTACTACAAAAGGTTTCAAAATTAGAATTTTTAAATTCTTCACGATGATCACTATAAATAGTCTCTAAAGGTATACTTTTCTCATTTTTAACATAGGATACAAATGTTTTAAAATATAAAAAGTCTTCTAACTTTTCACTATAGAATATACTCATGTATATCTAGTGTAGTCACCAACCAAGACATATACATTGTATTTGCCTCTAATACTTCCATTTCATTTTACTAAATAAATCCACATGAACTGGATGTAAATAATCATTAGTTGAAACTGTACTGATAGATTTAAATCTTGACTTGTGTTTCCTTCTAAATAGACAATGATTGGAAACTTTATAAGAATTAAACCTAAGATCTAATAGATATCTAACTAGACCTTTAATATAAAGTTTGGATAAATTTATAACATTATAATGTCATGACCTTTTATTCCATAACCAATATTGATCCTCTATTTTACTTAGGAAAGGTTCATTTTGGATTTTGAGGTCTTTTAAGTTTAGATTGTACACATTCTCATGCTTATCATTAGAAAGAATAAACTTACCTTATAAACTTTTAACAATACATTTATCATCCCTGAAGTTCAAAAGATAACCTTTATCACATAACTGCCTTATACTGATTATATTGTGATTAAGACCTACAATATATAAAACATTGTAAATTAAACCGTTACCAAGAAGTAAAATATCACAAATATTGTATATTTCTCCTTAAGCATTATCTCTAAAAGTAACTTTTTTGCATTCCATTTTGATAATATTATGTAAAAACTTCTTATTTAAAATTATACATCTAGAATAACCACAATTCATACACCAAATATTTTTACTATTGATACTCATCATTTCACCTTGAAATGGAAAAATTAGGATTTTGGAACCTAGACTTTCTTGGGTCCAGAATTATTAGAAAAAATCACTTTAGGAATTCGCATCTATCCAAATTTTTTATATTGTGTATCTATTAATTATTTTAAAATATATACATTATGAAAACCAAAATATTGAACCTTATTTAAAGAAAAAAAATTCTTCCAAGTCCTCTCTAATATTTAGTATAGAATGGTGTGTATTTTGGAACAAAGTAATTGTTTTGAAAATGAGGTTTTTCTAAAGTATAACCAATCCTAGAAGAATTTCTATAAGGTTTAATCTATCTGTATAAGTTAAAAAAATATTACTAGAAGTAAAATTTGATAAAAGTTTTTTCAGACTAAGTGTTTCAAAGTTTAGTTTCATAACTAAATTCAAATCTTCATTAGTTGAAGTAGAATTATATTTCTTGTCTAACTTTATAGTGAGATATAAAATTTATGGGGTAAGTTTTGAAATTATATAATTTTATTTAGAAAAATCTACCTTAGAACTTTCATAGTTTATAGCAATTTTATTATTTTATTTCTCAAGAAAATTTTCATATCTTGTAACTTCTTCAAAACTAGGTTTAGTAATTTCATCATCAGATGTAATAACATTTTCTTGTTATAGAGAAATATAATATTCATCATTTGAATTGGGATAATTATAATTTGAGGTTAAATTCATAAGAGATTCAATAGATACCTTTTTCATAATACATTTGTTGGTCTTTGGAATTTATGTATAAAATTCCATAACTTTATGTTCATCATTATTATTCTATGAAGAACTTTATGAATAACTATCTCCACCAATTACACTCTAGATTTCTGAATATTTTAAACTTTTATTCCCATTATTCTTGTAAAACTTTCTCAAATTTATATCTTTCTTATCCTTCTTTTTTATTCTTGTACAATTTATTTTGATATGACCCAGTTTCTTACATTCATAACATATCATCTCATAAGTGTTTTCCCTATCACTTTTTACCTTTGGATTCTTCTTTTACTTTTAATGAAAATATTTTTTTCCAATTATTTTTTTCATCCTTTTTTCAAGTCAAGAATGTTCATTATCACTCTCTTCTGATGAAATTATTTCTATCTTAGCTTTAACTTTCTTTTTATTATAAATCTTAGAAACTTTTTCATTGGATCTAACTTTCTTAGTTTTTGTAGATGTAGAGGAAAAATCTACCCCATTATTTTTTTTTAATTTTCCAATATATCTTTTTAATCTACCCTCATTTTTCATGAGAGTTATAATTAAATCATGTAAGGTCATAATGGTGATATGTTTCATATCATCAAGATCTGTTATCTTTGATTTCCATTAATTTGGAATAATTTATATAATTTTCCAAAACAACTTCTCATTTTTAAAATCTTTATCTCCAATAGATTATATACATTTTACAATGATCATAAAGTGTTGATACATATGGGTAACTGATTCACCTGGTAGAAAATAAAAAAAACTCTATAATCTAAATTAAGCATATATATTCTCATTTCAAAAACTTTAGTAGTTATGAAATGATTAAATTTAAGTTTATTAAAAATATTATTTGTAGTTTCACAAATTAAAATATAACTGTATATATTTCCAGTCATAGAACATAGTAAATTATCTCTAACATGATATTTAATTTTATATTCAAGTTTATCTTCTCTAGTAAAATTAGTAACTTCGTATTAGGAATTTGATAAATTCTTGTAAACATGAAAAAAAAATTCTACTGCATTATTGATAATTATAGTTTTCATATGATCTCTATAATACTCATAATCAGAACCATCAAATATTGGTGGTCTTCTTGGATTTATATTTTCATGTGTATCAATAGAAAAACCTGTCATCTTAAAAAGAAATATACTATTTTCTATAAAACATGTTACTGTAACAAATTATAACAAGTAGAAACTAGATCTAATACCAAATATAGGATCAAATGATTATATAATTATCCAAAAAATGGGGTGAATTGTATTTTATAAAAATAAAACTTCCAATTTTTACAAACCTCTTTTAGAAAGTTATCGGATGAAGTTTTTTACTTCTTAACATTATATACAGATTAAGAAAGAGTTTATAATAAAAAATATATAAATTTCTTATAATAAGCACAGTGAAATTGGAAACTTTTAAAAACAAGTAAAACAAAGTAATTTAAAGTAAGTAAGAAAACTTTAAAAAATGTATAATAAATATCCACACTTTAACCTTCAGTGTTAAGGAAGTATTTAACCATAATTATGTTATCCAAGATATTCACCTTATCATAAAGGTACGTCTTTCATAAACTAAGAATTCCCTAGGTATAAATATTTGACACAACTTCTATTTCCATAGCCTCATAAACCCTCAATCAAACCATTCATAATAAACCATTATCACTCTACCCTGAGATCCCTCAATCAGAAAATGTCAGACAAAGCAATTATAATAAAAAAATAAATTAAGGCATTTACAATAGTATCCTCAAAATTATATGACTTAAGAAAAAACTCTCTAAATATTAAAATGAATTTCTCACTCATAAAATGATGTTACAAACTCTTCACAACAACTTTAGATCACTTAGGTTTCAAAATATTCTCACTCCATGAATGAAACTTCTTTTTGTAGGTTCACTCCCAATGGTCATATTATGTATTTCTAAGATTTGGTTGCAACAATATAAGTTGCACTCATTATCTTAAAAGGTTTGTCACATCATTTTCATATGATAATCATCATGTTATACACCACTAGTGTATATAGGTTATGTCCAATAGAATGAGATATATTCATATGGTAGAATGTATGTAGTTCTTTATTTGGTGGGTTTTATAAAATTTCATCTAGTATACATTTTTGACTTCATCTAATAAATTCATTATGGTAGATTTATAGAACTTCATCTGGTGAAATTCGTTAAACTAAATATATTATAAATTATAAACCTCCATCTAGTGAACTTGGTATTTTTCCATCTAAAGTACAAAGTACATGTTCATATGGTATACATAATAAAGTTTCATCTGATAAAAGTGATATTTTTTCCATCCAGTAAAACATTAAACTTTCCTACAAAATAGCTAAGAAAATTGGTAAGTATAAAAGTTATAAATATTAAACATTTTAAGAATTGGATTGTGATTTTAAAAAGTAAGGTTAGAAATTATAGAGAGTATTATTTTGACTCAAAGAAACTAAACCAAGGAGACACACATAACATAGGTTGAATGATGAAAACTTGATCTCATACTGGCATATGGAGTTTTTTCCCCTAGGGTTGGTGGTTTGTTTATTGTCTTCTCAATAAATAAACTTCTAGTTAAAGATCATGATCATGATATGATTTATTTATTTTATTTCTGTCTGATGCATGATTTATTTAATGGATGCAATACCCTAATCTTATAAATAAATGAATTAGTATAAAATTATGGAATTAAAATAAAAGTATTATGCGTAAATATTTTTTCAATACATGGGTAATCACTAAAGTAAAATCCAATTAATATTAAAAATACATTTAAAAGATAAAATTATAAAATTTAAAAAAGTTAAAAAAATACCTCAAGTTAATATTAATTCATTACACCTTCCATTATCTGAGTTAAGATAAATCCATAGTTAAAGTGTCGGTTCAGGCCTTCAACAAGGGAACTTTTATTTATCAGGAAATCTAAACAATGATGGTGGGTCAACTTAGCCAAACTCATTCTGGATTTAACAGTATTTTTATTTTAAATTCAAATTTTGGATCCAAGTATTGAGGAAATATGAGTGAGTATTTTAGGATTAGTTATTCCACTCAATAGAATAAGAAGGTGTAATCCCATAGTTGGAAAGACCACCTACCTAAAAATAATTTTATAATTTTCATGGACTTTATCTAGATTATAATATGGAAAGTATGGATCATTTCCACTAAGATTTATAAAGTTATGGTAAATTCTAAGTTCAATGTTGGGGGATATTGAGACTTGATAAAATCGTGTGAGACTTAATAAAATTAAATTATTTCATCTCACTTATTTTGCAATCCAGTAAATTAATAATCATTTTTTTCAATAATTCTAAGAAAAATGGAAATCCAAACCACAAAAATACTATAAAAATTCCTTAACTCATGGTATTTCTTCATAGGTACAAATTTTCTGAAGAAGTATGCATGTTTTATACTACTTTACTATCAGAGAATTTTTACAATGTGTTGGAATTCCCCAAACCTAATCATATTTCCCTTAAGCAGAAAGGATTCCTAAATAATATATGTTAATGGTGATTCCTACATGATATCTTATATTATATCTATTTAAAAAAATAAATATAGGTTCAAATATAAATGAGATTCTTGTTGCACTATTTTAGTGTAAACTAGAAAGGGGTGCTTATCTTGTAATCATGTCCTCAAGTATTAAAGTATGTTATTGAAAGTTAAGATTCCACTTGGAAAATATATTATCCATGGATCGAATGTTATCATAATTACCACCAGGTTATCATTATTCATCCATGACTGGATGAATAGTATATATAAACCACTCATAAATCCTTTTTTCTATACTTTATATAGAAAAATAAGGTTTTGTGGTAACTTATTTCTTCACTCCTTATGGTGAGAATATTGAAAGAAAATGTTGGAAAGCACATGGATTTTTAAATATAATGGTGGACTTACAACATCATTCAAAGATACAAAGGATCTAGATAGAGGGTAATGATTTGAATTCTATTTACTTTTCATATGAAAATAAATAGTTATACAAATAATTACAATAAATTAAAGTATAAGTAGTTATAAACTTATGGAAAATTAATAATTAAATATAATATTTCCATTGGAATTATTGGGAATTAAATGAAATATTTTTTTCATATATTCTCATTTAAGAATTAATAATGTTTATAATTATTATAATAAGTGGGTTGAATTATCCTAGAGGTTGAGAAATAGTGATTTCTATGTCAGTAGAGAGAAGTCACAACAAATTTTCCAGAATGGATTGATTCGAGTTTATAATGAGTGTTACCAAAACATTTATCTCAGTTTCTAGACAGACACATTGATACATTATTTCACATTTTGAATATATGTTTTTATGGTAATTTATACTAAACTAATGGTTCAACAACTCTTTAATCATAGATATTTGTTGCAATGAATGGTTAATATAAACTATAATACTCTTACCTGATTATGGGAGGATAATTATTTGTCAAATAAAACTAAAAATAGTTGAATTTTTAATATCTATAATAGTGTTTTAGTTTTTATTGAGCTAAGATAATAGGTATACTAACATACTACTTATCATATTTTAGATAAAGAAACCTTTAGAAATAAACAGTATTCCATAAAGCTTTTAGAGTTAGTTCAATAAGGCTTTGTGAACTTTTCTAAATCTAGGGGTAAATACGTATACTTCAAGAGATTTATTTAATAAAAAAATTATAAATATTTAATGAATTATATGAGTGCACTTGGTAAATATAGTGGAACTTATGATATGGATTATCATAGAACATATTATCCAAGTAATCATTGATCATACATGTAGAGTAAAGGTATTCCCAAAATCATATTTCCTTATATACATCAATATAGCGATGGTAGTAATAGGAAGATAAATTATAAATCTTATACATGTTTCAAATATTCCATAATTTCTTCCAATACATGTTTGGTAAATAGTAGTGAAAAACTAACCATATTCCAACTATATTAACTAATATATATCATATCAATTTTGATATAATAAGAATATATTAGAAAAAAACACAAGTTTTTATTGAAAATAATTCGTTAAAAGCATGTTTTAGCTATAAAAAAAACATAAAAACACTTATTACATCTCAGTTAGTTAGTAATAGGTTGGATCCAAGACCCCTTTTATTAGAAAAAAATGAATCCTATTTTAAAAAAGGTTGGAAGGTAACCCAAACATAACTCGGAGGCCTAGATGCCCATAGGCCCAAAATGAAATGGCCCAAAGGACTAGTGGTATAAAGGCCAAAAATGGATTGAAGGCCCATATTGAGTAGCCACTAAGGATATTAATGTCTAATAAATATTGACTATGTTTCCATAAAGAAAACCTATCTCTTTATGGATAGTGGGAGATGGGCTAACTTTTATGGGTTAAGGATCTGGATGCACATGAGTTGTCATAGGAATTTGGGATACACCAATTTTAGTGGGAGGAGTAGTTCCATAGACCTATATTTTGTAGGAAATCACAACCAAAGATGTGGTTCATGTTCACCATGGTGGCTGATACATTTATTATTCCTATAAATAAGCAGTAAGTAGCAACATGGTAATATTGAAAAGTATGTGTGAATCCAAGTAATGTATTACATATATCAAGATTTAGTGGCTTGCTATTTTTAATTTTTCTAAGACTTAATACTATTGGTGAGTATTTAAGAGAAATTTTACATGGATGGTACAATCTAAATCCAGTAAAGCATGATTGATTATTGAGAGGTTTAGTCTATGAAAAAATCTATACATCGATCATCATGACTAAAATCATTTTTAATTATACTTGTCAAATAATTATTCTATTATCAGTATGTTATGTTATTTATTTTCAAGGAAACCTCATTTAGAAGAAACTTTACATAATATATCTACATGACGCGACCAAAAGGAGACCTTGTGGTATATGTCTATAAGTAAAAACAAGAAAGGTTCAATGAAATCAATAAATGATAATAAGATATACATATTACATAAATTCATTTTATAGTGACCCAATCATTTCATACATAAATATAACATCTTTTTAGATGAATATTAAAAAAATTGAAAATACACACCTGAGAACCATAAAGGTTTAGTGTTTTTGGAGACTAGATACTCAATCTTCTTATTTCATGAAATATTTTAAAACTATCCCATAAATATCTCCCCATTTACTACTATTCATAGGCATGCCCTACTTAAACCCTTTATTCATAACATGGGGAAAGGAAATAGAATAAATATTGAGCTTATATATTCAGTGATGGTAAACATGGGAGATATCAAATGATGATCATATAAAAGCATAAGATAAGCATAACGGTATTAGATCATGACCATAACTTAGAAATTTCACACCCAATATTTCAAATATCATTAGCATAATTCATGGTATAAATATTTTTCATTTCAAAATACATGATTAATAAGAGTGATAAAACATCATAAATCAATCATTAACCATAAGTTCATGTCATAAAATTATGGCGCCATCATAAGTATAGAAACCATTTTATATGTCAAGTTTAACTAACAAGATCATAAAATCATAATAGATCGGTCCTCAACACCTATTTACCATAGTGGATCAATCATATTGACGTTTTTCTTGCAAAATATCAATCAGGTTGACTTGTTACCCATAATAGATCAATAACATCAAATCCCATAATGTATCAAGCACATTAACTTGTTTCCCATAGTTATCTCATGAGATATAAAACTTTACCTAATAAATTATAGGGCTATATAATTCTAGGACCACAATCACATAATTAAATCCATAAATATGTGTTCTAAAATATCATAATAATATTCTTCATGTCATCACATATTAACCCATAAAAATAAAACATATTACATAAACATTTCAACAATTCAACATAGCATAACCAATGAAAATAAATGGGTTTCATAAACATCTCGTAATCATAGTCATAAACCATCTAGAGAAATAATAATTATGGTATCATTGGATCATATCTCAAGTAAAGAATAAGTAACATCAAATGATGTTATCATAGATAAAAAATTCCTTTAAAGGATCACTAGAAAATTTATTAAATAAAATATCCTTTTAACTTTGAAATAAACTTTTTAAAATGTAAAAAATTATCAAATATTAAGGGAAAATTTCATTAAAAATAAATTTGGAAAATTGTAATTGAATTTTCAAACCATTTATTGGTCATGATGGTGGGAAATCATGTTCATGTCATATATGTTGAAATAAAACATTCCTTTCACACTTTTGTTGAAAGGGTCAAAAGGTACCTCATTCAGAAAATGACAAGAACATTACTCTTAAACCATTTTATAGAAAGGAAAAAATGGGTAAAAATTAATTTAAAAATCATAATAGAATAGTAATAACAATAATTAAAATATTTTTAGAAAACATGGATTTTAAATAAAAAAAGGATTTTTTGACCAAAGAGAGAAATAAAGTTGATTTTCCTTAAAAAAATTGGTCTCTTGAGTACTTAAGGTGAGGAAAATGAAAGTAAAACATGTATCCTAAAGAAATAAATATATGATAATAAAATACATATTTTTATTGAGAGGTATATCATAATATTTCATCATCAGAAACATAATCATAAAAAATACCAATAAATGATGAGATTGTGACATAAAACCTTTACCACTTTGGTAACTTTTGAATCATAAGCCGTGTGAAAGAAATGACATTTTATAGATATGTAAATATTCATAACTTACATAATAATCATCATAAAATACATTCATGGGAATTATATACACCACATAAAATAAATAATTGTTGAATATGGCATATGTCTCACAGAAATAAAAGTGAGACGTAAATCCCTTACCTCGAGATCAAATTGCTTAGAAAGTTATTTAACCTCATATATAATAAATTTAAATTTATTATAATTAAATAAAAGAATAATTTACATACTTATTATATCATATATATTCATTATATATATTTATATTCATCCATAAAGGTAGAGATATAAAAATGATTTACACTATTTATGGAGACAATAGGTCGTATGTACGCATGAATGTTGTTTTCACCTTTCAAAAAGAAAGGTAAATAATAATTAAAATTTATATAATAATTATTATATCATATATATCATATATATTCATTAAATCTATCCTTATTACCATCCAAATAAAATATAAATAAAAAATTAATCGCATCTCTTCATGGAGGTGGTAGACCACACGTACACACAAGCAACGTTATCATTTTCCAAAAGATTATAAGGTAAGAAGGTAGATATGATATTATGATTATATAAGTACAATTATTTCATAATTATAATATATTAACTTTAAACCCATCATATTAACCATCCCTAAAATATGGTGATGGAAAATGAATGGTATTGCTACGTTGAGATAGTAAGTCGTATGTACGCACGAGTGATACGTTCACTTCCCATTTTATGGGAAAGAGGGTTGATAATGGTGATTTTATAATCATAATAATATTTCATTATATTAATGGTACTGAATTTATTATTTATGATAAATACCATAGATTTATATGAATTAAGGAAGGAGTAAAAATAAAGTGATCAAGTATGGTGATTAACTCTTATTTGAAAGAACTCCTTTAGACCTCCTTTTAAGGATACTAAGGATGGTATTTTGAGAATTAAATCACCTATATTATGTGTATAGGGAATTTTATAAGGTATTTTTTTAACTCCCTAAGATTTCATAGTACATTATTTCTTCAGAGTAATTTAATAACTTGCACTTCACGCAACACCGAGTTCAAGCGCACCACGACTTACCAAACTAGTCGTCCAAAAGAGGTTATGAATAGTATTAACTAAATTTTGAACTATATATAATCCTTATAATTTTAGAATCCATATTATGAGTTTCTTATACATAATGAAAAAAAAATCATTTTTTTCAGATAAAATAAGTATTTTTTAAAAAATGCAATTTTACCGCCTTTTAAAGGATAACCCTTTTTAAATCCAATATTTGAAACTTTTATATATTCAATTTGACAAATTAAACTTATTTTTTAGAATCGTTACATAATAATTTAGTTTCAATAAATTTTTGGTGTTTTTCTGATAACTTTCATATTTGGGTGAATAGTGAAAATACTATATTTTAACTGAAAACAACTTTTTTAATCAAAATAATTTGTAGTGTTAAATTATACATTTTAATGGTTTGGAAGTATAAATAGATTATATTTTTACCATTTAATCCAATGTTATTCATTGGAAATAATTTCACTTTGAAATTGAACATAAACAAGTATCAATCTTTTGTTAGTTATTATTTCTTAAAAACACGCTTTTTGGTTTTGACAACGGGAATTAATTTTAAATTAATAAATGCAACTTCTATGTTTTTAATTTGGTAAAATAGACATAATTTTTGAATTCAGAATATAAAAATTAGTTTAGGGTGAATTTTTTGTATTTTTCTGAAAACTTTAAATTTTTTATGAATAGTGAAAAACACTGAGTTATTGGTTAAAACTAAATTTTTATTTAAATAATTATTTATTTTATTTAAATTTATTTTAGGTAAAAATAGATACATAATACCTATATAAGTTCAATATAATTCATTGGAGTCATTTTATAATAAGTTTAGATATGTAAAAAGTTTATTGAACTGTATACCGTCTTTTACCCACCTCCTAGGAGAATTTGAAAATTTGCATAAAACTTAATTTTACCATTTCTGTGAGTTGAATTTCAAAAATCCGAGAGGAATGGTTAACCTCAGTAAGTAAAATTTGGTTCAATAAGATGAAAAAAAAATTGTGAATAGTAATGTTTGACTTTTATTTACCGCAGTTAAAGATAAATAGGGTAATTCAAGGTAAAAAGAATATTATAATAATACAAAAAAACCTTAACACTTGTCCTAACCTTATTGGATGAGTCATGTCCGACCATGGGCATCCTTGGGTCGATTTTGGGACCCCATGGAGCCACTTATGAATGATAATGACACTTTATTTTAATTAACTTAAAGTAAAGGCAAAAATGACATAAATAAATATCTTTTAGTAAATAAATTTTTACATGGGGTTATATAAGTCATCTTTTAGACTATAAATATTCATTATAAAGATAAAAATATTTCCCACATTATGGTATTTTTTTAAAAAATTTAGACAACAAATAAATTAAATTATTTATGACGCAATAAGGATGTAGTATTTACCTCATTAACAAATGATTTAAATAAATAAGATTGTTGATATTAAAACTATATCCAAAACCTATCCAATTATTATTATATTATTTTATTTCGACCATGAGTCATATTATATTCTACTTTAATTAGTTTTTGACCATTAAAAACTGAATATCACTATATAATAAAATAATATTTTCACACTTTCCTAAAGAGCCCCTCCTCCCCCTTATAAAAGGACACCACTTCTAACTCATTCCACACACCTCTCAAGCCCCTTGTATCGTCCAAAACCTACCCAAATAATCTCTCAAGATCCATATCTTACACCTAGAATCATTTCCTTAGGTAGAAGTCACTTCAAAAAGTCCTTTTGGTTCAAACCAAAGGAAGTTGCCCAAATTAAAGGTAACGGTTTCTCTTAAATTCTTTTCTTTTATTTTGTTTTATTTTACTTCTCCACCCCCCCCCCCCTCAAACTCTTTTTATTACTTTATTTTATGAAAAAATGAGTATCCTAAATATACTAGTATTTTGTTATGAGAAGTATTCTAACTACACTTACACACACCACCATCTAATGGGTGAAGAACATACTATTTCTGTGGTTGGAAAACTAACGCCTCACAAAACAATGATTGTTCGATTATATCCTACCACCTCTCATGGTGGCTATTAAGATGGAATTTTATTTATATATGATATATATATTATTTTTATTTTTTCTTTGTGCTTCTGAATTTTCCATTTATATCATACCTTATGGTTTCCATTATGGGTAAAACACGATAATTTCATTTGAGGAAGTGCGGACTACCGCCCCCTCAAAGTGATATGACTCATTAATGACTTATGTGGGACATATAATGTATGGAGATAATGATATTATATATGATATTATAATGTAATTATAATATACCTATGTATAATTATTTTTTAATTTCATTAAAATGCAAAATAGAAATGAAAGTAGTGTTCATGTGTACGTACGGCTTACCGTCTCCATGAACGATGCATTTCATTTCTTATCTCCAAATATTATGTACTATTATAAATACATATATATACTAGAAATATATGATATATATTAAATATAAATGAGTAATATCATTCTATATATAATGTATTTTTTACCATGTGGACAATTTATAATTATAACAAGTTCATTTTTGACTCAAGTTCCAAACATCGACAAAATGTCCGATATGAACTCAAATAATTAACTAATTGTTATAGAAAGGTAATAATTTATATAAAATGAATAATAATCTTTAAAATATTCTTAAGAAAGTATAAATTAACTTAAGTTTATTATTCAGGAAGAACAAGGAACATACAAGCGAGTCAAGTCAGACATGTGGTAAGGGGTTTCTTATCTCACTTTTAATTTCGTGAGATTTCCATTGATCACCACTTATTTATTGCATGTAGTGTACTGTGTACTTCCATTTGATATATATTATCATGATTCTATTTATATTCATGATATTTTGTGATTCATTTGGTGGTTATTGACTATTGTTCATACGACTCGATTGATTACAACGAGGTAAGGGTTATTTCCTCAATCTCATTATTATCTGAGATTATTTATGTGTAAGTATTTACTGGGACATATTTATCATCAATACCCATATTTCATAAAAAAAATAAAAATTAATCTTTTAAGGTTTTATGGGAGGGTCTATTTAACTAGATCATCATTTTAAAAGTTTTAAATATTTATCTTTCTAAATCCTTTTAATTAATGTCTATGTTTTTAAAATGATTTTAAGGATTTATTTATATAAACATGAATGTTTTGAAATAACAATTATTTTAAAAAATTTCAAAGTGTTATTGGACACTTTGATTCAAAAATCCCTTTTAAATGATTACCTTTATAAATTGTGAGAATTTTAAACGATTTCATGAAAAAGGGGTATTTCTCTCAATGCATTTTACTGATCATTTTCATCTATATCAACATCATTTAATGGATTTTAAACTTATTTGAATTTGATTTATTATGATAAAAATCTTCCATATTGTATTGAATGTTTTGTGATATGTTTGATTGTGGATGTGTTATTTTTATACCATTTATGGTTTATGGATAAAGTATTGACATTTCGTATGCTAGTTTTAATACAAATGTTTATGTTATATTTCAACCTTTTCTTATGGTGAATGTATTGGACTAGTATGTTCTTGGTTGGGGACCGGTAAAATTAAGCCCTCCATTTTGGGGTCCTGTTACAGAAGACCCTCTGGGTTGGAGTCCGGTTATAGAGGCTCTCCGGGTTGGAGTCCCATTACAGAGGCTCTCTGGGTTGGATTCTGGTTACAGAGGCTCTCTAGGATAGAGTCTGGTTATAGAGGCTCTCTGTGTTTGGGTCCGTTTACAGTTAGCCCATAGGTCCTGGCACGAGGCCCTGAGACGGAAATTAAAGTATGGTATTATAAATTCCCTCATTATGAAATTAGTTATTACATGTGATTATTCAACTAGTAGAATATCCATGTGCCTGTTTATATGTTAATGTTTGATTTATTTTTTCCATATTATGTTAAAGTTTATGTTTAAAAGGTTATTGTTTTTTTACACATATTGCCTTAAATGTTTATAGCTTTCGCTAAATTATTTACCCTTACTGAGCATCTGAGATCACCACTATCATATGTTTTATTTTCCCAGGATATGAAGAAGTTAGTTATGAGTGACTTTCAGGCATAATCTAGGAGGCTTGGATGTTTCTAATGGAATAAATTACTATTGTTTTTTCTTTTCAATTTGTAATGTTGAACTTCATGTATATAATCTATTTTCCAAGACTGTTAAATTGATCGGTCCTTTGGGACTTGATTCCTTGTAATCATGACAATGTTATGTAATAATGCACCTACTCTAGGTAACTAGGGTCGGGGAGTTATAGTTGGTATCAAAGGAATTTTAGAAATAAACTTGGAAACAAGATTTAGATAAACTTTGATTAGAGCACATTACCCTAAGATAGACTTTGAGAATTAGTATAGAAGAACTTCCTATAATTTTGGTAATGTAGAGATTTTGTGATTTTTCCAAGAAAATACACCCATGTCTGGATACGAGGAGGTAGAGGCTTCTCTAGCATAGATATACCTAGAGGTAAAACATAAAAACACCGCTTTGAGCTAGACTCGAATGGGAACTGGTGCACGACAATGGGTCTTACTGAACTCTTGGTTATGACACTCCCGGGGGATATACTTAGGATAATTCTCATTTTCTTTTCAAATCATTATGAAGGATTTACGAGTATATACCTCCTCAAAGAAAATATTTTTATGATTATGGATTATATTTATAAACTGTTCAATTTACGTTAGGTATTTTACAAGTTTGGAATTATTCATTGCAATTCATAAACTGACCTAGTGTATGCCATTTTATAAAAATGGCGTCGGGTAGAAGTAATGTGAACTCCAGCAATACGTATGATCCAAAGAGTAAGAAGGGTCATATCTTTCATGGTATTAAGACAACATTTATATGGGAAATAGTCTCCCATGTATTCTCAACATATGAAGAAATAGTATCATGTGTTAATAAGATAAGTAAAGAATTCTATGAGTCCTATAGCTTTGAAGGGAAGCAAGATAATAAAACGATGGAGAGAGAAAGATGGATAAAGGGAAGAGGGAAAAGAAGAATTTTCCCATATGTGATAACTGTGGAAAAAATAACCTTGGTAAATGCTTGAAGGGAATGGGAGTTTGTTATAAGTGTGGAGAAAAAGGACACCAAGTACGTGATTGCAAGGGTAAGAAAAAAGTTTCAAATGTACAATGCTTCATCTGTAAGGAGTTGGGACACTATGTGAATCAATGTCCAAATCATCAGAGTATACCCCAAATGTTGTTATTGGATAATAATAAAGTTATGATACCACCAAAGATGAAGAGGAATGATTATATTTCTTACGTTTTTATTAAAGTATTGTGTCATTTGAGTATTTTATTAATGATGTACATGTTATAAGAATTATAGAGTATATAAGGGTTGTATTGCAGTACTATTTCATTAAGGACTTGAGATTGTGTGGAACCAAGAAAAGTGACTCAATACCAGGATAAATTTTTGGAAAATATATGGTTGAGAGAAAGATAAACCATAATATGGTTCTGATAGTGAGGTAGTGATTTTGGAATAATACATGATTGATTTGGATAAATTATATTGGGTATTATTGACTACCTTGAAACTGATTAATTATTTGTATATTCCATAATTGTTGGAGTTTACAACATTTTTGTATAGAAGGAGTATATATAGTATTCTATGAGGAATAAGGGAGCATGAATGTAATCAATAAGTTTTTATAGTAATTCAGAATGTTGTAGTATTTTAAAAGAATACATGATGAAGGTGTTCACGTGTTATTATGTGGAAAAAAGGATCTTTATTGTGTTTATCTTCCTTATAAATTTTGGACTGTGAGTTTGGACAAAATTATTTTGGATAAGTCTAGTTTGAGATTATTTTTGGATTTCCATAAAAAGAACAAACTGGAGGTCGGGCGGCAACCTGTCGCGTCCGGCAAGGCTGCGAGACTTGAACCCACAACTGAAGGGCGATAAGGGTGTATCACCTACCACTGGCCCACATGATGTCCTGGACTGAATAATGTAGTTTTTTTAAAAGGTCTATTAGATGAATTATAAATCCATTTTTTTTGAACCCTATATGAATAAGATAAATAGAATATTTTTTAAGTTCTATTATCTTTTAGAGTGAAAGATGAGTTTGTGGTAAAAATTAGTTAAAGGAAGGAACTCTACTTGTCAAGTATATATTTTTTTCTTATCTTATTCTATGAATAAATTAATACTTAAACTTTAGGTAAGGGATCCTAAAACTAAAAATTTTTTATCCTAATACCTTATGTTTTGTTGAACCGATGATATTTTAAATCATCATAGATTGATGGCTTTGAGACCCTCAATTCTATAATTGTTTGTGACTGATGACCTCAATCACTCCCTATAAATTTTTAAGTTTTTCCTCCAATTATGTGTCTCTAATTTTCATTGATGTTCTCCTAATCGAGATCATAATTTGGTGGTGACTTTTTTCCCCTTTTTCCTCTTATTAAGACTAAATTTTATTATCTCAATTTCCAATGTGGGTTTTCCCACAAAGGTATTTTATATTTTCAACCTTTTATTTTTGAATAACAATTTCAAATTGTGAGTACACAATTTATTTAAGGAGGTAAGAATTTAACACCCCAATATTTCATAGTACGTTATTTCTTCAGAGTAATTCAATAACTTGCACTACACGCAACACCGAGTTCAAGCGCACCACGACTTACCAAACTAGTCGTTTAAAAGATGTTATGAATAGTATTAACTAAATTTTGAACTTTATATAATCCTTATAATTTTAGAATCCATATTATGAGTTTCATAGACATAATAAAAAACAAATTTATTTTTTTCAGATAAAAGAAGTATTTTTTTAAAAATGCAATTTTACCACATTTTAATGGAGAACCATTTTTAAATCTAATATTTGAAACTTTTATATATTAAATTTGACAAAATAAACTTATTCTTTAGAATCAGGACATAAGAATTTATTTTCAATAATTTTTTTGTGTTTTTTTGATAATTTTTATATTTTGGTGAATAGTGAAAAATACTATATTTTAACTAAAAACAACTTTTTTAATCAAAATAATTTGTAGTGTTAAATTATATATTTTAATGGTTTTTAAGTATAAATAGACTATATTTTTACCATTTAATCCAATTTTGTTCATTGGAAATAATTTCACTTTGAAATTGAACATAAACAAGTATCAATCTTTTGTTAGTTATTATTTCTTAAAAACATGCTTTTTGGTTTGAACAGCAGGAATTAATTTTAAATTAATAAATGAAAATTCTATGTTTTTAATTTGGTAAAATAGACATAATTTTTTAATTCAGAATATCAAAATTATATTAGGGTGAAATTTTGGTATTTTTCTGAAAACTTTAAATTTTTGATGAATAGTGAAAAACACTAAGTTATTAGTTAAAACTGACTTTTCATTTAAATAATTATTTATTTTATTTAAATTTATTTTAGGTCAAAATAGATACATAATACCTTTATGAGTTCAATATAATTCATTTGAGTCATTTTATAATAAGTTTAGATATATAAAAATTTTATTGAACTTTTTACCATCTTTTACCCACCTCCTAGAAGAATTTGCAAATTTGCATAAAACTTAATTTTACTGTTTCTGTAAGTTGAATTTAAAAAATCCAAGAGACAATATTAATATCATTAAGTAAAATTTGGTTCAATAAGATGAAAATAATTTTTGGTGAATAGTAACTTTTGACTTTTATTTACCGCGGTTAAAGGTAAATAGGGTAATTCAAGGTAAAAAGAATATTATAATAATACAAAATTATCTTAACACATGTCCTAACCTTATTGTATGAGTCATGTCCGACCATGGGTATCCTTGGGTCGATTTTGGGGCTCCATGGAGCCACTTATGAATGATAATGACACTTTATTTTAATTAATTTAAAGTAAAGGCAAAAATGACATAAACAAATATCTTTTAGTAAATCAATTTTTACATGGGGTTATATAAGCCATCTTTTAGACTATAAATATTCATTGGAAAGATAAAAATATTTCCTACATTAGGGTATTTTTTTATAATTTTTAAACATCAAATAAATTAAATTATTTATGACACAATAATGATGTAGTATTTACCTCATTAATAAATGATTTAAATAAATAAGATTATTAATATTAAAACTATATCAAAAACTTGTCCAATTATTATTGGATGATTTTATTTCGACCATGAGTCATCTTATCTTTTACTTTAATTAGTTTTGGACCATTATAAACTGAATATCACTAAATAATAAAATAATATTTTCACACTTTCCTAAAGATCCCCTCCTCCCCCTTATAAAAGGACATCACTTCTAACTCATTACACACACCTCTCAAGCCCCTTGGATCATATCACCCCTTCCCAAATAAGCTCTCAAGATCCCTATCTTACACCTAGAATCCTTAACTTAGGTATAATTCACTTCAAAAATTCTTTTTGGTTCAAACCAAAGGAAGTTACCCAAATTAAAGGTAACGGTTTCTCTTAAATTATTTTATTTTATTTTATTTTATTTTATTTTACTTCTCCAACCCCCCCCCCCCCCAAACTCTTTCTATTCCTTTATTTTATGAAAACACCAGTATCCTCAATATACTAGGATGTTTTTATGAGAAGGATTCTAACTACACTTACACACACCTCCATCTAATGGGTGAAGAACACACTGTTTCTGTGGTTGGCAAACTAACGCCTCACGAAACGATGATTGTTCAATTATCTCACACCGCCTCTCATGGTGGCCATTAATATGGAACTTTATTTATATATGATATATATATATAATGTTTATGTTTTCTTTGTGATTCTGTATTTTCTATTTATATCATAGCTTTATGGTTTCCATTATGGGTAAAACGCGATAATTTCATTTGAGGAAGTGCGGACTACCGCCCCCTCAAAGTGATATGACTCATTAATGACTTATGTGGGACGTATAAAGTATGGAGTTAATGATATTATATATTATATTATATTTTAATTATAATATATCTATTTATCATTATTTTTTTAATTTCATTAAAATACAAAATATAAATGAAAGTAGCATTCATGCGTACATACGGCTTACCATCTCCATTAACGGTGCATTTCATTTCTTATCTCCAAATGTTATGTACTGTTATAAATACATATATATACTGGAAATATATGATATATATGAAATCTAAATGAGTAATATCATTCTATAGATAATGGACTTTTGACCACATGGACAATTTATAATTATAACAAGTTCATTTTTAACTCAAGTTCCAAACATCGACAAAATGTCCAATATGAACTCAAATAATTAACTAATTGTTATAGCAAGGTAATAAGTGATATAAAAGGAATAATAAATTTTAAAATATTATTAATCAAGTAGAAATTAACTTAAGTTTATTATTCATGAAGAACAAGGAACATACGAGCGAGTCAAGTCAGACACATGGTAAGGGGTTTCTTTTCTCACTTTTAATTCCGTGATATTTCCATTGATCACCACTTATTTATTTCATGTGGTGTATTGTGTACTTCCATTTGATATATATTATCATGATTCTATTTATATTCATGATATTTTGTGATTCATTTGGTGTTTATTGACTATTGTTCATACGACTCAATTGATTACAACGAGGTAAGGGTTATTTCCTCAATCTCATTATTATCTGAGATTATTTATGTGTAAGTATTTACTGGGACATATTTATCATTGATACCCATATTTCATAAAAATGTTTTCAAAAGGGATCTTTTAAGGTTTTATGGGAGGGTCTATTTAACTAGATCATCATTTTAAATGTTTTAAAGATTTGTCTTTCTAAATCCTTTTAATTAATGTCACTACTGGAAAGGCCATATTTCTCAACACTTCTATACCAACGGTTCTTTGAACCGTTGGTATAGATGCCCTTTACCAATGGTTTATTAAAACTGTTGGTAAAGTTGTGGTTAGGGAGGGCTTTCCCAACGGTTATCAAAAACTGTTGGGAAATCTATGGTTAGGGAGGGATTTCCCAATGGTTTTTAATAATCGTTGGGACATCTATGGTTTTACCAATGGTTATTAAAAACCGTTGGGAAAAAACCCCCCCAAATTCAAACAGACAGAACCCCCGACTCCCAAACGCACTCCATTTACAGAAGCACATTCCTGACTCCCAGAAGCAGCCACCCAGGTGAACCTCTTCCATCCGATCAGCTGCAAATCCCCCATTCAGGTTAGACTCCTTCAACCTCTTCTCATATTAGCTAAGGATATCCTTCTATTGTCAAAATTTATTCATTTATTTAACTATTTAGAAATATCGCATCATTTTTCCCTATTTCTATGGATTTTGGAAAACTTTATGATTCACTACTCCCTTCAAAAATTGTGTACTCAAATCACTACATCAATGTACACATTGTCCAATTAATGTTTTCATTACACATATACATTTATAAGGGCATAGTCTCTTTCTTGTGTTCTAATTTTAATGATTCATAGTTTTTTTTTAATCTCAATGCTCCAAATATTATAGATTCATGTATATGAACTCATAAAAAATTGTCTATAATATTTATTCATAGTATTTAATAAAAATCACTCCTTTCATTAAGATCATGTAAAACATGAAGATCTTATTCATCTTCATTTTTGTACTCTATGTGTGTTACATAACAAGTATGTATCATGTTTCTTTCAAAATATTTATATATATAAAATGACACACTGTTCACTTATCATTTTTACAATAGAACATATGGAGTATCTTCTTCAACTTTGCAAAATAGTATGTGGTCCCTAGTTATTTTTCACAGAAGAAATAAAAAATAATTAACTGTATAATCCAGTGATGTTATAATAGTTTGGAGGTGAGAGATGCTATATGATATTTTATGGGTTATTGTGAGGAGTTTCTTTCCCTTTAATTGATTGGTTCATAAAACATAAGTTGGTGCTGCATATATTACGTAATTGGAATTGGTAAAGTAAAATGTTGGTCTTGGATTTTAGAGTTGGTTATTTGGATGGTATTCTCTATCAAAAGTGGGTATATCTCTATTGATTATGGGTGTATTTTCTAATTGACTAATGTATTTATTAAACTTACCATGCAATAAACATTTCCCAGAATATGGAAGCACCAAAAAATTCATAGATAGACACTACACACCACAAGACACCCATAGGAGACACCCCTTGAGGTAGAGTCCCTCTTGTAGCCTCTTTAATTTAAGAATGCTTTAAATTGAATTTAGCTTCTTTCTTAATTCTTCTTAATTATATTGAATTGCATATCTTGAATAAGTTTTATTTAATATAATTGTTTCATTTGATAAATAAATTCATGTTTTTATAATAAATCTCCTCCAACAGAGGTGCGTTGTCTGCGAAAACTCACTGTGATAGTTTAGGGTGTGATAATTTGACTCTCAATCAGTAGTTTCAACTACCTAGTACCACTTTTAAAAACAATGAACATAAAATATATATCTTTATCATACCATAATCCTGAATCAAGATTCTGTTTTTTATAACATAAGATCAGTTTCTATAATGTGAAGGACAACTAAAAAGGATTTATTTGAAATCCTGGCCGGAAGATGCTTCCCCACGGATGTCACTGGACTGAGCCAACACGCCGCGTTCACGCCGCGGTCATGCCGCGGTCACACCGCGGTCACACCGCGGTAATGTCATGATTTGGCCCTGCTCCAGGATGACACTCTGCGGTGGTTCGCAGTCCTGTTAGAATTCAATGTATGATACCTAGATAGAGTTTTAGATAAATTACCCACCCTCCTCCCTGGACCCCGGACAGCCCCCCACCCTCCTCCCTGGACCCCAGACAGCCCCCCAAGCAGCCCCCCGGACAGCCCCCCCACCATCCTCCCTGGACCCCAGACAGCCCCCGGATATCCCCCCAACCCTCCTCCCTGGACCTCGAATCCCAATATAAGCTTTCTTCAAGATTCACCCTAAATCCCAACGGAAAAGATGGTTTTAGAGCTTCGGAAGAAGATAAGAGAAGAGTGCAAACCCTAATCGAAAAGAGGAATAAAAGAGAGGATTACAATCACTCAGATCTTCAATCCGCACTTAACAGCACTCAAAATGCCCAAGTGATGTGTACGAGTCAACTCCGCCTCAATCTGAGGCGCAGTGTGGCCGGCACCACTCAAAGTGTCTCACTTTTCTTTGAAATGGAAAACATTTTAAATGAAAACAACAACTGACATACAGAAAACCGACCAAACGCATTAAGATTCTATTGATAATTTAGGAAAAGGATCCATGGTTCATTTGTGACGTGTACAAGTCAACCCTGCCTCAATCCGAGGCACGGTGTGGCCGGTACCACTCAAAGTGTCTTTCTTTCTTTTTTTAAAATGGATACGCTTTTAAGTAAAAATAATTGGCATACGGAAAACCAACCAAACACATTAGGATTATATTTATACTTTATGAAAAAGATCCATGGGTCATTTTTGATATGTACGAGTCAACCCTGCCTCAATTTGAGGTGCGGTGTGGCCGAAACCACTCAAAGTGTCTCTCTTTTGTTTCAAAAGGACATCATTTTAAGTGAATACAACAACTGACATACGAAAAACTGACCAAAGTAATTCAGATTCTATTGAAACTTTAGGAAAATGATTCATGGTTCATATTTGACATGTATGATTCAACCCCACCTCAATCTGAGAGCCGTTGTGGCTAGAACAACTCAAACTATCTCACTTTTATTTGAAATGGACAGGATTTTAAGTGAAAATAACTACTGGCATACGGAAAACCAACCAAACTCATTCGGATTGTGTTGATACTTTAGGAAAACGATTCATGGGTCATTTGTGACATGTAAAAGTCAACCCCAACTCAATCTGAGGCATGGTGTGGCCTACACCACTCAAAATGTCACTCATTTGTTTAAAATGGACATCATTTTAAGTGAAAACAACAACTGACATACGGAAAACTGACCAAACGCATTCGGATTCTATTGAAACTTTAGGAAGACGATCTATGGGTCATTTTTGATGTTTATGAGTCAACCTCGCCTCAATATGAGGCATGGTGTGGCTGGTACCACTCAAAGTGTCTCACTTTTTTTTTGAAATAGACAACATTTTAAGTGAAAACAACAACTGACATAAGTAAAACCAAACAAATGCATTTAGATTCTGTTGATACTTTAGGAAGAGGATCCATGGGTCATTTTTGACGTGTAAGAGTCAACCCCGCTTCAATCTGAGGATCGGTGTGGCCGGTACCACTCAAAGTGTCTTTCTTTTGTTTAAAAAGGATACGCTTTTAAGTAAAAAAAATGGCATACATAAAACTGACCGAACGACCTCAAAAATGCCATGAAATCAGACAAAAACAAAGGGTGGGTGAATTTTGAAATGTTCAGCCAGAAGTAACATCAATCGGAGGTGTCGTTTGACCGCGGTGGCTGAAAACGCACTCTGAGTGTCGTAAATGGCCAAAACATGCGTTTAACGGTCAAATGCATGCCGAACGACATCAGGATGACTTGAAATCACATGAATACACCCTAATTATTATTCGTGAGGTGTAAAAGGAGACGGCACGTCCTTCGGACGCGTGGTTTGCGTGGAACGGCTAAATATGTGTTTTTTAGGTGTTTGGCGCGCTTGAAAAGCTTGCGTGGGGTGGTCTAAACCGTCCGAACGACCTCGGAATGCCATGAAATCGGACGACAACAAAGGGTGGGTGAATTTGGAAATGGTAGGCTAAACGGAACGTCAATCGGAAGTTTTGTGTGACTGCACTGGACGAAAAAGCACTCTGCATGTCGTAAATGGCCAAAACATGCATTTAACGGTCAAATGCATTCCGAACGACATCAGAATGACTTGAAATCACACGAAAATACACTAATTATTATTTTTGAGGTGTAATAGGAGAATACACATCATTTGGAAATGTGGTTTGTGTGGCACGGCTGAATATGTGTTTTTAGGTGTTTAGTGCGCTTAAAAAGCGTGCATGGGGTGGTCGAAATCGGCTGAACGACCTCGGAATGCCATGAAATCGGACGACAACAAAGTTTGGATGAATTTTTAAATGTTCGGCCAGACAGCATGTCAATCCAAGATGTCGTGTGACCGCGGTGGCCGAAAACGCACTCTGCATGTCGTAAATGGCCAAAACATGCATTTAACGGTCAAATACATGCCGAACGACATCGTAATGACTTGAAATCACACGAAAACACCCTAATTATTATTTATGAGGTGTACTAGGAGACGGAACATCATTCAGACACTCTTTTTGCACGGCATGGCTGAATATGTGTTTTTTAGGTGTTTGGCGCGCTTAAAAAGCATGCATGAGGTGGTCGAAACTGGCCGAACGACATCAGAATACTATGAAATCGGACGACAATAAAGGGTGGGTGAATTTTGAAATTTTCGGCTAGACGGCATGTCAATCAGAGGTGTCGTGTGACCGTGCTGTCCGAAAACGCACTCTGCGTGTCGTAAATGGCTAAAACATGTGTTTAAAGGTCAAATGCAAGATGAATGACATCGGAATGACTTGAAATCACTTGAAAACACCCTAATTATTATTCATGAGGTGTATAAGGAGACTACACATCATTCGGACACACAGTTTGAGCGGTACGGCTGATTATGTGTTTTTTAGGTATTTGGTGCGCTTGAAAAGCATGCATTGGGTGGTCGAAACCGGCCGAATGACCTCGGAATTCAATGAAATCAGACTAAAACAAAGTTTGGGTGAATTGTGAAATGGTCGGTCAGACGGTATGTCAATCGGAGGTGTCGTGTGACCGCGCTGGCCGAAAACGCACTCAGCATGTCATAAATGGCCAAAACATGCGTTTAAAGATCAAATGCACGCCAAACGACATCGAAATGACTTTAAATCACATGAAAACATCATATTTATTATTCTTGAGGTGTACGAGGAGACGGCACATCATTTGGACATGCGGTTTGCACGGCACGACTGAATATGTGTTTTTTAGGTGTTTGGTGCACTTGAAAAGCGTGTGTAGGGCGGTCGAAACCAGCCGAACGACCTTGAAATTCCATGAAATTAGATGACAACAAATGGTGGGTGAATTTTAAAATGGTCGGCTAGATGTCACTTCAGTCGGAGGTGTCGTGTGACCGCGCTGGCCGAAAACGCACTGCGCGTGTCGTAAATGGCCAAAACATGTGTTTAATGGTCAAATGCATGCCGAATGACATCAGAATGACTTGAAATCACACGATGAAACCCTAATTATTATTCATGAGGTGTATGAGGAGACGGAACATCATTCAAATGTGCGGTTTGCGCAGTACGGCTGAATATGTGTTTTGTAGGTGTTTACGCACTTGAAAAGCGTGCGTGGGGTGGTCTAAACCAGACGAACGACCTCGGAATTCCATGAAATCGGACGACAACAAAGGGTGGGTGAATTTTGAAATGGTCGGCTAGAAGGCACGTCAATCGGAGATTTCGTGAGACCGTGGTTGCCGAAAACGCACTTTGTGTGTCGTAAATGGCCAAAACATGTGTTTAATGGTCAAATGCATGACGGACGACATCAGAATGACTTGAAATCACACTAAGACACCCTAATTATTATTCTTGAAGTTTACGAGGAGACGACATGTCATTCGGATGCGCGGTTTGCACGGCATGGCTGAATATGTGTTTTTTAGGTTTTTGGCGCGCTTGAAAAGCATGCATGGGGTGGTCTAAACCGGCTGAACGACCTCGGAATTCCATAAAATAGAACGAAAAAATAGGGTAAGTGAATTTTGAAATGGTCGGCCAGACGGCACATCAATCGGAGGTGTCGTGTGATCGTGCTGGATGAAAACGCACTCCGCGTGTCGTAAATGGCCAAAACATGAGTTTAACGGTCAAATGCATGACGAACGACATCAGAATGACTTTAAATCACACGAAGACACCCTAATTATTATTCGTGAGGTGTACAAGGAGACGGCATGTCATTTGGACATGCGGTTTGCGCGGCACGGCTACATATGTGTTTTTTAGGTGTTTGGCGTGCTTGAAAAAATTGTGTGGGGTGGTCTAAATCATCCGAATGACCTTGGAATGCCATGAAATCAGACGACAACAAAGGTTGGGTGAATTGTAAAATGTTCAGCTAGACGTCACGTCAATCGGAGCTGTCGTGTGACCGCGCTGTACGAAAAATCACCTTGCGTGTCGTAAATGGCCAAAACATGCATTTAACAGGCAAATGCATTCCGAACGACATCGGAATGACTTAAAATCACACGAAAACACCCTAATTATTATTCGTGAGGTGTAAGAGGAGATGGAACATCATTTGGATGTGCGGTTTGCACGGAACGGCTAAATATGTGTTTTTTAGGTGTTCGTCGCGCTTGAAAAGCGTGCGTGGGGTGGTCGAAACTGGCCGAACGACCTCAGAATGCCATGAAATCAGAAGACAACAAAGGGTGGGTGAATTTTGAAATGGTCAGATAGACGTTGCATCAATCGGAGGTGTCTTGTGACCGCGCTGGCCGAAAACGCACTTCGCATGTCATAAATGGCCAAAACATGCGTTTAACTGTCAAATGCATGTCGAACGACATCGAAATGACTTTAAATCTCACGAAAACACCCTAATTATTATTCGTGAGGTGTAAAAGGATATGGTGCATCATTCGTACACACAGTTTGCGTGGTACGGCTGAATAGGTATTTTTTAGGTGTTTGGTGCGCTTGAAAAGCGTGCGTGGGGTGGTTGAAACTGGTCGAACGACCTCAGAATGCCCTTAAATCGGACGACAACAAAGGTTGGGTAAATTGTGAAATGGTCGGCTAGATGGCACGTCAATCAGAGGTGTCTTGTGACCGCGCTAGCCGAAAATTCACTTCGCATGTCGTAAATGG
Organism: Viscum album; assembly: GCA_963277665.1. Lineage (NCBI taxonomy): Eukaryota > Viridiplantae > Streptophyta > Magnoliopsida > Santalales > Viscaceae > Viscum > Viscum album. The sequence continues at coordinate 55,841,743 of OY728154.1, forward strand.
CCAAAACATGCGTTTAATGGTCAAATGCATGTCGGACGACATCGGAATGACTTGAAATCACACGAATACACCATAATTATTATTCATGAGGTGTAAGAAAAGACTTCATGTCATTCGGATGTGCAGTTTGCACGGAACGGCTGAATATGTGTTTTTTAGGTGTTTTGCGCACTTGAAAAGCATGCGTGGGGTGGTCAAAACTAGTCGAACAACCTCATAATGCCATGAAATCGGACTAAAAAAAGGTTGGGTGAATTGTGAAATGGTCGTCCAGACAGTACATCAATCGGCTGTGTCGTGTGACCGCGCTAGCCGAAAACGCACTCTGCATGTCGTAAATGGATAAAACATGCATTTAATGGTCAAATGTTTTCCGAATGACATCAGAATGACTTGAAATCACACGAAAACACCCTAATTATTATTATTGAGGTGTACGAGGAGACGGCACATCATTCGAACGTGCGGTTTGCACGGAACGGCTAAATATGTGTTTTTTAGGTGTTTGGTGCGCTTGAAAAGTGTGCGTGGGGTGGTCAAAACCGGCCGAACGACCTCGGAATACCATGAAATCAGATGACAACAAAAGGTGGGTGAATTTTGAAATGGTAGGCCAGACGGCACGTCAGTCGGAGGTGTCATGTGACCGCGCTGGTCGAAAATGCAATCTGCGTGTTTTAAATTGCCAAAAACATGCGTTTAACGGTCAAATGCATACCGAACGACATCGGAATGACTTGAAATCACATGAAAACACCCTAATTATTATTATTTAGGGTTAAAAGGATATGTAATTTCATTCGGATGCGCGGTTTGTGTAAAACTTCTGAATATGTGTTTTTCAGGTGTTTGGCGCGCTTGAAAAGCGTGCGTGGGGTGGTCGAAACTGGCCGAACGAGCTTGAAATGTCATGAAATCGGAAGACAACAAAGGGTGCATGAATTGTGAAATGGTCGGCTAGACAAAACGTCAATCAGAGGTGTTGTGTGACCGCGGTGGCCGAAAACGCACTCCACATGTCGTAAATGGCCAAAACATGCATTTAATGGTTAAATGCATGTCGAACGACATCAGAATGACTTGAAATCACACTAAAACACCCTAATTATTATTTTTGAGGTGTAAGAGGAGACATAACGTCATTCGGACACGTGGTTTGTGCGGCACGGGTGAATATGTGTTTTTTAGGTGTTTGGAGCCCTTGAAAAGTGTGTGTGGGGTGGTTGAAACTAGCCAAACGACCTCAGAATTCCATGAAATTGGACGACAACAAATTTTGGTTGAATTGTAAAATTTTCGGCTAGACGACACGTCAATCGGAGGTGTTGTGTGACTGCGCTGGCTGAAAACATACTCCGTGTGTCGTAAATGGCCAAAACATGCGTTTAACGGTCAAATGCATGCCGAACGACATCGGAATGACTTGAAATCATACAAAAACACCCTAATTATTATTCGTGAGGTGTACGAGGATCTTTCGCGTCATTTGGATGCACGGTTTGCACGGCAGGACTGAATATGTGTTTTTTAGGTGTTTGGCGCGCTTGAAAAGCGTGCATGGGGTGGTTGAAACCGGCCGAATGACCTTGGAATGTCATGAAATCGGACGAAAACAAAGGGTGGGTGAATTTTGAAATGGTCAGCTAGACGGAACGTCAATCGGAGGTTTTGTGTGACTGCACTGGCTGAAAACGCACTTTGCATGTCGTAAATGTCCAAAACATGCGTTTAACGATCAAATGCATGCCGAACGATCCATGGATCATTTGGGATGGGTACGAGTCAACCCCACCTCAATCTGAGGATCAGTGTGACTGGTATCACTCAAAGTGTCTCACTTTTGTTTTAAATGGACAACATTTTAAGTGAAAACAACAACTGACATACAAAAAATCTTCACAAGGCTACACATAGATTCTTGAAATTAAGGGATAAAAAATAAAATATGGTCTATTGGTCATAGGTTATTAGAAGAAAATATTCCCAAGACATAGATTGAAACACAATGGGTAATAGTATATATAGAAAAACATGAATTATATTAGGAATGAGTCTCGACATCCCATCATGAACATGCACTAACACTCATGTTCTAATTCTCAATCACGGGTCGTTCATTCTATACAATAACATACAACAAATAAATATCATATAGTGATTTCATATGAAACCTATGAACACTCAAGCATACCATGTAACAAATTGGTCAACAAGGATACACATAGATTCTTGAAAAATAAGTTTCAAAGTCTCATAAAAATACCCCAATGGTGAGGAATACATATGGTGACACCATAGCCCCATAGATCACCTCAATCCCATCCTCAAACAGTGGGTTCTAGGACCAAACCAAAGTCCCTTTGGGAACCCAATACCAAAGACTTAATTGAATATTCATACCCACTACCCAAGATGAGGATTCATCTCACATCACACCCAGGAGAGCAAATTACAATTATCCACATACCCCCTTATTCTAATTGGAAAATCTATAAAAAACATGTAGGTTATTCCGGTAACCCATCTCATATTTCGAGATTGGCCAATGTTTCCAACTAATACATTAGGAACCATTAATACATGGATACATAATCATTAGAGGAATATAAACATCCCACGTACTTCCTATAACTCATCCTATGTCTAAGAACATGAGCACTACCATTTTCTATCTTATGGGTATCATGATCCTTGCCACTCTACCCAAGTTTTTCTATTGGTTTTAAGATACTCAACCCAAGACCATGACTAAACATCCCATTTGCTTCCTATAACATGTAGGTTTTTTCCCTCACACCTGGACACCCCCACACCAGGACACCCCCAACCCCTTGTATGTCATATTTTATATGTGTTATATATAATTCATAATTTTGTATGCAACATAATTAATTTTGTTTGTGTTATTAATTCATAATTCAGAATTCATTACATAATTCCTCCAATGGCCCGAAGACCTTCATTTTTTATTGATTTTTGATAATCCACCTTTCAAGGGATTATGTGGAACCCTAACAAGTCCCTTAGGCGTAAGATTTACATGGCTCATAGGCCTTAGAGGAATTCATTGCCCGTAGGCTTCAAACATTACATACAACTCAAACTAACTACTTGGAACTGCTCCTCCCCAGCATCTTTATCATGAAATTCATTACATAATTCATTCTTCATGTATTCAATTGAGAATTAAATTATGAATTCTATATTTCATAGGGTAATTGGGTTCATATACATGATTATAATTGTGGTACATTCCATGGTTATAGTAGTATCATGTTTTTATGTGCTTTTGTGTGCTATATCAGGTGTTTTTGTTGCTGTTAAGAATGTATGCAGGTGTGTAGTTGAGTGTGCAGTGGAGGATTTTAGGTGCTATCAAATGCTGGAAATACACTATACCAACGATTTACTAAACCATTGGTATAGTGTTGTACATATTTTTACCAACGGTTTTAGTAAACCGTTGGTAAAACATTGAAATACTCCAACAATGCCAATGGTTTGTAAAACAGTTGGCAATACTCTTTACAAACTACCTTCCCCAATGGTTTTAGTAAACCATTGGTATAGTGTTATATTCCTCCAGTAATGCCAACGGTTTATAAAACTGTTGGCAATGCTCTTTACAAAGCGCCTTTCCCAATGGTTTTACAAAAACCGTTGGTAATGGGATACTGCCATGCCTTACTTGCCAACGGTTTGACAAACTGTTGGTATAGAGTATACCAACGGTTTGGTAGCATTTTCCAATGGTTTCAAACCATTGGTAAAGGCTTAATTTCCAGTAGTGTGTTCATGTTTTCAAAATGATTTTAAGGATTTATTTATATGGACATGAATGTTTTGAAATGAAAATTATTTTAAAAAGTTTCAAAGTGGTATGAGACACTTTGATTCAAAAATCCCTTTTAAATGACTACCTTTATAAATTGTGAGAATTTTAAACGATTTCATGAAAATGGGGTATTTCTCTCAAAGCATTTTATTGATCATTTTCATCTATGTCAACATCCTTTAATGGATTTTAAACTTGTTTGAAGTTGATTTATTATGATACAATTCTTCCATATTGTATTAATTTTTTTGTGATATGTTTGACTGTGGATGTGTTATTTTTATACCATTCATGGTTTATGGATAAAGTATTGACATTTCGTATGCTAGTTTTAATATGAATGTTTATGTTATATTTCAACCTTTTCTTATGATGAATGTATTGGACTAGTATGTTCCGGGTTTGGGACTGGTAAAAGTAATCCCTCTGGGTTGGGGTCCATTTACAGCAGACCCTCCGGGTTGGAGTCCGGTTATATAGGCTCTCTGGGTTGGAGTCCGGTTACAGAGGCTCTCTGGGTTGGAGTCCGGTTACAGAGGCTCTCCGGGATGGAGTCTGGTTACAAAGCCTCTCTGAGTTTGGGTCCAGTTACAGTTAGCCCATAGGTCCTGGCACGAGGCCTTGACACAGAAATTAAATTCTGGTACTATACATTCCCTCATTATGAAATTAGTTATTACATGTGATTATTCGACTAGTAGAATATCCATGTGCGTGTTTATATGGTAATGTTTGATTTATTTTTTCCATATTATGTTCAAGTTTATGTTTAAAAGGTTGTTGTTTTATTACATATCTTTCCTTAAAAGTTTATAGCTTCCGCTAAATTATTTACCCTTACTGAGCATCCGAGATCACCCCTTTCTTATGTTTTATTTTCCCAGGATATGAAGAAGTTAGTTATGAGTGACTTGTAGGAATAATCTAGGAGTCTTGGATGTTTCTAATGGAATAAATTATTGTTTTTTTTCTTTTCAAGTTGTAATGTTGAACTTTATATATGTAATTTATTTTCCAAGACTGCTAAACTGATCGGTCCTTCGGGACTTGATTCATTCTAATCATGCCAATGTTATGTAATAATGCACCGACTCTGGGTAACTAGGGTTGGGGCGTTACAATTTTTATAGGTTATAATCAATTTATATGGCTCAAATTTTTGTGAATAAGAGAAAGAAGAGGTGCTCTTTTATAATGGAGGGGAGGGACACTCTTGGGATTTCTTAAAATATTAAAATATAATAAAGTGATTCTCAAGATAAATGGTTCAAAATAAATATAAGGTAATATATAGTTTAAACACCATCAAAAAATAATATTTTAACAGGTTTAAGTGGTATTTAAACCTTATCTTTTGATTCAACCCCTTAGTTAACATATTTTAACCTTAACTATGGTAACATTAGTCAGAATGGCCTGAAGGCCTTCATTTTTTATTATTTTTGATAATCCACCTTTCAAGGGGTGAGGTGGAACCCTTACAAGGCCCGAAGGCTCAAAGACAATTACATGACCTGTAGGTCTTAGAGGGAATCACCAAGATAAGACAACTTGGAACTGCTCCTCCCCAGCACATGTCATGATATCAGCACTCCACCTTCGCAGGGCTAGTCGGCTAGCTGTCCTATGCAAAGTTGCATAGGCCCAGTACCGATGGAAAATTTATACCCTCTCATTCTTCCAATTCCGGTTAGCTCTGCTCTAGTGAATGTGTCTGCCCTGTATCCTCATCTAAAGCCTTGTCCCTTTTAGTCTGACTAGTACATCTGCATTCATGTGGCCCGAAGGCCTTGGGGTGGCCCTAAGGCCTTAAGGTGGCCCGAAGGCCTTGAGAATCAACAGGCCTGAAGGCCTTAGGTGGCCTGAAAGCCTTTCAGGACCCGAGGACCAAACCGGTGGCCCAAAGGCCCAGATAGATGAATAGTTCTGGCTGTTACAATGCATGTTGCAGTACTGCTACAGTAACCCAGAAATTATCCTCCACCCGGATTTGATCTCGGGTCTCTTGGATGTACCTAGAGAGTCCTCACCAACCGGGATGAGGCTCATGTGCTTAACTATGGTAACATCTTTTTCACTCTTAAATGGTTATAATTTTAAATATAAGGTGAAAATTAGCTCATAAATGGACAAGATATGAAATTTTAGACCAAATATTATCCTTATTTTCCTATTTCAATATTTTATGTTTTTTAAATAATTTAATAAAATATTATTTTAATAAAATATCATTAATGTCAATTTTGACACTATTCATTTAATTTGGCATAAAATACATGAGTAAAAAGTTGGAATTAGAACCTAATACTTTAAAATAATAATAATATTCTATATTTATCTAAAAAAATCATGTAAAACTATAATTAACTCAAATTATATTACTTTTAATATTTTTAAAATCATTTATTTTATTTTTATATTAATTTTATAAATGCTTTATTAGCATTGCATAACAATTTAAGGAAATTTTTTAACTACTAAAAATTATAAATAAATTTCTATTATGAAAATAATTTTATTAATCTAAAAATATACATTTATATTCATTCATAACTTTATTTTTTCTCTATTTAGACATATAAGAGATATTTAAAACTAAGAGAGTGGCATTTTGTAACTTTCTTTGCTTTAATTATTATATAGGTCATTTTCATGGAACATTTTCCTTTAAAAAGATAAATTTGGAGCCTAAGGTGATAATAGTTGAATTTAATTCGTCTATTAGAAATTAGGATGAAAACTTATGGCCTTATCACTTAGTTTCAACCTATATTAACCATATTTACCCTTTTACTGTGGTAATAAATTTTACCACGATTACTATTCATATTCAAAAATAATAAAAGAGCCTATTTTCCAAATTTGAACCTCTTGATTCCAAATATGGAATTAATTTTCCAAATTTAAATTTCTATAAGTGTCATAAATTAACTTTAAAATAATTCCACAAAAAGCAATGAAACCGCTTTTTAAAAAAAATACAGTTTTAAACATAAAACTAGATTAATTCTTATCCCATGCATAGAAAAAAAATATTAAATAAATTTTAAAACATTTGATTTTACATATAATATATAAATTTAATTAAAATAATTAATCAATAGTTATTAATTTAATTTATAAAGATAAAAACACATTTCGTGCACAAAAATAGTTTTTCAGAAAAATATCTTTTTACGTATAAAAAATGTTTTTATAAAAAATTTAAATATAAAATTGATTGAAATGAACAAAATTTAAAATTTAAGGGAAATAATTTTACTTTTAAACCATTTTAAAATGGAATGTAACTTCTTACAGGCTTGAAATAAAAATACAGTTTTTAATAAAAATCATTATTTTCACTATTCACTGAAAAATCAATCTTTTTAGAAAAATCCCAAAATTTCACTCTAAGATAATTCTAATATTATGATTTAAAAAATGATATCACTTTTATAAAATAAAATTTCTAAAAGTTACAAAAAAATAATTATAATATTTTCTCACAAAATCAATAAAAACCTTTTTTGAAGAAAATGTATTTTTGAAGAATAAAATGACTACTAAAAATTGAGTGATTAATTACTAAGAATTTATCAATACATTTATATTGAGTATTGAATTTATATATATATTTCATAAGGTCATTAATACTACTCATACCCTCTAATCTAGTATCTAGGTTATAATGGTCATATAATAATATTTCATGGTTCATCTAGGCTCAGTGTTGCATGTAATGCAAGCTATCAAAGAAATTAAATCTAATTGAATAAATATTTCATAAAATATTGGGGTGATTTATTCTCCCCTAATTTTATAAATCATTTCCTCATAATTTGAACTTCATCATGATAATGAAAGGTTTTCCATCCAAAAATTCCATTTTTGAAATCCCACATCATAAAATGGGTTAATAAAACTTATTCTTGAAAAGATAGAAAGAAAAATGTGAAGGTATTATATAATAACACATAATTAGGTTTCCAAATAGGAAAAAATTAATGGGAATTGAAAATATGGACATGGAAGAAAATTAATTTCCATATATCATTGATCAAGATAAAGTGAATGATCATAAGAAAGTTAGTGATCATAAAATTATAAACCAAAAAAGTGAGAAAAAGTCCATCAATTCATTAAAAATAAAGGTAATAAACAAAATTTTCACCCCAGAATCCTTTTCCTAATTTGAGGGATTTTTACATAAGAAAAAATATACTTTCTTAATTTCTTTCCATTTTATAAGCACAATATCATCTTTTGGTTATGCTTTGATCAATTTCCACTTCATATATTTCTCTAATAAATGAATATTCAAGATTAATTTTTCATGATAAAAGCACTAAAATTAACTTTTAACAAATCAAAAGATTCATAATTCATTCCTTATGCCTCTAAATATTTACCAAAACCAAAATGGTTAGTACAAGTTATCCAATAACATCCAAATTTTAAATTAATCCATTCCATAAATAGTTAACCTTGAGTATCCTTTAAAATATGTATGACCAAAATAGAATACCAAATATTGGAATAATTTGACCTCATATCCTTCTATGATAAACTTAATAATTATTTTGAAATAATTTTTAATCACTCATAAAGTCACATTTCAAAATGTATATACCCTAATCATTTCCCAAAATTAAGTCACAATAAAATCATATATGCTTTCAAAAGATAATTCACATTTTATTCCTTAAATAATCTTCTATATTAAATAAAAAACATTTCCATTGGAAGTCTAGGTTAATCCTTACACCAATAGATGATTATAATTTGAGTAAAACTATCAAATTTTAATTCTTTATTCCAGAATCTATATATATATAGTTAATCAATTCTAAAGGATGATCAATAATATTTTTATAGGTCTCATTCATATAAACTTAAACTTGAAATCCACAACCCTATAGTGGAGAATAAGTGTTCCCTAATTATCGTGATTCACTTCAACTATTTTGATTGCATAATATTTCTATTTTTCCCTTGACTTCATAGGTTATTGTGGCTTATTATCCTTATTATCAATTGGATTAGGGCATTTATTTTCATAATTCCCAAACTCCTTGTATTTTTAGAATTGGAGTGTGGGTGGTGCATTTTGTGTAGTATTGTCTCTATTCACATCATTATCTAACTTCTCCCCATCACTTCATCATTTTATTGCCTTATGACCTTACTTTCTACACTTAAAACATTTACCATTCATATTAATACAATTTCAACCATGTTTTCTTCCACACTTTGATCATAAAATAATTCTCATCTTCTTATCTCCGTGATTTTTAGAGCTTCCTTTGAATTCCACATTACTTTTCCTAAAAAAATCATAAGATTGATGGGTAAATACAATCTTAATTTCCACCTTTATAGCACATAAAATGATTTATTCATAGATACTGAAGTATCTTATAGATAATTCCATTTGGAGACTTGGTTTTAAGCCACTAAATAATTGATGAACCTTATTTTAAAGTTGAATAATAATACCAGAAGCATACCTCGCAAGTCTTGTAAAATTTGTCTCAAAGGTACTAATGGATTAATCATTCATTTAAATTATATCAAGAAGTTCCTTCGCCATTTTCATATGAATAATATGAGTAAATTACTTAATCAAAAATAATATATTAAAGTAATCCCACTCCATGGAGTCAATTTCTTCCTGTTTGATTGTATTCTTGAGTAGAGTTCTCCATTGATCTACTTTTCCTTCCAAATTATAGGCATCTAAAAAGACGTTTTTATGCTTTGAATGATAGATAGTGTAAAATATATTGTTAGTGGTACTAATCCATTACTCAATGACTAGTGGATTAGTGGACCCACTAAAATAATGTGGGCATTGCCTCATGAAGGACTCAATAGAATATTTTTCCCTCATTCTATCATTTGTAAGTTTAGCATTATTAATAAATTGTGAACGTTGTATGATAATAGCAATGATATTTGGTATTCCATCTCCCAAAACATTTGGTTTCTCAAAATGAACATCATTGTATTGTTAATTGCATTTATCATTAACATAATTCCTTTGGGTTCCAGTCATTGAATAAAACCAAAAAATAAAGTGTAAGCATAATTCTATAATAATCAAAGTGAGATTTCATATAATAATTAAATATAATTCATAGGATGTATAGATCATGATACCTTATTCTCAATCTATGGGACATTAGTTTTAACATAGGTTATTTGCGGTCATTACCAGAACTTTAGGATGTTATCCTATATCTAGACTTATCTCCATGGTTTTCACTAAATTTTTTTAATCCTGAATGGACCAAAGGCCTTCATTTTTATTGATTTTTGATAACCCCCCTTTCAAGGGATGAGGGGGAACCCTTACAATGCCCATAGGCCCAGATATTATAAGTCTCGTAGGCTTAGGAGATTACATGACCCAAAGGTCTTAGGGAATTCAACCAGACTATCTACAAGGAACCACCCCTCCCTAACATCTACGTCATGATAGTAGCTCTCCACCTTTGTATGGTCGTCTGGCTAGGTTTCCAGTGCAAGAACAGACTAGTTCTGATGGCATAGCCATACCCTCTCATTCTAAAAAATCCATTTGGCTCTGCTCTGGTAAGTGCACCTACTCTGAATCCTCTTCTGGGGCTGGCCCTTTTTTGTAGTGTGTCTGGGGAAACTGCATGTGGCCTGAAGGCCTTGAGGTGGCCCTAGGGCCTTAAAGGTGGCCTGAAATCCCTACTGAACCACAATATATCAAATATCATAAGCATGATTCATGAAAAAAAATATTTATCATTTCAAAATACAAGATTCATAAGAGTGAGAAAACATCATAAATCAATCATGAACCACAAGTTCATGTAATAAAATCATGGCACTATCATAAGTATAGAAACCATTTCATATGTCAAGGTTAAATACCAAGGATATAAAATCATAAAGGATCAAGCCTCAACACCTATTTCCTGAAATGTATTAAGCACATTTACTTGTTTCCTGTAATGGATCAATCACATTGACTTGTTTCCCATAATGGATCAACCACATCGACTTGTTTTTCGTGATGGATCAATCACATCAACTTGTTTTCCACATTTATCTCATGAGATATAAAACTTTACCCAATGTATTGGAAGGATATATAATTCTAGGTCTACCCTTCACAAAATTAAAACCATGAATATGTGTGAAACAAGATCATAATAACATTTTTCATGTCATCACATCTTAACCCATGAAAATAAAAAAAGTTTCATAAACATCTTATCAATTCAACATAGAATAACCGATGAAAATAAATGGGTTTCATAAACATCTCATCATAATAGTAATAAACCAACCAGATAAATAATAAATATGGTATAATTGGATCATATCCCCAATAAATCATAAGTGACATCAAAGGAAATTATTATAAATGAAAAAATACTTTAAAGGGTCACTAGAAATTTTCTTGAGTAAAATAATTTTAAATTTGAAAAAACATTTTTAAAATGTAAAAAATTATAAAATATTATAGAAAACTTTTTATTTGAAAATAAACTTGGAAAAATTTAATGTAATCTTCAAATAATTTATCATTCATGGTGGGGGGAAATCTCATTCATGTTTTATACATTAAGACAAAACATTTCTTCCACACTTTCATAGAAAATTTCAAAAAATACCTCATTCAGAAAATGAAAAAAAGATTATTTGTAAGACATAATTTTAAAAATAAAATGTGGATAAAAATGAATTTAAAAAATCATATTATAATATTAAAAACCTTCTTTAAAATATTTTTATAAAACATTGTTATGGAAAAAAAATGATTTTTCGACTGAAGAGAAAAATAAAGTCGATTTTCCTTAAAACACGTTTTCAGTCCCTTGAGTACTTAAGATGAGAAAAATAAAAGGAAAACATGTATCCTGAAGAAATAACAAAATTAGAATAAAATTCATGTGTTTCTTTATTGGTAGATAAAAATACTTCACCATCAAAAACATAATCATAAACAATCTTGATAATATATGAGATTGTGATATAAAACCTTTACCACTTTGGAAACTTTTGAATCATAACACCCATGAAATAAATAAGCCTATATGGGTATATAAATATCCATAAATTTTGTAATAATAATTATTAAAGACATTCATGGGAAATATATAAACCACATAAAAGAAACAAGTGGTGAATATGACATACGTCTCATAGAAATAAAAGTGAGAAGAAAATCCCTTACCTCGAGATCGACTTGATTTAAAAGTTATTTAACCTACTGTTTAATAAATTTAAATTTATTATAATTAAATATAATAATAATTTAAATAATTATTATATCATATATATTCATCCATAATGGTAGAGATAAAAAAATGAATTACACCGTTCATGGAGACGGTAGGTCATACGTACGGAAGAACATTGTTTTCACCTTTCAATGGATGGAAAAAAGAAAGGTAAATAAAAATTCAACATTATAGAATATTTATTATATAATATATATCTTATATATTCATTAAATATATCCTTATTAACATCCAACTAAAACATAAATTAAAAATGAATCACATCACTTCATGGAGGTGGTAGTCCACACATACGCACGAGCGATGTTATTATTTTCCAATGGATTGTAAGGTAATAATGTAGATGTGATATTATTATTATGGAAGTATAATTATGTAATAATTATTATATATAAAATTTAAACCCGTCATAATAAACATCCATCAAATATAGTTATGGAAAATGAATTATATCGCTATGTGGAGATGGTAAGTCGTACGTACGCGCAAGCGATACTTTCACTTTCCATTTGATGAGAGAGAGGGTGGATAATGGTTATTTAATAATAATAATAACATTTAAGTATATTTATGATACTAAAGTTATTATTTTATGATAAATAACATAGTTTTATAAGAGGTAAGGAAGGACTAAAAAGAAAGTGATCGGTTACAACTATTACCCCTTCTTTGAAAGAACTCTTTTAGATCTCCTCTTAAGGATCATAAGGTTAGTCTTTTGAGAATAAGAAAACCTATATAATGTGGATAGGTAAGTTTATAGGGTATTTTTGAGCTATAAGGCTCAAATTGGTGTGAATAATAGAAAGGAGAGGTTCCCTTTTATAATTAAGGGGAGGATCACTCTTGGGATTTCTTAAAATATTAAAATATAATAAAGTCATTATTAAGAAAAATGCTTCCAAATAGATATATATTTGAATATAAGGTAATATATGGTTTAAATATCATCAACCAATACAATTTTTATAGGTTTTAGTGGTGTTTTAAACCATATATTTTAGTTTAACCCCTTAATTAACATGCTTTAACCTTAACTGCGGTAATGTCTTTTTCACTCTTAAAGGGTTATAATTTTACATATAAGGTGAAAATTGGCTCATAAATGGACAAGGGATTAAATTTTTGTCCAAATATTATAATAATTATCCTACTTAAATATTTTTTATGATTTTTTAATAATTTAATAAAAATATTATGTTGATAATATACCATTAATAACAATTTTGACACAATTCATTTAATTTAACATAAAACACATAAATACAAAGTTGGAATTTGAATATAATCCTTTAACATAACAATAATATGTTATATGTATCAAAAAGAAATTTCTAATTCTATAATTCACTAAAATTATATTACTTTTAATATTTTTAAAATATTTTATTTTATTTTTCTATTAATTGAATAAATATTTTATTAGTGTTGCGCAAGTATTTCAGGTAATTATTTAGTTACTAAAAATTATAAATATATTTCCATCATTAAAATAATTTCATTAATCTCAGAATATATATTTATATTCATTCATAGCTTTCTTTTATCCCTATGTGGACATATAAGAGATATTTAAAACTAAGAGAGTGACATTTTGTAACTTTCTTTGCTTTAAATATTATATAGGTCATTTTCATGGACAAGTGTCCATTAAAAAATAAATTTCTAGCCTAAGGTGGTAAGGATCAAATTAATTTCATAAAATAACAATTAGGATTAAAAATTATGTCCTTATCGCTTAGTTTTAACCAAAATTAACCAGATTTTCCATTTTTCAAGGTGATAAATTTTACCATGATTGATATTCATATTAACCAAAAATAAAAGGATATTTACCATATTTAAACCTCCTGATTCCAAATATGGAATAAATTTTTGAAAATTCAATTTCTTTATGTGTTATAAATTAATTTTAAAATAATTACACAAAATGCAACAAAACTCACTTTTTAGAAAAATATAGTTTAAACATAAAATTAGATTTATTTTTATCTCATGCATAGAAAAAATATTAAATGAATTTTAAAATATTTTATTGAATATATAATATACAAATTTCATTAAAATAATTTATCAATATTTATTAATTTAATTTATTAATATAAAAACACAATGTGATAATAAAACTAGTTTTTCAAAAAAAAATCCTTTTTACGTATAAAAATGTTTTTATACCAAATTTAAACATCATTTTTTAGAAGAATGAGAAATTTCCCAAAAATTAGAATCCTATTTTATTTATTCTATTGAAAATAATTTAAAATATAATATAACTAAGTTTACTTTTAAAACATTTTAAAAAAATGGATCCTTTAATATGCTTGAAACAAAAAATATAGTTTTCAATAAAAATAAGTATTTTTCACTATTTATTGGAAAATCAATTTTTAGGAAAAATACCAAAAATTCACTCTAAGATAATTATGATATGATTATTTCAATAATTATATCCTTTTATAAAATAAAATTTCAAAAAAAATCATAAATTAATTATAATATTTTCTTACGAAAGCAATAAAAACCATTTTTGATGAAAACGTATTTTTGAAGAATAAAATGAATTTACTAAAAATTGAGTGATTAATTAATAAGAACTTATTAATACATTTATACTTTGTAGGAAATTTATATATATATATATATATATCATAAATTATTTAATCCTATTCATACTTTCCAATTTAGCAGCTAGGTTATAACGGTAATATAATAATATTACTTGGTTCGTTTAGGATTGGTGTTATGTTTAATGAAAACTATTAAAGAAATTAAATCTAATTGTAAAAATATTTTATAAAATATTGGCGTGTTACACATTTGTGGATAAATCATTCATATTGATCATAGAATATTCGTTTGGAAATGAGTGAGTGGCGTGTATCGCTAATAGATTAGTGGGAGTGCTATAAGTTTTTAAGATAGATATGTTGATAACATGGAGAAAAAAAATATTTTGTCTTACCAGTTTGTTAAGACTAAGTAATTAATTTCTCCAAGAACGACATAAAGTAGAAACCATGTTCTAGGGAACAAGATCTATAAAATAGATCAATGGGTTTTCTAAATCTAATCATAGAATATATATTAACAAATTATTGAAAAATACAAGTTAAAAAAATTCAAGACAAAATTGGTTTTGGAATATAATAGTTCTAGTAGAACATGCGTGGGAATAGAAAGATATTATTGTGATTAAAAAATTTCATGAGCTTAAGTGTTAGGAATTTATCTCATATTCCATGATATGTATTGAAGTTTGATATCACTTATGCATGATACATAGCAGGTGAATATAAAATAGATCCAACATAACTGCACTAAATTATAGTTATAACTATCCAGTAGTACTTAAAAAAGTATAAATGGATGAGTTCCTAGTGTCTGGAGAAGTGGAATTACTAGTGTTCAAGGGAATTGAACATTTGTCTTCATTTTGTTCAATTTGATCTGGTATCACAGTAGGGATAAGGTAATATGAATGACAAAAATTTTACAACCAGTGGATTCCATATCTACAATATACTAAAGAAGTAGTTTAGAATCATCCTATTCCTATTTTGGGTTATAATAAAAGTAAAATTTTTATCATTATCATGATAATATTAGACTATATAATTAATCAATATGTAAATTTCATGACATTAGAACAATAGGTGGGTACTCAATAATGTCACAACCTAAAATATTTTCTGAAGGTAGTGATGTCGTAGTAAGTAGATTTACCATGCGGTCTTGTGGAAAAAACAACCCCAGCCATAGAAATTTGGTAGGCCCAGAAGCTATAGGCATACTCAATAGAAGCATGTTTAACATGTGAGAACTAACCAGTCGTTATCATTTGGATCTAGTTTAAGTGGGAGTCTGTTGGAGTTGGTTCCCTATAACTAACTACTTTTTAATTTATATTTTTTATATATTTATGGATTTGAATATCAATACCTTATCACATATTGATTTTTCTCCTGCATAACATTAATGAAATAATGTCCTAGAATATTTTTCACATTGAAACGGTCACAGAAGTTATCCTCTATGATGATAACCTTGAAATTCCTTGATGATATTAATAAATATTTTTCTATGATCAAATAAAATTCTATTATGGGATAAATAGTTTGTTTACAATCAGGTGTGAGTACTCGTAAACTTATGATTTTTTATCTCATGAATTTCTCACTTGGTAATCTTTAAGATGGGATATTATGAAAACATATCCACTTGTAGGAATTTCACATTTTTATATGTCATCATATATTCTTATATTTGAGTGTGTGTAATGGTCCTTTGACTTTAATATTATTATTAATGCATATCATGAATCATTAACTTAAATGTATTTTCATAAACCATGATGAGATAGTTCATTGAGAAGTTGTGTATGTTGGGTGTGTCATGAATGATGTATTATTAATTAATAATTCAAAGAATTATTTAACCCTTTCATCTTTATGGAAGTTAATATTTTATCCCTTTTATTGAAATAGAACCACCATAATAATTTCCATGGAGATGGTATAATGATAAATTTATTTTAAATGGTCAATGAAAAACATATCAAGAATATAGGTTGATGACATAGGTGTGAAACCTTCTTAATGTGATATTGTGACAAAGGGAATATATTACACAATGAGAATATGTATGAGGTAGTTTTCATTGTGATATATCCCCTTTGTCTATGGGTGCATTGAACCATTGATAAATAGTAATTGTGATGACCCACGTCATCATGGATTATGAAAATTAGAAGAAATGTGAATTTTTACTCTTGGGAGTTTTTTAGAAGAAAATGGTAAATTATCCTATAATGTGATCTTGTATAATTTTTCCAACCACTCTATTGTTCTTAAAATAGGGTGTTTACCCTCGAACAATAGTTTGGGGGAATTTGAGGTGTTCAAGTTTTAACTAAATATTTAATATTTTATTAATTAAATATTATTTATTTACACATGTTTTTTTGGTCATATATTTTAAATAGAGTTTCATATTGATATTATTTCTCTACAATTGAGTCCATAATGGGGGGTTCTAGGTAGGGCATAAACTCGTCACAGGTGCAAGGACCAGGCTCGGGCCCCTTTTCTTTTCATTTCATATTTTCTTTTCTACTTTTCCCTTTTTCTTTTTTCTCCTTTTACTTTTATCCCTTTTCTTGTCATTAACACCTATGAGGATCTCCCCTTTTGTTTCTTTGGCTAATATAGTGAGAGGGAGGGAATATAGGGAGAGGTAGAAGGAGGATGAACTACCTGGGAGTTCATCTGGAGTTAGATCAAGGCTCAGCGAGTGTATGGCATGGATCCGATCTTCCTATAGGTTGGACCTTTTATTTTTTCACTATTAATCCACATATTTTAAGTTTTTTAAGTTTTAAAGCCTTTAATGGGTTGTTGGGGACCCCGTGTGGGTCGATCTAGGCTTAATCAGGGAGAATCATGTGTTTTAGGCTGTTTTGGGGGTTTTTCTTTTTGGGGAAACCCATGTACATGGAATGTAGTTCAAATAAAACATGTCATGTTTACTTCTTATTTGGGGAAGATGAGTTTTTGGGACTACACATCATGTACCAGGGGTACACACCATGTAGTGGTGACTTGGGGTGTGTCATGGGCACATTGTCATATAGGGTACACAACCAAAAATTGTGCAAGGTACATAACCAGAGGTGATGTACTATGCTTGGCCAGACCCCGTGTGGGGGGTACATGGTCAGGTACATGGTTGGGGACTCCATGTGGGGTGCATGCCATGTATTCTGATATTGTACATGCCGAGTGGGGATGAGGTACATAGGAAAGTACCCATGTGGGGTTACACATCATGTACCTAGAGACACACACCATATACTTTGGAAAATTATATTTTGAGTACCCTATGCCATATAACTAGGGAGGGACTTTGGAGTTACACTCCATGTACCCAAAGTACATGTCGTGAACTTTTTCCTACTTTGGCCTATTTTTCCAATTTTTCACCACCGGAGTTAGAATTGGATTTGTGAGTAGTTTATTCTAAGAATTTTTTCACAAAGATCATGTTAGTGGAATCCTTTTGTAATTTATAGGTTGTTTGTATGATTTTTTTGATGGGTAAGTATTTTCAAGAGTATTTATTTAAGTTTTGGTTTCAAAATCCTCTTGGGGGTTGAGTTGTGAGATACAAGGCCTGGGTGGGGGTTGGGAGATTAGTGATCTTCCTGGATAAAATGTGCCATAGTTATCTATTTGAGTCTATTTGGATATATTTTGGAAGTTTGTATCATTTAGTATCTATAGGGATATCTTGGATTGTCTATGTATGTCAGGATTGGATGCTTGAGGTTACAGAAGTTCAGGTTTAGCTCCTGGGTTTTAGGAATAGAGTTTTTGGAGCCTTTTGGGTAGGTTGATGTTATGGGATGTCATTTATGGTTAGGTGTCATTGAGATGTTGATATGAGTCTAAGAGACTCTTGAGGATTCCCTAGTGGTATGGTTACTGATAAATTGGTCAGTAGTTATCGTGGTTGGCAATTGAGAATGTATGTGTGTCATGGTTTGGATTGTGCTGAGGATCCCTTGTTGGGTCCTGCTTTTAAGGTGGTCATGAGGACCGTTGTGAATTCTCCTATTTGAGGAATTTTTATTTGTATTTCCCTTTGAGTTAATTATTTATTGAGGACCATTTGGAATCCATTGAGGTTCATCTAGTATGTTTATGCACTGAGCATGTCTTGTGCTTTTGGATGAGCTATAGGAACCCCTTGGATGGTGTCCTGCTATTGTTATGTCCTTTTCACTTTTTGATGAGGTTTTTTGGGGGTTTTTTTTTGAGATATTATGTGCATAAGGGGACTCCCTGGTAGTTAATCACCTTCATGTTATGACCCTGGGGGTCCACGGTAGCCCCAAATTTTGTTTGGCCCTGAGGTGGGTTGTGGAAAACCCATTGTGGATATTGTTGAATTCGGTGATATAGGGTGTTGAAAGAGACCACATGGTTTGTTAGATGAGAGTGGATCATCACTTCTAGTTTAACTATTTGGATAGTGGGGTCAAGGTTTTATCATCTCAAATTTTATTTTCCTTTGTCTATGAGGGTTGAGGAAATTTTTGTTTAGGATTGTGGTTTAGGGAGGAAACCCTTGGGATAACCTAGATCAGGCGTTGGACCTAATTTTTAATTAGGTTATCTCCCTAATTGGTTGGATATTTTTAGGAGGTATTAGCGAACTAATGGATGATATGGATGAGTGCACCCCTCTATTTGAGTATTCACCCTGGCTAGAGGTTATATATCATGGATGTGGTGGGCTCCCGGTTACTTGAGTGGGTCCTCTAGGACAATGTATCATTCTGGATCGTAGGATAGAGAGTATTCCTTGGGATAGTTCAAGTGTAGATCCCACAATTAGGTGTTCCCTTAGGATGGTGTTAACCATCGGTCCCTCATTTAGATCTCAATTTTTTTCTACAGGACTTTCGGACATGACAATTTCTCAGACATGTGGAGTGGAGATCTATCACTAGTTCGATCATTCTATTTGAGTCCTAGAGCCTTCTATATGTTCATTGTTTATGTGTATTCCTATGTCTATTCACTAGGATCCAAAATTCATGGCTTTATGTTAGAAAATTTGGAGATCCTGTGTAGATCTGTTAGATTCACCGGTTTTCATGTGGTCGGGTGATCCACGTGTTGTAAATCCATTGGTGGGGCAAAGAGATGGTATATTTACCACAGTTTCCACACTAGAACTCATGTTTGGATGTTTTCCTTATTTTTTTAGACATTTTTATGAAGTTTTTTCTTTATTCTAGCTATTATTAGCCTTAAACAAGGCTGGTCATATCACATGTGTGTTCACTTGTTATGACAGAAGATTATAGGTTCACAATTTGGGGTGTCCTGTTGAGATTTATTTCTCACTCATGTACATGCACCATGGTGTGTGTTTAGGATATATTTTTTCTTTTAGGTTGTATTACAAGTTTCATGATATATGGGTTCGAGGACCAGGGTTTCTTGATCGAGTGAAGCCACTTGTGTGGAGTCTCAGGATCGAGCTGGTTCAGATCGAATGTTATAGAGATCAGGCATGTGGTTTGGCTTGATGTTTCCAATGGATCATGTTGTATTTATTTTTTGTTTTATTTTTATGTATATGTGGTCATCCCAGTGGGTGATCATATTTTTTTTATTTTTCATGCTTTGAGTATATATGACTATATGTTACATTCCATTTATTATAGAATGTTATTGCTTTAGTTATTTATTATGTGGACTCTATTTTTTATCCATGTGTATGATTTTGGATATTTTCCATTATTATTTCACTCTGACCAAAGGTTATAGTCTCCCCACTACACCTTTTAAACCCTCATCACTAGTCAGCAGCCTCTGGAATTTAGGGAGGCACTCTTGAGGCCTTATGGTGTGCCAGATCAGGTGACATGTCAGGTTGAACCTGGATGGTTCATTATAAAATGGTATCACAGGTGTTTTGTTTTATGATTTGGAGAGTTTTTAGATAGGTGGTTGAGTAATTTTTTGTAACTTGTGATGGATATCAGACTGGTGTGTCACGAACACCTTTTTTAATAGTAAGTCTAAGTTGTCAGGGATTGGGATTCACTGTTCTTGGATTATGTTTTTATGGTCGTGTGATTTTACCTAGCGTGATGCACTTAAGTTTTTGTATTTATAGTTTATTCTAGTTTTTGTATCTTTTCCCATAGGCAAGAGACCATTATTAATGCATCATTTAAGGAATGTAGGATTCACATGACATATACCTGTTTGTGGTGCTTTCACTAATGATATAGGTCTAGTTGTTTAAAGTGTTAGAAACTTCACACACTATGTTTTATCATATAAGTACTTAGTGGCATTCTACTCATCTTAACCACATGTATATATATTTTTTCGATGTCAGACCATTTGGATCTTGGGGTGAGATTCTCATTGGTGATCAATATTCAGTCTCTTCATCAAGGGATTCATGGAAAACCCTTATGGGTTGGAAGTGGGATCTAAGTTCAATGTTGGTGGGTCGATGAGGGAAAGGGTTCCTGAGATATCCTTGGATTGGGATTGATTTGACCTAAGGTATTGGTTCCCCTAGAGTCCTAGGTTCATGTTCCTTGGGATGGAGTTGTTTTTTCCACATGTTGTCATGAAATTTTGTACATGAGGCATTTTATTACCTGAAATTACATTGAAAATATTTTTTAGGATCAATTATCATGTACTTACAGCCTTAACATTCCTTAACTAGAGTGATTTTGTTATCCAATGAAGGATCAATAAAATTTGGCATGAATCGGGCATTTCAGAAGCTATAAATTAATATTCATTTCTCATAGTAATTGACTCAAATACCTAATTAAAAAAAAATCGTGAAGTAAATTCTATCCAAAAAAAAGAAATATGGAAGACCTGAGCACTATATCCCTCAACAAAGAATGTTCATCAATTGTTTAATGTGATCTTCCTCTAAAACTTCAAGATCCTATGAGTTTTTCTATCCCTTGTACTATTGGCCAATTTGATTTCTGAAAGGATCTTTATGACTTGGGAGCCAATATTAACTTGATGTCATATGGATGTTTCAAGAAGATGGGAATAGATAAGATGAAACTCACTTGAGTGTCACTTCAACTAGGCGATAGATCCATAAATTTTCCTAAGGTAATCTCATAGGATGTTTTGGTTAAGGTCAGAAAGTTTATAATTCCATATTATTTCATCATACTCAACATGGAAGAAGATGTTGAAACACTACTTATCTTGGTAATACCCTTCCTTGCGACTGGGAAAGTGTTAATTGATGTGCATCAAGGGGAGATTATGTTTCGTGTAGGTGATGGCAAGGTCTCCTACAATATGTTCAAGGCTATCAAACAAGCTTCTCTTATAGAGTATGAGAGGTTCAGTGTTTTTTCCACCTTTGAACATTATTTAGAATATAGAAATATTAATATAAGAAGTCCCTATCTAATTTGTGATAAAACCAATGAGGAAGATCTGTGTGTCTCAGAATCAAAATAAGTGAAATTTTTTTAGGACAAAACAATTGTTATTGGAAGTGAATAGTAGTCTCAAACATCTTGGACAAGGAAAAGGTTGATTCTATTGTGACCTCAGTTTTAAATAACCCACAGTGTGAAATGAAACCTATTTCATCATCTCTAAAGTATGAATACTTAAGAGACCAGGATACAATCTAGGTGGAGGTGAATTTTTGGGTACTGTAGTAGTACTATAGTAGTTACTGTAGCAGGTACTATTTGGGATTGTAGTAGTCAGCACTATTCATCCGATTTGGGCCTTCGGACCACCAGTTTAGGAATAAGGGTCTCAGGACCTTCATACCACCAATGGACTTTGGGACACAGGGATTTTGGGCGATATAAAAGACCAAGAAGCAACTTGGGTAGACCACACAGGAGCAAGACCAGAAGAGGATTCAGAGAAAAATAGCAACCACCAGAGCAGAGCTAACCGGATTAGAAGAATGAGAGGGTATGACAACTACCATTAGGACTAGGCACTATGCATCTCTACATGGGGAAATTTTAGTCGATCATCCATGTGAGATGGGGAGCTATGCACCTTCAAAGATTCATATGTTGGTGAGGGGTTGTTTCAAGTGTGTCAAGTCTTGGGACTTTAAGGTCTTGTATTGGGACTTGTGCCTCTAGGCATTTGGGGTATGTATAGACCTTTTTTCTTGGGCCTGCAGGTCATGTAAGGGTTCCCCTTCAACCCTTAAAAGAGGTATTATCCAAAATAAATAAAAAATAAGGCCTTTGGGCCATTCGGGGGGGAGAAACTGAACTTTTGCAAGTTATAAAACAGAGTAAGCAGGCCATTGGTTGGATGGTGGATGATCTTAAAGGGATAAATCCAAGAATTTTCACTCATAAGGTGCTTCAATAAGAAGTGGTAAAACCATCCATATATCCATAGTGAAGGATCAACCCTCCAATGAAGGAGGTTGTGAAAAATGATGTGATCAAATTGTTAGATTCTTGAATCATTTATCCTATTTTAGATAGTCTATGGTTCATTCCTTTGAAATTGGTACTGAATAAAGGTTGTATGACCATGATATCCAATGAAAATAATGATATGATTCCAATGTGAATGATAATGGGTTGTAAGGTATGCGTGGACTACCAAAAACTGAATTAGGGAACCTGAAAAGATCATTTCCCACTCCCCTTTTTGGATCAAATGTTAGATCAAATCATAGGGAATGATTTTTATTACTTCTTGGATGGGTATTCATAATATAATCATATCTTGATCGCTCCAAAAGATCAATAAAAGATCACTTTTATGTGCCTGTATGGCATATTTTCCTACTATTGCATGTCTTTCGGGATGTGTAATGATCCCTCCAGTTTCCAATGATGTATGTTGGATATTTTCAATGAAATAGTGGAGTATATTATGGAAGTTTTTATGGATTATTTTTCTATCTATGGTAAATCATTTGACATGTGTTTGAAAAATCTAGATCTCATTCTAAAGAGGTGTGATAAGAATAACCTGGTTTTAAATTGGGAAAATTTCATTTTGTGGTTCAACATGGTATTTTTTTGGCCCACCAAATTTTTGGAAAATGGATAGAGGTTGATTTAGCCAAATTATAATTCATATCCATCCTTCCCATCCCAACATCAGTTTGATCAATCTATATATTTTTGGGACACATGGGATTTTACTACCGATTCATCAAAGATTTTTCAAAATTGCTCATCCATAGACTAATATTTTAAAAAAGGATTCCATTTTTGATATTGAAAAACCATGACTAAATTCATTTTAGTTTCTTAAAAAAAATCTTGTAGGGGCCCTAATTATGATCATTTCGGACTAGAATAAACCATTTGAGCTCAGGTGTGATGTGAGCAATTATGCAGTGGGAGCAGTCTTGTGACAATGAGTTGATCGTATTTTACATCCCATTTACTATGTCAATCACACATTGAATGAAGCTCAACTTAATTACACTAACATTTAAAAGAATATTTTTTAAATGATGTTTTCTTTTGATTGATTTCATCCATACTTGGTGTTTTCAAAATTCATTATCTATATAGACCATACAACACTCAAGTTCCTTTTAAACAAGAAGGATGCTAAACCTCAATTGATTTGATGGTTACTTATACTCCAAGAATTTGAATTATATATTCTTGTAAAGAAGGGGTATGAAATCCTTGATTTCAACCATCTTTCCTACTTGGATATACCTCACCTTGAGCACAAAGAAGATGCAAATATCAAGGAATAATTCCCTAACGAATGCATTTTTTAGTGATTGTTGCACCTAGACCATGGTTTGTGGATATTTATAGTTACTTATCCATATGAGTACTCCAACCTAATATCTCTTACTAGTAAAATAGGTGATTTAAATAGAAGGTGAAGAACTATTTCTTGGAGGATACACTACTATTCAGATCATGTGGAGATGGTCTAATCTGTTGCTATGTACCTGAAGTTGAATTACAAGTAATTTTAGAGTTTTATCAATATTCTCCTATTGGATGACATCATGGGATAGACTTTACAATTTCTAAAATCCTACAATCTATATTTTTCTTTCCAAATATGCATAAGGACTTCCAAAACATTTTGTCATGGTGTGATAGATACCTACAAATGGGAAATATTGGTCGCAGAGTAAAAATTCCACAACACCTTATACTTAAAGTGGAAGTCTTCGATGTGTGGGGAATTGATTTCATCAGACTGTTTCCACTATCCTATGGTAATAGATAAATTATGTTATGTGTATACTATGTCTGTAAGTTGGTGGAAGTCATTACCACGGCCCAAAACACAGTGAAGGTCGTCATTGCTTTTCTTAAAAAGAATGTTTTCGGAAGGTTTGTTATACCTCAGGTCCTCATTAGTGACAGGGGAACCCATTTTGATAATTCAGTGATGAGTAATGTTATGATGAATTGTGGGGTGAAATATAATATGAGAACAATGTACCATCCCCAATAAAGTGGATTGGTGGAAGTTTCTAATCATGATTTGAAGAAAACATTGGGGGAAAATGTGGGAGCATCAAGAAAGGATTGGTTAGAAAATATTAATGATGCTTTGTGGGCTTACCAGACATATTTTAAGACTCTTCTAGGTATGCCTATGTTCTAGTTATTTTATGGAAATTAGTTTCATTTACCAATGGAACTGGAACACAAATTTTATAGGGTTGTTAATGTGTTGAATTTTGACCTTAAATCTACTAAGTAGAAGCATAGATTTCAATTATCTGATCTTGATGAGATTTGGCAGGAGGTGTATGATAATGCTAATCTATATAAGGATAAGAGGAAGTTGGTTCATAACCACTTTATTTCTCGAAAATCATTCCATCCCGGTGATCGGGTATTACTTTTCAACTCACGATTGTGATTTTTTCTAGGGAATCTGAAGTCCCAGTGGTTTAGTCCATTTAAAGTCATCAAATTGTTCCACCATGGTGTGGTGGAATTTATTAGAGAATATGGGTATCCATTCAAGGTCAATAGGAAATTCCTAAAACCATGTTTTCAAATGGGGGACATGGTGGGAACAGTCTCCACCATATATTTTGGGTGAGAAAAAGGCTAAGGTATATCGATCTTGAGACATTAAACATAGAACTAATCAGGAGGTAACTAGGAATTTCAAAAATTCATAAAAAATATTTTCTTTAGTGTGCATTTCCTAGGAGAGAATTCTTATTGTGTGTTTTTTCATTTTTTGTGTTTTAGTTATAGGATTAATACGAAGTAGAAGATTTATGATTGAATCTCTATTATATAGATCTTTAGACATCTTATAGAATCCTAAAATCACCTTTTAAAATATTTGGAGAACCTTTGTTTTAATATTAAGGTCCAAAATTATTCTCAAAATGGGGGAAATCCAAAATTTTCAAATACAGTACCATACATAAGATTTGTGTACGGTTTGCGCATAGTTAAACAAACTATGCACTTAAAGTATTCAGATAGAAATTCTTTCTATAAGAAGACACATTGGTATCACATGGTTAACTAGGTTGTTCATTTCAACCATTCAAGAGGGGACCTGTTTCGGTGGTAATAGCATGGTTACTGTATGATTAAACAAACCGTGCAAATTTTTAAATACCCTAAATTTTTAAAACCAAATTCAAACCTACCTCGTTTTTTATCTCCAAATAATACCACCACCACCCCCCCCCCTCTTATCCCATGAACACCCCTATCCTCTTCCATTTCTATACCCCTCCTCCTCCCTTTACTCATCCTCTTCCTATGGATCAAGGATTCAAGGTATGTTTCTTCTTATTTATTCTCTTCTCTTCTCTTCACTTTAATTTTATATTTTTTCCTTTCCAGTTTATTCTTCCTTTCTGTAGTATTAGGGAAGCCCCGCATTTTCCCCCATCCCTTTTCCAATTTTTCTTTTGATTTCATTTTTTTCTTTTATTTTTTCAAACAAGTCTTACTAAACCATCACAGTACGCTCTTTGTACAATCAAAATTTTACAAAACCCCAATCTTTAATTTCTCATTTCCAAGACTTCCAATCTACCATAGAATGTATTTAGAAATTTCGTAATGTAAATTCAATTTTATATCTTATGATTTTTAATTTTTGTTCTATATATGTGTATTTTTGTGCTTCCTCTAGGAACCAACCCGAACCTCTCAATGGACCCTTCCAAGTGTTCCCATGCATCTGATTCTGATAACCTCCCAAGTCTTAACCTAAAATTCTCAAAGTGAGGAGGTTAACAGGTATTAGTTGATATCCACTCAGGAGGTCATCCTCTATATATGTTTTTATCCCCAGCACTTTGAGGCATTACGTATAGCCAATGAGCTCAAAGGTCTTATTGCCAATTACCACCTCACAGAGGCACTCACCATGCATATACCAACCTATAAAGAGATTTTTCTTGAGTTTTATACCACTTTTCACTATCAGGATAGGTATACCACTAAAAATGAGGGGGAATTAGTTGAGACTATAGGAAATGTCGCATTTTTTCTTCTAAAGAGACGATGCATTTTATAGCTTGGTGAATTTTCCAAATTTGTTGGCATCTATGATGGAGATTTTTTAGCTATCATGGATTGTACTGAGGCTATACAAGATTGGTATCTTAACACCACTAGAGAATTTTTTTTATAATATTTCATAGCTTGGTCTGGAATATGTTCCAAAAATTTCTAAATCCTACAAGATACTCAATCCCACCCATCATGTACTACATCAGATCATTACAACCTACTTTACTACCCGATATGATAGTGAAGGGAATATGATCCTTCAAGACTTATTTCTTATGTGTTACATGATTTATATATAGCTAATAAACATAGCCTATGTATTCACCTATTACCTCCTACATATGTTCACCAAGACTAAGGGAGGCATATTTGGAGGACCCTTCAATTCACTCTTGGATGAACGTCTTAAGATACAATTCTATAAAGAAACCTTTACTGAGCTTGACCCACCTATCCCATTTGATATAACCATGGTAATATGTATATGCATGATGGAATTTTATGGATGTTGTTATCATTTTAGAGGAACCTTAAAGGATGTTCAGGATGATCCCCAACATACCCCAACTCCACCTATTTTTTCGCACCATTCCTCTCCACCTATAAAGGAGTACCACCCATCCATCCTAACCACATCCATGCCTCCACCCCCTTATTCCTTTTATTCCACCCACCCTATTCTTGAAGGCACACATTATGGTGATCCTTATTTATAATGTAAGTAAGATCATAACTTTTATGTTGTGGTTGAATGGAAGTTCGAGTATGCCCATCGTCAGATGGAGGGAATCAACTTGCAAGGCTTCCCTCCTCCAAACCTTTACTAACCCCTCCTTGACCAACCCCCTTCCTACTATATTTATGGTCATGAATACTCTCCTTCAAATGCTTCATGGGATTCCCATTCTATAATAGGATAGATGGAAGGTAATTTTTTATCAAGCAGTGGGTTTACGAAACCAACTTCAGAGGGCATGGATTTTGAGTCAGCTGTGGGGGATCCAATGTGGGACAAGGCTACCCATACAAAATTCCTAGACCCTTTTGGAATAATCCCTCTTAAGGGTTGGGACTGACATTTTTTCTCTCATTCCCTTTCTTATTATTACTGCATTGTTTATTCTGTCTATGTTTGGACTTAACAATTTGTATTGGTCGAAGGTTTGTGTTTACTTACATAGTTTGATTTTGTGTCATCACTCTTACTCCCTTACTATTGTACCATTTGTTGTTTCTTCAATTTTCTTGGTTTCATTTTCTAATATAATAGTTGGTGCTTTCATTTCTCTCACAGAACACTCTTCCTCTCATCGGGTTTTTGCACACCAACTTACTTCCATTTTCTCAACCTTACTCCAAGGGAGATTTTTTTCCTTCCTATTTTATTATTACTTATTTTCTTTATTTTCCCCTCCCCTTTCATGTATCTCCCTTACCATCCTGATCCACCTTATCATGATCATGAGGGACCATGCTCGATTTTAATTACGGGAGAGGGCACTTGTATTTTGGCACCCCACTTGGACATTGCCTTGGCATTGCCAAGGATGACATGTTTTTTATAGAAACCATTAAATGGATGGTATATATTTCATACATTAATATTAACTAAATTAAAACATATTTTAAAGAATCATTTTTGAAAATTCTCATCTATTTGGATTGATGAGTCTGTTTTTTATGTGAATAAGAATTGGAACACTTGAAGAAAAGCCTTTAGATCTTTATTATTAAAAAATGTGTTTAAAGAATTGAGTGTTTTAAATTAATTAACCCCTTAAATTGAAGTCAATTTATTCATAAGGGGAACTGAAGCGTAGAAATTTTTGATGTTGCGCAAGTGGTTATTACACGGTCTTAATTTCATGAGCTCTTGACTTGGTTTTACGATTCATCAAGGTGGGTCATGAAAAATATGGGCACCAAAATTTCAATTCTAGTATCTCACTACAATGAAAATAATTTTATATATGAAAAATCATGCCCAATATGATGATGACCCTTCATCATACCTCAAAGTTTTAATTTGTATTGTGTGACCCATAAAAGTGACAGGTCTCCATTTTGTGTCGACGAGATCTTAACATAACCTAACCAAGTGTTTGATAATATTGAAGTGGAGTATAGAACTTTATTTTAAATGAAGAATGATAATTTCATATTTAAACAAACAATAATTTAAGAATGAACATTTTTAAAATTTGAATTGAGCCTACTTTGTTGGCTAACTTCAAGGATTGGTGAGTCTTGAAGAATGTATATAGAAATTTCAATAATTAATCATTCAAAATTCACATTCATTTGGGCGATATAATATGTGACATCTCTACCTGTTTCTTTGATGGTCCCTTTGAGATGATTTTCTAGGTAATTGTTTGAGGACAAACAATTAATCAAGTCTGGGGGTGTTTGATTCACTTGTGTGCGTGAGACATTTTCTTACCTAAAATTATATTGAAAATGGTTATTAGGATCAATTTTCATGTACATATAGCCTTAACATGCCTTGACATGAAGTATTTGGTCATCCAATGAAGTATAAATAATATTTTTCATGAATCAGGCATTTCAGAGGAAAATTGGAGGCATTTTGACCTATTTTCTAGGGTGCACAGTTACTACTAAGTCACACAGATTGTTCATCCCAATCCAGAAAACTATGAAAAACTTATAGCTTCAAGACAAACCCAAACGCACGCTCTCCACATAGTTAAACAAACCATGTAGCTACAACAGAAAATCATGCAGGAATTCCATTTCAAGAGGCAGTAGAGATCACACGCTTTCTGCATGGTTACTCAAACTGTGCGGGACAACCCTCAAACCATGCGAGGTGGAACACCAAGGACACAGAACCATGTTCATGGCCCACACACAGTTAATTGAACCGTGAAAACATGCCAATATACCATGCACCTAAAATCCAAAAGAACATATCAAAGAGAACAGTCTGCATACAGTTAAACTAACAGTGCACAGTAACCATGCACCATTCAATAATTTCCACCAACCTATCATCTACTTCTATAACCACTCTTTGACCTGGGATTATAAACCATAACTACTCATAGACACTGGTTGGTTCGTCCATTTAATGATTCTATAACCATTTTAGTGGGGGATCCATCTGGGAGGAAAGGGATCTTGGTAGAAGGAGAGATTGAAACTCATTCTAAGACATTTTTTGAGATCCTTATTAGTGTGGCTTGTAATTTCTTCTTCGATTCGCTGTAATGAACACTAGAGGTAACAAGATCTTGTTTTTCATCATTTATTTTATGATTATCTAACTCCCCCATCTATTGGGGTGTGGACGAAAATGGAGGATCATTTAGGGTAATTAAATCTTGTTGTAGTGTTTTTGAAATTCTTTTATTTACCTTTCATCTTCTTCGTGTCTTATTTCTTCAATTTTCTAGATATGTTTTATCAAACCAAGAACAACATGTCCAAGGATATTTGAAGGAGTTACAAAAATTATACCTTTGATCATTAGGTATAATCACCACCACCATGTGTTTGTTATTAAAGAAATATTCTATAAAATAACTCTCATACCAAGAAATGAAATTATATGAATTTTTATTGAACCCTATCGAACCAAGGAGTTTTTGATGTAATTGAATCCCAGTGGTGAGGATTTGTTATGAACAACACAACACTCAACAAGGTACAATCCATGTATCCTCTATTAAAGGACACGTCCCCAATACATATCTTTATTAATTTTAAAATTCAATTTAGTAAATTCTGTTTTTAGAGATGTAAACCCTTATAAGTTTGATTTTAGGGTTGATTGAAGCTTGGATGATTTGTAAAACCATTAAATGAATCCTTAAATAATTGATTGAATAACTCACATTGAAAAATACCTAAGAATTTTCATGATTATCAGCCTCATATATCCACAATAATTATAGTATAGGGTTAGGTTAAAATTCAATTTGGGTCATCGAAAATAATTATTCAACTGGAATGACACTGTGTTGTCTGTCGGATCGGGTGGTTGGTCATGTGTTCATGCTATCACCAATGGCTTGGGTGGGTGTGGGTGTTCTTATTTGGTAGGGTTGTTGAGGTATTCTATCACTATGGTGTGGTTAGGCATGAGGGTGTATATTGTTTGAGAAGTAGAGTGTTGGGAGTCCTCCTTGTCTCATGGATAGATTGAGAGGGTAGTTTTGATTGGACCCCTAGCCCTACTTGTTTTGGTTGCACTTTGGGTAGTGTAGTGTGATCATGTTTGGATGCTTTTTGTTTTGGATTGATGCCCAGGTGTACGGTGTTCATTTGGTTGATCGTGGCATGAGGGAGATGTCTCTTTCTTTAAGAGGGTTGCCTATGGTAATCCAATTTTTTGGAACTGGATGGTGTGAGAAGCATGGTCAGTGGTTTCAGGTGCATTTAGCCTAGTTTTTTTTTGGGCTTGGCCCATGTGAAAGTGAGTTCTGTTGTGCGCTCTAGGATAGAAGTAAGGAAATACTTGTGGTGGGGAGTGAATTATAGGCTATTGGAGGTCATGATCCTTATTTTAATTGGTTTATTGAGCGTGAATGTTGTTGTTCCTGGTGGGATGAGAATGAGAGATTTTTTTTTCATGTAGGCACTCAGGTGTGAGCAATTTTTCCATGTCTATTCATTACGTTTAGTGATGGACATATCATGTACCATGTGGTTTTCCATTTGTTCAAGGGGTTATGATAATGATGCTACTATGATGGGGAGCATCGGATCAGTCGTTGTTAAATGTCTCTCGTGTTGGGAGAGAGTTGTGGATATTATAAGATCAGTCATTGGACAATCGATATAGCATCAGTTGTGCCAGTTATTGGGGGAGTTCATGGATGGTGGTTGTCCATCAAGGCTTCTCGAGGATGAGAATCATTTTTTGTGGGTATTTTGTGATGACTCTCACCATCACGGATTGTGAAATCATGGGAAATTTGAATTTTTTTCTCCTAGAAGTGTTTCAGGGGAAAATGGTAAATTCTCCTATAAGATGATCTAGGATAATTTTTAAAACCACTCTATTGGCCCTGTAATGAGGTGTTTTCCCTAGGACAAGAGTTTGGTGGGAATTAGAGTTGTTCAAATTTTCACAGAGTATTAATATTTAATTAATTAAATATTATTTATTTATGCATATTCATTTGGTCATATCATTTAAACGGAGCATCATATTGAGATTCTTTCTTCTTGGTTGAGTTTTTAATGGGGGGTTTTTCCTAGGTGAGGTATAAACCTATCACGGGTTCTAGACTCAGGGCCCTTTTCTTTTATTTTTATTTTGTTTTTTATTTTATTTCCTTTTTCTTTTTTCTTTGTTTTCCTTTTCTCTCTTGGAATTTCATAAATGCCTCTAGGGATATCCCCTTTGGGGTATTTGGCTGAGAGAGGGAGAGTGAGAGAAGAGAGTGAGAGGGGGAAGGAGGAGACGTCACTTGGGAGCTCATCCAGGGGTAGACCGAGGCTCAGTGGGTATGTGGTGCAGATATGGCGTGAAGCTTCAGTGGTTTCCACCCAAAGATAGGTCTATTTTATGTTTTTTACCATAAATCCATGTATTTTAAATGTTTTTAAAGTTTTAATTCCTTTAATGGGTTGTTGGGGACCCCGTGTGGGTTGATCTAGGCATAATCGGGGAGAATCGAGCGTTTCGGGCCATTTTGGGGTTTTCTATTTGGGAAAACCCATGTACACAGCATGTAGTTAAAAGAATACATTACATGTGTTCTTACTATTCAGGGAAGATGATTTTTTGGGACTACACACCGTGTACTAGGGATACACACCGTGTAGTGGCAACTTAGGGTGTGCTGGGGGTACACGGTTGTGTAGGGCACACGACCAGAACCCATGAAAGGTACATTGCTAGTGGATGTGTATTATACTTATCCATAACCTGTGTAGATGATTTATGGTTAGGTACATATATGGGGACCCCGTGTGGGGTACACACCATGTACATGAGGTACACACCATGTAACTTGACGATGTACACACCGAGTGGGGATGAGGTGCACGGATAAGTACCCATGTGGGGTTACATGTTGTGTACCTGGAGGCATAAACCATATACTTTGGAAAAGTATGCATTTAGTTTCCTATAACACACATCTAGGGATGAAAATTAGGGTTTCACTTCGTGTACTCAAAGTACACATCATGTACCTTTTCCTACCTTGGCATGTTTTGCCTATTTTTTATCCTGAAATTAGAATTGGACCTGTTAGTAGTCCATTATGAGAATTTTTCCCACATAGATCATGATGGTAGAATCCTTTTGGTATTTAGAGTCCATTTATATGGTGTTTTGGATGGGTTAGCATTTGTAAGAGGATTTATTTAAGGTTTGGTTTTAGAAACCTCTTGGAGGTTGGGTTGTGAGATGCAAGGCCCGAGTGGGGTTGTGAGCTCAGTGATCATCCCGGATCAATTGTGACATGGAGATCTATTTGAGGTTCTTTAGATAGATTATGGAAGGTGGTATCATATAGTATCTCTGAGGAGATCTTGGTTTGTCCCTATGTTTCGGGACTGGATGCTCAAGGTTAGAGAATTTTAGGTTTAGCTCCTAGGTTTGAGGACCAGATATATTGGATCCTTGGGGATGGGTTGATGTCATGGGATGGTGGTTACGTCCAGGTTTGGTTGATTCGTTGAGATGAGTTTGAGGGGATCTTGAGGGTGCCTTAGAGGTCTGGTTACTAATCGATTGATCAGTGGTTACCATGGTCGATAGTTGAGAATGCTTGTGTGGCGTGATTTCTCTTATGTTGAGGATCCCTTATTGGGTCTTACTTTTTAGGTGGTCATGAGGAGTGTTGTGAATTCTCCTATTAGTGGTCTTGTGATTTGGATACCCCTTTGGGTGTGTTGTTGATCGAGGATCAGTTGGATTCCACTGAGGTCCATCTGTTATGTTTCTACATGAGGTGTGTCTCATACTTTTAGATGATCTATAAAAACCTCTTAGAGAGTGTCCTACTCTTGTTATGGACTTTTTTCCATTTGAAGAGTTTTCTATAGGCGCAACCTGATATCTTGGGTGCATTAGGGGATTCCCTAGTATGATGTTGCCTTTTTGTTGTGACCCCAGTGTCTGTGGGAGCCCCAAGTTTTGTTTGACCCTAAGGTGGGTCATGGAGATCTCTTTGTGGTCATTGTTGTATGTTGTGATCTAGGGTGATGAAAGAGGCCCCATGATTTGTTATCTGAGAGTAGATTGGCACTGCTAGTTCTATTGTTTGGATGGTGGGTCAAGTTTGGATCATCCCATGTTTGGTTGGCCTTTATTCATGAGGGTTGAGGCAGTTTCTGCTCAGGACTGTAGTTTAAAGGGTAGTCCCTTGGGATAATTTGGATCGAGAATTTTCCTTGAGTTTTGATCTAGTTATCTCCTCCATTGACTGGCTATTGTTAAATGGTCTTAGGGAACTAATGGATGGTTTGGATGAGTGCACCCCTCTAGTTGAGTATTCTACCTTGCTAAAGATTATATGTTGTGGATGTGGTGGGCTCTCGGTTACTTGAGTGGGTCCCTGGAACAATATATTTATCAGGCCCGTGGGATGGATGGGGTCCCTTGTGACAGTTCACGTGTTGGGACCACAATGAGGTGTTCCCCTGGAATGGTGTATACCGTTGGGCCCTCATTTAGAGCCCAATTTTTTCTATAGGACTTTCAAGACATGACAGTTTCTCATATAGGTGGAGTAGATATTTTTCGCTAGTTTGATTGTGCCATTGGATTCTTAGAGCCCAATAGATGCAGGTTGTCATGTGGACTCCTATGGTTATGCCCTAGGGTTTGGTATTCATGCCTTTTCATTAGACGCTTTAGAGCTCCTGTGTAGATCTAGAAGATGTGTTGGTTGTCATGTGGCTGAGTGAGACACATGCTATAAATCCTCTAGTAGGGGTAGATTTACCCTAGGTGTTAGAATAAAACCCATGTTTGGCTATTTTCCTTGTTTTATTTAGGATATTTTTTATGCAGTTGTTTCTTTATACCATAATTTTTTAGTCTTCATCTAGGCAGGGCATATCACATGTGCATGCACTTACTATGACAACATATTATAGGTTCTCCATTAGGGATGTCCTATTGAGATTTATTTCTCACCCCCTATACATGCACCTCGGTGTGTATGAAGAAATGATATTTGATTTTAGGTTGGAACATGGGTTACACAATGGATGGGGCTAAGGCCCGGGGTTTCTTGATCGAGTGAATCCACTCATGTGGAGTCTTGGGATTGGGATGGTGCAACTCGAGCATCATGGAGACAGGGTATGTGGTTTGGATCAGTGTTGGCAGTGGATCTTGTTGTATTTATTTTCAGTTTGGTTTTTTCTTCATATGTGGTCGGCCCATTGGGTGACCAATTGTTGTATGTTTTTCATTCTTTGAGTTCATATGAATATATGATGCATTCTATTTATTATAGCATATTGTTTCTTCAGTTATTTATTATGTGTACTCTGATGTTTATCCTTTTCTATGAGTTTGGTTATTTTCTATTGTTATTACACTCTGACCAGAGGGTATAGTCTCCCCACTGCACCTTTTAGACTCATGTTGTTGATCGGTTGCCTCTAGCATTTGGGGAGGTACGCTTAAGGCCTTTTGGTGAGCTAGATCGAGTGATGTGTCAAGTCAACCAGGGATAGTTCTTTACGGTAATCTTGGACTTTAAGCATGTCTCTCTAATGCCATTGAGAAAGAGGCCAATAGGATCACACAAAAAGTGTTTCCTTTCATCTCAATTAAATATAATATTTAACAGTTGGAACAAATGCTATTATTTAGATCGAGAAGTAATATTTATTCAAGATTTATTAAAAGATCACAAATATTAAATAACTATTTATTCGTAGGGTAATTGTTTAATTATGTGAATATATAATATTTATTTATCTATTATTATTCACATGGTAATAAATAATTATTCATTCATTAATAGATAATTTATTCAATTATATGAATATCAAAATAAATATTTTATTCATCAAACTGTGAATATAATGTTTATTTATTTATTGAATGTACAATACTTATCCCTTGTTATTCGCACGGTAATAAATATTTATTTAATAATAAATAATTTCTTTAATTTCATGAATATTAAAATAAATATTTTATTCACCAGACCGTGAATATAATATTTATTTATGATATTTATTTTTAAATTCAATATATATCAAGGAAAGCGAGAAGACCTAGTTGTTGGTCCAGTGATAAACATGACATTGAATAAAATATTATTATTATTATTTTACATGGAATGGGGTTCCTTTTGGGTTAAATATATTATCAAGAGCCTTTGTGAAATTAATTAATATGAAACTCTAACCCTGGGTCTATAAATGGATAATTATGAGAATTGTCAGAGGTTAGTCGCTGTGAACAACATTCTCCTCCCTGTAGAATTCTCTCTCAATGGAGAACATCTGTAGGGTTTTCTATCAAACTCAAGAGATTCTATTTTCCTAAATTTCTATCAAGCATAAAAGATCAAGAGAAGTTCCTTTCCAAATTGAAGAGATCGTGATTACGATTAAGGGAGCAATGTAAGATGATCAGTACCGTCGTGCTAGCACCTGAAGTACCATCAGTAACATTCGAGATCAAAGGAGCATGTGTGGATCACCTCCAGAGAGGCTCTGCTTTGATTCATCATCAACACAATGAAAATAAAATTGAACGACCTTCAAATGTTTAGCGCATGCATCAATGAGATAACTCAAGACTAAGGTATTTCTTCATTCTATTAAATTAATTAAAAATTAACATGAAAAATATCATCTATTGGTTCCGGTGAAAATAATTATTGATATTCACAAAAAAAAATTATCATTAGACATGGCATTCACATCTCGCACATTGTGGATAATATTTTGAATCCAACAAAATTTGAGTTGGTCATAGGCCCAATAGGTGCTTTCACTGCGTTCAGAACCATCATGTTCTTTATAAAAACAATAAAAGAATATGTTGATTCATTGATCAACATGGTTTTGATACCATTTATGGGTTTTGTGGGATCATCATATGATCAATGTAGTGGAAGAAACCCATATATATATATATGATTGATCTATCATAAATAGAACCAACATGTAAAATGAAGAACATAAAAACATGAATACTTGAAATATAGCAAGCTCCATACTTATCATTCTCGAAGGAGTTTTCTTGATCATAATCATGAAGTGATGACCAACAGACTCTCACCTCCACAGGGATGCCTCTAGACACTATAATCCTCATTCGTAATGAGAGGATGATGCGATATCATATGGTGTGCTTGCGCCTTCTTCGTGAAGACTATAGGAGAACCAGAAATAAGTGAGTTTTAACTATGGATTGTGCGTGTAACACACATCTGAGGGATTGCATCCCTTTATATAGTCTCCCTTCATTCAATGAAGGGAGTCGATCATTGGTTGTCATCGCATGGAAACCCACATGTGTTACGATAACACATGACCTATTGGTGCTTCATAATCATTTGAAAATTTAAAACAATTATTACATGTATGTGTAGCCATAATAAATCAACTCATTGATTCAAATTTGAGGGAAAACCATGTGGAAGGCATGGAATTGGTCATGCACTCGATATCATGATCCAATCGTATGTTATGATAGGGGCATCACATGCCTTATACGATATCCACATATTGTAATTTGTGATATGCATGACATGCATATCGCGGGCTACAACTCAAGGTATATCATACTATATGATATACCCATCTTAGTATATTATCGATAAGAGGAACATCTACCAAGGTATGTGTATATCTATTCATATAAATATATCTGCAATAAGTATATTATTTAATGTAATTAAACCTATGTTTTTTGAAACCTTAGATGAGCCTATTATTGCGGAGTCTTCTTATTCTCCAGAGAAGATGGTACCCAAACTTAGTAGATGTGGGATTACACATTTTCCAAAAATTTCAACTGGTCATGGGAAGGAGCAAAGGTTTCCAATTGAATTCGATGATGATAATAACCCAGTATGCCCAAATGTGACATAATTTAAAAGTTTTATGGTCATGCAGAGTTGACGTAAGATTGTTATATTATATCTTGATTGGAGGATCATTTACTAGCTGATGAAAGATCAGTTGTGGGAATGTGTAACAAGTAAAATATCTCAACTGGTGTATTCTTTTCAATGGTTTAAATTTTATATATTTCATATGATTAACATTTGATCTATTCAATTACAGATGACATTCGACTTTCCTGACATGAAAGCAATTAAGAAGAGGTGGATGTCTTTTAATTATAGAAATTAGATGGGGGATTTTAAATCAAATTTAACTTCAGTTTATATTTTTAGGAAGGAACAAAATAAAAATTCATGCCTCAAATATGAGTTTTTAGATACATATACATGGGAGAAGTTTGGTATCAGTCGGTCGGAGGAAGCCTCAATTTGAAAAATAATTTATTAATTACTTAATGAATTATTCACTTATTCTTATGTATAGGCATCCAAGATATCTCACTAAGAGATCCAATAACAGAATATATACCCTCATACTTTGTCATGTGGAGGGTATCTTTTACTAAAGGATCAAATGATTGCCAAAAAAATTGATGGATTGAGAGATAAATCTTGCAGAAACTCTGAAGTGGTTCAATTCGGTTATCTATCTCCCACCACTCCTCACTCACCATGAAAAATAGAGAAGGGTGAGAATGATAAAAAATGGGAAGTTCCTTACTGATCCATTAAAATAAGTATCTTATATAATATTGTAAGAAAATAATTATAATTTTTCTTAAATATTAGTATTTTATAAATCCATCTCACTAATATAACATGTACACGTATCATTTTAGGATGCCCTTCAGGAGCAAGTGATGGAGGGGACCTTTATCCCTCAGGGTAGGATGGACATTCTTATGACTGCTTTAAGTAAGCATGAACACACAGGTCGCATAAGAGGATATGAGGCTGGTGTCAGTATCATAAAAGTTTTTGGACGTCCTAGTACAACATCGAGGGAGGCAGAATACAAGAGTGAAATAGGTTCCTTGAAGGTTGAGCATCAAGAGATGAGTCATTCGATAGAAGGGAAAATTAAATCGTTTGTATTGTCTATGTTTACCAAAATGGAAAGACAGATGTAGTTTGCACAACCTACATATCCAGATCTTCCACCTCCTTATTCTAGACCAAATATATACTATGAGTTACATGCTGGGGATCCCCATTTACATATTGTAACATACGGAATCCTACGTAATTTGGGGAATTGTGTACATCGTCAGCATATGCGGTCAAATTAAATAAGAGTAACAGTACATGATATTTTTGATCAACTGCTCCAATGTCATTGCTTATTGAGGAGGTGGCCACAGTTGGACAGGGTATGGGACATTTTTTTTTACTTTGGCCGACTAGTCATGTTCGTTAGTTGACATATGAGGTATGTGTTGTTTTTTTAATTTTTATTTACTTTTGATTTCAAATTACTTGTAATGTTTTATTATATTTACCTTATATAAGAGTATCTGACATCTAAAAAATCATTGTAAATGAAATGAATGTTTCAAGAACTAACACCTTCAGATATTTCTAAGGTTTCTTAAGGCCTAACAAAATTAGCAATTAATTATTTTATATTGAAGAATTTTTATGAGTTTTTGATGAGTTTTTGAGAAATATGGGAGAGACTATATATTAAGAATATTTAAAATGGCATCTTGGATGTTGTTATTGGTGATAAGCTCTTGATACTCATGTTGCAATTGTTTTCCATGTAAGTAAATTTCAATTTCAATTTTCATTTCATTAAGCAAATATAACTTATAGTCATTTTATTTATTACTTATCTAATTAGGTATATGTACACTCTTTTCATGTAAAATGAAAACACTTTCGTTTATGGTTTTAGGGATATAGAATACATTTCAACGGTTGTGAAATACCTAAAAAAGTCTGATAGTGTTAAATATATATATATATATATCTGAAACATTGGAAAACACAAAGATTAAGTGTTGGTTTCTTCAGACACGTAAGATAACTTATATATATGAACTACTATTCATTATAATGTTATCCATGCTGAACTTTTTATGTTTTAGTGGACATTGGATGTTATGCGTATTCTACCCACATGAATGCACAACATATTGGTTATGCTCTTTATGAGGTGAAGTTCAGGAAAGTTTTCAAGATTTGTTGAATTCATAAGTTTTATTCTATTATATTAGTTCGTTAATCTTAAATTTTTCATGTTACATATGTTTTGGTGATTAATATATGAAAATACAACAAGTCATGGAAGGTGTTTAATGGGTTTCACTTGTTGATAAAGATGCCAAATGAAATTAATTTTGCGTGTGTAGGTAGACAACTTTTATATTAGTTAATACTTATTTTTTTCTTACATATACATATATTGTTTATTATTTTCAAAGTGTTGTTCCATAACCACGGTGTCATTGTCAAAAAGAAAGTGTTGAATGTGGTTATTATGTTTTACAATTCATTTTTGAGATTGTCACAACCTGAATGATGACAGATTTTCACAAGATCGATTCCATTACAACTCTTATATTTTAAACCAATATGTTGTATTGTTAATTTTATAACATTTATTGTATTTGTAGGTTTTTTATTATGTTTCATTGTATTCAACAGACAACTTAAACCTCCTTCAAGGATTATTTGCAAACAATTTTATAGGCATGATTAATTTGTATACATAAATCTAAAAGTTTCTTATATGTATATTATCTTGGTAAATGATGCAGTAGTGAAGTTTGCATTGAGTTTTTATCTACAGTTTGATTCCATTGGTTTCTGGTTATAGGGCATGGGGTATTGTATTTTGTTATATTTTTTAAAAAAAAATCAGGTTTCACCGTCGATTTTCATAAAAAACGATGTTGAAAGTGACTTTCGATGTTAGTTATTACAAAAGCAGATGTTGAAAGTGACTGTTTTTATGAAAACTGACATTGAAAGTCCCTCTTGTCTATATTTAGTTCAGACTTCAACAACAATTTTTATGAAAACTAACGCTGAAAGTTTCTCTATATCTATATTTCGTCGAGATTTCAATGTCGAGTTTTTTAATAACCAACGTTGAAAGTCACTTTCAACATTAGTTTTTAATAATCAATGTTAAAACTATA
Source organism: Viscum album (assembly GCA_963277665.1). Taxonomy (NCBI): domain Eukaryota; kingdom Viridiplantae; phylum Streptophyta; class Magnoliopsida; order Santalales; family Viscaceae; genus Viscum; species Viscum album. The sequence goes on from OY728154.1 coordinate 55,883,064, forward strand.
GTTTTTAACATTGGGTGTATTCATGTTGCTTTTTAATCAGTGTTAAAAATGAAAAATGACCAACATTAAATGGGTTACTTTCCGGTAGTGGATATAGAAGCACAATAAAATAAATGGAAATTAAAATAAATTATAACAAAAGAATTACTTTCTATTTCTCATAGTGCTCCCCTACACTTCTTCATACCCCACCACACCCCTTAACGTGAAGAATAAGTAAGAGCATTTGGAGAACCGAAACTTGGTCATGATTATCCACTTATGATGTCATATTTACCTTTATTCTATCATATTTTGCTATTTTTTACAAAAACTAATATCAAATTTCACCTCTTACCTAATCTCAAATTCCTAATTTCAACTATGTATTTCATTTTATCAAATTCATCTTCTAATAATGAGAAATTTAACTTTTAATTAATGATAATGCATTACATCAAAAATGTAGTATCGTGATAAATGTCAATTTATTATTAAAAGAATTTATGCATAAATACCCTTTTCAATCATATATACATAACCTCTTAAGACACCACCACAAGTCTTAAAGGGAAGGTGTGTAATGATGATACCTTCATGGAGTAATTTGACCAACATTAATCTCATAGTGATCTCCACTCCATACGAGATGTTCCTACCCATCGAAGGTATGGTTTCTCTGTACTAATTAATTTAGGCCATTACCTTTATTGATATGCACAATTCTAACAATCATTTTTATAACGGTTACCAATGATCGCTATACTCAAGGGTTATATACCCTTTTTACTTCCTATAAATTCATCTCATAACAATCCATCAAAGAACACTTCTCATAGCCGAAATTTTTCATAAAAACATAAATGTCATTGTAGGTAGTCTAAATACCACCCACAAATTTCCTGTTTTACATGAAGGAGAAATCAAATATGCCCTTAATTCCTTTGCAGGCCTGCTATTCATTAACATTGGCAGCTTCACTAGAAAACAACCTGCTTCGTAATTTCACTTTAATCCGACTGCAATCATGTCAGGAGAGGAAAAAAAAACATCGTTAATCAGGCTCATCCACCTAAATTATCCAAATTTAGGTTTCTATCAGAATTTACCACTCGGGATGAATTCTTCCAGTGGCAACCATATTGATCCAGCAACAGTATATCTTCAGGAGACAGCATCAGTGCCCCATCACCCAAGTAATGAGGAGCAACCCACCTCCTGCAATGGGGGTAAAAAAAAAAAAAAGGCATGCAGCAGTTGTTCATCAAAGCATCGCAAATAAGCATCTGAAAGATACTGGGAATGTGATTGCAATGCATATACCTCCGCCGTTTAGTTTTGTCAATGCCTTCTGACAGACGATTAGTTTCAGACCTTGAAATCTGACCCAAGTAGGAAAGATATTCATGCATGGCATCGCTTTTCAATGATAAATGTGATTTCATTGGAACTACCGAACGAAATATATTTCCAAGACCATGTTCTTCACTGCACCACAAAGAGCAATTTTTTGAATGAAAACTATTAAAATCTAATAGGCAAATAGAGAGAGAAAAAAGTAGACTTGCCATCTCAAGGAAGTTATATTTGTGGGGTGTCCAGCCTCTATGCTACTAGCAGCAGATACAACCCTGTTTGTTGCCACATTACATCCAATCAGTTTTCCTAGCGCCATTGTATTGGACGTGGAAGCCAACATCTCCTGAATCAAATCCACCCCGAGATTTGTCTTCATGTTCCTTTGCAGGGCGGCAATATTCTTCACATAAAGGCAAAACCCATGTTGTGCAGTTGCGGAGGTCATATGCAGTTGTTTGTCATACCAGCAGGAAGTCTTAGATTCCTCGAGAGGAACTGCTTCCGGTTTCAAAACATCCTGCATATGTATAATTATTATCAGACTGCTAAAATAATACACAGTTTTTATAAAACCTTTAATCTGAAAAAACTACTCACACATAATAGTTGCTGGCAATCTGACTGCAAAAGGTCAGTTTCTGATAGTAGGCAACTGAGATCAGAAACAAGATTTAGAGTGCGCAAATTTTCTCTTTCCATCAGCGTGACATGTTGTCTTAAATCAGTCTCATGGCCACGGAGTTCTCGCCATGTATCCTGCACAAAATCAGTGGCATCCTGAGACTTCCGGTTCTTGATAGACTTGGATCTACTGCTAAAATCTATACAGCTAGATTCATCAAGCATCTGACAGCCTCCTGCCACAGCTTCCACATTATCCATTTGAGAATCTCCAACCACCTCCACATTAATTGAATCTGAAATAGAGCCCCAATTAATGCCCATGAGTTTTAAATTTTCACATGATCGACTCGCAGATTTCTCATGATTGTTAGCTTCGACAGTTGAATGGATTTCTTTAGACTTTGTTGTGGTATCTCCACCCAAGATATCAGAACCATCACTGCAACAATTTGTTCCAGACACAGGTTTTTTTTCATCATCAATTTCTGTTTCAGGTACAAAGGATGCCTCTGGGAAAAAGCTTTGTCCATTTTCTGTTCCTTCACACTGATTACAGATCTCCTCCATTTTCTCTCTATCAACATCAAACAACTGGCTGGTGGATGGACTACAGGAACTTTGAATTGCCCTCCAATGCGTGAGACACATGCTATTTGAGTTGGAAAACTCACATGTACCATCAAAGGGAGGAATATATCCATTGATATCATCAGCATTACTGTTCCTACTGAGTAATGTGTCCTTCTTGACCTTGATATTATCTTTTTCATTCTTCTGCATCACAAAACCTTCCTGTATTCCCACGGGAACAGACTCTTCTTCCTCAACTGCCTCCATTATCATGCAACTTTGATCAAATGTGGATAAGGACTTGGATATCATATTCCCAACTATCTCAGACAACCGAGAAGGGAAGCTCAAGGGGATTATATTTGGAAGTATCTGGTGTGCAGCATCAAGATCAAATAGTAGTGGGCTGTAAGTTGGAGGCACTGCTTTACCTGGATAGTTTAGAAATTGCTTCATTTTTTCAGGTTTTAAATTGAGTAAGGAGGGAAGCCTTAAATACAAATGCTTAGACCTCTTCAGAAAGTGGAATGGAAAAGGACTCACGCAACCTCGGCCAAGTAGTTAACATTTAAGGTTTGCTAATTTGGAAAGCAACAAATCATTCACTATAACTAGGAAAAATAGTAATTGCAGTTACAGCCTTCTGGGCTTGTAAGACTGACCTTCCATAGATTGGCACCAGAACTGAATGTTCATTATAGTTTTTCGAATATCCCCTTGACAACACTTGATAAGTCTTTCTATTAAATAAGGTTGAATGTCAGCTTTTTCTGCAGCACAAAACTGCAGAACAATCACAAAATCAAGTCAAAGTAAAATGCATTTCCAAAACATACGATATTAGGAGGCCATACCATATTGACATAGCAAAGCAGCTCACTAAGAGATGGAATGTTGAATGACACCTGTAGCCTATGCAAATTGATTGGCAGAGCAGGATTGTCACCTAAAATTATAACCATAATTATTACATAAAAAAGAAAAATGAAAAAAGATCATGAAAAGAATTGCAATTTTAGGAAGCCTCACTATTACTGGTCAGTATGATAGGCTGCTTTGCTGTTTCAGCAAGTTCTTGGATTGCAGCAGCAAAACCACGATCTTCACTGAACATAATATCTACATCCTCAAAGAGAAGCAAAGTTCTATCACCTTGATCAGAAACAATTCCATTCTCCTCAGATGCTCGAAGGGTATCTTCTTCACAGCCTAACTCATTTCTTAAATGTGGTTGGTCAATTATTTCATTCACAGGCATTTCTGATGTTCTTCCATTACTTAGGGTTTGCCCAGGTGATGAATCCAGAAGCTGCTGTCTCGGTGGAATTGCTGAATTTTTCAGTGACCTGAACAGAACAAGTGGCAGTAATAGATGGGGCTGATAGCAAATACAACATCGTAGCAGTGTACCATGTTTTCAGAGAAAAATTCACAACGCACAAATCAATAGTAATCAGTAAGCACAAGACTACTCGATACAACTAACAAATAATGGAAATATAAGCATACATCCAGTTGAGAGCCGAAAGTATATCTCAAGTCACAAAAAAGTGCTTGGTGATTGGAGTGGGCCAATACTAGTATATATTTTTTTAATATCAATAAATTTGATGGACAGCTGACGAATACAATTGAACAAAATAACAAAAAATGCAAAGAATGGTTAAGCCTTAGATTTTACTTTCGGGTCAGCTTTCAGTGGTTTTGCTTTACATTTTTATTTCATATTTGAGCAAAATATCATCTCTTATTTCCAAATTTCTCTGTTGTCAGCTAAAAGGACGCATCAATTGCCTGGACACAAACCATAAAATGTGAAACATGTGAAGCAGTAAAAAAGAGTAGCTTTTAAGAAAAAAGATGGGCAAGCCCTCCAGATGAAATGGAGCAGATTTAGGAAACCAGGCAGTCTTGTTTACGGGAAAAAAGAGTACATTTCAAGTAAATAAAGAATACACCACAACAAATCCAGTAATAAACCATAATCTAATCCAAGAATTAAATGGAAAAGCCTCGAATGCTGAAGATATTTTAACAAACCATTTAAGGGAATGTGATTCCAAAGCCTCCCCAATTCTTTGCTTCACAAGGGCTCCATTGCGCCAGTCTGATGAATTGAGCTGTAACGACCACATACAAAATAATCAGCACAGCATCAGTATCCAACAAGCTATGAAACAAAATCAACTGATCAATTCAATAAAAAAGTAAGAAATGCCAACTGCTAGCATTGCACTAAACATGAAAACTAACTCCCCGCCTCATTTCACCTCATTAAAAAGCAAAGAAAATGATTGCAGCAGCCCTGCTTTTCCACTTTTTGCTCAGAGAAAAAGGCATCATTTTATTGTAATAAAAAGGCATCAATGAAATACTAGGCGTGATTAAAAAATGTATAAAGGCCAAAATAACAGCCCGCACATAGAACTAATCCAAAGAAAATAAGCTTCAGACAAGTTTAAAAAAAAAAATTATGAACCACCATGCGTCAACCTCTGCAATGAACTATTTCAACTTTCCTTCTAGAAATCAATTAAAAACTATACCTGCACGGTAGAACTTTCACCCAGCACACGCCGTGCACATGAAAGTCTGGTTCATATCATTGGGAATATGGAAAACAATAAAAAAATGAGGCAAAAAGAGTTTGAGGGCAATGCTAAATGAAAAATAGACAGAACATAAAGAAGATCGTGCAACTTTAATTTTAAGAAACATATATTGAAGTTTTGAAGATTATATATGGGCAGAGCAACAAGCAAAAATAGCCAGTGACACAGAATAGTGGAAGCAAACCAAGAACTTGACAGCCACACAACTGAACAAGAATTCTCTTTGAATTGTACCTCGAGAACTTGAAAACCCTGCTCTTTTGCACAGGCATAAATAGCCGCAGACTTCCCACTCTGCACCAAAAGAGGCACCATCTCAATATGAACCAAAAGTTCTACACCGCAGCAGCAAAAAAAAAAAGGCACTGCTTCCATCACTGAAAGGCCTTGAGCATTGTGGTTCAGGCAGACTCCACATTGCCCCACTAGGGTATGCCCAGAGTCACGGTTTTTTGCAATTGGAATAGAAACGACCTTACTGATAAAAAAAAACAGCAGCAAAGAAATGACATTCGCTCATATGATTCAAACCAAAATAACACAGATAAACAGAAGAAAGAATGCATAAAAAGGCAATCTGCCAAAAAATATATTGCAAGGAATTAAAAACAAAATTATTTCTTTTCCAAGATTTACAACCATGTCAAGTCACCCTGCTGCATATCATTTGCAAAAGGTGAACAAACATAGAAGAAATTTTAATGTTTCACGTTTGCATCAAAATCTCAATGGCTTGGAAGGGGGGGGAAACTAAGAGGAAGGGAAAATTGCCATACAGAATGGACCTTATTCCTCCACATTTTAGAAATTTTGAAGAAAAAAATGTGTGTGTGTGTGTGTAAAGGGTTAGATAGATGAGTTGACAAAGCATAAGCTGATAAAACAAGTTAAGATATTGATAATACATCTTGATTTATCATTTCTGTTAGACTGGTTATATATTTAGTATATGGGTGTGTCTAGGCTTGATATGTCTGACTAGATCTATCCTATTCCCTTATTTCATGGGCTTTAATTCTGTATCACCCGCCTATCTTGAGTCTTGTATCTATTTACCAATCTCTATTGTAGATGGCGAATTCCCCTTACCTCAATATGAGGCGGAGATATTCTTTTATAAATGAGTAAAATAAATTATAAGGCGGGAGATTCCGATGTGGGACTCAGAAATACCCATTATACTAAAATGGGGTCCAACACTCCCCCTCAAGCTGGACATACCCAGCTTGGACTAAGAGTCCCACAAAAAGAAAAAAGATGACATCGAGCAAGGCTATACATACTCCCCCTCAAGCTGAGCCGTGGAGGCTGTGAATATCCAACTTGGCAGTTAGAGAGTCCAGACGAGCTCCTGAGAGGCCTTTTGTGAAGATGTCGGTAAGCTGATCCGCCGTCGGAATATGGCCAAAACTGATATGGTTCTGCTCCAGATGGGGGCGAAAAAAGTGGCAGTCCACCTCGATATGCTTTGTCCGTTCATAGAAGACGGGATTCGATGCAATCTTCGTGACTGTCTGATTGTCACATTAGATATGAGCAGATGTTCGCGTTGGGAAACCAAACTCATGGAGGAGATGACGTAACCAGAGGATCTCAGTGGTGACTATGGTCATGGAACGGTATTCTGCCTCTGCACTAGATCTGGAGACAACAGTCTGCTTCTTGTTGCACCATGAGATGAGGTTACCGGTCAAGAACACGACAAATCCAGAGAGAGATAGTGTCATCAGAATGGAAGACCTCGATGCCAAGGAAGTAAGTGAGAGTACCAAGATCTTTGGTGTGGAAGTGGTAGTTAAGGTGTGTCTTGAGTTGGGCGATTTCAGTGGAGTTGCTCCCTGTGATGACGATATCATCAACATATACCACCAGCAAAATACAACCGTTTGGCGTCATATGGAAGAAGACGGTGTGATCCTTCATACTGCGAGAGAGGCCAAAGGCTATAACGACAGTGCTGAAGCGGCCAAACCAAACACAAAGAGACTGCTTGAGGCTATATAGGGATCGACGGAGGCGGCAGACATGGGAGTCGGCTCTAGAGGCACGAAAGTCGGGGGGCTGCTGCAGGTAGACTTCTTCGTCAAGAAAGCCATGGAGAAAGGCATTCTTGACATCCAGTTGATGAAGCAGTCAGTGATGATGAGCGGCCAGAGATATGGAAAGGCGGACAGAGGTCATCTTGACAACCGGAGAGAAGGTCTCAAAGTAGTCCATGCCATATGTCTGAGCAAATCTCTTTACCACAAGGCAGGCTTTGAGTCGATGGAGAGTGGCATCAGCATTGAGACGGATAGTATAGATCTATTTGCAGTCGACCGCCTGTTTGCCTGCAGGGAGGGGGACCAGATCCCATGTATGGTTATCATCCAGAGCCTACGGTTCATCCCACATCACCTGGAGCCACCTTGGGTGGGATTTGGCATCACCAACCGTACGGGGGATAGATATCGTCTCCAGTGCTGACAAACCTCTGTATGAAGATGTAAAAAGAGAAGTATTCTGGCAGGAGCAAGTACCTTTCCGTAGTGCAATTGGCAAGTCGTCTGGTGTTGTGGCAGAAGCATCGGACGAAGTTGGAACAATGGTGTCATCGGCCTGGCAGGGGGGGGCAGTCGATGGGCGACGGGAGTAGACTGTCCCAAAGCGATGACCAGCAGGGAAAGACATCAGAGGAGGGTGAATGATGAGAGGAAGGCACTCATCGATGGTAATGTCTGGAGGAGAAGAGGGAGGAGAGAAAGGAGCGCTTTTGACAAATGATACATCAGCGGAGACAAGATACCGTCGTAAGTCCGGAGAGAAGCAGCGGTATCCACATTGAGTGCGTAAATATCCAAGAAAAATGCAGCAGAGGGATTTAGGAGATAGTTTGGGGAGGTTGGGACGAGTGTCACGAGCATAGCAGAGACATCCAAAGACTCGGAGTGGAAGTGAGTGAAGAGGGAGAGAGGGGAACAGAGTATGAAAAGGAGTCTCCCGCTAAAGAATGGAAGAAGGAAGGCGATTGAGGAGGTAAGTAGCAGTGAGGATGACATTGTTGCGGAATCGTCGGGAGACACAACGACAAAAACGAGAAAACGAAAGAAAGAAGGCAATAAGGACACAGCGATTTACGTGGTTCAGAAAAAATCCTTACGTCTACGGGAGAGGCAAAATTTCACTATATCAGGAGAACAAAAAATACAGAGGTTTTTCCAGTGGTAACCCTAGCCCGAAAATGGGCTATAAAACAATGAAGACGATCACTGTTCGAAAAGTGAGTCCGCGTCACTACAGTGAATGACGGCCAGCTTTGTCAAAAGCGCTACAGTGACTGCCGACTGGAAGTCAAAAGCGCTACAGTAAAGTTGACTCCGAAGTCCGCACTGCTGCAGTGTCTATCGGTGTCAGTCGATCAGCTCTACTCACCGCGGAGCTCGACCCGCGACAGTTGCGGGCCACAAGCATTAGACCCAACCGGATCGGGCAACACCAATCCAACAGACATCCCCCAAAAAAGAAGAGGCACCTTGCGGTGGAAGAGGAGGGCATCAGTCTCCAGAATATACCGGTGTTTTCACTCGGCCACTCCATTCTGCTAAGGGGTATTAGGACAGGAGGTCTGATAGATGATGTCGTGTGTCTGGAGAAACTGATGAAAGGGTGTAGACAAGTACTTTCACCCGTTGTCGAAGCGTAGACATTTTACAAAGATGGAAAATTGTGTCTGAATCTCATGGTAAAATGTCTGAAAGGTGGAAAAAACTTTTGTCCGATCGCGAAGAAGGTACAGTCACGTCATACGCGAAAAATCATCAATGAAAGAGATAATATTTATACCCTAATTGACTCGAGGTGGCACAGAAACCCTATACATCAGAATGAACCAAATCAAAGGGTTTGGCAACCCGTGTGTCCACTCGAGGAATATATGAAGTGTGATGATGTTTCGCAAAGGTACAAGACTCACAATGAAAAGATAAATGGTAACTAATATCTGGATAGAGCTGATGAAGGGCGGAGGCGGAGGGGTGGCCCAACCGAAAATGGAGATCTAAGGCACGAGCAGAGACAGACGTGCAGGCGATGGATGTCGGGTCATTGAACATGTACACTTCATCTCGAAGCTGGCCTCTACCAAGTTCTCGGTTCGTCGTCCGCTCCTTAAACATAACAGTAGACGATGTAAAGATAGCATGACAATTGAAATCCTTGGTCAGCTTACTAATGGAAAGAATGTTAAAAGGATTGCGTGGTACATGGGCCACCGATGATAAGTGAAGAGATGAGGCCAGGGAGTATGTACCAAAGTCCGCAATGGGGATAGTGGAACCATCAGCAACAGTGATGGCTAAGGAACCAGTATAGGGACTGTAGTTGGATAGCATACCTGCATCACCGGTAATATGGTCGGACGCACCTGAGTCAAGCATCCAGACAGGGGAGCGATGACTGACAAATGCAGTGGAGCCACCAGTGTGGGCAAGAGATGCCGATGAAGAGTCCGGTAGGGAGGTGGTCCTATGATCGTGAATCATAGGGATCTTAGCCATGGAGAGATCCAGAGATGAAGGAAGAACGGCAGCAAACTGAGATGCATCCTGGATCGCAGTCTCGCCCTACCGTGGGTGTTTAGAGGGACGACCATGAAGGACCCAGCAACAGTCAACTAGGTGACCGAGCTTGCCACAATACTGACAAAGGGGGCGAGGTCGGCCCTCTCCACGTCCGCATCCACGAGGTCCGGTAGAGCGGCTACTGCCACGACCCAAGCGAGCAGTGTGATCAAGGCTATGGGTGGGTGGGGCAAGGGCCCGATAAGGCTTCTCAAGGCAATGATAGACCTGCGGAATCTCTAGGGAAGAGGGGCTGACTAACATCTCTGTAGCCGTCGTCGCATATTCTGGGTCGAGGCCGGGGAGGAGGCTGAAAAGATATAACTGGTCTCGTTGGACTAATGCCTCCGCAGGTGTCTGTGGAATGGGCCAAAGCTCAAGCAGTTCATCCCGTAGGGCCTTTCATTTCATGAAGTATGCCGGAAATGGACGAGCTTGCTGGCGGAGGAGGAACAACCGCTAAATAAGATCGGATACACGAGCCAAATTATTGGTCTATAAGTACATGAGAGTCAAGGAATCCCAGAGTTCCTTGACTGTGTTGACTGTCCGGGAGATGTCTTTGACAGAGCGGTCCATAGAATTGACCAAGCAAGGCAAAGATTTTGCTGTCGTCAAGCTTCCACAGACGATATTTCGGATCGATGGGTAGGGGTAGTGGATCCTCGAGGTGGGAGTCGAGGTCCATGCCGGTTAGTGACATCAGCACGGTCTTCCGCCAGATAGAGAAATTTGTGGAGTCGAGCCACTTATCGACCAAACGGGTGGAGGCGGTGATAAGTGGAGGCAGGACCGAGGCGGCCATCGGAGGGAGATCTTCAGGAGTTGCCGAGGAAGTCGACATTCAGCGCCGGAAAAACGCACTTGTGAGCGGGTGCCGACAGGAAGGGAGACGCCGAGAGAGGCCGGGAGACCGCAGGAAGGGCGCCGGGAGGGTGGGTGGGGTTCTGCCTGGACAGAGCTAGGAGGGCAGGCGCTGGGCAGAATCGGGAGTCTGCCGGAAGGGTGTTGCGGATAAGGGCGAGGCCGAACGACACCGGAAGACCGCAGAGAGGGCTATACCGGGAAGGGAGGGGGCTTGGGTCGGGAGGCGGGGGTGTCCGCCTGGAGTTGGAGGTTCCGCCGGGAGGAACAGGGGCGTCGGGATTGAGATGGGAGGTGGAGGAGTCCGCCAAGAGCGTCGCGCGCAGGGAGTAGAACTGCCGGGAGGGATTCGTCGAGAGGGAGCCACAGCGGCTAGAGGCGCGCACAGGGAGCAGGACGAAGAGGACGCGACGGGCCGATCGCGCCTGGACAAGGGCGCCTGGACGATCGCGCCTGGACGAGGGCGCCTGGTCGATCGCACCTGGACGAGGGCGTCGGGAATATGCAGGAGGGAGCCGCCGGGAAGGGCGGCAGGATGCAGGGAGGGAGACGCCGGACAGAACCGGGAGGGAATCCACAGGGAAATTTTTTTTTCACAACCCTAGACGGGAGAGAGTAAAAAAAGGGAGGGTTCAGGTTAGAGAGTACCCTTTGATACCATGTAGATGGCAAATTCCCCTTACCTCAATGTGAGGCAAAGATATTCTTTTATAGATGAGTAAAATAAATTACAAGGCGGGAGATTCCGATGTGGGACTCAAAAATACCCATTATACTACGATGAGGTCCAACATCTATAAATAAAATATCACAACCCCATTCACGGGCCACGGTTTTCTAAGATCTAAATTTCAACATGGTATCAAAGCTCAATAAACCCTAGAGGAAGCCACCCCCCCCCACCCAATGCCCTGCTGCTCACCCAAATTGTGCCCTGCCCATGCATCCCACATGCCCAAGCCCCTCAACCATTCACCGAGGTCACACCATGCCGGTGTCCCTCTGTCGCTCGCCCAAGCCCCACAAGCTATAGACCCCCTGCTGCTCACCCAGACCACATCCAACCCAAGCCCCTCCTGTGCCTCCTTCCCACTCTCAGGCATCAAGCTCGCCCAGGCACCTCTGTTATTCTTATTTACACCCAGTTTTTTACTCAACTTCCGCTCGTCCTTTTCTGACCTTTTTTGTCATTAATCTATCTAATGGTCACCACCCCTTTTTGTTGTGATCTTCTTAAAGGGTCTTTGGGACTTCTAATGAGTCTAAATCAGGCAAAAAAATCAACAATGTGTCCGAGAAAGGCTTGAAGAACTGAAGAAATATGAAGAACATATATACAAAGTACTTAACTTTACTCACTGTTAATCCAAGTCACATTATCAGATTCTTGCCTCCACCGGTAATCCACCAACCATATGAATCATGGATCGAATCCACGAAATATCTCTCATGTTCCAAGACATGCTAGCATCTCGATAAGTAGAGAGTAGAGAAGAGTCTCACCCAAGTGAGTTCTTCATTCATTGTATATGTTGTATTGCTTATCTTTCATAGACCTCCTTCATTAAATGGAGGCGCCAAAAGATAGAGTGTCGAAGCATCTCACAAACGCTCAACCTAACAAGCTCATACGCTATAACGCATGCACCACATCTTTAATAGTTTGAGACTTAATGCAACACGTTAGAACTCCTTTTATACACATCAATAAATGATGCATTTACTGAAACAGTAGCAGCGTTGACCCGAACGACACCGACAGGGCACTATAGCAGCACAGACTTTGGAAAAAGCGATATTGTAGCTCCACGGACTTCCATTGTCTGTCAGTGTCGGTCGGTCAGCTCTGCTACAATGGTCAGAATTGCTACAGTTTCCGAAAAAATGGATCGGGGGGCTTCGGCCCCCGAAACAGGGGCGCGTTGCCCCCTGCAACCCCCAACGAGCTCACCGCGGAGCTCGACCCGTGAAAGTTGCAGGCCGGTGCGCAGTACGGGCCACAAGCATTCGGCCCAACTAAATCGGGCTACACCAATCCAACAAACATCGTCCGAGTGGTAATTTTCACTAATTTGAACTTCTCCCGTAAACAATTTCGTTCAAGCCTCACTTGTTGTAGCTCAACTTAGGCTTGGTCAAAAGAGCGAAGCCCAGTGACGCTACCTCCCTCCCAAGTTCTGACAACTGAGCTTCGTACGACATGATTCTACTGGTTGAGATCATCGTTTCTCCTTTATGCATTAATTATCCTTGGTCATTTCAACTTATAAACAGTAATTATAACGTTAAAATTATTACTAAGAGTATTGTTTCCAACAGTCATATAATGGTCGAAACCCAATGGTCACATTTCAATTATATTCACTTCATTATTAAAGAGATATAGTTTTGTTGAGTACAAAATAATATAACACACATTTTCAAGAAACAAATATCATTCAAAAAGTTCAGGTCGTTACATGGTCAGTCTCTCAAACTCCTGATGAGAAGCAGACTCAACGATGAACAATTATTTTTGTTATCTCTCCAATAGGGGTTGAATCCAAAATTTGTCACTACCATAACCGAGATGTTTGTTGGCCCTAGTGCACTCCATCCATCCCTGGTGTATAGTGATCTCATTCGAACAAGTTGTCCAACAAGCTCTGCTGCTCCAAAGATTTTTTAAATCGCGGTGCCCTTTTCGTGGTGGAGGCCGAGGAGACAGTCTTGGTGACCGATCAGATGGTGGGGGGTTGTGGTCGTCCTCGACCTCAGTGTACTCATTGTGGTCATTTTGGTCACATCATTGATACTTGTGAGTAACTTCATGGTTGTCCTAATCATCCTCCACCTCCTAACTGCTCTCGTCCTGTAAAAGCTACAGTAACTGATTTTATGGTCCCTCATTTTGATCATCGCCATACGATGGAGTTATCTTCATGCTAAATCTACCTCTTCCAACACCTGTGTAGCTCAGACTCAGCATCATTCTACTTGTTTATCTCAGCATCTTGCAACCTAGTAATTAGACTATGATGCTTCTGACCATCTCACTAGCAATACACATATTCCTTGGTCTCACCGCTCGATCTCAGGTAGCAGTACCATCGTTGTGGTTAATGGTTCCTCCATACCTATCGCTGGCTTTGGCACCTACGACGCCGCTTCTAAGATTACACTTTCCTGTATGGCTTATATGTTTTGTGTAACACCTTCAGTTTATTGTTTATCAATAAGTTTACTCATGGTTTACACTACTCGATGTTATTCTCATCAACGGATGTTTTTTTTCAAAAGCTATCGACGAATCGAGTACTTAGTAGAGGTTGGCCGCATAGAGGGGTGTGTGTTGGACTTGTCACCTTACCTCGTCGTCTCTTTTCACCCATGCACGGGAACTTCATTTCTGACATGGTTATCCACTCACGTTGGTTCTCCAACAGCTTTATCCAGAGTTGGGACCTCTTTCAAATATCAACTGTCAATCATGTCATCCTATCAAACATCATCGGGTCACTTATGTTCCCTGATCGCAAATGTGTGTCTCAAGTCCGTTTGAGTTAATTCATTATGATTTATAGGGCCCAAACCCAGTTCCTAAAAAAATAGGCTATCAATATTACATGTCATTCATTGATAACTTCACACGGATGTCATGGATCTATTTATTGAAAAGTCAGGCTAATGTTTCTTCAATGTTTTGCTCCTTTTATCATGAAATTAAAAATCAGTTCTCTGTGTTTACGTTCAGCCAATGGTCGTGAATACCTGTCGAGCTCCTTTTCTACATATCTTGATGACCATGGGATTCTCCGTCAGACATTGTGCCTTGATACACCTCAGCAAAATAATGTTGTTGAGCGCAAAAATCAAGATTTATTAGATACTGCTTAGGCCCTTCTTTTACATATAGAAGTTCTTACACCCTTCTAAGTCGATGTTATTCTAACGACATATTTTATCAACCTTTTTTCATCATCAGTTCTTGCAAGGGAGACTCCATACATATTTTATCCATCCCATCCACCACATTAATTATCTCTTTGGGTCTTTATGCTATGTTCGTGATATTCATCTTGCTCTTACCATGTTTGATGTTTGTTCTCTTTGATGCGTCTTTCTTGGCTATACTCATACCAACCATGGATATGTCGAGTCTTTCTTGGCTATACTCATACCAACCATGGATATGTCGAGTCATCTCCCTTTCCTTCTCCTACCGATCCATCAGCCACCTCGACTTCTGATCACAAAAGTTGTATGTCATTCACCATCACTTTGTTCACCTCTTCTCCACCACCGACTCCTCCCAAGGTCAGTGGACTTCAATTCGGCAATGTACCACCAAGGTCAGTGGACTTCAATTTGGCAATGTACCACCCATCACACCTACCCTATCTTCCCCTCCTGAGTTTGCCGTTGAGGATCTCATGATAGCCCCGCAAAAAGGTACTCATACTTGCAAATTATCTCCTATATAAACTCATATTTACCAGGGATTATTTGCACAGATTGTGAACTCTATGGGCACTTCGGCCACGACAACTATACCCCATACTCATGCCAAGGCAAAAACCCATCCAGGTTGGTTGCAAGCCATGTTTCATGAAATACAAGCCCTAAAGGACAATCATACATGGGATCTCGTTACTCTTCCACCGGGGAAGCGGGTTGTTGGCTGCAAATAGGCATACACTGTCTGTGTTAATGCCGATGGCTCTCTAAATCGCCTCAAAGCTCGACTCATAGCCAGGGGGAAAGCTCAAACTTATGGGATTGATTATCTTGCAGTTTCTCATCATTGGATTCTTCACCAGATCAATGTTAAAAACACCTTCCTCCATGGATTTTTCAATGTGAGAGTCTATATGAAGCAACCTTCGAGATTTGTTGTCCACGGGGAGTCTTCCAAGATGTGTCGCCTTCGACGATCTTTATATGGGCTTAAACGATCCTTGTGAGCATGGTTTGGCTGGGTTTGTATAGTTGTCAAGAATTTTGGGCTCTCGGAGTGTGAAAGATCTCTTAGCTTTTTATCACCAGTCCACTGCTGGAAGCATTTTGCTTGTGTATGTGGATGATATTGTAATTACAAGCAGTGATTCCGCAGGAATTGATCGACTCATGTCTTTAATTCAACACAACTTTCAAACAAAGGACTTGGACGTATTTTTGGAGAATTGAGGTCTCTCTATGCACGAAGGGGATTTTCTTATCTCAGAGGAAGTATGTTTTGGATTTGCTTCAGGAGACAAGATCGTCTCGTGCTGGCACTGTTGATACTCCTCTCAAGACTGATGAGAGATCCCTTCATGCAGAGAGCGGGATTTTTTCCTCACTCGACGGGTATCATAGACTTGTCGGTAAATTAAACCATCTTATCATGACTTGACCAGACATTGCATGTGTTGTAAGAAAGGTAAGTCAATTCATAGATCATCCCACCACATAGCAGTGGGATGCGGTTCTTCATATTGTAAGATATATCAAGAGCATAGTAGTCAATCTCAGATCGCAGCACGACACGGCAGGGTCCTATAGTGGGACGGCGACACGGATCGCATCGCGGCCGCTTTTTTATCCAATCACGAACCAATTAATATAATTTAAATTATGTAATTCTACACATATATATGCTGAAAATTTAAAATATGATAAAATATAAAACATAATAGAAATAACAAAAGAAAAAAAAAACTAAAAAAGGTTGTTGAAAGAATTTTTTTAACTAAAACACATAAATAAAAAAACAAAAAACAAAATAAAAAGAGGGATATTGGGGCAGCAAACGCGGGGCACAAAAAAAAACAAACAAAAAAACAGAAAATAAAATGGGGAAAAAATTGAAAGGAGTCGGAGGAAGGGGTTAGCGGGAGACTGGCCGCGGGGTGGTCGACTCGGGGAGGGAGGGTCGTCATCGGCGTCTAGGGATCAGCGGCGGCGTCGCAACCCAGAGCAAAAAGATGTGGGGTCGGAGGGAGGGTCCGACCAGCCTGGTCGACGGGGGGGGGGGGGGAACACCTCATTTTTTTTGCCGCAAAAACGTGGCGCGACCACTCTCACCAGGATCGCAGAAGATCCACAACAGTCGGGATCACAGTGGAGGCGGCGCGATCGCATTCCGCACGCGATCTACCCACCAGAAGCGGTAGGTCGCCATTCCGCACCACGCCGGCGAGATCGCGACCGAGACACCGTGATTTCACAACTATGATCAAGAGGGAACCAGGTTCGGAACTTCTGTATCCAGATCATGACCACACTGACATGGAGGCATTCTGTGATGCTGATTATGCCGGTTGTCTTTATTGGAGGAATCTCGTCTCTTAACGGAGCAAAAAAACAATCATTGTTTCTCACTCGAGTGTAGAGTCTATATACCGAACAATGGCACATGTAACAACTGAAATCTTGTGGACACAACATCTTCAGCATGAGATTGGTTATCCAATCAAAAGGTCAGCACATATATGGTGGGACAATCAGACAACGATCAAGATTGCTACAAATCTGGTGTTTCATGAATAGACTAAGCTTATTGAGGTTGACTGTCATTTTGTTTGGTAAACTTTCAAGAAGAAGAATCTTACTTTTGGTTATGTACAAATCGCAGAGCAATTAGCCGATGTGTTTAGTAAAGGGGATCCAGAAACATGGGTGAATTGGCATAATAAATATATATGCTCCGACTTGAGGGGGAGAGTTACAATATTTTGAATATTATATATTTTGGATATTGGGGTTTGACTGAGTCATTAGCTGGTGTATTTTTTAAATATCAAATCTCCCCTTATCTTGGGATTGTAACTCATATCTTCATCTATAAATAAACCTATTGGACCTCACTTTGGGGTGCGATTTCCTACAGTTTTCACAAGTTTCCTTTACTTGGTCACTCAATCATCAAAGAGAGTTTTAAGATACCGACAAGAAATCCTATATCATTGTTTTTTAATTTAGATTGATCACAAACTACAGATTTTAGGAATGGATTATTTTATATTTTTGTGTATAAATACTGTACATAGAAATTTTTTGCATTCAAATAAAACAAAATGACTTCTCAGAGCCCAAGAGCAGATTGTTCCAGTTCAAGCAGAAATGGCTTGTTTGAGTCACAACTGTAGAAAAAATCTAGGTTGCAAAACATAGAGAAGCTTATTAACGAAGACTTTGACTTGCTCGGATTGGAATAAAGAAGGCCTCAGCATGAATTTTTTTTTATGTGAATCGATAACTATATTTTCACCTTCACAAATGTCATAATTCACAGCTGAAGTATATTCTCACACTGCAGTTAATAACCTGGCAAAATAAATGGGAAGGTGGCATTCGATCTTCACATACAGCAAGCCAAACAGAGGGAATGAAACATTTTCTAGGCCTGAACTTGATTTGCCAAAGCCATAAAGGATACCAGAGACAAATTACTTCATTTCCAGTATACACAAAATCAAATACAATGAATATGTGCAATATACAAAAACAAACAAGAGAAATGAGCGAACTTACTCCAACAGGGCCTGCAACTAAAAGAACATTTTGGAGTCGAGCATCTCCACCACCAATATTATCTGGATCAGATTCACTTCCATCACTATCATAGTAGATATCTTGCATGATGGATTTGTCAAGGATATCAGGATTTTTGCAGGAATGAGAATCTTTCTCATGCCAAAAACGCAACCATTCACTTAAAAACTTTACAGACTCTGCATTACCACACACCTGCAAGACCCAGTCATCAGAAGATGATAAATAGCTAAAAGAGATCCTGTTACAAAACGATTTGCTGAACAACCATATGAAAAACAGAAAATCAAAAATGTAGAATGATAAAATAAAATATGAGGAAAACCCGAACCCCCAAGGTTTACTCTCTAAAGGAGCCCTTGGGGTTATTTTATAATAAATAATAAACTCCACATCAGCCCTCAAGTCCGATGTGAGATGCAGACTCCAACACTCCCCCTCAATCTAGGTGTACCTAGCTTGGACACATAAAGAAAAAACAAAGCAATCGAAAGACTTCAAACACTCCCCCTCAAGCTGGACATACTCAACTTGATTACAGAACTCGACAAAAGAAAAGAAAAGAAAACATTCGCAATTGCAGCTCCCCCTCAAGATCACAACTCCCTCTCAGGATGATGGATGGATGATGCCGCAGGCGCACCAGAAGAACCACACAGACCGGGCCGGTTGATGGAGCACCAGGAAATCCGCACTAGCGGGGCCGGTCGATGATACGCCGGGAAAACCACACTAGCACCGAGAAAACTGCACTTGCGGAGCCGGCGACGGGAGGCAGGGATTCCGCAGAATCGTTGCGGGATCTGGCGGCGCCAAAGGGGCCGGATCCGAGGCGGTCGAGATGCTGCGCCGCGGTGGAGGAAGTGCGAGTGCTGGTGCACCATTGCGGTGCACAGGAGGCCGTCGCAGGGAGGCGCGTCAAGCAGAGGTGCGGTAGGGAGGAGTCGTCTGGACGGAGGAAAGTCGTCGGGAGCCGCGACGGGAGGGTCGGCATGCAGCGAGGGAGGAGGGGTCCCTAGAGGAGGCGCGCGCTGGGAAGGGGGGCCGCCAGAGGGTGTTGTTGCCTGGCTAGGAAACGAGGCAGGAGGGGGACTGGCTTGTCCAGATTTGAAGGAGCCTGGGGTGGACAGGATCTGGCCAGATCTGGCCGGATCTGAGAGAGGAGACTGCCGGAAGCTGACGCGCGCAAGGAGCGAGGGGCAGCCTAGAGTTCGTCGTGCGTGCAGGGAGGAGCCACCGGGAGGGAGACGCCGGAAAAGGAGTCGCGACTGAGGAGGCGAGGAGGCGGGCGGATCGGCGCAGCCAGAGGCCGGGGGGAACGGAAATCGCGTAGCGCGGGCAGGAGTAGCCGAGAAGCCGCGCATAGGGCGGGCCGGGACGCGTCGCAGAGGTCGGCCGAGAGGGCTCTGCTCGGGCGGGACGTAGGGCCGCAAGAGGAGCCGTCGGGTGGAGGAGCCGCGAGTCGCGGCGGACAGCGGGAGGTGCCCCGGGATGCCACGGGAGGAGGGCCGTCGGGGAAAGCCGCAGGTGGCGGGCCGAGAAGCTCCGCAGGAGGTGGTTCCGGGAGGCCGCGAGCCGGGAAGAGGGGGCCTCTCAGGTGGGGGTCGGATCGTAGAGGAGCAGCAAATGGGAGGGGGGGGCGCTGCGTGAAGGTGGCCAATGGCCTGGGGGCCGCCGCCCCCCAAAGGGGGAAAACCTAGGAAACCTAGGGCAGGAAGGAAAAAAAATGGGAGGGAAGGCCCCGAGATTAGTTTCCCTTAGATACCATGTAGAATGATAAAATATGAGGAAAACTCGAACCCCCAAGGTGTACTCTCTAAAGGAGCCCTTGGGGTTATTTTATAATAAATAATAAACTCCACATCAGACCTCAAGTCCGATGTGGGATACAAACTCCAACAAAAAACAAGAACACCAGGAATTTTACATGGAAACCCCAAATTGGGGAGAAAACCACGGGCAGAGGAGAGCTAAAATCCCACTATGAGATCAGAGTTGATAGATGCCTCGCTGGGTTACAACATAACATATATATATATGGAGAAAAACAAAAAACCCTAGTCACTCCCATCACTAACCACCATAAAATTTCATGAGTTGCGCTGCAAACTTTTCGGCCCAGGTAAAACAGAATTTGGTTCACGACACCAACAAATCCAATACACTAAATATTACATCAGAGACTGGGAACTGTTTTATCATTCCAGTTCTACCCAAAAAAAACCAACTCATGCATATTGAAATAAAGACAACCTCTGTGGCCTTTTCTGGAAGATACTTATTTGTCCATAAGCTATTCTTTGGCTGATCATCACGGCCAAGATAATATGATGAAATCCTGCACATGAAGCAAACAACGCTTTAAAAAACTGGCCCATTAGATATGAAATTCAAATGAAAAGCCTTACAAGAAGTTTTATTAACAAATACAATTCAAGAATTTAAGGTATAATCCACCAAAAACAAAATTGCAACATATGGATTTTATGTCTTCCTGGCAACAGAGATGCAAATGGTTTGAACCAGAAAACGTTCTCCAAAATATAAATCAGCACCAAACACAGCATAGGGACATGCCCGGACTGTAGTAGGTTAGAATTGGAGTTTATGTTTTGATACAAGTAATGTGACGCCGTTTCTTGTAAGACAATAACTAATATATGACTTGACTGGCCGGTATTATGGCCATGTAGTCAAATTGTTAGAACACCGATCAGTTGCTCCCCACATTCAATCTACTAAGTATACAGTTGATAGTTAATGCAAAACTGATAAAGACCTTGCAAGCCGGGGACAGCCCAGGACAGCACAGCCAGGAAGACTCCCTAAAAGGGGGCATATGAGTCATTACAGGAGGAGAGAATACAGCACACAGCTGTACATTCTAGAGTGTTCTTCTGTTGGTGGCCCCGTAAGGCAAGGATGTTATAAGAAGAGAGGGGGGCTGGAGAGTGGGGGAGGGAATATTTATGTTAGGGGGAATCGGCCAGTAGGCTTGGGCGAGTGGAGGGGCTGGGTCCTATCAATAACATATTTTAACATGAGAGAAATACTGACTGAAAGATAATTTTTTATGAAAAAGCAAAGACGGAAGGAAAAAAGAAGAAAACGGAGAAGGAAGAAAAAGACTCCCCGAGGACGCTCCCTGAAGCCAAGGCTAAGCCCCCCCCCCCAACAATTCCCAACAGCCCACATTTATTATCCCAGAGGCCCCAACCTACTATCTACTGGAATTACAATAATGCCCCTTACAGTAATCTCTACGTCCACAGAGAGGCAGAAAATCACTATAATTCGGGAGCACAATTTACAGGGAGTTTTTCTGAGTTCTCACGCACACACAACCCTAGCCTGAAATGGGCTAATGTAGAGGACGAAGCACTATTCCACCAACCATTGGAAAGTCCATTGTGCTACAGTGAAAGGCGGCTGGAAGTCCACGTCGCTACAGTGAAAGGCGGCCACCCAAATCAGTGCTACAGTGGCTGCCAGCTAGAAGTTCAAGGAGTTACAGTAATATTGACTCCGAAGTCCACACTGCTACAGTACCTTGTCAATGTCGGTCAGTCAGCTTTGCTACAGAGGCCAGACTTGCTACAGTTCCCCAAAATTTGGATCGGGGACCTTCGGCCTCCGGAGCAAGAGCGCGTTGCCCCCTGCAACCCCCAACGAACTCACCGCGAAGCTCGACCCGCGAAAGTTGCGGGCCGGTGCGCAGTACGGACCAGAAACATTCGGCTCAAACATCATCCAAAACAGATCGGACTACACCAATCCAACAAATTTTGAGCTGGAAGGGAATGATATTGAGGCAAGAATATCCAATGATGATTAAATGAGATGAAGGAGTTTTTTTTTGGGGGGGGGTTCAATGAAATTTTCATGTGGCTGTTAATCAATTTGAAGCTTATCAGTCATCCATGATGAGGTAAAAATAAGTGAATAGCCAAAAAACATACTTCACAGATACAACAAGATGGTACCTGCCCAAATACAAAACATTAAGAGAGAAATTGGTTGGAGGAATATAAGATTAGCATTGGAAATCATTTTACCACTAAATTATGTTACTCTATGAATTACAAGGAATATCATATTTATTTGTTTGGTTTTAGTGGAAAAATATGTTTGATTGCCACATTTGGTTTAAAATTTTAAATTTACTAAAAGAAAAAACTTTACTATATTATCCTTTTTATAGTAGAGGGAACATATTTAATTACTTGTATGTTAATTTATTTATCAGTTAATCTTAGTTATCTAAAGATTAATTTATTTCAACTGTTTCAAGTGCAATTATTAATGGATATAATAGGTATTAAAAAATCCCTCTATGAATTCTAAATTACCCTGGCCAAGGTGGTCCCCCCCAACCATTTTGGGGGCGCCTGTTCCTCCATTTTAATACTGCTGATAGTATCAAAATTTTGGTGGAAGGACGAATAATGCAAATAAACATGGTAATTTATTGTTAGCAAATAAAATTACCTGCCAGAATTAAAAAATACTCAAACCAAATGCCACTTGAAGAGAAAAGGTCAAATGGATACACACAATATTGCATTCACCCACAACAACAAATATTGACCCGCCAAAAAAGAAAGGGTTTGTACATGGATGGCAACGGATACCCATTAACCGGGTTCTCGAGGTTAGTGAGGTTTCTATAGGATTGGGATAATGAATTCAAAATTCAATTAATATTCGGATAGGGGGTTCAGGTAGTGATCCTAGGATACCCTCAACCCAAACCCGATAAAATCAATTATTATTAATTTAGTAAATATAAAATATATCAATTTATTTTGAGTTCAAGAGAATTCTAAATACAAAATGATTAAATTAATTATTATTAATTTATTAATTATATATTTTTAAATGATAACAAAATTATAAAATGTATTTATTTAATTTGAGATCAGTTCATTTTAGATTTATAAATGAATTTTGAAATTATAAATGCATAGCTAAACGGGCTAGGGTAGTTAAACGAGTATTTCAAAATATAATAGTACATGGTTAGGGCGATGCATTTTAAAGATAAATGGGTTCTGATTTTTTAAAATAAAACATGCTAGGATTCGGGTATCCCTAATTTTACAAGTACCCGACATGTTGTCATCCTTAGGTTTTTAACACATAAATGCAAACTTAAGCATAAACAGATTAAGCACTGCAATTTGAAGGCCAAATCTAAGCAAAAAGTACATAAGTGATGAAACTTAAACAACGGTACCAAGAAGATTTATTAAAAAATTAACCTTTTCCGGGGAGATATAATTTTCTGTTTGGCATCAGGGCAATCAGAAAAAGCAGCACACTCAGAGGAGCAGCCAGCAGTATTTATCACATGGTCCTGCTAATATTAGACTTGTCAAAAAATAGTTCACCAAAAGGTGAAATTTTATAAAAGGAATTTGAATCCATTGGGGCACAAACCATCTCAACATCCATCTGAGGCTGACGGTATGCCATCGGTCCATCAGCCAACGCAGGTGATGCCTTCAGATATAAGTTATGTAAAGCACTTTGGAAATTATCGAAGTTTAAGGACTGAACATGGTCCTCAGAAACAGATAAGAATGCACCTTCCATACCACCAATGGTATTGAAAAGGTTTCTGTTACAAAATGTCCAATTTCTCCAGTCAAGGAATCGAACATCATTCTCATCCTGTATAAATTAGAGTTGAGATTTTGTTTGGTTGAGACAAACGCAAACCAATATCAATTTACTAGATGAAAATGATAATTAATCGTTGTCAACTACGTAGCTAATATAAGAGCATTATACCTGAACCTTTTCGAATACATGCATCGGGCCAAAAGGAATACATTTTTCTGTTCTCTCAACCAATCCCAAATTAGCCTCAGGTTCGGTTGTATCCACGGATTTGGTGCACGCTTTCTTTGTTGAGAAAAATGGGTGCATTTCTCTTCCAGAAAATATTCGTGAATTTTCCTAAGAAATGAAGAGAAACCGCTCAAAACAAAAACAAAAGATGGCTAAGTGTCAGGGAAAAATGTAAAGTCATGAGAAGTAAATTGACATAATCCAAACGATCAAGAAAATTTAATCACAAAGCCAATTTTCTGTAAAGGGAGAAAAAAATATTTGAACTCAAAACCAGAATCCAAGAAATAGATTCAAATAAAAAAAAGAATAAACAAGAAACATTTGCACTGGAAAATAATGCGAAAACCATAGAGAAAAGAACATAAACAAATAGCATTCCATCACATGGAAAATGATTTATGCCAAGCCATACGTGATACATGCAATCTTCCATCTAAATAATATGCAAGCTTTTGCAGACTCTTATCAACCAATGGAGAAGACAATTAAGAATTCACACTTATCAACCAACAAAGAAGATAGTTAAGAATTCACATATAATTCGTTCAACCAAGACAATGAGTGAACTTAAAAGTTTTTCTTAATCCATAAAGGGGCATCAGTTTCAATTTAAGGAAAAAACAAACAAAACAATAATCATTTTCCATCTCAGCCATACCCACCCCAAAACATTGACAGCCCTTTGATCACATAGCAATTAATCATTTATTTTTACTCTTATGCTGATATTTTTATTGCTTATGAATGTTAGCATTCTCCTTTAATGTCATTAGCACATTTCACACAATTTTTCTTTAACAAAAAAAAAAGATTAAGCAGGACGATTTCACTACTTGTACAGTGTCCCTGGCAGAACAACTTGGTTTGAAAAAGTACTCAAATGTATTAGTTTCGTCCAAAACAGAAAAGTATTTCTACAGGAGCAAAGAGCTCCAGACAACAATGATTACTAAAGGGTGATATCAGCAAGCAAAGGGTGACCCTCTATACCTTTTTCTTGATAGCATTGAGTCATATTCACAAGCCAAGAGCAGTATCTAGCAACATATAATAGCCCCTAAAGTGAAAATGATAAGTCATAGCTACGACTACCTCCTACAAACACCCTCTGTGTAATATAATCTCTTCATCTCGCGATATCTCATAAAACAGGACGCACACTTTATATCATTATTTTTCCTCGCTTTATTATTTCATGATCTTACTGGATGGACTTACCATTTTCTACCACGATCATATATTTAGTAAAGATACTACCATCCTAGTTAACTGGACCTGAGATATCTCTTCCTTTTACGGAAGCAACAAATCCTATTTTGATCATTCAATGTTATATCACCAATGACATACTCAATGCAAGCTACCTCGCCACAGCATAAATATCATGGTTTTCGTGTTGCGTCAAAGTACACGATCAAATGATACACATTGATAATGATCTCAAATCGAGAGACCAATATATGTGATCGTAGATAGGAACAACGAATGACACCCAAAACTTGTGGCGTTCATATTGACGGACCAGTCTGCATGATCTCCTCTACTTGAAATCACCAAATGCAAACTTCATGAGAAGAAATCTTAATACTTATGAGCCCCCAACACCTGATAGACATCTGGGTCTCGTCAGTATGATATATCTAAATCATAGGACATATGTTTTAAGATTATACATTAACATGTATAATCTTACTTGAATACCCACCGCAGTATTCAAAATAATAAGCCCATGTACTTAGATACATGAAATCCATTATTGAATTTTGATTGATGTCAATTTTAACTAATTGGCATATACAGCTTACTTGTAGGAATTATCATTCTCATGAATAATGGATCACCGACTGCGGTGAATATAAAACCACTACTATGGTTTCATCCTTCCTACGTAGTATATGTCTCTGGAACATTCCTCTTCCACAAGCTCTTGTGGAACTTGTTCCTATGCCAACTATTTATGCATCTTCGGCATTGACTAAACTCAAGTCAATCTTTCTCCCACTATCTCAAGTAGAAATGTGCACCCCTTAATAGAAATATAGTCAATCACTTGACTACAGCTTTTCTATCATAAGGATTTTTTAAATATCTTAAGAAACTTTTAGGATAATTACTTTAGATGCACATTATGTTTGGTTTGATGCAAGTTTTTTTATATCCTTAACAAACACTTTGCATTTAAACAAAATGTTGTTAAGATATAATGGATTTATATCATACTAAAACTCATGATATCCATTTGTCATTATAATTAGCACATGGTTATGGGATAACGTCGCTATTTGCAAAGCATATCTCAAAAAATGGAAGTATCTGCAATACATGAGTTTTAACATTGATGCTCCTTTTACTTACATCATAACTCTGATGTGTATAAGGAAATCTGCGTTTAGGAATTTCTCCACGCTTCATTTTATTGATCAATGTTAATATGTAAGACTCGTTATCAATCCTTCTTATTAGCATCATAGTTTTGATGTGGATAAGGTAATGTGCTTTTAGGAATTACTCCACATAACATTATATTGATCGATAAATGTTTGGTCAAGATATTCTTCGGCACACCAACCCGAAGCATCTCATATCTTCTGACCATGCATATACCGGCCCGAAAGCTTTGTGGCTCACCTTTATTTCTAAAGGTTTCTTTGTCCAAAACTAAGTACATAAGTGTGTCGATAATACTTAGGGTCTTTAATTCTAAAGGGACTAAAACCATACTGGGTAAATCCTTGACACCTCCTTAGTTTTGCTTGGCAAAGTATTATTTTGCCACAACTAGGTAAATAAGTCTTACATTGATATTCATCACATAATGTCAATAACTCAAGTATTACTGAGCTATTAGTTGAGTATTAGACACCACAAACATTCATTCCAAAACTGAAATAATGTCTCATTGTGTCCAAAGGACACGTGAGATAAATATTTTGGTAATACTCGATAAAAGTTTAACTAGAATCATTCACTTGGCAATTAGAAGTTATGTACTTCTCATCGTTGACTTAATAACCACCCTGTTTCAACCGCTTGGAGAACACATTTTACTTCTTTTAACGTTTCATTTCTTAATTGGTTACTGTATCCAAATACAAATATGAGATTGACATATTGTATTTAATACCCAAGAAGTATAACATAAACATTACTTGCAATTGATGAATATACCTAAAGAAGAAGCGACCACTTGGTTTTTCGATTGGGTTCATTACGTTTAAACTTTCATAGATTTATTTCATGATATGCGAAGCAAATAACCTCTTATTTAATACCTCTTTCTTTGAAGGATGTTGCGAAGGTGTCTTTGACGTCACGTTTGTCATTGGTCTTTTCATCTTGTCTTTCAGTTTGTTCGGACGTTGATGATAACATCATAACATAACCATCATATGCGTAATACATGAGTCTCCTGTAAGCATTTTTAACACCCTAGCTTCAAGAGGTGACTTAACAGGTATTAAGGATACCACCACCTTGAATTTCCGATATCGTAGTACTTTGCGCAAAATTTTGTACTTTGCACAAAATTTTGTGTACCTGTGGTATTACTTGTCATTTTCTACAAAAAAAAATCTAACAGATTGTACTTTTATCTTGATTCCTGATTATACATTACTCATTAAGTAAATCATCAAATGTATCACACTATTTTATCGAACTCTAGCGACCCGCTGTACTAGAGTCGGAATACTCTGCCATTTGAGTATTCTAGTAGCAAGGATCCTTGAAACCTCTCCCCATAGTCTACAAGTTTTGATTACGCCACTATGAACTCGCGGTTACTCAATCTGTTGAGTGAAGTCTCAACTTCGAAAATCAAAAACTTGATTTACTCAACGTTTGTCTCTAAAGTGGCGGCAAGCTAGCTTTCGCTACTCCTTTGCAGTCAACTTCAGTTAAGTCAACCCATCACTCTCAAAAGAACTCCCTAGTGGTAGAAGGCACCATCAACTTTGGCTGATCGAGCACTCCATACAATCTGTTTTGTTCAAATTCAAACGACGGAAGGCGTTAGCGACTTAATATTTCTTTGAGAGTTATTATTACATGACGAAATGAAATCATTTTATATCTCATAAGCACGTACTATATGATTGCACTCACAACTAACCGATCCAATGCGTCAAACTTCTATCTGATGCGATGCAAAATCTCAGCACAAAGTACAGCAATATACAACAATACTCAGACGCAAGTAAGGAGGTCTCAGGAATGCAGAATACAGATAAAACGTTTATCTGGACATGCGGACCCTTATACATATAATGACGTAAAGGCGACACGCAGAATTTCATTTATTAAAATAATTATTACAAACATGCATTGCAATAATTAAATATATGAATAAATATTAGGCATGCATCGGTCAATCAATGGCTCATGATCAGTCGATACGTAGTAAAACTCATGTATATATATTAATTGCATAAATAACATTAATCTTGTAATAAATTATTTTTTAGGGCGATTTTAATGAATTAAAAATTCACTTATTTTTAATTCAAAAATTACATCATCCGGTCCCATTAATTAATATAATTATATTTCAAATACTAAATTTAATTTTTAAAATATTACTTATTAAATTAATTATTATTTTTAATTATATATTTATATATACATATATATTCCAAAATTATATTACTTCATATAGATATATATGTGTGTGTGTGTGTGTGAACTTTTATTTCCAAGCCCTGCGCAGCCCGAATTTGACCAGACGGGTCGGGCAGAACATGTCATGGCCCGTTCTAGGTTGGGCCGCTCAGGCAGGGGTTCGCGCGAGGCTATCCAGTAAAGAGGCAGGGTACCTAACCAGAGGGGGTCCCGCAGGGTACTTGACTTGATCTGGTCAGCCGGTCAGTGTGGATGTAACGACCCAAAATTTTATCAATAGAATTTCCTCTTATAATTGTGTCATATAGTATAAATCACATAAAATCACAATAGAGAACACAATACAAACTTTATAAACGCAAAATTAATGAAATAAGAGGTATTTCTAAAAATTAAGGAACTTATACCAATGGAATAGTAACTTGACCATTGCAATAGTAATGTAATCATTAAGAATAGTAAACCGAACAATAAAATAGCAACTTCACATATGAAAGTATAAATAAAATTTATTTATATTATAAATGAAAATATGATATATTTATATCATGGTATAAGTAAACAAATGTTTTAAAAATGATAAATTAAGTATTGATATTTTTTGTGAAACATAAATGTTAATTTACAATTTTATAATTAATATAATGATTTAAAAGAAAATATATTTTCATAAAATAAATTCATAAATTAATATTTTGTTGTCTTATAATTATAAAATAATTTTATAAGACCTTAATTAATTTTTCAAAGTGTCATAAAATCGATTATAATTTTAAAATTGGTATTTTTCGAATAAATGATGACTTTAATTAAAAATAAAATTTCTCATATTTAGAAAATTATTTTCATAAAATGTAGTCCATTTTTGAATTTTATATGTCGAAAAATGGTTAGAGTGAATTTTTTAAAATTTTATAAAATAGTCGAATTTTTTATAAATAATGAAACACGATAATTTACGATATTTAACATTATAAATAAATAAATAAATTTTTGAGTTATGGTTGAGTCATGGATGATGTAAGTGGTCATTATCTCGAACTCACATGCTCTATTTACTGTATTTAGTCATGGGAATCAATACTATTGCTTGTCTTGAACCAAAATAATATACAAATGAATAAAATAATCAAATGAATAAATTTTTGAGTTATGATTGAGTCTACACTTCCGTCGGAGTCTGAGGAACGGGCCAGAGCTCTTGCAGTTCGTCCCGGAGACCTTCCCATTCCAAGAAATAGGCCGGAAAGGTCTGATCCTGCTGTCGGATGTGGGATAGACACTGTAGAATGTCGGAGACCCGAGCCAAGTTGTTGGTCTCGAAATACATGACAGTCAACGAATCTCATAGTGCTTTGACAGTGTTGGCAGTTCGGATAACATCTTTCACCAATCGGTCCATGGAGTTGACCAGTAATGCGAATATTTTGCTATCCGCAAGTTGCCAAGAGTCGAATTTGGTGTCAGTCATGGC
Organism: Viscum album; assembly: GCA_963277665.1. NCBI lineage: Eukaryota > Viridiplantae > Streptophyta > Magnoliopsida > Santalales > Viscaceae > Viscum > Viscum album. The sequence goes on from OY728154.1 coordinate 55,913,132, forward strand.
GGGTGGAGGATTCTCAAGATGAGAATGAAGGCCCATGCCGCGCAGGGACATCAAGACCGTCTTCTGCCAGACGGAGAAATTTGTGGCGTCCAGCCGGTCATCTACAAGCCGGGAGGAGGCGGTGATCAGGGAAGGCAGAACCAAGGAAGCGTCCATGGGGGGCGACGAGAGGCGCGGGTGGCGCGGTCGTCAGGAACAGCCGGAAGGGCGAGCGGGAGCGGGAACCGCCGAGAAGGAGCCGGGGAAGGCACGGCCGGCGCTGGGTCGCCGGGACGAGTGCGCAAGGAGGGCGGGGCTGGCGCGGGGTTGCCAGGAGCCGCGCGCTGGAAGGGAGCCGCCTGAGAAGGCTGCGGCGAGGTCGTCGGTCGAGCACGCAGGAGAGGGGCGCCGAGGAGCCGCCTGAGGGAGATAGGGCCGCCGGGAGGAGACGTCGGGCCGCCGGGAAGGGGAGACGCCGGGAGCCGCACCGGGAGCCGGGAGTCACGCCGGGAGCCGGGGCGAGGGGGCCGCTGATGGGAACGAGAGCTCAAAACTTCATGACAATACTAGCACAGCTGGCTGAAGTTATGAATAATAATTTGAATCGTGTGGAACGTCCTCCTTCTCCTAAGAAAGAGCAAGTTGCGGTTGAATCCTTTATACAACAAAGGTCTCTCATATTTAGTGGATCTTCCGATCTCATTATCGCGGAACAATGGATTAACTCCATTAAGAAAATATCTTATATCCTTCAATACTCAAAAAAAGAGAAAGTCGTACTGACGGTTTATCGATTTGATGGGAAAACTGATCAGCGATGGGCACTGATGAAAAACACAAAATCCAAGGAGGAAATTGATTCCATGGAATGGGAAGATTTCAAGAAAATATTTTTCAATAAATATTTTCCCCGAACTCTTCATCTTAAGATGGAAAGGGAGTTCCTCGAATTGAAGCAGAAGGAAGACGACTCGATCGGGGCGTACGGGGCAAGCATTACAAGGCTTGCATGATACGTCTTCGGCTCTGTCATGAACACTGAAAGCAAAGTAGATCGCTTTTTTAGTGGACTAAAGTCGAGTCTACAAAAAGCCTTGACGATTCGAGAATTTGACAGCTGTGCGGAAATTGTCTATTATGCCCTTTAAGGTTGAAATGAAGATTGGAGACTCTTAGTGGTCTCATGAGTCTGGAGATAAAAAGCGGAAAATAGAGTTTAATATGGGAGGATTAACAGATAAATCACATGACGAAAAGAAAATCCAACATCCCGCGTGTCAAAAGTGTGGAAAGAAGCATCCTGAAAACTGTCTAAGAGGTACCAGGAGATTCTTCAAATGTGGAAGATAAGGGCATCTGGCTAATAATTGCTTAAGGAATATGAAGAATCCCACAAATGTGGAGGAAGAAATGAAGTTTCAGATCAATACTCAGCCTGTAGTACAGTGTTTCAACTGCAAAAAACATGGGCATTATGCGAGCCATTACCCTAAGCCAAGGGTTGTTGGAGTCAATCAACAACAACAACCTCCAAGGCAACACGGAAGGGCATATGCTATCACTGTTGTTGTGGTGAAGTCTGACAATGATGTGGTGAAGGATATGCTAGTTATTCATTCAAGAATAGCGAACATACTATTTGATTCAGGTTCTACGCATTCTTTCATATCTTGCAAGTTTAGTAGAACTATTCAAACACCACCTCAAAATATGGAGGTCGAGTTATCTGTGAGAACAACAAATGGGGCAATTATTGCATCCAAAGTATATAAGTCCTCCCCCGTTAATGTTAATGGACTGAACCTCCCAGTAAATCTTGTCTTACTTCCTTTGATGGAGTTTGATGATATATTGTGCATGGATTGACTATCTTTATACAAAGACAATATCAACTGCCGGGAAAGGGAAATCACTCTTCACATCCCGAAACATCCTCCAATTCTATACAAGTGTGAGAATGATGAATCTCCTTCAGAATCATCATCTCAATTGTGGATATTATTGTCTTATGAGCAAGCATATCTTTCTCAAATGATTGAGACAGAGGGGATCATGCTTGAAGATATGCCCATTATGAGGGACTACACTGATGTATTCCTCGAAGAATTATCTGGTCTTTCTCCTGATAGAGAGGTTGAGTTCTCGATTGAACTTATTCATGGATCCCTACCTATATCAAAGACACCTTATAATAGCCACCATTGAGTTGGAGGAACTGGAGAAGAGGTTACAACAGAATCTGGACAAGGGTTTCATACGCCCGAGTGTTTCACCGTGGAGTGTGTTTCGTCAATAAGAAATTATGGATCGATGCGCCTCTACGTTGATTATGATGAACTCAACAAAATCACGATAAAGACAAGTATCCCCTTTCCACAGATAGATACTATAGAATGATAAAATAGGAAAAACCGAACCCCCAATGTGTTCTCTAAGGAGCCCCTTGGGGTTCTTTTATAATGAATAATTAAGACCACACCGGACCTCAAGTCCGATGTGGGATGCAAACTCCAACACTCCCCCTCAAGCTAGGTGAACCTACCTTGGACACATAAAGAAAAAACAAGTCAAACCAATGAAGACAAAGCAATCAATAGACTGCAAACACTCCCCCTCAAGCTGGATATACCCAGCTTGATGACAAAACAAGACAAAGCAGAATAAAAGATAAAGCTGCAAGGCTGCTGCTCCCCCTCACGATCGAAGCTCCCCCTCACGATGATGGATGGATGATGTCGCGGACGCAGCAGATGAACCACTCAGACCGGGCCGATGGACGGAGCGCCAGGAATGCCGCACTAGTGGGGCCGGTCAATGAGACGCCGGGAAATCCATACTAGCACCGGGAAAACCGCACTTGCGGGGCCAGCGACTGTAGGTGGGGATACCGCAGAAGTGTTGCGGGATCTGGCGGCGCCAACGGGCCCAAATCCTAGGTGGTCGAGCTGCTGCGCCAACGCATGGGCATGCCGGCGAACAGAGATGTGGCTACCGGGAGTCGTCGGGAGATGCCGGCGAGGCAGAGATTCCGCAAGAGGTGACCGGCATGGAGGGAGCAGCGGTTCACCGGAGGAAGTGTCGGACAATGAGATTCGCCGAACTGGACCTGATGAAACCGGCCGGAGGGAGGGCTGCCTTGCAGAGCAACGCACTGGAGGGGGGGATCCGAGCAGAACCAGAGGCCGGCTGCTGGAGGGACCGGCAGGGGTGGAGGCCGGCTGTTGAAGGTGCCGGCAGGGGTGGAGGCCGACGGCTGGAGGTGTCGGCAGGGGGAGAGATCCGTCGGGAGGGAGGGCTGCCTTGCAGGAGGAGGCAGGGCTGTCGCAGAATGCACCAGCGACTGGATGTGGCCGGATCTTGCCAATTCTGGGAGGGGTCGACGACGGAAGACCGGGACGACAAGGCGCAATAGTTGTTGCGCAAGGAGCTGGCGTTGCTGGAAGCAGGGGGGACAGAGGGAGGCGCGTCGGGAGCAAGGAGAGCCGCTGGAAAGCAGGAGCCGGGAGAGCGTCGCTGGGACTATCGCAGAGAACCGCCGACTGGGAGAGCCACACAGGGAGGGAGGGGAGCCGTTGGACGTCGCGGGGCAGAGCGAAGCCGCGGGAGGGAGGCACAGCGATTTGAGGCGAGCCCAGGGGGTCGCCTGGACGAGGGCGTCGGGAGGAGCAACCGCGTCGGGGGAGCCACCTGGAGGAGAGTCGCGTCGAGGGAGGGACGTTGCGGGAGGAGTTCCAGGGATAATCGTCGCAGGAGTGCATCGCGGGGTTGCGTCGCGGAATGGAGTGCGTCGCCGGAATGGAGTGTGTCGCGGAAGTCGGTCGGGAACCCGCGCTGGATCGCGAGCGGGGGTCACGCGCAGGGAGCGTCGAGAGGGACGAGAGCCGCGGGACAGCGCGAAGCCGACGGGAGATCCGCCGGGAGAGGTCCTGCGGGCAGAGCCGAGGGAAGAAGCGGGCCGCCCGGCCGCCTGGAAATGCGGGGAGGGATCCACCGGGAATGAGGTACCGGCAGGGGGGAAATCGCCGGACAGAGGGAAGGAAGAACCGACAGGGGGAGATCCGCTGCTTGGGAGAGATCGTCGACAGGGGGGAGGTAATACCTATGGTTTGCTAGCCATGGAGGCCGCCGCCCCCCAACCAGGAGAAACCCTAAGGCCGACGGGAAAAAAATAAATGGGAGGGGGTCAGGTTTAAAGAACCTCCTCTGATACCATGTAGAATGATAAAATAGGAGAAACTGAACCCCCAAGGTGTTCTCTCTAAAGAAGCCCCTTGGGGTTCTTTTATAATGAATAATTAAGACCATACTGGACCTCAAGTCTGATGTGGGATGCAGACTCCAACAGATACCTTGTTCGATCAGCTATGTGGGACCAAGTATTTCTCTAAAGGTGAATCTTCAGTCATGATATCACCAATTAAAGGAAATGAATAAAGATATTTCCAAGATTGTCTTTCGAACAAGGTATGGACATTATGAGTTCATAGTGATACCCTTCCACGGATAGATGCCTTGTTCGATCAGCTACGTGAGGTCAAGTATTTCTCGAAGGTGAATCTTCGATCAGGATATCACCAATTAAAAGAAAAGAATGAAGATATTTCCAAGACTGGCATTCAAACAAGGTATGGACACTATGAGTTCATAGTGATGCCCTTTAGACTCACCAATGCTCCATCTATTTTCATAAACTTAATGAATAGAGTATTTAGAGATTATTTCAACAAATTTGTGCTAGTCTTTATCAATGATATTCTGATATACTCCAAAAGCAAAGAGGAACACGAGGAAAATTTGAATATTGTGGTAAAGAACTTGTGAAGAGAGAAACTTTATTAAAAGTACAGTAAATATGAGCTCTGGATGGAGAAGTATCATTTTGGGGGCATGTTATCACTAGAAAAGGGATATCATTCCAAAACAAAGGCAATCAAAGAGTAGCTCAGACAAACATCTGTAACGGAGATTCGTAGTTTCTTTGGTTTAGCAGGGTATTACCACAGATTCGTGAAGAACTTCTCGCGATTTTCAAACTCATTAACCAGACTGAATCGGAAGGAGGTAAAGTTTGTCTGAACCAGTGAACGTGAAGACTGTTTCAAAGAGTTGAAAAAGAAGCTTAACACTGCCCCAATACTACTCACACTTCCGACAGGTGAGGAACTCTTTGTGGTATACAACAATGCTTCAATGAAAGCCTTAGGATGTATACTGATGTAAAATGATAAAGTGATAATCTACGCCTCAAGGCAATTGAAAATTAATTAGCAAAACTATCTCACGCATGATCTGGAGTTGGCAACTATGATCTTCGCGTTGAAAATTCGGCAGCGTTATCTCTACGAGGAGAAGTGTGAAATATATAATGATCATAAGAACCTCAAATGTATATTCAAACAGAAAGAGCTTAATATGTGCCAGCAAAGATGGTTAGAGTTCATCAAAGATTATAACTACTCAATCTACTACCATCCTGATAAGACAAATAAAGTGGCGGATGTTCTAAGTAGAAAGCATCCTGCAACATTATCAATGATGAGAATTGAGAAGGATTCAATCTTCTTAGATTTATAAAGGATTGATATGGGAATCATTAAGGGAAGAACATCAATTCTTTCTCAAATGATTGTTCGACCATCCCTCATAGAGAAAATAAAGGATGCCCAAAGAAATGATGTGGAAATTCAGAAAAAGATGAAAGCTATCAGAAATGGGAAATCCTCAAAGTTCAAAATTGATGAGGAATGAGTTGTAAGATTTGGATCACGATTATGTATATCATCCAATCCAGAAATAAAGAGATTCTCAATGATGCACATAGTTCAACTTTCTCTATTCATCCAGAGAGCACAAAGATATATCGAAATTTCCGAGAGAACTATTAGTGAGACAATATAAAGAAAGAGATCACTGAGTATACATCAAAGTATCTGGTATGTCAGCAAGTGAAGGTTGAAAGACAAAAGTCTAAGAAGATGATGCAACCATTACCCATACCAGCATGAAAATGAAAAAACATCACTATGAACTTTGTCACCGAACTTCCGAAGACATCCAGATGAAACAATGTTATATGGGTTGTTGTGGATCGTATTACAAAGACAGCTCACTTTATCGTGATTCGGGAGGACTTCTCACTGGATTAATTTGCACGAATATACATCAGAGAAGTGGTAAGGCAGCATGGAGTACCACTATCGATTGTATCCAATCGAGATCCGAGATTCACCTCCAAGTTCTGAAAAAGTCTCCAACATGCTCTAAACACTGAGTTGAACTTCAATACGACCTGTCATCCTCAAAATAATGGTCAATCTGAGCAGACTATTCAAACACCGCAAGACATGTTGAAAGCATGTTCTATGGACTACAAAGGATGATGGGACCAACATCTACCTCTAGTTGAGTTCTCTTACAACTACAGTTTTCACTCAAGCATCCAAATGATTCCATATAAAGCCCTTTATGAGAAAAGATGCAGATCATCGGCATGATGGGATGAAGTCGGTCAACGTAAACCACTAAGACCTGAAACGGTCGAAGAAATGATAGAAAATGTGAAAATCATTCAACATCACATCAAGGCAACCCAAAATCGACAGAAGATCATGAGATTTGGGAAGGAAAGCTGAGTCTCAGGTACATCGGCCCCTTCGAGATTTTTGATCGTGTAGGAGTTGTGATCTATCGACTAGCACTTCCACCTCCCATGTCTCAAGTACAAGATGCATTCCACGTATCGCTCTTGAGGAAATACATACCAAATCCCTCACATCTACTGAATCTGGAGGTGGCACAACTGGAGAACAACCTCTCTTATGAAGAGCAGCCGGTGAAAATCTTGGACCGTATAGATAAAGTTATACGCAACAAGACTACTCACCTGGTAAAAGTACTATGGCGAAACCATAAGTACGAAGAGGCAACATGGGAACCAGAGGAAGCGATGAAGGACAAATATCATCACCAGTTTTCACCTTAGTATGTAAAATGAAATTTCAAAGGCGAAATTTTACAAGAGCAAGAATATAACAACCCAAAATTTTATCAATAGAATTTTCCCTTCTTATAATTATGTCATATAGCATAAATCACATAAAATCAAAAAAGAGAACACAATACAAACTTCATAAATGAAGAATGAATGAAATAAGAGGTATTTCTAGAAATTAAGGAAGTTATACCAATAGAATAGTAACTTGACCATTGGAATAGTAAGGTGACCATTATAAATAGTAAACCGACCAATAAATAATCTCACTTATGAAAGCATAAATAAATTTTATGTATCTTATAAATGAAAATATGATATATTTATTGTTGGATTGGTGTTGCCCGATCCGGTTGGGCCGAATGCTGACCACTGTAGCAATGCTGACCACTGTAGCGGTGCGGACTTCGGGGTCAACTTTACTGTAGCGCTTTTGACAAAGCCAGCCGCCGTTCACTGTAGCGACGCGGACCACTTTTTCGAATAGTGATCATCTTCTCCATTTGTTTTATAACCCATTTCGGGCTAGGGTTTGATGTTGAAAATCCTCTGTAATTTCTGTGCTCCCGAATCATAGTGAAATTCTGCCTCTCCCGTGGACGTAGGGATTTTTCCCGAACCACGTAAATCGCCGTGTTCATTGTTGATTTTCTTTCTTTCGTTTTCTCGTTTTCTGTCGTTCTGTCTCCCGGTGATTCCGCAACATTTATATCATGGTATAAGTAAACAAATGTTTTAAAAATGATAAATTAAGTATTGATATTTTTGTGAATATTAATTTACAATTTTATAATTAATATAATGATTTAAAATTGCTATTGTTTTAATAAATGATGATTTTAATTAGAAATAAATTTTTTCAAATTTAGAAAATTATTTTAATAAAATAGAGTCCATTTTTGAATTCTATACGTCGAAAAATGGTTAGAATGAATTTGTTAAATTTTTCTAAAATAGTTGAATTTTTTGTAAATAGTAAAATACGGTAATTTACAATATTTAACATTATAAGTAAATAAATGAATTTTTGAGTTATGATTGAGTCATGGATAATGTAAGCGACCATCATCTCGAACTCACATGCTCTATTTACTGTATTTAGCTCAAAGAATCAATATTATTGCTTGTTTTGAGTCAAAATAATATTCAAATGAATAAAATAATCAAAAAACGCATCTCACCTCTATAAATATCACCTCTCACTATCTCTTCTCCTCACACCTCCAAAGCCTTGAAGCTTGTCCAAATTCTGTCCAATCATCTTCCCAAGTCTCTCCCCCATGTTCTAGTCGTGGCTCGCCTGGCCCGTTGGGCTCTCCTGTTGTATCCCCCTTCTGGAAAGTATTTCCAAGGTTATCCCAGTTGTGCAGTGACGTCATAGTCCTTATCTGGCTCTCACCTATTAGCACATATTTGCTATCTCAACATGCTTCAATAATCATCAATGTTTAGCATCGGGTTTATGTGTCCACTACGCAATCATCGGGTTGGCAAGTTAAAGCTGACACTATTATCTTTTAGGGTTAGCAAATAATCAAGATCCAAAAAAAGTCTCATTCCAAAACTTCCATCAATCCCATAACCATTATTGAACCAAAATGTTGTCACTGAATGGAGTGAGCTTATGATGATTATCATTTCACTCTATAGTTCTACATATTTAATAGCTAGTTTCATTTAATCCATTCAGATAAATAGTCAACCCCCCTCCCCTCTACTTAATCTTATAGCTTTAATTGTATTAGTCAAGGTCGTTTAATCATGCCCAAAACCCACACCACACTGAACTCGACATAGTGCTCCTTGAGTGTGTCAACATAGGACTACAATTACACTACATCCTTAACATGTAGATATTATTTTGGCACATAGCCACAGCATGCTTCACCCGTTGCATGAGGCATAAACATTCAAAATCCAAAAATAATAAGAAAACACAAGGGAAATGAATGGAAGTAAAGAAGAAAAAAACATAGAAAGGAACGTGTGACTAACCTCAGCTGCAATCTTGGCCTCTGAGCGCAGATCAGGAATAATCTGTGTTGCACATTTACTTTGCAGTGGACTGGAAGATACAATCCTCAAGGTTGTTTCATCTGGGCTACTAGTTACACTTTTAACTGGTGTAGTCTTCACATGTTGCTTCTTCGATATGCATGGGCTTCTAATATCTTCATATGGTTTTAATAAGGTAAAAAATGAGAAAAAGGTTAAAAAATAATAATATCAGTTCATACAAACAATATTAATTTACTTGACTCGGTTATAAGGAGGAATTGCATATTTCATTTTGCAAATCAGCTTTCAATTCAGTGTGCAGGCATCTAAAGCAAATGCCCCACTGACTCCCTGCCCTATTTTGTAATCCTGAAACCCGTACATAATCATATTGAAACACTCAGATAATGTGACGTACAGAAATACTTCTAAAACAGCTGGAGTCAAAATCCAATGAAATACAAGAAACTGCAAAAACAACTAAAAAATGCTGCAGGAAAAAAGAAAACCAAATAATCTGGGCACAATTTATCTTAGTGTCAAGATTGGGTAACAGATGAAAGTACTAGGAGAGGATAAAGGTATACACCAGTAAAATACAAGGGAGACATGGAAAGAAGAAAGATTAGAAAAGAACAAAGACATCAAGACTCAAGAGGAGTTAACTTTTCAGTCCGGATGGCCACCGCTGATCTTGCAGATAAATTTCATTTAATACATTTTTTATTAACAAAAGAAAGCAACCATAGTGTTCGCAGCCAACCCCTCTAGAATTCAAAGGGTTGGCAGCCTGCCTCCCTCATTGTCAAAAGGGCATACAGTATCCGTGGGGTGGGAGGCCAAAACCTCACCAATGGAGAGGCAACAGGGAGCGAGTCTTTCCTATAAAAGGAGGCTCTCACCATGTCCAAATCAGTCATGGCAACTCAGTTATCCCTTCAGTTTCATCCAAAAGTGTATTTCTGATGTTTGTTTTTCCAATTATTCAAGAGAGATGTTTGTGAGGTTTTTCCCTTGTAATATTGAAAGAATGTTTGTAACCACATTTACACAATGAAATCATTCAATTTTATCCATAGTTTTTTACCCCGCAGTTGATTTGAGGGATTTTTTCACATTAGATCTTGGTGGTCAATTATTTCTACATTTTACACTTTATTTTATTACCTCGATATTACCAATGCATTGTGGGATCAACCGTTTTGATCAAACAAATGGTATCAAAGCTAATTTTCAACACAATACTATTTACATTTGTGAATATTAATAATATTCATAATTTTGAATATGCTTTATGATTGCGGCTCCAACTGGACTTCCACATAAAAAAATTAGTGAAATTTATTATATACGCCATTGTGAAATGATGGAAGTTTTGTACGGACAGTGTTTCTAGATGGCACCAAAATTCAAAATCGAAAAATTCAACAGAAATCACTTTGTGCCAGACACGCTCTCTTTGCAATGAATTTAGGGATACCGCGCTACCTCCCACGAATCACTCTCATCGAATCCTCTTTGCACATTGTTCTAACCGTGCGTAGCAAACAGAAACTAAAAAGGACAATCAGAGCTCATGGTGATCGGGGCTCCCAAATCTGGTTGGGATGCAGTAGCGCATGAGGGAGGAGCGGCGCAACACGGACGAGCGGCGCTGGTGCGGTCCTCATTGGTCGACAATGATGGACTCTAATAGTGAGGGGGCGTCGTGCAATAGCGCAGGGCAGAAGGAATCGCGGCGGGAGGGGATAAAGGGTCCGTAAGTGGTCATCACGCAAGGGCTGAGGTGCGGAGGATCCGTCGACCGAAAGGCGGCCCGCTGGAGACGGCTTCTCACGGGAGGGCGACGGGAGGCGGAGGACGTCGCAGTGGAGCTTTTCCCGCAGGAAGGACCGTAGCGCGAATAGGATGGGGCCAACAGGAGGAGGCGTCTGTTGGAGTTAGAATCTGTCGCGAGAAGAGTGTTGAGTCAATAAGGTTTTCCTTATGACTTTTTCATTCCTTCATATTTAGGGGAGATTGTTGAATCAATAAGGTTTCCTTATGACTTTACCATTCCTTCTTGTTTTGAAAATCACAAACAACTTATCTCAAGGCAAATTTCATTTTACCCCATGTTTTACTTTCATAAAGAAAATTTTCCTTCCAAGGAAATTTATCCTTACCATATTTTTTCATTGTTCATTATCTTGTCTAAGTGTAAAATTCGGTTTCATATCTAAAACCTCGGAATCATATAATACTTATATATAGAACATTCTGTTTTCAGGATCCGAATTCAGACTCCGAACTCTCATGAGTTCTGACTCTGAGTTCTCTGAATTCAGACTTCGAACTCTTCTGAGTTCTGACTCCGAGTTCTCTGAATTCAGACTTCGAACTCTTCTGAGTTCTGACTCCGAATTCTAATGAATTCAGACTCCGAACTTTGTAAGTTCAGACTCCGAATTCTAATGAATTATGACTCTGAACTTTGTAAGTTCAAACTCCGAATTCTCATGAATTCTAACTCCGAACTTTGTAAGTTCTGACTCCGAATTCTCATTAACTCTAACTCCAAACTTTGTAAGTTCAGGTTCTGAATTCTTGTGAATCCAAATTCCAAATTTCCTGAAATTCAGACTCTAGAATTCTATAGGGTTCAGGTTCCGAATTCCTTAGAAAACTGAATCCGAATATCCTTGTATTATAGACACCGAATGTGTTTTGGTTAGACTCCGAACTTTTATTTGCTTACATTCCGAATATTTGATTTTGGTTATGTAACCATATTTTTGTTTACACTTGTTTTTGTTATAAAACGATGTCGTACATTCAGTTACTAACTAACTGTTGTTTGAGTGACACGTGTACAGGTCCCTCCGAAATTCAAAAAAAAATATGACCGTTAGAGAAGGGAGTCGACCGTTGGAGTTGTGCCTATAAATAGGAGCTCATTTGAAAGAGCTCAAAACTTTTGGACAACTTTTGATCTGAAGTGATTTCTAGAGAGAGATACTCTCATGCTTAGTGCGTACTGAACTTCTTGTTCAGATTTGCTTTGCGCAACTCCGATTGTTGCTATATACAATCGAGGGCTTCCGGGGATAGATAGACAGAGGTGCCGACTACCTTGAAGTTGAGGGCTTCCTTGAGGAGGAAGACAGAGGTGCCAACTACCTTGAAGTTGAGGGCTTCCTTGCTGAGGAAGACATAGGTGCCGATTACCTTGAAGTTGAGGGCTTGCGGGGATAGCAAAACAGACTTCGATCTTCGTATCGAGGGCTTACCCTGGTGTGGGTAAGACAGACTTTCTTGAAAGTATAAATCAAGGAACCTTTATCTAAGGTTATTGGATACCCTTCTATTTGGGTTAAAAGATTTATTACTTGTTACTTGTTTTGTTACAAGTTTTCCGCTGCATTTTGTTCGTTGAGCAAAGTATAACTTTCTTATACTTCCTTATACTTGTACTCTGATTTAGTAAGATTCTATATGCTTTAAGGTAGAATCTATATCTTTGTAAACTTACATTAAGTTTCATTTTTCCGGAACCATCTTTCCGGATTCACTTTCTCGGAATCATATTTCTGAAATCTAGCAAGTGTGTAGAACTAGAGGTTTTGTGAATTACTTTGTTTAACCGTGTTAAACATAACCATCTTTAAAAGTTCCAAAAGAATTTTTAAGTGTACAATTCACCCCCTCTTGTATATTGAGTATCATGAGACACTACATTCAGTATCTACATTATTTCGATCCTACATTTGGTATAAAGGGGGTTGTCCAAATGTTAGAGTTTGTTATTGGCTGGAGGTTGTTGGTTTGTTAGTGGAGAGAGGGAAGTATTCTGGCTGGGAGGGGGACCACCTGAATTTGAAGGTGGTTGGGCTGTTAGAGGAGAGAGGGGAATATTCTGGTTGGGAGGGGGACCACTTGAAGCAGTTGGTTTGTTGGAGGAGAGAGGGGAATATTCTGGCTGGGAGGGGGGCCACCTGGAGCAGTTGGTTTGTTTGAGGGGGCTGAGTGGGCCTTTAAATAAGGGGAGTCAGTGTTAGGAAGGGGGACGGATTTTTCTGGAATATTTTCACAACAGGCTGCTGTTGAGGGCTGGTTCGTTGGGACGACCAGAAGGAGGCTCGGGAGTGGTCTTCCACGGGTTTCCTCTCTTTCTCTCACTCTCTTTTCTTTTTTCTCTCTCCTTTCATTGCTGTTTTTCTGCTAGTTTTCTGCTGTAATTCTGCTACTTTAATTCTGCTGCTACATCAATATACAGAGTTCATTCCTCTTTTCACCAGCAGGAGGCTCGGCGGACGGATTTTTCTCTCACTCTCTTTTCTTTTTTCTCTCTCCTTCCATTGTTGTTTTTCTGCTAGTTTTCTGCTGTAATTCTGCTACTGTGATATGCTGCTACTTCAATATATACAGTTTACTTTTATTTCCTCCCACTCTCTCATTTTTACACAACAATTTGGCGACTCCGCTGGGGAAGTGCCGTGCGAGAGGACTGATCGCACGCTGGGGGAGAGGCGTCGCAGGAGAGGAGGATCGCTGCTGGAAAATCGTAGCAGCAGGAAAGAAAAAAAAAAGAAGAAGAATAAGAAATCAGCTCTAACGCAGTAGAGTTCAGAGGCGTCGCAGGTGGGGTGGAACGCTGTTGGGAATTGTTGTGCGAGAGGAACAATCGTGGAGGAGGATCGTAGAAGGGGAGTGCAGCGCGAATCTATTTTCTGTTCGTTGCTGGACAAGGACCGGAAGTCGACGCTAGGGAATAGCCGCGCCAGAGAATTGTTCGCTGCTAGGGAAGAGGGAGCTGAACGCCGCTGCCGAACCGTCATCACTGCAGTGAAGTTTGGACGTGGGGGGATCCAGTACGTTGAAAAGTGGATGCTGACTGCTGTGTAGGCTTGTCTTCAGTCCAGGATGGAGTCAAATTTTGCTACAGAGTTACAAAATATGCAAACTCAGGCAGCCGTGATACAAGAGCTACTATCAGTTGTAAAAGAACAGCTGCTGTTCTTACGAGCAGAAGCAAGGGAATTGGAGACGCAAGAGTCTTGTTGCTCACATTCTGGGAAGCGAGGTGATGAAACTGCTGCTTCTACGTTTGGTAGCAACTCTGCGGAGCAACAGCAGCTTGAAACCAAACTGGAATGTCCTGAAGAGGAAAATTCCAGCTTTATCCGGCTTGGAGAAGTACTTCTCAGCACACAATATTTACATACTACTCTATGTGATATAGAAACTCCTGGACAGTCGACAAGAGCCGAGAAGGAGCAAACAGAGAAAAAGGAGAGACTGGAATTGCTGGAGGAGCAGGTTTCAGATTCTGTTGAGCAGGTTAGGCAATCTCAGGAGCAGCTTGATCCTAGACTGCTTTCAGTAGCGGTAGATAAAGTGGCAATTGCAGATATATGTCCTGTTGTTGCTGGAGAACCTATAGATCCGGAAGAAAATGGTCCTGGAATTGCTATGGACAAGCATGTTAGAACAGAGAGAAACTTGTTTGCTGAGAGTGTTTTGCCCATACATTCAGTCCACCAACATGGCTACATTCAGTGGGACATGATATATGAAGGCGAAGCTGTTTGTAACCCTCTTGTTACTGGAGAATTGGATACACAGAATTTTGAGAGGTTCGTTGATAGATCGAGGAGGAGGCGACAAAGGAACCTTTTTCCAGATTTATCTAATAGAAGAGTGAGGAAAGTAGCGTGCAGTGGACAGCTGGATAAAGCTTCTCATATTGCCTTGGACAGTTTTTGTAAGCTGGGTAGTTGGAGAGCTGGGGAAGCTGCAACAGTTCAGGATGCAATTCCTGGGACCAGATTCAATTCAAATTATAAGTCGTCCAAGCAATGGCAAAGTGAGGACAAAGCTTTTGAAAACCCCTTGGGGTTAGGGAGCAAACGATTCAGATTTGGGCTGGAAGTTTCTCCCATTTTTTGTGAGGATGTTTACCTATATGAAGTTGAATCAGAGGTTATAGCTGGCGGAGCTGCAGGGAAATCAATGGTTTGGGCTGCAGGGGCTAAAGTTGATGCAAATGGTGAACCCGGCCAGGGTGCTGAAATTCATATTGACACTCTTAATGGTTGGTTGAGCAGCTTTCAACAAGACAGCACGATTGCAGTGATCTTGGTGGACAAAGTGTTTCATGCTCCTCAAGTAGATGTGAAATAGGTTATTTTCTATGGCATGATCATCGATTCAAAAGCCCCTACATCTACTCCACTGTTGGTAAGGGATTTGTTCCATGGAAGTATTACCAATTCAGGAGCATATGGTATTGAAGATTACAGAGAGGAATTATATTGGAAACGCTATCCACTTACATATGGTATTGAAGATGCATTGATGCTGAAGCCTCCACCAAAGCCGCCACCAGGAGCCGCTGACTCAATGCACGGCCAAGCAAAGCTTCGGTTGTTCCACCTTGGTGGACAAAGTGTTTCATGCTCCTCAAGTAGATGTGAAAGAGGTTATTTTCTATGGCATGATCATCGATTCAAAAGCCCCTACATCTACTCCACTGTTGGTAAGGGATTTGTTCCATGGAAGTATTACCAATTCAGGAGCATATGGTATTGAAGATTACAGAGAGGAATTATATTGGAAACGCTATCCACCTACATATGGTATTGAAGATGCATTGATGCTGAAGCCTCCACCAAAGCCGCCACCAGGAGCCGCTGACTCAATGCACGGCCAAGCAAAGCTTCGGTTGTTCCACCTTGGGGACAATGTGGCTTTTAGGTGGGAGGGAATTGTTAGGAATAAAGGGGGCTGTCCAAATGTTAGAGTTTGTTATTGGCTGGAGGTTGTTGGTTTGTTAGTGGAGAGAGGGAAGTATTCTGGCTGGGAGGGGAACCACCTGAATTTGAAGGTGGTTGGGCTGTTAGAGGAGAGAGGGGGATATTCTGTTTGGGAGGGGGACCACTTGAAGCAGTTGGTTTGTTGGAGGAGAGGGGAATATTCTGGCTGGGAGGGGGGCCACCTGGAGCAGTTGGTTTGTTTGAGGGGGCTGAGTGGGCCTTTAAATAAGGGGAGTCAGTGTTAGGAAGGGGGACGGATTTTTCTGGAATATTTTCACAGCAGGCTGCTGTTGAGGGCTGGTTCGTTGGGACGACCAGCAGGAGGCTCGGGAGTGGTCTTCCACGGGTTTCCTCTCTTTCTCTCACTCTCTTTTCTTTTTTCTCTCTCCTTCCATTGCTGTTTTTCTGCTAGTTTTCTGGTGTAATTCTGCTACTGTGATCTGCTGCTACTTCAATATATACAGTTTACTTTTATTTCCTCCCACTCTCTCATTTTTACACAACACATACCATCTCAACAAAGAGGACGGGGCTGACTAGAGGAGGTGGGCCGGTGAGGGATGCACGACACAGAGAGGGATCGCTACCCAAGAAGGGGCGCCGTGAGAGATAGGAGAGGGGCGGCCGACTGTGACGATGGCCTAGGGTCGAGGGTCGCCGCCCCCCAGTGGGGGGAAATCCCTAGAAAAACCTAGGGCGAGAGATAAAAAAAAGGGAGGGAGGGATCTGGTTAGAGAACCCGCCTAGAGACCATGTTAAATGATAGAATGGTAGACCCAATATTCAAAATGTCTCTCTAAGGGAGATCTTGGTGTTGTTTTATAATGAATAATAGAGATTACAAAACACCAAAATCCGATGTGGGACACATACTCCAACAAGCACCGAAATCCGATGTGGGACACACACTCCAACAAGCTCCATGCATGAATGAAGTAAAAATAAAAGTGATTAACCAGCACAAACTATTCCCCTAAGAATGTTTAGCTGAGAATCACAACAGCATTAAAAATATTCAAAGGTTTCAATACAAGAGAATCCATGCAGAAAGAAATAAGAAACAGAGGTTTCACTCTCGTTGACTCATCCTTGCGCACTGCTCCAGATAAAGTCAACCTCAGTTTATCGACTTGAAGGTCGTTTCCACGTTGTCAAGAGTGTATGTGATATCGACCTGCTATAAGGGAGTGGAGGTAAAGCTCATTATAGTAGGGGAATATTAGTTGTTAGAATGCGGTTCGTATTTTGTTAGGCTAGTACCACGAGGAGGTGGGGGATTTGTTATAAATAAGTAGCAGGGGTTGTAAGGGGGGCAACGAAGAGAATATTGTGAATTCGGCCATTTGGCTTGGAAAGCGGTCTGCGGGCTTGGGCGGCATCACTCCCGATCTTCATCTTTCTCCTCTGCTTGTTTTTTTCTGCAGCTTCTCTTCTATTATATAAGTAGTCAGTGTTCTGTTTCTATCAATTGGTCCGACCTGCCGTGGTGCGCTTGTCTGGTTTTAATCGACAGAAGCGCATGCAGCCTGCTTCTGGCCTACGGAACTTTGCAAGGAGGAACGAGTTGCACAGCACTTCATCAAGCGAAGGTGCGCCCAGAGGAGAGGCGCACTGCCCGATCCTGACCTGCGGAGACATGCGCTCATTGCTCGACCATCACTCGTAGATCGCGCACGCCGGGAAGTCACACTCGACGACCGGTGACGTTTCCATTCACTACTAGTGCGCACTATTCGGTTCTGCATCTCCGGTGCGCAATATAGGAAGCTGACTGTCACAACCGCCCTCGAAGCTACCGGACACACCGCCAACTACGTTGGAGCCAACCGCCGGTGACGGAATATGTTGGGGATCCAAGGAATATGTTGGGGGAATATTATGGGGGGGGGCACGATTGTTAGAGAGGGTTGTTATAAGGGCAAGGATGGAGAAAGATGGGGGATAGAAAGGATTATTTTGGAGAGCAATTCGGCTTCTAAGCTTCTTCCTTTCCCTCCTCTCGAGTCTTCTTCTTCCTCCGCCTTTGTTGTAATTTCCTATTTCATTTTATATTTAAATACAAGTAGTCCTCCATTTCTATCAACCTTGACCGGACCATCAATTTAAAATGTGTATCTTTCACATGTTTAGGATCTTGAATGATTTATTTCTACTATAAATAAAAGATTCAACCTCACTTAAGCACGGTTTCATGATTTATTATTTCTATAAATTTTTTAAAAGACTTGAGCCAATATGAAAATTGAGGTCAACCTTACACCCCTAACAATGGTTCATTTTTTTTTAAACAAAAACAGTTTTATCGAACATGTACACAATTCTTAAAAAAAAATGAAAATAAACCAGTGAAAACTCGAAATGAAAAGAAAGGTCCTTGACTATCAATTTTATTCTTCCATTTCATGCCTCTAGGAGTACAAAAAAACATTATGATTCTAGGACAATCCCTTCCTACTTTAATGTTCTAATCAAGATTATATGCAACTACATACTCACCACTGAAAATAAATAACTCGGTTCAACGACTAGCATCAGAGTATGATTTATCCAAAAAAATATTTTTTGAAGATAGTAAAATTTAAGGAAACCAACTTGCCAGGAATTGAATCTTCAGGTGAACAGATTAGACCGTTTCCTTCTGCCACGGCTGCAAACTGTTGATGCTTCTGCTGTCTTCCTTTAAGCCGCTTCCTTGAAGCTTTTAGAAAGAAATCTGACCCTAAAAAATATAAAAAAGAAACTAGCATTAAAAAGAAAAGTTGCTAACAAGTCAAATCCATATGATCTCAGACATGCAAAAGGGGATGGAGAAGATAATCTACTCACTGTGATTGCCATCAATCTTCGTGATCCGAGACTCTTTTTGATTTACAGATACCTGTTATCAACAAGAAGACCCGGTGACGGATCGTGTAACATCTGTGACTAAATGACCAGACACTCAAACAACATTTAAGTCCTCAAAAACAACTGTGATATAAATAACATTAAAGTAACATGTCACAGCCGTGAATCACTAGAAATTGCCCAGAGGAATTTTCTCAGCCATGGTCTTCTCGATGACAACATAACACTGGTCTGGAAAGGGTGTTCACATAATTACAGCTTCTCGTGTACAATTTCAGTCAATGACTCAGATTAAAATAATGGAAGTACCCAGTCAAAATGATACTTTATTTACAGTACTACTGATTCCAAAAAGACTCATGGCTTTGGCACCATATATGGGCCACACACTAATTTTCCTGTAGAATTTTGGCAACTAATCATTCAGTGGATCTTTCAAATTCATGATCAAACTACACTTGAGAACTTGTAGATAAAACAAAATCTCCAACATAGATATTGCAGACTTCCGGCTAGCACATGGATGAATTTAGTGCTTCTATTCGGTTAGATTAGCATGAAGTAGAAACAGATAATTATTCGGGAATTAAGTGATTACATTAAACGGTGCGGAATACGCTACTAAAGCTTCCAACCGAATAAACATTTAATAACAAATATTTACCTTTTCGGAAGTTCTAGACTGAGGCCCGGGCTTGCTTTTGCATCCTCTCTTCCGCTGCTTCTTGCCTTGACTCCCACAATAATCCTCTTCTCCACTGTTTTCTTCATTCGCATCTGCGCCTCCTTCGCCGCGTTCTATCTCTTTGTCATGGGATCCATGAGGTAAAAGTGTTGATTGAAACGATCTCCGGCGGAGGGATCTACGGACTGGCAATTGGAGTGAACAATCTCCAACCTCCAGCTGTTTTCCATGCTCAGAGGATCTCACCTCCTCCCTTTGCTGAGACATTGCCTTGCACTTCCGAGTTCCCTTCTTAGCCGCAACCACTTCGTCGTCTCCACCAGCTTGATCCTCTCCTTTGACACTGCCTGGCGATCCAATTCCAAAGATGGTCGACTGAACCAATCTTCGGGCAACGGGCTTCTGATGTGGCGTGCAGGAAGCATCACCATCAGCTACCGGCAGCTCCAATTCCTGGAGCGATAGATCCATGAGACCAGGTCTACTTTGAATTACGGTTGGCGGACTCCTGACCGGGCGATGAAATTCTAGGGTCTGCCTCACTGTTACAACGGGCAAATAATAATTTAAAACTGGGATGTCGGTCAGCAGAGTTTCTGCCGGAAAGGCCTGAGGTCAGGCACGCAGGGGATGGGGGGAAGCCTTTCCCACCCGTGAATTCTGGTATTTGGGGAGGCGAAATTGAAATTATAATAAAATAATGAATAAAATTTTCCAGTTATATGATTTCAAAAAAGAAAATGGGCATGCACTCATAAAACCGGTAATTTATGATAAATTGGGTGTCAGTATGGGATAATCAAAGAACGAATTAAAAAAATCAGACAATTATACTAAGTTGATTTTGATTAATAAATATTGATTTTAATAACTGATAACTAAAAACAATAATTGAATTTATAATATTTTTAATCTTCATTAATTTAATGTTTAAAATAATATATGCATTTTATTATAGTGATCCAATAAATAAAATATTTTTGCTTTCCAATTTACCAATGTGTTAGAACAAGCTATATTATTCTTTAAGTTCAATGATTTATTTACAGTTTAGGAATTTCATCCAACCCTAAGCACATTTTAAACTAAACAAGACTTCCAGAATTCAGTCTCTTCTGGCAATGCCTTTGTACCAAAACTTTCCATTATCCTAACTCATAATTGACAACCAGGTGGTTGATTGGATGGTTAATCAAAAAATGAAATAAAAATAACTGAAAATTGGTTATAAAAATGAAAACCCAAAAAAAACATGGTTATTTAAAAGCCACATTCAGTTTTAACTGAAATATATGTTTGCTCACTCCTTAAGGAAGATGTTTATATTTCTTAGGGGGGGGTTTACCTAAAATTCTTCCATTGATCAATATCTTAATCATTTCATGTTTATATAATCATTTCAGATCCATTTTTTTGTATCACGCTCTGTCACACCCCCGGTATAAGGAACCAGGCACGGAGCCTCTTTTGTTTTTATCCTTTGGAATTTCGGATCGCTCGTAGATCGGGAGTGGTGTTTTTGTCGGTTGGTGGCAGCAAGAGGCCACCGGCTAACCGGTGCATACTGGCAGAACACCTGCATGTCTGCAGGTGCCACCGGCCAGCCGATGGAGGCCATGAGGTACAGGCGCCTGTACCCAGTGACTGGGTGGTGACATCCCTAGGCATGCAAATTAGTAAGGGCTAATATGTCATTTTAGCCCAAAATAATTATTTCAATCCTCCAATCCTCCTCACTCGACCCTAATACGATTTCCTTTGATTTATAGGCTCATTGGTAACGATTTTGACTCTTTCCCTCTTCTCATTGGATCTTTGTGCCGATTGGAAGCTTGGATCTTCGTTGAGTTAAATCCGCTAAGTGGGATCCTTTCTAATATGTTTTATTCTCTTCTTCTCTATGTGTTTGATGCCTTATGAGACTAGATCGTAGGATCTAGCATGGACATGGAGGATTGACGTTGTTTATATCGAATCTAGGTTCTTTAGGATCTGATCTCTTCCTCTCTCATCACCGGTCTAGAAGGCAATGAGGTTTTCATCGATCGTGAGATAGGTGTTTCTATCCTATGGCCCATCCGTTGGCAATCCTTGTGTTCTTATGCTTTCCTGTGGTTTTTATTCATAAAATTGAAGAATGACATAGGCATCGATGGAAAGTGTTTTCAAAATGGGTTTTCTTTAAAAACTAGAATTTATGCACACAACGTGTTTGACAAAATTGTAGGTTTTGGGCGAAGCAGAACCGTCCTTTAATGGTATAATCAACTCAGATTTTAGTCTTAAATCACTTGTAATCGTTGCTTTACATGATCAAAGCGCCATGTCCAACAAAAACAGTAGATTACTTGACTAGATTAAAACGGCAAAACCAAAATGGGAAGAATCTTCACATGTAATTTATAATTAATTTATCAACAAATATAGAATTACCTCAACGCGTAATTCTCTCTTCGTTGATGATTCGGTGGAACAAATCTCGTCGAACCGTCGTTGCATTGCATGATTCAAGTGCAGAATCACTCTAGCGGTGATCCACACATGTACCACAATCTCTAAACGACGTTGTTGAATCATCAAGTGCAAGCACGATCGACCCCAATCGCTTGCGTTGTTTGTGGTTGACTGCAGCATAATTCTTATCAAGAGATGAAGAACTCGTGATGTTCTCTCGTTGGCTTGAGAGAGGAGGGGATAAGATCACTCTAGATCTCATGATCTCTCTTTACAGTTTGAAAGAGTCTGGCTCTATCCGTTGTGCACATCAATTCTCACTTAAAAAAGAGATACAATTAGATTTTCATTATGACGAATTTAGGGTTGGAAGATTGCACACTCAACCCTTACCAATTTTAATATTCTTATTTGACCTCATGTCCATTAATAATAATATTATTATTAATCGTTTGACATGTGCAACACATTAAAAATATAAATAAATATCATTTATATTATTTCCAATCGAACCATTAAACTTTGTCTACTTTCCCTCGCCGACATTTACCGATCCTCGAATAATCATTATTTAATAAATAAATATCACTGCATGATTTCTATGACAAAAATAAATAAATATTACATTTGTCAAACTTACAAACAAATATTTATTTTTATTATTTAACTCGCTTATTCTTTCGAATAAGTTGCGATTAAATTGTGGCGATCAATCAAACCCGAATAAATATTTATTCTAACCTGTAAAATTCAATACTAGAATTTAACCGAGATTGAAGATACACTTAGTATGTGACCCTTTAGGCGTCTCTCTCAGTGACATTAGGTGTAACCGCCCAAAGTCCAAAGTTAGAATCTAGCAACACACCAAGACGTCCATAGAGAAAGAAATTAAGGTCACAATGACGTCCAACCTCCTACGAACGTTTACCGTGTAATATAATTCATTTATCACAATATCCCGAATCAAGCAGCTAACCACCCGGGGGTGAGATTTGGCTTCACCAACCGTGCGAGGTATAGAAACTGTCTCCAGAGCGGACAGACCCCTGTATGAAGAGACAAATAGAGCAGTACTCTGGCAGGAGCGAGTACCTTTCCGGAGGGCAATGGGCAAGTCCTCGGGTGGCGGAGCAGGAGCAGCGGACGAAGTGGGAGCATCAGTGTCACGGGCCGGAACGGGGGATACAGTCGAAGGACGGCGGGAGTAGACCTGACCAAAATGGGTGTCAACAGGGGTTGACGCCGGTGGAGGAAGGGTGATGAGGGGAAGACAGTGATCAATAGCAGAGTCAGGAGGAGAGGGAAAGGAGAATGGAGAACCCTCAACAAAGGAGACATCCGCGGAGATGACATACCGGCGAAGGTCCGAGGAGAAGCAGCGGTATCCGCGCTGAGTGCGGGAATAACCAAGGAATATGCAGCGGAGGGATTTAGGAGAGAGTTTGGTGCGGCCAGGACGAGTGTCACGAACATAACACAAGCAGCCAAACACTCGAAGAGGGAGGGAATGAAGAGGGAGAGTGGGGAAAAGAGCCCAAAAGGGAGTCTCCCCCTTAAGGATAGAAGAATGAAGGCGATTGATGAGGTAAGTAGCAGTGAGAATGGCATCTCCCCAAAAAAGCAGAGGCACCTGTCGGTGGAAGATGAGGGCACAAGCAGTCTCTAGAATATGTCGGTGTTTCCGCTCGGCCACGCCGTTCTGCTGGGGTGTATCAGGACAGGAGGTCTGATGAAGGATACCATTTGCCTGGAGAAACTGCCGAAAGGAAGTAGAGAGATACTCGCGCCCATTATCCGAGCGGAGACATTTGACAGAGATAGAAAAACGGTTCTTAATTTCATTGAAAAATGTTTGGAAGATGGAAAACACTTCGGAGCGTTCTCGAAGAAGGTAAAGCAACGTCATGCGCGAATAGTCATCAATGAAAGAGATATAGTATTTATATCCCAAGTGACTCAGAATGGTACACGGGCCCCAAACATCTGAATGAACCAGATCAAAGGGGTGGGATGCCCGTGTATCCGTGCGAGGAATGTAGGAAGAGCGATGATGTTTCGCAAAAGAATAGGACTCACAATGAAAAGTAGGAGTCCGATGGAAGTCCGGAAACATCTGATGAATGGTGGATGCAGGCGGATGTCCCAATCAGGAATGAAGATCTAGTGCCCGAGAAGAGGTAGACGTGCAAGCAATGGGTGCTGGTCCCTCGAACATGTAGATCCCGTCTCGAAGCCGGCCTCGACCAAGTTCCCGGTTCGTAGTCTGCTCCTGAAACACAACACCAGAAGATGTAAATATGGCCGCACAGTTATAATCCTTAGTCAGTTTACTGATGGAAAGCAGATTAAAGGGACTGCAGGGCACATGTGCCACAGAGGATAGGTGTATCAATGGAGTCAGGGAGCATGCGCCGAAGCCCACTATGGGGATAGTGGAGCCATCAGCGGCGGTGATGGCTGAAGAACCGACATAAGTGCAGTAAGACGTCAGCATACCAGCATCACCGGTGAGGTGGTCGGAGGCACCTGAGTCTAGCAGCCATGCAGGGGAGCAATGACTGACCAAGGCAGTGGGACAAACAGTACGGGCCAGAGAAGCCGAGGAGGGAGCGGGGCGGACAGAGGCCGGTGGATCAGGAGGCCGCCTGAGGTCGGCCATAGAAAGGGCCAGAGACGGGAAAAGAGAGGCGACAGTCGAGGACGCGTCCCGGACCGCGGGTTGTCCCTGCCGCGGGTGCTGAGATGGTCGTCCATGCAGGACCCAACATCGGGCGATCAGGTGGCCAAACTTGCCACAATGGTGACAGAAGGGACATGGACGACTTGAAGCACGGCCACGTCCCGAGGAGTCCGCCATGGAAGCGCCGAGTAGCTGATGCAGCGGGCCGGCGGGATGATCGGGCGCAGGACGTGCGCGTGCGGGAAGGGCCGCCGAAACGAGGGCGCTCTGCCGGGACGAGGGCGTGCTGCTGGGACAAGGGCGCTCTGCCGGGAGGGCCCGCCGGGACAGAGGCTGAGGGCGCCTGCTAGGGTGAAGGCGGCGGAAGGGGGGGGGGGGCGCAGGGCGAGAGCAGCGGGGGCGCTCAGGAGGCGCGGGGCAGCGGGAGGCGCGGGGCAGCGGGAGGCGCGGGAGGCGCTGGAGCTGCGGGAGGCGCCGGGCTAGGAAGGAGGGCCGTCAGGGAGCCGAGAGCCGCTGGGAGATGGCGAGGGCGCCGGGGCGAGGGCGAGGGTGTCGGGGCGAAGCCGAGGACGCCGGGGCGAGGCCGAGGACGTCGGGGCGAGGCCGAGGGCGAGGCGCCGAAGCGAGGCTAAGGGCGAGGCGCCTGGGCGGGGCGCCGAGGGCGGGATTCGCCGAGGGCGAGGCGTCGGGGCGAGGCGCCGCAGCGAGGCGCCGGGGTGAGGCCGACGAAGGCGATGCGTCGGGACGAGGCGCCGGTCGGGGAGATCGCGCGCCTAGCAGGAGGGCGACACGGGGAGCCACAGGGGGGGCGATGCGGGGAGCCGGGACGCCGGGGAGCCGGGAGCCGCGTCAGGTGTTGCAGAATCGCTGGGAGACACAACGACAGAAACGAGAAAAAACGAAAAGAAAGAAAGCAAGGGACACAACGATTTACGTGGTTCGGGAAAAATCCCTACGTTCACAGGAGAGGCAGAATTTCACTAATCGGGAGCAGCAAATTACAGAGGATTTTCAATAATGAACCCTAGCTCGAAAATGGGCTACATATGAAGAAGACGATCTACTGTTCTGAATAGTAGTCCGCGTTGCAACAGTGATCGGCGGCTCACTTTGTCAAAAGTGCTACAGTGTCTGCCTGTTGGAAGTCAAAAGCGCTACAGTACTGTTGACCCCGAAGTCCGCACCGCTACAATGCCTGTCGGTGTCGGTCAGTCAGCTCCGCTACAGTGGTCAGCATTGCTACAGTGCCCGCGATAGTTGCGGGCCACAAGCATTCGGCCCAACCGGATCGGGCAACACCAATCCAACATCAGGCAGGAGGGCCGCCGGAGGGAGGGCTGCCTGGAGGGAGGGAGGGCCGGGAGGGAGGGCTGCCGGGAGAGAAGGGCAGTGCCAGAGGGGGGAGAGAGGCGGGGCCGGTCAGAACCGGGAAACCGCTGGGAGGGAGGGTCGGGAAGATCCCTCTGATACCATGTTATTGGTGAATTCCCCTTACCTCAATGTGAGGTGAGGATGTTCTTTTATAGAAGAGTAAAACTAAATACAGAGAGGGTAAGTCCGATGTGGGACTCAGAAATACCCAATAAAATGAAATGGGGTCCAACAAGTTTGTTGAGGGTTGTTGGTTGTTAGGGTGGTTGTTAGTTGTTAGTAAGTTGTTAGCTGGCTGGACAGCTGGGTTATAAATAGGAGGGGATGGATGTAAGAGGGGGATACGATTCATTTGTTGGAACTACAGCTGGCTGCTAGGAGCTGAGTCTTGGGAGGTCCTGGCTGGTCTTCTCCGGAAAGTGGTCTTGTAAAGACCCGGAAATTTCAAGGAAAATTTTTCTTAATTTTCTTTGGAATTTTACAAGAACGCAGTTTCTGACGGCGCCTGATTCCGAGGCCCGGTGTGCCCGGAATTAATTTCCGAAGTTTGGCTCAGGTACGTTCAGTGAACGAGCGAGCGGGAATTTCTATCTTTTGAACCGGTGCTCGGAATTGAAATCTGATTGCACCGATGAACTCGCAACGCCGGTAATCGCTTAAGGGAACCTTTACCGTAGTTGCGTTTTGTGCGGGTTGAGAGTTAGTTTTGGGGAAATTAAAATGAAGTTAAATAAAATGTGGAAACACATTTTATTTTTTATCCATGTTGGTTATATCCTCCCAAAGGGAGTTAGAGGTGGGACCCACATCCACTTAACCTCCCTTGAGAGGATTAAGTGTGGTGGGGCCCACACGAACCCTAACTCCTCAACTCCCCTCTAAACCCCCCACAACTCCCACTTTAATGTTGACAACTTGTTTACTTAATGAGGTGAGTTAAGTGTGGTTTAATTGAATTTCAAACTTTTGAAATTCTTGCCAACACTTTGCATTTAATTAATTAAACCAACTTAATTAATTATTTTGGGTGTTTGATTTCTTTTGAAATCATTTTGCCAACATTAAAATGAGAGATTCTATTCTTCTCTTTGGGTTGGCATAAACTTTGTGGGGAGAACTAAGGAGAGGAGAAGAACTTTTGGAAGACCTTCAACCTCTCGAAGAAGAACGTCCCTCATCTCCGAAGAACGTGAAGCAACATCTTCTTCATCGTTCTTCAACCGAGGCAAGGAAAGGGAAGCGACGCCCACGACATCTCCAACGACCTTTATCCGCGTCAAAGGAGAAGACGTCGCCTGCGAAGAACGTCGCCAACGACGAGTACCCTTCTTCCTTTCCAACGCATGAGCGTGAGATTGGAAGTGTGTGACGAACACGACAATCGAGGAATCGATATCCGCCCTTTTTCCAAGATCGTCAACGAACGACAATTACGAGGTAGGGGTTTATTTATTTAATTGTTCGTGAATACAAACTTGGTGATAATCGTGGATTAAAACCCTTTTTGTTATCGAATAACACGAGGGGGTCGGACCGCACAAACACGGCCGACCCTCCTTTTTCGTGATCGATTTTTGAGGTTGATACGAGAAGGCGTGGTGTCGTCGCACCACGCGGGTATCTTGCGGCAAGTATTGCGCGGCGCCGTCGCGCCGCGCCGTGGAAATAAATCCAAGAACGCGACGCCGTCGCGTCGCGTCGAAGGAAGTCGAAGGCGCCGCGGCCGCGGCGGAGGGGAGCGGTGTCGTCGCATCGCGCCGGACAGCATAGGCCGCGGCCGGTTCCGGGCCGCGGCGGAGCAAGATGACCGGCGGCCGGCACCGGGCCGCCGGTGTCGGCGAAGGAAGGACCGGCCGTCGCCGGTCCTTGCTGGCGGAACCGGCCGGCCAGTGCGGGCCGGCCGGGCAGTAGAGACCGGGGGAATTAATTCCTCCGGCCGGGTCTTCAAGCGAACCCAATTAAGGGGCCGCGGTTTCACAAAGGGGGGGGGCTTTGCCCCCCGCGCGCGGCACACATGCGGCGCCCAGGCCGCGCCGCCGTGCCGGTCCGCGCCGCCGGCCGGGCCGGATTTTCTGAGTCGGGCCGGGTCGCCGCCCGAACCGGGTCGACCCGGTTCGGCCGACCCAGGGGGTCGGGCCGGGTCGGCCCGGGCCCAGACCCCCCAGTTTCGGACCACTTTCGTTCAAATGCCCGTATCTTGGGCTACGGGCCTCCAAACGACTCGCCGTCAGCGGCAACGCGATCCTTGGATCGAGACGGTCGTTTCGGTATATCGCACTCAAGGTTTCGTATTACTTTGAGTTCGGCCGGGTTTGTTCGTACACGAAACCAACCGGGCCCTCGGATCGGAAACGCTCATATTTTGAGCTACGGACGTCCGATTGACGTGTCGTCAGCTTTGTTGAGTTCCTCTTAGTGAGACGGATCTTTTGACATACTCCGCCCGAGGTTTGGACGCAGGTGGAGTACGGTCGGGTTGGTTTTGCCTTAAAAACCAACCGGGCCCCTGGAACGAAAAAGTCAATAACTCTCAGACCGGGCGTCCGATTAACGCGCCGTCTGTTGCGTTGAGTTCCTGTTGACGATACGGAACTTTTGGCATCCTCCGCCCGAGATTTGGATGCAGATGAATAGTGGCCGGGTTGGATCGCACTGAAATCCAACTGAGCCCCTGGAACGGAAAAGCTGATACTTTTCTAACAGAACGTCCGTTTGACGAATCGTCAACGGCGTTGGTGATCTCGATGAGAAACGGTCCCTATGAGTATACCCTACGAGAGTTCGGGGTACAGTTGAGATACGGCCGGGTTTGGTTCGCTCACGAAACCAACCGGGCCCCTAGGACGAAAAGGCTAATAACTCACAGACCGGGCGTCCGATTGACGCGCCGTCTGTTGCGTTGAGACCCCTGTGACGAGACGGTCCTTTGAGATACTTCTTCGTGGGACTTTGAGATACTTGGAGTATCGACCTGTAGCTCGTGGAGCGGACCCTCCCAGTGACGAGCGTGCGGAGTACGGAGACCGTGTAGCTGACTGAGACCTGACGACTGCGTGACCGACTCGACTTGGAGTGAGTCAACTAGCCCAGTGGACGGAGCACTACTTTCTGAGATGCAGACCCATGGCGGACGGAGCACTACCTGTGTGACAGTGCAGACCCGCAGTACTCGTCCGGAGAGTACCTCAGCAGGCTACTAGGGGGTGTGCATTATTGTGTTTGGGTGACATACCTCGACGGGAAGCACTACTGTGTCTGGGTGACTGACCCGCGGTACTCGACAGGAGGAGTACTTCAGCAGTCTTAGGTTAGTGAGCAGTACCTCGGAGTCGTGATAGGACCACTGTACACTCCAGAGACGGAGCTTTTCAGCAGTTACGGTTTCGATAATGAAAATCCTGGTTTGAGCTGAGACTTTTGACCTTTGTGTATACCTCATGATTGAGATGGGTCACTTGATAACTTAGGTATATGTATGGGCATATACCTGGGTAGTGGTTATCCGTTGATTTCACAATTCTTGTGTTTCCTCATGATTGAGATGGATTACTTGATAACTTAGGTATATATATGGGCATATACCTAAGTAGAGGTTATCTGTTGAAATCTTCTTTGTGGTTATCCTTGTTGGTTTAGTGAGACCTTGAGGGTCTCAGGGTCCCTACTGAGTATCGTTATACTCACCCCTGCACAGGCTATGCCCGCACCTCGTTGTGTCGGTTGCAGACGACGGGCAGTGCTGACGGAGGCCGAGGGTTCGAGGACGAGTCGGTACCCGAAGGTGGACTACACGACGAGTCAGTACCCGGAGGTGGACTACACGACGAGTCAGTACCCGGAGGTGGACTACACGACGAGTCAGTACCCGGAGGTGGACTACACGACGAGACGACTCACAGAGGAGGTTGACGGACGAGAGCGTGGAGGAGGCTATCTGTACCTACCCTTCAGGTAGGATCTGTGGTGGACGACCAGGAGATGCGCTATCTGTACCTACCCTTCAGGTAGGACCCGAGGAGGACGACCCAGGAGTTGCTTCCTTCTTCCAGCTGTTTGTCTTTTTGCTGTTGTACCTTGTTCAGTTGTAGTTGTACTTTCTTTTGGGTTTGTATTCTGGCCCTTTTACTTTTCAGCATTTCTTTTGTACTTAGTGTTTTGCTTCCGCTTGTACTCTGTGGTGCTTGTTTTCTTTTATAAATGTAATGTCTTCCCAGTTATCGGGATTTTACGTCTTTGGTGCTAGTCGTCAGCCTCTAGCCTATGGAAGGCGGGCTTGGGGTAGTCACGGCACGGGCCCCGAGGAGGGGTCGTGACAGGTCTTCTCTAGGAAGGACTTCTTCCTTCTCTCTTATTCCCTCTACTTCTCCCTCCTGTCTTTTTGTGCTCAGTTCTGTAATTCCATTAGTTTCTTATACAGATTTCAGTTTGTTATCCATGTTTTCCTGTTGTGCGTCCATTATTAGGCAATAGTCCTAACAGTTTCAAAGCGAATTCGACCTCAAAAGGCCAAAAAATCCCTCTAAAGACTGTTTCGCGAAGCCCCGATGCTTCATGAACGGTCGGAGCTCGCAGGGCTCCCTGGCCATGCGTTACATTTGCGAACGCGCAAAGGTTTGACGGTAAACCTCTACGCAACAAGTTTTGGAGTCACAAAGCGCTTCGCGAATGCGCGAACGGTTGACAGTGTCTTCTTGAGTCCGATAGAGCTGCACCCGTTCGCAAAGCCCACAAATTCTTCGTGAACCGCTTCCAACCTTCGTGAAACCCCTTGCCTATAAAAACCTCTTCAGTCCGCTATTTTAGGGACGATTACCCAACCTTTCAACTTCCGAATTACTCCCAATTCATGATCCATCTGAGCAACGCGAACCAGACCAAAAATAGATCACCCAAGGTACCTGAGCTTCACAAAACTCACTTTAATGTGTTCTTGAAAGCCTCCACCCCAGGTGGAGATGCCTTTCACGAAGGCCTACACCCATTGCGAAGGAAGAAGACCCTCAGAGGCTCTTGAGGCTTCACGAAGTATTCACCCTTCGCGAAGCACTCCTCTCATGAACCGGGACTTCATCATGAGGCAGGGTCACCCTGTTTCGCGAAGCCTACTCATTCGCGAAGCCCTTGACCTCCACGAAGCACCTAAGTTTCGTGAAGCACCTCTCTCTGAGACCCTAAGCTTTGCAAAACCTCCCTCCTAAGCCTCTCCATGCTGCCTCCCTTCTGTTGACACCTCTTCGTGAAGGTTGAGTGCCCTGAACCCCACTCCAATCCAAGATCAGTTCAGCTACACCTCGAATCCCTATGTGGTATGTGTCACCCATTCTTGTAGCCCACTCCACTTCAAGTGGAGCCGGAGACTCCCACCTACCTCTTGCTTCTCAGCATAGGTACGCTAACGCTTGTTGCTTCTCAGCATAGGCACACTAACGTGGACCTTGTGATTGGTCATTCCTCCCATCGTTATAACCTGACAGTGTCAAAGTCATGCTCCGCCCAGAAACGCATGATGTAAAACTGCCTAGTCCCAACGTCCTCAACACATGACGTTAAACTGTAGCTTTACCCTGGGCAATAAGCGCAAGATGCTCCGTGTATGAGTGGCATGGGATGGTCTCCACATCGTCTGCCCTCACATGGAATGAGATCCTCCTCACAGGGAATGAGATCCTCCTTGGGCAACTTTCACGCGTAAGCCTCACACCATCTCGCATTGACGCTTCTTTCGCGACACAAGCGTCAGGTCTACTGCTTCCTCTTATTTCTCACACAGACCATGACTTACGTGGGCTTAGAGGTTAGTGGCGATCATGACATCCTCCTAATCGCCGCCATGGGCATCCTCCTGAGTGCAAGCCCCAACAACCATACTCATCCTATGGGCTGTTTTCACGCGTAAGCCCCAATCACATGCTCCTTTGGGCCTCCTCCTTAAGTATAAGCCTCAGCTCGTTCTGAACTGTGTGGGCTTTGATTCCCAACTAACTGGGATACGTAAAAAGTCTCTCTGAAGTCCAAACCCAACATCTACATCAATCCTAATTTTATCTGAGTCACGTCCCCAGTAAGATCGTGCCCCTCACCTGGGAGACCACATCTCCTCCAGGTCCCTCGGGCAACTCAATGCATAAGCCCCACACCAACTCCAACCAAGAGCAATCCTCTTGTGAAGGGCAACTTTCACGCATAAGCCCCACATCATCCCTCATTGATGCTCCCTTCGCGACGCGAGCATCGTTACTGCACGACGTTAAACTGCATTGACCGATCAAGGTATGACATCTTCCCTTTAAGGGACACACCCCTCGGATCCGCCTCCACGGGGCGTTCTGATTCATCCATCGGTAAACCTTTAAGGTGCTCCCTCCTAGGGATGTACCTCCCTGATCCACCCCAATGAGTGTTCCGATCAACCTTCATGGTGTGACATCTTCCTTTTATGGGACACACCCCCCGGATCCGCCTCCACGGGACGTTCTGATTCATCCATTGATAAATCTTTTAAGTGCTCCCTCCTAAAGATGTACCTCCCTGATCCACCCCAAGGGGTTTTCCGATCAACCTTCATAGTGTGATATCTTCCCTTTATGGGACACATCTCCCGGATCCGCCTCTATAGGGCGTCTTAATCCATCCATCGGTAAACTTCCAGGTGTGACATCTTCCCTTCTAGGGACACCTCCTTGATCTGCCTCCATGGGACGTTTTGATCAATCAACTTCGTCTCCATAAGACATTAAACTTATGACCCCAAATACATACCGCATTCAAAACATGGGACGCCTTAGGTGAAAGCCTTGAAAGATATGCGTCCATGGCGTCAATTACCTCATGCAAAACACGGGATGCCTAAACTGAAAGCCTTAGAAGATATGCGCTCATGGCATCAGCGACCTCATGCAAAACATGGGATGCCTGAGGTGAAAGCCTTGGAAGATATGCGCTCATGGCGTCAGCTACCTCATACAAAACATCGAATGTCTGAGGTTAAAAGTCTTGGAAGATATACGCCTTCAGCGTTAGATACCTCGTGATCGACACGGGATGTCTTAGGTTCCACGCCTAAGATGCCTCCATGAGATGTCCTCCTACGAGAAAGAATACAGGTGACCAATGTTCTCAGCATCCAAACA
Source organism: Viscum album (assembly GCA_963277665.1). Taxonomy (NCBI): domain Eukaryota; kingdom Viridiplantae; phylum Streptophyta; class Magnoliopsida; order Santalales; family Viscaceae; genus Viscum; species Viscum album. The sequence continues at coordinate 55,946,064 of OY728154.1, forward strand.
TGTCAGCGATGTCCAGCGTGACTACTCTCCTAACTGAAGGTTGGTGCCCTGCCCAAATAGAAAGAATATCCAGACAGATACGGTGTCATTAACCGATGTCTACAAAGAGATGGCACCGAGAATGAGTTCAACGAACATGACTTAACTCTATGAGGGAGGCCCGGACTAGGTGACAAGTTCCAAAGAGGAATCCATATAAGAAGGAACTGACATCCCACCATCCTGTTTTGATCAAAGAGCAAACATCGCCGATCAAAGTGATGAAAGTCAACCGCCTTTAGAAAGCGGGAATGCGGGGTAACAAGCATGCCAGCGCACATTAACAAGCAGGCGGTGGCCCCGACGAAAGCGCCGAAAATAGTCATTTTTCCTTCTAAGCAAGCATGACATCTTTCAAGTGATTTTAGCTCAGAAGAGTCTAAATAACCATCTTGACAGAACTTTGTCAACCGATTTTCATTTACATAACCAAGACGGTGATGTCATAGTTAGGTGTTATATGAGTCGTGTGAACAAGATTCGTTATCTATTGTTAGTACTTGATTTTCGTAATTTAATACATAAAGACTGTTATTTAAATATAGCATACCATAGCATAGGTTGTCTTTATAAAAGAAACAATTTTTATTTTTGAACTTGAAAATAAAACCATCTGCATCCAAACATGATACAGAAATTATGTTCTTGATAACCATTGATGCATAATAACAATCCTTTAAAACCAAAAATCCTTCGAAAGGTGGTAGTCACCAATGGCTAGAACATCAAGCCTCGCACCATTAGCAGCTCTCAAATCCACCTCACCTCTAGCAATCTTTCGGGATCTACTTAGTTCCTGCATTTGGATACTAGATGTGAGCACCACAAGTTGTATCCAATACACAATGTGTAGATATTGAAAGATTACACTCGATAACGAACGCACATTTAGCTTCCTCTTGCTGGGTGCAGTCTTCTTCCAGTGGCCTTGTTTGCCACATGCAAAACATACTGTCTCATTTTCCTTGTTCTGCCTCTAGATCTTCCGATCTTCCTTTTCTAGAAAGGATGGTGCTTGGGAGCTTCAGACTTGTTACGAGTCTTGGGCAGCTTCGCCTTGTTCTTCCTGTTCTTATTCACCATAAAGAACACGAGCTTATCACGTCTTTATCCACTTGGCAATCAAAGTAAGAAGTTCTGAAAGACTCTTCTCATTATTGCTCATGTTATAATTAACAATAAAACTGGAGAAAGTCCTGGGTGGTGAGGAAAGTATGAGATTTGGGCGCAACTCATCCGAAAATTTGATCTATAAGATGTCTAAGCGTTCAACGTAGCCAATAAACTTGACTACATAAGGCCCAACTGGCGAAGACTTTCTAAACTTAGTTGTAAACAAAGCATTGAAGATCTCGTATCCCTCTTGTCTCGGCTTCTATTGATAGAGAACTCAAAGGTGAGACATCATGTTATACACATCCATATTCTCATGTTGCTTCAAAAGCTCATTGGTCATAAATGATAGCATGAAACATTGAACATTTGTGGCATCATTCAAATGTTTCTCATAGAGAGACAACTCTTCCTCACTAGCCTCATTACTAGGCGCATCATGAATAGGTTCTTCCAGCACATACAATTTCCTTTCATGGTGTAAGATAACGCACAAACGCCTTTGTCACTCTTGGAAATTTGTGTCAGTGAGAAGGTTATCTTTCTCAAGCATGGATCGCAGTGATGTGTTTGAAGTCATTTTTATTGTTAATTCTACAAATAAGATGAGCAGAGATTTAGTACTTTATCTTATAAAATTTAAACAAATAAATAAATATTATATTTATTAATCTCTCGTTATTTTATCGAAACCCAATAACTCTAACCATTGACTTCAGAATATCCTATTGCTTGGACATTCTAATGGCAAGAATACATATTCCCCTTCTCATTACCCCAACTTTGGTTGGTCAAGCAATTTGAAGGGTTTTAGGTAAGCATTCCAAATGTCAACTGCATTAATTCACAGTTCCTTGATCTGTTGAGTGGACTCGTCAATCCTGAAATCCTTAAATTGTATTTCCTCAATCATTGTCTCTCAGTTACACCAAGTCCTGTTTTGACAGTCAACTCTTGATGTGAACTAAGTTAAGTCAACCCAAAACTTCAAGTTAGAATTCCCCAATAATTGAAAGCACCAATTTTGGTTGGTCAAGCACTTTGAACTATGGTTTGATTCTAACTGTAGTAATGAAAGGTCATACAGACTTAATATTTGTAGTTGAGGGATTTTACCTGTTATGCGTAAATTGCCAATTATTATCTTTATTACATGATTGTTAATATTAAGTGGATTTAGTTAAATGATTAATCATGACTCAAATAATATTTACACAGAAACCAATTTATTTTAGTTCTATCTTGCATGTTTGTTAATTCATTAATTCATATGATCACGACAAAATATTCATAATGAAATAATCATGCAACTTGACATAAATAAAATAATAAAGTGATATGATCATGAACTTTTACTAGTGGTTAGTCTAGCGGATGATAAACTAATTGTCGACCTAGGGAGAAAACACCTTGAACCAATTAAGGTTCGTGTTGCAATTTTTCACTTATCCACCTATGTATCTCTCTTGGATTGGTTTCGCCTCAACTCCAAACTTAAATTGTCTCCACTAACTTGAGAACTTCATCTATTACATATGCTCTTACTCACACGCAAGTCAGGGAAAGGGGTTTACATAAAAGAAACCATGGGCACGCAGGCCAGCAAATTAATTTAATAATAAATTAAAAGAAACCAATCACATACTATAGCAACCCTAACCTTTTACACATAACATTACATGATTTTATGCGTAATTTTACATCGAAAAACAAGCTAAGGATCGTGAAGTCTAGTGTCTTTGAAGACTACGTACAAAAAACTAAAAACATAAAACATTTCTTTATTTAATCTTCATAATGAGCTCCTAACTTCCATAGTGCTCATACATCTGCATAGGATAACCTGAGGATAACATGAACAAAGGAATGAGCTAAAAGCCCAGTAAGGAATTAAGCATAAGAATAAAGCTTTAGCACATTAGTTAAGAAGCATGACATAATGATATAAAAAGGCATATAACGTAATAGAACATATAGAACCATAACATGTATAACATGGGATCATATAAACATGGAACCATAGTAATGCGGCATCAACATAAAACATGAATTTAGCACGACTCAAGGCTCGTTGGAGCACAAATCAAGGTTAACCACCAAAAACGTTGCACATGATAGCACAAGTCAAGGCTAACCGCCAAGACCGTTGCACATGATAGCACAGGTCAAGGCTAACCGCCAAGACTGTTGCACATAACGTTTCATGAGACTCAACTTTACCCAATGCATTGGAGCGCTATCTGAGCACACTCATCTTAACATGTTCATGAATATGTTTGTCACATAAAGAATCATACATAAACAAAATGGTTACCCATGAAAAGAAATCGGTATCATAATCATGTCATAATACATAATAAATGGTTGTATCATACAAGTGTCCATGAAAGTAAGTAATTAAATCATACATGGGCATTCATAAGGGAAAAAGACATATATCATGATAAGTAGTGTCAAACAGAAGTGACAACTTAAAAAAAGGTATTAAAGAAACTTTAGAATTAAAACATTTTAGTGCGGTTTTGAAGAAAATACCAGAGGATTTAAAATAGAAAATGGCATAATCTTTTATATAAAACCAAGAGGGTTTTCATAATAAAGAGATTGATTTTATAAAAATAATGGTGGCTTAAAACAGATGATATTGAGCACTTGAAATTGGGAAGGAATTCGAAACGTTCCTTTAAAACGGGTTTGCTTAACGGAAAGTATTGAGGAAAGAACCATTTAAAAACATGTATATCCCCAAAAGAGATGATGAAAGGGTCTTGATACATGAATTTGGTACATATAAGCATTAGAAGATGTACATAAAAAGAATAGATAACTTTGTTTGGGTAAAAAGAAAAATAAAGCAACCCGAATGAGTAAAGGAGGTTCGGATTGAATCCCTTACGAAACCTCAGCATGGTAACGGATGTACTTAAAAGGGCTTAATGAGAGAGAAAGGGGTTTCTCATCATTTATATATCATGAGGGCAATATGATGGAGGTGCGAAAACATACTCCATCATTAGGTATTAAAAATAAAAGAGCATAACATGGAGGAAATATTTGAATAAAAGTGAGAAATAGAAGATCTTTTACCTTAAGTCCGAAGATGTTCTCCACTTGATATTAATGACCTGAATAATCAAATTACGTTCATTAATTAATAAATCTAGAACCTCTTTTACATGTAATTGATTTAGTATAACCTTTTTAAGTTCATTCATGGCCTTTTTAGTGGGTTAAGAGGTTCAATTTCATTATTTGGGTCTGTTTGTTTCATGATTGGTTTACTTATATACATGAACAGATAATCATGTAAAATGAAGATGGTTGTCCAGAATTGAAGTTATATTTTATTATTAAACGTCCAGAAGGTTACATGGTTGTAAATTTCATTTGGTTACTTGGAGTGAAATTGAATCATTATATAAAACTTTAGTGATAACCTTTTAGGTTAATTGGCGGTTTTTTTATCATAACAAACACATTTTGATTTATAAATCAAAACTATGAGTACAAAAGATTTCAGAACCATAGATAAGATATAATACATATATTATAATCTGGTTCAACCATAAGAATGGCTTAATGACCATAATTAAAGACGATAATAAAAATTGAAAACTCATCGTCCTTGAATGTGGTAAATTAACACATCTCGGATGGTGTTTTTACTACTAGTATAAAAGAAGGGTAAAGGAGAGACGATAACAACTTATTTCATCATCATAACAACATTAAAGCACATGTATAGTACTAGAGTTGTCATAACATTTGGATGGGAGGAGGTAAGGATAGAAAAGAAAACAAAAAAACTTGAAAAGAAAGTAAAAGAATTGAAAAAAGGAATTTACCTCTTGAATTAATCTTAAGAGACTCTTAAAGGAAGAGGATTTGGTCTTTTGAGGAGACCAAGGGCTGATGGACGTGGGAGAAGAGCTTGGGGAGAGATTTGAGCAGAATTTAAGCAAGGCACAAGGCTTGAGAAAAATGAAGAGAAGAGGGGAGTGTGGGTGGTTTTTATAGTGGAGGGGATGAGTGTTTTCTTAATATTTTAATCATTAGTTTATTATTTTTCCATACGACAAACAATAATGACAATTTCATGACCAAAAATAGTAATATGTTCATGTGAGTTCGAACCAAGGGTGCTTACCTAAGCAATAATGCTAGGAATAGTGCATTTAACTTATAATGTATATATACGGTAAATTACCGTTTTTCACTATTCATAAAAAAAATCACCTTAACCATTTTTCAACGTGTAAAATCCAAAAATGAAATATATTTTTCAAAAATAATTTTCTAAATATGATTAATTTAATTTTTATTAAATTCATAATTTACTTGAAAAATACAAATTTTAAAACTATAACTGATTTTATAATGTTTTCAAAAAATTATATAAGGTCTTATAAAATTATCTTAACCAGAAGACATAAAATTGTTAATTTATGAGCACCTTTTAGGAAAATACATTTTCTTTTAAATTAATTAATTAATTAATTATGACTTACAAAAATACCAATACTTTTTCTATATTATCACTTATAAAATGCCTAAATTTTATTTATACATTCATGGGTGAGGTTACTATTCTTTTGGACGATTTACTATTCATAAGGGTCATTAATATTCATACGGGTATGTTACTATTCATAAAGGTGTGTTACTATTCAACAAAAATTAAGTTTGTGTTATCAGACTCCAAAAATCTTACTGATCGAAACCGTGTATGTCAGATTTTCAAAATTCAAATCACACAAGTGATAATATTATGTTTAAAGGTCACATAGTACTTAGTAGTTTATTATGTTGTGATCTCATGTGATTATACTATATGACTTAATTATACTAAGGAAATTTCCATTGATTAAACTTTGAGTCGTTACACATACAAATGTCTGGTCTAAGCTCATGATCGTCCACATGCAACGAATTACGCATTTAATAAAATAAGCATTCAATTCTAATCGTTCTTTTTTAAAATAAATCGTGCTCGAATCAATGAATTATCTTTTTTAATTAATCAATTCATCTTAATTCTCATCCAAACTTTCTTGAGATTCTCATCCATTATAATTTTAAACAAATTAAATAAAATTATTTATCCCCGTATACTGTTTACTCTTGCAACATATGGCATACACAACCGATCTCGTAATTTCATGACGTATACTATCAGCTTAATGATTACACGGATTACATGATTTTTCTGTCACGTGTTATGATTTAATGCGCGTAGAGTAATAACTGTAATATGACTCATACATGATACGCAGATCTGAACATTACACAGAAATTAACTGAACATTTATATATATTAAAACTCATCACATGACGTGTCATATCAACTTAATGACCACACGCAAGTACATGTTTATAAAGTTTGCACAGTATAATAAATTAATTTTAATTCTGCGTAATTTGGTAAAAGTACACGGTGTGTACATTAGAACTACACAACGCATATGTTTTCTCACCGTCTATACAAGGCACATGCCTGGGGACTCGGTGCGTAATCAAGCCACGGAAAAAGTTGAGTACACGGCGTGTACATAGGCTACACATCATGTGGTCTCCAAGTTACACGATCACCGGTCAGGTAGGCCATGTAAAAAGATACACAGTCTGTCTGTGACTAAAGGATTGCACGCTGTGTACGTCAGTTACTGGACTGTACTCCGATTGACCGTGCGTCAGGCTAACCCGATCAACACACAGTGTATAATTAAATGCACCGCGTATAATAAATGCACACACATTGAATTAATTCTGAATTAATTCTTGATGCATTAAACACTAGTACACGGTGTGTACCCTTGTGTTATCCGACCAGATTTCGAGGCACCTTCGGATGAGATCTTCGAATTTATTTCGTTCATAAAATTAATCGATTTGATTGTATTTACGAGAAACGAAGAGGAAGAAGCAAATCTCGCGATTCGGATTAGAGAACGATTAAACTATAATTGAAAATCAATTAATTATGCGTAAATCAATCAATGATATTTAAATAATTATAAATAATTATGAGATCGCTCTAATACCACTTGAAAGTTTCGAGTGCAGCGGAAGAGTGTGATAGGTCGTGCCCAACATTACTTTTTATCATGATCGATGATCAATCCGAGATCGACACAACGATAAAAGTCATGATCAACGAAATAGAATCAAAGAATATAGATAATGGATAACACGTCGGAACCAGAACGCAGGATCATCACAAATTATTTATAATTAATTTAAGCAATTAAATAATTATCTTGCGAGAATTATTTCTTCGTTGATGGATCGGACAACAAATCTACGTCGTATCATCGTCGCGTTGTAGGAATCAAGAGTGGATTCCCTCTAACATTGATTCACACGTGTTCCACAAATCTCTGAATGTTGTCGTATGAATCTTCAGGTACTGGCGCGGCAGATCATATCGTTTACGTCGTTCGCCTTTGATCGTCCCAAGAATCACTTCCAAAGAATTCTATTTGATCACTCTTGACTTGAGAATGGAATGTGGAGGAAAATCGCTCTATGTTCTTGAAAGCATTCTTAGAGAAGGGAGTTCTCTAAGGCTTCGAGAGGATTCTTCAGATTTTGTTGTGCACAACAAAACAAATAAATTGACTCTCTTGAAAAATAATATAATTGGGTTTATATACCGCTAAAGTTAGAAATAAATAATTGTACAAGTGCCCTTTATTATTTATTTAATCCCTGCGGAACCCAATGTCTATAATAATAATAATACTATTATTTCTCGACATCTAAACTCGCGAATTAAAATTAAATATCATTTATTCAAATAATATTCAATATATATTATTTCTCACTGAACCTATAAACTTGATCCGCCATTCCTCTACAATATTTATCAGGCCTTGAATAATGACTATTTATTTAATAAATAAATATCATTGCATTATTCGCTAATAAATAGATAAATATTATATTCACTAAATAGAAAATAAATATTTATTAAATATTCCGCTCACATGATATTTTCTCAAATAACTGGCGACGAAATATATGTGATAAAGCAAATATGAATAATTATTAAATCACGTGCAGGGATAATATTATTCAACTTGTTAAATAATAAATAATAATATATTATTTAACTTAGATTCTAGATACACTCAGTATGTGACCCTCGAAGCCTCTTTCTCAGTGGTATTAGGCAAAACAGCCTAAAGTCCAAGGTATCTAACAACACGTTAAGGCACCCATAGAGAAATAAGTTAATACTGTAATGACATAATACCTCATTCGGACGCTCACTGTGTAATATAATCTCTTTATCATGATATCTCTAATCAAGCAGGTTGCATGCTGATGTCATCAACTTATGTGCTCGACGTCTTTGACTTTTCGAAAATCGAACTTGCCTATAAAACATCATGATCATGGATTTATTTAGGTTATATCAATTTCATCAAAAGGCATGAGATATCAACTTTCATTAAAGAACAAAACGGACAAATATTTTCTCGCATTATTCATTAATGCTGATCTCATTTTCATAATATCCTACACTGGATATTACCAAGGACGTACATCATGAGAAGGTGTCTCAAAGTCCTATGAGTCTCCACCCCTGATAGCCTCTATCATTTGTGTCCCTCAAATAATATCATCTGGCTATAAAACATATATTTAAAAATACTATCATGGCACTTTCGAGTTCTCATCATAGCGGGGAACTGCTATGACCTTTAAGTGTGACAGCTACTCTTAGGACATTATCACATACTATCACGCAGAAGAGCAATCATGATGTGATAAGAAGTTTATTAATATTCAAAACTATGAATACAGGTTATCATAAAGTACACAAGAAGTTAGCTCTAGAGCACCAACTCCTATAGTCATCCTTTAAGGAGGCGAACCCTATTAACAAATGTGTTGTGTTTGTCTCTTTTCAACATCGGTGAGTATCTTGAGAGAAAGATGATGAATAAGCACGAGAGTTCAAAGAGGTCTGAAAAAACTATAGACACTAATTCACCCCCCCCCCTTCTCAGTGCGCATCACCATTCGCGCAATCCAACGTCTATTATCATCGCTAATGGAAACAAGGCGCACACCTTTGGCAGTCTACTTCATTTTACGCAACACCTTTAGCATGCAACTTCATTTTGCCCCACGCCATGGCTAAGGTGAGTTGCAGACAACCATGGTGCTACGCCATGCATTATTGCACGCCTTTGAGAGATATGACTGCAGTGGTATGCAATGTTTCACATCATCAAATATGTCGAGGAAACCAAGTTCGGGACTCTTGTGCTATGATCATGGACACACAAATGTGAAGCCATTTTATGATGTTATTTAAACGGGTTGTGTGCCTTGTTGCAAGCCCACGTCTGGATATATTGCTTTAATTGGCAAAAATTTATTCTTTACTAAGGAGAAAATCATCACATCACACTCAAATGGTGAGTCAAAGTATCAAGGCAAGACACATTTGACGTTTAAAATCTTATGGGCACAACATCTCCTACAAGAGATTGTTCATCTCATCTATAAGCTTGCACACAGATGGTGCAACAATCATGCAAAAATCAAGATTGTTGTGAATCTGATTTTTCATTAGAGGACTAAGCATATCGAGATTGACTACAGCTTTGTTTAATAAAATTTTAAAAATAAGACTTGATAATAAATATATATATTCCAGCTTGACGAGTACTATAATAGTTTTTTATCTAGTTTGTGGGTGTGTTTGGGTGTGCCCTTGATAGGTGTACGTGGCTAAACAGGTGGGGCTACACAGGTGGGGATCAAGGGGAACATGTTAGGGGATCCTGAGGGGAATATTCTAGGGATCCTAGGAGGAATATGTTGGGGATCCAGGGAATATGCTGGGGGAATATTATAGGAGGGGTCATGGTTGTTAGAAAGGGTTATTATAAGAAGGGCAGGGCTGGAGAAAGGGGGGATGGGAAGGATTATTCTGGAGAGCGGTTCAGCTTCTAAGCTTGAGATCTAGCCGTAAGGCTTAGGCGGAAGTTCCTAGGGAACTCCCGAGTATTTTCTCATCTTCCTTTCCCACCTCTCAAGTCTTCTTCTTCCTCCTCGTTTGTTGTAATTCTATGTGTTGGAGTCTGCATCCCACATCGGACTTGAGGTCCGGTGTGGTCTTTTTTATTTGTTATAAATACACCCCAAGGGCTCCTTTGGAGAGAAACCTTGGGGGGTTCGGTCTCTCTCATTTCTCAACCTACATGGTATCAAAGGAGGTTTTTTTTTTGAACCCCCAATCCCTCCCTCCCTATTTTTTTTTTCCTCTTTAGGGTTTCCCGTCCGGGGGGCGGCGGCCTCAAGGCCCCGTAGGGTTACCGCCGCCGCCCCTCCGCCTCTGCCCTGCCCAGCTCCTCTCAGGCCCTCCCTCCCGGCGCTCCTCTGCTCCCGGCAGGCCCTCCCTCCCGGCGCCCCTCCCCAGCGCCCCCGCACCCTCGCCCGCGCGGCTCCCTCGCCCTCGCCCGACGGCCCTCTCTCTCCCCGACGTGGCCCGCGCCGGCTCCTTCCTGCGGACTTCCTCCCCGACGCCGCTCCCTCCCCGCGGCTCCCCACGGCTCCCGGCCCTCCCGTCGAACCTCCCTCCTCTCGCGCGGCTCCAGCGCGGCTCCCGGCCCTCCGGTCCGACGCGGCTCCCGCCGCGCCTCCCTCCCGCCCCGACTCCTCCTCCGACGGCCCTCCTCCCGTCGCGGCCCATCCCGTCGCCGGACCTCCACTGCACGCGACGGCCCTCCGGACGGATCTCCTCCCTCCGGCGCCTCCCGCTGCTCCAGCGCCTCCCGGCGCCTCCCGCTGCTCCAGCGCCTCCGGCGCCTCCCGCTGCTCCAGCGTCTCCCGGCGCCTCCCGCTTCATCCCGCGCCGGCTCCTCCTCCGGCAGCCCTCCTCTCTCTCCCGTCGTCGGCCCTCCGCGCGACGGCCCCCGCCTTCCCTGCGCGCTCCCGCTGTCCGCTCTCGCTGTCCCTCCCGAGCGTGACCCTCCCGCTTCCAGCAGCCGACCTCCAGCTCCGGCCGGCGACCCCTCTCCGGCGGCCTCTCCCGTCCCGCTCCCCTCCCGGCGACCTCGCCTGCTGCTGTCCGGCGGCCAGATCCGGACAGCTCCGGCCGACTCCGGCCGGATCCGGTGATTTCCGGCCAGATCCAGGCTACTCCGGCCGGCTCCGGCCTGATCCAGAGATTTCCGGCCAGTTCCGGCGATATCCGGACTGTTCCGGGCAGATCCGGGCAGATCCGGCCTGTTCCGGCCAGCAACCGGCCTCCGCCCGTGTTGGCCGCTCCACGCAGGTGGCCTCCTCCAACTTCCAGCGCCGTCTCCCGGCCTCCTGCACCCTCGCCGGCCTCCTCCTGCGGCATCCCCGCCTCGCCGGCATCTCCTGGCACCTCCCGGCAGCCGCATCTCTCTCCGCCGGCACGTCCTTTCGCTAGCGCAGCAACTCGACCACCTAGGATTCGGTCCCCGTTGGCGCCGCCAGTCCCGCAACAATTCTGCGGAATCCCCGCCTCCCGTCGCCGGCCCCGCAAATGCGGTTTTCCCGGTGCTAGATTGGATTTCCCGGCGTTTCATCGACCGGCCCCACTAGTGCGGCATTCCTGGCGTTCCGTCAACCGGCCGGTCTGAGTGGTCATCTGCTGCGCCTGCAACATCATCCATCCATCATCCTGCGGGGGAGCTTTGATCGTGAGGGGGAGCAGCAGCAGCTTAATATTTTATTTCATCTTGTTTTGTCATCAAGCTGGGTATGTCCAGCTTGAGGGGGAGTGTTGGTCTCTGTTTTGTTGTTTTCTTTTCATTCTGTGTCCAAGCTAGGTACACCTAGCTTGAGGGGGAGTGTTGGAGTCTGCATCCCACATCGGACTTGAGGTCCGGTGTGGTCTTTTTTATTTGTTATAAATACACCCCAAGGGCTCCTTTGGAGAGAAACCTTGGGGGGTTCGGTCTCTCTCATTTCTCAACCTACACTATGATTCATTTTATATATAAATACAAGTAGTCCTCTGAATCTATCATTAGCCTGACCTACCGCCAGCTCATCTTCTCGCACAGCGAACGCGCGACAATAGAGACCTCAAACCATCCTCGTTTTGATGCCTTGGACCAACGCCTGGAGAGCCATGAAGCATCCATGTCCAAACTAACATCGACGATGAATTCATTTACAAAGGAGATAGTTGAATTCAGGAAGAGCCTCACTTGGTGACTCGCCTGGAGAAAATGTTAGCACAAGAGGAGACACATCTGTCACTCGCAGTGAATCTGACGACAACACACTCAGCGACAACGGGTGAACCGGTGGTGTCGGGGTGGAATACTAAACTACCGACAACGCGCAGGGTGAGTTTCATTCATTATGTCAATTCAGGGATGACGTGCCACCGCCCTCTGGAATCGATACGTCGCAACAGACCTCAGCGTTGGCAGAATACACAACACATCAGGCAATATTTTTTGCAGACGCAAGCAGGAGAGACTCAACTATGAAACCAGGCACAAGCAGCAAATATCACTATTGACGCACCGCCATCGGTGATCGTTGAGGACACGATCAAGCCACCATTCAGGACCAATGCCAAAGAAACATCAGAACACCTAGAGGTGGCCAGAACAACGACGGTGCGGTGGAACACGATAGTGTCGGAAGAGATCAGTGGCAGGGGGCAAGGTGAGCTCCCTATAACCGATCTCAAACCGAAAGTCGTTCGACCGATGTTGGATGCGGAGGAGACCAACGCACGTTCAACCGAAGGCAGCAACAAAACTTCGCACGAGAGGCGTGCATTCTGGACGCAACCGGTGTGCACTGCAAGTTTTGCGTCTAGTGTGGGCACAAACGTGATCGGGTTATCCAACCTATACGGATTACCTGTTGGATAAGTGTTCAATACACGCAACAGAACCGAAATGGGTCTAGATTTTAGTCCTAAAATGGCGGTTAATTTTTTCTTTACCTCTCATCAAGTAGCTTGCCCACTTTCAACCCTGCGGATGGGACAGTCTCCTGTTGAAGCATTTCTGAATGTCGATCCTGTTGTTTTCATGTCTGCATTGGGAACCAATCCCATAATAGTATTTTCCTTTCAAGCCAACTCCTTTTTGGGCAGCGGAGTTCCACCATTCAGTCCTCATCTCACTGGTGTTGCGGTCTCAAGTGTTTCAAACCCTACTGTTTCCATTATTTCCAGTACTCAGGCACGTTCAGACATGAATTCAATATCCACACTTGCGGCTAACCTTAATTCACAGATAGCAAGTATTGTTGGTACCATGGACGGCAATAACCAGGCTTCCACAGGTGTCCCAACAAATTTTGTCGTTCGGGATCACTTTGTTAAAACCATCTTTGCTCCTAATATGGGAAGCTCCAGCTCCCAGTATGGAAAATTTTGGTTTTTCAGATAAATGCACCGATTTCAGATATTCATCAAGTTTTTCCACCTTGAGGACAAGGTGGATTTTCAAGGGGTGGTGAGGACAAGGTGGATTTTCAAGGGGTGGTGGAGCAAAACGGGTGGGGCTGAGAACAAGTGGGGATCAGGGGGAATATGTTGGGAGATCCTGATGGGAATATTCTGGAGATCCTCGGAGGAATATGATGTGGATCCAAGTAATATGTCCGGGGAATATTATAGTGGAGGCACGGGTTGTTAGAGAAGGTTGTTATGAGAAGGGCAACACTGGAGAAAGGGGGGATAAGATGTTGCGGAATCACCGGGAGACAGAACGACAGAAAACGAGAAAAACGAAAGAAAGAAAAGCAACAATGAACACGGCGATTTACGTGGTTCGGGAAAAATCCCTACGTCCACGGGAGAGGCAGAATTTCACTATGATTCGGGAGCACAGAAATTACAGAGGATTTCCAACATAAAACCCTAGCCTGAAAAAGGGCTACATATGAAGAAGACGGTCTACTGTTCTGAATAGTAGTCCGCGTTGCAACAGTGATCGGCGGCTCACTTTGTCAAAAGTGCTACAGTGTCTGCCGGCTGGAAGTCAAAAGCGCTACAGTACTGTTGACCCCGAAGTCCGCACCGCTACAGTACATGTCGGTGTCGGTCGGTCAGCTTCGCTATAGTTGCGGGCCACAAGCATTCGGCCCAACCGAATCGGGCAACACCAATCCAACATAAGAAGGATTATTTTGGAGAGCAATTTAGCTTTTAAGCTTGGAATTCAGCCGTAAGGCTTAGGCAGAAGTTCCTGGGGGAACTCCCGAGTATTTTCTCCTCTTCCTTTCCCTCCTCTCCAATCTTCTTCTTCCACAACCTCTATTGTCATTCCCTAGTTTGTTTTATATGTAAATACAAGTAGTCCTCTGTTTCTATCAGCCCTGCTTGACCGGGTGAATCTTACCCCCATCATCCCATCAATGTAAAATGTGTATCTCTCACCTGTTTAGGATCTTGAATGATTTATTTCTACTATAAATAAAAGATTCAGCCTCACTCCGAGGCACGGTTTCATGATTTATTATTTCTGTACTTTTTTTTTAAAGGCTCGAGCCAGTACGAAAACTGATGTCAACCTTACACCCCCTAACAATGGTTCATTTTTTTTTTAAACAAAAACAGTTTTATCAAACCTGTACACAATTCTCATGAAAATAATGAAAATAAACTTGTGAAAACTCGAAATGAAAAGAAAGGTCCTTGACTTCAGTTTTATTCTTCTATTTCATGCCTCTAGGAGTACAAAAAAAACAGTATGATTCTATAACAATCTCTTCCAACTTTAATGTTCTAATCAAGATTATATGCAACTACATGCCGCTGAAAATAAATAACTTGGTTCAATGAGCTCGAATAGAAGTATGATTTATCCAAAAAAAATATTTTTTGAAAATAGTAAAATTTAAGGAAACCAGCTTGCCAGGGATTGAATCTTCAGGTGAACAGATTAGATAGTTTCCTTCTACCGCGGTTGCAAACTGTTGATGCTTCTGCTGTCTTCCCTTAAGCCGCTTCTTTGAAGCTTTTTGAAAGAAATCTGACCCTGAAAAATATAAAAAAGAAACTAGCATTAAAAAGAAAATTTGCTAACAAGTCAAATTCATATGATCTCAGACATTCAATAGGGGATAGAGAAGATAATCTACTCACTGTGATTGTCGTCAATCTTCGTGATCGGAGACTCTTTTTGATTTACAGACACCTGTTATCAGCAAGTAGACCTGGTGAAGGATCGTGTAACATCTGTGACTAAATGACCAGACACTCGAACAACATTTAAGTCCTCAAAAACAGCTGTGATATAAATAGACACCATTAAAGTAACATGTCACAGCAGTGAATCACTGGAAATTGCCCAGAGAAATTTTCTCAGCCATGGTGTAACACTGAACTGGAAAGGGTGTTCACCTAATTGCAGCTTCTCATGTACAATTTCAGTCAATGACTCGCATTGATATGATGGAAGTACCCAGACAAAATGATACTTTATTTACAGTACTACTGATTCCAAAAATAAAGGCTTTGGCGCCGTATATGGGTCATACACTCATTTTCCTGTAGAATTTTGGCATCTAATCGTTCAGTGGATCTTTCAAATTCATGATCAAGCTACTCTTGAGAACTTGTAGATAAAAGCGATATCTCCAACATAGATATTGCAGACTTCCGGCGAGCACGTGGATGAATACAGTGCTTCTATTCGGTAAGATTAGCATGAAGTAGGAACAAATAATTATTCGCGAATTAAGTGATTACATTAAACGGCGCGCAATACACTACTAAAGCTTCCAACCGAATAAACATTTAATAACAAATATTTACCTTTTTGGAAGTTCTAGACTGAGGCCCGGGCTTGCTTTTGCATCCTCCCTTCCGCTGCTTCTTCTTGCCTTGACTCCCACAATGATCCTCTTCTCCGCTGTTTTCTTCGTTCGCGTCTACGCCTCCTTCGCCGCGTTCTATCTCGTCGTCATGGGATCCATGATGTAAAAGTGTTGACTGAAACGATCTCCGGCGGAGGGATCTACGGACTGGCGACTGGAGTGAGCAATCCCCAACCTCCGGCTGTTTTCCATGCTCAGAGGATCTCGCCTCCTCTCTTTGCTGAGACATTGCCTTGCGATTCCGTGTTCCCTTCTTGGCCGTGTCCTCTTCGTCGTCTCCGTCAGTTTGACCCTCTCCTTTGACACTGCCTGGCGATCCAATTCCGAAGATGGTCGACTGAACCAATCTCCGGGCAACGGGCTTCTGTTGCGCCGTGCGGGAAGCATCGCCATCAGCTACCGCCAGCTCCGATTCCTGGAGCGACATGTCCATGAGACCAGCTCTACTTTGAATTACGGTTGGCGGACTCCTGATCGGACGATGAAATTCTAGGGCTTGCCAACGGGCAAATAATAATTTAAAATCCGGATATCGATCGGCAGAGTTTCTGCCGGAAAGGCCCGAGGTCAGGCGCGCGGGGGATGGTGGGGAGCCGCTCCCGCCCGTGAATTCTGGTATTTGGAGCGGGGGAATTGAAATTTAAATAAAATAATGAATAAAATTTTCCAGTTGTGTGATTTAAAAAAAGGAAATGGGCATGCACTCATAAAACCCGTAATTAAAAAAAATTGGGTACAATCGTGAAATCGGCACACACACAATGAAGAAAATTACATTAAATCACAAGTTTTGGGACTTGACCCCGCGACCAGCCCCTCAAACCCTTACCACCCCACCACCAACGGTGGGGCACATAAAACCGGTAATTTATGATAAATTGGATGTGTGGTTTGGATGTCATATGGGATAATCAAAGAACGAATTAAAAAAAAACGGACGATTATACTAAGTTGATTTTGATTAATAAATATTGATTTTAATAACTGTAAACAATAGTTGAATTTATTATATGTTTAATCTTCATTGATTTAATGTTTAAAATAATATGTGCATTTTATTACACCGATCCAATAAATAAAATATTTTTGCTTTCCAATTTACCAAGGTGTTGAGCAAGCTATTTTATTCTTTGATTTCAATGATTTATTTACGATTTAGGATTTTCGTCCATCCCTAATCACAATTTAAACTAAACAAGACTTCAAGAATTCAGTCTCTCTCGACAATGCCTTTCTACCAAAACTTTCCATTATCCTAACTTGTAATTTACAACCGGGTGGTTAATTGGATGGTTAGTCAAAAAATGAAATAACAACTGAACATTGGTTATAAAAATGAAAAAAAACATGGTTATTTAAATGTCACATTCATTTTTAATTGAAATATGTGTTTGCTCACTCCATGATGATGTATTCAAAATACTGTATTTATTTTATGACAAGGAAGTTTATATTTATGATGAGTTTTTTACCAAAGATTCATTCATTGATCAATATATTAATCATTTCATGTTTATATAATCATTTCAAATCCATTTTTTTGTATCACTCTCTGTCACACCCCGGTACACGAAACCAGGCACACAACCTCTTTTGTTTTTATCATTTGAAATTTTGGATCGCTCGTGAGTCGAGAGTGGTATTTTTGACAGTTGGTGGCAGCAAGAGGTCATCGGGTAACCGATGCATACTAGCAGAACACTTGCATGTTTGCACGTGTCACCGCCCAAGCGATGGAGGCCTGGGGGTACAGGCTCTCTGCCTGCACCCAGCGACTGGTAAGTGACATCGCTGGACATGCAAATTAGTAAGGGCTAATATGTCATTTTAGCCCAAAATAATTACTAACTCCTCCAATCGTCCTCACTGCGATTTCCTTCGATTTATAGGTTCCTTGGTGATGATTTTGACTTTTTTCCTCTTCTTGCGCTACTACACACATGCTCTTTAACAACGTGCAAATTGGTTATTAACAGCGCTAAAAAAGCAATGTTAATCGCAACGATGATAAAGGAGGGTCCCTTTTATCAACGTTATTTTTAGCGCTGATAAAATTATAGTCGCCTGCAATGTGTTGTTAATTTAACAACACGCCTAGAATCAAAAACTTGCAATTTCAAATGCTACATACAACCTGTAATTTCAAACAATTCTATAATTTCAGACAATGCTACATGCATTTAATTGACACCATGAATACAAAAATATCCACCTATGGTATATATAAAAAACATTGCTATTTACATTTAAAACAAAATGTTTTATGCAATTACATTTACAATTATCCAACAAACATTTTAAAGTATTAATATTTCATCTTTTGACATTTGTGATCCCCTCTCAAAAATGTCTGCCCATGATATCAGCTGGCGAACAAATCATCTCAACCCAAATAAAAGATTCCACCTATCACTACTGGAATTTAGCTTTTTCCCAACGGCAGTATACCAACAGTTTACTTAAACCGTTGGGATATTGAGTCTTTGCCAACGGTTTAAGAAAACCGTTGGCAAAGATAATTTCAGCAGAACTTTTCCCAACGGTTCACTGGAACCGTTGGGAAAAGGAGACATTTCCCAACGGTTCAATGGAACCGTTGGGAAAAGGCAGCTCAAAGTGTGCCTTTGCCAACGGTTTTTATAAACCGTTGGCAAAGGTTTCCCCCAAATTGCAGGCCGCGATCTCCTCTCCCCATTCGCGTTACAGAGCCCTAACGGGAGCAGCAGCAGCCGATTTTGGAGTACTGCCGGCCGGACCTTGAAGCTCTTTATTCAGGTTATTCTTCTTTATCTCAAAAGGTATTCAAATGTTTGGATAGTATTGAAACTTATTTTTATTTTTCCCTTCAGTTTAGACGATTTTGGAGCTACTGCCGGCGCCTAAGGGTGAGTTTTATTGAAAATTCCTTTTTGGATTTTACCCTTTGAACATGGGATGTCATTTGTGAAAGGTTATATAAATCGAATTGATTGTTCGATTTCTGAATTGAATTGTAAAATAAATTAATTAAGGGTATTTTATGGTTTGCATTCCCCTTTTTAACACATGAATGCCAATTATTTTTTAACACATGTTTTAATTGTATTGTCTTGCCAATGTGAGTAAAGTAGAGACTATGCTATGAATCTATGAAATTGGATTGAATTTATCTTATATTTTATGTTACCATGTTAGATATATTATAACTAATGCATGTGATATCTTTATAGTCTTGTTAGGAGTGTTCTATTAAAAATTCCCATGTGAGTGCTTGAATTTTCATTGAATTGCTAGCCATTATGAGTTATGTTGATACCTTGATTATTTTCTTCCTTTATCGTTAACTTAAATGTATATTCTATTATAGTTAATGCCTATTGAATTGTTTATGACAAAATGACTTATATAAATTCGTTTTACAGAATGGACAGAAGTTGGATGTATGAAACCGATCGGATCTCAGATGATTTTCAAAACAATTTGGAGAGCTTTATAGATTTTGCATTTGACAATGCTTCAGATAGTGGTCGCATACACTGCCCATGTTCCAATTGTGTTGGTAGACCTTGGTTGAGCCGTGAAGAAGTCAGCTACCACATAACCAAAAATGGGTTTCAAGCAAACTACTTTCTGTGGTATCACAATGGGGAGAAAACGAAATCTCAAATTGGTGATGATCGAAATGAAAAGACTGGAATGGAGAATTTGTTAGATGATCGGTTTCCGTTTATTCGTCATCATGAAAAAGAAAGGATTTCGACTCAAGAAGACTTCGATATGAGGACAGCTGATGCATCTAGTGAAAATGATGATATTGATAGGGTGAAAAAATTGAATGATGCTGCCACGACTCCAGTATATCGGCAATGCGATAAAATGAAAAAGCTGGAATTTTTAATCCGATTATTTCATGGGAAAACTATGTATGGGATTTCTAATACAGCAATCGATTACATTCTTACCCTCTTGAAGGATTTACTTCCAGATGATGCAGATATTCCCTCAAACCACTATATGGCATGGAAGTTAGTTGAGGAACTTGGATTTTCAAGAAACAAAATTCATGCTTGCCCGAAAGATTGCAGTTTATTCTGGGAGGAAACCGCTGAACGAAATGATTGTATAAAATGTGGCACATCCCGCTGGAAGTCAAAATCTGATGGAACACCATCCCGCGTTCCACAGAAAGTAATGTGGCACTTTCCATTGATTCCCAGACTCCAGAATCTTTTTATGTCTGATGACATATCAATAAAAATGAGATGGCATGATACCGAGAGAAAGAAGACTGATGATGAGTTGGTTCATCCTGCAGATGGATTTGCATGGAAGAGATTTGATGCTCGACATCCTGATTTTGCAGCTGACGTGCGTAATGTGAGGCTGGGTCTTTCATGCGACGGTTTTAATCCGTTTGGGCAGATGCTTACTTCGCACAGCACATGGCCAGTTTTTATACACATTTATAATCTTCCCCCATGGTTGTGTATGAAAAAACCTTTCACTTTCATGAGTATACTCATATCTGGTCCTTCTGATCCTGGCATTGATATTGATGTATACATGCAACCTTTAATAAAAGAGTTGAAGCTTCTTTGGGATGTGGGTGTGCGCACATACGATGCATGTTCGAAAGACATATTTCAGATGCGCGCTGCGCTTATGTGGACAATCAATGATTTTCCGGCTTATGCAATGATGTCTGGATGGAGCACGAAGGGGAAACTGTCATGTCCAGTTTGTATGAAGAATACACGATCCAGAAGACTGAAACATCGTTGTAGTTTCAGTTTTATGGGACATCGACGATTTTTGCCAAAGGATCATCCATATAGAATGAATCGTCGAAGATTTGATAATACTATAGAGACCGATGATCCACCTCAGCGTATGTCTGGAACTGATGTGCTTAATGAATTGAAAGATTTCAGTTTTTCGTTCGGGAAGGGTCAAATGAAATCTGGAAAGAGAAAGAATGTTTCCACAGAAACCTGTTACAATTGGAGGAAGAGGAGTATCTTTTTTGATTTGCCTTATTGGTCAACCAATTTGCTACGTCATTGCTTAGACGTAATGCATATTGAAAAGAATATATGTGAAATGTTGCTTTCAGTTCTTCTAAATGTCAAGGGGAAGACAAAAGATGATTTACGATCTCGACGTGACTTGGTGGATTGGGGCATCAGACCAGAATTGCATCATGTGCGTATCAGTGAAAATAAATGGCAACTTCCATGTGCTTCTTATGTGATGACACCTACTGAAAAAAAACAATTTTTGGAACTATTAGAGACTATTAGAGTTCCTGATGGCTATTCAAGCAACATATCTAAACGGGTCAACAGAAGAGAGTTGAAGCTAAAATCTTTGAAGACTCATGATTATCACGTTCTACTGCATGAGTTGCTTCCAATAGCAATCCGTCATCTTTTGTCCAATAATGTAAGGGTGGGTGTTATTCGGTTGTGCCATTTGTTTAGAGATCTTTGTGCTAAGAAGTTGTCGAAGTCTTTCTTGCAAAAAATGTTGACAGATGCCCCATTAATTTTGTGTGAGTTGGAGAAAATATTTCCCCCATCATTTTTCACATGCATGCTGCATCTGACTGTCCATATTCCAACTGAAATACTTCTCGGAGGACCTGTTTCTTTTCGTTGGATGTATCCAACTGAAAGAAATATGTTCACATTAAAGTCTTATGTTCGAAACAAGAATCATCCCGAAGGTTCTATCGTGAACGGTTACTTAGCTCAAGAATGTATGGATTTCTGTTCAATGTATTTGTCTGATCTTACTACAAGAATGAGCAGACCAATGAGAAATGAAGAAGAACAATATGAGCAAATTGAACCCAGTTTTCCATCACTTCCTCAAACAGGAGGAATTCCTGGATCATATACATTGAAGACATTAAGCCATGAAGAGCGGGAGATGGCACATCGCACAGTTTTGTTCAACTGTGATTTGTTCGATGACTATATCAGGTAACAAAATTGAATATGTATATCTTACATATATATCTGTTAAACTATTCATATTTTTTTATCTACAGGGAACATAAAACAATGATAAATAGGAAGCATCGTTCTTTATCTTTGAGAAGGAGAGAGACTTTGCATAGCAAAGAGTTTTCTGCTTGGTTAAAATTGAAGGTAAAAATATTACTGTTTAAATTAATTATTTCAATATTTACTTAAGTTTAGCTGTCATTTATATTGCAGGTATTGAGTTTGTCTGCTGACTCTGTCTCTGAGGAAATAAGAGCTTTGGCTTTTGGTCCTAATACCGTGGTTCGTGACTGTAAATCAATTGTTATCAATGGGTACAGATTTATTGTCACTGAACGAGCCAAAAACATGAGAACACAACATGATGGTATTATGGTTACTGCCACAACAGATTGTTATGCCAGCGCATCAGATAGTAGACCGCGACTTGAAAATGTGGGTTATTATGGAGTCGTTGAGAAAATAATAATATTGGATTATTACTCTCATGGACGAGTCACAATGATGAAATGCCATTGGTTTGATTCGATGACGAGACATGGCACATTTATTGATGATTGTGGATTTCGAGTAATTAATATGACCCGCACTCTTGCAACCGAAGAACCATATGTGTTGGCATCAATGGCTAAACAAGTTTTTTATGTCAAAGATCAACTTCAACCTGAATTTGGTGTCGTAGTTGAAGTAATTCCAAGACATATTTTTGATGATGCTGATGATGGAATTGACACTGTCCCTATTGCCATTGGAACCAATCCATTTATTTCTTTTGATGACTCCAATAGCTCAATTGTCAGAGTTGATTGTGAACCTGAAGTTGTGGTTGGAAATATATAGAATCATTCATCCATGTTCTCAATTCTTTTGGTTTACCTCGAGTTGGGTTGTTAAGGTTGGTAATATTCATATTTATTTAGTATTGATCACAAATATGTTTTAGCTGACTTGACCGTTATGTGAATTTTCAATGTTTATTGGTTGCTGTTTTATTTGAATTGCATTTTCTAATTTGGAATTGAACTGTATTCAAACCAAATCAAACAATATTTCTAACTTGGTGAACATTACAACTTGTATGTTTTATTAAATTCATTCAAGCTCTTCTGAAACAATTGATAGCTAAATTACCAATGAATCCCCTCATTCCCTCATATATTTAGTTTTTTGGTTTACACATTAATTTTCTTTTTCTAATTAATTACATATTTGTTTTCCAATGCAGGAAATGAAGCCAATTGAAGAGAGACGAAGAAAAAAAATGGCGGAGAACAATCGTCGGATGGAGGAGATGGGCATTCCACCATTAGTGCCTACAGTGAGTACTTTATTTCAAATATATATATATATATTTACAGAATATATAATGTCATGTGATTAATTTTTTTTGTAAACTTTTTTGTAGGATCCACCATTACGTCGACAGTTATTCGACGAGGAGCCTAGTACTGGTCCGAGTACTCAGGCCGGTGGTACGAGGAGGGTTCGTACCAGAGGTGGACATAGAGCTGCGCGTGCCCGACTAGACCCTGCCCCTCCCACTGACATTTCAGCCTTCCCACATTCTGATCCCGGTGTGTCGTTAGGGACACACGGGATATTTAGACCTCCCATGTTTTCGCTACCTTCTGCATCTTCTGCCCCATCATTTTCACATCCCATGATGATTCCCACTCCCCAGTCAGCATCAGGTCATACAGTTGTTCCATCTTCTTTTCCTTCTACTTCTGTCTCTCCGAGCTTTTATATTCCATCGTCTTCGACTCCTGTTCCACCAGAGGGTGTTCCATCAGGTTCTGTGGATCCGGCGCCACTCATTGATCAGACTAGCACAGGTATATTTATAAAACCCTATCAAATTTTTATAGTAATATTTATTTTCATTATAACATGTTTTGATAAAATATTTGTTTTTCTTTCATGACAGATACATCTACTGAAAGGAGGCGGGGGCGGGGCCGTACACGCATGCGTTCGGTGTGGAACCGTCGCACACAGGTTATGGTGGAATATAATGAAGACAATCAGATGGTTGAGAAAACAGGGCAGCAATGTCGGAGTTTTATGGCGACGATTGCCAAATACTCCGACATCATTCCCGTCAGCCCGCTGTCGTGGAGACATTTGCCACATGAGGTCAAAGATAGAGCTTGGGCAGAGATATGGGTAAAAAAATCTGTTGTATTTAATGCCATGAATTTTTTTTGTATTTATATAAATTAATATTTTCATTTCAGCTTCGATTTAATTTTCCTGATGGTGAGGGTGCACGAATGGAACGTCTAAAGGATTTAGGCGAGCTTTGGAGAGCCTACAAGCATGAGCTGTATATTGGCTGGCATGCTAGAGTTGACACTGAGTTAGAGGCGGTACCAGTCGTGGATGATTGTCCTATAGAGCAGTATCGTCAGATGATTACTCATTGGACGAGTACCCAGTTTAAGGTATGAATTACATTTGAGGTATTTAAATAATAACTTTCAAGTTTTGCATTAATATTATCCTTTGCATTATCGAATTTTATTTAGGAATCATCTGGAAAAAATAAAAAAAACATTGATGCAAAAAAATACCTCCATACACTAGGACGCACGACGATGCCGGATCATGAGAGGCAGCAGGTATGACAATTGTTTATAAGTTTTCTTTACGACTTACATTTTCTTTTTTTTCCTCAATTATTTAATTATTTGCTGAAGTCTTTATATAAATTTTGTTTTCAATGTCATTGTAGAGGAAAGTACAAAATATTGAAGGACGTGTGCCTCGAGCAAAACTGTTTTGCTCGAGTAGACGAAAAAAGGATGGACGTGCTGTCAACGAAGCGACTCAGCAGCAGATTGTAAGTTTTAATCTGTTGATTTTATATTTTAATATCTATTTCGTAACTTAACAATATATTTATATTTGTAACAGGATGCTTTAGAGGCCCTCGATGCCCAAGAAGCAGACAATTTTGGGCCATCTGATCACTTACATCAGGTGTTGGGAGATGATCATTCTGGCAGAGTACGCTGCCGACCTAGGATAGCCCCGACGAGGTATTGGCCTGCCTCAGGTACGAGTTGTAGTGCCACCGAGCTGCAGCAAGTTAGGGCACAGGCAGAACAGGCTGAGAAAAGGGCCACAGAGACGGCAGAACAGTCTGCAAGGGCAAACAGTGCATTTATGAAATTTATTGAAGTTCTACGTCCAACACTTCCAGCAGAGGCCAGCCCAGCGATTGATGAATACATGTCGTCGATACATTCTATATATGGTGCACCAGGTGGCAGTTCCAGTGGTGGTCAGGCCGATGTCGAGCTTGAAGATGATGATGACGAGCAGTCTGATGCGGAAGAGGATGGAGATGAGGAGGGCGAGGAGGAGGGCGAAGGCGAGGAGGAAGGCGTTGTGGAGGGTGATGACGATGAGGAGGACGATGACGAGGGCGATGATGATGATGATGATGGAGATGGTGATGCTGATGTGGGACATATTGATCCGTTACATTTTTGACTTGAGATTTGATGTTTAATCTATTCTAGTTGTTGGTTTTATCTAGACTCGTAGTATAGTATTGTAGTTTAATTATTTTAATCAGTCGCCCGTATTTGTCGTCTGATTTCAGGCCATTCCGACATCGTTCGGCCCGTTTGGACCCCCCTCACGCGCGTTTACGAAGCGCGCGCATCACTTAAAACACTAATATTGAGCCGTACCGCGCAAACCGCACGTCCGATTGACGTGCCGTCTGCGCGTACACGTCACGAATAATAATTAGAATGTTTCACGGTGGTTTCAGCTCAATCCGGAGACGCGGTGTGGCCGACACCACTCAAAGTGTCCGTCTTTTGTTTCAAAAGGACGTCATTTTAAGTGAAAAGAATCAACTGGCTTACGGAAAACCGACCAAACGCATTCCGAATCTGTTGATAATTTATCCCAACAATCCATGGGTCATATGTGACGTGTACGAGCCAACCCGGGATGAATCCGAGTCGCGGTGTGGCCGGGATAAGTTTAAGTGGCTCTCTTTTGTTTAAAATGAACACCATTTTAAGTACATACGGAAAAACGACCAAACGGATTCGGTTTCCGTTGAAACTTTAGGAGAACGATCCATGGGTCATATGTGACGTGTACGAATCAACCCCGCCACAATCGGAGACGCGGTGTGGCCGACACCACTCAAAAAGTGTCGGTCTTTTGTTTCAAAAAGACGTCATTTTAAGTGAAAATCATAAGTGTTTTTGATGATAGGAAATAGGGTGCCTAGAAGCTGGCCCAAGAAAAATTCAAAATGGACTGTTTAAGTCCACCGGCCAGCCGGTGTGAGACCACCGGCCAGCCGGTAAGGTCACCGGCCAGCCGGATCCAGCCCATCGGCCAGCCGGTGGACAAGGCAGAAGGCCTTGCCCTCTGCCAGGTGCCACCGGTCAGCCGGTGTCTGGCCACCGGCCAACCGGTGGGCCCAGACAGAATGGCATACCTTCTGTCCAGACCACCGGCCAGCCGGTGCCAGACCACCGGCCAGCCGGTGGAACCCAGACAGAATAGCATGCTTCTGTCCAGACCACCGGCCAGCCGGTGGCTCAGCACCGGTCAGCCGGTGGAGCCAGAGAAATCCCTTGCTTCTGTCTGGTGCACCGGCCAGCCGGTGGATCAGCACCGGCCAGCCGGTGTGCTCAGTCAAACTGACCAGGCTTGCCCACTTGATCCCCAACGGCTCCGAAAACCCTCCAACGGCTATTTTGAAGTATTTGGGAGCATTTCTCCTATAAATAGACGTCCATGGATGCCGGGAACACTACCGATCATATACCGAAGCATACCAAAGCTATTTTAATCATTTGAGGCTCCTACGACAATTCTCAAAGGCTACTTGAGATCCAATTGCCATCCTTGAAGCTTGGGCTGCCTCTACATCAACTACACTCACCTCTTGGAGCTCAAGGCTTCCTCTAGTTTGTTCTAAATTATTTACTTCAATTGTTTAGTTCTTAATTGGGTTTGTATTAAAACAAACCACCCTTTTTCTTCTTTCAATTTGGGTTTCTTGCTACAACCATAATAAAAAAGCAAGCTGTAAGAAGGTGATCTAGCCTACCTTAAAACGGCTAGTGGGTTTCTTGCTATAACCATTAAAAAGCAAGCGGTCGTATAAATCTCCTAACGGTTGAGTTGGGAGCGGAGACGTAGGCTTGAGTTTAAAGCCGAACTCCGTTATCAATTGTGTCTTGCCATTTTACTTTCCGCTGCATTTAAATTTGTTTTAAATTGTTAATTAATTTTAAAAAGGCAATTCACCCCCCCTCTTGCCATCACCTCCGACCCAACATCCATCAGTCATATGTGACATGTACGAGCCCACTCGGGCTCAATCCGAGTCGCGGTGTGGCCGGGATCAGTCTAAGTGGCTCTCTTTTGTTTAAAATGGACATCATTTTAAGTACATACGGAAAACCGACCAAACGCATTCGGTTTCCATTGAAACTTTAGGAGAACGATTCATGGGTCATATGTGAGGTGTACGAATCATCCCCGCCACAATCCGAGGCGCGGTGTGGTCAACACTGCTCTAACTGTGTCTGTTTTGTTTAAAATGGGTAGGATTATAAGTGAAAAGAACTGGCATACGCAAAACCGACAAAACGCATTCGGTTTCCATTGAAACTTTAGGAGAACGATCCATGGGTCATATGTGACGTGTACCAATCATCCCCGTCTCAATCCGAGACGCGGTGTGGCCGACACCGCTCTAACTATGTCTCTTCTGTTTAAAATGGGCATGATTATAAGTGAAAAAGAACAACTGGCATACGCAAAACCGACCAAACGCATTCCGAATCTTTTGATCAATTATCACAACAATCCATGGGTCATATGTAACCTGTACGAGGCAACCCGGGTTCAATCCGAGTCGCGGTGTGGCCGAGATCAGTCTAAGTGGCTCTCTTTTGTTTAAAATGGACACCATTTTAAGTACATACGGAAAACCGACCAAACGCATTCGGTTTCCATTGAAACTTTAGGAGAACGATCCATGAGTCATATGTGACGTGTACGAATCATCCCCGCCTCAATCCGAGCCGCGGTGTGGCCGACACCGCTCTAACTGTGTCTGTTTTGTTTAAAATGGACAGGATTATAAGTGAAAAGAACAACTGGCATACGCAAAACCGACCAAACGCATTCAGAATCTTTTGATAATTTATCACAACGATCCATGGGTCATATGTGACGTGTACGAGCCAACCCGGGTCAATCCGAGTCGCGGTGTGACCGGGATCAGTCTAAATGGCTCTCTTTTGTTTAAAATGTACACCATTTTAAGTACATACGGAAAACCGACCAAACGCATTCGGTTTCCATTGTAACTTTAGGAGAACGATCCATGGGTCCTATGTGACGTGTACGAATCATCCCGCCTCAATCCGACATGCGGTGCGGCTGACACCACTCAAAGTGTCCGTCTTTTGTTTCAAAAGGACGTCATTTTAAGTGAAAAACATCAACTGACATACGGAAGACCGACCAAACGCATTCGGATTCTATCGATACTTTAGCACAACGATCCATGGGTCATATGTGACGTGTACAAGTCAACCCCGTCTTAATCTGAGATGTGGTGTGGCCGACACCGCTCTAACTATGTCTCTTTTGTTTAAAATGGACATGATTATAAATGAAAAGAACAACTGGCATACGCAAAACCGACCAAACGCATTCAGAATCTTTTGATAATTTATCACAATGATCCATGGGTCATATGTGACATGTACGAGCCAACCCGGGATGAATCTGAGTCGCGGTGTGGGCGGGATGAGTCTAAGTGTCACTCTTTTGTTTAAAATGGACAACATTTTAGGTACATACGGAAAACCGACCAAACGCATTCGGTTTCCATTTAAACTTTAGGAGAACGATCCATGAGTCATATGTGACGTGTACGAATCAACCCCGCCTCAATTGGAGACGCGGTGTGGTCGGCACCACTCATAGTGTCCGTCTTTTGTTTCAAAAGGACGCCATTTTAAGTGAAAAACATCAACTGGCATACGGAAAACCGACCAAACGCATTAGGATTCTGTCGATACTTTAGCACAACGATCCATGAGTCAAATGTGACGTGTACGAGTTAACCCCGCCTCAATCTGAGGTGTGGTGTGGCCGGTATCACTTCAGGTGTATGTATTTTGTTTAAAATGGACATCATTTGAGGTAAAACTATATGGTATAGAAAAAACCGATCATATTATGAATTGAATTTCAGATTCCACATATAATTGTCATCTAAATTTTAAATTGAATTCTATATGAATTATGTATGTTTATGAATTGTAATTTAATTATGGATTTGTATAGTTTCAGGATCCATTATATGTTAAATGTGTATGAATTTGTTCGTAATTGAATATGTATGTTTTATTTTATTAGTGGTACAATAGTTGGATCGAAAATGAGGTGAAAATGAGGTGAAAATGAGGTGAAAATGAGGCCTCATGACCTGTGGTGATGGACAGGGGACAGGGGACAGGGGGCTGTGCAAATTGCAGGGTGCTGCAATTTGCAGCATAGGTATGCCAACGGTTTCAAACCGTTGGCATATAAGTTTTTAGCATGTTCCATGGTATTTGGTTTTCCCAACGGTTTGGGAGAACCGTTGGGAAAACTGAAAATTTTATGGCTCTATTGCCACGGTTTCCTGTAAACCGTTGGGAAAAGTTTTCCCAACGGCTTACTTCCCAACGGTTCTTAGAACCGTTGGGAAAACCTTTCCCAACGGTTTCAGGGGCTTTCCCAACGGTTCTGAACCGTTGGGAAATAGTGTATTTCCAGTAGTGTATATAAGAAAACAAACATTATGTTAGTAATACTATGAAGAAATAAATTAAACATTAATACGAAAGAGCACATTAATAACATGTCAATATTTAATAAAAATGACACATTTAGAGTTATATCAGCCACACCGTGCATTTTATTGATGTGGAGTTTATTCTTACACGTCACAAATAAGTTACAGATCGTTGTCCTAAAATATCAAAATAATTTGAATGTGTTTGCTCGGTTTTGAGTATGTCACTTGTTCTTTTACTAAAATTAATATCAATTTTAAATAATGACACATTTGGAGTTATACTGGTCACACTGTGCGTCGCATTGAGGTGTGATTGATTCCTACTCGTTACAAATTATTGATGGATCATTGTCTTGAAGTATCAAAACAATCCGAATGCATTTTCTCGGTTTTCGGTATGGCAGTTGTGTTTTTTTACTAAAACGTCATTTCAATCCGGAAACACGCATTGTGAGTCATATCGGTCGCATCGTGTGTTGGTTTGATGCGAAACTGCTTCATAAATGTCAGAAATGACTTATGAATCGTTATCCTAAATTATCAAGACAATCGGAACGCGTTTGCTTGGTTTTCAGTGAGTGGCACGTTTTGAACTAAAATGTTAATTTTAAACTGATAACAGACACTTTTAGTCACACCTGTCACACCGTGCATCAAATTAAAGCATGGTTGACTCATACACATCACAAATGACTCATAGATCGTTGTCCTAAAGTATCAAAATAATTCGAATGTGTTTGCTCAGTTTTCAGTATGTCACTTATTGTTTTTACTTAAATTAATGTCAATTTTAAATAAAAGGAGGCACTTTGAGTTTTACCGGCCACACCGTGCATTGTATTGAGGTTCAAATGATTCTTATGTCACGCATGACTAATAGATCATTGTCCTAAAATATCAAAACAATCCGAATGTGTTTGCTCAATTTTCGGTATGTCACTTGTTGTTTTTACTTAAATTAATGTCAATTTGAAATAAAAAGAGACATTTTGAGTTATATCGGCCACATCGTGGGTCGTATTGAGGTGCAGATGATTCCTACACGTCACAAATGACTAATAGATTGTTGTCCTAAAGTATCAAAACAATTCAAATGTGTTTGTTCAGTTTTTAGTATGTCACTTGTTGTTTTTACTTAAATTAATGTCAATTTGAAATAAAAAGAGACACTTTGAGATATGTCAGCCACACCATGCGTCGTACTGTGGTGCGGTTGATTCTTACACATCACAAATGACTAATAGATCATTTTTTTTAAATATCAAAACAATCCGAATGCATTTTCTCAGTTTTCAGTATGCGAGTTGTGTTTTTTTACTAAAATGTCATTTCAAACTGAAAACACGCATTTTTAGTCATAAAGGTCACACCATGTATCAGATTGAGGTGTGGTTGACTATCACATGTCACAAAATGAGTTGTGGATTGTTGTCTTAAAATATAAAAAACATTTCAAATGTGTTTGCTCAGTTTTGAGTATGTCACTTGTTCTTTTACTAAAATTAATGTCAATTTTAAATAATGACACGTTTGGAGTTATACTAGCCACACCGTGTGTCATATTGAGGTACGACTGGTTCCTACCTGCCGTAGATTACTGATGGATCGTTGTCCTAGAGTATCAAAACAATCCAAATATGTTTTCTTGGTTTTCAGTATGTTGGTTGTGTTTTTTTACTAAAATATCATTTCAAACTGGAAAACACACATTATGGGTCATACCGATCGCATCGTGTGTTGGTTTGACATGAAACTACTTCATACACGTAAAAAATGACTTATGAATCGATGTTCTAAATTATCAAGACAGTCAGAGTGTGTTTTCTTGGTTTTCAGTGAGTGACACGTTTTGAACTAAAATCTCAATTTCAAACTGATAACAGACACTTTTAGTCATACCAGTCACACCGTGCATCAGATTGATGTGTGGTTGATTCATACATGTCACAAATGACTCATGAATCATTTTACTAAAGTATCAAAACAATCTGAATGTGTTTTCTTAGTTTTTAGTACGTCACTTGTTGTTTTTACTTAAATTAATATTAATTTTAAATAAAAAGAGACACTTTGAGTGATACCGGCCACACCGTGCATTATATTTAGGTTTGGTTGATTCTTACACATCACAAATGATGTATAAATATCTTCTATGAAAGTCACATCTTCATGCTATTTGCGTACATTCTTCCACCAGGTATACTGCTCATTCGTTTCTGAGCAAATCCATATCATCTTGTGAATATGAGTCTTTTCGAGAGTCATAGTAGTACTGGAAAAATATAAATACACAAAGGATTAATAAATATTTTAAATAAAATAGGTAATTATCTTCTAAAATACCTCTTCAGGGATGCTAGTTTGTTCATGGTGTTTTTGGTAGCTCTCTTTAATTGGTTAGTCGATCGTTTAGATGGTTTTGAGGCGGTCTTTCATTTCATCCCCTTGTCTTTGTCTGTATTTAATAACATTCATTAGTTCTGGCCTTTTTTTTCATCAATTGTTAAAGGTTTATCTTGAAAAGTAAATTGGAAATAAATACCTCCTTGTCGACATGTTTTTTTACAAGATGTGACGGCCATGAAATGAATGTTCCAACAACTTTTTTGACCATATGAATATCTTCCTCATCAATTGGAGCAAGTAGCTATGCACTTGGCTCATGGGATACACTAATCGACACTCAAACATGACCTGCTGAAAGTGGTCGGTGCGTAACATATTGTTTTGAATATTGAACATTGTATCCCTCACTACAAGGCGATGGGTGGATGTTTCTAGATATAAATCACAGTCATTATCACCCTGTATAATATCAGTATAGGAAAGGTATCAGTGTTTGTATGATTCAAATTTCATAGAAACATTTATTAGAACATTGATTACCTCGGTTAAGATGTCTCTTTGAGGGGAATGGCTAGCCTCATAGCTGGTGGGGGTGGGGCGAGATCTCCATGCAATGGTTGTTCTTGAGTCGCTTCTTCTCTTGGCCTCCCCCATTAAAGTTGTCATCATCTCTCTCTTTCATTGTAATTCTTCTTAAAGGGTAGATATTCTTTCTCTCATTTGTTTTATTAATTCACTTTGACCCTCTTGTTTTTTTATCAAAATATGTTCGGGGTGTCACCCCAAAACCCACACCTCCAACGTGGCCATACTGTTCGAGCCGCTTCAAGGCTATGTGTTTATCTAGTATAGGTGTTGCTAATTCCTGTGACTATGTTGGATAGAAAATATAAGAAAATAAGTGATCATTGTTATGTAATAGTGATTTAAAGCTAAACAAATTTTTATTATGCAATACTTACACATGTTTCCCACACTTTTTGTGTGTTTTCATCTATTAGTATCTCGTCTTTATTTACATGTGCCTCCTTCCATAGAACATGATGTGAGATAAAAGTTGATTTAGATTTGGAGTCATAAATCTACATATAAACAGAGGAACATAATTATGGTGTTATTTCATGTCACATAACAGTATTACAGTAGATCTAAAATATATACCAATTTTTTTCAAGTGAAGTGTACCCCATCCTTGCTTTACGGTAGGGGTATGTTGGTTTTGTTGCTCGTTCCTT
Organism: Viscum album; assembly: GCA_963277665.1. Taxonomy (NCBI): domain Eukaryota; kingdom Viridiplantae; phylum Streptophyta; class Magnoliopsida; order Santalales; family Viscaceae; genus Viscum; species Viscum album. Next base: position 55,979,468 of record OY728154.1, read on the forward strand.
ATTTTCAGCACTCATTTGCAGTTTCATAAATAAAAAATTGTCAATCAAAGTGATGAATACACGTATCGCCAAACAACATGTTACTAGCCATAATGTACCTGAAAAGACACATCTGCATGATGTCCAGTAAACACATCCCACACTTCTTGGGTTATCAGGTATGCATAGACAAGCGGTGGGTGCATGTTTATTTTTTTCCTTCAGTATCTTTAAGATGATATCTTGTTATAATTGTGTAAAATCCTCTGTAAATCCTTCTAACAAGCATTAATACATATTTATTGTGGGAGTCATCTACCTTAAATGCACTCTGCAATGGATGATTAAGAGTAAGTCAATGTTTCATTATTTTATTTTTTAGTAAAATAAAGAAATGATATCATAATGAAACTGTAATCTCTTCCCACATCAGTGTCTTAAGCCTGAGCACAACATGGTGCCACGACTACATCAATTGACATGCATTGTCGAGTGATGATTCCAATATAATTGATGAACATGGCCTTATTCGGGTTAACATGCTAGCCCTCCGCATTCCATCCGACCTCGTATTTGATGCCTTTGGATTTCGCCTTGATAGTTTTTGCTAACATTGTTGAACTATGATGCTCCTGTCTTTTCTGCGTCATTGGTCCTTCGTCGCCTACCATTTCCTTAGAATCAACATCATCAATATGTTCCTCTGGAGTGGTAGAATTGACATGTGTAGATAGTCATTGTACCTCTGTACTGGGAGCAGTAGCAAGTTGAGAAACATGTCGTTCCTTAGGAATGCGAGCACCATCACGTGCAGAAGGTCGTTCCTCTGCACTGCGAATAGTAGCAGGTTGAGAGACCTATTGTTTCTCTGGATTGGGATCACCAAAATGTGAAAAATTCATTATTTGTAGAAGTGGTTTAACATTTAATTTAGAGTGCATAAATGCAGTAGCAAATGGATAATAACACGAGGTAACACAATGTATATTACAAAAAAAGTAACCTAATTATTGAACTCTCTTTTTTAAAGGCTGAAGGGATTCGACCCATCTATCAACGATCCAAATCCCTTCATTGTGGTCTCTTCTGACATAAAAAATGTCATCTGCATTGGGACTACTATGAAATGATTGCGATGTCTCAATGAAAGGGTCGTCCTCAATTGAATTTTCATCTGACCCTTCAGTGGTTTTGGTCGATAATAGGACAATTGACCACTTTTGGTTTGTGGGATCTGGAACATAAAATACTTTCACTTCCTATGATTCCATTATAAATAGCCTGTCTTTGTACCCTTCCTTGCTAAAATCAACTTTCATGAATCCCAATTCATTTATTTTAACAACACTTCTGTTATAAACCCACTTGCATTGAAAAATCGGCACTTGGAATGTTGTATAATTCAAACCCCATATTTGTTTGGTGATGCCAGAGTATGACATATTCACGTAAATTGGATTTATGTCCTTAGTACCAGAAACATGCATCACTTCAGCCACGAATGTAACTCCACTATTTTGCATGGTATTGTCTTCATCATACTCATTTGTATAAAACATATAACCATTAATTACATAACAATTGTAAGATAATACATACACACTTAGTCATCTGGCTAGCTATCGAAGTCGTTCTGAAATTGAATGTGAATTTTCATCTAACTCCTTTAAAATATAGTCCCGAAACCATCCTATAAACTGTTGATTATGTGTATTTGATATCCATCTTTCAACCCTTGATGGATTAAAATACCTAATAATTTCTTTGCGAGTTTCAATGTAGGGGGTAACCACTAAACTGTTATGCAAAACGTAAAGGTGGGCCTACTCCTAGTCTATAATATTGATTGTGACAACATCTCTTCTAGAAATTCCTTCACCTATAAGACACCCAGTGTAATGAGATTTTGGTTGACCAATACTTTCCACACCATACAAGTATTCAGTACAGAATTCAACAGCTTCCTTAAAAATATATCACTCTGCAATATAACCCTCTGGATGACTTCAATTTTTGACATACCCTTTCAAAATCTTCATATACCGTTCAATGGGGTACATCCATATAGTGTACATGACCAAATAGTCGAATCTCTCTCACTAAGTGAACCGTAAAATGAACCATCATATCAAAAAATGTTGGTCGAAATAACATTTCTAATTCATATAATATGACGACAATTTCTCTTTCCATAGTCGGTAATTTCATCGGGTCTATAACTTTGTTGCATATAGCTTTAAATAAGAGGTAGATCTTAGTTAATGTATATTGAACATTCTTGGGAAAAATTAAGTGTAAAGCTATAGGCATTAGATCTTTCATCAAAACATGGAAGTCATGTGATTTCAAACCCTTTAGCTTTAAATTAGTCATTGACATGATGTTCTTAATATTCAATGAATACCCCTCTGTAACCTTTACATCATTAAATAAGTTGAAAAACTGATCTCCCCTGCCTAGAAAGAGTGTAAGCAGCTAGAAGAAGAAAAGTTTGTTTTTCACCCTTCAATGGCGCCAAATCTTCTCATATTCTCATATCAATCATGTCCAACCTAGCCTTAATTCCATCGTTTGTTTCTCTGGGTGCATTTAGAAGTGTGCTTATGACATTATCACATACATTTTTTCGACATGCATAACATCAAGAAAATGACTGACATACAAAAAATTCCAATATGGTAATTCAAAAAAAATTGATCACTTTTTCAAATCGATTTTCATAAGTTTTTTCGAAAACAATTTACCAAAAGTAGTGTCCACGTATTTTACTTTCTCAAACAAGTGATCACCTGTTAGTGGAGATGGTTTTGTACATTCTTTTGAACTTCCATTGAATGATGTCATCCAAGATCAGTACTTATGTTGTCGGGGTAGAAATCTATTATGTCCTAGAAACATAGTTTTCGATGAATATTTCAACCTAATTGACTATGTACCTTGTTCGCAGACGAGACACCCTTGAGCTCCTTTAATGCTATATCCCGACAAATTTCCATAAGAAAGAAATTCATTTACCATCCTGTACAACATGGATCTCAACATGAAATCTTCATTTTTGTAAGCATCATACAACATAACACCTAAATCCCACAATAATTTCAAATCATCGATCAATGGATCCAAATAAACATCAATATCATTACCTGGTTGTTTTGGTCCTGATATAAGCATAAATAATATGATGTATTTTTGTTTTATGCATAAACATGGTGACAAGTTATAATTTACCAATATAACTAGTCATGTACTATGAGTGCTACTTTGAAAACCAAAAGGATTAACTCTATCTATAGATAACGCAAGACGAAGGTTACTCAGCTCATTTCCAAATTCAGGATACTCATGATCAATTCTATTCTATTAAGAAGAGTCTATCAGGTGACATAGTTTCTCATCTTTAATTCTTGTGTCTGTGTGCCATGTCAATTGCCTTGTAGTCTCCTCATTTCCATATAGGCGTCTAAATCTTGGAATGATTGGAAAGTACCATACAACTTTTGTAAGACCAAATTCATATTTCTTATATCAAGAAGCACCACACTTTGGGCATTCTCTAAGTGATTTTTATCCCTTGAAAAAATAGTATAAATCATAACCATTGAGTGTAGCATTCGTTTGACATCATATTTTTGGCTTGGTAGCTCATTATCTTCTGAGAGCATGTCATTCAAGAGAGAAAGCAATTCTGTAAAACTAGCGTCACTCCATCTGTTGCCTTCTTTCAGATTATACAGCTTCAATACAGTTGACAATGCTGTATATTTAGTGCAACCACCATACAATGACATCTTTGCAAAAGTCTTTAACTTCTCAAAAAAATTTGGGAAATCACTAAGTTCATCTTCAACTACCCTTATCACTTTCCCCCATGTTTATTTCAAAATTTATAACTTTGATATATTCCATGACAAATCAAGTGTTCTTCTAACTCCTATGAACTATTTTTTCTTGAATAAAAACAGCGTAAACATGAACAAAGGATTTGAGAAGGGTCATATGCATGATCTTTTTCAAACTTGATAAACTCTTTCATGCCATCTTCATACTATTTTGTCAGATGATTGACATTAATCTATTCTTTATTAATATTCATCCTATTTGATTCATTAATATTAATATTTAACAAAATAAATACAAAAAATGTTGATATAAAAATTAACCAAGGCTAAAAAAAGTTATAGACTTTAAGTCTCCTTCGATATTTATCCCCAATATCCACTTTTCGGAACCAAGGTGGATCTTCTAGATAAATCAATCTTTAGATCTTCCGGTATTTCCTTCATTGGTCTAACTAAGAGAAATTCATCAACACAAATAAGTAAAATGACAAAACTCCCATCATAATACACCTTTATATAGTAGCAATTATTTACATTACACTGCGTGAACATTAATTCTACAATGAAAGCATTGTAATTCTAGTTACACTGTCTTGGTGCCTACTTAATCCCAAAAAAACTCCATTTGAGACCGAAACCGAACCTTCTGTTTCATTTAGCATGAAACCTTCCAGTTTATCTATATAGATCTCTTTCCTCGAATCTCCATGAAGGAATATAATCATGACATCCATTTGTTATTGAAATTCATTTACCCTTGTCGTGGTGTTATTATCCATCTACTTATCTTCCCTATATAATGTAATGCTTTTCTTAATTCTATAAAAATCTAAACTTAAAATATTATGGAAAAACTACATTTCAGATGTCATTTGAAAACTATTTATAAAATCACAGTTGAAATCTCATTAAAAACCCAACAATTTAGATAAATTCCTCTTTAAAATAACACACCCTTTTTAAAACAAACCAATTGGTTCCAAACACTCTTTCACAAAACCCCAATTCCTTTTTTAAAGCATTCAAGACAACTTCATGACCCAACAATCTTAATCATTTAAAATGGGCAACAACCCTCTATATTTTACAAGAATTCATTTAAAACTTCACACACCCTTTGTTAAAATGAAACCATCATTACATATGCTTTCAAAACATTCACATCCCTTTATGAAAGCCAATCAGGTGAGTTGACAAACACTTGGCATGCAACCTAAGTCCATGTCACGTGTTTAAATCATTTTAAAGTTATTTAAAATAAAAAAAGGGTATGTTGAACACATATAATTTTTTAAGAAACATTTCAAAACAGTTGAATCATTTTAAGAGAGCCGAATTTTCACAAAAAACATAAATCCCAAGAGAGGAACTTTATAAAGGACACATGAATAAAAAATAACCAACATTTTATAAAAATATAAAGCTATAACAGGTTTATCACATCTCTCATGAATAAATAGTATGAATCTTATAGTTTACTCTCGTAATACTACTAAGGAGTGAATGTCACGAACCAACTCAAGTCGACCCTAAACCGGACACCCGGGTCACCTGAGTCGGCCCGCGACATGACCTCAAGCGCGTCTCCCCTTACGCCAGAGGTTGCCGACTAGCGGCGAGGGTGTAAGGTAAGTCAGGGGGGGAGACTATACCCTCTTATCAAAGAGGAACAAAGGGACCAAAAATACAGTAACGGAAGAAGTGTAAATAATAATAAGAAAACAGTGGAAAACATTCTTCATTTATAAGGTTTGAATAAATTTGGCGAACGACAGTTTATATAAGAGATGCATGCATGACATGCTAATGATACAATGAAAGCATTAAATCACGCGACATACTCACACATCAATGCAGAAGTAAATGAACAAAAGTCTCAAGCCCTGAGGGCAATCTCCATGAGCATCCCGACCCCAACTCGGTCCTTTGCTCCTAACTCCAAGTACAAGAAACAACAACAACAAGGTCCTGCAACCAAATGGAATCTACTCGGGTACCCCAGTGCAATGGCGGCCCGAGTAGGGTGTGAGATATATATATCTCAGTAGGCCGGAACCACCGGAGTCTAGCCCACTCTAGACCATGAAAATATAATTAAAGTGCTGGTATTTTCGAACAATAACGACACAATGCAAACAATAAACGCCCATCCAGGTTCCAGAAAGGACACCTGGCGGCACTACCTGCTTCGGCCCATAGCCGGGATGAAAACCTGTTTAAAACAACACAAGTAAATTTGGTTCAAGCATAAAAAACACTTTTTATCATTTTGCTCACTTACTCTATTTATTCACTTATCATTTCAACTCAGATTGGAAATCCACTCATTCTTACCTTTCTTTATTTGATCACAATTCACTCGGTTTTTACTCACATCTCTCATTCTTTTCATAAATCATTATCATGATTCGTTCGGTGTAGATCGTCATGTCTAACACCTCGTATCACATTTGGTGTAGATCGCCATGTCTAACACCTCGAAAATCGTTTGGTGTAGATCGCCATGTCTAACACCCCGTATATCACAAGCTTGGATAACCATTGGGAAGGAACGTCATGTCCAAAACCCAAATTTTAAGTCGATCTAGAACGCTATGTCTGGGACCCAAAATCTCATTCAGTGTAGATCGTCATGTCTAACACCCTATATCACAAGCTTGGATAATCATTGGGGAGGAACGCCATGTCCAAACCCAGATTTTAAGTCGATCTAGAACGCCATGTCTATGACCCAAAATCTCATTCATTTATCACTTAATTAATCAATCGACGCAATTCTCATTTCATGATTAATCCTTCACATTTAGTTATCCAAATCAGATCTCAACTTTTTATAATCAATTCTCATAATTAACTATCCTTGTTCAACATTCTGGAACTTGCACGAGCAATAGAAGGTAAACAAAAGCATATGGCACCAACATGCCTCTATGTTAGGTGATTAATGGCGTTAGATGGTACAAGTACAAGCATGCCATTGATCAAGTATAGTGTCAAGCATAAAGTGTCATAAGACTTTTAAGCAAGCAATCACAAAAAAAAAAAGAAATCTGCTACTACACGTTTATTTTGAAGGCAGCTCACCTCCATTGGAGGAGTTTTATTAGAAAATATGTCATTACTTTATCAAACAATTCATTTAGTGATATTTATCATTTACTTTAAAACTCATTCAACACTTAACAAAGTTAAGAAGCCAAACAATAGGAAAGACAATCATGAAATTCTATCGCTACATTTTTAGATTGAAGGCAGCGCACCTCGAAAGAGGGGTTTTATTATTAAATCGTTAGTTTAGTGACCAAACAAACTCTTTTATCTTATTCCTGCAATTCACACGATTTGCACAGAAGCATTTAATCGGAACTAAACTTGCATAATTAAAATGCTAAGTGCAATATTAAACTCACTATTACTTTACTTAAATTTAAAAGGGCAAGGAGAGGGACCCTACCTCAAGGTGGATCCATCCGTCCACTCCGGCTCTTGGCGCTTTCTAACTAAAGCTGTCGCAGCTGCTCCCCCACGAGGCATATGTGATTTCACATACGTATAAGGACACCTAGCCTCTATGCACACGCTCTGCATGGCCATGAGCGTGCACAAGAGGATCCTTACACATATGCTTATACACATAAGCCTGTCTCCACTCACCTGCACAGGCACTTTTTATATATGTAATGGGGACAACTAGCCTCGTACGTGTGTATATTCGCTGCCATGGACAAATATACGCACGCCGAGGGAACCCACGTACATATAAATACGTACCTATGCCTGTGCAGGTGAGTCGCCTAAACTCCGACAACCCGAAATCATACCGAAACCTCCAACGCACTATAAAACAACCACTACGAACCTTAAGACACAAAGATAAACCAATTTAGGCCAGGCAAAACCAACCAGAAATAATAAACCCTTACCTCGGGTGTTGGCGACAAACCAAAACGAAGGCGAACTCACACCGCGAGCTCAACGCACTGCCAACATCAAGTCGGGGCTCATAAACATCAAAAGCCCCAAATTTAACAAGTGCAAAACAAAGGGAAAGGTGAAAACCTCACCCCGAAACCATTCCAAAACTCGAACGGACTAAACCAAACCAACCAGGAACCTCTAAAACAACCTGATAAATTAATTTAGAGGCTGCGAAGACCAAAAACCGGTAGAAACCTTACCTCGGAAACCAACCAGCGGACCGAAAACACCGCAAACCGCCTCGCCTTCGGCGGCGGTTGCCAGAACGCGCATCAAGGAGTCCCAACAAACCTTCCGCGCCGACCTAGAACAAGAGCAAGACGAAAAACCGGATCACCTCTAAGCCCTAGGGTTCGGCCGTACCTCACCGGGCGCCGATTAGGTCAAAATGAAGCCGGAAACGGGGAGGAGAAGGGAGAGAAGTGATTACCTTGATGATTCGGAGAGAAGCCGAGAAGAAAAACCGGGAAGAACGGGGAAGGAGGCGGCGCCGTGGAGGGGGGGTCGCGCGCGGCTCGCCGTGGGAGAAGGGAGGGGGTGCGTCGCGGGTTGAGTGAGGGTGAGGGAGGTGTGTTTAGTTTAGGTTTTTTTTTTAATTTTTTTTTTAATTTTTATTTATTTTCCTTTATTTTAATTTTTTTAACAAAAACTAAAACACACCCAACCCGCACGGTTTTATCCGCACCGTCAGAAACACCGTGTGCAGCCCGCGCGCCTGCTACGGGATACCCGGGGGTACCCCGCACGGCCAACCCGCACGGTTAAACCTACTGCGCGCAGTCCGATATCACCGCTTAAAACGACTCCAGACCTCGGAACCTCGTTCCGAAGCTCGGTTTTAAAACCGACCCGCTGATAAAAGAAAAAGTTCAAAAACCTTCTCATTTTATCCGCTCAAAAAAAAAAACGGTTCGTTACAAACTACCCACCAAAAAAAAAACTTCTCATCCCCGAGAAGCCTTCGGAAAACAACGAAAACATCACCCGACCTACAAGGGTCTTGAAGTTTCATTCAACCGGTCGCATTGTGTTTCCAATGTCCAATGCACCTTTAAGCATTTTCTAAGAAAACTGCACATAAGCCTTTACAACTCGAGCCAACGCTCACGTTACAACTGAAACATCAAAGCAGAGCTTACATCCGAGACCATTATAGGGACCTCAACCCAAGAAAACGGTTGAATCACGATCGACCAACTAAAATTGGTCACGCAAGATTTCCTCGAAAGACATCGCCGACCCGAGATTCACACTCGCCCTTAAACCGACGACATGCTTTTAAAACTGTTCCGTTATCAACTACGCGTACACCGAAGTCCTTACACGACCTTTGGTGACATTCGCAAGTCAAGCCATCACAAGACTATTATAAAACTATTGTGCCTCAGCATGAAGCGTAACTCCAAGAAACTGTGCATCCCACGCACAACCAGAGAGAGATTACGAAACAAACCAACAACTTTTAAACTTTAGCGCGGCGTATAACCGACACTATCTTAGTGTATCCAAGACGACGTCAAGATGGGGGATATGCTCGTCTCATCCAGCAGAGTACACTAAGATTAAACCAAGGTCGCTGAGAAGATCAATCGGACCAAACCCTGATGCCTATACCACCAGAGGCATTCGTATTCATCGAAGCTTAACCACCGAAACTCTCCCCGCACTAACGGAGTTTCTAAAGCTTTGCGCACACTGCCAACCTTATCAAAGTCGTGCTGCCAAGCAAGCACCGACATGAAAACCAAAACTCATGCGACACTACCCACCTTAGGAGTGTCCATGTCGCCGCAAGAACTAGCCGCTCACCGGCATGCTATTTTGAAACACTTTAACGCACGGGTGACGTTCCTCGAACTACGATCACCACATCATAAGCTCACACCGAAAACAAGGCAACTCAAGCTCTAAGGGTACTACCTAGCATGTGCTAGTCACTTTCGAAGCACACGCGTCGACCCCATCTCTTGGTCGCGCAAAACAGGGATTACTAGGCTCAAAAACCTCTTTCCATTTTATCCATTTCATTAATTCATTCCAACCTTTAATCATTTGAAAGAAGATCTTAACAAACCCACAAGTACTATTTCACAAAAAGGTACTTGGTTTTCAAACAACGCCCCACGGAAAAAAAAAACAGGCAAGTTGCAACAAACTTCCTCTTCAACATTTAACATTTAATGTTATCCAATCATAAACAGAAAATTTAGCATCTTAATTCCTTTTAACAAAGAGGCGACCTCATAAGGTCCCATTCATTCAAACTAGGTTCATCAAAAGGAAACCATATCACAGTTCATTTCAATAAAACATGCCCCAACTGTCCCACTCAGTCCAGTTGAGCATGTTTAAAAGTACACCAAAATTTCAATCAAAACTCAACAGTTTTACATTTATAATCATTTTCCACATGCAATGGTTAAACAAGGTTCAATCACATGGGTGGCCACCTACCAATCGATAAGGTGCCCATACACCTTACCGCTGGAATTTGGTTCCCATTTATCAGATAAATTTTTCCATTTAACATTTAAACTTCAGCAGCCATCTTTTAAAAAGTTTGAAAACACGATTTACCCTTTTCCCAATTATAAGGCGCCCATACACCTTATAATGGAAAACTGGCTTCGTCGCAGTCGCAACCAACAATTTCAGCCAAAGCAACCAAGCGCTTGCCAGCAAGCTAACAAGCCACTGCAAACAGCTAACACAAAGCAACAAGCAGAAATCACCAAAACATGCTATAACGCAGAGCATGACACACAAGAAAGATAGAAAAACATGACATATTATCACCCAAACATGTTAACTATCACCGAAACATGCTTCCTAAAGAGGCGTGCTAAATAAGTCCAGACTTGACATATTTCCAAGGCACACAATCAAAATCAGCAGGCATCCCACTAATGCAACTACATGGCATGGCACATATGCATGACATGTGAATCTATAAGTGTCTAATATGATGCATGCAATGCAATTTCATAGCCATATCGGGCCAAGGAAAATTTTTCAAAACCTCCTCATAAACAAATAAGCAGTGGAAAGTACAACATTCACCCAAGGTGAAATCACATCAACTGTAACAGCAAACAACATGAACATCAATTCCCAGCCCTGGCCACTTGGTCATTAACCGTACGTGGGGTGATCAGTCCCAGACACGGCTATTACCCAAGCGCCGACACATTCCTAATCTCCTGTTTACCAATCCCAAAACAGTAAGACAGTGAAAAGAAAGAAACCTCCTCTGATACCATTTTGTCACGAACCAACTCAAGTCGACCCTAAACCGGACACTCGGGTCACCTGAGTCGGCCCGCGACATGGCCTCAAGCGCGTCTCCCCTTACGTCAGAGGTTGCCGACTAGCGGCGAGAGTGTAAGGTAAGTCAGGGGGGGGAGACTATACCCTCTTATCAAAGAGGAACAAAGGGACCAAAAATACAGCAACGGAAGTAGTGTAAATAATAATAAGAAAACAGTGGAAAACATTCTTCATTTATAAGGTTTGAATAAATTTGGCGAACGGCGGTTTATATAAGAGATGCATGCATGACATGCTAATGATACAATGAAAGCATTAAATCACGCGACATACTCACACATCAATGCAGAAGTAAATGAACAAAAGTCTCAAGCCCCGAGGGCGATCTCCATGAGCATCCCGAGCCCCAACTCGGTCCTTTGCTCCCAACTCCAAGTACAAGAAACAACAACAACAAGGTCCTGCAACCAAATGGAATCTACTCGGGTACCCCAGTGCAATGGCGGCCCGAGTAGGGTGTGAGATATATATATCTCAGTAGGCCGGAACCACCGGGGTCTAGCCCACTCTAGACCATGAAAATATAATTAAACAAAGTGCTGGTATTTTCGAACAATAACGACACAATGCAAACAATAAACGCCCGTCCAGGTTCCAGAAAGGACACCTGGCGGCACTACCTACTTCGGCCCATAACCGGGATGAAAACATGTTCAAAACAACACAAGTAAATTTGGTTCAAGCATAAAAAACACTTTTTATCATTTTGCTCACTTACTCTATTTATTCACTTATCATTTCAACTCAGATTGGAAATCCACTCATTCTTACCTTTCTTTATTTGATCACAATTCACTCGGTTTTTACCCACATCTCTCATTCTTTTCATAAATCATTATCATCATTCGTTCGGTGTAGATCGTCATGTCTAACACCCCGTATCACATTTGGTGTAGATCGCCATGTCTAACACCTCGAAAATCGTTTGGTGTAGATCGCCATGTCTAACACCCCGTATATCACAAGCTTGGATAACCATTGGGAAGGAACGCCATGTCCAAAACCCAAATTTTAAGTCGAGCTAGAACGCCATGTCTAGGACCCAAAATCTCATTCAGTGTAGATCGTCATGTCTAACACCCTATATCACAAGCTTGGATAACCATTGGGGAGGAACACCATGTCCAAACCCAGATTTTAAGTCGATCTAGAACGCCATATCTAGGACCCAAAATCTCATTCATTTATCACTTAATTAATCAATCGACGCAATTCTCATTTCATGATTAATCCTTCACATTTAGTTATCCAAATCAGATCTCAACTTTTTATAATCAATTCTCATAATTAACTATCCTTGTTCAACATTCTGGAACTTGCACGAGCAATAGAAGGTAAACAAAAACATATGGCACCAACATGCCTCTATGTTAGGTGATTAATGACGTTAGATAGTACAAGTACAAGCATGCCATTGATCAAGTATAATGTCAAGCATAAAGTGTCATAAGACTTTTAAGCAAGCAATCACAAAAAAAAGAAATCTGCTACTACACGTTTATTTTGAAGGCAGCTCACCTCCATTGGAGGAGTTTTATTAGAAAACATGTCATTACTTTATCAAACAATTCATTTAGTGATATTTAGCATTTACTTTAAAACTCATTCAACACTTAACAAAGTTAAGAAGCCAAACAATAGGAAAGGCAATCATGAAATTCTATTGCTACATTTTTAGATTGAAGGCAGCGCACCTCGAAAGAGGGGTTTTATTATTAAATCGTTAGTTTAGTGACCAAACAAACTCTTTTATCTTATTCCTGCAATTCACACGATTTGCACAGAAGCATTTAATCGGAACTAAACTTGCATAATTAAAATGTTAAGTGCAATATTAAATTCACTATTACTTTACTTAAATTTAAAAGGGCAAGGAGAGGGACCCTACCTCAAGGTGGATCCATCCGTCCACTCCGGCTCTTGGCGCTTTCTAACTAAAGCTGTCGCAGCTGCTCCCCCACGAGGCATATGTGATTTCACATACGTATAAGGACACCTAGCCTCTATACACACGCTCCGCATGGCCATGAGCGTGCACAAGAGGATCCTTACACATATGCTTATACACATAAGCCTGTCTCCACTCACCTGCATAGGCACTTTTTATATATGTAATGGGGACAACTAGCCTCGTACGTGTGTATATTCGCTGCCATGGACAAATATACGCACGCCGAGGGAACCCACGTACATATAAATACGTACCTATGCCTGCGCAGGTGAGTCGCCTAAACTCCGGCAACCCGAAATCATACCGAAACCTCCAACGCACTATAAAACAACCACTACGAACCTTAAGACACAAAGATAAACCAATTTAGGCCAGGCAAAACCAACCAGAAATAATAAACCCTTACCTCGGGTGTTGGCGACAAACCAAAACGAAGGCGAACCCACACCGCGAGCTCAACGCACTGCTAACATCAAGTCGGGGCTCATAAACATCAAAAGCCCCAAATTTAACAAGTGCAAAACAAAGGGAAAGGTGAAAACCTCACCCCAAAACCATTCCAAAACTCGAACGGACTAAACCAAACCAACCAGGAACCTCTAAAACAACCTGATAAATTAATTTAGAGGCTGCGAAGACCAAAAACCGGTAGAAACCTTACCTCGGAAACCAACCGGCGGACCGAAAACACCGCAAACCGCCTCGCCTTCGGCGGCGGTTGCCGGAACGCGCATCAAGGAGTCCCAACGAACCTTCCGCGCCGACCTAGAACAAGAGCAAGACGAAAAACCGGATCACCTCTAAGCCCTAGGGTTCGGTCGTACCTCACCGGGCGCCGATTAAATCAAAATGAAGCTGGAAACGGGGAGGAGAAGGGAGAGAAGTGATTACCTTGATGATTCGGAGAGAAGCCGAGAAGAAAAACCGGGAAGAACGGGGAAGGAGGCGGCGCCGTGGAGGGGGGGTCGCGCGCGGCTCGCCGGGGGAGAAGGGAGGGGGTGCGTTGCGGGTTGAGTGAGGGTGAGGGAGGTGTGTTTAGTTTAGGTTTTTTTTTAATTTTTTTTTTATTATTTTTTTTATTTATTTTCCTTTATTTTAATTTTTTTAACAAAAACTAAAACACACCCAACCCGCACGGTTTTATCCGCACCGTCAGAAACACCGTGTGCAGCCCGCGCGCCTGCTACGGGATACCCGGGGGTACCCCGCACGGCCAACCCGCACGGTTAAACCTACTGCGCGCAGTCCGATATCACCGCTTAAAACGGCTCCAGATCTCGGAACCTCGTTCCGAAGCTCGGTTTTAAAACCGACCCGCTGATAAAAGAAAAAGTTCAAAAACCTTCGCATTTTATCCGCTCAAAAAAAAACGGTTCGTTACAGTGAATAAGTGATAGATAAAGGAATAAGTGTCACTTGGCCATGATACTTTAGAACATAAAGTCACATCTCTTCAAAGTGGGAAACCATATTCCACTTGATGCTTGAATCATGTACTACCTAAGCTTGATCCTTCCAATATGGTATATTAGAAAAAATGTTCCCCTTCTTGAGGGTATACATTAGGTCAAAGTTAAAGAACTATAGGTACTCAAACATTGTATGATATCAATGGTTCATTTCACTTTGTGATTAAATATATTTCAAAAAAAAATTAGTGTATTCCAAAAATATCTCACCCTAAAGATAATACCAATAACACCTCATGGAAAGAACCACTATTTCCAAATCTAGGAAAAGATTTGGGAAGTTTCTCTAATGTGTCCTTAACTGTTTGGACCCATAAGCAACCACATGACCATCATGGACTGGAACTATTCAAATCCTAACTCTTGATACATCACAATATAATCCATACTCATTATCCAGCTCATTTATGGTTAAGGTTGGTGTTTTCATCAATATCCCATTAAGATCTTAGAATGATTTATCATGAACATCTAAGAAAAGAAACTATACCACATTATTGGTTAAGTCATTCTTAGCGCTTCTAATGTGTCCTTAACTGTTTGGACCCATAAGCAACCACATGACCATCATGGACTGGAACTATTCAAATCCTAACTCTTGATACATCACAATATAATCCATACTCATTATCCAGCTCATTTATGGTTAAGGTTGGTGTTTTCATCAATATCCCATTAAGATCTTAGAATGATTTATCATGAACATCTAAGAAAAGAAACTATACCACATTATTGGTTAAGTCATTCTTAGCGCTTCCAATGAGGAAGAATCCTGGTTGAGCCTCTGGTAATAATTAGAAATTCCCAAAAAAGATTTGGATCTCAAAAACATTCTTTAGCCTCTCTAAATAAACTACAACATTGAAATTCTCGGGTTCTAAAAATACGATATCTACTGATATCATTTTCCCCATGAAGTGTACATTATCAATCCAAAACATACACTTTGAGATCATGGAATATAGTTGATTCTCCCTAAGTTTTCTCAAAATGATCTCCGGATATCGAGCATGTTTCTCCATCGATCTTAGAGAACACTTTAACACCTCTAAGTTGATGAGTTTAAAGGTAAAAATGTCAAATAGTTGAGACATTCTATGCATCCATTTTTTATATATGTGAAATTTTTATCTCTGTATTGTATTAACCTCCTACTTTTAATCAAATTATACACGACTAGAGGCGAGTAGGGAGTGGTTGGATCGCCTAAAAGGCAGTACGAGCCCCATCCTCAATAGTATGAGTCTGTCTGATCACTGACCTCTCTTAGTACTTATAAAATACATCACAATAGGTTGGTGGAGGCATCCATTAATGTTTGAATAAAATACATCCCATGTAGTACTATTCAGTTCATTGAGATATGGGTTTTTAATGCTTTTATTTTATCTTCCATAATAATTTTTCTTGGTATGTATTGAATTCCCCTAAAAATCCTATTTACCCATGAAAAATACCTAAATTGGAAACCCCTGGAATGGAATTGCTTGAACTATTATTTTGTTTTCAATTTATATCCCCTTGAGAATTAGTAAAGATAATCCTCCTTGTTAGCACGATTGAAACACATCATTATGTCATTAAGAAAAGATTACTTGAATGGTCAAACAATTCTTTAACCTCAAAGGGTTGGGTATGTTTATCTCTGTAACAGATCAACCAGGGTCAACCCATAAATGTAACTCGAATAGAGAAACTAAAAGGCTTGAATAATTCTCTTAATCTCCATGGGTTGGAGACAAGCACTAGGGTGTCATACAAAGAAACATGGGAATGATTTCACCTTCAACAGACACATGATAAGATAAGAACAATCATAGTATCACATCAAATATTCACAATACATCACATCTCAAAATAACCAAACTATAAAGGTAACATCCAAAAACTGGATAATAATGTCTAAATAAAAAATTAAAAGACTGCCAACATGGATATGGAAGCATGGAGATTAGGGGAATTAAAACTCACAGTGGTAGCACCTGGAGAGTTGGGTTCACGGCAGAGGTGGGTTCACAGAGGAGAAGGACTTTTCAGTAAAGGTAGGGTATGCGGAGGAGGTGGGTTTATGACAAAGGAAGGGTTCATGATGGAGGTGGGGTTCAGCGCACGGTAGAGGTGAGGTTCGCAGTAGATGGGGTTTAGCGGTGGAGGTGATGTTCATGACGGAGTAGGGCTTCACAGGACGGTGGAGGAGGGCTTCGTAGTGGCAGAGGATGGATTCGCAGTAGTGGAGTAGGAGGAGCAGTCGGTGGCGGTGGCGTAGGAGGAGGAGGCGGCGACATCGGAGGAGGAGGAGTCGACGATAGGGTAAGGATTCCGCAAGAGTTTGAGACGTGCGAGAGGAGGGGACTGCTAGGGTTCATTTATAAAATCAGGGGAAACATTTATCAACATTAGCTAAAAAGTGCTGATAAAACATACATTTATCAGTGCTTTGTTAGCGATGATAAAACTATAATGATAATAAATTATTTATATTTATATATATATTTATATAATTACATGTATAATAAATATATATATATATATTAATAATAACTATAAATAAATAAATATTTATTTATAATTATAATTGTAAATATTTGTATACATATAATTTTATAATTATTTAATAACTATAAATTTATATATATTTATTTAATTAATATATTTATTATAATTTTATAATTATTTAAATATAAATATATATATATATATATATTTAAATACTCTTGAAATTAAAATAAATATATTAATTATATATAGTCATAAATATAAATATAAATAAATATATATATATATTTAAAGGGGTGAGGCTCAAAGGCCTCTTTATTAAAATAAGAAAGGAAAAGGAGCATAAGAGGAACAAACCAAACCACAAAGGTGCACAAAACAAGAATTAAAAGTCTTTAACTTGCTTGGGAGCCAGTGCTCGTACTATAGTTGGGGAGACGTCTACCCCTACCACAAGGATGTCGTCTCCTCCTAAGTCTTGGCCTATCACTATTATCTGAAGGCGCAACTACAACATTAGGTGTTATGATTTTAGCCCTAGAAACACCATCACTCTTTTTTCCATCATCATCACAGCTGGCAACAACAAGCATGCCAAATGAGTTATAGATACAAATGTTTGTCTTTACCTTCCCAATCTGATATGGGGTGTTTTTAATAGGCACCACAACTTCTTTTAGACTGGATTCAAATGATCTCATCATCAGATTATCATCCGGGGGTTGTGCAACCTTGCTTTGAGCCCTTACTGATGCATTTGGTCCACCATGACTTTTAGAGTCACCATCTGAGGTAGGAGCCTTCTACTGAAGCCCAGGTTGTGCATTCTAGAGAAAATTATTTGAATAATCTCTAGAGGGTTTTCCAGCCTTAGGAATTTTATCACTAGAATCCAGCGAGGGATTCATTTGCTCAAGACCCGTCTAAGCAATGGAGATATCCTGCTTTGAATATGGCGCCTTAAGGCCATTATCCAGACTAATAATTTGGCTGCAAGATACAACCTTTGCATTTGGATCATCTATTTTAGCAGGCTTAGCCCATGGAGCCGAGGTAGCATCATGCATACATTGAGTCAAGCCTTAATTCTGTTCACAAGGGGCTTCAACAGTGCCCACCCTTGAAGTAAAGACATCATCCTTTCCTTTGCACATAATAGTTCCTGGTACCATATCAAGGACCTGCTGAGTGCCTGAATCTGTGGAGAAAAAAATAGGTTGCATGCCAATGCTAGTAGCATCAACACCAACACCACTTGAAACTCCATTTTTCTTCAAGGCAGATGAACCTGTTGGCATACCTAAACAGGCATAATTCTTCTTGTTGGGGGACTAATTTTCATTTTCAGGAGCACACTTATAATGCTCATTGTGAACTCCCTTGGCCTTAGTCTTCAGCACTGTTGCAACCACAAGCTTGGATTTTCCTTTTCTGAACTTTGAGGAAACTTTAATTTATTCCTACCAAAGCATATCATCTACCTCTACATGAGCAGTTCTTTCCTTGGCCTCTTGACTATCATCTGAATCATCCCCATCTTTATCATTACCACTACTTTTGATTAAGATGTATTTGAATGTGGGTCTCATAAGATCCAATTCATTATTATCTACCAAATCAGACCATGAAATTGGATTCCTATCATTTACCTGAGTAGGAGTAATCCCAGCAGCAGAAGGGCTGACTGCCCTACACATATTCTTTGGAATATCTCCAGCATCATGCAAAGGTGTTTGAGCAGCTGTATCTACTGCATTACTAGGTATCTTAACACAATTTAACTGTCCAGGAGGGAGGACTTGGGTAACTTCATTCACAAACTGGTTTCTGTCTTGGGCATCAACATCCTGAACAGGTCCCTTGTCTTCATTCTTTTTACAATGTAACATTTCATGAACCTTAAGGTGACATCTAGCGCAAACAAGGTTTCTCCTACAATTGGAACTCGAATGCCCAACTATACAATAGTCCTCACAAAAAAGTGGCATCTTTTCATACATGATTGTTAAACTGATCTCATCTTGAGGATTAACAATGACCACCTTTTCAACTAAAGAAGAACTTAAGTCAACCTAGACTAAGACCCTTCTAAAATGACAAAAACCCTTCTAAAATGACAAAAACTTACCTTTTTAGTGGCCATATCCATGCGAATTGGGATTCCAGTTGCAGATGCGATGTCAAAAAGAATCTTTGAGTGCCACAACACCAAATTTAGTCCATAAATTTTTATCCACAACCAAGCAAAAGTATATTTAAATTCATTGAGGTTGAAACTTAAGCTCCATTCATGCACCCTAAGGGAAACCAGCTGCAGATTGACTGATCCAAAACTCCAGGCGCGACTCTTCAATTCAATAGAAGGGAAAAGGATATGGAAGAACCCTTGACCCAAAGAGGCACACTTAAAATCAACGAAACCCCAAATTAAAGATAAACGAGAGACAAAATCTATCAATTTCTAGGGTTGCATGCCTTTAAACAAAGAAATGTGACCGATGAAAGAATGCTTGCATAGATCTAATCATTCTGATATTACCCCATATGAGGCCGAAACATGTGTAGTAGTGCCCTTCTTGATAATACGTTGAGCAATTCGATTACTAGGAAAGACAAAGGAACCTCCCAAAAAATCAGAGAAATAAGAAATACCCAATGCATATTCGCCTCACATTATTTTCTTCAAATTAGACGTACCCTGCCGCGCATCTTGAAGATTCGAAGAATAGGAAAACAGATTTAAACTCCTCGGATGGATTAGGTCAGGCCGATCATTGGTAGGCATCGAGAGGTTCTTCCCCCGCTCCTCTCGTTCCTCCATCTTAATATATTTATATTTAAAAAATTATGAAATTATAATAAATATATTTATAATAAATATATTTATTTATAATTATAATTATAAATATTTGTATATATGTATAAATATTTATATATATTTATAAATATATTTATATATTTATATATATTTATAAAATTATAATGATTATAAATATATTTATCATGATTTTAAGTATCTATACGAACATAATAGCTTCATGGGAACATGAATGAATCATATACACCGAGTAAAGTATAGATCATAAAGAATGAGTCATCATATAAATGGACAACATGAATAGTAATAAGAGTGTAATGTATAAATAAACATTAATGATGACTACATGACATATGAACGTTAGATATATCCACGCGTAAATTGACCAAATTCAATGGAAACATATATCTATTTAAATATATATATATATATATTTATAATTATAATTATAAATATACATATTTAAAAAGTATTTATATATAATTATAAATATATATATTTAAAAAGTATTTATATATAATTACAAATATATATATTTAAAAAGTATTTATATATAATTATAAATATATAAATATAATAAATATATTTATTATTTAATGAAATTTATTATATATATATTTGAATTATTAAAAAATGTATATTAATTATAAACATGCATTTTTTATTTAATGTATACAAATAAACATTATTTTTGAATATAAATATAATAATTTTATATAAATTAATAATATTTTTTATTAAAAACTTATCAGCACTAAAAATAGCGCTGATAATTATACCCTTTATTAGCTCTAAAAAAACACAGATAAAGTGTACATCTTTATCAGTGTTTTTTAGCATTGATAAAGGGTAGATTTATCAACGCTTTTCACTAGAGCTGATAAAAGGTCCCCCTTTTATCAACGCTAATAAAACCCAGCGCATTCCTTGCCCGGATATGTGGTAGTGTTGTTGGCAGATCATCACGTCAGATGGAAGCTTGGATATTCGTTAGGTGTAATTCACTAAGTGGGATCCATTCTAATATGTTTTATTCTCTTATTCTCTATGTGTTTGATGTCACTTCCACAAATTGGTGAGGGAAACGTGAGCTTTTATCAGCACTAAGAATAAAGTGACGATAAAAGCCTCATCTTTATCGACACCAAAACAAGCACTGATAAAGGATAGATTTATCAGCAATGATAAACATTTTTAATAAAAATATTATTATATTTATATTAAAAAAGAATGTTTA
Source organism: Viscum album (assembly GCA_963277665.1). NCBI lineage: Eukaryota > Viridiplantae > Streptophyta > Magnoliopsida > Santalales > Viscaceae > Viscum > Viscum album. Next base: position 56,000,562 of record OY728154.1, read on the forward strand.
TTTATATACATTAATTAAAAAACACATGTTTATAATTAACATGAATATGATATATTAATATATATTGTTTAATAATTCAAAAATATATATACCCAAGTGGTAAAGGCTTCCAGTAATCTTGTATCAGACTTGGGTTCAAATTCAGGTGAGATCGAATTTCTACTAGCAGGTGGTGACACATGCATGATGCGGGCATGCGATGACACAAGTGTTGGGTCGGAACAAACGGGGAAAAGATGGCAAGAGGGGGGGGGGTGAATTGCCTTTTAAAAAATGATTAACAATTTAAAAAAAATCAAAGATGAAATGCAGCGGAAATAAAGAGGCAATCACACAAGAAATTGATAACGGAGTTCGGCCAAAACCCGGCCTACGTCTCCGCTCCCAACTCAACCGTTGAGAGATTCCTACCGCTTGCTTTTCAATGGTTTTAGCAAGAAACCCACTAGGCTTTGAGGTAGCACTAGGACCTATTACAACTTGCTTTTAGTGGTTAAGCAAGAACTCACTTGCTTTTGATTGGTTTAGCAAGAACCCACTAGCCTTTTTAACGGGTGAAGGCTAGCTCACCGAAAACTCAAGCCTTTTAAAAGGAAAGGCTTGACTAACCTCTTCACACCTTAATGGTGGTGTGAAACCCAAAAGAAAGGGGGATAGAGAAAAGGTTGGGGTTTGTAGGTACAAACCCAAATTTAAAACTCAAAAAGATAAAAACAATAAAACCCGTGTCGGAACAAACGGGGAAAAGATGGCAAGAGGGGGGGGTGAATTGCCTTTTAAAAAATGATTAACAATTTAAAAAAAAATCAAAGATGAAATGCAGCGGAAATAAAGAGACAATCACACAAGAAATTGATAACGGAGTTCGGCCAAAACCCGGCCTACGTCTCCGCTCCCAACTCAACCGTTGAGAGATTCCTACCGCTTGCTTTTCAATGGTTTTAGCAAGAAACCCACTAGGCTTTGAGGTAGCACTAGGACCTATTACAGCTTGCTTTTAGTGGTTAAGCAAGAACCCACTTGCTTTTGATTGGTTTAGCAAGAACCCACTAGCCTTTTTAACGGGTGAAGGCTAGCTCACCGAAAACTCAAGCCTTTTAAAAGGAAAGGCTTGACTAACCTCTTCACACCTTAATGGTGGTGTGAAACCCAAAAGAAAGGGGGATAGAGAAAAGGTTGGGGTTTGTAGGTACAAACCCAAATTTAAAGCTCAAAAAGATAAAAACAATAAAACCCGTATTTTGAGAAGCCTTGGGCGCCTTTGATTGGATGGAGATGTTGAAGGCCGCTTCCAAGCTTCTTTGATGGTGCTCTTGGATGTGGAATTGGATTGGAGCACGTTGGGTTCCTTGAGGAAATCCGCCGGAGGTTCGCCAAAATGATCAACAATGTGTCCGGTGGCTTGGGTGAAGTTCCGGGGCTTCCTAGGCCTTTATTTATAGGCTAGGAACCTTCAAGTATCCGTTGGAGGGCTTTGGAGCCGTTGGAAAAGGCCTCGGAGCCGTTGGAGGCCAAAAGAGGGTTGACTGGTCAAAGCCAACAGCTAGTTTGACTGGGCTACCGGTTGGCCGGTACAGGTCCACCGGCTGGCCGGTGCCTTGGCAGAGGAGGAGAGTTCTGGTCCAGGCTCCACCGGCTGACCGGTGCCAGAGCCACCGGCTGGCCGGTGGGCAGACAGTAGCTGTCACTATTCAGTCTGGATGCCACCGGCTGGCCGGTGACAGAGCCACCGGCTGACCGGTGGAACCTGGCAGTGGGCAATGCCTCTGCCAGGTCCACCGGCTGGCCGGTGCTATCACACCGGTTGGCCGGTGGACTGAGTTTCAGTCCACTCCTTGTCCTTTCTTGGGCCAATCTTTTGGCAATCAATTGCCTATCATCCACAACACTTAAAAACAATGTTAGACAAAAAATGAAAGTGATTGTGATCATGAAAATCAAAGAGTGTGGGGTACAACAATCTCCCCCTATTTTGATGATCACAATCACTTATCTAAGCAATGTAAAAACTTAAATGAAAGACATGCTTTAAATGATAAATTGAAAATAAATACTAAGCATGAGAGAAAAGATTCTCCCCCAATCAATCAAGAGATTTCTCCCCCTTTGTGATTATCAAAATAGCACGGGGCATAAAACTTGATTGAGGGATAACTTTGAAAAACAAGATAGAGATTTTTAAACCAAATGAAATTTGAAATTTGAATTGAAAGTTTTGAATCAAAAATTGAATAACAGTTTGAATTGAAAAATTTGAAACCAAGAGTTGAAATTGAAAGTTTGAATCGAAAATTTTGAATTGAAATCAAAAGGGCTTAAATGATCCTAACTCCCCCTAAATAAAAACAATAAATCACCGGGGAGAGGAAATAAATTTTGGCCCGGAGAGACTCGCAAGAAGGGATTTTTCAATCCAAACTTGTCTCATGGCGGGTCTTCTCCTATAAAATTCGTCCGAAAAGAAAATATTTTTGGGTTGACCATACCGGGCGTTTTTACAATTACATTCATAAATAAGGTGCCCGGTTTTCTTGCAATAATTACAAAATTTGTAATCGGAGCTCCCCCTTACAAAAACAGTGGGTGCATGGGAGGAGGAAGCTTGGTTGGTGAATCCTAGCCCTTGGGTGGTTCTAGAAATTCGTTGGGAACCTAGGATATTGTTCAAATTTTGTTCCCCTTGGGTGAACTTAGCTAGGGTCTCCCTTAGGTCTTTGATGGTTGATTCCATGGAATCAACATTTGGGAAATTTTGGATTTTAAGGGTCAACTCTTCCTTCTCTTTAAGAAGTTGTTCTTTTTCGGAAGAGAGTTTTTTGAAATTCTTTTTTAAAGCAACAAATTTTGAAGATAAAGCATGAAAACCTTTTTCAAGTTGGTCTCTAGCGTGTGAGAGTTCTTCATAAGAAAGATGATTTAAAGAATTTGAATTTGAAGAACATGAGGAAGAGGAATCGGAAGATGTTACCTCATGAAATGCCATTAGGCATTTGTTACCGTTGTCGCTTGAGGAGGAGGTGGAGGAGGATGATGATGAGGTGTCACTCCATGTCGCCTTGAGGACCTTTTTCTTTCCTTTTTCCTTAGCCTGTTTCTTGTTGAGTGGGCAATCGGGCTTGTAATGGCCCTTTTCGCCGCACCCGTAGCATTTTACCTTGGGCTCGGATCTTGCGGTGGGTTCTTGCTTTCGCGCCTTGCGAGATTTCTTCTTCTTGTGCTTCTTCATGAACTTGTGCATTTGGCGGGCGAGATTCTCCATTTCCGAGTCGCCGCTTGAAGATGAAGAAGATGAGGAGGAAGAGGATGAGGAGGAGCTTACTTCCTTTTGTACCTTGAGGGCGATGTTCTTTGGTGTCTTGATTGGTGTGCCCTCCTTTTGAGCTTGCCTCCTCATCGTGATCTCGTACGTCATTAGAGATCCGATGAGCTCCTCTACCAGCATATTTTTGACGTCCTTAGCTTCTTGGATCGCCGTCACCTTTGGTGCCCATGAGCTCGGAAGGACCCATAAGATCTTCTTGACCATCGTCTCGGCTGAAACATCATCACCAAGAGATTTCCTTCCATTGCACACGTCAGTAAAGCGAGTAAACATATCGGAAATAGACTCATTTGGATGCATTGAAAATGACTCAAAATCTTGCCTATACATATCCAATCTAGTGTCTTTGACTTTGTTAGTGCCCTCATGAGTTACTTCTAAAAGTTTCCAAATTTCATGTGAGGAGGTGCAAGTAGACACTCGATTGAATTCATTTCGGTCTAGGCCGCAATGGAGAGCATTCATGGCTTTGCCATCAAGCTCAAAATTTCTAATATCGGCTTGGGTCCATTTGGATTCGTCGGGGGAAGAGAGAGTGTAACCTTGCATGACAATTTTATAAATGGGATATCCTATGCTTCTAAGAAAGGTAGTCATGCGGGTTTTCCAATAATTATAGTCGGTCCCATCAAAAAATGGAGCACGACCCAATGAAAAGCCTTCGGGGGCGAAAGAGGTTGATTCCATCTAAATGGATCTTAAATTTGAAACCGGGTTAGGGAATTATTCAAATTTCCCTCTGATACCAATTGTTGGGTCGGAACAAACGGGGAAAAGATGGCAAGAGGGGGGGGGTGAATTGCCTTTTAAAAAATGATTAACAATTTAAAAAAAAATCAAAGATGAAATGCAGCGGAAATAAAGAGGCAATCACACAAGAAATTGATAACGGAGTTCGGCCAAAACCCGGCCTACGTCTCCGCTCCCAACTCAACCGTTGAGAGATTCCTACCGCTTGCTTTTCAATGGTTTTAGCAAGAAACCCACTAGGCTTTGAGGTAGCACTAGGACCTATTACAGCTTGCTTTTAGTGGTTAAGCAAGAACCCACTTGCTTTTGATTGGTTTAGTAAGAACCCACTAGCCTTTTTAACGGGTGAAGGCTAGCTCACCGAAAACTCAAGCCTTTTAAAAGGAAAGGCTTGACTAACCTCTTCACACCTTAATGGTGGTGTGAAACCCAAAAGAAAGGGGGATAGAGAAAAGGTTGGGGTTTGTAGGTACAAACCCAAATTTAAAGCTCAAAAAGATAAAAACAATAAAACCTGTATTTTGAGAAGCCTTGGGCGCCTTTGATTGGATGGAGATGTTGAAGGCCGCTTCCAAGCTTCTTTGATGGTGCTCTTGGATGTGGAATTGGATTGGAGCACGTTGGGTTCCTTGAGGAAATCCGCCGGAGGTTCGCCAAAATGATCAACAATGTGTCCGGTGGCTTGGGTGAAGTTCCGGGGCTTCCTAGGCCTTTATTTATAGGCTAGGAACCTTCAAGTATCCGTTGGAGGGCTTTGGAGCCGTTGGAAAAGGCCTCGGAGCCGTTGGAGGCCAAAAGAGGGTTGACTGGTCAAAGCCAACGGCTAGTTTGACTGGGCTACCGGCTGGCCGGTACAGGTCCACCGGCTGGCCGGTGCCTTGGCAGAGGAGGAGAGTTCTGGTCCAGGCTCCACCGGCTGACCGGTGCCAGAGCCACCGGCTGGCCGGTGGGCAGACAGTAGCTGTCACTATTCAGTCTGGATGCCACCGGCTGACCGGTGGAACCTGGCAGTGGGCAATGCCTCTGCCAGGTCCACCGGCTGGCCGGTGCTATCACACCGGTTGGCCGGTGGACTGAGTTTCAGTCCACTCCTTGTCCTTTCTTGGGCCAATCTTTTGGCAATTAATTGCCTATCATCCACAACACTTAAAAACAATGTTAGACAAAAAATGAAAGTGATTGTGATCATGAAAATCAAAGAGTGTGGGGTACAACAATCTCCCCCTATTTTGATGATCACAATCACTTATCTAAGCAATGTAAAAACTTAAATGAAAGGCATGCTTTAAATGATAAATTGAAAATAAATACTAAGCATGAGAGAAAAGATTCTCCCCCAATCAATCAAGAGATTTCTTCCCCTTTGTGATTATCAAAATAGCACGGGGCATAAAACTTGATTGAGGGATAACTTTGAAAAACAAGATAGAGATTTTTAAACCAAATGAAATTTGAAATTTGAATTGAAAGTTTTGAATCAAAAATTGAATAACAGTTTGAATTGAAAAATTTGAAACCAAGAGTTGAAATTGAAAGTTTGAATCGAAAATTTTGAATTGAAATCAAAAGGGCTTAAACGATCCTAACTCCCCCTAAATAAAAACAATAAATCACCGGGGAGAGGAAATAAATTTTGGCCCGGAGAGACTCGCAAGAAGGGATTTTTCAATCCAAACTTGTCTCATGGCGGGTCTTCTCCTATAAAATTCGTCCGAAAAGAAAATATTTTTGGGTTGACCATACCGGGCGTTTTTACAATTACATTCATAAATAAGGTGCCCGGTTTTCTTGCAATAATTACAAAATTTGTAATCGGAGCTCCCCCTTACAAAAACAGTGGGTGCATGGGAGGAGGAAGCTTGGTTGGTGAATCCTAGACCTTGGGTGGTTCTAGAAATTCGTTGGGAACCTAGGATATTGTTCAAATTTTGTTCCCCTTGGGTGAACTTAGCTAGGGTCTCCCTTAGGTCTTTGATGGTTGATTCCATGGAATCAACATTTGGGAAATTTTGGATTTTAAGGGTCAACTCTTCCTTCTCTTTAAGAAGTTGTTCTTTTTCGGAAGAGAGTTTTTTGAAATTCTTTTTTAAAGCAACGAATTTTGAAGATAAAGCATGAAAACCTTTTTCAAGTTGGTCTCTAGCGTGTGAGAGTTCTTCATAAGAAAGATGATTTAAAGAATTTGAATTTGAAGAACATGAGGAAGAGGAATCGGAAGATGTTACCTCATGAAATGCCATTAGGCATTTGTTACCGTTGTCGCTTGAGGAGGAGGTGGAGGAGGATGATGATGAGGTGTCACTCCATGTCGCCTTGAGGACCTTTTTCTTTCCTTTTTCCTTAGCCTGTTTCTTGTTGAGTGGGCAATCGGGCTTGTAATGGCCCTTTTCGCCGCACCCGTAGCATTTTACCTTGGGCTCGGATCTTGCGGTGGGTTCTTGCTTTCGCGCTTTGCGAGATTTCTTCTTCTTCTTGTGCTTCTTCATGAACTTGTGCATTTGGCGGGCGAGATTCTCCATTTCCGAGTCGCCGCTTGAAGATGAAGAAGATGAGGAGGAAGAGGATGAGGAGGAGCTTACTTCTTTTTGTACCTTGAGGGCGATGTTCTTTGGTGTCTTGATTGGTGTGCCCTCCTTTTGAGCTTGCCTCCTCATCGTGATCTCGTACGTCATTAGAGATCCGATGAGCTCCTCTACCGGCATATTTTTGACGTCCTTAGCTTCTTGGATCACCGTCACCTTTGGTGCCCATGAGCTCGGAAGGACCCATAAGATCTTCTTGACCATCGTCTCGGCTGAAACATCATCACCAAGAGATTTCCTTCCATTGCACACGTCAGTAAAGCGAGTAAACATATCGGAAATAGACTCATTTGGATGCATTGAAAATGACTCAAAATCTTGCCTATACATATCCAATCTAGTGTCTTTGACTTTTTTAGTGCCCTCATGAGTTACTTCTAAAAGTTTCCAAATTTCATGTGAGGAGGTGCAAGTAGACACTCGATTGAATTCATTTCGGTCTAGGCCGCAATGGAGAGCATTCATGGCTTTGCCATCAAGCTCAAAATTTCTAATATCGGCTTGGGTCCATTTGGATTCGTCGGGGGAAGAGAGAGTGTAACCTTGCATGACAATTTTATAAATGGGATATCCTATGCTTCTAAGAAAGGTAGTCATGCGGGTTTTCCAATAATTATAGTCGGTCCCATCAAAAAATGGAGCACGACCCAATGAAAAGCCTTCGGGGGCGAAAGAGGTTGATGCCATCTAAATGGATCTTAAATTTGAAACCGGGTTAGGGAATTATTCAAATTTCCCTCTGATACCAATTGTTGGGTCGGAACAAACGGGGAAAAGATGGCAAGAGGGGGGGGGGTGAATTGCCTTTTAAAAAATGATTAACAATTTAAAAAAAAATCAAAGATGAAATGCAGCGGAAATAAAGAGGCAATCACACAAGAAATTGATAACGGAGTTCGGCCAAAACCCGGCCTACGTCTCCGCTCCCAACTCAACCGTTGAGAGATTCCTACCGCTTGCTTTTCAATGGTTTTAGTAAGAAACCCACTAGGCTTTGAGGTAGCACTAGGACCTATTACAGCTTGCTTTTAGTGGTTAAGCAAGAACCCACTTGCTTTTGATTGGTTTAGCAAGAACCCACTAGCCTTTTTAACGGGTGAAGGCTAGCTCACCGAAAACTCAAGCCTTTTAAAAGGAAAGGCTTGACTAACCTCTTCACACCTTAATGGTGGTGTGAAACCCAAAAGAAAGGGGGATAGAGAAAAGGTTGGGGTTTGTAGGTACAAACCCAAATTTAAAGCTCAAAAAGATAAAAACAATAAAACCCGTATTTTGAGAAGCCTTGGGCGCCTTTGATTGGATGGAGATGTTGAAGGCCGCTTCCAAGCTTCTTTGATGGTGCTCTTGAATGTGGAATTGGATTGGAGCACGTTGGGTTCCTTGAGGAAATCCGCCGGAGGTTCGCCAAAATGATCAACAATGTGTCCGGTGGCTTGGGTGAAGTTCCGGGGCTTCCTAGGCCTTTATTTATAGGCTAGGAACCTTCAAGTATCCGTTGGAGGGATTTGGAGCCGTTGGAAAAGGCCTCGGAGCCGTTGGAGGCCAAAAGAGGGTTGACTGGTCAAAGCCAACGGCTAGTTTGACTGGGCTACCGGCTGGCCGGTACAGGTCCACCGGCTGGCCGGTGCCTTGGCAGATGAGGAGAGTTCTGGTCCAGGCTCCACCGGCTGACCGGTGCCAGAGCCACCGGCTGGCCGGTGGGCAGACAGTAGCTGTCACTATTCAGTCTGGATGCCACCGGCTGGCCGGTGACAGAGCCACCGGCTGACCGGTGGAACCTGGCAGTGGGCAATGCCTCTGCCAGGTCCACCGGCTGGCCGGTGCTATCACACCGGTTGGCCGGTGGACTGAGTTTCAGTCCACTCCTTGTCCTTTCTTGGGCCAATCTTTTGGCAATCAATTGCCTATCATCCACAACACTTAAAAACAATGTTAGACAAAAAATGAAAGTGATTGTGATCATGAAAATCAAAGAGTGTGGGGTACAACAACAAGTATGACGCAAACAAGCAGTGACGCAACCATGACGTAGACAGATAGTGATGCAAACATGATATAGACATGACACTGCACTGGGCCTTTGGGCTATGTAATAGGTTTCATGCCCACTGGGCCTTCAGGTCATGTACTGAATGGATAAGGCTTGATAAGTGGGCTATCCCTTAGGGGGGCTATGACATGTATTTCCAGCCTGTGTGTGTGTTTAATGTAACTGTACCCCTAAAAACCTAATATGTATAACTTTTTGAAAAAAGTATTTATATTATTATAAATAAATAAATATATATTTAAATAATTATAAAATTTATTAAGAAAAACAAAGTACATAAAAACATCACAATACAAGTAGCGCATGAAGCACCGCCAAACAAAAAGTGGCAAACAACACCATCCAAAAAAATAGAGTAAAAAGACTCCACGACCCAATTATCCTAAACCAAAGGCCCGCCCCAAAAACCTCTTACATCCAATTGTCGAGCCCCATTATGAGGCCAACAAAGTTACCTCTAAGCACATTCCATCTGCACACCAGCTGTCACCAACCCTAGAAACGTGACCCGAGAACCGCATCCTGGGGACAACCGCGTCCCGAGGCCATCACACAGTCGTTGCTTTCACTACTATTGCATCCGAAGTTGTTATGCATTTCTATCACACTGGACTATATGCAAGCATGTATCCTGTTGTTGCCAACACTCGAAGTCATCAGCGGCTTACACTAGTCCGAGGACATCATCGTATGCATCTTGCTAGTCAGTCACCGACCATCCCAACGCATGCCCGCTGAGGTCATTGCTGAACGACTCCCACACCGCTTTGTGTGCCATCATGTCATCCATCGCCCGCCCAAAAAAAATCCCCACCAAGAATCCATCAAAGTTTCACTGAATCGAGGGGCCCAACACTCCGATCGACACCCAAATCACGAGCTTTCCTAACACTGGTGATAGTCAGATCTGGTTTGGTGTCCCCTAGAGGTGTCAGATCCAAGACCACGCCAACACCAGGATCCCAAATCCCCACCGTTGTTCCACCTAGATACCGGATCCACAACACTGGTGCATCACCATCCATGCTATCAAGCAGGTCCACCACCATCATCCACACTCTTCCAGCTAGACTCGTCATTATTGACAACAACCATATCACCTTCAGGCGTGCCTTCCCATGGTCATTACTTACAGTAACCTAATTTTTTCATTATAAGACTTTGAATTATTTATATTTTTTTTCTAGAGCTAGGCGTTGAGACGACGTGTGATTTAAAGGCCCGATGTGCCCAGAATTAATTTTATAAAATATTAAATATATTTTATATTGCGCATGCCCGGTCAATTAATGAAAATGAGACAACTCTTAAATAGTTGATCAGATCGAAAATTCGAGACCATGGTTGGGTATGAAACGCGATGTTTTCCCTAGGCGCGATATAAAACGAGTCGACGTGGGACATCTAGACCCCTCGCTCATTGGTGGGATGTTTAAGTGATTAAATGAATTAATTTATTTAATTACTTAAAATACCATAAACCTAATTAAGGGGTATAAATTTTTGATTATGAGGAGTTGGTCTCATAATCCTATTTTTTCCAACGATCACTCTTTCTCTCATCTCCTTCCCATTGGATAATGACGAATGAAGAGCGATGATGAACCTATGATTCTAGACGGGTCAAGACGTGGTGACCACAACAGATCCACCTCCTTCATCGACGAACACGTTCTTTGTCAACAACGATCGATCAAATCTAGGCGAGACTCATCTTTGGTGATTATATGATTTTGATTAAATGTTTGAGAGGATCGATAGTCATCCTTCGACCCGTGCCTTTGATTTCAAAACTTTGTATGCGCCCAAATACTGGTTTTCATTCGTTAATTAGTTGTTTTTTACCTAGATTTCCCAATTACGATCGGTTGGTCAAGAACGCCTAATCAATGATCCAAACCTTGGTTTTTGGTGCCTTCCTTCCACTTTTCTTCATGTTTATCACTGAGGAATTCCATTGAATCCCGGTTCGACAATTGCCAAGCGACTTGAGCTCGATCGAGTGCCTGGATTTGAAGTAAAATTGTGGAATGACAACAGAATCACGAGTGATGAATGGATATGGAAAAGACACAATGAAAGGATCAATAATATGTAGGTTTCATACCCATCCAATGAAGATCGAAGACGCATCAGTGTGAATAATGAAGAATGAAACCCTCGTTTGTTCTGGTGATCGATTCTCAGCAAATGACAACCAATAAGCATGATTCACAGCTAGGTATAAATATCTTGGAAGGAAACACAGTGGGATATGAAGCGGTTTGACCATATTTTGATCATAAACTAAGATTTAGGAGAAACTAGAGTTTCTAGAAAAATCACGACTATACGCCATGTTCAGCGAAGAACACACGATGTGTAACCTACCTCAGTGGTGGCACTAGGGTTTGGGAAAAGATAAATATGACATAGTGTGTATGCCCCTTGACACACTGTTTACTACATTTCCATCTGAGTTGAGCCGTGCGAAAGAACACATAGCTAGGCACACACAATGTTCCAAACACACAGGCATGGGTTGGCCACATGGGAAACATTCTATGTGAGTCAACACACCGTGTACCAGAGTACACAGACATGGGGTCTGAGTACACGAACATGACCAGCAGACACGACCTTGCTCCCAAGATAAATGAAACACACTATGTATTCCACATATACAGTGTGCACTACCACATGAAATGAGACCCATATCCATCCAGAGACATGGCCAGACAGTGAAGAGGGGCCACACGCCGTGTACTGTTTGAGCTCCCGCGAGAAATCTTCAATCCTCTATAGCTCCTTCATTTGAACTTGGATTTAGAATCACGATATTCCTATACTTATTGTTTTTTCACATAGAATGCATTGGTTCCATCAAAAGCGTCTTTCGAGATATGATGTGGATGTTACAAGTTTGTCACACTCAAAGATGACACTCGATGACAACAACGATCAGACAGGCTTACCAGAACAATTCTGAGATGACCCTCCAATAGGATCTGGGTAGTGTCGTCCCCGACGACCTTCCTGGATGAACCTCCTGTAGGGATGGGTAGTGTAGTCCCTGATGACCTTCTAGGCTGACCCTCTAGTAGGATTTGGGTAGTTTAGTTCCTAATGACCTTTTGGGCTGACCCTCCAGTAGGATCTTGGTAGCGTAGTCCTCGAAAATTCTAGGATGACCCTCCAACTAGGCTAGGTAGTGTAGTCTCCGACGAACTTCCAGAGAAGACCCTCGACTGTGTGGTATAGTAACGAGGTGTGATTTAACTTACCTAAAGACTCATGAGAAAGAGGGGCACTTTCCCCACTGATTTTCGTTCTTGTGACATGACCGAAAACCATGCAGATGAGTCAGTACCTCCCAAAACGGATAGTATTGAGGTGTGGTGATTTGATGCCCTTTGACTTGTGACTCCTGGGCAGACGCTTGAGGTGCTGGGCATCACAGATGAATCTACCTTGGAACTATTATCTACTCATCTTCTTTGACTGAGCACACACACACACACACACACACACACATATATATATCCTGTTACAATATCCACTCCTTGGGTCTTGGTTACTCTCTTTCCAAGATAGGAAAAGATGCGTGAGGTATTCCACATGATTTCTGTGTCTAACTTCTCATGGTTGGATGGGTCTACTCTTCAGCTATAGGTAGAGAAGACTCAGCGAGGGGGGGGGGTCACCTCCTCACCGTTTCAAGCTCCTTATGTTTGGATGATCCTACTTCCACACTCTTGTTGGGTTGAGCTACACTCTTTTAATTCTCTTTTACTATACCTTGTTCCATATACTACTTTAATTTGGCTGTATCTTTTACTACTCCCCCTTCATCTTTTCAGGGTGTTCTACTGGGTATGTATATACTCACCCCTTCATGGGATTTTCCCAACACGTGTCGTGTCTTTTTCAGATGGCGGATAGGTCAATCGTGATCTCAAGGGATCTTATGGATACAGGCTGCGTGGACCATGTAAGGTGGTTAGAGTTTGGATATAGGAGTATGGATCTCTCAACCATTACTATTTTCTAGTTTTCTTCAGGTTAGAACCAATTTCTGGTTTGGGCATGTGTTTTTTCCTTTATATTTCAGTATTTACTACTGTACCTTTGCACTTTTTAGAGGTTTATGCATGTTTATGTTACTTTATAGCAGTTTCACCTTTTTCTAATTTTCCTCTGCATTTTTTCATTGATTTAGTTGTGTGCGTGTGTACAGATTCTTAGGCAAAGGCATCCCTGAGTTTGTTGTGCCTTCAGCACTTATCGCCAACCCCTGGCTTATGGAGGCAGGCTTGGGGCAGTTGTGGCTCGAGTCCCAGCTTGGGTTGGGTCATGACAGAGTGGTATCATAGGTGGTTCATTCCTTGGGATTTTGTTTGAACATTCCCTAAAAAGGAATTGGTTGGGATTTAGGGCAACAATGTTGAAGTGTCTCGAGAGTGGCTCTCAGGCCAGGGAGTCCAGTGATGGTACGGGCGACCGACGTATCCATTCACCAGGACCCTAATTATCTGTTTGTCGACTTGGCACCCTGAGACATTTGTTGTAGGGAACAATGGTACATGCATCATATAGGATTGAGTCCTTGACTTTACTTTCTTGAGTTATCTCCCCATTCCTTTGTTGATATATACATATTTATACTCATCTGACTATGTTACTAATTGACAATTTTCAGGATGCCTCTGTGATGACATCCATCCAGGATACCAGCTACGGTTCGTGACTATGACCCTATGAGAAACAAGGCCTCAGTTCAGGGTCTATCGTGTGATCCCCTTCCTCTAGGTGGACTAGTAGCAATGCCTCCACCTGTTGAGTAGCAGATAGTCCCATCAGGGTAGACTGGGGATGTGTGCAGGTTGAGCGCACTCTATGAGTTCCATTATCAGTGACCGTTGAGGTTCCATGATGAGCCAAATCCTCAGGAAATAGAGGATTGGATGGAGTTAGTGGTCTATGTGTTCATACTGGTTCAGACCCCACCAAATCAGATGGTGGATTTAGTAATTATTCTTCTCCATGGAGCATCTGGACATTGTTGGAATTTAGTTACCCAGATGCCCGATGAGTTGACGCTCTCATAGGGAGACTTTCAGTAGCTATTTCGCGAGGAGTACTACCCCTCCTGCTTACACTCCATTCAAATTTATAAGTTTCTAAAGATTTAGTAGGGAGGGATGACAGTGGGAGAGTACACAGTGAGGTTCACTAACCTTACATGCTACTCTCTCAACATGATTAGAGATGGTTACTTCTGAGCATGGAAGTTTGAGCAGGGACTCCATCGAGAGATCTAGGCCATCATAGTGCCCTTGTGCATCCCCACATATGTCGGTGTACTAGAAAAAACACTTCTGACAGAGAGCTTCTTGGAAGAGGGACACCAGATAACTAGAGTTGGTAGTAGACATGACATGGCTGAGTCATCTTTAGCAGTAGGCATGCATCAGAGGTCTTAGAACAAGAGACCCTTCCGTGAGCAGACTCAGGGGCGTGGTCGCCTAGTTCAGGGAAAGCATGAAGCACTAGAGAAACCTAGAGAAGTCCAATACTCCAATTGTGATTGGAGATGTCACATGGCTCAGGAATATCCGACCACGCGTACTGAGCATCCCAGGTAGGCAGCAGACGGACCACTAGGGTAGAGGCAGCACCATGACCTGGGATCTCCCAGGTGGGGATATAGTGGTCCCTAGGGAGGTGGAACTCGAAGAGGAGTGGGAGGAGATGTAGGTGGGGGATGGCGGTATGAGGTTCTCCCACCACCACCACCAGGTGGCCCACATCAGGCTCAGGAAGATGGTGGCTGGTGCCGTAGATAGCTACAGGCTATGGACTTCTACGACCCGACGACACATGAGATAAATCAAGGTACAATATGTGTTTACTATAATCTTGCCTCAGTATTATTAGACACAAGTTCTATCCATTATTTTATCTCTCAACTCTTTGTGTGGGAGTTGGATATCCCATTGGATATGCTAGCACAATAGCTATGCCTTGAGGTTCCTACAGGGAATACTTCCTTCGTATATTTCATCTTTCAATAGTGCAAGCTATAGCTTGAAGGAGAGGGGTTCATGTGGGACCTAATGGTCATCACATTGGAACCCTATTCCATCATCTTGGTCATGAATAAGATTTCCATAGTTCAAGGCCAGATTGAATGTCACCTCATATTGGTCAGATGCTTACGTCCTAATGGGATGAGGTTCTCCTTTTTCGCTGAGAGAGACCTCGTAATAGGATGAGTGGGTGATGTGAGTAAGAGGTTACATATAATTACCCATTATCTAGAGAGTATGCCCCTTGGTGTATCAGACTCTTCGAGCATCTGTATCCCTTCAGTGGGGGAGGATTATATGGACTTCTTTCCCAAAGACATTCCAGGGCTACCTCTGAGGCGGGAGTTGGAGTTTTGCATTGAATTGCAGTCAGGTACTACCTTGATATCTTCTGTAGTATATTAGATGACACCCATTGAGCTCTAGGAGCTAAGGTTTTAGTTAGAGGACCTTTGTGAGAAAGGTTTCATCAGAACCAGTGTATCCCCCTGGGCAGCTCCAGTTTTGTTTGTGAATAAGGTAGATGAGAGCTTACGACTTTGCATGGATTATCGTTGCCTGAATCAGGACATGGTAAAGAACAAGTACCCCTTACTGAGGATTGACAACCTCTTAGACCAGTTATGAGGTGTGATATGTTTCTCTAAGATTGATCTCAGGTCTGGCTACCAACAGTTGCGGGTTTATGAGGCTGATATTCTGAAGTTGGCTTTTCGATGTCGCTATAGATACTACGAGTTCCTAGTGATGCCCTTTAGTGTGAAAAATGCCCTTGCTATTTTCATGGATTTTATGAACCAAATATTCCATCCATACTTGGACCATTTTTTCATTGTCTTCATCAAAAACATACTCATCAACTCTGCGATAGAGGAGGAGCATGCAGAGCACTTGAGGATGGTCCTTGATCTACTTCGAGAGCACTAGATTTATAGAAAACTCTCAAAATTACAGTTATGGATACAACATGTTCAATTTTTAGGGAATTTCATTTCCGAGAAGGGTTTATCCATAAATACAGTGAATATTGAAGCAGTTATTTCTTGGGAGACACCTAAGAATGTGTCAAAGGTGTAGAGCTTTCTTATCTTGGTGGGGTACTACAGGAGATTTGCAGTAGACTTCTCTAGGATCACAGCTCTATTGACCTCTTTAACATGGAAGAGATAGTTTTTTACCTAGTCTATGCAGTGCTAGAAGGCCTTTGAGGAGTTGAGGCAGAAGTTGGCGACTGCTTTAGTTTTGAGACTACCAGAGGAAGGAGTTGAGTTCATGGTGTATTGTGATACCTCAGGAGATGGGCTCGGTTGCGTGCTGATGCAATGACAGGTGGTTATCACATATGGGTAGAGGAAATTGAGACCCCATGAGTAGAACTATGCGACTAATGATTTATATCTAGTAGCGGTAGTCTTCTCTTTGAGGATTTGGAGGCACTACCTTCTGGGAGAGCACTTTGTGGTTTACTCTGACCACCAGAGTCTCAGGTACATCTTCACTCAGAGAGATCTGAACCTGAGGCAACAATGTTGGTTAAAGTTTCTACAGGACTATAACTTTGAGATAGTCTATACTATAGGGAAGGGAAACATTGTAGCATATTCCCTTAGTAGGAATTCCTAGGCTTGCCTAGCGCGAGAAGATTTAGAGAAGTTAGCTTCCCTACAACTGACCCTGATGGAATATGAGGGTACAATTTTCCTATAGTCGGTGGTGTTAAACCTTATGCTCCTTGAACATGTGAAAGAGTCCCAGCTAGGAGACATTGATTGTGAGGTTCTGCCTAATCAGATATCCATAGGAAATGCACCAGATGGATATTCTGATGGAGGGAATCACAAGATCTTGTTCTGGGGGTGAACAATGGTTCCAATTGCAATGTGGGAGGAAGTGATGCGGGAGTTCCACACCTCTCCCCTAGATGTTGTAAGGGTTGGTGTCCTCAGAACCAACTGTTTTGTACTTTGATTACATAAATGTTCACTTATTATATATTGTTCATTGTTCTGCATGACTATAATATAATAATGTCCTGAAATATTTGTTGCATTAATAAGGTCATAGCAGATCCCCGCTATGATGAGAACCTTGAAATGCTATAACAATATTATTAAATAAAGTTCTGCGGTTGGATGACATACTATGATAGGACACATAGTATACAGACCGTCATGTGCGAGTACTCATAAGAAGACGAGACTCTCTCTCATGGAGTTCGCACTTGGTAATCTCCAAGATGGGAGATTATGAGAACAGACCCGCCAGTAGTAATTCCGCATGTCTTGGTGTCATCAGATATTGCTATCTACGAGCGTGTGTAATGGTCCTTAGACTGGAAGATTATCATTAACTCATGTCATGACTCGTGCACTTAGATTTACTGACGAAAACCGTCACGCAGACAGTTGGAAGGAAGTAGGGTACGTTGGGTGCGTCACGAGTGACATGTTGTTAATGGATAAGTCAAGGAAGGATTTGTCCCTTCCATTTATGGAAGTTGATATCTCGGCCCTTTGATTGAAATAGAACTGTCGCATTAAATTCCATGGCCATGGTGTAAACGATGAGTTTATTTCAGGTAGTCAAAGAACGAAATATCAAGCATATAGGTTTATGACACTGCCATGAAACCTGCTTGATGAGATATTGAGACAAAGGGATTAAATTACACAGTAAGCGTTCGTATGAGGTGATACGTCAATGCGGTGTCAACTTCTTTCTCTTGGGTGCCTTGACCCGTTGCTAGACAGTAATCTTGGACTTTAGGCAAGCCCGCCTAATGCCAACGAGAAAGAGGCCTAGAGGGTCACACACTAAGTGTATCCAAGTATCTCAAGTTGAATAAAGATTATTCTCGTACGTGGTTTAATAATTATTCAAGGAAGCCTAAGTTGTTTTAAATGATGGAGGAAAAAGAAAATAAAACAAGTACACGTCGTGTATTATTATTACATGCTGTGTAGTTTTATTTTGGAAAGGAAATGAATAAATGAAAACAAGATATACACGCCGTGTACATTTAATGTACACGCCGTGTAGTTTTCAATGAAAAACAAGTACACGTCGTGTATTTATTAATACACGCCGTGTAGTTTTTTTTAGTTGGGATTTTTAGGATATAATATTGTTTTAAATGATATTTATTATAATCAGCGTGGGCGCATGTCAAGGAATTATTTATTCCACATGGGGTTTTAAATAAAGATTCAATTAAATAAATAAAACGCGTAACGCATTTATTTATTGTCATAACTCTATAACCCCACACACCCGATTATAAATATCCTCACAACCCCAACTCTTTTCTGACACAAGAGAATCGTTGTGCACAACATATCTGGAGAATTCTTTCAAGGACAAAAGAACCTCTTCCTCCAAGAACGCTCTCAAGACCGAGAGAGATCCTCTTCCATCGGATCAAGACAATCTAAGGCAGACAACGCAAGCAAAGGCTTCTCCACGCTAGCACCCGGAGAATCTTTTGGCGAAGTCCAGAGATACGAGGTACACGTGTGGATCACCGCTAGAGGGAGTCTACACTTGGCTTCTGCGACGCAACGACGGATCACATCGACAACGTGATTGAGAACATCAACGAAGAAAGAACACCCAAAAGGCATTTCTTTATAATTAATTAAATTAATTATAATCAACCTGTAACGATCCTTGTTTGTGGTTCCGGGAAAAACCATCTTCTTTGTCTTTTTCTGTGATTCGATCCGTGGAGACTGGCGTTTATCGTCGTATTGATCCCGGATTGATCATTTCTAATGACAAAAAGCCAAGTGGGAACATCCACCCACGCGCTTCCGCTGCGCCCGGAACCTTCAAATGGTATCAGAGCGAGGTTACAACGTTGATTATAGTTATTTAATTTTCGTTGATAATTTACGCATTCATATTTGATTCAATTCGAAATAAATCGTTCTATAAATCTGAATTAACGAGATCTATTCTTCCTCCTTCGTTTCTCGATTCATATCACAGAAACGACCTTTTAATTTTAATTTTGATTAAAATAAAAACGAGGAACTCATCCGGAGGAGCCGCTCTTTCTGTCTGTACAATACGGGATTACACGGCGTGTAATTAAAACTACACGCCGTGTACTTAGGTTCAACGAACCGGCATTGGTCCGCCAAACCACACCGTGTGAATTGATTATGCCTAAGTTTTAATCACGCCGTGTTGACCAGAATAGAACGGCGCATGGAAACCGGAATACACGACGTGTATGTTGGAACAACACGCCGTGTAGTCCGTTCCGACCCAGGTGAAACCGTGTACAAAGATAAGTCACGTACCGCGTATACGGGATCGCCAGGCCGGTTACCGCGTAACAAGGAAGTACACGCCGTGTATGATTCATCTACATGCCATGTACTCTAAAATTTCCAAAGTACAGAAAAACACGCCAAAGCCCCAGCGTGTACTTTGGACAAAGGGTGAAAAGAAAAATACACGCCGTGTAATTATAAACTACACGCCGTGTACTTTCTAGAAATGGAATTTCACCAGGTTTCCTCCAATGTACAAAGACCCATACAAGGAATATGGATGAGAAGAATCTCAAAGAAATTCAGAAAGGAATTTAAGATAAAGAATTGATTAATTATAAGATCATAATTAATTGAATTCGAGCGCGTCTTATCTTAAATAAAAGAACGATTAAAAGAATTTGAATTCTAAATATGCGTAAATGTCATTACATACTATGGATGATCATGAGCTAGACCAAAGACCCTTTGTATGTGTATGGTTTCATTTAAATTTATTTAATTTAAATTTGTTTACCTGCGAGCCTTCTTCCAATAAAATGTAGGGCCTGCGTGCCCATGGTTTCTTTAATGTAAACCCATGTAATGGAGGATCTCCCAAGCCAGAGGAGACGGTTCAAATCCCGAAGCCGAGGCGAAACCGACACAAGAAGATACAAAGGTGGACATGTGGGAGCTGCAAAACACGAACCATCAGGTTCAAGGTGTTTTCCCTAGGTCAGGGTAAGCTTATCAAAACCGCTAGATAAGCTAACCAAATAGAAGCTCATGATCATGCCATATTATTTTATTTCTGTCTGATTTCATGGTTTATATATTATGCATGTGTTGTCACGATCACATAATTAATAAAATGAACAAGCATGCAAAGATGGAATAAAATAAAAACCGGTCTATGCGTATACATTATCGGAACATGGTTAATCACTTAAGCAAGCATCACTTAATATTAACAAGCATGTGATAATGCAAAGATACGCATAAAGAATAAAATCCCTCAAATACCATATTAAGTCAGACCAAGCCTTCCGTTACTTGATTAAGGGCAAGACTCAATAAAACTATGTGTTTGACCAACCCTTGTTGGGACACTTACTTTTATAAAGGAAGCCCTTATGAAAGGTTTCAGGTTGACTTAACCATATTACATCAAGAGAAGTAGCCCTTGCTAGACTTGATGTAATATTGGAGGCAAGAGTTGAGGAAATCCAAGTCAGGATTTCAGGATTGGGGAGTCCACTCAAAAGATCAAGGAACTGTAAGCTCACAGTTGGCAAAGACCCGCCTACCTAAATACCTTTAAATAGATTGACCAACCCTTGTTGGGGTTATGCGAAGGGAAATATGGATCCTTGCCATTAGAATGTCAAAGAAACTGGACATTCTGAGTTCAATGGTGAGGGCCATTGGGAATTGATAAAATAGTGGGAGACTTAATAAAATTTATTATTTCTCATAAAATGTAATCAAGAAAGTACTGATGAATCTGTTCTTTTAAATTGTAGAATCAAAATGACAAACACATCAACCACATTTTCTCTGCGATCAATTCTGGATAAAGACAACATCCTCACCGGCAGTAACTTTCAGGAATGGTTTAGGCGCCTTCGGGTTATCCTACACCATGAACGGAAGTTTTATGTGCTGGAGTCCTCACTTCCTGATTCTCCTGCCCCAGGGGCAAGTGATAAAGATTTCCTAGTCTATGATCAACATTTGAACGATGCTCTCGACGTTCAATGTTTGATGCTGTCATCTATGTCTAGTGAGCTCATGAAGTCTCATGAAGACATGGATGCCTACAGCATGCTCGAGCACCTCTGTGGTTTATACCAGGAGAGAGAAAGACAGGAAAGGTTTGAGATCTCCAAGGCTCTGTTTCAGAGAAAGCTTGGAGAGGGTGCCCCAGCTGGGCCTCATGTAGTCAAGCTCATTGGCTACATTGAGCGCTTGGAGGTTCTAGGGTTTAAACTCCCTGAAGAACTGGGTACCGATCTCATTCTCGCATCACTCCCCCAGAGCTTCTCAAACTTTGTTGTTAATTTCAACATGAACAATATTGAGAAGTCTCTATCTGATCTTCTTATCCTTATTCGTCAAGTGGACAATGACATGAAGCGTAAAAAGCCTTCTGTCCTTATGGTGAATAAAAGGAAAGTGAAGGCGAAGAGCTTTAAGCCCAAAGCTTCTTTAAGGCCTTCCAAGAAAAGGAAGATCAAAGGGGAGGCAAAGGAACAGGATGCTGTTTGTTTCGCATGTGGCAAGAAGGGTCACTGGAAGAAAAACTACACCCAGCCAAGGAAGCAAGGGGAAGCTTCAGGTGCGTTTGTTATCGAATGCAATCTATCTGTTTCTACTAATTGGGTATTAGATAATGCTTGTGGTGCTCACATCTGTATCCAAATACAGGAACCAAGTAGATTCAGGAAGATTGATCGAGGGGAGATAGATCTACGAGCAGCCAACGGAGCCAGACTTGCTGCTGTAGCTGTCGGGGACTACCACCTCACATTGCCTACCGAGATGGTCTTGGTTTTGAAAGGATGTTATTATGTACCCTCTGTAACCAAAAACATTATTTCAGTATCCAGATTAGATACTGATGGATTCATATTCAAGTTTGGAAATGAATTTTGCTACTTTTATAAAGATAGCATTTGTTTTGGTAGGGCACATTTATATAACGGCCTTTATGTGTTAGACTACACAAACCAAGTAATGGAAATTGATAACAAAGTTAATTTACATGACTCATACCACACCCAACTTTGGCATCACCGGCTAGGTCATGTCAATGAGAAACGTTTGACAAAATTACATCAAGATGGGTATTTAGATTCTTTCGAACTAAAACCACTTGGTGTATGTCATGCGTGTCTACAAGGCAAAATGACCAAAGCCCCATTTAGTGGGAAAGGTGAAAGAGCTAAAGAGATTCTAGAATTAGTTCACACAGATGTGTGTGGACCATTTCCAGTTGAAGCAAGGGGTGGGTTCTCGTACTTCATAACTTTTACTGATGATTTTAGTAGATATGGATATATCTATTTAATGAGGTATAAGTCAGATTCTTTTGATCGGTTCAAAGAATACAAGAATGAAGTTGAGAACCAGCTTGGTAAGAAGATTAAGAAACTCCGCTCAGACAGAGGAGGAGAATATCTTAATCAAGACTTCATTGATTTCTTATGGGAGTTTGGGATTCTATCTCAACTCACTCCTCCTTACACGCCGCAGTGGAATGGTGTAAGTGAAAGGAGGAATCGCACCCTGTTGGACATGGTGAGATCAATGATGAGTCATGCGAGTCTTCCATTATCCTTTTGGGGATATGCATTACAAACAACAGAACACATACTAAACCAAGTACCAACTAAATCGATAAATGGTATTCCATACGAGTTATGGAGTGGACGCAAAGCCATGTTATCGAATTTACACGTGTGGGGTAGCGAAGCATTTGTTAAGGCCTCTTCAGGTAACAAACTTGCACCCCGAGGCACAAAGTGTATCTTTATAGGATATCCCAAGGAAACAAGGGGATATTACCTATACAACCCCTCAGACAAAAAGGTTACAGTGGCAAGACATGCCATATTCCTTGAGAGGGAGCACATCTCCAGAAGAGATAGTGGGAGTGAGATAGAATTCGATGAAGTCGAGGCTCAAGATACACATGAGTTGGTACAAGAACAGATTCCACAAAGCCCCGTGGAAGAACAATCTGTTCCAGAGACACAAGAACTGCATAGGAGCACGAGAGAGGTGAGAGAACCAGAACGATATGGTTTTCTTGTCACTGAGGATGGTGACTCATTATTGGTTGACAATGATGATCCTCTTACCTACAAAGAAGCAGTTGAAGGCACATACGTTGCCAAGTGGCAAAAATCCATGAATTCTGAAATGGATTCCATGTACCAAAACCAAGTCTAGATTTTGGTAGATCCTCCAGTTTATGTAAAGCCTATTGGTAATAAATGGGTATTCAAGAAGAAACTGGACATGGAGGGGCAAGTCAGCACCTACAAGGCACGACTGGTTGCAAAAGGTTTTAGAAAGCGTCAAGGAATTGACTATGATGAAACCTTTTCATCGGTTGCAATGCTGAAGTCTATCAGAATCCTATTGGCCATTGCTACTTACCATGACTATGAAATTTGGCAAATGGATGTCAAAACAGCTTTCCTTAACGGGAACCTCCAGGAAGATGTCTACATGACACAACCTGAAGGGTTTTTGACTTCAAAGGATGCCAACAAGGTATGCAAGTTGCAAAAATCCATTTATGGATTAAAGCAAGCATCAAGGTCATGGAACATTCGTTTTGATGAAGCTGTTACAGAATTTGGCTTTGTTAAGAACGAATGTGAGCCTTGTGTCTATAAAAGGTTTAGTGGAAGTGCAGTCGTTTTCCTAATAGTATATGTCGATGACATATTGCTAATTGGAAACGAAGTACCTGTCTTACAGTCAGTTAAGGCATGGTTGAATAAATGCTTCTCCATGAAAGACTTGGGCGAGGCGACATATATTCTTGGGATCAAGATCCATCGTGATAGATCCAAGAAAATGCTGGGCCTAAGTCAAAGTACATACATTGACAAGATAATGAAGAGATTCAGTATGGAACAGTCCAAGAGGGGATTGTTTCCAGTGTCACATGGCATTCATCTTTCCAAGAAAATGTGTCCTCAGACACATGAGGAAAGAAAGAGAATGGCAAGGATCCCTTACGCATCCGCGATTGGGTCAGTCATGTATGATATGATATGTACGAGGCTAGATGTTGCTTATGCATTAAGTGCGGTAGGCAGATATCAAGCTGATCCAGGAGACCGCCATTGGATGGCAGTCAAGACTATCCTTAAGTATCTGAGGCGTACTAAGGATATGTTCTTGGTTTATGGAGGAGATGAGGAACTAGTCATCAGAGGACATGTAGATGCTAGTTTCCAGACTGATCAAGACGACATGAAGTCGCAGACTGGATACATCTTCAGTTTGAATGGAGGTGCAGTGAGCTGGAAGAGCTCAAAACAAAGTGTGGTGGCAGATTCTACAGCGGAGTCCGAGTATATCGCAGCTTCTGAGGCAGCTAAAGAAGCAGTATGGATGCGAAGCTTCGTCCAAGAGATGGATGTCGTACCGAGCAGTAAAGATCCTATCACACTCTATTGTGATAATACTGCAGCGGTGGCACTTGAAAAAGAGCCAAGGTCACATCAGCGGACAAAGTACATACTTCGGAAGTATCATCTCTTGAGGGATTTTTCTCAGAGAGGTGAAGTTGTAGTGAGCAGTATTTCCACGGAAGACAACGTGGCAGACCCATTGACTAAAGCCTTGACTCAGCAGAAACATGATCATCATGTGAGGTCTAGCGGACTAAAAGTCGTAGGCAGTTGGCTCTAGTCCAAGTGGGAGTTTGTAAGGGTTGGTGTCCTCAGAACCAACTATTCTGTACTTTGATTACATAAATGTTCACTTATTATATATTTTTCATTGTTCTGCATGACTATAATATAATAATGTCCTGAAATATTTGTTGCATTAATAAGGTCATAGCAGATCCCCGCTATGATGAGAACCTTGAAATGCTATAACAATATTCTTAAATAAAGTTCTGCGGTTGGATGACATACTATGATAGGATACATAGTATACAGACCGTCATGTGCGAGTAATCATAAGAAGACGAGACTCTCTCTCATGGAGTTCGCACTTGGTAATCTCCAAGATGGGAGATTATGAGAACAGACCCACCAGTAGTAATTCCGCATGTCTTGGTGTCATCAGATATTGCTATCTACGAGCGTGTGTAATGGTCCTTAGACTGGAATATTATCATTAACTCATGTCATGAATCGCGCACTTAGATTTACTGATGAAAACCGTCACGCAGACAGTTGGCGGGAAGTAGGGTACGTTGGGTGCGTCACGAGTGACATGTTGTTAATGGATAAGTCAAGGAAGGATTTGTCCCTTCCATTTATGGAAGTTGATATCTCGGCCCTTTGATTGAAATAGAACTGTCGCATTAAATTCCATGGCCATGGTGTAAACGATGAGTTTATTTCAGGTAGTCAAAGAATGACATATCAAGCATATAGGTTTATGACACTGCCATGAAACCTGCTTGATGAGATATTGAGACAAAGGGATTAAATTACACAGTAAGCGTTCGTATGAGGTGATACGTCAATGCGGCGTCAACTTCTTTCTCTTGGGTTCCTTGACCCGTTGCTAGACAGTAATCTTGGACTTTAGGCAAGCCCGCCTAATGCCAACGAGAAAGAGGCCTAGAGGGTCACACACTAAGTGTATCCAAGTATCTCAAGTTGAATAAAGATTATTCTTGTACGTGGTTTAATAATTATTCAAGGAAGCCTAAGTTGTTTTAAATGATGGAGGAAAAAGAAAATAAAACAAGTACACGTCGTGTATTATTATTACATGCCGTGTAGTTTTATTTTGGAAAGGAAATGAATAAATGAAAACAAGATATACACGCCGTGTACATTTAATGTACACGCCGTGTAGTTTTCAATGAAAAACAAGTACACGCCGTGTATTTATTAATACATGCCGTGTAGTTTTTTTAGTTGGGATTTTGAGGATATAATATTGTTTTAAATGATATTTATTATAATCAGCGTGGGCGCATGTCAAGGAATTATTTATTCGACATGGGGTTTTAAATAAATAGTCAATGAAATAAATAAAACGCGTAACGCGTTTATTTATTGTCATAACTCTATAACCCCACACACCCGATTATAAATATCCTCACAACCCCAACTCTTTTCTGACACAAGAGAATCGTTGTGCACAACATATCTGGAGAATTATTTCAAGGCCGAAAGAACATCTTCCTCCAAGAACGCTCTCAAGACCGAGAGAGATCCTCTTCCATCGGATCAAGACAATCTAAGGCGGACAACGTAAGCAAAGGCTTCTCCACGCTAGCACCCGGAGAATCTTTTGGCGACGTCCAGAGATACGAGGTACACGTGTGGATCACTGCTAGAGGGAGTCTACACTTGGCTTCTGCGACGCAACGACGGATCACATCGACAACGTGATTAAGAACATCAACGAAGAAAGAACACCCAAAAGGTATTTCTTTATAATTAATTAAATTAATTATAATCAACCTGTAACGATCCTTGTTTGTGGTTCCGGGAAAAACCATCTTCTTTGTCTTTTTCTGTGATTCGATCCGTGGAGACTGGCGTTTATCGTCGTATTGATCCCGGATTGATCATTGCTAATGACAAAAAGCCAAGTGGGCACATCCACCCACGCGCTTCCGCTGCGCCCGGAACCTTCAGATGTATATACCGATGTATGGAAGATGTAAATGGATCTTCAATGGCATTTTTGGTGGTCCAAAATGAGATGAAGTGTAGCTGAGTTCGTCTCGCGATGCCTTACCTGTCAGTAGGTGAAGGCTGAGCACCAGGTCCTGTTAGGTTTGTTGCAGCTACTTGATATCCCAAAGTGTAAATGGGATGACATATCCATGGACTTTTTCATAATTATTCCACACACAGTTAAGGTCCATGATAGCATATGGGTGATATTAGACCGACTCACAAAGTCGGTGCACTTCCTTGATATCATGGAGTAGAGTTTAGTGGAGAGTTTGAGGCAGCTGTATGTATGAGAGATTGTCTGCCTTTATGGGGTACCCTCGAATATTTCCTTCAATTATGAAACTCAGTTTATGTTACAATTGTGGAGAGGCCTACAAGATGTGTTTAGGACCCAACTGCGGATGAGTACAACCTTTTACCCCCAGACAAATGGGAATACCGAGCACACTATCCAGGTGTTAGAGGATATGATGAGAGCATTCATTTTGGATTTCAGTTGGAGCTAGGAGGATCACTTGCCTTTGGTGGAGTTTGTGTACAACAACAGCTACCACTCCACCATCGACATGGAAAATTTTGAGGCCCTATATGAGAGACCCTACAGGTCAGATTTTTGCTGGACGGAGATTAGAGATTCGTCTCTTATGGGCCCAGAGTTAGTGCAGGCGACGATAGAGAAGGTGCAGGTCATCTGTGAACAGATGAAGACGGCCCAAAGCAGACAAAATGTAGGATCAAAATACAAAGTTGGGGGGGGGGGGGTGAATTGTATACTTTAAAAATTCCTTTGTAACCTTTAAAGTTGGTATAAAAATTTTATTTTTAACCTTAAGTAAAACTATGTTTAACAAGGTTAAATAAGGTAAATTCACAAGACCTCTTAGTTCTACAAACTTGCTAGGTTCCGAAAATATGGTTCCGGAAATGAAACTTAAGAAAAGTTCACAAGGAAAATATTATACCTTAAAGCATATATAATCTTATTAATCAGAGTATATAAATACAAGGAAATATAAGATAGTTATACTTACCTTATTAATCAAAATGCAGCAAAAATAAACTTGAAACAAAACAAGTAACAAGTATGAAATATTTTAACCCAAAGAGTAGGGTATCCAACAACCTTGGATAAAGGTCTCTTGATTTATACTTTCAAGAAAGTTTGTCTTACCCACACCAGGGTAATCCCTCAATAGGAATATCGGAATCTGTCTTGTTATCCCTACAAGCCCTCAACTTCAAGGTAGTCGACACCTCTATCTTCCTAACCAAGGAAGTCCTCGAACTTTAAGGTAGTTGACACCTCTGTCTTCCTATCCCCGAAAGCCCTCGATTGTACACAACAAAAATCAAAGTTGCACAAAGCAACTTGAACAAGATGTTCAGTACACACAAAGCATGAGAGTATCTCTCTCTAGAAATCACTTCAACAACATGTGGTCTCTAGAGTGATAGATCAGTTATCCAAAAGTCTTTAGCTCATTCAAATGAGCTCCTATTTATAGGCACTTCATCAACAGTCGACTCCCTCCTCCAACGGTCATATTTTTTCTTGAATATCAAAGGGACCTATACACGTGTACTCAAACAACAGTTAGTTAGAAACAAAATGTACAACATCGTTTCATAAATATAACAAGGGTAAGAAAAATATGGTTGCTTAATCAAATCCATTTTTCATAGTCTAAGGAAAAATAAAGTTCAAAGTCTAAGAAAGTAAGCATTCAGAGTCTATATTACATGGATATTAAGATTATGTTTTTCAAGGAATTCAGAATCAGAATTCTATAGACTTCGGAGTTTGAATTACAAGGAAATTCGGAGTCTGAATTATGAGGAATTCGGAGTCTGAATTTTAGAGAATTTGGTGTCTGAATTCAGAGGAATTAGGAGTCTGAATTTTAGAGGAATTCAGAGTCTGAATTTCAGAGAATTAGGAGTCTGAATTTCAGAGAATTCGGAGTCTGAATTTCAGAGAATTCAGATTCTTAATTTCAGAGAATTTGGAGTCTGAATTCAGAGGAATTTAGTGTCTAAATTCAGAGGAATTCGAAGTCTGAATTTCAGAGGAATTCAGAGTCTGAATTTTAGAGAATTCAGAGTCTGAATTTCAGAGAATTCGGAGTCTGAATTTCAGAGAATTCAGAGTCTAAATTCATAGGAATTCAGAGTCTGTATTTCAAAGAATTCAGAGTCTGAATTTCAGAGAATTCAGAATCGGAATTTGGATCCTAAAAACAGAATAATCTATATCTAAGTATTTATAGGATTCTGAGGTTTTAGGTATGAAACCAGATTTTACACTTAGAAATAAAATGAGTTAGATTTAATGAAATTATAACATGAACAATGAAAACATGGTAAAGATAAATTTTCCTTGGGAAAGGAAAATTTTCCTTATTAAGGAAAATCTAGGTAAGGAGAAAAATTTCCTTAAGGAATTCAAATCTTCCTTATTAAAATAAAACTTAGGGAAAATAAAATTTTCCTTGAGATAGAGTATTTGTGATTTTCAAAACATAGAGGAATGGAAAATTCATAAGGAAACTTGATTGACTCAACAATCTCCCCCTTTTGGAAAGCACAAACATCCTTATGAAAAAGAATATAAGGACTTAGAATTTTTATGAACTTGAAAATAAAAACTTATCTCCCTTTAATTATGGATCATAATGAATATGACTAACCCCCCCTTAGGCTTTGGAAACCCTAAGGATCATATTCTTGATTTCCTAAATGATATTTTTCATTTTCTTACATACGAAAATCTTTATGATAACCCCCCTAGATTAACTCCCCCTCACTTAGGGAAATTTATTCTTTACTTAGTATTCTTTTTAACATTCCTTTCTCCCCCTTGTGATTTTCAAAAAGGAATAAAGGGAATGTAAAAGAAAATATGGTACCTAAAATATTAGTACTAAGCAACCAAAAATATGAAATGCAACGAAAATTTCATTAATATTGAAAGAATTTGTACAACAAGGAAATACAAAAAAAGATCAGATTTGGAAAATATTATCCTTATTTATCCTTTGGAATCAGCTTCTTCATAATAGTTTTTAGCTTCTTGATCTCCTTGTGATATTCTTCCATATGCTTGAAAAGTTGATCCTGATCTTCACTTTTCTTCTCTAAGGATTTTATCTTTTCTTCCCGAGCCTTAAGAGTCTCTTCCTAAGCCTTCAAGACTTCTTCCTTCTTAACAAGATTCTCTTCTATCTCAATTCTAAGACCCCTTTATCTCTTCTAATTCACGGCCACAAAATTTAGCTTCTCATTCAGATCCTTAACTTCTTACTTCCGAGAAGTCTGTTCAAGGGTTAGCTTTTCCTCAAAACTATTAGTAAGATCCTTGATCTTCACATCTTTAGTGTCAAAGGCATCCTTGACACTATAATGAAATTCATCAAAGATTCTCATCTCTTCTATTGTATTACTTGACCATCTTTTCATCTTCTTGCAAGATCTTTTATGAGCTTCATAACCAATTAGAAAATATTTGAAATCTGCCTCGAGACCGACACATTTATCCATCACCAAGGAAACTGAATCTAATTTTTGATTTAATATATGCTGAAGTATCTGGAATCTTGAGTCTATGCTTGGGAATAAAGGAATAGTTACAACAAGCTTTTTCAAAGACTGAACTACAAAATTATGTCCAAGAGAAAACTATTCTGAATCCGAGACTTTGGTTGGTGGGGATTCTTTTTCTATCTCAGCAGCCTTACTATTTGATGAAGCACCAACTTATTTCTTCTTCACCATGGATTTAGTAGGTGTATTTACTACCACCTACTTTCCCTTATCACCCTTCAGAATGATTTCTTCTTGTTTAGGTGATTCATGTTCACTATCAGATAACTGCACAATTTTATCTTCATCTACCTCTTCCTTCTCAGCTCCCGCCTCAACATCTTCTGGCTGTATGAAATAATGATTGCTACATTCCTCTTCAGACAACTTATTCACTTCTTCCTCACCCTTCTCATCTTTTCCTAGGGTAGCAAGTTTTGAATACTTGACTTTAGAAGTTCAGATTGATAACTTCTCAGAAGGACTCTCCTTCTCATGATAATATTCTACTTTCTTTATCATATCTTCGGTATCACCTCTCCCTTCTTCTTATTATTCTTCCACTTATTATTCTTGATCTTTTTCTGGAATCACCAACTTCTTTCCCAGAGTCTCTAGGATTGATGCTATTAAAAAGGATTCTGGTACCAGAATTTTCTCAGATGATTTCTCAGCATCCTTAAGAAGATATTGTACTATCTCAGCCTCAAACATCTTCTTCTTCTTCTTCTTCTTCTTCTTATCTTTCTCTTGCTTCTCGAGATTCTCAACAACCTTTTTTTCAAGGATTTTTCCTCAGTAGGATCCAATCCAAACTTAAGCTCCCCTTCCTTCTTATTTTTCTTATCCTCTCTCCACTTAGCCACGACTTCATCAGGGTAAGCTTTTTGTTTCTTTGGATTTGGGGGTGCTGACTGAATTTCCTTAGCCACTGGAGTTTTTCCTTTCTCTTATGGTTCCTTGGCCTTCCTCTTCCTTCCACATTTCTTAGAAGTTTCAGCTACCTCCTATTTCTTTAAAAGAGCTTCAACTTCTTTTTAAGATAGATTATAAAATTTCAGATTGACTATTAAAGCCAATCTTCATCCTCCTTAGAGTATCATCACTCAAAATCATCAACTTGCAATTTCTCAGCTTAGAACTGCAAGTAATATTGAAAGATTGAAGAAAAAGAACAATAATTTTTGATAGAATGTCCAGATACATGATAATATGAGACTTTAGATTTCCATTCTTTATATTATCAATTGTAACCAAGATATGTTTAACCAAGTTTATCTTTCTTAGGTTCACCAGGAAATCCATAATATAAATATCACTTTTCTTCAGGGTATCCTTGTACCCTTTTATCAGAATGATAAAACCTTGAACCCATAATTCAAGAATCCAAAAGTTTGTAGACAGATGAACAATATTCGGAGTCTTCACTTCTTTAAATCCAAGACACTCTATGGATTTTTCCTTATCAAAAGACCCTATCACATCAGGTAGCTTGTGTGAGAAGAAATCTGCTTCACCTTCATATGGAATTCCAATCAGACTTGCTACCTTACTGTAAGAAAGAGAATACGTCTTTCTATAACACTTTAAAGAGAACTTGTCTCTGCCTTCTTCCTTGAAGAAACTTACTGTCTCATAGAACTCAATCAACAAATCTGGATACACCAAATCATGTACCTTTGGTTTCGATACACAAACACTCTCCCAACCATTGAGCTTGATATTCTTAGAAAAAAATGGAATCACACTTGGCATAAAACTTTAGATAGACTAACCTTTCTCTTTATATCTTCCATTCAAATATTTTCTTGACAGTCGACATTTCTTTCTAAGGAGAGTCTTCAACAGACATTTGGAACTGAGGAAACTTTGAAAAATCGGAACGACCTTAAAATAAAGAGGTAGAGCTTCAGTATGCGAAAGCTTGGAAATCGATGTGGGACAACCATTGGGGGGTCCTTTATATAGGAAATTGAGGTGTCAGTTCAACTTCCCTGATTGATCCAACAGTTGAAAACTTCTTGAAAATATCTGACGGTTGAGATGATAGCTGAAGAAGGATTTTGATTGATTCCGATCTTTTGAGGTTTTTAAGAAAAACATTCGAATTTAAGGAAAAGTGAATCTGAAAAATTTAAAATCAAATGTAAATACCAGCAAGAAAAAAAATGATTACGAAAACTTAGGAAAGAAATCATACCTTTTGGATTTCCAGGAAGATTATTCATAATGAGGAAAATTCTTCTTGAAGAACTTTAGATTCTGAAAATTTTGATTATGAAAACTTTGACTACGAACATTTTTACTACGGAAAATCTTAGACTATGAAACATTTTAGACTATGAAAAATTTTAGACTATGAAAGTTTTTGAAAATCTGATTACAAAAATTTTAACTACGAAAATATTTATTATGAAAATTTTAACTACGAAAATCTTCATTACGAAAATTTTAACTACAAAAATCTTCATTATGAAAATTTTAACTACAAAAATCTTCATTATGAAAAATTTAACTATGAAAGTCTTCATTACGAAAATTTTGACTACGAAAAATTTTAGATTACGAAAAATTTTAGATTAACTAACAAGAAAGTGTACTCCCCCTATGAAAAGAAGTTTTTTACTGTAAGCAGATAGGTTTCAACAATAAGTTAATAAGGAAGATTACCTTACGGTTATCATTCCTAACTTCTGTTTAATGTATTCAAATCTATCGTATGATAAAGATTTTGTGAAAATATCATCAAGTTGATCTTGTGTTATGATAAATTGAAGAATGATATCTCCTTTTTGTGTGTGATCCCTAAGAAATTGATATCTAATATCTATGTGTTTTTCATGAGAGTGATGTGCAATATTTTTACTTAAGGTAGTGTCACTAGTATTATCACACAAAATTTGTGTTTTGGTAAAACTTTTACCATAGTCTGTGAGTGTGTGTTGTATTCACAACACTTGATCACAACAACTTCCAGCTACTACATATTCATATTCAGTAGTGGAAAGTATTACTGAGTGTTGCTTTTTTCATGACCAAGAAACTAATAAATCTCCTAAGAAATGAAAAGTTCCGAATGTACTTTTTTTATCCATTCTACATCCACCAAAGTCAGCACCTGAAAATATTTTTAGAGCAAAATCATTTCCAAAAGTATAAAAGAGTCCTAAATCCATGGTTCCCTTTAAGTAGCGAAAAATTCTTTTCACTGACTTTAAATGATATTCCTTAGGATTGGATTGATATCTTGCATATAAGCATACTAAAAACATTAAGCCTAGATGACTAGCTGTCAAGTATAGTAAACTTTCTATCATACCTCTAAATGATGTTTGATCCACTGGTTTCCTAGCTTCATCAAGATCAAGTGAATTTGAGGTACCAATGGGAGTACTAATACTTTTACTGTTGTCATATCCATACTTTTTAAGAAGATATTTAATATACTTATATTGAGATATATAAGTTCCTTCTCGTTTTTGAGAAATTTGAAAACCTAGGAAAAATGTTAACTTACCCATCATACTCATTTCAAACTCAGATTTCATTAGATCTGCAAAGAAATCAGTTAAATATTTCTAAGTTGAACCAAATATAATGTCATCAACATAGATTTGAATAATCAATACATTTTTTATCTTTATTTATAAAAGGGTTGGATCAACATTTCCCTTAACATAATTATTTTGAAGCGAAAATCCTATAAGTCTATCATACCAGGCTCTAGGAGCTTGTTTAAGTCCCTATAAAGCTTTATTAATTTTGAAGACATTTTCAGGATGTTTTGTGTCTTCAAAACCAAGTGGTTTTTCAACAAAAACTTACTCTTGAACATAACCATTAAGAAAAGCACATTTAACATCCATTTGAAAAAGTTTGAAATTAAAGAATACTGTAAAGGCAAGTAGAATACAAATAGATTAAAGTATAGCTAATGGATCATAGGTTTCTTCATAGTCGATTCCTTCTTGTTGATTATAGGCTTTAGCAACTAATCTAGCTTTATTTCTTACTATGACTCCATTTTCATCACACTTATTTCTGAAGACCCATTTTACTCTAATAACAGAAGTTTCCTTAGATCTTTCAACCAAGGTCCAGACTTTATTTCTTTCGAATTCATTTAGCTCATATTACATGGCTTTAATCCAATCATCATCACCTAAAGATGCATTAGTGCTTTTTGGTTCTAATTGAGAAAGGAATGCTAGATGTTCTATTTCATTCCTTAAGGAACTTCTAGTCCTTACAGGTTGATTTACATCACTAATGATGCTATCACTGGGATGATTCTTAAGAAACAATTGATTTGGGTTTTGTAAAACCTTTTCATCAACATAGGGTAGAAAATCTTCTAGGGTAAATGTCTCAGAAACATTTTCTTGAACATTTTCCTTATCAGAAGGATCTTCTATCAAGGGTTGATAATCAATTTTTGAAAGCACATCTGAGGATGTAGGTTGGGGTTTTTTAAAAACAAAAGGATCTATTTCATTAAATTTGACATGTACTATTTCTTCAATAGTACGTGTGTTTTTATTGAAAACTCTATAGGCCTTAGAGGTTGTGGATTAGCCTAAGAAAATTACTTCATCAGATTTGGGTGCGAATTTATATATATTATCTTTAGTATTCATAATGAATACTTTTCATCCAAAAACCTTGAAGTAATAAAGTCTAGGTTTTTTACCATTCCATAACTCATAAGGGTTTTTTTTAAGAAAATGTCTAATCAAAACTCGATTTATAGTATAAAAAGTAGTACTTACAACTTCAGCCCAAAAATGTTTGGCTATAGAATATTATCTCAACATGGTTCTAGTTATTTTTTGAAGAATTCTATTTCTTCTTTCAACAACACCATTTTGTTGAGGAGTTCTTGGCATTGAAAAGTTATGATTAATGCATTTTTTACTACAAAAAGTTTCAAAATCAGAATTTTGAAATTATCCTCCATGATCACTATGGATAGTTATCAATGGAAAGTTTTTCTCATTTTTAACTTGGGCTCTAAAACTTTTCAAATAAGAAAAGGCTTCATATTTCTTTGCTAGAAAATAGACCCACATAAATCTAGTGTAATCATCAACTAAGACAAATACATAATATTTTCCACCAATGCTTTTGGTTTGTGTTGGTCCAAAAAGGTCCATATGCACCATATGTAATGAATTAGTATTTGAGACTTCACTGATTGATTTAAAACTTGATTTATGTTGCTTTCCATATTGATAAGGATCACAAACTTTAGAATAATCAAATCTAAGATCCGGTAGATCCTTAACTAGTCTTTTTTAGAGAGTTTACATAGGTTCCTAAGGTTACACTGACCTAAACTTCTATTCCATAACCAAGAATGATCTTCCATTGCACTAAGGCAAGGTAATTCTTGGCTTCTAAGGTCTTCTAAGTTTAGTGTGTATACATTCTGTTGCCTATGGGTAGAAAGAATAAACTCTTCCTTGGAATTGTGTACTAAGAACTAGTCATTCCTAAAATTCACAAGGTAACCTTCATCACATAATTGAATTATTCTAATGAGGTTGTGCTTAAGACCTTTAAAAAATAAAACATTTGAAATCAAAGTTTTTCCAAGAAGAACAATGTTACCTATACCAATAATTTCTCCTTGAGCATTATCTATGAAAGTTACTTTTCCTCATTTTGTCTTGATAATATTTTCAAATAAGTTTTTGTTACCAGTCATATGCTGGGAAAATCCACTACCCATGTACCAAGTATTGTTGTTGGTACTTTATTTTCTTGAAAATAAGAGAGTTATACTTTCGGAACCCAAACTTTCTTGGATCCTGAAATTTTAGAAAGAAAAATTTTAGGTATCCATATTTTCTTAGAAAAATAAGCTTTATGAAAACCTAAAGACTGATTTTTGTTTAAGGAACAATTTTTTTCCCAGTGTCCACCACACTAACATTTAGTGCATAATGGATCACTTTTAGGAACAAAATAGTTATTACTAAAAACTGGTTTAGAATGAGTATAACCAAAACTGGAACTATTCCTTAGGGGTCGAATTTGAGAATACATCTTGTCAAAATTTTCCTTACCTAAGGTAAAGTTTGAAAAACACTTCCTCAAGGAAAATATTTCTGACTTTAGTTTAATAACCAAATTTTTTATCCTCAAAAACATTAGTTTTATAACTAGAGCTTGCCTCTAAAATATCTTTCTTAGAAATTACATTTTCAAGATCCTTAGAAAGTTTATCCTTCTTAGAATTAACTTCCTTAAGATTTTTGTAAATACTTTCAAAATCAAAAGTTTTCTTATCAAGATCTTTAGAAAGATCTGATACTTACTTAGTAAGAATAGTATTTCTAGAATTTTCCTTATCAAGTTTTTTCTTGAGTTTAGAATTCTCATTATCAAGGAGTTTAGCAAATCTAGGAAGTTATTCATAGGTAGGAAAAGTATTATCTTTGTAATAAGAAGATTCTTCATCTGAATATTCATAATATTTATTATCACTATAATTTTCATTCAAAGATACATTTGTGATAGATTCAGCACTGTGTACCTTGGCCATTAGACAATGATTTTCAATGGGTAATTTGGATATTAGACCAAGATTCTTCTGACCAGAAGATTCGTACTCTGAGGATTCATTAGAAGAGTCACCACTAATGGCACTCCAGGTGTCATTGGCTTTCAAAACTTTCTTAGATTTAGCTTTTAGTACTTCTTTCTATTTCTCTCAGAATGATTTTCCTTTCTATCCTTTTTCTCAAGCATAGGACAATCTAGCCTTATATGCCCTGTTCTTTTGCATTCATAACAAGTGACTTCTAAATCTTTCTTGTCTTTCCTTCATTTATTCTTGTATCTAGATTAAAAGTTCTTCTATCCAACAATCTTGTTCATCCTTTATGCAAGATTGGATAACTCATTTTTTTAAGATTCACTTCCACTAGATTTGGATTGAATAACAACCTTCTTAGATTTGGATCTTGTAACTCTCTCAGGAGTCCTGGATTTTATATGATTTGAAGTTGTTGTAAAAGAAACAATGCCATTTCCATTCTTATTCTTAATATCATCAACATCTCTCTTTATTCTGGTTTCATGTTGAAGAAGAGTTCCAAACAGTTCATCAAGATAAATATGGGTAACTTTCCTATTTTCATCTATAACTGTCCTCTTAGATTCTCATTCGTTAGACATGATGTCATGATTTTTTCTACAATAGCTTCATCATCTAATCCTTTATCACCCATATATTGTAAATTTTTAACAATATTCATGAATATTTGTTGTACCTTACATATGGGTTCTTCATAAGGAAATCAAAAACCATGATATTCATCTCCGAGCATGGCTCTTCTTATTTCAATGACTTTTGAAGTTACAAAGTGAGTTACTTCAAGCTTTTTCCAAATACAATTTTTTGATTCACAAGATGAAATATGGATATATATATATTTCTAGTAATATATCAAAACAAAGTATTACATACCTTATAATTAAATTGATATTCATTCTTTTCTTGGTTGGTGAAAGTATTGACTTCCTTGTCAGGGATTTTATATCCTCCAATAAGCATGAAAAAATTTTCTACTCTAGTATTGATAACAAACATATTCACACGACATCTTCAATATTCATAATCATTCCCATCAAATATAGGTGGTTTATTTGGATTTATTTTTTCAATAGAACCAACATTCATTCA
Source organism: Viscum album (assembly GCA_963277665.1). Lineage (NCBI taxonomy): Eukaryota > Viridiplantae > Streptophyta > Magnoliopsida > Santalales > Viscaceae > Viscum > Viscum album. The sequence continues at coordinate 56,038,259 of OY728154.1, forward strand.
TGTCATATTAAGAGAAAATATCTTTCCACAAAAACTTTGCTAATAATAAAGGTTTGTAAACAAGGAAAAAAATAAACTTCTAGGAAAGGAAAATATTATGAACAATGAAAACTTAAGAAAGAAAGATTATATGTGAATATAAGTATTTCAGAGGCCTTGCTCTGATACCAATTGTAGGATCTAAATATGAATGTAGATGCTCAAAATACAAGAAGGGGTGGGGGCGAATTGTATACTTTAAAAATTCCTTTGGAACCTTTAAAGTTGGTATAAATCTTTCATTTTTAACCTTAAGGAAAACTATGTTTAACAAGGTTAAACAAGGTAAATTCACAAGACCTCTTAGTTCTACAAACTTTCTAGGTTCCAGAAATATGGTTCTAGAAATGAAACTTAAGAAAAGTTCACAAGGAAAAGATTCTAACTTAACGCATATAGAATCTTATTAATAAGAGTATACAAATACAAGGAAGTATAAGATAGTTATACTTACCTTATTAATCAAAATGCAGTGGAAATAAACTTGAAACAAAACAAGTAACAAGTATGAAATCCTTTAACCCAAAGAGTGGGGTATCCAACAACCTTGGATAAAGGTACCTTGATTTATACTTTCAAGAAAGTTTGTCTTACCCACACCAGGGTAAGACCTCGATAAGAATATCAGAATCTATCTTGCTATCCCCACAAGCCCTCAACTTCAAGGTAGTCTTCACCTCTATCTTCCTAACCAAGGAAGTCCTCAAACTTTAAGGTAGTCGACACCTCTGTCTTCCTATCCTCAGAAGCCCTCTATTGTACACAATAATAATTAGATTCACATGAAGTAATCTGAACAAGATGTTCAATATGCACAAAGCATGAGAGTATCTCTCTCTAGAAGTCACTTCAACAGCATGTGGTCTCTAGAGTGATAGACCAGTTATCCAAAAGTCTTGAGCTCGTTCAAATGAGCTCCTATTTATAGGCACTTCTCCAACGGTCGGCTCCCTCATCCAATGGTCATATTTTTCCTTGAATCTCAGAGGGACCTATACACATGTCACTCAAACAATAGTTAGTTAGAAACAGAATGTATGACATCGTTTCATAACTATAACAAGGGTAAGAAAAATATGACCGCTTAATCAAATCCATTTTTTAGAGTCTAAGAAAAAATAAAGTTCGAAGTCTAATCAAGTAAGCATTCAGAGTCTATATTACATGGATATTCATATTCTATTTTTCAAGGAATTCAGAATCATATTTCTATAGACTTTGGAGTCTAAATTCCAAGGAAATTAAGAGTATGAATTCTAAGGAATTCAGAGTCTGAATTCTGAGGAATTAAGAGTTTGAATTATCAAGAATTTAGATTCAGAATTTTAGAGAATTCAGAGTTTGAATTCAGAGGAATTAGGAGTTTGAATTTTAGAGGAATTCGGAGTCTGAATTTTAGAGGAATTCGGAGTCTGAATCTTAGATAATTCGGAGTCTGAATTTCAGAGAATTTGGAGTCTGAATGTTAGAGAATTCGGAGTATAAATTTTAGAGAATTTGGATCCTTAATTTAGAGGAATTCAGAGTCTAAATTCAGAGGAATTTGGGGTCTGAATTTCATAGGAATTAAGAGTCTGAATTTTAGAGAATTCAGAGTTTGAATTTTAGAGAATTCGGAGTCTGAATTTTAGAGAATTCAGAGTCTGAATTCAGAGGTATTAGGATTATGAATTTCAGAGAATTCGGAGTCTGGATTTCATAGAATTCCGAACCTGAATTCGGGTCCTGAAAACATAATACTCTATATTTAAGTATTTATAGGATTCCTAGGTTTTAGGTATCAAAACAGATTTTACACTTAGAAATAAAATGAGTTAGATTTAAATAAATTATAACATGAACAATGAAAACATGGTAAGGATAAATTTTCCTCGGGGAAGGAAAATTTTCCTTATTAAGAAAAATCTGGGTAAGGAGAAAAATTTCCTTGAGGAAGGAAAATCTTTATTATTAAAATAAAACTTAGGGAAAATAAAATTTTCCTTGATATAGAGTGTTTGTGATTTTCAAAACATAGAGGAATGGAAAATTCATAAGGAAACCTGATTGAATCAACACAAAAGTCCTAGATATATTGTCGTTATAGGCCCTTGGAGTTCGATCAGGGAGACCGCGTCTTCTTGAGAGTCTCCCCACAATGTGGAATGTGGAGGTTTATCTAGGGAAGCAAGCTATCCCTGAGGTTAATCAGGCTGTTTAAGATCACACAGAGGGTTGGAGAGGTTTCTTACTGCCTCACCTTACCCCCATAGCTGGAGCAGGTGTATGACGTCTTTCAGGTGTTGTAGCTGAAGATATACGTGCATGACCCTATGCATGTTATCAACTGGGGTGAGATAGACATCGATGATGGATCCACCTTTGCGAAACACCCGATGGTGATCAAGGAATGATAGGAACATACCCTAATATGATGAGCCATCCCTCTAGTTTGAGTGTTGTGGCGACACAAAAACGTGTATGAGAGTTCCTGGGAGTGAGAGAATCAGATGCAGGATCAGTATCCCAAGTTGTTTGTTTGGTTTTTCTTTTTAGGGATGAACAAATTGAAGGATGAAATTATTCAAAGACCTAGTTTTTTCCTTATAAGACTTCAATTTTTTTTTAATTATTTTTAAATATTTTTATAGAGCTAGGTGCTGAGACGACGTGCGATTCTGAGGCTCGGTGTTCCCAGAATTAATTTTATAAAAATATTAAATATATTTTATATTGTTCATGCAAGGTTAATTAAAGAAAAAAATATAAATCTTAAACAATTGATCAGATTAGAAATCTGAGACCATGGTTGGGTCTGAAACGTGGTGTTTTCCCTAGGCACGACATAAAATGAGTTGGCGCGGGAAGTCCAGACCTGTCGCTCGTTGGAAGGATGTTTAAGTGATTAAATGAATTAATCTATTTAATTACTTAAAATACCATAAACCTAATTAAAGGATATAAATTCTTGATAACAAGGAGTTTTCCTCATAATCCTATTTTTTCCAACGATTGCTCTTCCTCTCATCTCCTTTCTATTGGAAAATGACGAATGAATAATGATGATGAACCTCTGATTCTAGACGGATCAAGACGTGAAAACCACAACAAATCCACCTCATTCATTGGAAAACACATTATTTTTCAATAGTGATTGATCTAATCTAGGTAGGACTCATCTTTGGTGATTCTACACCTTTGATTAAATGTTTGAGCGGATCGATAGTCATCCTTCGACCCACGCTTTTGATTTCAAAACTTTATATGATCCCAAGTATCAGTTGTTGTTTGTTAATTAGTTGTTTATAACCCAGATTTCCCAATTATGATTGGTTGGCCAAGAAAGCTTGGAAAACGATCCAAACCTTGGTTTTTGGTTCCTTACTCCCACTTTTATTCATGTTTATCACCAAGGAATTCCATTTAATCTCATTTTGATAATTGCTGGGTGGCCTGAGCTCGTCCGGGTTCCCGGATTCAGAGTAAAATTGTGGAATGATGACGAAATCATGGGCGAGGAATGGATCTGGAAATGACATGATGCAAGGATAAAAAATCCATAGGTTTCATACCCATGTAATGAAGATCGAAAGTGCATTTGCGTGCAGAATGAAGAACGAAACCCTTGTTCGTTCTGGTGACCGATTCCCGGTGAACGACGACTAATGAGCATGATTCACGACTAGATCTGAATATTTTGGAAGGAAACATGGTGGGATCTGAAGCAGTTTGACTAGATTTGGAGTGTGGAAAAAGATTCAGGAGAAACTAGAGTTTCTGAAAAAATTGTGACTATACCCTGTGTTCAGCGAAGAACACACGACGTGTAGCCTCCCTAAGTGGTAGTGATAGGGTTTAGTAAAAGATAAGGATGACACTACATGTATTCCCCTTGACACATCATGTACTACCTTTCTATGTGAGGTAAACCATGTGAAGGAACACATGGCTAGGAACGTACCATGTGCCAAACACATGGACACGGGTTGGACACATGGGTAGTATCTCATGTGAGTCAACATGCCATGTAGTAGAGTACACGGACACAGGGTCCAAGTACATGGACACGACCAGCAGACACGACCCCGGTCCCCAGATAAATGGAATACACCGTGTAGTCCACCTACACAGTGTGCACTACTACATGGGATGAGACCCGTGTCTGGCCATAGACACGACCAAGCAGTGAAGATGGGCTAGACACCATGTGGGCCCCCTCACACGTTGTGTGCTGTTTGATCTTTTATAAACAATCTTCAATCCTCTATATCTCCTTTATTTGAACTCAGATTTCATCCTATGAGATGCCTATCCTGAGTGTTTTTCCACGTAGAACATTATGGTTCTCTCAAAAGTGGATTTTGAGATATGATGTGGATGTTATGAGTTTAGAATGTGTAGAGATGACACCCGATGATGGAAGTGGTCATACAGTCTTGCCAGAATGATTTTAGGCTGACCCTCCAGAAGGGCTGGGTAGTGTAGTCCCCGATGACCTTTTGGGATGAACCTACACCAGGGTTGGGTAGTGTAGTCCCTAACAATTCTAAGTTGTCCCTCCAGTAGAGCTGGGTAGTGTATTCCCCAACAATTCTGGGTTGAATCTCCAGTAGGATCTGAGTAGTTTAGTCCCCAAAGACCTTCTAGGCTGACCCTCGAGTAGGGTTGGGTAGTCTAGTCCACGACAACCTTCCATGATGACCCTCCAGTGGTATCTAGGTTGTGTAGTCCCTAATGACTTTCCAGGCTGACCCTCCAGTAGGATCTAGGTAGTGTAGTCCCTAATGATTCTAGGCTGACCCTCCACCTAGCTTGGGTAGTGTAGTCCCCGACGTCCTTTCAGAGAAGACCCTCGACTGTGGGACACATTAGCAAGGAATGATTCAACTTACATAAGGACTCATGAGAAAGATGAGTACTTTCCCCACTAAGACGCATTCTTGTGATACGACCTAAAACTATGCGAGCGAGTCAGTACTGCCTAAAGCGGATAGTATCGAGGTGTGGTGATTTGAGTCCCTTTGACTTGCGAATCCTGGGCAGACACTTAAGGTGCTGGGCATCACAAATGACTCTACCTTGGAATTGTTGGCTACTCATCTTCTTTGACGGAGCACATATATCTATATATCCCGTTATAATACCCACTCCTTGGGCATTTGTTACTCTCCTTTCAAGAGTGGCGAAGACGTGTGAGGTATGCCACGTGCTTTCCATGTCTAGATTTTCATGGTTGGATGAGTCTACTCTCTATCTATAAGTAGCAAAGACTTGATGGGGGGGGGGGGTTCAACTCATAACTGTTTCGAGCTCCTTGTGTTTGGATGAGCCTACTTTCACATTCTTTTTGGGTTGAGCTACACTATTTACATTATATTTTACTGTACCTTGTTCCATATAAATTCTTCACTTTGGTTTTAGCTTTTACTGCTCCCCCTTTATCTTTTTGAGGTGTTCTACTGGGTATGTATATACTCACATCTACATGGCTTTTCCTAACACATGTCGTGTCTTTTGTAGATGATGGATAGGTCGATCATGATCTCAGGGGAGCTTAGGGATACAGGTTGCATCTACTATGTATGGTGGCCAGAGTTGGGATATAAGACCAGGTCTCTCTCAGCTGTTACTCTTTTCTAATTGTCTTCAGGTTGGAACCAGTTTTTGGTTTGGGTGTGTGTTTTTCCCTTTACATTTCAGTATTCACTAACATACCTTTGTACTGTTTAGAGGTTCATGCATGTTTATGTTACTTTAGAGAAGTTTCAATTTTTTATACTTTTCCTCTACACTTCTTCATTGAGTTGGTTGTGTGCATGTATATAGGTTCTTAGACAAATGCCTCCCCGAGTTTGTTGTGCCTTCAGCGCTTATCGCCAACCCCTGGCCTATGGTGGCAGGTTTGGGGTAGTTGCGGCTCGAGCCCCGACTTGGGTCGGGTCGTGACATTGGTCATCTGCATCGAGGTTGTCAAAACCCTCAATCCTGAGATTCCTCCATTCACCGCTGCCTGCTTAGAACATATCCCCCTCCTTTACTAGGGTTTAACACCCCTCCATGAATCCTTGAAAGGATAACAAACACGGTCATCCTCCTTTTTAAATAATAAATATATTTATAATTATATATAAATACTTTTTAAATATATTTATTTATAATTATAATTACAACTAAATAAATATATATTTAAATAAATATATATCTCTAATGAATTTGGTCAATAAATACAGAGAATGGCACAGACCATGGATGAGCCCACAGTTCCAAAAATTTATTGAAGAAAAATAAAGATAGCGTACAAGGGAAAATGAGGAATGAAAAAAAGTGACAAACCACTTAACAACACAAAAATAAAATCATTTATGGAAACGACCACCGAACATGCATACTTGTTTATTTCAGAGCCTTCGACCTGATGAGCATTGTCAAATTCCTCAAGGAACACCTCCTTGCTATTGGACCTGTTCAAGATGTCAGGTAGGCTAAATGACCTTACATGAGGCAAGTCATCCATGTTTCTTTTGTCTTCATTCTTTCCTCGCTCTTCAAACGAACTAGAAGAGATGTGTGAGATCTCCACAATTTATAATTCTCGAGCCTTAGAAACATTGATCAACTGAAGCTGGAGTAATGTAGTGGTCTCCTTCCGTTGATTCTAGTATTATATCTAAACGAAAAAGGTGCTTCCAATAATGGGGGACCCTTGGACAAAGCTAGGTAATTGATTGAATTCCCTAAATTCACTAAATTGTTGTTATTTATGTTCATATATTGATGCGTGAATATAATTGACGCTATATGATCATAAGTTTATTTGTGAACATTATGGGTTGATATGTCCCAAATGTTAAAATTACCTATATTATGATAACACATGGATATGTTATGTATTCATGACTCATGAATGTTCATTTATACATTGACACCCTTATTATTCGTGTTTTCCATTTATGTGATGACTCATTTTTTTATCTATGCTTTACCAAGTATGATTCATTCATGTTATACCCATGAACTTATTATGTTCTCATAAATACTTATAAAATCATAATAAATATATTTATTATATTTGTAATTATAAAATTTTAATTATATATAAATACATTTTAAATACATTTATTTATAATAATAATTATACTATATATATATATATTTTAAATAATTATAAAATTACAATAAATACATTTATTATAATTTTATAAATATATATATATATATAAATAAATAAATAAATAAATATATTTATAATTATATACAAATATTTATAAATATATTTATTTATAATTATAATTATAAATATATAAATATATTTAAATAATTATAAAATTATAATAAATATATTTATTATATTTATAATTTTATAAATATATAATTATATAAATATATTTATAAATACATACAAATATTTATAATTATAATTATAAATAAATATATCTATATTTAAATCATTATAAAATTATAATGAATATATTTATTATATATAATTATAAAATAATAAATATAATAAATATGTTTATTACAATTTTATAAATATAAATAAATATTTATTTATAGTCATAAATATAGATAAATATTTATTTATAGTCACAATTATAAATAAATATATATTTATTTAAATAATTATAAAATTATAATAAACAAAAAAACAAACAAAAAAACAAACAAAAAACAAACAAATAAACAAACAAACAAATAAATTTATAATTATATATAAACAATTTTTAAATATATTTATTTATAATTATAATTATAAATAAATAAATACATATTTAAATAATTATAAAATTACAATAAATATATTTAAATAGTAAATATATATTTATTATTTTTATAATTATATAATTATATATAAATAATTTAAAATATATTTAGTTATAATTATAATAATAAATAAATAAATAAATATATATATTTAAATAATTATAAAATTATAATAAATATATTTAAATAATAAATATAGTTATTATATTTATAATTATATATATTTATATATAATTATATATTGATATAAGTATATGTAATTATATAAATATACCAAAGTGCAAGACATGAGATATTATTATATAAATATATTTATAATTATAATTGGAAATAAATAAATAGATAAATAATAATAAAATTACAATAAATATATTTACTATAATTTTATAAATATATTCATATATTAATAAAAAAAATATAATCATATAAATATATATATAAATATATTTATAATTATATACAAATATTTATAAAATAACAATACATATATTTAAATAATAAATATGTTTATTATATTTATAATTTTATAAATATATATAATAATATAAAATTATATTTATAAAATTATAATAAATATATTTAAATAATAAATATATTTATTTATTTAGATCTTTATCAGCACTGATAATGATTCACCTTTATTGGTGTTAAAAAAGTGTCGGTGAAACCAGTCTTTATGAATGCTAAAATTTTAACGCTGATAAAGACACGTTTTATCAATGTTTTTTATTTTAATGCTGATAAATCTGACATCTATCGATGTTTTTTTGGAAAATGCTGATAAAAGCCTTTTGAGTTTATATAAATTGAACCCTAATAGATTCTCCCTCCTCGCATCTTCAAGCTTTCATGGAACTGTAGTGCTCTCGCTGCCGCTCTCTCTGCCATTGCTCCCTGCCTTCATCGTCGTCGTCGTTATTGTTCCCTACTATCGTCGCTCCTTATCGTCGTCGCTCCTAACTAAACCCTCATCGTTCTTCATCAACGAATCATCACCGCTCTAAGGTATAAGATTTTTTTTAAGATTGTCTTCATGTTGTCCCCAACAAGACTGACCAAACGCATTAAAGAAACCCCTTAACTATGTTTTTCCAGAGAACCTGGATACAACACCCTCACCAAAAGTCACCCTCCAAACTATCGGTCCACACTCATATGGGTTCGACCCACATTAACTCATGTTTAAATCAGTCAAAATTTTTATCCCAACACCACCCCTTATTTTCCTATAATGAGAACCCTATGTGTCGTGGGCCTATTTTGCATTACTAATGTTGTATGATACTAATTTTCCTAAAATATTAAACCTACCAATTCTTGGATTTGTGTTATTATATATGTTTATAAAAAAAATTATGTAATAATATTGTCTGAAAGACGTGAGTTTTTGTAGCTGGTATACAAGTCAAGTTTAGTTAATTTGAGAATTGGGGTACTGTAACAGAAAATATCGTTACGAGTCAGTGATATAATGGGGAATTTTGATTTTTTTGTCAAATATAAAGTTTCTTAGGATTGTATTGTAATGCTCCAACCCTAGTTACCTAGAGTCGGTGCATTATTACATAACATTGGCATGATCATGAGAAAGATCAAGTCTCGAAAGACCGATTAGTTTAGTAGCCTTGGAATAACTAGATACATCCATAAATTTTTACATTACATCATAAAAAAAACATCTTGTCTTCATATCCCCTCATACTATCCCTGCAGGTCATTCATAAATTACTTCTTCATAATCCTGGGAAAAATAAAACATTGAAAGGGGTGATCTCAGATGCTCAGTAAGGATAACATTATAGCAGAAGCTTTCATAGATAAGCATAAACACTTAAGGAAGTTTATAACTAAAACAAAAGCCTTATAAACTTGAACTTCAGTATAAAATGGCAAAGATAAAATAAAATAATGCCATTTACTTACTCACATGGATATTCTACTAGTCGAACAATCCCATGCAATATTAATAACCACTTTCATAATGATGGAATGCATAATGCCAGACTATCATAACCACATAGCCAAGGCCTCGTGCCAAGACTACAAATAAGATTTTGCCAAGGCCTTGTGCCAAGACACTAGTTTGTCTCATGAGACCTACCGATGCATCGAGGAGCTATAGCGGGCTCCACCCGTCACTTATTAAGTCCAATGCATTCCTCATATGAACAGGTTTAAACATAACATAAACATTCGTATTAAAACTAGCATACGAAATGTCAATAATTTTACCACAAACCATGAATGGTATAAAAATATCACATCCACAGTCAAACATAACTCATTCAATACAATATGGAAGATTGTATTGTATCACATTAACCTCAATCAAGAATAATGAAGGATGTTGACATAGATGAAAATAATCATCAAAACTATTTGAGAGAAATATCCCCCTTTTCTTGAAAACATTTAAAAGTCACACTATTTGTCAAGAAGCCATTTAAAAATAGATTTTTGAATCAAAGTGTCCCATACCACTTTGAAACTTTTAAAAGGATTTTTAATTTTAAAACAATAATGTCCATATAAATAAATCCTTAAAACCATTTTTTTAAAACATGGACATTAATGAGCAAGATTTATAAGAATAAGTCTTTAAAACATTTAAAAATGGTATTTTAGTTAGAGTTTCTAAACAAAATAGAGACACTTGGATATAAATAATTGAGGTAATCAAAACATTGTAATATTATGAGAGTAAAGGGATTCATGATATACTATGTCAAAGTACATTATATACACCACATAAAATCGATTTGGTGTCTATCAACAAAGAAGTCTCAATGGAATGTAAATTGAGATGAAATCTCTCATAAAGGCCGTACCCTTAGGATAAGGATAAATCAAAGACATAGTTATGTGTGAAAAATATAAATACACTAAATATGATTGGATATTCAGTGTAAAACAATCAAAGGACATTCACACATAATCTTGTAAAAACAACACCAATGAATTGGATGTTTAACTCAACAAATGGAGAATGAGTTAAAATTACTCTTATCAAATTCATATCGATGACTTGAGAAATTATAAATGGAGTGATTATGTGTATCAAAAGTATATCCACAGAAAAGGGGAGTGGAAATTATGACATAAGCAAATGAATAGAGATTCCACACATAATCTCGGAGTAAAATAATCAATGGAGTTTGCGTAAAGCCGAATAAATGGAAATTGGAATTTCAAATTCCCTTATCGATTTGGTAACTTATGAAACATGAACCCATGAAAGAAGGATAACACAATAATGATGTAAATATACATGAATTAAAGTATAGTACACAATTAATACAAACATGGGCAGCACACACACCACATGCAATAAATAAGTGGTGAATAATGGAATTCTCAAGAAATTAAGAGTGAGATAAGAAACTCCTTACCACATTAATCAACTGAGTCGTATGGACAAAAGTTAATAACCAACAAATGATTTACAGAATAAAATGAATATAAAGAGAATCATGATAATATATATCAAATGGTAGTACACAATACACCACTTTCAATAATTTAGTGGCGAACAATGGAAATCTCACAGAATTGAAAGTGAGATAAGAAAATCCCTTACTTTGTAATTTTTTCTTGGTCAACGGTAGGTTAAACTCCGGTATAATGGTGAAATAATTGTTATTGAATTATAAAAGAATAATTTACTTTAATATTATATCATATATGATCTTTTAACATTGATTTGTTAATAATATCTTAGAATTATCGTCATTTCGGGTGTTAACGGGTTCATTTTACTTTATATTATTTGTTATGTGAGCCATATTCATTATTAATGGGATGTATATTATTCATATCCATAATGATATCAAGTCCTTAGATACTATTTTTAAATCATCAAATTAGAATTATACTTGAATGGATATGATGGAGAATGAATCTCATCGCGTTCGTGGAGACGGTAGTCCGTACGTACGCACGAGCGACAATATCATTCTTTTGATATTAAAATAATATATAATTTGATGGTATATCATATATACAGAATAATTATCATGTTATATTTATTATTTACATGAGTTACACATCATTATTATACCCATCCAAATAATAATAAATTGAATAACAATTACACCACGACGTGGAGACGGTAAGCCGTACGTATGCACGTATGGTGACATGTTATTCAAAGGATGGATAGAATACTGAATATGGTTGTACCATATTTATAATAACATCACAGTATATATATGATACTGGAGTTATTATTTTATAATGGTAATAACAAAGAAAGATGAAGTGGAAGAAGAAAGGAACTTGAAAAGGGGTGGTGAAAACATTACCTCTTCTTCGGGTTCTTCCTTTTGATTTGATCAAAAGGGCTCCTTAGGTTGGCTTTCTGATCAAAATAAGGCCTCTAGGTTGTAGTGAGGGAAGTTGAGATAGTATTTGGGCAGGGTTTGGCCGAACCAAAGGGCTTTGAAGGTGTGAAGAAATGAGAAGGAGGAGTGCCCTTTTATAAGAGGGGTGAGGGGAACCTTTGGAAAAGCTAGAAATATTAATTTATAATAAATTCATATTCGGTTTATAATGGATCCAAAGTTTATTATTTAAATTTTAAGGTGGGGATGGGTCGAAAACAACTCAACCAATAGAATTTAGACAGGTTTGGGTCATTATATTAACCTTATCTTTAAGTATTAACTCTTAGTTAATTAGTTTCACTTTTACAATGTCTCTTTGTATTTTTATATTATATGGTTAATAAACTTACTATATACATCCAAGAGACCCCCAAGTGGTCCATTAATGATGAACCTATCATGATATAAGTCTCTTGGCCGAACCTTATATTTTTAGGAATTTAATATCAATTAATAATATAATATTTGTTTTAAGAACTCTTTTATGTCAATTTTGACACTATTCAATAGTTGATTTTTCTGAAACTCATAACAGATTTATTACTTAGAAAAAAGTCAATTAAATCAATCCTAATATATCATATTATCCTATAAAATTATTTTAATTCATTAAAAGTTTCATATTATATTTATTTGGGTATTTATAATATCAATTATTTTAATTGTTCACTATTAAAGTAATTAATTCATCATCATTGTGTCATAAATAAATTAAATTATTTAATGTCTAAAAATTATAAATAAAATATAATTATTTAGGAAATCGTTTTATCTTTCTAAAGAATATTTATAATCTAAAATCCAACATATATAACCCCCTGTAACAATTGTTTTGTTAAAAGATATATGCTTGTGTCATTTTTGTATTTATTTTAACTTAATTAAAATAAAGTGTCATTATCACTTACAAGTGGATCCATGGGGTCCCAAAATCGACCCAAAGATACCCATGGTCGACCATGTATCAACCAATAGGGTTAAGACACGTTTTAGGGTAATTTAGTATTATTATAATATTATTTGTTTAACCCATTGTTTACCGGATTTACCCTTTAACCATGGTAAATAAAATATTACCGAAGTAATTATCCAAAATGTTTAAAAATAAAAGTTACCTATTTACACAATTTGAAAATCCTGATTCCAAATATGGAATCCATTTTTCCAAATTCAAAACACAGAAGTGGCAGAAATTAATTTAAAATTAATTCCCGTTGTTAAAACAAAAAGCGTGTTTTTTAGAGATAATAACTATCAAAAGATTGTCACTTGTTTATGTCTGGTTTAAATGTGAAATTATGTTCAATGACCCACATTGTATTACATGGTAAAAATATATTCTAAATATACTTTAAAACCACTCAAATTCATAATTTATCACTATTAATTATTTTTATTAAAAAAGTTGTTTTTAATTAAAATTTAGTAATTTTCACTATTCATCAAAATATGAAAGTTATCCGAAAAGTACCAAAATTTCACCCTAGGATAATTTTGATATTCCAAATCCAAAAATGAAGTCCATTTTTAGAGATAGAATTTATAAAATTTCAAAAATTAGGTATTACTATTCATAACGGCTAGTTTGATTAGTTATGGTGTGTTAAAATCTCGAAGTTGCGTACAATGCACGCCATTGAATTATTCGAAAGGAAACATACTAAGGAAGCTTGGGGTGTTACATTCTCCCCTCCTTCAATAAATTGCGTCCTCACAATTTTTAAAATTTTTCTTGGGAATATAATGGAAAGTCCCACATCGGAAAAAGAGTCAATAAAACTATCACTTTAAAAGAACGAAAGAGAGGTATAAGGGTCATCCAAGATAACCCATACTAGGATTCCATGTAGGAAAACATGGATATGGATGATAAACTAAGTGTCATGTTCTGATGGAGAGAGATAGAAATCATGATCAGGAGAAAGTTAACAATAAGAAAACCACAAACTTGTGTTGGGACAAACGACCATTAGTCTTCTAGTAGAAAAGTAAACGGACAACATTTTTTTTAAGTTACATTACATAAGGACGAGGAATTCATTTATGATATTGACTAGGAACATTAAGAGATATACTTACATTTTAAGTAGAGTTTAATTGTTTAATAAATTTCCACTACTAACTCAATTTTTTTTAAACGATGAGTATTCAAGAAGACTTGGTCACACTGGAAGAGCTAGAATAAACTTTTATAGAATCACATGATCCATGTAGGATAAACTATACATTTACATTGTCTTTGAAGATTAATCAAAACCAAAATGGTTAGTTAATGATATAATGATCCCACAAAAGTATATTCCTTGAGATAAATATGCACTAATCTTAATTTCTAAAATTAAACCAACAATACCCCAAAGTTAAATAAATACCATTCAATAATAAATTGTCCTTAAAATCCTTCAATATAATCCAAACTAATATTGAAACCCAAAACATAGAAGAATTTGATTATGTAGTCTCCCATGTTAAATTGTATCTCCAAATGACATCAAATACTCTTAAAGTCACATACTTAAAAGTAATTAACATCATCACATATTATCTGTTATAGGTTAATCATTTCCATAAATAACCCAAATCACTATAAATCCACAATAAAAACGTAGATAAAAATCCACCATTACTCTAAAAATGAAACCCCATTGTATTCTATTTTCCTTGGGTATATAGTGTTCCCAACAAAGCGAACATCTTCCAAAATAACATTTATCACTTAATCACCAAATCATTTTCCTATACCAAGGGTATTAATTTGATAAGACATAAGAACCCAAATCAACTTATTATTGATCAATAAAATCATTTAACTAAAAAAAGTCACACTAACCAGGGACTTCACATAGTCCAGTGGTAAGTGATAAATCCCAATCACACTTTGGTTGTGGGTTCGATTCCCACAGCTTTTTCCGACGCGACGGGTTGTCACACGGTCTACGTGTTGTCCTTTTTCAAAAACTATATTTTATAATATTACCAAAATGAGATAAATTCCTCAAAATAACATAATTTAACCACAAATGTTATATCATACCTTGCATTTTCATCCCAAATTATAATAACTTATAATTTTCTCAAACCCCAATGATCATATAAAACCAAATGGTTATTTATACCTATATACACAAGAGAAGAGACAATTATTCCTCAAATATCATTCTCACATGGAAAACTGCGGGGTTAAAAATACAAGAGAAAATTATTCCAAAGTAAACCCATCAACAAGGAGTGCTAATACTTTTTAAATTTTTCTCCAACCATTTATTTCCACATAGCTTCTTCTTTGACCAAGAAAATATCCTATAGAATAGGAAATTCACTCGGGTAATGGCCAGGTCCCCTACATTTACGGCAAATGACTATAAATGGACTCTTGGGACCATTTTTATCTTCTTCCATAGTACTCTTCATTTTTCTTTGGCAATTCTTCACTTTATGTCCTTCTTTCCCGCACGTAAAACATTTCGTTGTCCCATTGAGACACTTTCCTGGGTTTCTCTTTCCACATTTCCTGCATGATGAAAATTGAGGGTTCTTTTCTCCATAGTCTCCATTGCTAGAGCTCTTATCATTTATCACCTTTCTCTTCCTTGTTGAGTCTGGGAGTTGGTTGATATATATGTTATTGATCATATTTTTGGAAAACTAATTTGGCATAAAGACGATATCTTTTACGCCTATCAACATTCCATTTTGCTGCTCATTTCCACCACCGTTCCCACCTTGTACATCATTCTCAAAGTCACTATGACTTCCTTGGAATCCATCCATTGACTAAAACCAGAAAGCATTGTGTGAGTAACAGTAGTCGTAAAATCATTTAGAGATTAAAATGTCACCATATTCTCAATTTGAAACATATTAGGATTAACCAAGGTCATTTACTCTCATCTTATATATATATTACTTAAATCGGTCAGTAAAGAAAATGTAAATTATCCTAAGCATATCCCCCGGTAGTGTCGTAACCAAGAGTGCAGCAAGGCCCGTTGTCGTGCACCAGTTCCCGTTCGAGTCTAGCTCAAAGCGGTGTTTTCAGGTTTTACCCCTAGGTACATCTGTGCCAGAGCTGCCTCTACCTGCTCGTATCTAGATAGGGATGTATTGCTCGGAAAACTCACAAAATCTCTACAATACCAATATTCTAGGAAGTCCTTCTATACTAATCCTCAAAATTCATCTTAGGTCTACGTGCTCTAATCAGAGTTTATCTAAATCTAGCTTCCAAGGTTTGTACTAAACTTCCTCTGATACCAACTGTAACGCTCCGACCCTAGTTACCTAGAGTCGGTGCATTATTACATAACATTGGCATGATCACGAGAAAGATCAAGTCTCGAAAGACCGATTAGTTTAGTAGCCTTGGAATAACTAGATACATCCATAAATTTTTACATTACATCATAAAAAAAACATCTTGTCTTCATATCCCCTCATACTATCCCTGCAGGTCATTCATAAATTACTTCTTCATAATCCTGGGAAAAATAAAACATTGAAAGGGGTGAGCTCAGATGCTCAGTAAGGATAACATTATAGCAGAAGCTTTCATAGATAAGCATAAACACTTAAGGCAGTTTATAACTAAAACAAAAGCCTTATAAACTTGAACTTCAGTATAAAATGGCAAAGATAAAATAAAATAATGCCATTTACTTACTCACATGGATATTCTACTAGTCGAACAATCCCATGCAATATTAATAACCACTTTCATAATGATGGAATGCATAATGCCAGACTATCATAACCACATAGCCAAGGCCTCGTGCCAAGACTACAAATAAGATTTTTCCAAGGCCTTGTGCCAAGACACTAGTTTGTCTCATGAGACCTACCGATGCATCGAGGAGCTATAGTGGGCTCCACCCGTCACTTATTAAGTCCAATGCATTCCTCATATGAAGAGGTTTAAACATAACATAAACATTCGTATTAAAACTAGCATACGAAATGTCAATAATTTTACCACAAACCATGAATGGTATAAAAATATCACATCTACAGTCAAACATAACTCATTCAATACAATATGGAAGATTGTATTGTATCACATTAACCTCAATCAAGAATAATGAAGTATGTTGACATAGATGAAAATAATCATCAAAAATATTTGAGAGAAATATCCCCCTTTTCTTGAAAACATTTAAAAGTCACACTATTTGTCAAGAAGCCATTTAAAAATAGATTTTTGAATCAAAGTGTCCCATACCACTTTGAAACTTTTAAAAGGATTTTTAATTTTAAAACAATAATGTCCATATAAATAAATCCTTAAAACCATTTTTTTAAAACATGGACATTAATGATCAAGATTTAGAAGAATAAGTCTTTAAAACATTTAAAAATGGTATTTTAGTTAGAGTTTCTAAACAAAATAGAGACACTTGGATATAAATAATTGAGGTAATCAAAACATTGTAATATCATGAGAGTAAAGGGATTCATGATATACTATGTCAAAGTACATTATATACACCACATAAAATCGATTTGGTGTATATCAACAAAGAAGTCTCAATGGAATGTAAATTGAGACGAAATCTCTCATAAAGGCCGTACCCTTAGGATAAGGATAAATCAAAGACATAGTTATGTGTGAAAAATATAAATACACTAAATATGATTGGATATTCAGTGTAAAATAATCAAAGGACATTCACACATAATCTTGTAAAAACAACACCAATGAATTGGATGTTTAACTCAACAAATGGAGAATGAGTTAAAATTACTCTTATCAAATTCATATCGATGACTTGAGAAATTATCAATGGAGTGATTATGTGTATCAAAAGTATATCCACAGAAAAGGGGAGTGGAAATTATGACATAAGCAAATGAATAGAGATTCCACACATAATCTCAGAGTAAAATAATCAATGGAGTTTGCGTAAAGCCGAATAAATGGAAATTGGAATTTCAAATTCCCTTATCGATTTGGTAACTTATGAAACATTAACCCATGAAAGAAGGATAACACAATGATGATGTAAATATACATGAATTAAAGTATATTACACAATGAATACAAACATAGGTAGCACACACACCACATGCAATAAATAAGTGGTGAATAATGGAATTCTCAAGAAATTAAGAGTGAGATAAGAATCTCCTTACCACATTAATCAACTGAGTCGTATGGCAAAAAGTTAATAACCACCAAATTATTTACAGAATAACATGAATATAAAGAGAATCATGATAATATATATCAAATGGTAGTACACAATACACCACTTTCAATAATTTAGTGGCGAACAATGGAAATCTCACAGAATTGAAAGTGAGATAAGAAAATCCCTTACTTTGTACTTTTTTCTTGGTCAACGGTAGGTTAAACTCCTGTATAATTGTGAAATAATTGTTATTGAATTATACAAGAATAATTTACTTTAATATTATATCATATATGATCTTTTAACATTGATTTGTTAATAATATCTTAGAATTATCGTCATTTCGGGTGTTAACGGGTTCATTTTACTTTATATTCTTTGTTATGTGAGCCATATTCATTATTAATGGGATGTATATTATTCATATCCATAATTATATCAAGTCCTTAGATAATATTTTTAAATCATCAAATTAGAATTATACTTGAATGGATATGATGGAGAATGAATCTCATCGCGTTCGTGGAGACGGTAGTCCGTACGTACGCACGAGCGAAAATATCATTCTTTTGATATTAAAATAATATATAATTTGATGGTATATCATATATAAAGAATAATTATCATGTTATATTTATTATTTACATGAGTTACACATCATTATTATACCCATCCAAATAATAATAAATTGAATAACAATTACACCACGACGTGGATACGGTAAGCCGTACGTATGCACGTATGGTGACATGTTATTCAAAGGATGAATAGAATAATGAATATGGTTGTACCATATTTATAATAACATCACAGTATATATATGATACTGGATTTATTATTTTATAATGGTAATAACAAAGAAAGAGGAAGTGGAAGAAGAAAGGAACTTGAAAAGGGGTGGTGAAAACATTACCTCTTCTTCGGGTTCTTCCTTTTGATTTGATCAAAAGGGCTCCTTAGGTTGGCTTTCTGATCAAAATAAGGCCTCTAGGTTGTAGTGAGGAAAGTTGAGATAGTATTTGGGTAGGGTTTGGCCGAACCAAAGGGCTTTGAAGGTGTGAAGAAATGAGAAGGAGGAGTGCCCTTTTATAAGAGGGGTGAGGGGCACCTTTGGAAAAGCTAGAAATATTAATTTTTAATAAATTCATATTCGGTTTATAATGGATCCAAAGTTTATTATTTAAATTTTAAGGTGGGGATGGGTCTAAAACAACTCAACCAATAGAATTTATACAGGTTTGGGTCATTATATTAACCTTATCTTTAAGTATTAACTCTTAGTTAATTAGTTTCACTTTTACAATGTCTCTTTGTATTTTTATATTATATGGTTAATAAACTTACTATATACATCCAAGTGACCCCCAAGTGGTCCATTAATGATTAACCTATCATGATATAAGTATCTTGGCCGAACCTTAGATTTTTAGGAATTTAATATCAATTAATAATATAATATTTGTTTTAAGATCTCTTTTATGTCAATTTTGACACTATTCAATAGTTGATTTTTGTGAAACTCATAACAGATTGATTAATTCGAAAACAGTCAATTAAATCAATACTAATATATCATATTATCCTATAAAATTATTTTAATTCATTAAAAGTTTCATGTTATATTTATTTGGGTATTTATAATATTAATTATTTTATTTTTTCACTATTAAAGTAATTAATTCATCATCATTGTGTCATAAATAAATTAAATTATTTAATGTCTAAAAATTATAAATAAAATATCATTATGTATAAAATCTTTTTATCTTTATAAATAATATTTATAATCTAAAATCCAACATATATAACCCTCTGTAACAATTGTTTTGTTAAAAGATATATGCTTGTGTCATTTTTGTATTTATTTTAACTTAATTAAAATAAAGTGTCATTATCACTTACAAGTGGATCCATGGGGTCCCAAAATCGACCCAAAGATACCCTTGGTCGACCATGTATCAACCAATAGGGTTAAGACACGTTTTAGGGTAATTTAGTATTATTATAATATTATTTTTTTAACCCTTGTTTACCGGATTTACCCTTTAACCATGGTAAATAAAATATTTACCGAAGTAATTATCCAAAATGTTTAAAAATAAAAGTTACCTATTTACACAATTTGAACATCCTGATTCCAAATATGGAATCCATTTTTCCAAATTCAAAACACAGAAGTGGCAGAAATTAATTTAAAATTAATTCCCGTTGTTAAAACAAAAAGCGTGTTTTTTAGAGATAATAACTATCAAAAGATTGTCACTTGTTTATGTCTGGTTTAAATGTGAAATTATGTTCAATGACCCAAATTGTATTACATGGTAAAAATATATTCTAAATATACTTTAAAACCACTCAAATTCATAATTTATCACTATTAATTATTTTGATTAAAAAAGTTGTTTTTAATTAAAATTTAGTAATTTTCACTATTCATCAAAATATGAAAGTTATCCGAAAAGTACCAAAATTTCACCCTAGACTAATTTCGATATTAAAAATCCAAAAATGAAGTCCATTTTTAGAGATAGAATTTATAAAATTTCAAAAATTAGGTATTACTATTCATAACGGCTAGTTTGATTAGTTATGGTGTGTTAAAATCTCGAAGTTGGGTACAATGCACGCCATTGAATTATTCGAAAGGAAACATACTGTGGAAGCTTGGGGTGTTACATGTATTATTTATTAACATCATCTTTGTGGTGGATTAACACCTCATATTGCAATAACAACAAATTAAAGTAGGTGTTTCCACTCTATTTTATTTTATTGGCATGCCCTATTAAGCTTGATGTTTCTAAAATGGTTTAACTTAAAAAGTGTCATGTATAATAGATTTTATTGGACTTTAATATGGAAAATTATAGATTAATAATTTATTATTCAATTTTAGATAGGGGTTCTTATGAATTCCAACCCTGAAGAACCAAATTTAGAAAAATAAATTGATAAAATGGTTGAGATGGATTTCATAAGGAATTATGAAATTAATATTTTTAAATTTGATAATGTTTTATATGAATTTATTTGAACATTCGAGATCATTATTGATTGAGATTTTGATGTTTTAGGGGTTTTCATGAGTTTATTGATAAATTCATTTGTTATGCATGTAAAGTCTATGTTTATGATTTTCCAAGTGTGTTTTATGATGTTTGATTCTTACAGTTTCTATGATGTTGGAATTTCAATTTAATGTTTGGTTTTTCCTGATTTAAAAGCGATTTCAAAATGATATTGATTTTTAAAATGGCCTCTAAAGGAAGTTTCAAAAATATATTTCAACAATGTTTCTTGAGTGGCCATTTTGAACCTAAAAAGGATGTTTAAAATGACATTGAATTGAAAATTGATTTCAAAGAGAGGTTTGTAAAAATAATTATTAATTAAAATCTAAAGAGCCCAATTGACACCTATAAAATTTTTTCTATAAACCATCAAGTATTGTCATAAAATCCCAATACTATCATGTAATATGTGAGTTTGATGAATTGGTGTCATTTAAGGCATTGAAATTTGTATTAAACAAGAGGAATAAAGAGGCATGGAAATTAGTTCCGAATCATTGAAAGAGGAATAAATAAAAAACTATAACAGATATTTTAATTTTATTCTAAATTATTTTCCATGGTGTAATGTCTAAAATAAGAGATAACAATTAATGGATATTATTTTAATATGGGTTCCTACCAACTTTATATTATTTTTATTGTTTTTTCAGTCGTTCAATGAAAATAAGTAGGGTTAAGTTAGCTAATGTGGATATGAGAATCATATTGCAATATGGACCTTGGTTCTAGTCTAAGGCTCGAAGATTTTCTATTGTTTTAAAGTATAATAAATCACAAAATGTAAATAATTTTTAAGAGATGTATGCAAAAAAGGACACTAGTAATTATAATATTCTTAATGTGTTTAGTATAAGGCCACATGTAATGTTTTAGGAGTTTAGTACTTCTATACAGAATATTTGACAACACTTCACATTCAAGGAAAAATAATGAAGTAGAGGAGATGATGGTTTACCTTGGTTATTTTATAATCATAATGAAATATTTAGGCTAGGTGTGGAAATTGACATAAGTGATATTTTTAAAAAAATAGTAAAGGAATTTCATCACTTAAAAGATAACATGAGCATTAAATCTATTACAACTAAAAATTCACATTCAAGTATCTATAAGATGATTAGCCGATAATGTAATAGGGGGATAACTAAAATATTTTCAAATAAAAGATACATTTGGATAAAGGGTTGTTTGATGAAAATATTTCAACTAAAAAATGGGTGAAATCATTTGTGGAAATGATGCATTCTGATATTAATATAGTAAATATTGGTGTAGACTAACTCCACTAAGAGGCTTAAAAATCCTATATTAGAATTTTTAGGGCCATGGAAACCCCTAGATGTTACATAATTTCTCAAGTAATGGTTATGGAATAAATTGGATTGGGGGTTGATGAAATTATTTGAAACATTAAAATATTAGGTTCCCTTTATTTGAAAATCCTTTTTTATATATTTATTTTGTTAAATATTAATATTACCAAATCAAATAGGATGAATATGAATAAAGAATAGATGAATTCCAATAGTACGTATGAAAAAAGAGTATGAAGATGAGGTGAAAGAGTTCATCCAGTTTGCAAAATATCATGCATATAACCCTTCTCAAATCCTTTGTCCGTGTTTACACTGTTGTTATTCAAGAATAATTAGTCCAAATGAGTTAGAAGAACACTTGATCTTTCATGGAATTTATCGAAGTTATAAATATTGGAATAGAAGTGGGGAAGAAGAGAATGTATCTAGTGACTGAGATAACACTGTGTTTTATGGATCATCTGACATGATTACAAGTGTGGTCAATAAAGAAGACCATATCAAGGATGTGATTACATGCATGAATTATGATGAAAATCATATTGATGAAATGACAATGACAGCTAAAGATAAACTTCGTGATTGTACAAAATTGTTTTATAAGTTAAAGAGTTATGCAAATATGTCATTGTATGCTGGTTGCACAAAATATATAACATTGTTATCTATATTGAAACTATATAATTTGAAAGGTGGAAATATATGGAGTGATGCCAGTTTTACTGAACTACTTTCTCTCTTGAATGATATGCTCCCAGAAGATAATGAGCTCACTAATTGAACGTATGATGCTAAACAAATACTATGTTCACTACTGGAAATAAAAGATTTACCAACGGTTTAGAAGTGTTGGGAAAGGCTGGATAACCATTGGTATAACATATACCAACGGTTCTGCCAACCGTAGGTAAGTAAGCCGTTGGGAAAAACATTTCCCAATGGTTTACAGTGAACCGTTGGCATAGGTGGAGAAAAATTACCCTATTCCAACGGTTCTTCAAAACCGTTGGGAAAAAGATTTCCCAACGGTTTGTAAACCGTTGGCATAGTTGCTTAAAATTAGCATGTTTTTCCCAACGGTTTTGTAAACCGTTGGGAAAAATCACAAATCTACTCTTTCCCAACGGTTCTAAACCATTGGGAAAAGTGTTTTACCAATGGTTTTATGAACCGTTGGTAAAAATAATCCTAGAATTTCTATGCCAACGGTTTTGAACCATTGGCATAGCCTCTGCTGGGCAAATTACCCAGCAGCTCCCCAATTTTCCCACCAGCTCCCCAATTTGAAACCATCTCTCCAATTTGACGACCACCAGGTCTGGTTTTGTGGGTTCCCTCTCATTTTTCAATCCAATTATTGTACCTGCAATAAACTAACACATACATATATAATTATTGTACCTGCAATAACCAACTAACACTTACATATAGACAACAAATTCATACACGTTTAACATATAATGGTAGAACTATACACATCCATAATTAAATTAGAATTGATAACGTAATTATAAACATACACAATTCATTTAGAATTCAATTTAAAATTTAGATGACAATTATATGTAGAATCTGGAAGTCAATTCATAATTTGATCTGTTTTTTGTATACCATATATTTTTACCTAAAGTAATGTCCATTTTAAACATAATACATACACATGGAGTGCTACCGGCCACAACGCGCATCAGATTGAGGTGGGTTTGACTCATACACGTCACATATGACCCATAGATCGTTGTGCTAATGTATCGACACAATCCGAATGTGTTTGGTCGGTTTTCCGTATGCCAGTTGATGTTTTTCAATTAAAATGACGTACTTTTGAAACAAAAGGCAGAAACTTTGAGTGGTTCCGGCCACACCGCGCCTCAGATTGAGGCGGTGTTGACTCTTACACGTCACATATGACCTATGGATCGTTATCCTAAAGGTTCAATGGAAACCGAATGCGTTTGGTCAGTTTTCCGTATGTACTTAAATTGTTGTCCATTTTAAGCAAAAGAGAGACACATAGAGTGATTCCGGCCACAACGTGCCTCATATTAAGGCGTAGTTGACTCATACACGTCACATATGACCCATGGATCATTGTGATAATGTATCGACACAATCCGAATGCGTTTGGTCAGTTTTCCGTATGTCAGTTGACGCTTTTCACTTAAAACGACGTCCTTTTGAAACAAAAGACAGACACTTTGAGTGGTGCTGGCCACACCGCGTCTCGGATTGAGGCGGGGTTGATTCTTACATGTCACATATGACCCATGGATCTTTATCCTAAAGTTTCAACAGAAACCGAATCCGTTTGGTCGATTTTCCGTATGTACTTAACATGGTGTCCGTTTTAAACAAAAGAGAGACACTTAGACTGATCCCGGCCACACCGTGACTGGGATTCATCCCAAGTTGGCTCGTACACCTCACATATGACCCATGGATCGTTGGGATAAATTATCAACAGATTCAGAATGCGTTTGGTCGGTTTTCCGTATGCCAGTTGTTCTTTTCACTTATAATCCTGTCCATTTTAAACAAAAGAGACACAGTTAGAGCGGTGTCGGCCACACCGATCCTCGGATTGAGGCGGGATTGACTCGTACACGTCACATACGACCCATGGATCCTTGTGATAAAGTATCGACACAGTCCGAATGCCTTTGGTCGGTTTTTCGTATGTCACTTGATGCTTTTCACTTAAAATGACGTCTTTTTGAAACAAAAGACAGACACTTTGAGTGGTGTCGGCCACACCGCGTCTCCGATTGATGCGGGGTTGATTCGTACACGTCAAATATGACCCATGGATCGTTCTCCTAAAGTTTTAACGGAAACCAAATCCGTTTGGTCGTTTTTCCGTATGTACTTAAAATGGTGTCCGTTTTAAACAAAAGAGAGCCACTTAGACTGATCCCGGCCACACCGCGACTCGGATTCATCCCGGGTTGGCTCTTACACGTCACATATGACCCATGGATTGTAGGGATAAATTATAAATAGATTAGGAATGCGTTTGGTCAGTTCGTATGTCAGTTGATGCTTTTCACTTAAAATGACGTCCTTTTGAAACAAAAGACGGACACTTTGAGTGGTGCCGGCCACACCGCGTCTCCGATTGAGGCGGGGTTAATTCTTACACATCACATATGACCCATGGATCGTTCTCCTAACGTTTCAACGGAAACCGAATCCATTTGGTCTGTTTTCCGTATGTACTTAAAATGGTGTCCGTTTTAAACAAAAGAGAGCCACTTAGACAGATCCCGGCCACACCGCGACTCGGATTCATCCCGGGTTTCTTGTACACATCACATATTACCCATGGATCGTTGGGATAAATTATCAATAGATTCAGAATGCGTTTGGTCGGTTTTCCGTGTGTCAGTTGTTCATTTCACTTATAATCCTTCCATTTTAAACAAAAGAGACACAGTTAGAGCGGTGCCGGCCACACCGCTCCTCGAATTGAAGCGGGATTAACTCGTACACGTCACATACGACCCATGGATCCTTTTCCTAAAGTATCGACACAGTCCGAATTCGTTTGCTCCATTTTCCGTATGTCACTTGATGTTTTCACATAAAACGATGTCCTTTTGAAACAAAAGACAGACACTTTGAGTGGTGTCGGCCACACCGCGTCTCCGATTGAGGCGGGGTTGATTCTTACACGTCACATATGACCCATGTATCATTCTACTAAAGTTTCAATGGAAACCGAATCCGTTTGGTCGGTTTTCCATATGTACTTAAAATGGTGTCCGTTTTAAACAAAAGAGAGACACTTAGACTGATCTCGGCCACACCGCGACTTGGATTCATCCCGAGTTGGCTCGTACACGTCACATATGACCCATGGATCGTTGGGATAAATTATCAACAGATTCGGAATGCGTTTGGTCGGTTTTCCGTATGCCAGTTGTTCTTTTCACTTATAATACTGTCCATTTTAAACAAAAGAGACACAGTTAGAGAGGTGTCGCCCACACCGCTCCTCGGATTGATTCGGGATTGACTTTACATGTCACATACGACCCATGGATCCTTTTTCTAAAGTATCGACACAGTCCGAATGCCTTTGGTCGGTTTTTCGTATGTCATTTGATGCTTTTCACTTAAAATGACGTCCTTTTGAAACAAAAGATGGACACTTTGAGTGTTGTAGGCCACACCGCGTCTTCGATTAAGGCAGGGTTGATTCGTACACGTCACATATGACTCATGGATCGTTATCCTAAATTTTCAACGGAAACCGAATC
Organism: Viscum album; assembly: GCA_963277665.1. Lineage (NCBI taxonomy): Eukaryota > Viridiplantae > Streptophyta > Magnoliopsida > Santalales > Viscaceae > Viscum > Viscum album. The sequence continues at coordinate 56,065,194 of OY728154.1, forward strand.
CGTTTGGTCGGTTTTCCGTATGTACTTAAAATGGTGTCCGTTTTAAACAAAAGAGAGACACTTAGACTGATCCCGGCCACACCGCGACTTGGATTCATCCCAGGTTTCTCGTACACATCACATATGACCCATGGATCGTTGGGATAAATTATCAAGAGATTCGGAATGCGTTTGGTCGGTTTTCCGTATGTCAGTTGTTCATTTCACTTATAATCCTTCCATTTTAAACAAAAGAGACACAGTTAGAGCGGTGTCGGCCACACTGCTCTTCGGATTGAGGCGGGATTGACTTTTACACGTCACATATGACCCATGGATCCTTGTCCTAAAATATCGACATAGTCCGAATGCGTTTGCTCCATTTTCCGTATGTCACTTGATGCTTTTCACTTAAAATGATGTCCTTTTGAAACAAAAGACAGACACTTTGAGTGGTGCCAGCCACACCGCATCTCCTATTGAGGCATGGTTGATTCGTACACGTCACATATGACCCATGGATCATTTTCCTATGGCTTCAACGGAAACTGAATCCGTTTGGTCGGTTTTCCGTATGTACTTAAAATGGTGTCCGTTTTAAACAAAAGAGAGCCACTTAGACTGATCCCGGCCACACCGCGACTCAGATTCATCCCGGGTTGGCTCGTATATGTCACATATGACCCATGGATCGTTGGGAAAAATTATCAACAGATTCGGAATGCGTTTGGTCGGTTTTGTCGTGTGCCCGCGGTGACCGAGAACGCAGTTCTGGTGTCATAAACGGCCAAAACGGACGTCAAACGGTCAAATTCATAGCGGACGACCTCAGATTGACCTAAAACCACCGTCCAACATTCTAATTATTATTCTTGACATGTACGCGCAGATAGCACATCAATCGGACGTGCAGTTTGCGCGGTACGACTCAATATGTGTGTTTTAAGTGATGCGCGCATTTCATAAACGCGCGTGGGGGGGGGGGGGGGTCCAAACAGGCTGAACGAAGTCGGAATGGCCTGAAATCAAAGGAAAAATACGGGTGAGTGATTTCTGAAGTGGTCGAGCAGACGGCACGTCAATCGGACGTGTCGTGTGCCCGCGGTGACCGAGAACGCACTTCTGGTGCCATAAACGGCCAAAACGGGCGTCAAACGGTGAAATTCATAGCGTATGACATCGGATTGACCTGAAACCACCGTGAAACATTATAATTATTATTCGTGACGTGTACGTGCAGACGGAACGTCAATCGGACGTGCGGTTTGCGTGGTACGACTCAATATGCGTGTTTTAAGTGATGCACCCACTTCGTAAACGCGCGTGAGGGGGATCCAAATGGGCCGAACGAAGTCGGAATGGCCTGAAATAAGACGAAAAATACGGGTGAGTGATTTCTGAAGTGGTTGAGCAGACCGCACATCAATCGGACGTGTCGTGTGCCCGCGGTGACTGAGAACGCAGTTCTGGTGTCATAAACGGCCAAAACGGGCGTCAAACGGTCAAATTCATAGCGGACAACCTCGTATTGACCCGAAACCACCGTGAAACATTCTAATTATTATTTATGACGTGTACGCATAGACGGAACATCAATCGGACGTGCGGTGTGCGCGCAACGACTAAATATGCACTTTTTAAGTGTTGGGCGCGCTTCCGAAAGGCGTGTGGGGTGGTCCAAACCGGCCAAACGACATCGGATTGGCCTGAAATCGGACGAAAATAACAGGTGAGTGAATTGTGAATTGGTCGGGTATACAACATGCCAATCGGACGTGCCGTGTGCCCGCGGTGACCGAGAACGCACTTCTGGTGCCACAAACGGCCAAAACGGGCGTCAAACGGTGAAATTCATAGCGTATGACATCAGATTGACCTAAAACCATCGTGCAACATTCTAATTATTATTCGTGACGTGTATGCGCAGATGGCACGTCAATCGGACATGCGGTTTGCGCGGTACGACTCAATATGCGTGTTTTAAGTGATGCACCCGCTTCGTAAACGCGCGTGAGGGGGGTCCAAACGGACCGAACGAAGTCGGAATGGCCTGAAATCAGACAAAAAATACGGGTGAGTGATTTCTGAAGTGGTTGAGAAGACGGCACATCAATCGGACGTGTCGTGTGCCCGCGGTGACCGAGAACGCAGTTCTGGTGTCATAAACGGCCAAAACGGGCGTCAAACGGTCAAATTCATAGCGGACGACCTCGGATTGACCTGAAACCACTGTGAAAAATTCTAATTATTATTCCTGACGTGTACGCATAGACGGCAAATCAATCGGACGTGCGGTGTGCGCGCAACGACTCAATATGCGCTTTTTAAGTGTTGGGCGCGCTTCCGAATGGCGTGTGGGGTGGTCCAAACCGGCCAAACGACGTCGGATTGGCCTGAAATAGGACGAAAATAACGGGTGAGTGAATTGTGAATTGGTCGGGCATACGACACGCCAATCGGACGTGCCGTGTGCCCGCGGTGACCGAGAACGCACTTCTGGTGCCATAAACGGCCAAAACGGGCGTCAAATAGTGAAATTCATAGCGTATGACATCGTATTGACCTGAAACCATCGTGAAAAATTCTAATTATTATTCGTGACGTGTACGCGCAGACAACACGTCAATCGGAAGTGCGGTTTGCGCGGTACGACTCAATATGCGTGTTTTAAGTGATGCACCCGCTTCGTAAACGCGCGTGAGGGGGGTCCAAACGGGCCGAACGAAATCGGAATGGCCTGAAATCAGACGACAAATACGGGTGAGTGATTTCTGAAGTGGTTGAGCAGACGACACATCAATCGGACGTGTCGTGTGCCCGCGGTGACCGAGAACGCAGTCCTGGTGTCACAAACGGCCAAAACGGGCGTCAAACGGTCAAATTCATAGAGGACGACCTCAGATTGACCCGAAACCACCGTGAAACATTCTAATTATTATTACTGATGTGTACGCGTAGACGGTACATCAATCGGACATGCGGTGTGCGCGCAACGACTCAATATGCGCTTTTTAAGTGTTGGGCGCGCTTCCGAATGGCGTGTGGGGTGGTCCAAACCGGCCAAACGACGTCGGATTGGCCTGAAATCGGACGAAAATAACGGGTGAGTGAATTGTGAATTGTTCGGGCAGATGACATGCCAATCGGAGGTGCCGTGTGCCCGCGGTGACTGAGAACGCACTTCTGGTTCCATAAACGGCCAAAACGAGCGTCAAACGGTGAAATTCAGAGCGTATGACATCGGATTGACCTGAAACCACTGTGAAACATTCTAATTATTATTCGTGACGTGTCCGCGCAGACGGCACGTCAATTGGACGTGCGGTTTGCGCGGTACGGCTCAATATGCGTGTTTTAAGTGATGCACCCGCTTCGTAAACGCGCGTGAGGGGGGTCCAAACGGGCCGATCGAAGTTGGAGTGGCCTGAAATCAGAAGAAAAATACGGTTGAGTGATTTCTGAAGTGGTTGAGCAGACGACACATCAATCGGACGTGTCGTGTGCCCGCGGTGACCGAGAACCCAGTTCTGGTGTCATAAACGGCCAAAACGGGCGTCAAACGGTCAAATTCATAGCGGACGACCTCAGATTGACCTGAAACCACCGTGAAACATTCTAATTATTATTCCTGACATGTACGCGCAGACGACACATCAATCGGACGTGCGGTGTGCGCGCAACAACTCAATATGCGCTTTTTAAGTGTTGGGCGCGCTTCCGAATGGCGTGTGGGGTGGTCCAAACCGGCCAAACGACGTCGGATTGGCCTGAAATCGGAAGAAAATAACGGGTGAGTGAATTGTGAATTGGTCTGGCAGACGGAACGCCAATCGGAGGTGCCGTGTGCCCGCGGTGACCGAGAACGCACTTATGGTGCCATAAACGGCCAAAACGGGCCTCAAACTCTCAAATTCAGAGCGTATGACATCGGATTGACCTGAAACCACTAGGGGGCTGTCCAGGGGCTGTCCGGGGGCTGTCCGGGGGGATGTCCGGGGGGCTGTCCGGGGGGCTGTCCGGGGTCCAGGGAGGTGGGGGGGCTGTTCGGGGGGCTGTCCGGTGGCTGTTCGGGGGGCTGTCCGGGGGGCTGTCCGGGGGGCTGTTCGGGGGGTTGTCCGGGGGCTGTCCGGGGGGTGTTCGGAGGGTTGTTCGGGGGGCTGTCCGGGGGGTGTTCGGGGGGTTGTCCGGGTTACAAGGAGGTGGGTGGGGGGGCTGTTCGGGGGGCTGTCTGGGGGGCTGTCCGGGGTCCAGGGAGGAGGGGGGGGGGGCTGTTCGAGGGGCTGTTTAGGGGTTGTCCGGGGGGTGTTCGGAGGGTTGTCCGGGGGGCTGTCCGGGGTCCAGGGAGGAGAGGGGGGGGGGGGTGTCCAGGGGCTGTCCGGGGGGGTGTTCGGAGGGTTGTCCAGGGGCTGTTCGGGGGATGTTCGGGGGGCTGTCCGGGGGGTGTTCGGGGGGTTGTCCAGGGTACAAGGAGGTGGGGGGGGGGGGCTATCCGGGGGCTGTCCGGGGTCCAGGGAGGAGGGAGGGGGGCTGTTCGGGGGGCTATCCGGGGGATGTTCGGGGGGCTGTTCGGGGGGCTGTCCGGGGGGCTGTCCGGGGGGCTGTCCGGGGGGCTGTTCGGGGGGCTGTCCGGGGGCTGTCCGGGGGGTGTTCGGAGGGTTGTCCGGGGGCTGTTCGGGGGCTGTTCGGGGGGCTGTCCGGGGGGTGTTCGGGGGGTTTTCCGGGGTACAAGGAAAAACCAGCCCCCCCACACCATACCTGGACACCCCTACCCCCCACAACCCACTTGGAAAATCCAGCCACCCCACCCCACCTGGACAGCCCTACCGTCACCCCACTTGGACAACCCATACCCCCACCCTACCTAGACAGCCCCTCCCCCACCCCACCTGCACACCCTCCCCACCCCACTTGGACAACCCTGCCTGGACACCCACCCCCACCCAACCTGCATACCCTCCCCCACCCCAAACAGCCCTACCCCCACCCTATTTGGACAACCCAGCCCCCTCCCCCACCCTACCTAGACAGCCCCCTCCTCAACCCTACCTAGACATCCCCTCCCCCACCCCAAACAGCCCTACCCCCACCCAATTTGGACAACCCAACCCCCTCCCCCACCCTACCTAGACAGCCCCCTCCCCCACCCTACCTAGATAGCCCCTACCCCACCCCAAACAGCCCTACCCCCACCCCATTTGGACAACCCAGCCCCCTCCCCCACCCTACCTAGACAGCCCCCTCCCCCACCCTACCTAGAGAGCCCCTACCCCACCCCAAATAGCCCTACCCCCACCCCATTTAGACAACCCAGCCCCCTCCCCCACCCTACCTAGATAGCACCTCGACAGCCCCTCCCCCACCCCAAACAGCCCTACCCCCACCCCATTTGGACAACCCAGCCCCCTCCCCCACCCTACCTAGACAGCCCCTCCCCCACCCCAAACAACCCTACCCCCACCCCATTTGGATGACCCATCCCCCTCCCCACTCTACCTAGACAGCCCCCCCACCCCACTTGGATAGCCCTCTACATCCTCCCCCACCCCATCTGCACACCCTCCCCCACCTCAAATTGAAACATAAATTCATCCAAATGAAAATCCAATTTTCAACAAAAATAAATTCAACCAAAAGTACCATATCACCCCACTAAACAAACCCTTTACCATGTTTGAAGAGTAGAACAAAAAACATAAAACAAATCCAAGGGTTCCGTAGACAGAAACCCTAATTTAGCCTAAATGAAATCATCAAACACCAACTAAATAGAGTAATAACACTAAAACTAAGGTAAAACTTACTAATTTTAAGTGTGAAATAAGATTTTGTTTGATTGAAGGTGGATCTTGGGTGTAAAGAGTGTCGGGGCCGAGAAGAATTCACGATGTCTCTGTGTGTAATCGATCTGCAATTGGGCTGGGTGGGGGTTCGGCTGGTCTGTATTTGGGGGAAATCTTTCCCAACGGTTTTTAAAACCGTTAGGAAAGATAGTGTTTTCCCAACAGTTTCATTAAACCGTTGGGAAAACTGAAGTGTTTTTCCAATTTGTCCCAACGGTTCTCAATAACCGTTGGGAAAAGCTCCCCAATACCACACCTATACCAACGGTTCATTAGAACCGTTGGTAAAAACAACCCCAGGCACATATATCCCAACGGTTCTAAGGAATCGTTGGGAAAAACCTCCCCTATACAACTCAATACCAACGGTTATAGTAAACCGTTGGTAAAGCCTTCCTAAACAATCCTTCACCAACAGTTTCATAGAACCGTTGGTATGTAAGTGTGGGGAAAAACCCAGATTCCAGTAGTGGTTTGATGGGTATGATCTCTGAAAGAATTCATTCATGTTCAAATGATTTTATACTATTTAGAAAGGACCAAAAATTACTTAAAGAATGCCCAAAGTGTGGTGCTTATTAATATAAGAAATTTGAATTAGGTCCTACGAAAGTTGTATGGTACCTTCCAATCATTCTAAGGTTTAGGTGCCTATATGTAAGTGAGGAGACTACAAGGAAACCGATGTGACACACAAATACAAGAAATAAATATGGAAAACTTCATCACCTGAAAGACTCTCTTCAGTAGAAGAGAATTGATCATGAGTATCTTGAATCTGAAAACGAGTCGAGAAACCTTCATCTTGCATTATCTATAGATGGAGTGAATTATTTTGGTTTTCAAAGCAACACTCACAGCACTCAGAGTACATGTCCAGTTAAATATTCTGAAGGAAAAATAAACCTGTATCCACCACTTATGTATGCACACCTGATAACCCAATAAGCATGGGATAGGTTTACTCACCATTGTGCAGAGATGTCTTTTCAGGTACACTGTGGATCGTAATAAATTGTTTGACAATATATGTATTCATAACTTTTATTGAGAATTTTTTATTTATGAAACAAAAACTAAGTGTTGAAAATAAGGAATGGGTAGAAAAACCAACATACCACTACCGTAAAGCAAGGATGGGGTACACTTCACTTGAAAAAAATTGGTATGTATTTTGAATCTATCGTAATAATTTTATGTGACATGAAACAACAACATAATTATGTTCCTATGTTTATATGCATATTAAGGAATCTAAAACCAAAACCACTTCCATCCCACATCATGTGCTATGGAAGGAGGAATGTGTAAATAAATATGGGATACTAATAGATGAAAACATACAAAAATTTTGGGAAACATGTGTAAGTATGACATAATAAAAATTTGTTTTGCTTTAAATAACTATTACATAAAAATGATTACTTATTTTATTATATTTTCTATCTGACTTAGTCATAGAAATTATAAAAACCTATACCGGATGAACACCTACTATCAGTAGCCTTGAAGTGGCTATAATAGTATGACTGTGTTAGAGGTGTGGGTTTTTGGTTGACACCCTGAACATATTTTGAGGAACAAACAACAACATGAGGATAAAGATAAATAAATGACAGAGATGAAATAAATATTATCTTCTCCTAAAGAATAATTTCATTAGAATATTGAGTTGCTAGAAAATGTTATTGGGGAGAAGCAAAGATAAGAAACAACTCAAGAACAACCAGTGCATGAAGATCCCACCCCTCCCCCACCTACTTTGAGGTGATCCATTCCCATTAAAGATCTTTCTTAGTTGAGGTAATCAATATTCCAATAATTGTTTCTGTGAAATGTGAATCATACATACACTAATACATTTCCTATACTGATATTATATAAGGTGAAAATGACTATGATTTATATTTATCAACACCCACCCATCACCATGTAGTGAGGGCTACGGTGTTCAATATCAAAGAAGACACTCTACACAACATACCACTTCCAACAATTCTTATGAGAGTGGTGATTAGTGTAGCTAATGAGTCAAACACTAAGCAACCTGTTCCACTTGATGATAAAGATATTCATATGGTCAAAAAAGATGTTGGAACATTCATCACATGGCTGTCATATCTTGTAAAAACACATGTTGATAAGGAGGTATTCATTTCCAATTTTTTTTCATGCTAAACCTTTAAAAATTAATGAAAAAAGTTCTGAACCAATGAATGTTATTACATACGGACAAAGGGAAGGGGTGTAATGAAAGGTTGACTCAAAACCATATAAAGGATCAACCAACCAATCAAAAAGATCTTTCAAAATCACATTTACCCCACCTATTCAATATCTACATTTACTAACATTGAAGGTTCATGAAAATACAAAGTTACAAAATGGTAGTAGTCACATAGTTGATTTTTAAGAACAAATGTACAGAGAGGAAGGTACAAACTACATTTCTCTTGATAGTTTAAATGAAATCCTCAACTATGAATGGATAGGAGGCTTAGTTGTAAATGTATACATGAAGTATGCTTTCATGATTTTTTTCCCAAAGCTGATATACTATGTTAATTATGACTAAATACATTATATATTTTTTGTAGGTGTATATATGAATACCAATTGAAGGTATTACTCCATGAACATAAATTGGACTCATTATTCCTCACATCACTTCTACAAAACAAACAAAAATAGATTAAAAAAAATAATGAAATAGTGACAAAACTGGGAAAATTATTTAAAAGAAAACTTGAAAACGACACTCTTCTCAATACCACCATTTTAGGGGTAAACCTATAAAATTTAATCATATCAAATATATTTTTATATATTTCGTTACTTATTCCTTTTTGTATTTTTATACAACATTAGATGCTCATTACAATCAATTTTGATACTCCAAAGATTTATTTCCTAGATTCACTGCATGGATACCCAACAAACCGACCACATATGATGAAAATTTTCAATTTGTAATACACAAAATCCAACATTTTAGAACTAAAATTCAAGTTTATGTTTTAATGAGAATTATATTACGACAGGGTGGTGTATAAATATCATGAAAACCATGGCATGAGGATAGCTAATGCACACAAGGAGCTTGAAAAGTTATACAACTAGAGGGTATATATAATAATATTTCACTATCCAAACACATATAAAAACAAATTACTTATTTTTATAAATGTTTTTGTAGTTTTTTAAACAAGAAAATGGAAAATATTGTGGTTATTATTTCTATAAATTTATGAGAGAGATCATATTCCATAAAAAACTAGCATCCCTAAAGAGGAATTTTGAAGATAATTACTATTTCATTTAAAATATTTATTATTCCTTTGTGGATTTATATTTTTCCCGTACTACTATGATTTTTTTTAAAAAAAACATATTCATAAGATGATATAGATTTGTATAGAAATGAATGGGAAACATACTTGATTGTAGAATGTACACAAATAACATGAAGATAGTTAAAGTGTTTTTAATATACTATGTTTTTCCTCATAATATTTTCTGTTATCTAATACATTAACACAATCTAAATTAAATTTTTGACTACTCATGTAGAGAACATCTTCTACACATGATGATCTTACCAATACCACATAAGAACAGACTATAATGAAGGAAACTCTTAGGGAAGATGTAAAGGTAATTTTATGATATACTTTATCTATTTTACTAAAAAATTATATAATGAAATGTTGATTTAATTTTCAATATTCCTTACAAAGTTTGTTTATTTTATAATATTTATGTCCATCCTTCATCCCTTTATTCACAAAAACTTCTATATACTTCCTCTACCTCAAAAACTTTTCACTCCTACAGTGTTGGCATTTATCACTTTCCTTCAATTTCCCTCCATTAATCAATCACAAAGGTAATATTGATGTTTTCACAGTAAAATAATTTTCCATAGAATTAATTTATTATTTCATATTTATGTTTAATTTATTTATTTTTAGTATTACTCACATAAGAATTAGTTTCTTGTATAGGTGGATTCTTTTCTTTGAGTTGGGGTGGTTTGTTCTAAGATGCTCATACTTGTGAGTGATTGGACTTTGAGGATACAACTAAGACAATGAAAATAAGGAAATGGTCCAAGAATGCATACAACCATCATGAAAAAGTTAATTTCTACTACTTATTTAATTATTTTTATCATAATTTATCTACTATTTGTAAGTTAATTTCCTTATCATTTTTATCTAATAATTTTTTTTCACAAATCTTTTGGGAATTCATATTTTTTTTAACTAACTTCAACAAGACACAAAAGAGATAAAATTTTCCTTTATACCAATTTTACCATGCTTTACATTGTATTTATTTGTCGAACTACCAACATTTCATATTGATTCGATTTTCTTAGCCGAAAAAGATTATCCAGTTAAGAACATCGATTCAATATGCAGTGTTGGTAGTTTGACAAATAATTATAATTTAAAGGATGGTAACATTGGTAGTTATGATTTATTTGAGACTTTGAGACATTTAGGAATTAGCCACACCTCAATATGACACACGATGTGGCCGATATGACTTCAATTGTTTCTTTTTATTTAAAATTGATATTAATTTTAGTATAAAAGACAACTAACATACTCAAAAATGAGAAAACATATTTATATTATTTTGATATTTTAATACAAATATCCATAATTCATTTATGACGTGTAGAAATCAACCTCACCTCAATCTGATGCACGTGACTGGTATAATTCAAAGTGTGTATATTTATTTAAAATTAACATTAATTTTAGTAAAAAGAACAAGTGACATACTAAAAACTATGTAAACACATTCATATTGTTTTTATACTTTAGGAAAATGACCCATAAGTCATTTGTGACATGTAGGAATGAACCACACCTCAATATGATGCACGATGTCACCGGTATAACTCCAAATGCATCTTTTTATTAAAAATTAACATTAAGTTTAGTAAAAATAAAAAGTGACATATTCAAAACCAATAAAACACATTCATATTATTTTTATACTTTATTAAAATGATTTATAAGTCATTTATAACATGTAGTAATCAACCTCATCTCAATTCAAAGCACAGTGTGACTGGTATGACTCTTAGTGTGTCTTTGTTTTTAAAATTGACATTAATTTTTGTAAAAGGAACAAGTGGCATACTGGAAATAGAGAAAATGCATTTAGATTCTTTTTATACTTTAGAAAAATGATCCATAAGTCATTTTTGATGTTTAGGAATCAACCACACCTCAATCCGACATAGGGTGTGACCGATATGAATTGAAGTATCTATTATCAATTTAAAATTGACATTTTAGTTCAAAATGTGCAACTCACTGAAAACTAAGAAAATGTGCGCTAATTATATTGATAATTTAGGACAATAATTCATAATTTTGTTGTGATTTTTAGTAAGTAGTGTCACATCAAACCAATACACGATGTGAGTGGTATGACTCAAAGTGCGTGTTTTTAGTTTTAAATGACATTTTAATAAAAAAGAAAGGTGACATACTCAAAATCAAGAAAAATCATTCATATTATTTTTGATAATTTTGGAAAATTATCCACAAGTCATTTGTGATGTGTAGGAATTATCCTCACCTCAATCCAATGCATGGTGTGACTAGTATAATTCCAAGTGTGTCTATTTATTTAAAATTGACATTAATTTTAGTAAAAGAAACAAGCGACATACTGAAAACTAAGAAAACACATTTTTATAGTTTTTATAGTTTAGGAAAATGAACCATGAGTCATTTATAACATGTAGGAATCAAGCACACCTCAATCTGAGACATGGTGTGACCGGTATAACTCGAAGTGTATCTTTCTATTTAAAATTGACATTAATTTTAGTAAAAAGAACAAGTGACATACTGAAAATTAAGCAAACATGTTCATATTATTTTAATACTTTAGAAAAATAATCTAAAATTCATTTGTGATGTGTAGGAATCAGTCTCATCTCAATCTGACACACTTTGTGACCAATATAATTCCAAGTGTGTCTATTTATTTAAAATTGACATTAATTTTAGTAAAAAGAACAAGTGACATATTGAAAACCAATAAAAACATTCATATTGTTTTTATACTTTAGGAAAATGACCCATGAGTCATTTGTGACATGAAGAAATTAAACACACCTCAATTTGATGCATGGTGTGACCGGTATATCTTGAAGTGTGTCTTTTTATTTAAAATTGACATTAAGTTTAGTAAAAAGAACAAGTGCCATACTAAAAACTGAGAAAAATCATTTGGATTGTCTTGATACTTTTGTGAAATGATCTATAAGTAATTTTAAATATATAAGAATCATCTTTAACTCAATATGATTCATGGTGTGACTGGTATAATTCAAAGTGTGTCTATTTATTTAAAATTGACATTAATTTTAGTAAAAGAAACAAGTGACATACTGAAAACTGAGAAAATACATTCAGAATGTTTTGATACTTTAGAAAAAAACCCATGAGTCATTTTTGATGTGTAGGAATAAACCTCACTTCAATCATATGCACAATATGACCGGTATAACTCGAAGTGTGTCTTTTTATTTAAAATTGACATTAATTTTAGTAAAAAGAAAAAGTGACAAACTGAAACCCAAGAAAATGCATTCAGATTGTTTTGATACTTTAATAAAATGATCTATAAGTTATTTTTTATGTGTATGAATCTTACACACCTCAATACAATGCACAGTATGACTGGTATGATTCCAAGTGTGTCTATTTATTCAAATTGTCATTAATTTTAGTAAAAATAAAAAGTGACATACTGAAAACTCATACAACACGTTCATAATGTTTTGATACTTTATAAAAATGACACATAATTTATTTTTAATGTATAGTAATCAACCGTACCTCAATATGACACATAGTGTGATTGATATAACTTGAAGTGTGTCTTTTTATTTAAAATTGTCATTAATTTTAGTAAAAAGAACAAGTGACATACTGAAAATTGATAAAATGCATTTTGATTGTTTTAATACTTTATAAAAATTACCCATAAGTGATTTATGATGTGTATGAATCACCCAAACCTCAATATGATGCACTGTGTGACCGGTATGAATCCAAGTGTGTCTTTTTATTTAAATTTGACATTAATTTTAGTAAAAGAAACAACTGACATACTAAAAACTAAGAAAACACATTAAAATTGTTTTTATGCTTTAGGAAAATGACCCATGTTTCATTTGTGATGTGTAGACTTTACCCTCACCTAAATCTGACACATGGTGTGACCGGTATGACTCAAAGTGTCCGTTATCAATTTAAAATTGACATTTTAGTTCAAAATGTGTGCCAATCACTAAAAACAAAGAAAACACACTTCAATTTCCTTGATAATTTAGTAAAACAATTCTTAAGTCATTTATAGTGTGTAGGAAGCAGTCTCACATCAAGCCGAAAAATTATGTGATTAGTATGACTCAAAATGCATGTTTCCAGTTTGAAATGACATTATAGTAAAAAACACAAGTAATATACTGAAAATCGAGAAACTTCATTCAAATTGTTTTGATACTTTAGGAAAATGATCCATAAGTAATTTTTGATGGTTAGGAATCAGACTCACCTCAATTCGATGCATGGTGTGACTAGTATAACTCCAAGGGTGTCTTTATTTAAAATTGACATTAATTTTAGTAAAAAGAACAAGTGTTATACTCAAAACTGAGAAAACACATTTTGACTGTTTTGATACTTTAGGAAAACAATCCATAAGTCTTTTTTGATGTGTAGGAATCAACTCCACCTCAATACCATGCATAGTGTGACCGATATAACTCAAAGTGTGTCTTTTTATTTAAAATCAACATTTTATTAATGTATTCTTTCATATTAATGTTTGATTTATTTCTTTATAGTATTAATAACATAAGATTTTTTTTCTTATATATGTGTATTCTTTTTCTTGGGTTGAGGTGATTTGTTCGACAAATGATACCATGGGAGGAATTTTTTGAGTTGGGATCGCATGTGCCAAAGAAGATGAAACATTAATGTTTTTAAATGTTTGTAGATAATTGTAAATGTAATTATACAAAACACTATTTGAAATGAATATAATAGTGTTTTTTTGTATTCATGATGTCAAATTTATTTAAATTAAATTGTATATTTTTCATACATAGGTTACAAGTTTTTATTGCAGTATGCTGTTATACAAACAACACACTGTAGCAGACTGGTCCTTTATCAGCGCTATTGAAAGCACTGATAAAGGGGACCCCCTTTAATGGAGTTGAGGAAAAGAGAAATTATTTAGTGTTATTAAAGGACATATTTATAGTAGTGTGCCTTGTGTGGCTATATCATAGAATATATCTTGGAAATTTATGATTGGCACTATTTCTATCAGATCTAGGTTCTTTAGGATCCGATATCTTCCTCTCTCATCGCCAGTCTAGAAGGCAATAGGGTTTTCATTGATCATGAGATAAGTGTTTCTATAACATGGAATATAACTTGGAAATCCTTATCTTATTATGATTTCCTTTGGTTTTGATTCATTAAATTGAATATTGATATGGGCTTTGATATCTGGTGTCAATGAAAAGTGTTTTCAAAATGGGTTTTCTTTGAAAACTAGATTTTATGCACATGATGTGTTTGAAAAAATTACAAGCTTTGGGTACAGTAGAATCATCCTTTGATGGTATGACCAACTCTAATTTTAGTATTAAATCAAGTATAATAGTTTCTTTACATGATCAAAGTTTCATGTCCAATGGAAATGGTAGATTACTTGACTAGATTAAAATGGTGAAACTAGAATTGGAAGGATCTTCACATCTAATTTATAATTAATTTGTAAGAAAATATAAAATTACCTCAAATCATAATTCTATCTTCATTGATGATTTTGTGAAACAGATCTCATCACACCATCATTGAGCTACATGATTCAAGTATAGAACCCTTCAAGCGGTGATCCCCAGGTGTACCACAATATCTGAACGACATTGTATAATCATCAGGTGCTAGCACAGTTAATCCTGATTGCTTGCATTGTTTGTGTTTGACCGCATCATAATTATTATAAAGAGATAAAGAACTATTGATGTTATCTTGTTGTCTTGAGAGAGTAGGGTATGAGATCACTCTACATCTCTTGATCTCTCTCCAGGGTTTTAGAGAGTTTTTCTCTATATTTTGTTATTATTTAACAAAGCATTATAATTAGATATTTATTATGGTGGGTCTAGGATTGTAAAATTACACACTAAACCCTTACTAATTCTATTATTCTTACTTAACCTCATGTCTATTGATAATAATATTATTATTAATCACTTGACATGTGAAACACATTAATAATATAAATAAATATGATTTATATTGTTTCTAATTAAACCCTTAAACTTAGTCCGCTTTCCCTCATCGACATTACCGATCCTTAAATAATGACTATTTAATAAATAAATATTATTGAATTATTCAATGTTAAATATAATAAATATTAGATTTATAAAACTTGAAAACAAATAGTTATTATTATTATTTAACTCACTTAGTATTTCAAATAACTCATGATTAAATTATGGTGATTAGCCAAACTCGAATAAATATTATTTATTATAACTTGTTAACTTCAATGCTAGAATTTAGCTGAGATTGTAGATACACTTAGTGTGTGACTCTCTAGGCCTATCTATTAATTTCATTAATCATAACCGCCTAAAGTCCAAGGTTAACATTTAAAAACACATCAAGGAATCCATAGAGAAAGATGTTAACATCTCAACAATGTCCAACCTCCTATGAACATTTACTATATAATATAATCCTTTTATCACAATATCCTGAATTAATCTAGTTGCATGTTGTTTCCATCAACCTATATGCTCAATGTACCTTTCTTTGACTTTTTGGAAATGAACTCACCCACCGCTCACCATGACCATGGATTTATGTAGGCATTTTCATTCCATCAAAGATCATGAGATATCAACTTCTATCTTGAGACAAAAGGGATAAATCCTTTCTCTCATTATCAATTAATTCAATATCACTAATGATGCACCCAATGCATCCTACTTCACTATGAGCATATGTCGTCATAGTTTTTTTCAATACATTAAAGTATGAAAATCATGATATCATTTAATGATAATCTTAAAGTCTAAGGATTAATTCACATGTTCTTAAATAGAAACATCCAATGACATATGAAAATATAGATTTATTATTAATGGATTTTTTCCATAACCTCATATATTAGATATTACCAAGGGAGAGCACCATGATAAAGTGTCTCAATTTATTATAAGGATTTCACCCATAACAGCTTGTATCATTTGTGTCACTTCAGACAATATTATCCAAACATATAACAAGGTTCAAGAATAATGTCATTACACCTATGGGTTCTCATCATAGTGGGGAACTACAATGACTTTTCAATGTGACATATATTCTAAGGACATTATCATATACAAATATCATGCATAATAACAATCATGATGTGATAAGAAAACTTCTTTAACAATAAAACATGTAATCAAGTACTAAGAAAGTTGGTTCTAGGGCACTAAATCCAATAGACCCACACTTTCACTAGAGCCAACTTACAACAACTTTTAGTCCACTAACTCTCACGTGATACTCTTTTTTCTATTGAGATAAACCCTTCATTAATGGGTCCACCACATTCTCCTCCATGGATACCTTGCTCACTACAACTTTACCTCATTGAGAAAAATTTCTCAAGAGATAAAACTTCTGAAGCATGCACTTTTTCCTTTGGTGTTATTTTTACTATTTAGAGAGAGCCACCACCGTAATGTTATGACAATAAACTATGATAGGGAATTTGCTTTTAGGCACTACATCAAGCTCTCATGATTTTTTTGAATCCATACCACTTCCTTGGATGCATCAGAAGATATAATATACCTGGAATCCACTATATAATTGATGATAAATGACTGCTTTGAACTCTTCCAGCTTACAACTACTTCGTTGATACAAAAGATATATCTAGATCGTGACTTCATCTCATTCTGATCTTTTTGAAAACTAGAATTTGTATAACCCTTAATGATTAGTTCTTCATATCTTCCATATATCAGGAACATATCTTTAGCACACCTCAAATACTTAAGGATAGTCTTAACAACAATTCAATACTGTTTACCTAGATTTTCTTGATATTTTACAACTATGATTAAAGCAAAGATAACATCAAGACCCATACATAACATTACATACATGATAGATCCTATCACATAAGAATATGATATCTTACTCATTATATCTCTTTCCTATTGTGTTTTAGGACACATTTTCTTGGAAATATATATACCATGTGACACTAGAACCAAACCCCTTTTGTATTGTTCCATATTGAACCTATTTAGTATCTGGTCAATGCATGTATCTTGACTTAGTCCAAGAAACCTCTTAGATTTATCACACATGATATTTATCCCTAAAATGTATGTTGCTTCACGCAAGTCCTTCCTGGAGAAGCACATTCTCAACCAAGTATTAACCTCTTGTAATGCTAGTATATCATTTCCAATTAGAAATATGTCGTCAAAATATACTATTATGAAAACAATCATACTCCCACTAAATCACTTGTAAACATATGGATCAAATTTTTTCTTAATGAAACCAAATTCCTTTATGGATTTATCAAACTGAATGTTCCATGACCTGGATTCTTACTTTAATATATAAATGGATCTCTACAACTTTCATAACATTTTTGAATTTCTTGAAATCACAAACCCTTCTGGTTGTGTCATATACACATCCTCTTAAAGGTTCCCATTAAGGAAATCAATTTTGAAATCTATTTTTCAAATTTCATAGTCATGGTAATCTGTTATGAAAAACAAAATTCTAATGGATTTAAACATTTAAAATGGAGAAAAGATTTCATTTTAGTCAATTCATTGATGTTGTCTGAACTCTTTAACCACTAGTCATACTTTATAGGTATTTATTTTACCTTCCATGTACAGTTTCTCTTGAATACCCATTTACAACCAACATGATTTACATAAACAAGAGGATCTATCAGAACCCAAAATTGGTTTTGATACATGGAATATATCTCATAATTCATGGATTCTTTCCATATTATAACTTTTAAGCTCTTTATTACCTCTTTGTAGGAGAGAGGATCATCACTATCAACCAATAACAAGTCACCATCATCAGTGATCATAAAACCACATATCTTTAGTTCTCTTACCTATCTATCACTCCTATGCAACACTTGTGTTTCAGGAACAACTTCTTCAATGGGTACCTATAGAATTAGTTCCTGTACCAACTCTTGTGTATCTTGAGCATCAACTTCATCGAAGTCAATATTGATCCCACTATCCTCCATGAGAATTTTCTCCCTCTCAAGAAAAACATCCTATCTTATAGTAATTACTTTCTTTTCTATGGGGGTTATATAGATAACAACCTCTTATTTCCTTAGGATACCCTATAAAGATACACTTCGTGTATTAGGGTTCTAGTTTGTTTCTTGTGTTAGCCTTAACAAATCCATCACTAACCCATGCATGAATATGTGACAAAACGGGTTTCTTTCCACTCCATAATTCTAAGGGAATACCATTTTCCACTTTAGTTGGTACTTGGTTTAGTAAGTACAATGTTATATGTAATGCATATTCCTAGAAGGACAATGGAAGGCTTGCATGCCTCATCATCAAACTTACCATGTCCAATAAAGTATGGTTCCTCCTTTTACTAAAATCATTCCACTACGGTGTATAATATGGTGAGAGTTTAGATAAAATCCCATACTCCCATCAAAAGTCGATAAAGTTTTTGTTAAGATATTCACCACCTCGATCTGATCAAAGTTTCTTTATCTTATAACAAATTTGATTCTCAAACTCATTCTTAAAATATTTTAACCTTTTAAAGGATTCAAACTTATACCTAATTAAGTAGATATAACCATACCTACTCATGTCATTGGTAAAAGTAATGAATTATGAGAATCCACCTCTAGCCTATACTTGAAAAGGTCCACACACATCAGTGTTGACCAAATCTAGAAGCTTTGTGACCCTTTCACCTTGACCACCGAATAGTGGTTTGGTCATCTTATCTTGTAAAAAAGTGTGATATATTTCAAGTGGATTAATCTCAAAAGATTCTAAGTAACCATCTTGATAGAGCTTTTTCAAATGCTACTCGTTTACGTGACCAAGATGGTAATGCCATAATTGGGTATTATATGAGTCATGAATATTTGTTTCAGTATCGATTGAAAATATTTGTTTTTCATAATTAAATACATAAAGACTGTCATTCAACTGTGTTATACCATAACATATGTTATCTTTATAAAAGTAGTAACCTTTATTTCTAAATATGAAAAAATTCACCCATATCTAAACAAGAAATGAAAATAATATTCTTAGTAACACTAGCACATAATAATAGTTCTTTAAAACCAAAATTAATCATGTTGGAAATGTGAGATGATAGTATCTAATGGATAGAGCATCAAACCTCGCTCTATTGGTAGCCTGTAAATCCACCTAATTTATGGAAATCTTATGAAATCTACTTGGTTATTATATTTGGATACAAATGTGAGCACCAAAGGAAGTATCTAATACCAACTTATAGATATGATAAGATTAAACTCAGCAATGAATTCACTTGAAGCTTTCCCTTGCCTCTTTGGTTGGGTAAAATTCCTCTTCCAGTGGCCTTTCTTACCACATGAAAAATATGCCGCATCCTATTGTTTTCCTTTCCTCTGGATCTTCTTATTATTGGAAGGTTGGTGATCAAGAGCCTTAGACTTGGAATGATTCTTTGACACATTTTCCTCATTCTTCCTCTTCTTATTCACTATTAGGACAATTGGTTTTTTATTCCCCATGACTTTATCAAAATGATGAATAAGTGTAAGATTCTATGAGATCATATTCTCACTATTTCTCATATTATAATTCACTGTAAAACTAGAGAAGGTTTTGGGTAGTGAGGAAAGAATGAGATCCGTGTGCAGCTCATCTGGGATCTTAAAACCCAAGATGTCTAAGTTCTCAATGTATCAAATCATCTTGATTATATGTTTCCTAGATGGAGAATACTCTCCAAGCTTGCACATGAATAGTGAAATGGAGATCTCATATCTCTCTGATCTCACCTTCCCTTGATAAAGATCCTTAAGATGAGAAACAATGATATACACATCCATATTCTCATATTTATTTAGAAGATCATTGGATATGGAGGATAACATGAAGCATCAGACATCCATAGCATCATGCACATGATTCAATTAGAGAGATACTTCTTCCTCATTAGCCTCTTTAAAAATGAACTTAGGAAGTGAGGTTTCTAGCACGTACAATTTCAATTCATGGTGTAGTATAATGCCCAAGCACTTATACTATTCTTGGAAATTCATGTCGGTGAGAAGGTTATACTTCTCAAGTATGGATCATAGTGATATTTTCAATGTTGTTTGATATTTAATTTCTAAAAATTAAGAGATGATAATTAGTACTTATTTTGATTATAAAATTAGATCAACAAATTTAGGATTGATTAAATTCCATCAATCTCCTACTGTTTTTCAAAGCCTAATAGCCCCCACCATCAGTTTCAAATTATCTCATAGCTTATATATTATAGTGTAAAGGAACCATATTACCTTCTTATAACCTATACCTAGGCTCAAAAAGATATTTGAAGGTTTTTAGGTAGGAATAAATTTCCAACTGCATTAACTCATAGTTCCTTGATCCATTGAGTGGACTCCCCAACCTTGGAATCCGATTATAAAATATTTCCTCAACTTTTTCTTTTTAGTTACACCAAGTCCTACTTGAGTAGTCAACCCTTGATGTAAACTAAGTTAAGTCAACCCAAAAATCTAATAATAATTGGAAGACCCCAACTTTGGTTAGTTAAGCACTTTGAACTATGAGGTCATTTCTAACTTAAGTAGTGGAAATCTATACTGACTTAAAATTTTCATTGAGTGATTTTTATCCTTATGAATAAATCCCATTTTATACTTTTACATACCTTTTTAATATTAAGTTTATTTTACTTAAATGATTAAACATGTATGATAATACATTTATGCATAATCCGATTATATTTTATTCCATCTTGCATGCTTGTTATTTTATTTATTAGGTGATCACGTCGCCTTCACAAAAATAATTAATTAACCATGCAACTAACAAAATAAAATATTAGTTGCACGACCATGAGATTATCTAATGGTTTCTTTATCTAGGGGATGATAGACTAACCCTCAACCCTAGGGGGAAACAAACCTTGAAATGTAACTTAGTTCGTGTTAAAACATTCCACCTTTGATCCTATGTTTCTCCTTGATTGGTTTCACCTAGACTTATTATCTCATACCATCTCTTATCAACTGAGAGTTATATCCTTACATAAGCTTTTACTAACACATAGGTTAGGGGGTCCAATGGATTAGTTAAAAGGGTTTTACATAAAAGGAACCATGGTCACACATTCCCTTACATAATAAGGAGGAGGGGATGACTCATAAACCATCAATAATAATTTAACCATATAAATTAAAAGAAACCAATAACATATAAGGGATGGTATAATATTATGATCATATACACATTCAATAACCAAGATACATTTTCAATATTGATTATCAATTACTTTGATTCATTATTTAATTAAGATAATGCACCATACATTAATCTAATTAATTCAACCATCCTTAACTCACTGTCATTTATAATTTTAAACAAACTAAACTTCATTTAAAATTAATGTAGTGCACAAGTGTACTTGGATAACACTATAAAAAAAATACTATTCTACAAAAATTTAAGAACATTCTTGGCAGCAGACTACACAACATATAGTATTTTACATGGTGTGTACTTGTTTTCTACCCATGTCTGCAACACACACCTTGGGATAGGGCATGTTTCCTACTTACGGACAACCTTGAGGTACATGAAATGCAGTCCAACATACATGGTGTGTGACCTCATTTTTCATGGCATGTCAGACCTCGTGTCATATATCCAATACACAACATGCTTGGGACACCCTGTGTACTCAAATGTGAGATAACATGGACTACATGTCATGTACAATGGTTACGAAACATGTACTTATTCATGTCATGTGATAGTCTGTCCGAATCTACACTAATAGAGAAAGATAAAGATGTGAAAATAAAATTACACAGTGTGTATACTAAAAGTACATGTTGTGTATCTAGTTTTTTCCAAGAAGAACCTCTAGAACCTCTAGATGGTTTCCTTTAGATGATTATTCATATTTATTTATTAATAGATTATTGGTTATGTTATCAAGAAAAAATAAAGGGAAGAGATGACAATGTCAGATATTAAAAAGAATCGATTTAATTAAAAGATAACACAAACACATGCAATCAATCAATGGATAATAAATAATTATAAATTAAACATATAACTACTTCGATAACACTTGTAGGTTCTGAGCACAACAGAGACATCCTTTGATGGTATGACCAACTCAGATTTTAGTCTTAAATCATGTGTAATTATTGCATTATGTGATCAAATCATCATGTCCAATGAAAAAAATATTATTTGACTAGATTAAAATTCAAAAAATAGAATGTGAAGGATCTTCACATGTAATTTATAATTAATTTATATACAGATATAGAATTACCACAACTCATAATTCTATCTTCGTTGACCATTTAGTAGAATAGATCTCATCATACCATCATTGTGCTGTATGATTCAAGTACAAAATCCCTCCAGTGATGATCCAAATGTATACCACAATCTCTAAATGACATCGTAGAATCACTGGGTGCTTGCACGACCAATCCTAATCACTTTCATTGTTTGTGGTTGACCGCAATAGAACTATTCTTGAGAGAGTAAGAACTCTTGATGTTCTCTAATTGGCTTGAGAGAGGAGGGGAGGAGAGTACTATAGATCTCTTGATCTATCTCTAGGGATTGATAGAGTCTCACTATATCCATTTTCACACTAATTATCATTTAGGAAAGTGATATAATTAGATATTTATTATGGCGGGTTTAGGGTTGGAAAATTTCACACCAAACCCTTAACATTTTAATATTCTTATTCGAACTCATTTACATTAAAAATAATAATAATATTAACCACTTTACATGTGTAACACATCAAGAATATAAATAAATATCATTTATATTACTTCCAATCAGACCATTAAACTTAGTCCTCTTTCCCTCATTGACATTTACCGATCCTTGAAAAATGACTATTTAATAAATAAATGTCACTGTGTTATTATTTTATAAATATAATAAATATTACATTTTCTAAACTTGAATAAAAATATTTATTATTATTATTTAACTCAAATTTTCTTTCAAATATCTTGTGATTAAATTATGGTGATCAACCAAACTTGAATAACTTTTATTTATTTTAACTTGTTAAATTCAATACTATAATTTAACCAAGATTGCAGATACACTTAGTGCATGAATCTATAAACCACTTTATCAGTTGCATTAGGCATAACCTTTTAAAGTCCAAGGTTAAAATTTATAAAAATGCCAAGACATACATATAGAAATAATATTACATCACAACGATGCCCAACCTCCTATGAACGTTTATCGTGTAATAAAATATATTTATCATAATATCTCAGATCAAGAAGGTTTCATGGTGTTTCCATCAAACTATATGTTCGATGTCTCTTTCTTTGAATTTATGGAGATGAACTCACCCACCGATCACTATGGCCATGGATTTATGAAGGTATTTCCATTCCCATCCAAGGGATTTAGATATAAACTTCCATCTTGGTACAAAAGGGATAAATATTTTCTCTCATTATCTATTAATGCAATATCACTCATGGCGCACCCAATGCATCCTACTTTGATGCGATCATATGTTATCACAGTTTTGGTTAATACATCAAAGTATGTGAGTCATGACATCTATTAATGATAATCCTAATTTCTAAGGATTAATGCACACATCCATAGATAGGAATATCCAATGACACATGAAAATGTAGATTTCATATCAATGGTTCTATTATTATAACCTCTTATATTGGATATTACCAAGGGTGAACACCATGATAGAGTATCTCAATGTCTTATTAGTATCCTACCCCTAATAGACTGTATCATATATGTCCCATCAGACAATATCATTAAGATATATAACAAGGTTCAAGAATAATTTCGTTACACCTCCAGGTTCTCATCATAGTGGAGAAGTATTATGAACTTTCAACACAACATATTTTCAAGGATATTATCATTTATAAATATCATGAAAAAGAACAATCATGATGTTATAAGAAAACTTCTTTAATAAGAAAACATGTAATCAAGTACTAAGAAAGTTAGTTCTAGGGTAATAACTCCAACAAAAATGCCTCAAATATGGTTTTGAATCGAAAATGTTTTTTCAAGCAATATATTAGTGTGAATCTCTATAGAAAATGTTTTATGAAATATGTGCATAGTTTTCATGAAACATAATGATGATATATAACACATTGGGGGACCTTGGGGTCTGAGGAAAAACTAATGTAGATGAACCTTAGTGGAGTAATCTATCACTAGGGTAGGTTCCCATAATGCCATGAATGCTAGTGGGTAGCCTTACTAGGGAATCAAGGTTCCTAGACTTTAGAGTTCACTTATGCTGGGTAGTGTTCCTTTGTGTGTCTTAGTTGTGTATACCCTCATGTCATGGATTTAAATTTTGGTTCTTTGTGGATACATTACATTCTTGTTTATTTGATATGCTTACTTTCCCACTTGATATGGATTTTATGCTTGAAAATTGTTTTATACATCTGCTTATAACTCAATGATAAATGTTATATCAAATTTCTTTGGTTATTTGAATATGGAATGTTTTTAAAAGAAAACAAAGAGATGATTTTATATGGGAAACTGATTTATTTTGGAAGTATTTCAGAAATCTATTTTATATAATAACTAATGGATGCATGTGGATAAAAATTGTATAATTTTTTAGTGGAATCCTACTGAGATTTAGTGATCACACCCAACTTTTTTCCTTTGGGTTTTTGTAGCATTGGTTTTGTAGGATAAAGGTAAAGAAAAGAGAGTCATGTAGAGGATGAATCTCTTAGACCATGTTTCATTTTTGGTGGGTTGGGATGATAGTGATGTATGGTCACATGGATATGTACCCCATGGTTTGCTTTAGGTTCCATGTTTATGGTCTTTCAATTTTTCTATCTAGAACTTTTTATATAGCTGGTGGATGTTACCTTTATGGTTTGGTTGTTTGAAATGATGTATTATGGATATCTACTATGATACTCTAATTGTTTCTATCTTATCATATGTCCATTGAGGGTGAAATCATTCCCATGTTTCTTTGTATGACACCCTTGTGATTTTCACTATCCCATGGAAATCAGGAAGGCACTTTGGTCCTTGTGGTGGGATAATTTGGGTGATATTATGAGTTGAACTGGGTTGGTCTGTTACAGACTCAAAATTCTATAAGAATGATTACGCCCGACTAGAAAAAAGTTTTTTCAGGTTTCAAATGATAAATCTAATATCACTGAAAGAATATTTTGTTATGGTTCTCAGCCATTGAACTCATGATTTAGATCCCCTTTGATCTCATAAAACCTTCAAATAAAGGTATTTGAGACTACCAATGAAGGTATATAAAAAATCTAAAAAATCTATTGCAAGAAAGGTAATGATAATCCACAAATATGATAAGGATACTACCTATATTAGATTAAAAAAACACCCTTAATAGTCACTCCACATGAAAAACATGAAGAAAGAGAAACCAAAGGGAAAGAGAGGATATCTAAATTTTTATGAATTCCATTCCAATTTTTCACCTTATTTCACATGTCTGAACAAAGGGTTGGAGTTCCCATTATATAGGCTTCAAGGTATAATTTTCCTGAGAAGATGTCTCATGCTTCCACTATAATACCTGACATAAAGTATAAATCTTAGAGAGAATGCCACTCACAAAACAAATAAAAAGTAAAAAAACAAAAGAAGAAGAAAAAGAAAAGGGGGAGCACACAACTGTTAAACTATTTAGGGAGATGTAACACCCCAATATTTTATATGTATTTCATTTGAAATAAACTTTAGGTATTTGATAGATTTCCTTACATGCAACCTCAAGTCTAAATGAACCGTATTATTGTATATTATCACAAACTTATCGTTAAATTAATAGGTTTAAATATAATAATCACATTATAAAAAATATATTTAAATGTTTTAAATAATTCAAAATCTATTTATTAATTTATAATAAATAATTACTTAGTTTTAAATAAAGTCATTTTATACTTCAAAAATATGTTTTCTTCAAAAATGGTATTTATTGCATTTTATGCACGAACATTATAATTAATTTATACTATTTTTTTTATAAATTTTATTTGAGGGAATGGATATAATTTTTAAAATAAACATATCAATATTAACTTAGTGTGTTTTTTAAGATATTTCAAAAAATATTTATTTTTTAGTGAATAGTAAAAATACTAATTTTTGTAAAACTGTCATTTATTTTCATTAAATCAAGTAATTTAGAAGTACCATTATTTTTTGAATTTAAACCTAAATTAACATAAGTCTAATTTAATTATAAATAATATAATTAATTATATAGGAATTATCATTATACTTTATTTTGGTATAAGTTTATTTTTGGGCTTAAAAACACATTTTTCTAAAAACTATTTTTATACGCACAACGTGTTTTTATCTTAATAAATTAAATTAAAATTTATTTATTAATTTATTTAATGAAATTTATAGATTATATATTAAATAAATTATTTAAACATTCATTTTATGGTTTTTACAAGGCAAGTAATGAAAGTAAATTCAGTTTTATTGTAATGACCCATGTTTTTCCAGACTAAAAACTTAAGCAGAAATTTTAATTTTTGCTATCAGATGCTTATAAGGGGTAAAATGATCATTTTCCCATAGTAGATGAATTTAGATAATTTTTATGACCACTATTTTTATCCCAGAATATGGCATTTACCCTAGGACAAGAGTTTGATGGAATTCTGAGCCGTTCAAATTTTCATGGAATAATTAATGTTTAATATTTATTTAATTAAATATTATTATTTTTAAACATGTTCATTTGGATATATCTTTTGAACAGATTTTTATATTGAGATTATTTCTTTGATGTTGAGTTCAGAATAGAGAGTTTTTCCTAGGTGGGGTATAAACTCAGGTCAAGCGTCGGGGCCGGGCCCAAACCTCTATTTCTTTTTCTTTTATTTTTCTTCCTTTTCTTTTCCTTTTTCTTTTATTCTTTA
This sequence comes from Viscum album, assembly GCA_963277665.1. Taxonomy (NCBI): domain Eukaryota; kingdom Viridiplantae; phylum Streptophyta; class Magnoliopsida; order Santalales; family Viscaceae; genus Viscum; species Viscum album. The sequence continues at coordinate 56,092,358 of OY728154.1, forward strand.
TCCCTTTTGATTCTTACGTATTCCACCCTTGTGGTATTACTTCGTCGCATGATCAAGAGAGAAAAGGGAGATGGATAAAGAGGATGGGGGGAGAAGGGAGGTGTTGCCTGGAGTTTGGGAGGAGTTGAATCATCGGGTGATAATTATGGATTGCGGAAATGGGAAAAGCTTCGACATATTCTAGCCGAAGGTAGGAAATTTTTAATTTTTGTCATAAATCTAATTATATTTAATGTTTTTGAGTTTTTACCCCTTTTTATCACTTCTTAGTACCCCATAGAGGGCCGATCTATAGCTTTTGGGGAGAAAAACGGGGTTTCAGGACGATTTGAGGGGTTTTCCATTCAGAATTACCAATCACACGATGTGTAGTTTAGGAACACACACATTATATTCTTCTTATTTAGGGAAGATGATATTTTTATAAGTACATACTATGTATGGGGTATACATTCTGTGCACGGGGACTCGACCGTGTAGTCGAGTATCCGACCAAACAGCCTGTGTAGGGTCACATGGCCATATAGAGTACATGGCCAGACCCTGTGTGGGTCATACATCATGTAGAGGTACACAATCAGATGAAGTAAATGGCCAAGCCATGTGAGGTACATGGGTAGGTACCCCATGTAGGGTTCACATCGTGTACTTATTTTACATGTCGTATACATGGGCTTTGACGTGCCAGGTCTGGCTGAGATACACGACTAGGTGGAGACTTGGGAGTACATGTTTTGTACTAGGGTATACACACCATGTACTACCTTCTTGATACCTTTTGAGGGTTTTTTATATCTTTATTCCAAGGAGTCAAAATTGGACACATGAGTAGTCCGTTTTGAACATCTTTACACATAGATCGTGATGGTGAAAACCTTGTGGTGATTTGAAGACTCTTAGGAGGTATTTTAGGTGTTTTATTAAACATATAGGTTCTTACTCTGGTAATCAAATCCAGATATCTCTTTGATACCCTTTTATCTGATATGATCCATGATTTATCTCCCTTGAAAGATTATTTCATAGTGCTTTCTTTGAGGGTGTATCCCTTGTGATATGTTCCCTTTTGGTCTATGAGGCCGTGAGGTCAGTTGTTTCTGAGGATCCCTTGTAGGATGCCTCTGCTTACATTTCAACCTAGAGGATCCCATGTAGGATGCCTCTATCTTCTTACTTCTTCCCAGGATCCCCTGCAGGATGCCTTTATATATATACTAACTTTGGGAATCCCTTGTAATATCCCTATACTTGTATACTATTTATAAGGACCCCATGTAGGATTCCTCTACCTACATATACCATTTGAGGATCCCATATAAGATTCCTCCCTTTACTTGTTATTGAGGGTCCCATATAGGATGTCTTTTTCTATGCATTGTTCCAAGGATTCCATGTAGGATGCCTCTGTTTACTTATCATCAGAGGACCCCATGTAGGATTCCTCATGTTACCTTCATTACTAATGATCCCAAGTAGGATATATATCTTATGTTATGACTAAAGGGACCCATTAAGTGCCCTGGTGTTTGACTAATCCTGAGCTAGTATGTTGGGTTTGGGTAGAGATGGTAATGGGTAAAACCTTAGAACCTATACCAAAATTATAAGCCTATGATGTTGTGTTAGTAGTGGTGGGTTTAGTCATTTGTCCACCCTCACACTTTTTTTTATGCTTCTCACTTGGTTACTACTGATGTATAGATGAGTGTCATAGGTTCTTCCAAGTTCTTTCCCGGTGGGCCTAATGCGATGTGATCTTATTGGGATACCCAGACATACTTCCCGGGGCCTGGCTTATGAGTCTTTCCATTTATTTGTTTTATTATTTGAAATGTTAGATGTACTTCCTATAATCTCACCTTGAGTGATACTTGGATTCTCATGTAGGAATTCCTTGGAAAGACTCATAGGCTAGAATGGTTTATATACACCTTGAGCGATACTCAGGTTCCATTTTATGGAACATCTTGGATGGTCTCAGAGGTCATGTGAATTTTGTTATGCCTCAAGTGATACTTATGTTTCCTTATATGGAACCCCTTAGATGGAATCAGTAAGTTATTCTTTATACCATACCTTGGTGATACTTGGGTTACCTTGTAGGATGCTAGGGATGGTCCTGTAGGGGCATGGGTTCATATCACACCTTGAGAGATACTATGGACCCTTGTAAGAATTCCTTGGATGGGCTCATAGAATGATTGATATTATATATGCCTTGGTTGATACTTGGATTCCCATGTAAGAATTCCTTGGATGAACTCAGAGGGAAGATGAATTATATAAACCTTGGGTGATACTTGGATTCCCATGTAATAATTCCTTGGACAGACTCATAGAGAGAGTTGTTTATGATACACCTCGGGTGATACTTAGATTATCATGTAGGAATTAATTAGATGGACTCATAGGGAGAGTTGTTTATAAATACCTTGGGTGATACTTGGATTCCCATGTAGTAATTCCTTGGAAGGACTCATAGGGTGAGTTATTTATATACACCTTGAGTGATACTTTGATTCCCATGTAGTAATTCCTTGGATGGACTCATAGGATGAGTTTTTTATATTATTTCAGGAGTGATACTTGGATTCACTTATAGAAATTACTTGGATAGACTCATATGGAAAATGAAATTACTTTAATGCCTGTTTATCATTATACATGGATGACTTAGTTTCATACCTCAGGTACCAATTTATTTTTATAAAGTAAAGTTTCATCTAAAGGATTATTCTTTGGTACATGACATCCTTCATTATAGTGATTGGAGGTGAGTGAGGGTGAACCTAGGGCTAGGACATATACCCCCTATGGTGATGTAGTTTTCTCAGAGACATTATGGTTCTAGGTGAAGTAGGCATCATCGATTGAGATTATAGAACCAGGGACCGAGTTAATTATACAAAAATTGAGTGGAATGACATCCAGAACAATTCCCTTTTAGAGACCCAGTTTTTTCCTTGTAATACTTTGAAATATTTTTACATATATTTCCAAAGTCAGGTGCTGAGATGACATGAAATTCCAAGGAACGGTGTGCCTATAATTAATTTTATAAAAACATTAAATATATTTTATATTGAACATATGTATCTTCTTAAAGAAAATGGGATAACTCTTAAAAAGAAGTTTGGATCAGAAATCAGAGACCACAGTTGGGTCCGGAACACGATGTTTACCCCAGGAGTGACCTAAAATATTTAGGCATAGGGCATTAAGATATATTTCCCATCGGCTATATGTCAAGTGGATTAATTAATTATTTCAATTAATTAATAAATTAATTTAACCTAACAACTTTCCTATAAATCTATCATTATAGAGAATTTCCCAGGGTAAGCCTCATAACCTCGGGACCATCGAGAGCTTCTTCCTCATCTCCTTCTGTTGGTGAATCGCATCCGATGATGAAAAAAATTTGGATTAGAGCATATTAGATCTCAGTTAATGAAATAAATTCTTCCATTCATTAACGGACACATTATTCGATGAATAATGATCCAATCTTCAGGTATCCCTCATCAATTTGTGGATTACACCCTTTTTGATTAAATTTATTGAGTATATCAATCCCATTCTTTGATCTGTGCCAATTATGGCTTGAGCATGCACTCATGTATTGGTTATTTAATTAATATTTGGTTTATCTAACCTCGAATATCCCTGTTCTTGATCATTGATCAAGAACGCTTGAAAATGATCTATAAACTTTTGTTCTTTTGCATTCCACCCTCAATCACTTTGAATTCTTCACCGATAGGACCCGCGGTCCCAGTTTGACATTGTCAGGCGGTAACAAGCCTGTTTAGACCCCCAAAATCGCAATTAAACAACATATGAGGGAAAAATATATGAAACAATGGAAGATCTGGGTTGTTTGCAAGTTATGGGAGATCGTTCAATGATTGGAGGCTGAATCATCATCGATAAAAGAAACTGAGGCGTGTGGTGCATACAACGAACAATGAATTATGAAAATAACCATAGATCGATGAAATTAGATATTCAGCCATCAGATGGATGAAAATGATGAACAACATCTAGATCTACCATTTTTGGGTGAAAATGAAGCAATATATGAATGCAGAAGGCCAGATATGGCATACAAAGAACAGATCTGGATTTCTAGAAAAATCTCGACTACACACCATGTAATTTGAAGAACACATGACATGTCAGGCCATGGCTATGAAAACTTTGGTTTCATAAAAATTATAAGGGTGGTACGACGCGTAACCCTTCTACACACTGTGTACCACATCCTTGAGTGGAAGATCCATATGTCAAAGTACACAGGAAGGTCCCCATGTGGGAATACACAACTAGGCACACAACCGTGTACTAAAGTACACAAACACAATTTAAAGTACATGAACACAAGGTGGATACACATACATGACCAAGAACACGGGCGGGATCCTGAGTGGCATGGTAATTCCTTGTATATCCTCCAAATTCCATGTATACCTACATGGTTGGTGAGCCATGAACCTCTAGGAACACAACCAGGTGATAGAGTGGGACCACACACCATATGGGTCCCCTCACACACCGTGTACCCCTTGACACTTGTTTAGGAAACTTAAATCTTTCATATCTCTTTCATTTGAACTTGGATTTTGGCTCACGAGTAGCCTATCCTAAGTGTTTTTTCATATAGAATCTGACGATTCCCTTCATTGTGGATTTTGGGATATGATTTAAATTTTTTTGGGCTCAACGCTTATTTAGTCAACGCTTGAAGATGACAATGATTAGACAGAGGATTACCAGAGACACTAGAGCGGAACACACCATTATCTTAGGCATGATTCCTCTACCTACCAAGTGGAACCTCCCTATAAGATAGGGTGCAAGTCCTTAATGATCAGATTGGAACCCCCCTATCACACCAGGGTGTGGGTCCTCGACCTATAGAGTGTAACCTCCCTTCAACTTGGGTGCATGTCCTCTACCTACTGAGTGTAACCCCATTTTTGGATAGGGCGTAAGTCCTCAATGACTAGAGTGGAAGCCCCATGTCACACTAGGGTGCGGGTTCTCGACCTATATAATGGAACCCCCCATTAGCTTGGGTGCAGGCCCTTTACCTACCGAGTGGAACCCCTATTAGGTAGGGCATAATTACTTATAACACTAGAGTGGAACCCCCATTGGCTTGGGTGAAGGTCCTCGTGAAACTAGAGTGGAACGCCACTATGCTTAGACAAGGTTACTCTTTCTCTTTCTTTGGGTTGTGTAACATTCTGTTTACTATCTACCATCTTTCTATTCCTGTTATATCTCTTACTTACAACCTTCAACTTTTGGGGTGTCCTACTGAGTATGTATATACTCACTCCTGCATGGGATTTTACCACACGTGTCATGTATCATGTAGACGATTGATAGGTCGACGATGACTATGAATGAGCTCAGGGATACCTAGTACTTTGGACCACGTATGGTGGTCGCAACTTTGAGATTAGGAGTTGGGATCTCTTTGTGTTTTACTTTCTAGTTTTTTCAGGTTGGTACATCTTTCTGGTTGGGTGTGTATTTGTCCCTTTTACTTTTTAGTCTACACTATTATACTCTTGTACACACTATAGGTTTTTCATGCTTGGTTTAATTTCTATCTATTGCATATTTTTACTTATTTTCTCTATGCACATATACATCGAGATGGTTGTGTGTGTGAGTACAGGTTTCTAGGAAAAGGTCTCCCTATGTTAATTGTGCCTTAATCACTATTCACCAACCCTTGGCCTATGGAGGTGGTCTTGGGGTAGTTGTGACTTGAGCCCCATTCAAGTTTAGGTCATGAAATCCCTTTTCACAGGTTTTCCAATTAGTCAGGATTACAGACCCAAGGATCAACTGTTGTTGATTTATGTTATTTCTTTCACCTTACTCATGTATATTCACACACACACACACACACATATATATTTATGGGAATATACATGCACATATAAATATAAATATAAATATACACAATGGAATGTTTCCCAGTTGACCAGGATTGCAGACCCAAGGATCAACTATGATTTCATGTTATTTGTTTTATTTATCTTTCTAGTTGTGTCTTAGATAGGCTGAGAATATTACATGTGCATGCACTTATGACAACAGATCTATAGGTTCATCGTTAAGGTGACCAACTAAGATTATTTCTCACCCCTGTACATACATCTCTGTGTGCATGCAAACCTTATGTATGATTTTTAAGTTTAGCATATATTGCATGGTGGATAGGGATAAGGCCTAGGGTTTCATGATCGAGCGGAGCCACTCATGTGGATTCTTATGATCATGTTGGATCAGCTCAATAGTGTCTTAGATACTGGGTATGTGGTCTATCTCAGAGTTATTAGTGGAGATTTTTACTTTTATTTCAACTTCTTTTATGTACTCTTGTATGTATGGTTGGACTAGTGGGTGATAAATATTGTATTCATTACATGGTTGTTTGGGATTTTATAACATTTCATTTATTATTACCACATACTTCTCTTTTAGTTTGCTTAATACTTATGAACTCTATTTTATTTATATCTTGGATGATATCTAGTTATTTTCATTATAGATACTCTGATATGAGGGTATAATCTCCCCACTTTACCATATTTAGACCCTCACTGATAGTCTAAAACCTCTAGCATATGGGGAGGATCACTTAAGGCTTTGTGGTGAACCAGCTCAGGGAACCAGTTTAGTGGCACCCAGGTAGAGACATTAAAAAATTATATCAAAGGTGTTCTATTCCTTTTGATTTACTATTTGGGATATGGTAGGCAAGTATATTAGGAATGTTTCAGAACCTGTGATCGATATAGAACTGGCGCATCAAGAACACTTGTTGCGGTAAGAAGTCCTGGTTTCTAGGGATATGGGATTTCTATTTTGATCTATGATGTTATAGATGTATATGAATTTTAATTTGAGTAACTCACATGTTGTGTGGATGTTTTGATTTATTACATATTTCTAGATCTTGGACCACTGGAAAGAGGCCAGTGATGGATTTTGACTCTTGGCCGACAAAGGAAAGAGGCATATCATGCATCATATTTAGAATAGAGGATTCACATGTTATAGGCCTACTAGCATGTGATTTTACTAATGATAAAAGATAATTGTTTAAAGTTCCAACAAAAACCTAAATGGTCTTTTCCCATATAGGTTTTTGGTAGCATTCTACTCAATTTTTCTAACTAGTATATATACTTCCTTCTAATGGTAGGCTATGTGTATTTATGCAAAGATGTTTAATGGTGATGTTGATGACTCAGTTCTCATGAAAGAGAGGTGAAATGACCCTATTATGTTGATAGGGAACATGATTCACAAATGTTGGACCCCTTATGGGGTGTTGTTTTCTTAGGTCCAATTATTTAACATGTTAGTAAAAAACTATGCATTGTTTTCCTGCATAACTTGAAATGACATTCTACTTAATCAACCTTTGTTATGATTATCTAGTCAGATCACTTTTTACAATTCTGATATATACCTAAACATTTTTGGTGAACTGGACCTTTATGAGGTGTTACTGTATATTGATTCTCGATGAGTGTCTGTTTAGCATCTCTTCTACATTGATATCATGATACTCTGGGGACCATCTCTTATAAGGATGCTCAGTGTAGATCAGGTCCCTAGTAGGCCTATGTTGATAGTATTTTAACCTCACAGTTCAATGTTATCTTTAACTTCCCTAAATAGGTTTGATATTTTGGTCTAGGTGGTTAGAATTTGTGACCTAGTTGTGATACCTGATCAATAAGGCTAGGTGGGAGACCTAGAGGCCCTTAGTTTTAACTAAAATACACTTAGGTCAATGTTCATTTTAATTGAGGGAAACCTACAAGGGTTTTCCCAATTTTATGGATGCCTTTTTATGCTGGGATATATGTTATACACTCATTTGAGATAGATGCATGATTAGTGCTTGGGTTTTGCGATATAAGCATGTTGATTCCTTTAGTTTCTGAGAAAGCACTTAGGGTGCTTGTTTTTCAAGACTGGATTTAGTATGAAGGAATGTTTGAGTGCTTGGACATATTGAATAGTGTTTCCATTGTTTCTAATGTAGTTAGTGTACAAGTAGATTCTTGTGACTGGAATGACGCTGGGTGATAGGCAGTCGTGGAATAAATTGCGGCACGAGTAAGGTGATCAATTTTGAAGAGGATTTCTAAGAGAGATTTCATATTAATGACACTGATGTTTCATATAGCATGGTAATATTATCCTTATGATGGATGGACCATAGGATCACGACTCAAGTAATAAGTGTACACACCAGTTGCATGTGGTACCGTTTAAATCTTAAATCGATGGGTGGTCATGTGTTAGTCGAGGATCGATAGTTTAAAGTAATATTGTTGGCATAGTTGACCAAGAGTTGTGGTTAAAAGATGAATACCCCTCCATGGTAAAGGATACATTAGAAATGAATTTGGTACTACAAGACGGTTGACCCGTGTTTGGACTAGGACACACATTGTCAGGATACATGGTGTTAGGAGTTGGTTAAAGTCAAGTGCAACCTATTTGATGTGAGTGTGGATTGGGAGAACTATACACACACTTTGATGGAATTTTAGTGTACTCATAGTTATATATGATCATTCTATATCTTGATATCATCCCAAGTACACTAAGAGAGCATCATATCTACTTCTATCTTCTTTTCTTTTAAATGCATTCCTAGTTTGATGATAGAACCTATTGAGGTTGCACTCGAGGAGTGGTATAAGGTAAGACTTATGGTAAGTAATAAAAAATTGTCCATTTAGGGGTTTTGAATCTCGTTTTCAGTTGAATATGGTGATAGAAATAGTATGGTCTATTGAGATTGATATCCAGTAGTTTAGGTGATGATAAGGATGATCCTATAGTGGGGAGTACCAGATTGATTGTAGTTGAATGTCTCTTGTGTATGAGATGGTTGTGGACACAATGAGATAGGTCATTGTAATATCAATATAACATGTTTGTGAAGATTCTCAGGATGATATTATGAATACTAGTTTTTCCACTACAGATTCCCAGGGATGAGAAGGTTTATGCTGGGGAGGTTGTAATGACCCATGTTTTTTCGGACTAGAAATTTGAGCATAAATTTGATTTCTTACTATTAGATGCTTATAAGGGGTAAAATGATCATTTTAACCTATAATATGACTTAAAATAATTTTTCTAACTAATCCATTGGTCCCTAAATAGTATGTTTACCCCAGGATAAGAGTTTGGTGGAATTCTGAACCATTCAAATTTTTGTGGAATAATTGATGTTTAATATTTAATTAATTAAATATTAATTTATTCGTATATGTTACTTTTGATATATATTCTAAATAGATCATCATATTGAGATTCCATCTCCACCATTGAGTTCATAATGGGAATTTTTTCCTAGGTGGGGAATAAAATCAGATCGTGCATCGGGGCCAGGCCCGGGCTACTTTTCCCCTATTTTTTTCTTCCTCTTATTTTCATTTTTCTTTTCTTATTTCTCCCTTTGTCTTATAAATTATTCCCCATATGGGATTACTTAATCTCATGACTGAGATATAAAATGTATAGGGATATAGAAATAGATAGATGAAATAAGGGAGGTGTCGACGCAGAGCTTAGGAGGAGCCATATCGTCGTGCGATAGCCATGGATCACAGAAACGGGCGAAGCTTTATCAGATTATACCCAAAGGTAGACCATTTTTAAGTTTTTCTATAAATCCTTATAGATTTATTATTTTTGAGTTTTAACCCCTTTTATCATTTCTTAGGACCCCTAAAGGGTCAATCTGTAGCTTTTAGGGAGAAAAATAGGGGTTTTGACTGATTTGAGGGGTTTCTCATTTAGAAATCCTAATCACACGACATATAGTTCAGGAACACACACCATGTATTCTTAATATTTGTTGAATATGTTATTTTTATAAGTAAATTTCATGTATGGCGTACAAACTCCATGTATGGGGACTCGGGAATATAGCCAAGTACCTAGCCAGACAGCCTGTGTAGGGGCACATGGCCATATAGAGTACATAACCATACCCCGTGTGGGTAGCACACCATGTAGAGGTACATGACCAGATGAAGTAAATCTCCGGGACCTATGTGGTACATGGGTCAGTACCAAATGTAGGGTACATTCCATGTACCTTTTTTACACTCTATGTACATGGTCTTTTACATTCCATGTTCGACTGAGGTACACACCCATGTGGGGATTTGGGAGTACACAACATGTACTAGGGTATACACGTTGTGTACTAGGGTATGCACATTGTGTACTGCACTATTTCTATACTTTGAGGGTTTCACCATATATTTAAACAAAATATTTATAATTGGACACATGATTAGTCCATTTTAAGTTTATTTCCATGTAGATTGTGATAGTGAAACCCTTGAGGTGATTTGAGGACTCCTAGGAGTCATTTTGGGAGTTTTCTTAAACATAGTGGTTATTCCTCCAATATTAGAATCTCACTATCACCTGAGAGTGATACCCTTTGATTTGAGATGAGACATGAGTTATTTATCTTAAAATAAGATTTTGTATCTTTTCTTTTGAGGATGTATCCATTGTGAGATGTTCCCTTATGGTGTATGAGTCTATGAGATCTGTTGTTTCTGAGGATCCCTTATAAGATGCCTCTACTTATGTTTTTACCTAGAGTATCCCATGTAGGCTACCTCCATCTCCTTACTTATTCCAAGGGTACCCTATGGGATTCCTTTGTGTATATGTTGACTTTCAGAATCCCTTATAGGATCCCTCTACCTATCTACTCTTTCCAAGGACCCCATGTAAGATGAATCTGCCTACGTATACCATTTAAGGATACCATATAGGATTCTTCCCTTTACTTATTATTTAGGGTCCCATGTAGGATGTCTTTTTCTATGTACCATTCCAAGTATCCCATGTAGGATTCCTCTATTTAATTATCATTAGAGGATCCCATGTAGGATTCCTCCTATTATCTTCACTATTGAGGATCCCAAGTAGGATGCATATCTGGTGTTATGACTTAAGGGACCCAGTGGGTGCCCCAGTGTTTGACCGACCCTGAGCTAGTACGTCGAGTTTGGGTAGAGATGGTAGTGGGTGTCACCTTATAACCCATACCAAACTTGTAATCCTTTGAGGTTGTGTTAATAGTGGTGGTATTATGAATTTGACCACCCTCACTCTTTTGTTTATTCTTTTTACTTGGTTACTGCTAATATAGTGATGAGTGCTGGAGGTGCTTCCTAGTTCTTAGATGGTGGTCTTGATATGATGTGATCTTATTGGGATGTCCAGATGTACTTTCAGGGGTCTAACTCCTAAGCCTTTTTATTTTTTTATTTTTTTATTTTAAATGAGAGACGCACTTCCTGTAATCCTACCATGAGTAATACTTGGATTTACATGTAATAATAATTAGATGGACACATAGGCTAGAATGGTTTGTATATGCCTTAAGCAATACTTGGGTTCCTTTTTATGGAATGCATTAAACGAGCTCATAGGTCATGTGAATTGTGTTATGCCTCAAATGATACTTGGGTTTCCTTATGTGGAACACCTTGAATGGACTGGGTAGGATATTCTTTATACCATGCCTTAACGATACCTGGGTTCCCTTGTAAAATTCCATGGATAGGCGTGTAGGGGCAGGGGTTAGTATCACATCTTGATAAATACTCTAATTCCTTGGATGAGCTCATAGGCTGATTGATATTATATATGACTTGGTTTATACTTGGATTCCCATAGAGGAATTCCTTGGTTGAACTTATAGGGAAGATGAATTATATATACCTTGGGTGATACTTGGACTCCTATATATGAATTCCTTGGATGGACTAATAGGGAAATATGTTTATGGTATGCCTTGGGTGATACTTGGATTCCCATGTAGGAATTTCTTATATGTACTCATAGGGAAAGTTTCTTATATATTCCTTGAGTGATACTTTAGTTCCCATGTATTAATTCCTTGGATGGACTCATAAGGTGAATTATTTATATACACCTTGAGTGATACTTGGATTCCCATGTAGGAATTCATTGGTTATACACATAGGGTGAGTTTTTTATACTATTCTTGGAGTGATACTTGGATTCCCTTGTAAGAATTCATTAGACGGGCTCATATGGAAAATGAAATTACTTTAATGCTTGTTTATAATTATGAATGGATGCCTTGGTTTCATACATTGAGTCATGATTTATTTTTATAAAGTAAAGTTCCATCTATAGTATTGTCCGTCGGTACACAAAATCATTCATTATGGTGATTGGAGGCAAGTGCGGGTGGACCTAGGGCTAGGACATGTATCCCCTTGTGGTGATTTAGTTTACTCAGATACATTTTGGTACTCGCCAAAGTAGGTATCATAAATTGGGATTAAAAACCTAGGGATATAATTAATTATACACGAATTGAGTGGTATTACATCTATCTCAATTCCCTTTTCACAAGATATCCAGTTGATCAGGATTACGGACCCAAGGATTGACTGCTGTTGATTTATGTTATTTCTTTCACCTTAATCATGTATCTTCATAATTATATATATATATATATGGTAATATATATATATATATATGAAAATATAAATATAAATATACACATATAAATATAAATATACATGATGGCACATTTCCCAATTGATCGGGATTACAGACCTAGGGATCAACTGTCATTTCATGTAATTTGTTTTATTTATCTTTCCAGTTGTGTCTCAGCTAGGATGAGCATATTTCATAAGCATGCACTTATGACAACATATTTATAGGTTTATAATTGGGATGATATACTAATATTATTTCTCACCCCTATACGTGCACTTTGGTGTGTGTGCAAACCTTATATCTTCTTTTTAGGTTGAGCACAGATTGCATAGTGGATAAGGTTGATGACTAGGGTTACATGATCATAAAGAGATGCTCATATGAAATTTTATGATTAGTTTGGAGCAGCTTGAGAGTGTATTGGAGACCAGGTATGTGGTCTAGCTTGGAGTTAGTGATGGAGTCTTGTAATTTTATTTTAGATTATTTTATGCACTCCTATATGTATGGTCAGCCTAGTGTGAAATCTGCGTTGTATGTATGACATGACTGTTCATGATTTTATAATATTTTATTTATTATCTAAACATGCTTATTTTTTAGTTTATTTACCACTTTCTCACATTTTTTTATTTATTTCTTGGATAATATCTAGTCATTTTCACTGTAGTTACACTACTACAAAACTGGCCTTTAACAATGCTAGAAATAGCCTCTATCATCACTAGAAAAGCATTGATAACTTGAGCGATGTTAAAATCCTGAGACTTTCATCAGCACTAAAAAAGCACTGATAAAGGGTCCATTTATCAGTGTTAAAAAAGCACTGATAAATAGGACATTTATCAGCGCTTTAATTTAGCGCCGCTAAAGGATTCCTTTATCAGTGCTTATAAAAGCACTGATAAAGGCCTTTTATCAGCGCTGATAGAAGCACTGATAAAGGTTTTCTTTATCAACGCTTGTAAAAGGGCTGATAAAGGGACATACTGCAGTGTGCTATAACAGCACACTGCAACACCACTGTAGTGTGTTTTTGCAACATCATAAACACACCAGAAACACATATAATATCAACAAAAACAAGTCCCAATATAGAATTTAAATGAAATGAAATTTACAACACAAATAACAGAAAAAAACAATATATTATAGACATTTCAAACATTGGTTTATACAATTACATAAACATAAATTATTTCATACATTCAAAAACATCAATGTTCCTTTGTCTTTTAATCCTTACCCGACTCATTCTATTTCCAAACAAACCACCCCCTACTTGAGAAAAAGAACACACCTATATAAGAAAACTATTCTTATGTTAGTAATAATATAGAAAAACTCTACAAGGAATAATGAAAATGAAATCAATGTTCCATTATATATTTTTTTGGTGAAATAGAGAAAGTATATCATAACATTAACTTTACATATTTCCAAAGGTTTTTCTTCATTATAGTTTGTTCTTTTGAGGTATTGGTAACATCATCATGTGCAGAAGACATTATCTATATGAGTAGTGAAACATTTAATTTAGATTATGTTAATGTAGTAGAGAACATATAATATGATGAGGAAAAACATAATATATTAAAAAACACTTACCTTCTCATTGAAGTCTCTTTATTTTTTTAAAGGTTTCAAGGATTTGGTTCCTCTTTCAAGAATCAAAATCCCCTCTTTGTGGTCCCCTCTAACGTACAATACATTTTCTAGATTGGGACCAGTATGAACTGATTGTGATCTCCCAATAAAAGGGTCATCCTAGATTGAATTTTCATCAGGCTCAACATTTTTTTAGTGGCCAATAGGATAATTGACTAATTATTATTTTTTGGATAAAAGACATAAAATACTTGCACTTCTTGTGATGCCATTATGAAAAAATCATCCTTTTCCCCTTCTATATTGAAATTCACCTTCACAAAGACCATTTCATCAACTTTCACTCCATTGATATTGTCAACCCATTTTCAACGGAAATTCGACACTTGAAATGTTGTATAATCCAACTTATATACTTGTTAGATAATTCTAAAATATGACATATTTTCATAAATTGTATTTATATCCTTGGAACCAGATATGTGCATCGCTTCAGCCACAAGCATAACACCACTGTTTTACATCGCACTAAAGTCATCCTTTTATTTTGTATAGAACATATAACTATTGATTACAAAACTAGTGTAAGATATAACATTTTCATTTGTTTATATGGTTAGCCATTGAAGTCGTTCGAAAATTGAATTCAGATTTTTAGATAACTCCTTATAAATTTTATCTTTGAACCATCCTATAAATAGTTGATTATGTGTATCTAATATCCATATTTCAGCTATTGATGAATTAAAATCTCTAAGAATTTCTTTGTGGGATTCAATGTATGGATCAACATCTTCACTATTATGTAATATGTAAATATGTGTTTGCTAATGCTTTGTCATGGTAATTGTAACAACATCTCTTCCGAAAATCCCTTCGCCTATAAGGCATTCACTGTGATGAGACTTTGGGAGACTGATTCTTTCAACATATGATAGGTAATAAGTACATAACTCAATAGTTGATTCAATAATATATCATTCTGCAATACAACCTTCTGGATGACTTCGATTCCTAACATAACCTTTAAAAATCTTCATATATTATTCAATGGGGTACATCCATCTGTAATGAACATGACCACATAGTTGAATCTCTCTGACCAAGTGAACTATCAGGTGGACCATTATATCAAAGAATGATGAGGAGGAAAACATTTTTAATTCACATAATATGATTGAAATATCCTTATTAATGATGGGAAACTTTGATGGGTTTACAACTTTACTGTATATGGATTTGAAAAAGAAGCAGAGTTTGGTTAATATATGTTATAAATTTTGAGGTAGAATGCAATAAAAGGTAACATGCATTAAATATTGCATCAAAACATGACAGTCGTGTGATTTTAGTACTTGTAACTTCAAATTAGTCATTGACATGGAATTCTTGATATTCTATTAATACCCTTGTGGAACTTTTACACTCGTAAGGAAAAGTAAAAATTGCAATTTTTTCTGTCTGGATAGAGTGTAAGTTTCTAGAGGAAGAAAAGTCCACCTTTTACCCTTCACCAGTGCCAACTCTTCCCTTATCCCAATTTCAATCAAGTCCAACCTAGCCTTGATTCAATATTTTGTTTTTCTTGGAACATTTAGTAATGTAGAAATAATGCTATCAAATGCATTTTTTTCTATATGAATGACATCAAGAAAATGTCTGACATACAAAATTTTCCAGTACGATAATTCAAATAAAATTGATCTCTTCTTCCAAACCAATTTTGTAATGTTTTTTGAAAATGGTTTACCAAAAATAGTGTCAATAGTTGTTACTTTTTTGTATAGTTGATCACCCATTGCTGAAGACAATGTTGTACCTTGTTTGATATTCCCATCAAATACCGTCATCCTAGATTGGTATTTATGTCATCGAGGAAAAAAATTTCAATGTCCTAAAAACACAATCTTTGAGGAATATTTCAATTAAACTTATTATGTGCATTTTTCACAAATGGGACACCCCAACATGCCTTTAATGCTATAACCTGATAAATTTCCATAAGCGAGGAAGTCATTATCATTCCGTACAACATGGACCTCAATGTGTTTTATTCACTTCTATGAGCATCATACATTATAACACCTGTATTACACATCAACATCAGATATTTGATCAATGGATCCAAATAGACATCAATATCATTACTAGGTTGCTTTGGTCCATATATAAGTAGAGACAACATAATGTATTTGAGCTTTATGAATAACCATGGCAGAAAGTTATAATTTACCAACATGATATGCCATGTAATATAAGTACTACTATATACATCACAAGGATTTAATCCATCTGTAGACAATTCAAGAAAAAAGTTTCTCGGCTCATCTCCAAATTCAGAAAACTTGTAATCAATTTTCTCCTACTGAGGAGAATCTGCTGGATAAAGTAGCTTCCCATCTTTAATTCTTGTATCTGCATGCCATGTTAATTATATTGTGGTTTCTTTACATCCATATAGTATTCTAAAACATGGAATGATAGGAAAATACTATAAAAATTTCTAAGTACTTGATTCATTTTTCTTGTATCGATCCATGCCACACTTAGGGCATTTCATGAGTGATTCACGATCCTTGAAAAACAATATGAAATCATTTGGATAAGCATGTATTTTTTTAGGAATTAGGCACATTGAATGCAACATTCATTTATCATAATATGTTCGACATGGTAGTTAAATTTCTTCTAGTATCATATATTTTAGAAGACCAATTAGTTCGGTAAAGATGGTGTCACTCCATCCATTTCCAGCTTTCACATTATATAACTTTAATACAACTGACAATGTTGTGTATTTAGTAAAACCAATATAAAATGGTTTCATGGAATAACTATTTAACTCCTCAAACAACTTTGAAAAATCATGAAGGTCATATTCAATTGCCATTGTCATTTCTTCCATGCGATCTCCATTATCTTTTACAAAGGTATTCATATCAAATGACTCATAAACCATAGTATCATCCCAATCGATGTCCATATTTAGTTTTTCCCCATGTTTAGTCCAAAATTTATTGCTTTGATCTATTCTGTGACAAATAAAATATTCTTCCAACTCTTCCAAACTAATTTTTATTGAATAACAACAACGTAAACAGAAATAGAGGATTTTAGAAGGGTTGACTGCATGCGCTTTTTCAAACTTAATGAACTCTTTAACTCCATTTTCATATTCGTTTGTCAAACGATTAACATGCATCCATTTTAGGTTCATATACATCATATTGGGTTCATAAATAGATATTTGTAAGTTCTTAATAAAATTTAACATAGAGGATATGTTTTAAATATACTAAAGGTAACATATATGAAAAGTAAGGACAACTGGATGAGATATATAGGAAGGTAAAAATACCTGTGATTTTATTTTGGATTGTAGGGGTATTTTTCTAGTTTTCCCTTAATTATTTGGAATATATTCACTATTTTTAATTTAAAGGAATATTTATAAAATAAAGTTACCAATTATAATAATGAAGTTATGGATATTATTAAAATAATTATTTCCATGTTAAACGTGTCTCTAGTGGATGTCTCAGGTGATATTTAACTAGAATTGAAGTAGGGAACCAATGTGAACTCAATGAAAAGTATATTCCTTTGAGAAATAGATTTCATGGGATGGTTAGAGAAGATCACTAGGATGAAAGAGGTTTCAAGAAGAGGTCTAAAAGATGAAAATTGCATCAAAAGATGAAAATTCTTATTAATACATACTATGAAGTTATAAATGATGATTGAAAGTAGTGAATTTTTTTGAGAAAGATTGATCATGAGTTGGTTTCCCAACCCACACCCCCTAAAATTATTAAAGAAGAATACAAAGAGGATACATGAGGTGCAATTTTCCTGCACCAGCAATGTGTTTAAAGAAAAAACATGATAAGGTCAAAAGTGCAGGAAACATCAAAAGAGGAGAACAAGCCATCACACTGCAAAACAAAGTTGATGCAAAGCTTGATCCTTACCTTCCTGTAGATGTACATAGAAGATAACTAATGGGTGCACACAAAAAAATACCCTTTATCTATCCTCCACCCTGATTAAAAAATGAGCAGTATCATTGGAACAATTCCAAAGAATAAAAAAACCAGTGGCCCACATGATATGGATAGATATATTAAACCCGCCATCTGATTTGCTGATAGGGGCATACTAATTGCAAATAGTGAATGAGATGTCTTACTATATCTAAAATTTCATGCGCATGAGTGCAACAAGAGACATCATAACAACAAAAATTAGTGTCGTATTTTTCATCAAGATCCAATTGATGAGTTGGTATAAACAACCAATCATACATCGATAGTCAATACAAATAATAGACCACAAATTGTTCCCTAAACAATGGATCACAAACAAATCGTAAACAATAGATCATAAACAATGGATCATAAACAATGGATCATAAACAAATCATAGAAGAAGAAATGAAAAATGAAACAAAAAATATACAAAGAAAATTAGAAGGCCTACCTCGCTAGGTTGAATAAAATCGGAGACCCTCTTCGAATGTCGGACGAGATGTTCAGAGGCAGTTGAGTGGTGTGATTCGACCTTCGATTCACCGAGGAGGGTCGTCGATAGTGAGTGGCTTCTGTGGAAAGATCTATATCACGATGAGTTCGCAAATGGTTAAGGTTTTTAAAATAGTCCGGGACACTTTTATTAGCAATTATAACATAAGCACTGATAAAGACCTATCTTTATTAGTGATAAAAAAACACCGATAAAACCAATATTTATCAACACTAAAATTAGAGCGCTGATAAATATTCATTTTATCAGTGCTTTATTTAGCGTTGATAAATCATCATCTTTATCAGCATGGAAAAAGCACTGATGAAGATTCTTTTATCAGTGATTATTACTGAAGTGCCGTTAAAGGATTTATAATTATAAATATAAATGTATTTTTTTTAAAAATTTATAAATACTTAATAAATATATATGAATATCAATATAGTAAATATATTTATTATAATTTTATAATTATTTATTTCTAATTATAGAAATATTTTTTTGAAATATTATTTATATCATTATATATATTTATATAATTACACACATATATTTAACAAATATATATAAATATAAATATAGTAAATATATTCATTATTTAAGTAAATTTATTATAAATTTAATAATTATTTAAATATACATAATTATTTATTTATAATTATATAAATACTTTTAAAAAATATCTATTTATTTATAATTATAAATATATAATTTTATAAATATAGTGACTATACATTTATAAATATATTTATTTATAAATATTTTTTTAAAAATATTTTTTAACATTATTAATGAATATCTAATTTTGAGTGCATGTATATATGTTAAAAATGAGTGAAATTGAATAAATTAAGAATATAGGTATAATTTAAAAATATTGAAAAAATGGATAAGTTTTGTGTGTGCTCATATTGTATATAAAAATGCATTAATTACATATATGTGAAATCAATATAACACACATTTGATCTATATTAAACTGAAAAATCAAATGATATTCAATTATATGTCAAGTACTATGCAATTAGTCAATATTTTTAATTCATATTAATTTTTAATTTTATACCAATATTCAATAAATATATGACTATTTAATGTAAAGCGCATAAATATTTTGTAATATATAAATCATATTTATATACATTAATATATATATCTATATATTTAATATATACAATTTAATAACATTAATTATCATAATTATCTAATTAATAAAATGTTTAATATTTAATAATGTATAATCAATCAATTCATTTTTATCAATAATTCAATTAATAAAATTTGTAATAAACACATTTTTAATTTTTAATTTATTTAATTATTTCATTTTATCAGTGTTAAAAATGCGTCAATAAAATAAATATTTAACAACTCTAAGCATAAAGCGCTAAATAAGTGTACCCTTTATCAATGATAAAACTTAAGCACTGATAAAAGATATCATTTATCAGCACTAAAAATAAATCCCTGATAAAGGTTTCCTTTATCAGGGCTAAAATAAATGCGCTGATAAAAGGTTAAATGTATCAGTGATTTTTTTAGTGCTAATAAATATTCCATTTATCATCATTTTATTCTAGTACTGATAAATAACAGTACTATTAAAATCCATTTTTGTAGTAGTGTTACTCTGATATGAGGGTATAATCTCCCCACTATACCACCTTTAGACCCTCATTGCTAGTGAACAACCTCTAGATTACGAGGATGCGCACTTTAGTCCGTGTGGTGAACCAGATTGGGGAACCAGTTTAGCACCACTTGGGTCAGGACGTTATATTTATGCTTAAAAATATAGTTTTCTAAAACGGATTTTCTTTGTGTTTTACACACTTATTTAAAATTAGATTCCACCACTTATAGAAACTAAATATAATAAAATGGATTACATATTTGGAATAATCATAATTAATATAATTTAATAATGTCAACTTAATTTTTTAGTCATCATGAATAGTAAAAATAATAAAATTTTATTACCACGGTTAAGGTTAAAATGAGTTTATCAGGGGTTAAACTAAGATATAAGGGTATGAATGATACATAAAATCGACTAATTATTATTGGTTGAATATATTTCAGCCTCATATCATTCAAAATTCTAATTTATGGCTATTTGTATCTACTTTCATGTGAAAGTGACCTTATATTATTGAAATTTTTTAAGTAATTCCATGTGTATGCCTCCTCTCACTTATGAAAGGGAACCTCTTATCATCCATTTATTCACACATTTTGAGCTTTCCATCTTGACCAATACC
Organism: Viscum album; assembly: GCA_963277665.1. Taxonomy (NCBI): domain Eukaryota; kingdom Viridiplantae; phylum Streptophyta; class Magnoliopsida; order Santalales; family Viscaceae; genus Viscum; species Viscum album. The sequence goes on from OY728154.1 coordinate 56,113,315, forward strand.
TAATAAAAAACATTCATAGATTCCTTCCCTTTGACCCCTAATATTCTCTTAAGACTAATCTTTAAATTCCTAAGGTGTATGCCAAACACTACTAGAAATATGGCATTTAACAGTGTTGGCCTTTATCAGTGCTAGAAAAAAGCACTAATAAATCCCCCCTTTATAATCACTAAAACAGGCACTGATAACATGAACCTTTTATTAGTGTTTTTTAGAGCCAATAAAAGGTACCCTTTATCAATGTTTTTTTAGCATTGATAAAGGGTACCCTTTATCTGCACTCTATTTTTTAGTGCTAATAAAGAGACACTTTATAAGCGCTTTATTTTTAGCACTGATAAAAAATACCCTTTATTAGTGCTTTATTTTTAGCACCCATAAAGGAATCCTCTATCAGTGCTGATAAAAGTTCGAAAAAATCAAAATAAATAAATAAATAAATAAAAAATTGAGTTTATTAAAAAAAATTAAAAATTTTATTAATTAAATAATTATTGATAAATATAAATAAACTGACTATACTATATATAAATTATAAATACTAATAAATATCATATATTAAATATATAGATATATGTAAACTGAAAATTAAACAAGTGAAAATTAAAAAATAAGTAAATTGAGAAAAATATTAAACATTTTATTAATTAAATAATTATTAAAAATGTTAATAAATAGTATATATTAAATATATAGATATATATAAATGTTTATAAATATGATTTATATAATAAAAAATATTTATTCTTTTACATTAAATAGTAATATATTTAGTAAATAATTGTTTATAATTAAAAATTAATATGAATTAAAAATACTGACTAATTGCATCAAGTAATGGACACAATTGAATGTTGTTTGATTTTTCAATTTAACATAGATCAAACATGTGTTATATTGATTTTTCATACATATACACAATTAATGCACTTTTATATACAACACAGACACACAAATATTTACGCAATTAATTAAATCTTATACAGAAAATACAAATTATATTTATGTAATTTATTCAAATTTTAGTATTCATTTTAGAATTTCATTATAACATAACATGTTTAATATATTATGTTTTGAATCGGTAAATTTTATCTATTTATTTTTAATATTATTAATGTTAGGTATTATTTATTCATTTTTAATATGTAATATGTATTATTTTTTTTTTATTTTTTTGGGAATTTAATCATTTTTTATTATTTATTATATATATATATATTTACTATGTTTTAATATTTTCAATATGTATTCATCTTTATTTCAATATATATCCTTATTTTTTTTAATAATTTATATTTAATTAATAAAACTTATCTATTTTTTCAATATTGTTAAACTATACCCATTTTTAATTATTCAATTTCAATCATTTTTAACTTGCATGTACTTAAGATTAAATATTCATTAATAATGTTAAAAATATATTTTTAAATAAATATTTATAAATAATATATATTTATAAACTTATATTTACTATATTTATACATTTATAATTATAAATAAATAAATATTTTTAAAAAGTAATTATATAATTATAAATAAATAATTATATATATTCAAATAATTATAAAATTATGATAAATTTATTTAAATAATTAATATATTTACTATACTTATATATATATATAATTATATATATTTTTGAAAAGTATTTATATAATTATAAATAAATAATTATATAAATAAATAATTATAAAATTATAATAAATATATTTAAATAAAGAATATATTTACTATATATATATTTATTAAATAAATAAATAAATAAATATATAATTATATAAATATATTTTAATTTGTTATATTTATAATTATAATTATAAATCCTTTATCAATGCTAAAAAAATGCTAATAAAAGGGATATTTATCAGCACTTTTTTGGAAGCATTGATAAAAGTGTCCTGATTTGTTTTAAGAACCCTAACCATCACAAACTAGTTTGTGATATCTGAAGATCTCCGTAGAAGCTACCTGCTGCTAGCGCTCCTCATTATCGAATCCAAGCTCGAATCTAGGCTAGAATCAAGGTTCCAACTATTCCAAGGCTCAGATCCAAGGCTTGATCGATTCAAGGGTCGAACGAAGCCAAGGCTCAAATGAAATCTAGGTTTTTCAATATCTTTACTTTCCCTTAGTTATCCACCGAACCTTCTCAACCCACATCTATGTATCCCAACAACTCCAGTTGCACAATCCTATAATAAAACACCCCAAAATTCACTATTTTTTGGGTATATTGAAGTATCATCTTTCCCAATAGTATATGTATCTCCTTAGGAAAATATTGACACCGTGCGACTTGAAATATATCAAACCCAATGTTGGGTCATGTTTTTGTGAGGTATAATAGGCTCCCAATTCCTATATTCCATGATATCTACCTCTTTGCAATCATAAAGTTTTAAAAAATTCATCCATATAGTGGTCGGTGTTGTCATTGGTTTGGAGTATTCCATTGAAATCACTTGGGAACCTCTTTTTAATATTTTGATTGAGAAATTAATGTTCTATGATTTCCTTGATTCACCTATAAACTAAGGAAAATGTTTAACTCACTAGTCATAGACATCTTGATATCATACCTTATATGATCCACCAAAAAATTGCATTGTGCATTTTCCAATACTCAAATATTATGTCTTCGACATATATGAGTACCAACATCCTTTGATCATTATCCATATTGATGTAGAGGTTGTGATCAACTCTACCTTGCTAAAAACAAATATTTATTAGGTATTTATCCAACCTTAAATACCATTTCCTTAATAATTTCTTTATCTTATATAAGTAATTCTTTAACTGGCACACCTTTCTCTCATTTTTATCCATAATAAACCCATCCAGTTTCTCAATGTATACTCCCCCTCAAGAACTCCATTTAAGAACATATATTTGACATCCATTTGGTATAATTTTAACTACATTTTCACTGAAATAACCAAGAAACGTCAAATAGTTTCCAACTAGGCTATAAGGGTAAATTTATCATAAATACAAATTTCTTTGATCTAGGAATTCCTAGGCTATGGGAGTAAATTAATTTCCTCCGATGTTTCGTCATTAATTTAATCATTAATAGTATCCCCATTATAATTAGTAAAAAATATCTATCAATTTTATCTTTTCATCATAAAAACATCTCAAGCCACCCCTTTTAAGTCAGTATTTAATTGTCTCGTTATCTAATATGATCAATTTGTCACTACCACAAATCAATTTCATCTTTCAAACATAATTAACATAAATTTTTATCAACCCCAAATCAAAAAATGGTTTAGATAGTTTTCTATACCTTTGTAAAAATATATCTATCTTTGAAATGATAACCCACTCATTAACACTTCTTAAAAATCACTTCATTTATTTCATCACACATATAATAAACACTATGTATGTTTTATTTTAATCCATCTAAAAACAGACCATTCTTTAACATTGAATTTTTGTTCCACCGTTAGGAATCTCTAATTACCATCTATGTAATTCTCACAAATGGGAGGCATTACCCTTTTTAGAGAACATAATGGAGTATGATTATCATCCTCATCAGTTTCATCTCTCGAACATTTATTATTCCAATTTGTTGTTTGGGACTCATCCAACATCTCTATTATGTTGCTTGTACTACTCTGAGTAGTAGTTATCCTATGGATGAATACTTCTTAGATTAGTACAAGAAATATAGGTTCATGTCTATAGGAGATGGAGGATGAGTGAAAAACAACAAAATACAATGATAACTATTCAGAATATGGACCGATGAGGATAACAACTGTCTCTAAATTTCACCTTTGGATGAATTCGATTGTCCTTATAACAACCAAATTTTTTTTTGATCAGATGAAAATTCAATCAAGGATGACCCTTTCAATGGGAGATCACAATTAGTTCATGTTGGTCCCAATGTAGACAATGTATTGTAGGTTATAGGGGACCACAAATAGGGGATGTGGATTATCGATAGAGAAACCAAATACTTAAAACCTTTAAAAAATTATAGACAGTTCAATGAGAAGGTAAAAATGTTTTTCAATATATTATGTTTTTCCTCATAATATTATATGTTCTATACTGTATTAACATAATATAAATTAAATGTTTGACTACTCATTTAGAAAATGTATTCTTCACATGATGATGTTACTAGTCCCTCATAATAACAAACTATAACGAAGGAAAACTTTTAAGAAGATGTAAAGGTAATGTTACGATATAATTTCTCTATTTTACTAAAAAATTATATAATGAAACATTGATTTAATTTTCATTATTCCTTATAGATTTCATTTATTTTATAATATTTCTATCTATATTTCATTCCTTTGTACACAAAAAATTCCAAAAACTTCTTATCCCTTAAAACATTTTCACCCCTGTAGTGTTGCATTTTTCACTTTCCTTCAAGATCCCTCCACTACCTTTGTAGGTAGAGCAATGATGCTGCCTATAATCAATTACAGAGGTAATATTAATGTTTTCACAATAAAATCATTGTCTATATAATTAAACTATTGTTTTATACTTATGTTTAATTTATTTCTTTTTGGTATTACTCACATAAGATTTTTTTATTATATAGGTGGATTCTTTTGTTCAAGTTGGGATGGTTTATCCATTTTTCATGACTTTCAGAACCAAAACTTCCATAGACTTCTTATCTCTCAAAACCTATTCACCCCTACAGTGTTGGAATTTATCACTTTCCTTCAAGTTCCCTCCACTACTCAATTTAAAATGTAATATTGATGTTTTTATAGTAAAATCACTATCCATAGAATTAATTTATTATTTAATATTTATGTTTAATTTATTTATTTTTAGTATTACTCACATAAGAATTGTTTTATTATACAAGTATATTCTTTGTTTGATCCTGCAAATGAGATAATGACAATAAGGAAATACGTCAAGAATGCATACAACCACCATGAAAAGGTAAATTCCTACTACTTATTTAATTAATTTTGTCTTCATTTTTATCTGCTATTTGTAAGTTAATTTTATTATCATTTTTATCTAATACTTATTTAGTTTATTTCAATGATTTTTTGGGAAGTCATATTTTTATTTCAACTATCTACAAAAAGCCACAAAAGAGATAAAATATTCCTAACTACTAATGTTACCATGATTTCCATTGCCTTTATTTGTGGAACTGCCAACACTACATAATGAATTGATGTTCTTAGCTGAAAAACCTATCTTGTTGTTAAAATATATAAGATTAAAGGAAGATCATGTTCCCATTATAGTGACTTCTTATGATATAATGGGCATATGATCTTCCTCTTATCTTCTAGATTTCAACAATGAGAAAGGTTTTTCAACTATAAACATCGAGTCAATATGAAGTGTTGGTATTTCCAAAAATAAAGGCAATTGAAATCATGGTAAAATTTGTAGTTATGATTTTTTGAGACTTTGGGACGTTTAGGAATCATCCACACCTTAATCTGACACACAGTGTGTCCGGTATAACTCAAAGTGCTTTTTTTATATTTAAAATTGATATTAATTTTAGTAAAAAAGACAAGTGACATACTCAAAACCAAGAAATAATATTCTGATTGTTTTTATACTTTAATAAAATGATCCATAAGTCATTTTTGACATGTAGAAATCATCCTCAGATAAATACAATACACAATGTTCCTGGTATGACTCAAAGTATTCGTTATCTGTTTAAAATTGATATTTAAGTTCAAAAAGCATCACTCAATAAAAACTAACCAGACATGCTCAAATTTTCTTAATAATTCAATAAATTTATTCACAAACCATTTTTGATGTGTAAGAATCAGTATCATGTCAAACCGATACATGATGTGATCAGTAGAGTCAAAGTGTATGTTTCCAGTTTAAAATGACATTTTAGTAAAAAAGACAAGTGATGTAATCAAAACCAAGAAAACATATTCATATTATTTTTATACTTTAGTAAATTATCCATAAGTCATTTGGGACATTTAGGAATCATACGCACCTCAATCCGATGCACAGTGTGACCGATATGACTCTTAGTGCGTCTTTTTATTTAAAATTGACATCAATTTTAGTAAAAAGGAAAACTTCCCTACTCAAAACTTAAAAAATGCATTAATATTTTTTTTATACTTTAGGTAAATTATCCATAATTCATTTGTGATATAGAGGAATCAACCACACCTCAATTTGATACATGATGTTCCCATTATTACTCAATGTGTCCGTTATCAGTTTAAAATAAACATTTTAGTTCAAAAAAGTTTCATGCATTGAAAATAGAGAAAACATGCTTATATTATCTTTATAATTTGTGAAATTTATTCATAATTAATTTTTGACATGTAGTAATTGGTCTCATGTCAAACTAACACATGATATGACCGTTATGAGTCAAAGTGTATGTTTATAGTTTAAAATAACATTTTAGTAAAAAAGGAAAGTGACATACATAAAACTAATAAAACACATTCTTATTGTTTTTATACTTTATGAAAATGATCTATAATTAATTTTAGACTTATAATAATTACAAACACCTCAATCCAATGCACGGTCTGACCAGTATGACTCCAAGTGTGTCTTTTTATTTAAAATTGACATCAATTTTAGTAAAAAGGACAAATGACCTACCCAAAACTGAGAAAAAGAATTTATATTGTTTTTATACTTTAAGAAAACAATCCATAAGTCATTTGGGACATTTATAAATCATAATCACCTCAATATTATGCATGACATGACCAGTATGACTCAAAGTGTTCGTTATCAGTTTAAAAAAGACATTTTAGTTCAAAAAGTGTCACTCACTGAAAATCAAGAAAATGAGCTAGGATTTTCTTGATAATTTAGGAAGTTTATTCATAAATAATTTTTTATTTGTAGTAATTGGTCTCACATAAAACCAAAATAGTATGTGATCGATATGAGTCAAAGTGCGTGTTTCTAATTTTAAATGGAATTTTAGTAAAAAAGACAAGTGACGTACTTAAAACCAATAAAACACATTCAGATTGTTTTGATAATTTAAGAAAAATATCCATAAGCCATTTGAGATGTGTAGGAATTATCCCCAACCCAATTTTATGCACTATGTGATTTGTATAACTCTAATCACGTATTTTTATTTAAAATTGACATCACACTACTGGAAAAATACCCTATACCAACTGTTTGGAACCGTTGGTATAGGCCTCCAAACCGTTGGTATAGCCTATACCAATGGTTTTGAGAACCCTGGACAAGTAATCCGTGGGGATAGGTCTATACCAACGATTTTCAAAACCGTTGGTATAAGTAATATGAAAAATCTATACCAACGATTTCATAAAACCATTGGTATATGTATTTCAAAAAAGAAGCATTCGGTGGGTTTTGATCCCAGTACCTACAATTTATTATTGAAAGACCTAACCACTAACCTAAATTGACTTTTGTGAACATAATTTCATAAATATATATATGTATTATCATAATTATTTTAAATTTTGATTTATTTAATGTTCTCGGTAAGAATATTTCATAAAAAATACATGTACCTATACCAACGGTTTTGAGAATCGTTGGTATAGGTTCTTTGATTTTGGGACCTATACCAAAGGTTTTGGACAAACCGTTAGTATAGGGGGGACCTATACCAACGGTTTGTCCAAACTGTTTGTATAGGTCCATATAAGTGACCTATACCAACAGTTTTGGCCAAACCATTAGTATAGGTTCAAATTAGTTACCTATACCAATGGTTTTCCCAAAACCATTCGTATATATCATATTTCCAGTAGTGTCAATTTTAGTAAAAAAGAAAAATCACATACTCAAAACTGAGTAAAAGAATTCAGATTATTTCGATACTTTAGAAAAAATATCCAAAATTCATTTTTCACATTTATGAATCAACCACACCTTAATATGATGCACGGTGTGAAATGTATGAATCAAAGTGTCCGTTATCATTTTAAAAATGATATTTTAGTTAAAAAAGAATCACTCACTGAAAACTGAGAAAACATGATCAGAGTTTCTTGATAATGTAGGAAATCAATTGATCAATCATTTTTGACTTATAGGAATTGGTCTCATGTCAAACCGATACATGATGTGATTGGTATGAGTAAAAGTGCATGTTTTCAGTTTAAAATGAAATTTTAGTAAAAAAGATAAGTGACATACTCAAAATTTGAGAAAACACATTCAAATTGTTTTGAAACTTTATTAAAATGATCCATAAGTCATTTGAGATGTTTATGAATCAGCTGAATCTCAATCCAACACACGGTGTGGCTGAAATGACTCCAAGTGCATCTTTTTATTTAAAATTGACATCAATTTTAGTAAAAAGGACAACTGACCTAATCAAAACTGAGGAAAAGAACTTAGATTGTTTTTTTACTTTTGGAAAACAATCCAAAGGTCATTTGGTATGTGTAGGAATCATCTACACATAAATTCAATGGATGGTGTGACTGATATGAATCAATGTATCTATTATAAGTTTAAAATCGGCATTTTAGTTCAAAAAGCACCACTCATTGAAAACTAAGAAAACATGCTCAAATTGTATTGATAATTTAGTAAATCGATTCATAATTCATTTTTAACATATAGGAATTAGTCTCACATCAAAACGACACACTATGTGATCGATATGAGTCAAAGTGTGTGTTTCTAGTTTAAAATGACATTTTAGTAAAAAAGACAAGTGGCATACTCAAAACTGAGAAAACACATTAATTATTTTTAATAATTTAGGAAAATGATCCATAAGTCATTTGAGATGTGTAAGAATCAGCCTCACCTCAATTCAACACACAATGTGACTGGTATGACTCAAAGTGCGTCTTTTCAATATATAAATGTCATTTTAGTTTAAAACCCACATCACATCCCTAAAACCGAGCAAACAAGCCTAGATTGTTTTCTCATCATTATATATTATATTACTTAATTAATTTCCTTATTGTTTTTATATTATACCTATTTAGTTAATTTTCTTAGAGATAATTCTTGAATATGAACAATAAATGGTGTGACATGCAAGAATCAACCGTAACTCAATCTGATACATAGTGTTCCTGGCATGACTCAAAGTTTAGTTTAAAATTAACAATTTCTATTAATTTATTTTTTTTATATTATTTCTAATATAAAAATTTCTTTCTTATATATATTCATTTTTTTGATCAGGGGTTAGGATCAAAATACAAATGAATATTGATGTTTTTTGAATGTATGTAATAATTTGTACTTATGTAATTGTATAAACCAATGTTTGAAATGTATATAATATAGTGTTTTTTCTTTTGTTTGGGTTATTAAATTTATTTCATTTAAATTTTGTATTGGTACTTGATTTTTTTTATTTCATGGTATTTTTGGTGCTACGGTGTGCTATTACAGCACACTGTAACTTGCCCCTTTATCAGCAATTTTATAAGCACTGATAAAGGTAACATTTATCAGCACTTTTATAAGTTCCGATAAAGGTAACCGTTATCAACACTTTTAGAAGCACCGATAAAGGTCTACTTAATCAGTGTTAAATAAAAGTTCTAATAAAATACTAGGGATTTTAATCTTGTTTTGATAATTAGTGCTTCTCTAGTGCTGATAAAGTCCATTTTAGCCCTATTAAAGGCTTATTTTGTAGTAGTGAAAGGGGGTCTCTCAAATAAGGGGTATAAATCTTAACCAAATTATTCTTCCACCTTTTCTAAACCTACCATATCCATTAAAAAATTATTAATAAAGTATCATAAATATACTAAGATTTTATTATAAGTACTACACAACCATTTCCACCCTCTTCTCCATCAAATGAGTAGTGAAAGTATCGCTCGTGCATACATGTGAACTATCGACACCACGTAATAATGTGCTTCATTTTCCATCAATATCTATCATGGTTGGTTGTTATGATGGATTTAGTATATATATATATACATATATGATATTTATGATATAATAATGATTTTTTAAAGTCAAATAATTATTCATCTTTATTTTATTCCATCCATTGAAAAGTAAAAAACATCACTCATGTGTACGTACAAACTATTGTCTCCACGAAGCAATGCAATTAATTTTTCATCACCACTTTATATGAATGGAAATAAAAGTCTATATAATGATAAAATATTATAATTATAACATGATTAATATTCTGTAGATGATGGAACCATTATCAAAGTTCAAGGATCATAACCGATGAACCAAATATTTCATGAAAAACGAAACAATTAACACCTATAAACAAAAATTTTAATAAAGAATTATTAATAAATGGGTGTTGAAATATTATAAGTGGACCATATATGGTATTATAGGTATTAATATGTTTCTGGTATAAAAATATAATAATTTTTAATTTATTATACATGAGTTTAGAGTTCTTATAAAGAAAGTCAGGCTTAAGGTAAGGATTTTACGCCACAATATCGTTTTTACCGGGATTGTTTATGTTTAAATTTATGATGATGAAATTATATGATATATTTATTCAAAATTTTATTTATTTTATTAAAATATAGTTATTTATGTATATTACATATTTTTCTTTCATTTTTTTTCTTTAAGATTCAAGATACTGAAGTAATGTTTTTAAGGAAAGCTGACTTTATTTCTCTCTTTAGTTGAGAATGTTTTTCTTCAATATCCATATTATATTTAAAATATTTTAAATAATATTTTTACATCCAGAAATGTTTTTATAAATTCATTTTTATCCATGTTTTAATTTATATATATATTTAAAATAATCTTCTTATCATTTTTTGAACAAGGTACATTTGACTTTTTATCAAAAATGTGTAAGGAATATTTGTTTTAATATACACTGCATGAAAAAAATTTCTCACCATAATAGATTATATTTTATTTGAATCTTCCGTTAAAAGTTTCTATGGTTCTTTTAAATTCTTAATATTTTTTAATTTTTAGATTTTAAATAAGTGGTTTCAAAATGAAAATGGTATTTTCGTTAAGAAATATTCTAATAATATTTTAAAGGTATTTTCATCTATAAAAACATCATTTGATGTTTATTATTATTTACTATGGATATGATCCAATGTCACCATATTTATTCTTTCTCTATATGGTTATTCATTATAATGATGAAATGTTGATGAAACCCATTTTGTTTTTCATGGGTTATGCTATGACGAAATAATAAATGTTTTCATGATATTATGACATACATATTAATGGATTATGATTATTTAACAGGTGTATCCATTATATCCCTCCAATGAATTGGGTAAAGATTAATGTTTTATGAGATCATAGGGTACACGATAGGTTATCCCAAGCCCAAAATAGGAGAGTTTATCTCAATCCCAAAATAGGATACACATGAGGTTATCCCAAGGATGAAGCAGGTACATGGGTGGTTAGCCCAAACCTAACATGTGATGAATATCTTGGTGGGTAGTGAGAAAAGTATGAGATCCATGTGTAGCTCATCTGGGATCTTAAAACCCAAGATGTATAGGATATCAATTTATTCAATAATCTTGACTATATGTTCCCCAATTGGCACTGACTATATAAGCTTTCACATGAATAGTTCAATGGAGATCTCATATCTCTCTGATCTCACCTTCTATTTATAGTGATCCTTAAGGTGAGAAACAATTCTATACACATCCATATTCTCATATTTCTTTAGTAGTTCATTGGACATATATGATAACATGAAACATTGGACATCCATAGAATCATATACATTCTTAAAATAGATAGATACTTCTTCCTCATTAGCCTCTTTGAAAACGAACTTAGGAAGTGAGATTTCTAGCATGTAAAATTTCTGTTCATGGTGTAGTATAATGACCAAGCACCTATAACATTCCTGGAAATTCATGTTGGTGATAAGGTTATCCTTCTCAAGTATGGATCATAGTGATATTTTTTGATGTTGTTTGATTTTTAATTTCTACAAATTAAGAGGTGATAATTTGTATTTATTTTGATTATAAAATTAGATCAACAAATTTAAGATTAATTAAATTACATTAATCTCATACTATTTTTCAAAACCTTATAGCCCTCACCATTAGTTTTGAATTATCTAATCACTTAGATATTAGTGGAAAGGATCCATATTCCCTTATTATAACCCAAAATTGGGCTTGATAAGATATTTGAAAGTTTTTAGGTAGGAATAAATTTTCAACTACATTAACTCACAGTTCCTTGATCCATTGAGTGGAATCACAAATATTGAAATTTGGTTATAAAATATTTCATCCGCCTTTGCCTTTTAGTTAAAACAAATTCTTCTTGAGCAGTAAAACCTTGATGTAAACTAAGTTAAGTTAACCCAAAACTCAAACTTAAAATTTCCATGATAATTGAAATACCCCAACTTGGGTTGGCCAAGCACTTTGAACTATGAGTTCATTTCTAACTTAAGTAATTGAAAGCTATACCGAATTAATATTTTCATTGAGGGATTTTTATCCTTATGCATAAATACCATTTTTCCTTTTACATGCCTTATTAATATTAAATGTATTTTACTTAAATTATTAACCATGTCCGATAATACATTTATGCATAATGTAATTATATTTTATTACATATTGCATGCTTGTTAATTTATTTATTAGGTGATCACATAGAATTCACAAACATAATTAATTAAACATGAAACTAACAAAATAAAATATTAGTTTCATGATCATGAGATTCTCTAATGGTTAGATTATCTAGTGTATGATAGACTAACCCTCAACCCTAGGGGAAAACAAACCTTGAACTATAACTTGGTTCGTGTTAAAACATTCCACCTTTGATCCTATGTGTCACCTTGATTGGTTTAACCTTGACTTCTTATCTCAGACCGCATCCTCTCAACTGGGAGCTCCATAATTACATGAGATTTTACTCACACATAGGTTGGGGGATCCTTTAGATTAGATAAAATGAGTTTACATAAAATAAACCATGGTCACACATTCCCTTACATAATTAGGAGGAGGATATGACTTGCAGAGCATCAATAATAATTTAACCATAATAAATTAAAATAAACCAATCACATATAATGACTAATTTAATCTAATGATCATCCACAAATTCAACAACTAGGATACATTTTCAATATTATTTATCAATTAATTTGATTCATTATTTAATTAATATAATGTACCATGAATTAATCCAATTAATTTAATTTATCTTAATTCCATCCAACCATCCTTAACTCACCATCATTTATAATTTTAAACAAAATAAACTTCATTTAAAATTAATGAATACACAAGTTTAATTAGATAACACTATTGAAAGAAGACTATTATACAAAAATTTAAGAACACTACTAATAGTAGACTACACAACGTGTAGTATTTTACATGGCGTGTACTTGTCTTCTTCCCATGTCTGTAGCACGTGCCTTGGGGTATAAAGTTTTTCCTACCTACAGACAACCTTGAGGTACACGACATGTAGTCCAACATACATGGTGTGTGACCACATTTTTCATGGAATGTCAGTACCTATGTCATGTATCTGATATAAAACATGATTGGGACACCTTGCATACTCAACCATGAGATAATGTGGACTACACGTCATGTACAATGGTTACATGGCATGTAGTTCTTCATGCGATGTTCCAGTCTATCTGAATCTACACTGATAGAGAAATATATAGATGTGAAAATAAAAGTACATGGTGTGAATACTAAAAGTACATGTCGTTTATTCTAATTTTGTCTAGGAATAACCTCTAGCACCTCCAGATGGTATCCTTCAGATGATTCTTTATATTTAATCATTAATCAATTACTGGTTATGTTATCAAGAATGAAAAAAGGGAATATAAGACAATTTCAGATATTAAAATGAATTTATTTAAGTAAAAGATAACACAAAAAATGCAATCAGTTAATTAATAATAAATAATTATAAATTAAACATGTAACTACTCTGATACCACTTGTAGGTTGCAGGCGTAGTGGAGGTGTCCTTTGATGGTATAACTAACTCGACTTTTAGTCTTAAATCATGTGTAATTGTTACTTTACATGACCAACACATCATGTCCAATGAAAAAAATATATTATTTGACTAGATTAAAATTCCAAAACTAGAATGATATGGATCTTCACATGTAATTTATAATTAATTTATATGCAGATATAGAATTACCTCAACTCACAATTCTGTATTTGTTGATGATTTAGTGGAATAGATCCATTTGCACCATCATTGTGCTATACGATTCAAGTAAAAAATACCTCCATAAGTTATCCACATGTGCATCACAATATCTAAACAACATCTTAGAATCACCGGTGCTAGTACATCTGATCTTGATCACTTTCATTGTTTGCGGTTGACTACAATAGAATTATTCTCAAGAGAGAAAGCACTCTTGATGTTCTCTTATTAGATTGGGAGAGGATGGGAGGAGAGCACTCTAGATATCTTTATCTCTCTCTGGTATTGAGTGAGTCTCAATCTATCCATTTTGCACACCAATTATCATTTAGGAAAGTGATATAATTATATATTTATTATGGTGGGTTTAGGGTTGGAAAATTGCACACTAAACCCTTACCATTTTAATATTCTTATTTGAACTCATTTACATTAATAACAATAATAATAATATTATCCTCTTGACATGTGTAACACATTAAGAATATAAATAAATATAATTTATATTACTTCCAATTGGATCATTAAACACAATCCTCTTTCCCTCATCAACATTTACCAATCCTGTAATAATGACTATTTAATAAATAAATGTCATTGCATTATTTTATGATAAATATAGTAAATATTACATTTTCCAAACTTGAATACAAATATTTATTATTATTATTATTTAAGTCACTTATTATTTTGAATATATTGTGATTAAGTTATGGCGATCAACCAAAACTGAATAAATATTATTTATTCTAACTTGTTAAATTCAATATTATAATTTAATCAAGATTGTATATACACTTAGTGCGCGACTCTCTAAACATATTTCTTAGTGGAATTAGGTGTAACCTTATAAAGTCAAAGGTTAACATCTAGAAACACACCAAGAAATCCATATAGAAAGAATATTGCATCACAATGATGTCCAAACTCCTATAAACATTTACAATGTAATATAATATTTTTATCACAATATCTTAGATCAAGCAGGTTGGATGGTTCTACCATCAATCTATATGTTCGATGTATCTTTATTTGAATTTATGGAAATGAACCGACCCACCACTCACCATGGACATGAAGTTATGCAGGAATTTCCATTCCTATAAAAGGGCCCGAGATATCAACTTCTATCTTGGGACAGAAGGGATAAATCCTTTCTGTCATTATCCATTAATGTAATATCACTCGTGATGCACCCAACACATCCTACTTTGATGTGAGCATATTTTGCCATGGTTTTTGAAAATACATCAAAGTATGTGATTCATGACATCTATTAATTATAATATCAAATTATAATGATTAATTCAAATGTCCATAGTTAGGAATACACAATGACACATGAAAATTTAGATTTACTATCAACAGGTCTATTCTCATAACCTATTATCTTGGATATTACTAAGGGAGAACACCATGAGAAAGTTTCTCAATGTATTATGAGTCTCCTACTCTAATAGCCTATATCATCTATGTCTCTTCGGACAATATCATTCAGACATAGAACAAGGTTCAAGAATAATGTCATTGTACCTCTAGGTTCTCATCATAGTGGAGAACTATTATGACCTTTCAACACAACATATTTTTAAGGATATTATCATCTAAAAATACCATGAAAAATAACAATCATGATGTGATAAAAAAATTATTTAATAATAAAACATGTAATTAGGTACTAATAAAGTCTGTTCTAGGGCACTAAATCCAAAAAAAATTCCTCAAAGACAGTTTTGAGTCGAAAATGTTTTTTTAAGAAATAGAGTGGTGTGACATCGCTATAGAAATTGTTTTATGAAATATGTGCATAGTTTTATTGAAACATAATGATGATATATAACACATTGGGATACCTTGGGGTATGAGGAAAAACTAAATGTTGACAAAACTTAGTGGAGTAATCTATCACTAGGTTAGGTTCCCATGATTCCATGAATGATAGTGGGTATCCTTACTGGGGAATTGAGGTCCCCAAACTTTAGAGTTAACTTATTATGGATAGTATTTTTTTTTTCTTAGTTTTTTATACCCTTTTGTCATGGATTTTCTTTTTAGTGCTTTGTGGATGCATTATATTCTTATTTATTTGATATTCTTACTTTCCCACTTGTTATAGATTTTATGATTGAAACTTTTTTTATACATATGATTATTCCTCATGAATAAATGTTTTATCATATTGCTTTGTCTATTTGAATATGAAATGTTTTTGAAAAGAAAATAAAGATTTGGTTTTATATGGGAAATTGATTTCTTTGGGAAGTATTTTAGAAATCTATTTTATATAATAACTAATGGATGCATGTGAATAGAAATTGTATAATTTTTTAGTAGAATCCTACTGATCTTTAGTGATAAAACCCTACTTTTTTCCTTTTGGTGTTTGTAGAATTGATTCTAAAGGATAAAGGTAAATAGAAGAACATGATGTATAGGATGACTCTTATAGACCGTGTTTCCTTTTTGGTGGGTTAGGATGGTGGTGACATACGGTCACATAGTGATGGATCCCATGGTTTTCTTCAGGTTCCATGTTTATGGTCTTTCAATTTGTTTATCTAGAACTTATTATCTATATAGCGGATGTTACATTTATGGTTTGGTTGTTTTACATGATGTATTTTGGATATATTTCATTATAATATGATTGTTTCTATCTTATCATATGTCCATTGAGGGTGAAATCATTCCCATGTTTATTTATATAATACCCTAATGCTTGTCACTAGCCCATGGAAATAGGGAAGGCACTTTGGGCCTTATGGTTGGTTAATTTGGGTGACATTATGGGTTGACTTGTGTTGTTCTGTTACAGACTCAAAGTTCTATAAGAATGATTATGCATGACTGGACATAGGTTTTTTAAAGTTTTGAATAATAAATATAACATCACTGATAGAATATTTTTTTATAGTTACTGATGGTTGAACTCATGATTTATCTCTCCTTTGATCTTTTTGAAACTTCAAATAATGGTATTTGAGACTACCAACAAATGTATACAAAAAAGTTTCAAAAAATATTGTAAGTAAGGTGATTATAATCCTCAAATTGGACAAGGAGTCTACTTATATTAGATTAAAAAAGTACCCTTAATAGTCATCCCACATGAATAACATTAAGAAAGATAATGTAAAGAGAAAGAGAGGATATCTATTTTTTTTTCTGAATTCCATTCCAATTTTTCACCTTGTTTCACTTGTCCGAACAAAGGATTTGAGGCCCCCTTATATAGGATTAAAGGAATAATTTTCCTGATAAGATAACTCATGTTTCCAATGCAAGAACTAACATAAAGTATAAATCTTATATATAATTACACTCACAAAACAAAGCAAAAGTGACAAAACAAACAGAGAAGGAAAAGAAAAGGGGGAGCACACAACCATTAAAATATTTGGGGAGATGTAACCCCCCGAGATTTTATATGTATTTATTTTGAAATAAAACTATATATAAGGGTTTTAAATAATTCAAATCTATTTATTAATTCATAATAAATAATTACTTAGTTTTCATTAAAGTCATTTTATACTTCCAAAATATGCTTTCTTCAAAAATGGTATTTATTGCATTTTGTTCACGAACATTATAATTAATTTATACCATTTTTTTTATAAATTTTATTTGAGATAATGGATATAATTTTTGAAACAAATATATAAATATTATCTTAGGGTGGTTTTTTAGGATTTTTCTAAAAATATTTATTTTTCAGTGAATAGTGAAAATATCAATTTTTGTAAAACTGTCATTTATTTTCATTAAATAAAGTAATTTAAAAGTAACATTATTTTTTGAATTTAATACTAAATAAATATAAGTCTCATTTAATTTTAAATAATCTAATTAATTACATAGGAATAATCTTTATACTTAATTTTGGTGTAATTTTATTTTTGGGCTTAAAAATACATTTGTTTAAAAACTGTTTTTATACGCACAATGTGTTTTAATCTTAATAAATGAAATTAAACTCTATTGATTTATGTATTTAATGAAAGTTATAGAGTATATATTCAATAAATTATTTAAACATTCATTTTATGGTTTTTACAAGGCAAATAATGAATGTAAATTCAGTTTTATTGTAACGACCCATGTTTTTTTAGACGAGAAATTTGAGCATAAATTTGAAGTTTTGCTATCAAATACTTATATGGGGTAAAATGGTCATTTTTACCTATAATATGAATTTTTATAATTTTTATGACCACTATTTTGATCCGATAATATGTTTTTTACCCCAGGACAGGAGTTTGGTATAATTCCGAGCCGTTTGAATTTTCATGGAATAATTAATGTTTAATATTTATTTGATTAAATATTAATTTTTTACACATGATCATTTGGATATATATTTTTAATGGAGTTTAATATTGAGATTATTTCTTCACTATTTAGTTTATAATGGAGAGTTTTTCCTAGGTGGGTTATAAACTCAGGCCGGGCATCGAGGCCGGGCCGAGACCTCCTTTTCTTTTTCTTCCTTTTATTTTCCTTTTTCTTTTATTCTTTCTCCCTTTGGATTCTTGCATAACCCCCTATAGGATTACTTAATGAAATGATCTATATATAAAAGGGATAGGGATGGATAAAGGTATAGAGGGAAGAATGGTGGTTCTTCTTGGAGTTCAGGAGGATTCGGATCATCGAGCGATAGCCATGGATCACAAAAATGGGAAAAGCTTTGGTATATTTTTCCCAAAGGTATTATATTTTTATGTTTTGTAATAAATCCCCTTATATTTACTATTTTAAAGTTTTTAACCCCTTTTATCATTTCTTATTACCCCTAGAGGGTTGATCTATAACTTTTGGGGAGAAAAACAGGGTTTCGGGCTGATTTGAGGGGTTTTCCATTCAGAAATCCCAATCACACGACGTGTAGTTTAGAAACACACACTGTGCATTCTTCTTGCCCAGGGAAGATGATATTTTTAGAAGTACACACTATTTTTGGGGTATACAGACCATGTATGAGGGCTTGACCGTGTATCCGAGTACCTGGCTAGATAGCCCGTGTAAGGGCACATGGCCGTGTAGAATACATGGAGAGACCCTATGTGGGTCATACATTGTGTATAGGTACACATACAGATGAAGTACATGGTTAGGCCATTTGAGGTACATGGCTAGGTACCCCTTGTAGAGTTCACATTGTGCACCTATTTTACATGTCGTGTACATGGGCTTTGACACACCATTTATAGCTTAGGCACATGCCCAAGTGGGGATTTTGGAGTACACACCGTGTACTAGGGTATACATGTCGTGTACTACCCTCTTGCTACCTTTTGAGTTTTTTTGTATCTTATGCTAAGGAGTATAAATTGGATACATGAGTAGTACATTTTGAGAATATCTCTGCATAGATTATGATGGTGAAACCCTTAAGGTGATTTGAGGACTCCTAGGAGGCGTTTTGGGTGTTTTTTTTAACATAGAGGTTCTTACTCTCGTAATTAAATCTATATATCTGTTGAGAGTGAGAACCTTTGATCTGAAATGATCCATGTTCTATCTCTCTTGACATATGCTTTTTTAGTCCTTCCTTTGAGGGAGTATCCCTTGTGATATGTGCCCTTTTGGTCTATAAGGCCATGAGATCAGTTGTTTTTGAGGATCCCCTATAGGGTAAATCTGCTTACGTTTCGACCTAGAGGATCCCATATAGGATGCCTCTATCTTCTAACTTCTTCCCAGGGTCCCCTACGGGATTCCTTAATGTATATAATGACTTTCAGAATCCCTTATAGGATCCCTCTACCTGTATAATCTTTCCAAGGACCTAGTGTAGGATACCTCTGTCTATGAATACCATTTGAGGATCCCATGTAGGATCAATCCCTTTACCTATTATTGAGGGTCCCATGTAGGATGTCTTTTACTATGCACCGTTCTAAGGATCCCATGTAGGATGCCTCTGTTTACTTATCTCTAGAGGACCCCACATAAGATTACTATTGTTACCTTCAATATCGATGATCCCAAGTAGGATGTATCTCTTGTGTTATGACTAAAGGGACCCAATGGGTTCCCCAGTGTTTGACTAAACTTGATCTAGTATGCCGGGTTTGGGTAGAGATGGTAGCATGTGTCACCTTAGAACCCATACCGAAATTATAAGCCTATGAGGCTGTGTCAGTAGTGGTGGGTTTAGGTGTTTTTACACCCTCACTATTTTGTTTATAATTTTCACTTGGTTACTGTTGATGTAGTGATGAGTGTCAAAGGTGCTTCCTAGTTCTCAACCGGTGGGTTTTATGCGACATGATCTTATTAGGATTCCCAGAATACTTCATGGGGTATAGATCCTGAGCCTTTTTATTTGTTTGTTTTATTATTTTAAATGTCATACGTACTTCCTAGAATCTCTCCTTGAGTGATACTTGGATTCCCATGTAGGAATTCCTTGGATAGACTCATAGGCTAGAATGGTTTATATACTCCTTAAGCAATACTTGGGTTCCTTTTTATGGAATATCTTATATGGTCTCAAAGGTCATGTGAATTGTGTTATTCCTTGAGTAATTCTTGGGTTTACTTATATAGAACACTTTATATGGAATCAATAAGCTATTATTTATACCATTCTTCAATGATACCTAGGTTTCCTTATAGGATACTAGGGATGGGACTATAGGGGCATGGGTTCATATCAAGACTTGAGCGATACCTAGGATCCTTGTAGGAATTCCTTGGATGGGCTCATAGAATGATTTATGTTATATATGCCTTGGGTGATACTTGGATTCCCATGTAGGAATTCCTTGTACGGTCTCATAGGGAAGATGAATTATATACACCTTGGGTGATACTTGGATTCCCATGTAGTAATTCCTTAGACAGACTCATAGGGTGAGTTTTTTATGATACACCTCGAGTAATACTTGGATTTCCATGTAGGAATTACTCAGACTGACTCATAGGGTGAGTTATATATATATTCCTTGAGTGATACATAGATTCCCATGTAATAATTCCTTGTATGGACTCATAGGGAGGGTTATTTATATACGCCTTGAGTGATACTTGTATTCCCATGTAATAATTCCTTGGATGGACTCATAGGATGAGTTGTATATTATGCCAGGAGTGATATGTGGATTCCCTTGTAGGAATTACTTTGGTAGACTCATATATAAAATGAAATTACTTTGATTCTTGTTTACCATTATACATGGATTCCTTGGTTTCATACCTCAGGTCACAATTTATTTATATAAAGTAAAGTTCCATCTACAGGATTGTTCATTGGTACACGAAATCCTTTATTATAATGATTGTAGGTGAGTGAGGGTGAACTCAGGGTTAGAAAACGTATCTCCCTATGGTGGAATAGATTTCTTTGAGACATTCTAGTATTAGACAAAGCTGGTATCATTAATTGGGATTAAAAACCCAAGGACTGACTTAATTATACACAGCTTGAATGGTATGACATCCAAGTCAATTCCCTTATAGAGACATGGTTTTTTCCTTGCAATAATTTTAAATATTTCTATATATATTTTCAGAGTCAGGCACTGAGATGATATGAAATTATAAGGCTCAGTGTTCCCGAAATTAATTTTATATAAATATAAAAAATATTTTATATTACACGTGTGTAATTTCTTAATGAAAATGAGATAACTCTTAAAAGGGAATTCAGATCAAAAATATGATACCACAGTTGGGTAAAGAATGTGATGTTTACCCTAGGTGTGACCTAAAATAGGTTGGAGTATGGTGTTCAGATATATCATCCCCTATAGGTACATTAAGTGGATTAATTAATTATTTAAATTAATTAATAAATTCACTTAACCTAACAGATTTCCTATAAATATATCATTATAGATAATTTCCTAGGGTCATCCTCATAACCCTGAGATTGTCAAGAGCTTCTTCCTCCTCTCCTTCCATTGCTGAATCACATTCGATAACAGCGAAACTCTGGATTGGAGAATATCAGAGAGTAGCGAATGCAACGACTTCCTCCATTCATTGATGGGCGTGTTCTTTGAAAAAAATGATCCAATCTCTAGGTAGGACTCACCAATTTCTGTATTACACCTTTTTTTATTAAACTGATTGAGCATATCAATATTCTTCTTTGATCTACGCCAATTGTGGACTGAACATGTGCTCGTGTACCTGTTTTTTAAATAATATTTGATTTATCTAACCCTGAATATACCCGTTCTTTATCGTTGGACAAGAAAACTTGACAATTATCTATAATTTTTTTTCTTGTGTATTCATCCTTCAATTTCTTCACGTTCTTCATCGGTAGGACCCACGGTCCAGTTCGACATTACCGGGTGGTACTGAGCCTGATCAGACCCCCAGAATCATGAAGAAACAATGTACAAGGGACAAATCGATGAACCCAAGGTAGATATAGTTTGTTTGTGGATTATGGGAGATATTTTAAATGATTAGAGGTTGAATCATCATCGATAGAAGAAACCGGGGTGTGCTGTGCATATGAAGAAACCCCATAGATCAATGAAATCATATTTTCGGCCATCAGATGGCTAGAAATGACAAACGACAACTAGATCTTCCATTTTAAGAAAAAAAGTCATATATGAAGGAATAAGGTTAGATCTGGTACGCGGAAAGTGGATTTGGATTTCTGAAAAAAATCCCAACTACATGCCGTGTAATTCGAAGAACACATGGCATGTCGGGTCCTGGCTATGATGGCTTGGGTTTTTGAAAAATTATAAGGATTACATGACATATAGCCCTTTTACAATCCATATACCGCATCCCTAAGTGGACGATCCATTTGGGAAATCACATGAGAATGACCCCTTGTGGGAGTACATAACCAAGCGCACAACTGTATACGTAAGTACACAGACACAGGGTAAAGTACATAGAAATGGGATGGATGCACAGATACGACCAAGCACATCGGTGGGACCCCGAGTGGCATGGGCATGCCATGTATATCCCCCATATTCCATGTATCCCTACACAATTGGTGATACATGTACCTCCAGGGACATGACCAGGTGATGGAGTAGGACCACATGCCATGTGGGTCCCCTCAAATGTCGTGTACACATTAAATAATTTTGAGGAAACTTCAATATTCCATATCTACTTTATTTGAAATCATATTTTGGCCCGGTGTGTTTTTCCATGTAGAACTTCATGGTGACCTTTGTTGTGGATTTTAGGATATTATTTGTAATGTGTTGGGTATGAAACTTATTTAGATAATGCTCGATGAAGATAATAACAAATAAGAGTATCACCAGAGCCACTAGAGTAGAACCCACCATCATCTCGGGTGTGGGTCATCTATTTACCAAGTGGAACCCCTATCAGATAGGGCATGAGTTCTCGATGACAAGAGTAGAACCCCCTATCACTCCAGGGTGTGGGTCCTCGACCTATATAGTGTAACACTCCATCATCTTGGGTGTGGGTCCTCTACCCACTGAGTGGAACCTCTTATTAGATAAGTTGAAGGTCCTCAATGACTAGAGTGGAACCCCCTATCACACCAGGGTGCAAGTTCTTGACCTATAGAGTGGAACCACCCATCATCTTGGGCATGGTTCATCTACCTACCGAGTGGAACCCCCTATCAAATAGGGTACGGGTCCTCATGACACTAGAGTGTAACCCCCCATCAGTTTGGGTGTGGGTCCTTGTGACACTAGAGTGGAACCCCCTATGTTTGGATGAGGTTACTCTTTTTATTTCTTTGGGTTGAGTTGCATTCTGTTTACTATCTACTATCTTTATATCCCTATTGTATCTCTTACTTCCCTCCTTCAAATTTCAGGGAATCCTACTAAGTATGTATACAATCACCCCTGCATGGGATTTCCCACACATGTCATGTCTTATGTAGACGAAGGACGGGTCAACAGTGACTATAGAGGAGCTTAGGGATACTTGGTACTTTGGACTACGTATGGTGGTCACAACTTGAAGATTAGGAGCTGGGCTCTCTTAGTATTTTACTTTCCATTTTTTTTAAAGTTGGGGCATCTTTTTGGTTGGGTGTGTATTTTCTCCTTTAATTTTTAGTCTGCACTGTTTTAACCACGTACACCCTAGAGGTTTTACATTCTTGGTTTAATTATAGCTATTGCATCTTTTTACTTCTTTTCCCACTTCACTTCTATATTGATATGGTTGTGTGTGTCAGTATAGGTTTCTAGTTAAAGGCCTCCCTGTGTTAGTTTTTCCTTTGACACTGGTCACCATACCCTAGCCTATAGAGGTGGGTTTGGGGTAGTTGTAGCTCGAGCCCCAGTCAAGGTTGGGTCATGAAATCCCTTTTCAATGGTTGTCTAATTGATCGGGATTACATAACCAAGGACCGAATTCTGTTGATTTATGTTATTTTTTTCACCTTACTCATGTATATTCATATTTATGTATATATATATTTTAGAATATATATATAAATATAAATATAAATATAAATATAAATATACATGATGTCACATTGCCCAGTTGACTGGGATTACAGACGCAGGGATCAACAATGGTTTCACGTTATTTGTTTTATTTATCTTTCCAGTTGTGTCTCGACTAGGATGATCATATTATATGAGCATGAACTTATGGTATCATATTTATTGGTTCATTATTGGGGTGGCCAAATGATATTATTTATCACCCTTATACATGAACCTCTGTGTGCATGTGGACCTTATTCCTACCTTTTAGGTCAATAACATATTTTATAGTGGAGAGGGCTAAGGCCCAGGGTTGAATGATTGAGCAGAACCATTCATGTGGATTCATATGATCATGCTGGAGTAGCTCTATAGTGTCTTGGAGACCAGTTATGTGGTCTAGCTAAGAGTTATTAGTAGAGCTTTGTACTTTTATTTTAAATTATTTTATGTACTTCTATATGTATGGTCGACCCAGTGGGAGATCATTATTGTATACATGACATGGTTGTTCGGGATTTTGTAACATTTCATTTATTATTACCACATGCTTTTCTTTTAGTTTATTTACTACTTTCTCACTCTATTTTATTTAATTCTTGGATTATATCTAGTTATTTCCATTGTGGTTACTCTGATATAAGGGTATAGTCTCCCCACTGTACCACATTCAGACCCTTGGTGCTAGTCAACAGTCTTTAACATACGGGGAGGCACACTTAAGGCCTTATGGTGAACCATATTAGGGAACCAATTTAGTGGAACATAGGTTGGGACATTACAAATTAGTATCATAGGTGTTTCTTTCCTTTTGATTTACTATTTTGGATATGTTGGAGAAGTATATTAGGAATGTGTCAGAACCTATGATCAATATCGAACTGGCATATCGAGAACACTTGTTACTGTAAGAACTCCTCATTTCCAGGGATATGGGATTGTTGTTTTGATCTATGATGTTATAGTTGTATATTATTTTTGATTTTAAATAAACACATGCTGTGTGTATGTTTTTATTTATTATATATTTATAGATTTTAGACCATTTAAAAGAGGCTAGTGATGGATTTTAACTCTTGATTGACATAGTCAAGAGGTGTATCATGCATCATATTTGGCACATATAATTCACATGTTATAGGTCTTCTAGTGTGTAATTTTAATAATTACTAAGGCCGATTTTTTAAAGTTTCAACAAAAACCTAAATGGTGTTTCCCGTATTGTTTTTTGGTGGAATTCTACTCAACTGGGATGACTAGCATATATATTTCCTTATGATGGTAGGATATGTAGATATATGTAAAGATGTTTGATGGTGATGCTGATGAATCTGTTCCCATGCACGAGAGGTGTAACGACCCTAGTAGGTCTATAGGGAACATGATTCCCAAACATTGGACCCCTTATGGGGTGTTGTTTTCTCAGGTTCAGTTATTTAAAGTGTTAGTAACAAACTATACATTGTTTTCCTGCATAACTTAGAATGTCATTATACTTAACTAATCTTTATTATAGTTATCTAGATGGGTAACTTTGTACTATTTTGATATATACCTAAACATTTTTGGTGAACTAGACCTTGAGGGGGTGTTACCGTATACAGCTGCCTAGTGAGTGTCAGTTCGTCACATTTTCTACATTGATATCATGATACTGCAAGGGACATTCTCTTATAAGGATGATCACTAAGAATCAAGGCCCTAGTAGGCCTATGTTGATAGTTTTTTACCCTCATATTTTAGTTTTATATTTACCTTCATTATATAGGTTTGATATTACTGGCTAGGTGGTTAGACCTTGTGACCTAGTTGTGAGACTTGATCAGTAGGGCTAGGTGGGAGACCTAGAAGCCCTTAGTTTTAACTTAAATCATTTTAGG
Organism: Viscum album; assembly: GCA_963277665.1. NCBI lineage: Eukaryota > Viridiplantae > Streptophyta > Magnoliopsida > Santalales > Viscaceae > Viscum > Viscum album. Next base: position 56,139,767 of record OY728154.1, read on the forward strand.
TCAATGTTCATTTTGATAAAGGGAAACCTGTGAGTGAGGTTAAACTGAGTTTATGGATTCCTTTTTTAGAATGGATCTAGGTTATACAGTCGTTTGAGATAGATTCATGGTTAGTTATCAGGTTTTGCGATATGGGGTTCCCTTTTAGTGACATAAGTTTATGAATGCCTTTAGTTTCTGAGAAAGCACTTAGGGTGATTTTTTTAGAGATTGGATTTGGTATGGAGGACTGTTTGAGTGCCTGGATCTATTGACTAGTGTTTCCATTATTTATAATATAGTAAGAGTGCAGGTAGATTATCATGAATGGAATGATGTTGGGTGATGGGCGATCATGGAATAAATTGTGGCATGGGTAAGGTTCTTGATTTTGAAGAGGTTCTAAGAGAGATTCTGGATTAATGATATTGACATGTCATATTGCATGGTCAGATTAGCCTTTTGATGGAAGACCCACCATTTCATGAGTTGAGTGATAAATGTATACGTTGGTTGTGTGTGGTACCATTTAAATATTAAATCAGTGGGTGGTCATTTGTGAGTCAAGGACTGATAGTTTAAAGTAATATTGTGGTCATGGTTGCCCAAGAGTATTGGTCAAAAGATGAATGTCCCTCTATGGTAGAGGATACATTGAAAATGAATTGGTTACTTCAAGACGGTTGACCCGTGTTTGGACCATGACACATATTGTCGGGAGACATGGCATTAGGATTTGGTAAAAGGAAAGTGAAACCTATTTGATTTGAGTGCGGATCAAGAGAGATACACATGCATTTTGATGGAATATTAGTGTACTCCTTGTTAGAGATGACCATTATCTATCTTGATATCATCTCGAGTACACTAAGATAACATCAAATCTATGATGAGATTCTTTTCCTTTAAATATATTTCCTAGTTTGATGATAGAACCTATTGAGGTTACACTCAAGGAGTGGTATAAGGTATGACTTATGGTTGGGAGTGAACCATTGGCCTTTTAGGGGTTGTGACCCTCTTGTTTAGTTGAATTCGGTGATGGAATGATCATGGGATTATGATCTTGATATTCAGTAGTTTAGGTGATGATAAGGATGATCCTATGGTGGGGAGTACTAGATTGGTCATAGTTGAACATATCCTGTGTATGAGATAATTGTGGATGTAATGGGAATGGTTTTTGGACTGTCGAGATAACATTTTTTTACATATTCTCAGGATGAGAGCATGGATGGTAGTTTTTCCACTAAGGATTCTCAGGGATGATAAGGTTTATGGTGGGGAGTTTGTAATGACCCATATTTTTATGGACTTTAAATTTGATCATAAATTTGTTTTTTTCCCATCAGATTCTTGTAAGGGGTAAAATGATCATTTTACCCTAGTATATGACTTCAAATAATTTTTATTACTACTTTATTAGTCTTGGAATAGGGTTTTTACCCTAGGAAAATAGTTTGGTGGAATTCTGAATTGTTCAATTTTTTGTGGAACAATTAATGTTTAATATTTAATTAATTAAATATTAATTTATTTATACACATTTTTTTGGCTATATATTTTGAACATAGAATCAGATTGAGATTCCATATTCACCATTTAGTTCATAGTAGAGAGTTTTTCCTAGGTGGAGAATAAACTTAGGTTTTGCATTGGGGCTAGACCCGTGACCATTTTCTTTTTCTTTTTCTTCCTTTTATTTTCCTTTTTCTTTTCTTCTTTCTGTATTTGTATTCTCACATATGCCCCCCTATGGGATTATTTCATCTCATGACCGAGATAGAAAAGGGAGCGTGAGAGATAAAGAGAGATAGATAATAAGAGAGGTGTCACCATGGAGCTTGGGAGGTGCCATATCGTCGTGCGATAACCATGGATCACAGAAACGGGTGAAGCTTCAGTAGATTATGCCCAAAGGTAGACCATTTTTAAGTTTTTATTTAAATCCACATAGATTTACCATTTTTAGTTTTTAACCCTTTTTATCATTACATAGGACCCATATAGGTTCGATCTATATATTTTTTGGAGAAAAATAGGGCTTCAGACCGATGTGAGGGGTTTCTCATTCACAAATCCCGGTCACATGATGTGTAGTTTAGGAACACACACCATGTGTTATTCATATTTGGAGAAGATTATATTTTTAGAATTACATGATATTTATGGGGTATATACATCATTTATGGGGACTCAGACGTATAATAGAGGACCTAGCCAAACAACCTGTGTAGGGGCACATGGCCTTATAGGGTACACAACCAGACCCCGTGTGGGTCGCATACTATATAGAGGTACACGACCAGATGAAGTACATGGCTAGGACCTATGAGGTACATGGGTAGGTACCCCATATAGGGTCCATGCCATGTACACGTTTTATATTCTATGAACATGGGATTTGACATGCCATGTTCGGATGAGGTACACTCCTATGTGAGGATTTGGGAGTACACGCCATATACTAGGGTATACACATTGTGTACTGCACTGTTGTTATCCTTTGAGGGGTTTTCCATATATTTACACCCAATAGTCATAATTGGACACATTATTAGTCCATTTTTATTATATTTCCACGTAGATCATGATGGTGAAACCCTTGATGTTAATTGAGGACTCATAGAAGGAGTTTTAGGAATTTCCTTAAATGGCGTGGTCCTTCCTCCAATATTCAAATCCAACTATCTCCTGAGAGTGAGACCCTTTGATCTGATGTGATCCATGAGTTATATATCTTGATAGTTTATTTAGTATCTCTTCCTTTGAGGATGTATCCATTGTGAGATTTTTTCCTTATGGACTTTGAGTCCATGAGATTAGTTGTTTATGAGGATCCCTTCTAGGATGCCTCTACTTACGTTTTGACCTAGAGGATCCCAGGCAGGATACCTCCATCTTATCAATTCTTCCAAGGGTCCCATGTGGGATGCCTTCATATATATATTGACTTTTTGAATCCCTTATAGGATCCCTATACCTGTCTACTCTTTCCAAGGACCACATATAGGATGCCTCTGACTACGTATACTATTTGAGGATCCCATGTAGGATTCCTCCCTATACCTGTTATTTAATGTCCCATGTAGGATGTATTTTCCTATGTACCATTATGAGGACCCCATGTAGGATGCCCCTGTTTACTTTCATTAGAGGATCCCATGTAGGCATCCTCTTGTTATCTTCACTAGTGAGGATCCCAAGTAGGATGCCTCTCTTATGTTATGACTTAAGGGACCTACTGGGTGCCCTAGTGTTTTACTGACCCTGAGCTAGTATGTCAGGTTTGGGTAGATATGGTAGTGGGTGTCACCTTAGAACCCATACCAAACTTACAAGCCTTTGAGGTTGTGTTATTAGTGGTGGGATTAGGCGTTCAACCACCCTCACTCTTTTGTTTATTATTTTCTATTGGTTACTATTAATGCAACGATGAACAATATAGGTGCTTCCTAGTTATTGGATGATGGGCCTGATATGATGTGATCTTATTGGGATGCCTAGAAGTACTTCCTAGGGTCCAACTCCTAATCCTTTTTATTTGTTTGTTTTATTATTTTAAATGAGAGATATAATTCCTAGAATCCTACCTTGATTAATACTTATATTCCTATGTAGGAATTAATTGGATGGAATCATAGGTTAGAATTATTTATATATGCCTTGAGAAATACTTGGGTTCCTTTTTATGGAATTAATTATATGATATCATAGCTCATGTTAATTTTTTTATGCCTTAAGTGATACTTGGGTCTCCTTATGTGGAACACCTTGGATAGAATCGGTAGGATATTATTTATACCATGCCTTAATGATACCTAGGTTCCCTTGTAGGATACCAGGGATGGGCCTGTAGGGGCATGGGTTTGTATCACAACTTGAGAGATACTTGTTTTCCTTGTAGTAATTCCTTTCATGGGATCATAGGCTGATTGGTATTATATATAACTTGAGTGATACTTGGATTCCCATGTAGGAATTCCTTGTACAGATTAAGAGGGAAGATGAATTATATATTCCTTGGTTGATACTTGGATTATTATATAGGAATTCCTTGGATGGAATCATAGGGTGAGTTGTTTATGATACACCTTGGGTGATACTTGGATTACCATTTAGAAATTTCATGGATTTACTCATAGAAAAATTTGTTTATATATGAATTGATTGATACTTGGATTCCCATGTAGGAATTCCTTGGATCGAATCATAGGGTGAGTTATTTATATAAATCTTTAGTGATACTTGTATTCTCATGTAGGAATTCCTTGGAAAGACTCATAGGGTGAGTTGTTTATATTATGTAAGGAGTGATACTTGGTTTCCCTTATAGGAATTCCTTGGAAGAAATCATATGAAAAATGAAATTAATTTAATTCTTGTTTATCATTATGCATGAATTCCATGGTTTAATACTTTAGGTCATGATTTATTTGTATAAAGTAAATTTCCATCTACTGGATTTTCCATCAGTACACGACATCCTTCATTATGGTGATTGTAGGTGAGTCCGGGTGAACCTAGGGCTAGGACATGCATCCCCCTGTGGTAATGTAGCTTGATCAGAGTCATTCTAGTGTTGGATGAAGCAGGTATCATTGATTGGTATTATATACCCATGTATTAACTTAATTATACATGGCTTGAGTGGTATGACATCCATCTTAATGCTATTTTCACAGGATGTCCAATTGATTAGGATTACAGACCCAAAGATCGAATGATGTTGATTTATGTTATTTATTTCACCTTACTCATGTATATTAATATTTATGTATATGTATATATATTTATGGGATTATATATATTCACATATAAATATAAATATACACATATAAATATCAATATACATGATGGAACATTTCCCAGTTGATCGGGATTCTGGACCCAAGGATCGACTGTAGTTCCACATTATTTGTTTTATTTATCTTTCTAGTTGTGTATCAGATTGGATGAGCATATTCCATGATCATGCACTTATGAAAACATATATATATATATATATATATATATATATAGTTTCATCATTGGGATGAATTACTAATATTAGTTCTCACCCATGTACGCGCACCTTAGTGTGCATACTAAACTTATGTCTGCTTTTCAAGTTGAGCATAAATTACATGGTGGATAGGGATGAGGACTAGGGTTGCATGATCGAGTAGAGACACTTTTGTGGATTTTTATAATTAGGTTGGAGCAGCTTGGAAGTGTCTTAGAGACCGGGTATTTGGTCTGGCTCGGAGTTAATGATGGAGTCTTGTACTTTTATTTGAGCTTCTTTTATGTACTCCTATATTTATGGTCAAACTGGTGGACGATCAATGTTGTATATATGACATGGATGTTTAGGATTTTATAATATTTCATTTATTATTACAACATTCTTCTCTTTCATTTTATTTAATTCTTTCTCACTTTTTTTATTTACTTCTTGGATAATATCTAGTTATTTTCGCTGTGGTTACTCTAATATGAGAGTATAGTCTCCCCACTATACCACCTTTAGACCCTCGCTACTAGTTAGTAGACTCTGGAGTATGGGGATGTGCGATTGGGTCCTTGTGGTGAACTATCTTGGGGAACCAGTTTAGTGGCACCCAGGTCAAGACGCTACAGTTATGCTTGAAAATAAAATTTTCTAAAATGGGTTTTTTGTTGTGTTTTACGCACTTATTTAAAATTAGATTCTTCCACTTATAGAAAATGAATATAATAAAACAGATTTAATATTTGGAATAATCATAATTAATATAATTTAACAATGTAAACTTAATTTTTTTATTCACCACGAATAGTAAAGACAATAAAATTTTGTTACCACGGTTAAGGTTAAAATGAGTTTATCAGGGGTTAAACTAAGATATAAGGGTATAAATGAGATATAAACTTGTCTAATTATTATTGGTTGAAGATATTTCAGCCTAATATCATCATAAATTCTTATTAATGTCTATTTTTAGACATTTTCATGTGAATGTGACCTTATATTTTTGAAAATTTTTAAGTAATTCCACGCGTATGCCTCCCCTACCTTATGAAAGGGCACCTCTTATCCTCCTTTATTTACATAATTTGAGCATTATATATCAGAAAATACCTACCCAAAAACATTCATAGATCACTTCAATTTTATCCCCTAGTATTTTCCTAATATGAATCTTTGAATTCCTAAGGTGTAAGCCAAAGGGGGTCTCTCAAAGAAGTAGTATAAATCTTAACCAAGCACTTTTAATTTTATTTCTTCTACCACATTCTCTAAACCTGTTGTATACATTAAAAAAATGATAAATAAAGTATCATAAATATACCTATATATTATTATGATTATGAAACAACCATTTCCCACCTCTTCTACATAAAATGAGTAGTGAAAGTATCGCTCGTGCGTACTTGTGGACTATCGACACATGTAGCGATATGCTTCATTTTCCATTACCATCTCTCATGGTTGGTTATTATGATAGATTTAGTATATATATATATATATGATATTTATGATATAATAATTATTTTTAAAGGTGAATAATTATTCAACTTTATTTCATTCCATCCATTGAAAAGTGAAAAACATCACCCTTGTGTACATACAAACTATTGTCTCCATGAAGCAATACAATTCATTTTTCATCACCAATTTATATGAATGGATATAAAATTATATATAATGATAAAATATTATAATTATAACATGATTAATATTCTAGAGATGATGGAACTGTGATAAAAGTTCAAGTACCATAACCGATGAACCAAAACTTTCATGAAAAATGAACAATTAACACATAGAAACAATGATTTTAATAAAAAATTATTAATTAATGGGTGTTGAAATATTATAAGTGGAATATATATGGTATTATAGGTATTAATATGGTTCTACTATAAAAAGATAATAATTTTTAATTTATTATATATGAGGTTATAGTTCATACAAAGAAAGTCTGGCTTGAGGTAAGGATTTTACGCTACAATCTCATTTTTACCGGGATTGTTTATGTTTAAATTTATGATGATGAAATAATATGATATATTTATTCCAAATATTATTTATTTTATTATAATCTAGTTATTTCTGTGTATTATATTTTTTAATTTTATTTTTTTCTCTTTAAGCACTCAAAATACCAAAAAAACATTTTTAAGGAAAACTGACTTTATTTCTATCTTCGGTCGAGAAAATTTTTCTTCAATATACATATTATATTTAAAATGTTTTAAAGAATATTTTTCCATACAAAAATATTTTTATAAAGTCATTTTTATTCATTTTTAAATTTATATAGTTTTTTTAAAAGGAATATTCTTGTTGTTTTTCAAACAAGGTACTTTTGACTTTTTACCGAAAATGTGTAAGGAATATTTGTTTTAACGCAAATTGCATGAGTTTTTTTCTCACCATCATGAATTATCTTTGAATTGAATCTTACTTTAAATATTCCATGGTTATTTTCAAAGAAAATATTTTTCTTAATATTTTATAAATTTTTAGATTTTAAATAAGTGATTTCAAAATGAAATGGGTATTTTCCTCAAGAAATGTTCCAATAATATTTTAAATATATTTTCATCTATAAAAACATAATTTTATGTTTCTTATTATTTAATATATACATGATCCAATTTCACCATATTTATTCTTTCTCTGGATGGTTATTCATTATGGTGATGAAATCTTGATGAAACCTATTTTCTTTTCCATGGGTTATGCTATGATGAAATAATAAATGTTTTCATAATCTTGTGATATACATATGAATAGATTATGATCATTTTATAGGTTTATCCTTTATATCCCTATAATGAATTGGGTAATGATTAATGTTTTATGATCTAAAAGGGTACATGATAGGTTATCCCAAGCCGAAAAAAGGGTAAATGATAGGTTATCTCAAGACCAAAAGAGGGTACACATGGGGTTATCCCACTGACAAAGAAGGTACATGGGAGGTTAGCCCCATCCTAACATGTGATTAATGTATTGGTGGGTATCCTTTACATAATATTTCTATGATTATGATTATGTCACACTTTATGCCACACTTTTATGACACGATCTTATGCCAATGTTATGCTCCCAGTCTTACATTCTTTGATTTTTTTATTCATGTATTATGAATTGTTGAGCTTTATGACATGTATCATGATTATATGAATTGATGAGTATGAATTTCAAAATTTAATCTCATGTTCTCATACCCTTATGCTCATGATATGCTTACAAATGATCATTGATTGATATCTATTTTTTCCCTTACTGAGTATCTGATATTAACCTTTATTATGTTTCTTTTCCCTCAGGATATGAAGAAAAGTTTTACATATGATATGTCTAAGAAGGGTACTAGTTGTGAAGAATTAAGTAAGGGATAATGCAAATCTTTTATGTACCAATTGTTTATATATCCAAGTTTCTAAATACATTGAATCGATACAGTTATAGAATGGATTGTAATGATATGTAATGAATAATCATCAAATAAGATGTAATATTCATGTATGTAAATTTTGGGTCACCTTAGGTTGGCCCGCCCATTGGCCCATAGAAAGCCCGCCCCGTAAAAAGCTCATCTACCCTAAAAAAATTATCTGGGAAACTATGGGTAGGGAGACTTGAACCCCCTACCTCAAGTTTCCAAGGTTGTTCCTAGACTAACTGGTCCAAGTGGTGTGTTTATTTTAAAATTATAGTGGCTGGATATATATACATAAATAAATCTATTAACAAAAAAACATAACATGCTCATCCACTATTGTTCGCGCATGTCACCCCCTCCATATTAATTTTTTAAGGCTGTTTCTGTAACAACCTGAGATTTTATGAGAATTATTATTTTTAATTTCATTGATGTCTTGTGTTTTACGCTACACCAAAATTAGCTTGTACTATATACAACACCGTATTAGCTTGAAGTATACGTAACACTATTCTTGGCTCGTGTTACACACAATTTCAAGTTCATTTTGTGGAAATTATTCTACGCAAAATTAAGTATAGATTTTATTTAATGTATAAATGAAATAAGTTTTGATTATGTTATATGCAACACCAAACAGAGCTTTCACTACACGCAGCCCTGACATGGCTTTCATTACACGCAATCAAGACCTTCCTCGATAGTGTGTGTAGTACGCAATACCGAGTTTCACTAAACGAGATATTATTATAATATTATTATGAACTAGCTGTTATGAATATTAATACCCAATTTTTAAAATTTTATAAATTTTATCTTTCAAAATGGACTTCATTTTTGGATTTGAAATATCAAAATTAGCCTAGGGTGAATTTTTGGTATTTTTCTGAAAACTTTCAATTTTTGATGAATAGTGAAAACAACGAGTTACTATTTAAAAACCGACTTTTTATTTAAATAATTATTTATTTTATTTAAATTTATTTTAGGTCAAAATTGATACATAATACCTATATAGGTTCAATGTAATTAATTGGAGTCATTTTATAATAATTTTAGATATATAACAATTTTATTGAACTTTTCACCGTCTTTTTCCCACCTCCTAGGAGAATTTGAAAATTTACATAAAACTTAATTTTACCAATTCTGTGAGTGGAATTTAGAAAATACAAGAGAGACGGTTAATATCAAGGAATAAAATGTGGTTCAATAAGATAAAAATATTTTTTGGTGAATAATAACTTTTTACTTTTATTTACCACGGTTAAAAGTAAATAGGGTAATTAAGGGTAAAAATGATATTATTATTACCCTAACACATGTCCTAATTCTATTGTATAAGTTTAATTCGACCAAAAAAAACCTTAGGAATAAAATATGTCCATTTAGGTCCACTTGGATTAGATTATGACATTTATTATTATTTTATTTAAAGAAGAGTTAAAATAGTTAAAATCAAATCTTAATAACTAAAACATTTTTAATATAGGGTTATACATAAGATAAATTGGACTATAAATATTAATTATAAATATAAAAATATTTCCTACATAATGGTATTTTATTTATAATTTTTAGACATTAAATAATTTAATTTATTAATGACACAATGATGATGCAATAATTACCTTATTAATGAAATATTAACATAAATGATGTTATAAATACCCAAATAATTGTAATATGAGACTTTTAATAAATTACACAAATTTTATAGGTTAATATGACATGTTAGTAGTAATTTAATCAACTTTTTTCGAACTAATAATTCTTATATGATTTTTACAAAAATCAATTACCAAATATTGTCAAAATTGACATAAAATAGTTTTTAAAACAAATATTATATTATTAATTGTTATTCTATTCCTAAAAATCTAAGGTTCATCCAAATTACTTATATAAGGTAATATATATTAATAATGAACCACTTGGGGTTCGTTTGGCTTGTTATAGTAAGTTTATTAACCATATAGTGTAAGAAAACAAGAAGACACGGTAAAAGTTAAATTATTTAACTTAGAGTTAAATCTAGATGATAAGGTTAATATAGTAACCTAAACTTTTATAAAACCTATTGGTTGAGATTATTTAGACCCATACCCACTTTATCTTCTAAATAAATCAATTTCAAGCTATTATAAACCGAATATGATTTTATTATAAAATAATATTTTAAGTTTTTCCTAAGGTGCCCCTCTCCTCCCTTATAAAAGGGCACCTCATCCCTCTTCTCTTTACACAATTTTGAGACTTCAAACTTGAAAAAACCCTGCCCATTTCCCTTATAAACTTCCCTAGAAAAATTATAGAGGTTATGGTCTCCTCAAAATACCAACTCTAGTGCCTTAAGAGGAGGTTAAGAAGAGGCGCATCAAAGAAGAGGTAATATCCTTTACCGATTCTTTCCAATTTATTTCTTCTTCTACTTATTATTCTTTATTTGTTTCATCATAAATTAATAACATAAGTATCAATCATATACTTATATTTTATTATAAATATGAAACAACCCTATTTCATCTTCTATCCATTCTACAAAAAATGAAATCACCGCGCGTGCGTACGTACGGAATACCGTCTCCACGCCGTGGTGTAATCTGTTTTCCACCACCACCTTACTTGGATGGGTATAATGGTGTAAATAATAACTATATATGGTTATTATAACATCATACTGATTCTAAAATATTATATCATCCACTCCAATTCCATTCAATAATTATGGGAGCGATATTATCACTCGTGCATACGTACAGATTACCGTCTCCATGACGCGATGAGATTCATTCTCCATTATAACCATTCAAGAATGATTATAAAGTATATATAATGAATAATAATGAAATATATGACATAATTAAGCTACTTTATTTATGTATATATATATATATATATATTTCATCTACTTACTTCCATTCAAGTCAATAAGGAAAGGAAAACATCATTAATGCGTACGTACGGCCTACCGTCTCCATGAACGGTGTATTTCATTTCATTTATCTATCTATTATGTATATATATATATACTGAATTTATATGATATATAAATCATGATTTACATTCTGTAAGTAATTAAATCATGATATAAGTAATAATAATATCAAGAACAACAAGTCCAAATACGTACGATAAATAAAACGATTTTACCCAAAACGCCGCTTTAACATGAAATTTACAAAAGAACGGGTAATATAAAGTCATAAGTGAACCATATATGATATCATAACAATGAATATGATTCTTTAATAATTCAATGAAATTATTTAAATCATTATACAGGAGGTTCGTATACGTATGAATCATATCAGACCTAAGGTAATGGATAATTATTCTAATCTCGTTCTTATCTGAGATTGTTTATTCATAAGTATTTACTGGGGTTATTGTTATCATCCATGTCCATGTTTTATAAAAGTGTTTTTATGTATGTTTAAAGTCCTTTTTACCCATTTTTGAATTTTACTACATGGTATTTCAGGAATATTTCTTTTGTTTACCATACGAGGTACTTTTTGACTTTTCCGGAAAAAGTACGAGAGGAATGTTTTTTTTAACTTATACGACATGAACGGATTTTTACGGTTTCATAACGCCTTATTTTCATGAAGTTTACTCTACAATATTTCATGGTTATTTTCAATAAAATCCTTTTCTTTTAAAATTTCATGGCATTTTGTGAATAGAAAATGATTTTTAAGAAGAAAGGATATTTTTCTCAAGAATTATTTCTAAGTGTTTTATCAAAACCATTTTACATCTAAGATGACATTATTTCATATGTGTATGTTTCAAGTATAATATCTCTATGATTTACATGGTTTCACTTTTCTTATGATGAAATGATATCCATTTTTTATATGGATTATGTTATGATGGGATGATGTTTATGAAACCCATTTTATTCTTTGGGTAATGATGAATGATTTATGTTCATGTTGTGGCACACGTAAGAATGATTTCATTATGAGATGGGTGGGACATATATATCCCTCCAATGAATTGGGTAAAGATTTATATCTCATGAGATAGACATGGCTGGAATGGTAAGTTAATCCGGTTCAGTATTACAGGACTGGAACGAGGAGTGAACTCGATTCAGAAAGGGACTTTGTCCACTAAGATGGTCTTGGAAGCAATGCCTTGGCTACTATGGAAATCATATCATGTGCTTAATGGTTTTCCACAATTACATGTTTTATTCCCATGCTATTTTATCATGGTTAATGTTTCTTTATGATCTATTACTTACGTACTGCCATGTTTTATGTCATTGCTCAAGATTTTGATGTTTAAACATTATGTTCATGTTTTTAAGTTCAAATGTATATGGTTTGTTTTATTTTCTCCATGATTACCCTTACTGAGCATTTGAGCTTACCCTTTTTATGTTTTCTTTTCCCCCAGGATTAAAAGAAAGGTTTTAGGTAAGGAAACAAAAAGGGGAAGATCATTATGGGAGATGTTGAAGATCTTTCAACATGATTAGAAGTTTATATTCCAAGTTTCCAAAGACACTAAACTATTACAGTCCTTGAGTGTTTGTTTTTGTTATAAGTATTCCGCAAAAGTATTGTAATGTCCATGTGCGTCAAGCTTTGGGTCTCTACAGTTTCAATTTGTATATATATATATATATGTATATATATGTACATATACATATGTAAATTTATTTAGAATAATAATAATAATAATAATACACCCATCCATTTTTGTTCACGCATTCCCCCTCCTTATTTTTTTAAATTTGTTGTAACTGGTGCGCACGCGCGTGCGCCCGCACACACACAACTATTTAGAAAAACAAAAAAATTAACACACCCACCCACTGCTCTGCATGCCCCCTCTTTACGTTTGCTGTAATTATATGTTAAATATATATATATATATATAAACAATTTAACATAATATAGATATACATATATAATAAAACATTATATATATTATTTTGAAAATAACAAAATCCCCTCCTTATTGATTTTTTTAAAGCTGTTGTAACTTGAACACACACACACACACACATATATATAAATATATTTAGAAAATAAATAAATAAATAACAACACACCCACCCACTTTTGTCTGCATATGCCCCCTCCTACACACAAATATATTTATAAAAAAAAATTAACACACCCACCTACTATTGCGCATGCCCCTCTTATCAATTTTTTTAAGGTTATTGCAACTTGCATTGCATGCCCCCTTATTATGTTTGGTGTAATTCAATTTTGTAATAGAATAGATATATAATGTATTTTTTATTAAATATATTTTGCTATTTTTTTATTATAACACAAATAAATAGTGTAATTTATTAATGTTTAATTATTATGTACTTTTTTCATCGCAAATAATATTTTCTTTTGTTAAACAATGTTTTATATTTTTAGGCATAATATATATATATATATATATATAAACAATTTAAGATAATATATATATGTGTGTGTGTGTGTGCGTGTGTGTCAAAAATTTAACATAATATATATATTTATATAAAATAACACATTATATATATTATTTTGAAAATAAAAATATCCCCTCATTATATATTATGGATGTTGCAACTTTCATATTTATATATATACAGATATATACCTATATAAATCTATTTAGAAAAAAAGAAACACACTCACCCACTGCTGCACACACCCCTTATTAATTTTTTAAGGTTGTTGCAACTTTCATTGCACTCCCTCCTCCTTATGTTCGCTGTAATGTGATTTTTAGTGGAATAGACATATAATGTATTTTTTTATTAGATACATTTCACTAATTTATTTTTTTATCATCACACTAATAAATAGTGTAATTTCTTAATTTTTAATTTTTTTGTACTTCTTTCATCACAAATAATATATTTGTTTGTTAAAAAGTGTTTAATATTTTAGGCATAATATATATATATATATATATATCAATAACTTAAGATAATATATTTATGTGTGTATTTATATATCAACAATTTAACATTATATATATATAATTATATAATTATATATATATATATAGCAACAATTTAACATTATATATATATATAATAACACATTATATATATTATTTTGAAAATCATGAAAACTGACATGGGTTGGCCCGTTGTTTGACTCGAAAAGCCCGACTCGACCCAACAGTTCGGGTTGGCCCAAGGTCGGGCTTGGGCCGACTCATGGGGCTATTTGGGCTGGTCCAAATAGTGGTCTGTGACTTGGTTTTTGGAAGGGAATGCATGGCCCAAGCTGAATTTTCATACCTATATCATATCAAGGTTTAGTTATTTTTAGAAACTAGGGAGAAAAAAATTTGGTGAGAACCCTTAGGATAAGCCTAAGTATAGGATAATATCCTAAGTTATGTTAAAGAAAAGAGTGTAGTTTTCCTAGAAAATACATTCTTGTCTGGACATTAGTAATTGGATTCAGCTATGGTGCAAATACACCTAGGGGTAGATACTCTGAATAAGGAGGATTGGGGATTAACTTGATCATCACCAGTGCATGATGAGTGGGCCTAATACTACGCACCTGGATAAAAGCTTCTGAGAATTATGATAGGGTTAATTTATATTTTCCTTATGATAAATTATGAAACATTTGAATAGATAATGACCATGGGTGACCTAGATTAAACCTAAATTGTCATATATTGAAAATAATATTTCAAGATTTATGCATCCTATAAATTATTTTCATGATTATATGATTTTACACTATGATTATTTTTTGTTATACTATGATTTTTGGTTTTAGTCAATGAATAGAACTAAAAGGAACTGTGTTAACATTGAATATGATGAATAATTTAATGATTATCCTCCTCAAAAACTGAATGTTATGGGATCCAGAATGAAAAATATTATTATTTTTCTTACACAACTTTATCAATCCATGAATCATGTTGGGATTCCAAATGATCTAATGAGGGAACAACATGTGATTGAGTCCTTCATGAGGAAACATCTGCCTTCTTTTAGTGGGTTTTATAATCCACTAATTGTTGAGAAATAGATCATTACCACTAAAAAGTCATTTTATTCTCTCTAGTGATCAAGGAATAACAAAGTTATTTTAATTATTTATTAGTTGTAAGGTGAAGTAGATCAATGGAAGACTCTTATCAATAATGCGAGGCAATAAAAAGAAATTAAATCCATGAAGTGGGATGAGTTTAGGAGTTTATTTTTTAATATTAATATTCCCATATTCTTTATATGAAAATGGATAAGGAATTTCTTGAGCTAAAGCAGAAGGATGATGAATCTATTGACACCTATGATGAAAATTTTACAAGACATGCAAGCTATGATTCGGGTATTATAATTGAACCAGAAATTAAGATTATCAATTCTTCAGTGGCTTGAAACCAAGTCCTATAAGGGAGTTATCTATAAGAGAATTCATTAGCTATGAATAAATCCTTCAATGTGTTATAAAAGTAGAAATGAAGATTAGAGTCACCCATAAATATCATGATTTTGATAAGAAAAGAACGATGGAATTCAAAGGAAATTTTAATAACAAAATCCATAGAGGGAAGAATATGAGTCTTCCTTTATGCCTCAAGTGTGGAAAGAGACATGTAAATTTTTTTATTAATGAGATAGTAAATTCTTTAACCATGGAAATGAAGTTCATCAAGTAATTGAATGATGAAGTAATGGGAATAAGTTAACTAATGATGTGAACAGAGAAAAATCTCCACAAAATGCACCACCCACACTCCAATGCTTCAAATACAAGGAGTATGAGCATTATTATTACCAGTGCTTGAATATGAGGGTTAATGATGATGATAAACATCAACAACCTCATAATCCTAGAGACAAAGGTAAATATTATGTGATCACTATTGCAGATGTGGGGTATGATAACGAAGTGGTAAATCATACACTTACTATCCACTATAGAACTATTAATGT
Source organism: Viscum album (assembly GCA_963277665.1). Lineage (NCBI taxonomy): Eukaryota > Viridiplantae > Streptophyta > Magnoliopsida > Santalales > Viscaceae > Viscum > Viscum album. The sequence continues at coordinate 56,156,087 of OY728154.1, forward strand.
ATTATTTTATTCTGCATCAACCCAATCATTTATATATGAATAATTTTCTAAGGTTATCACATTACCACCTCAATGATTAGATGTTGAATTATCAGTAAAAACAGCTAATAGTATACTGATCGAATATGATATTTATGATTCGTATCTTATTAAAGTTTGTGGGAATGTTCTTCCTAGAAATATTTTTATTCCCCTCTAGTTGAATTTGATGTGATTTTGAGAATGGATTGACTTTTTTATATAAATCCCATATCAATCATTGAGGAAGGGAAGTCACATTTGATATTTTGAACCTACCTATGACTGTTTATAGATGTGAGGATAAATATGAACTTCCATTTCATGGGTCTTGGTACCTATTCTGGGGGGGTTATCTCAGATGGTTAGGGAGAAACTCAACATCGAAGATATGACTAGTGTATGAGACTTTTTTTGATGTATGTCTAGAAGAGTTTCCTATTATTACTATGAGTTTTAAAGTTGAGTTTTCAATAGAACTCATACCTGGTGCCACATCTATTTCAAAGACTTTATATAGAATGACCTTAATCGAGTTTCAGGAATTGAAGACACAATTCCAAGAGAATATTGTTAAGGGATTCATTCGACCAATTGTGTAACATTAGGGGAACCTATTCCCTTTATTAATAATAAAGATGGATCAATGTGACTATGTATTGATTATTAGGAACTTAATAAGATCATGATTAGGAATAAGTATCCTCTACCCTGAATTAATGATTTGTTTGATCAATTACAATGAGCTCAATATTTTTCTGAGATTTATCTTTGATCTGGATACTATCAGTTAAGGGTAAAAAGTGAATACATACTTAATATAGCCTTCAGTTTGAGGTATGTACACTATGAATTTATAGTGATTCCATTTGGTCTTACTAATTCCCCTTTTATATTCATGGATTTAATGAATAGAGTCTTTAGATATTACCTTAATCAATTTTTGGTAGTTTTTATAGATGATATTATTATATATTCCAAGAGTAAGGAAGTGTATGGAGATCACTTGAGGATTATACTGAAGACCCTAAGAAAAAAGAATCTATATGAAAAATTTACCAAGTATGAATTTTAGTTACAGAAATTTTAATTTTTGGGTCCTATAATCTCAAGTGAGGGTATATCAATGTACCCATAAAAGATAGAAGTTATTGAACATTGGACTAGGACAACCACTGTGACTAAGATCCATAGTTTTCTTGGATTGGATGGAAATTATCAACGCTTTGTGAAGTATTCCTCATGATTATCCAATCCACTCACCATGTTAACTTATAAAGGATTCAAGTTCATTTAGATTGGTGAATTCAAAGAAAATTTCAAGGAAATGAAGAGAAGGTTGGTTAGTGAACCTGTGCTCACACTACCCTATAGTGGAGAAAATTTTGTGATTTATAATGATGTATTGAAGAAGGGGATCAAATTTTTTATTATATATAATGATATGGTGATAGCTTATGCCTCATGAAAATTTAAGTTTCATGAGAAAAATTATATGACTCATGATTTAGAGTTAGTGGCAGTAATATTTGCATTAAAGGTATAAAGACATTGTCTTTATTAAGAAAGATATGACATATAGACTGATCCTAAATGTCTAAAATATATATTCACCCAGAAAGAGATGAATATGTGCCAGAGAATATGGTTGGATTGGATTAAATATTATTACTTCTCAATACATTACCATCATGATCAAGTGAGTGTTCAACCATTTATCCATGTGAAGATTAAAGAGGCATAAAACGAGGATGCAATTCTATAAAATAAGGTGATAAATGTTCCTAATCTTAACCTTGATTGTGATGAAATGATAATGTTCATGAATTGAGTAAGTGTTCCATCAATACCATATTTTAAGAATGATCTATTGTAATAAGCTCATAGCTTATCATTCTCTATTCATCTTGGAAGTTCAAATATGTATAAATATATAAAAGAGTATTTATGGTGGGATGACATACAGAGAGATATTGTGAAGTATGTATCATAGTGATTGATATGAAAATAAGTTTATGGTCAAGTGATATAATTTTAAGTGTATCTTAAAACCATTACCAATACCATAATGGAAATGGGAAAACATCACCATGGATTTTTTTTAGAATCCCCAAAATGTCTAAATATTATAATACTATTTGGGTTATAGTAAACCGCCATAAAAAGTTAGTATATTTTATTACTACCATAGAATATATATATCTTGACCATATTTATAGTATATATATTAAGGGATTGATATTGTTTCTTTGAGTACTACATTATATTGTATCTGATTGAGATCCAATATTTACCTCAAAGTTTTAGTGAAGTCTTAAAAAAACTCTAGATACAAAGTTGTGTTTCAGTAGTACTTATCATCCTCAGATAGATGTTCAGTGTAAGAGGAATATTAAAACCATATATTATATATTGAGACCCTATTATATAGATTTAAAATATGGTTGGGATCAAGACCTTACTCTAGTTGAGTTTTCTTATAATAAAGGTTTTAACTTAAGAATTCAGATGGCTCTTTATGAGGCCTAATATGGAAATAAGTGAATAACTACAACATGATAGGATAAATTTATAGGAATAGAGACATTAGGGCCTAATGTGGTTAATTAAATGATAGAGAATATTAAATCCATTCAACATCACATTAAGGCATTTCATAGTCGACATACGAATTATGCTGACAACCGTCAGTGATATTTGGAATTTGATATTGGTGAGAAGGTATTTCTCCATGGAATAAGGTTATTCATGTTTTCTCCATATTAAATCCATTCAACATCACATTAAGGAATTTCTCCATGGAATAAGGTTATTCATGTTTTCTCCATATTTAAAATTTACATGCACATATACTGAACTACCAAAGATTCCGAGATGATGAAATTTCATTCATTTTCTAGACTATATCTTCTTATGAATTTCCTTCCCAAATTGAAATTTTAGAATTCTATTGGTGAGCTAGGCTATAGTGTTGAGTGCCTCTCCCCAAACTGACTTAATCATTCTAGAGTGCAACCACATACTCCCAACTTTCTCTATTAGAGTATTATTAATTATTTCATCTACTCTATTTTAACATGGGGTTTTGGGAACCATATTATCATGAATTATTCCATAATTCTAGTAGATGATTCATAAGTTTTATATGACATGATCACCATCATTGACCGCTTGAATGCACTTAGATTTCCTACCAAATCCCCTTTTTACCTAAGCCTTACATTGAACAAACAGTCGAAATGCATCAGATTTATACTTTAAGATGTAAATCCATACTTTACTTGTAACACAATCAATTAAAATAATAAAGTAAATGAAAACACCATAGTATTGAATAAGAGCAGGTCCCCAAATATCTGAGTATACAAGATTCAACTTCTAGTTCTTGGGATTTTGACCATATAAGTTTAAGGACACTCTTTTTTTCTTTCCCAGTACCCAATATTCACACTTTATAATTTTCATGTGATAAAGTTTTAGTATTACATTATCCTTAAGCACCATCATGTCATTCCCACTGAGGTGATAAAACCTATAATTTCATACTTCTGGATCATCAAAAGTTGAACTTATTTTCATTTAAATTTTGTATGAATTTCTAGTCAAGTAAAGATTCTCATCCTTTACTAAAATTTCAACCAACATAGAACCCTGAGTAACTTTCCATGCCCCATATAAACATTTAGTTTCATAGTTTTCATCATCCAATTATCCAATAAAAATAAGGTTTTTCCATAAACTAGGGATGAAAAAAAAATTATGATAGTTTCAAGAATCATCCATTATTATTTCATATATTGAACTATCCTTTTCCAAAAATTTATTGGGATTCACCATATACTAGATAGAATTTCCCAAAATCCCCTGATACATAATTGATTATGCATCATTGATCATAATCTGAATGGAAGGATGCACTGGAGTCAATTACCCAAGATTCTACCAGAGTGTTCACACTCAAAAAGTAATTATTAATTTATTTTGATTGAATAATGAAATTTGAACCACCATAGGTTGATATTTTTTTAGTTTTCTCCTGATGAATTTTACAATTATTTTTGATATTCCCTTTATTTACACAATTCCAACATGTAGGTCTTGGGTCTACCGACTTAATTTGACTATTCTCTTAAGAATTATCATCCGAGTTATTCTTCTAATAGACCTTATTCCTATGGGGTGATCATCCCCTTACATAATCATTAAGAACACTACCAAATTGTTCTTGGGATTCCCTATTCTTGAGGTCTTTATTCAGAACCAAATTATAGATATCATTAAACTCAAAATCCATTTTTCCACTATAATTATTGACCATATTTATAATTACATCTAAGATCTCTCAAAGTGATAATAATAAAAACACCCATACATCGTCATAAAATATAACCTTTATTTATTAGATTTGTTCACAGATCATGTTAACTTCATTAACATGTTTTTTCATTGACCTTACTTCTGAAAAGTTTTAGTCGAGCAATATTCATAGCATGAAAAATTTGTTAAGGGCCTTTATTTTTTCATACATGTTTTATAAGGAATTTATAACATCAATTGTAGTTTTTTTCTACTGAGTATTGAAATAAACACTCCTTTCTATAGAAATTATTACCTAGACCAAATCCTTTCTGTCCAACCATTTCCATTCATCTTTCTTCATCAAAACTATATTCACTCTGGACAATGAGACTTCCAATTCCTTTTGAATCAGATAATATTCAATATGTATTCTCCAAAATCTAAAATATGATCCATAATGTTTATCAATATGGATCTTCCCTTCATTTTATTACATGTATAATCTACTATCGGTGTGAAAAACTCAATTACTGAACCTCAACTTTGATACCACTAGTTGGGGGACAATCTATGAAAAATTGATTACATGGGATATCGATGAGACCATCAAAATCCTGAATGATCAATCCACTATAAATTCCTATATAGACTAGAGTAGCATAAAAATAAAAATTTAGATCTTCACCTCCCCTCAACTAAGTTTTTTAGAAGTAGGAAGTCACTACACCCTACCCACTACACAAAGTTGAGCTTTCACACACCTCAACACCAACATATAAATTAATGAAAATTCATTCAATGGAAAGTAATAAACAATAAAGAATAGAATGTTTAATTCACTTCATACTATATCCTACATGCATGGGGAAAAAAACCACTACTTTATTCTATTTTAAAAAAAAATTATAGGTGATAAAAATATATTACAAAGATAAGTAATCCTCATTAACTTCTCAACTCTATAATAAATTCTCAGTTGAATCACACTTTTAATTGAAGGTCCCATACACTTATATACTAAGTGCTATCTGGTCAACCTATAATACCTACTCCCCTAAAATCATAGATCACTAATTCATTACCACCTAATATTGATTACTAATATAGATACCCTTCAAATTTTTTTAAATTCTATACCTATCAATTATTTATCATAGATCCATTGTTAGATGTGAACTTTTGATGGTCCTAGTGCCATTATAGAGGTCTCACAACTGTTGTTTTCATATCATTTACATCCCATCATCCAATGCATTAAATTCAAATGAATATAATTATAATAGATGAAATTTGGGTGAACTGAAATAGACTTCACATCCCAATATAAACTTCCACAGAACCCCTTATACATAAAAGATAAAAATATAAAGTTGATACTCTCGATTTGATCTTATTTCGCAAAATGAATAAAATGTGTAACTAGATCATTGTTTAGAACCCTCCCAAGTTGTATAGATAAATGATCATCTCACTAACTAAGATTTATATTTCCAAATTCTTCATCTTCATAGATTATTTAACATCATTCCAAATATTTTTTGTAGTAGTAAATATATCCTCTATATTCCATTTCTGTTCCTTGATATCTTCAACAATTTTTCTCATTATTGAACATGGATCTCATACCTCTATTTTTTAATGATCACAAATGATTTATCTTGTGGCTATCATTTCCTCTAAAGTACATTGGTATGGGTTTTGTTTTTGTGTTAAGACTAAAACAAGTGTTGATGGCCCACACGATCATACAGAAATCCACCCAAAATCAAAACTAACATGAGTATTTTTATGTTATCCCACTACAAGGCTATTAGAACACACCAAAATGTTGGTGAAAGGGATAGATTCTACTACCTATATCAATAAAACTCTGGTAGAGTCTAGGAAAAATTCATTTTCCCAAGTAATTCCTACCATACTTTGATATATCACAACTATACTCTAGTAGTAGTTTTTCATGAAAGTCAAACCCCCCTATTTTATTGAATATAATGGTTATTCTTGACCCCAAATGGATCTATTCAATTACCAACAATTCCAAACACCTAAAAGAGGATGTATTAGATATAAATACACCATAATGAAACTTTAACAAGTGTTGGATGTTGTTAGTTGATTTCAGCTTCAAATATTCCACTCTTTTTAGGGATTTCATTCTAAATTGTTTATCTTTTTATACCCACCACTATCTCTCCATTAAATTGCTATAAATATCATATTCTTGTGATATTGGAGAGTTTGATGCAAATGGATTTTATTAGAATAGCCTAAACCACTTATACTTTGTATTCTCTTAGGTTCTCACTACCATTAAAGCAATGGACTAAGATTCTTGCTATAAACATTAAAATGAAAGTGTATTTCTCTTTTTTTAGTTTCCTGGATACCAATAAATCTTAGGGATTAAATTAACTCTAAAAATTTTGAGGCGAGGAGACATAAACACCCATGTAATTAAGTTTTAACCAAATCTCCATCACAAATTTGTGCTAAATTTTTTACTTTATTCCACATACTCTTTTTTGTTTAAGAACAATTTTTTTAGTTTTAAATATTTTAAAGGAAATTAACACCCTCTTGTCATATCTTAGACCAATAATTAGTATCAGATACACCCTTATTTTCTAAACCATAACTGGTTTGAAGGAAATAATATAATGTATGGACTCTACATCTAAAATCCAAGGTGATATCGAGGGACACTCAATGGGTCATGCCCCACTATTTAATGGTATATACTATAGTTATTATAAAACATGAAAATAAAATTTCTTAAAAGCATTGAGAATTCTATTTAGAATATTGTTATGCATGGTTACACACCCACTAGGGAATCAAAGGGAAAATAGAATCCAAGTTATATAACAATATTTGAGCTTAATGGAAAATCCATGAATGGTATTTATTGTGGTTTAAGTAGAAATGAATTTTATTGTGTTTAAACATGTAAAACTGCTCATAAAGTATGGAAAATTCTTAAAGTCACAAACGAAGGCACAAAAAAATTCAAGGATGCCATACTTGACATGTATATACAAGACTTTGAAAGTTTTAGAATGCATTTTAATGAATCTATTATTATAATGTTTGTGAATTTTAATGATATATTCAATGAAAGAAAATATCATGGTGATGATATTTCTATAAAATATATTATGAAAAATATACTTCAGGTATTATCAAGTTCTTGGTCATCTACAGTAGTAGCGATTCAAGAAGAAAAGGACACCAAAAACATTCCCTTGGAAGAACTCATAGGTCCACTCAAGACCCGTATGATTAAAATGAAATGACTAGATGAAAAGGAATCCAATTAGGTAAAGGAAAAGAAGACCATTTCATTCAAAGCAATTGAGGAAATATCTTTTAAGAGTGAAACTAAAATTAATTACTTGGAAATGAATATGAATAAGTTAAGGAGAAAGGATAATATTTTATATGAGCTAAAAAAGGAGGATAAATGTGGATAAACTAAAGTCACATGCTCTGAATAGAAGAAGAAGGGGAACACCAAACCATATTGTCATGTTATTCAAGAAAAATATAAAAGAAAAGAATAAATTTAAGATGAACTTTAATTTTTGTTTCCATCTTTTTTTTTCCAGTGAGATTAGATTTACATGATTATAGTTGGGAATTATAGAAACTTTTGACATGAATCTACCATGGCATTTTGAGTTAGTGAAGACCTACTTTCCAAAGGTAGGTAACCATTGGGACATTACTATAGACACCTTAGAATATACATTTGTAAATATTGAAGGTACTGGGGCACTCAGTGAAAGCTGGTGGGATGGGGTTTTTTAAAAAAATTCATCATTGGGACAATGTGAATTTTCATCTATGACAATATGATCCCCAATATGGTTTGAGTATCTCTCATAAAATAAACTGAGCAAAAAACATAAATTAAAAACATACCTTTTTCAGATCTGAAGCTGTGCTCAACATCTTCTTGTTTCTAGTGATTACTGCTTAAAGGATCCATAGTAGGATCCATCTATATCATCCACATGCACTTTAAAAATATTATGGAGCATCAATCATGAAATTCTAGGTGCTAGAACGGAGATCCGATGATGCCTTTGAAGCCCCTAAGATCACCACATCAATGTGCCTTCGATGTGTGAGGGAGAATTCGATCCGAATGCCCAGATCGAGAGATTATCTATCTAGAAAGTAGGATAGGAGAGAGAGTATATGAATTTATCACTATGAATAGTACATAGAGAGAGACTCTCTCCTTTTATTTATAATGGATGTTCAAAATACCTAGAAGGGTTCCCCATCCCCCAATTATTTAACGTCCACTAAATAAACAATTATGAAGAATGAAGCTACATAAATATTATTTATTATTTCATCACATATCTATAATATATATATTAAATATATTACATGATAAAACCGAGTCATTTAAATCGACTCATAATTCCCACTAAATATTAAATAAACCCGGAATATTAAAATAATATTCATTCGATTAATATTATTCATTGTATTTATTTAAATTTTAAATAAAATTAATAAATAAATTTAATACCAATTATTCTTTACTTTAATAATATGAATTTACTTATTTATCCATGATTGATAACATGGACAACACTCAGATCCCATGGTGGGGCCCACCATGTCCGATATACCTATTTGACTGAATATAGAGGATTCTTGAATACATTATTGTGTGTGACCCTCTAGGCCCTTCTCTCGATAGTAGTGAATAAAATCCACATACCAAGAGTGGAGTCTAACAACCCATTAAGACCTTAAAGAGACAAGGAAATTCATAACAATGACTACCAACCTATGAACACGTACTGTGTACTATAATCTCTTTGTCTTTCATATCTCATAAAGTAGGATGAATACTTGTTTCATCACCCTTTTCTTACTTTATTATTTGTTGATCTTACTAGATGGATTCACCTTTCAACTACCTTGGCCAAGGATTTATAAAGTCACTACATCCTGATCAATAAGGCCCGAGATATATTACTTCCTCAACCCAAAAACAACAAATCCTTTCTTAACCATTCAACTAATGTTGCACCACCAATGATGCACCCAACACAAGCTACCTCTCCATGATTTTAATATCATGGTTTTTACCTTGTATCAAAGTACATGATAAAATAGAACACAATGATAATGATCGAAAGTCAGGAGACCAATACACATTTCCATAGATATGAACAACCAATGACACCCAAAACATGTGGTGTACCCATTGGTGGGTCTGTCATCATGATCTCACTACTAGAGATCACTAAGTGTGATCTTCATGAGAAAAAGTCTCAATGCTTATGAGACCCTAACACCTGATAGTCAAATATATACCACATATAGTCAGTAAGATGAATCTAGACCATAAGAGCTTTGTTTAAGATTAATTTCATAACATCTTGAGGTTCTCATTATAAACTAGGATCTTTTATAACCTTTTGATATGACAATTAATCTATATACATTACCATTTCAATAGTGGATGTAGAAAATTTTACACTATAATAGTAAAAATACATCATGTATAGCTAACTTTATACATGAAATAGTAATCTAAAATACTGTTCAAGTTGGGTCTAGGGCACCAAATATTACAACACTCCCACTTTCACTAGATCCAACTTGTTAACTTTCCTTGTTAGGTATCACATGATAAAGATCATGTTTTTTCTGAGTCATGAATTTAGTTACTGGGCCAGCACATTTAAACCGTGTGGCCATGATACTAAATTCAACCTCACCTCCTTGAGTAAAACTTATCAAGAGATGATATCCCTGAGTATATCTCTCTTTTCCACTACCAAAACTTGATATTTTAGCTAGTAACAGTACCCAAACTATCATTATGATAAAAAATTACTATGGTAGGTGTGATTCAAAGAACTGGAACAAATCATTGCAATTAATAACTGCTTCTTAGCCACCTTAGAAACTGCAATGTACTCAATTTTATAGGTATGACTACCACTAGATTTTATCAGATTGGAACGTTCAACACCTTTTCCTGACTGCAATACTAGATTAAATTGATCCAAAAGAATACTAGTTTATGTCCCACCAAAAACTAGTATCCTATATTATCTACATACCAGTTACATATATTTTCTACTTTCCCAAGTACAATCATATAGTACTGAATTATTTACTTAGATTACTCCTGGATATAATAGATATTTTTCTACCATAAATTTTATATTGGAAATATTGTATTTTGTATATATCATGTCATATGTGATTGATCCATCATTGAAACTTATGAAAATTAAGTCATAATTGAATCTATTCCTATGCATTTTCATGTATATTTGGAGATATTTATTCCATGTGACACTAGAAACAATTATTCTCTTTAATTATTCCAACTTTTATTTTTCAATACCATGTCACTATATGTACGATTTACTAGGTCCAAGTAACCATTAGATCTACCTTAGTAGATCCTGTTCCCTATAAATTTGGTTGATACTTTAAGTCAATCACTTGATAATTAATAACAACCTAGTCTAAACTAACTATAAGACCAATATTTTCTTTCTATATATTGTCGAACATATTAAACTTGGAAAAATAGAGATCCTACTAACCTAGGGTAGAAACATGGAAAATATTAATTCTAAATGAATAATATAATATATTGTTGCTTAATTTGATCCTAAATTGGATTTCAGTAACTTACAACCCATATTTTTATCCTATGGTGTCACTATCCCTTTCTAGTTGTGTCGTATAAACACATTCCATGAAAGTTGGTCTTAACATCCAATGTCCAATTAAACGATCTTAGAAATTATCCATGATAAGTAAAATTTTATTGGATTTAGGCATATTAACTTGGTATTACCAATTGATCCATATTGGTACTTCACTTGTACCATCCATGTATCAACTCACTTGAATACCCACCATAGTATTCAATTTATAATCCCCTTTTCACTTTGAGGCATGAAATCCATTTTAGAATTTTAATTGACCTTTCCAATCTTAGATAATTTCCATATAATATTTGCTTATAGGAATTATTATTCTCACTGAATAATTTATAAACAATCATGGTGAATATAAAACCATCACTATGGTTTTAACCTTCCTACATAGTAAGTGTCTCTAGAACATCCCTATTCCACATGCACTTGTGGAACCAGTTCCTATGCCAACTACATGTGCATATCTAGCATTGAATAAACTCAATTAAATATTTCTCCCACTATCTCAAGTATAGATGTTTAACCTTATATAGAAATATAGTCTATTACTTGACTACCACTTTTCTATCTTAGGGATTTAAGTAATATTCTAAGAAAATGTTAGGATAATTACTTAGATGCACTTTGTGTTTATCTTGATGCAAGTTTATTTGTATCCTAACAAACCCTTTGCATATAAACACATTTCCCATGACATAATGTATTTCCATCATACTATGGCTTGTATGATATCCATTTTTCATTATAGTTTCCATATGGTTAAGGGATATCGCCGTTATTTGCAAAGCACATCTTGAAATATAATGGAAGTTTCTGTAAGTTGCAACATTGATACTACTTACATCATAAATCTTATGTATAAAATGCACATTTAGTAATTTCTCCATGCTAAATTTTTTCAATCAATGTTAACATGTAATAATTATCATTGATCCTCCCAATAAACATCAATGTCGTTATGTGGATTAGGTAATGTGCATTTAGGAATTACTCCATGCTACATTATATTAATCGATGAACACTTGGTCAAGATAATCTTCATAATGTTAGAACAAAACAACTCATATCTTGTGAAAATTTATATAATTTATTATCAAATTCCTTAATTACTTAAATTAACCTCTTGAAATATATTTACCACTAGCTTACCCTTGGAATAGTTTACGCTCTCTTGCTAAAATAATTTCAAAATCTTTGTGCATACCTTTATTTCTAAAGGTTTCTTTGTCCAAACTAAATACATCGATAATAAAAAAGTGTTTATATCTACCGATTCTAAATACCATGATAGATATATCCTTAATGTCCACTTTTAGTTTTTTCTAGATAAAGAATTATCTTGCCACAACTAGGTAAAAGTCTTACATTTTTTATATTAATCAAGTATTTTCTATGATTCAAGTATCACTGAACTATTTATTGAGTATGAAACACTAAAAAAATTCATTCTATAACCTATAATAATGTCTCTTAGTGTCTAATGGACACATGAGATAAATTTTATAGTTACAATCTACAAATTGTTCAACTAGAATCAATCACTTGGCAATTAGAAGTTATGTGTTTCTCACTGCTAACTTAAGAATCACCCTTTATCAGCCAGTTGGATAATACAACTTACTTATTATAATGTTTATATTACTTACTTGGTTACTATATTTCAATACACATATGTGAAATGAATATTTTATTAAATACCCAAGAAGTATGATCGAAACGTTACATTTAATTGATGGATATTCACTGAAGGAGTGGGTACTTGCTTATTTTATTTAGTTCATTACATTTAAACTTCCATAAATTAATTTTATGATATGTAAAGAAAATAACCTCCTGTTAATTACCTCTTTATTTGAAGGATGTTGTGAACACACCTTGGGAATAAAAATTTCCATTGTACTTTTTTGCTTTGTCTTTAAACTTATTCACCATAATAATTAAAGACTAGCCTATATTTAATATTATTATTGCTTGGAAAACCTTACTTAAAAGGTAATGAAACATTTAATCCATCCCATTTATTATGTAACCTTAAAAAAAATTGGAGTAATTGGGTGTAAATGAGAATGGAATGTTTTGAAAGATCGTGATATGCCTTTCAATTTACACATAACTGGTGTAATCATCACATTCATATCTTGCTTTAGTTTCTCCTTATAAACTTCTCGGATATGAGACTACATGTGTAATAATCCATGTCCCAATGTAGTGACCGCAACTAACATCATATATTGATGAAAACATTATGAAATAATCATCATATGCATTAGACATGTGTCTCCTGTAAGTAATGACACACCCTCGCTTCCTGAGGTGGTTTAATAGGTATAGAGACACCAACACCTTGAATTTACTATATAGTAGTATTGTGCGCAAGTGCCTGTACTACACTTATAAATTCATACCAGATAGGACATTGAATTTGTATAAATATTATCACAGTTTTTCTTGTGGTATTAATTTCCATTTTCTACAAAAATAAAATTCTATCAGATTGTATTTTTATATCTTGATTACTGATTTAGACATTATTGATTAATTAAATCATTAAAATTTTCCCACTATTTTATCGAATTCTAGGAAACCTATATACTAGAACCAAAATAAACTATCACTTGAGTATTATAGTGACAAGGATCCTTGAGTCTCCCCTCATAGTATAAAATCTATGGCCATGCCACTACTTGAAGAGTTCAAGGTAGGCATTTGACTGGCCAACTGCATTAACTCATAGCTCCTTAATCTGTTGAGTGAAGTCCCAGCTTCTAAAACCATAAATTTATTTACTCAATGCTTGCATCGAAAATGATATAAAGTTATCTATGGAGAATATTTACTACTAATTTAGTTAAGTCAACCCACCACTCTCATAAAAACTCCTTGGTAGTAAGAGGCACCCTCAGCTATGACATGAAAAGCACCCCAAACACCCGGTTTTGTTCAAAGTCGAATGATATAAGGCGGTTAATGACTTAATATTTATGTGATGGTTTTTGTGTTTTTCTTTCAATGAATTTAATCCATTTCTATTAATCTTGTTCATCTATGTTGTCTCACTCACAATTGAATATTAATAGAAAAACATCCATAGCTTCTTTATGAATTTTATTATTTATTATTTTTTGTATTTTCTTGCTGTCATAAAATTCATAAAATAATAAATAAATGAAAAAAGTAAATTAACTATCCAACTGGTCTTGATCATCTAATACAACATAGGGGTATCATACCTAATTCGTATCTTGACTCTTGATGCATCTCATTCCCCATCCAATATGTCTATTTCTCATCTGGATTAGCGCCATAACTTGGTGGTGTCTGCGTCTGATAGATCAAATATTTTCAATTAATTTAAATTGAATATAATTGTTTTAAATTCCAAAAAAGTGTTACTTTATGATAAATTTCTCCATTTTATGATATTGGTGATATTTTGAGCTTAATAATAAAAATGGCTCATTTCAGATTTTTAACTATTTTAAATTATTTCTGTATTTTGGCTATAACATTTTCTACACTAATCCAAATTGAAAAATTATTTCTTTTCCAAATTATAAAAATCCAGGTATTAATTTCATCCTTCTCGACTAAAATCTTAATAAACCATATGGAATCTCAAAAGAAGCTCACAAGTTGGACCATGAAAACTGTTTACAGATCTGCTGAGTTTTGGTGTGGGGTCCATAATTCATTCATTCTGAGCCCAATTGCTGTGAAATTCGATGGATAGATGTAAAAGATGTTTTGGAACATCTTTAATGAAGGATAGGCTGTGTTAATTGTTCGTTTTAATGGTCATTAAAGCATTCTATTTCAAATATTTTCGATTTAGAGAGTCTGACTGGACAGAATAAATTATCAGAGTAAAACGGGAATAACTCTAGGAAAAATTGTCCAAATACTCTAAATTGTTTAGGGGAAAAGGACAATATAATTATTAACAACATTAAAGAAGGTTGAAATGTGTGAATATGTCATTTAATGGGGATAAAATGCGTCAACTTTCGGGGGTTAAATTCTGAGGCTGAAAAAGGAGGGCTTGGGTCTTTTTGAAGCAAAATTGCAAGATTCTAATTTTCACTCAAACATGGTCCCCTTCTCTTCTCCTTTGTAGAAAATCGGCTCCATAATCATGAGAACTGAAGTAATTTTCACACCATTTAGCATTTCACCATAAAAATTTTCTTCTCAAACATATTTTTTTTCTTGAAAGCTCCAGATAGGCACATCTTTCTTTCTACTTTGGAAGCTCCAGAAAGGCACAACTTCTTTTATCATGAAAGCTCTAGAAAGACACAAATTTTAAAAAAAATGAAATCTTCAATAGAAACATCATCTCTTGAAAATTTTATTTTCAACCCAAATTATCACTAAATGAGGTATTACACCACAAGACATCTTCCCCCACACTTAACTTCAACTAGATCATGGAATTTTACTTCAAAAGTAGGCTGGATAGGGAAATTTGGATTCTAATGTGGCTAACTTAATAGGATGTTCATTTATTATAAGGGATACAAGGATTAATGTATAAGGTAGTCCATAATAAAACAGATTATTTTTAAAAGAGGTCTTAAAACCAAATAAATGACTCAATCATTTAAAACAAAAGTACCTAAAACCCTAATGTTTTGATAAGAATAAATGAAATTGTAGTTAAATCAAGCATAGTGTGGTTCTCTTTAGAAATGAGGTAAATGTAAAGAATATGACAAAAATGGTAAATAAGCCTCACAGAAAAGTGATTTCAAAAATAAAGACAGTGAGATGTGGGATGAGATTTAAAAATAAAAGTACTTTTCATGAAATTCAAAAAGATTTGAACTTGAAACAAAGTGATTTAAGAATTTATTTAAGATCAGTTTCATGGAATAGATTGGTTTAATCATTGACATGTTCTTAAAAATTATAAATTATAATCATTTCAGCTCAAAATATTTGACAACACACTAAATTTTAAAAATAAACACACAAAAATTTGAAAAACACATTACAATTTTTTTTTGGAAAACATTAAAACAAACTAAAAATGAAAATCCTTAACTAAAAAGGTCCCCCCCCCACACTTAAATGATGCAGTGTACTCAATGCATTAAAATATATTTAACATGTAATAATATTTTAAAATTAATCACAACAAGCACGAAAGTGTGAAGGAGAGGTACGACCTGATTTATTGGCAATGAAACATTGAGTTAGGCTCCTAAGTGTTTCTCTTTGAAAACATAAAAAGGTAAAAAGATATCATAAGATATTTATTAAATGAAATGAAAATAGAATTTTAATGAGAAAAGAAGGATAAATCTTGGTTTAATCCCCCCAAGTGGGCCCTGGGTTTTGACTGCCTCCAGAGGCGCAATTCTAACTAGTTATCCCCAATCTGATGGTGGGTGAAGTTTATTTCTCATGAACCAACAAGAATTATTATTTCCAGTATGAAATTGATCCTTTTTTTGTGGACTCCATGGAAATAGTATTCCAAATCCACCTCCATGGGCATGAGATAAAACATTAATAGTGGAGGTAGGATAATGAATGATTCCTCCTCTTTCTTGGTTTCCATTTTCCCAATTTCTTCTTCTTTAACCAGTATGTTCTCAAGGTATGAAAATTATTCCCTTTAAAAGTATGCATCATGTGTCTCTATTTACTCATGAAAACCCACCCTGATATCCTCTTGAGCTCCCTCCAATAAATGATCAGCATGTTTGGGGAGCTCTAGTTGTCCCTCTTTAGGTTCATCTTCTTTTTCAAAATCATCCTCCAAGGAAAAACATAAGTTGTTTGAATCCTAAAAATTAAAAAAAGGGGAGGTAATACTCAATTAAGTTTCAACAAAATCAAGAGATAATGTGTTCATGAAAAGATTATCTCCCTTATTTTGTTCATATTCAATATCTTCTTCATTGGAAATCACCTCTTGGAGTTGATTAGTAATAGATAGAGACAGGGAGCCAGTCTCCACCATTTCTTGGATCTCCATAGAAAAATCAGGGATGACTAAGGGGGGTCTTCTTGGACCTTGGAAACTTCATAAAATTATATAAAGTAATGGGAGAACTCAGTTAGCTTTCGGGCCATCGCTTCAAAAACTTCTTTTTTCATGTCCTCCCTTAATCCATATATGAATTCTTTGAATGTTTTCCCATCATTATTTGTCTTCCAAAATAACCTCACCTGTATAACAATAGAAGAAATACTGTCCTCTGTGGAAAAGGTTGAGTCAATAATTGGTCCATTTATCGGTAGGTAATTGTTCCATGAATTAAAGAAATAGTCATTTGAAAAAAACATGGAAAGTGTTTTATTTTATTTTAATTTGAAAAAGGTCAAATATTTATGATTTTATTGTGGCACTACCTCCCCAGCAACAACACCAAGTTTAACGCATGCCTATCGTAAGGTGTGGAAAAAAATTATTTTCTAAGTTAAAATGCAGTAATTTGGTTGACCTAGGATGTCTCCCAAAGAGGATTTCACACAAAACATTTTTTCACTGTTAAATGAGGGTAAAAATGGGGTGTTTTTTTAGAATAAATTAATAAGATAATGATTGAAATAAAAATTGAAATTCAAATGGTTGAAAAAATATGATATTAAAAGGGTGATTAGGTTGGGGTTGTTTTCCCAATTTTAATGCTATCCTTTTTCAATTTAATTTAAACCTATTCTTCTTATTTGATTAAAGTGAGTTTCCACAATCGTTTCCTCTCACTTGGTGAAATTATGGTGGTGAGAGAAAACCTTACCAAGATCTTAGTTTGGTCAAATCTTCTTACATGTGAAAAATAGTTGTATTGAATATCCTCAATTGACATGGGCAATAACCGATCTGTTCTTGTTTATCCCAAGTAATCAAAAACATTCACCACCGCTTTCACACGTACTAACGATCGCAGAGTACTTCACCATTACGAATTGGTCTATTCCATCGTATATAAACCAAAACCTAATGGAGGGAGATAATGATTATTTTACCAAGGAAAAAATCAATAATGGAATTAAATTCAAGAATGATCTTACTTGATAATAAAATCCTCTATATGAAATTGAAAATAACTTTGAAGAAGAAAGAAATTTTATTCAATTACATCCAAGAACTCAAGCATTAAAAAATAGAAAACTAACCCTTCCCCAATCACTCCAAATGTTTACCCCACCATGGTAAGGGTAATCGAGATGAATGAGGAAGAGTATGGCATTAAAAATATATGGAAAATAAAATAAATAAAAGAAATAAATCCAAAAAGTTCTCCTCCTTGGTGTCCTCAAAGGAATGGGATGAAATGAGATACTTTGAGAGGGAGGAGCTCCCCTCCTTTTATAGCAAGAATCTGTACCCAGAAAGTTGATGCGTTTTAGCAACATTAAATGACATATTCACACATTTAACCATTCTTTAATGCTGTTCATAATTATCTTGGACATTTCCACTCAAAATCTCAGTGTATTTGGACATGTAGTCCAAGAGTTATTCCTGTTTTATTCTAACAATTTATTCTGTCCACTCAAACTCTCCAAATCGAAAATCTCCAGATTAGAATGTTTTAATGACCATTAAAATGGCCAATTCACGTGGCCTCACCTTCATTAAAGATGTTCCAAAACATATTAGTCTTTTATCCACCAAATTTCACAATAATTGGCCTAGAATGAATGAGTTATGGATCCACACCAGAACTCAATAGATCTGTAAACAGTTTTCATGGTCCAACTTGTGAGCTTCTTTTGAGCTTCCTTATGGTCAATTCATATTTTAGTCAAGAAGGATGAAATGAATCCCTGGATGTTTAGAATTTGTAAAAGAAATAATTTTTCAATTTTTATTAGTTTAGAAAATGTTATATCTAGAATATAGAAATAATTTAAAACAGTTAAAAATACGAAATGGGCCATTTTTACTATTAAGCTCAAAATATCACCAATATTATAAAATGGGGCAATTTATCATAAAGTAACACTTTTTTGGGATTTAAAACAATGATATTAAATTTAAATTAATTGAAAATATTTGATCTATTAATTCCCCCACACTTAGCACTTGGAATCCTGGACAAGTAAACATCAAAATCAAATCAAATCAAATCCAAAACACATACTCATGAGATCTACCAAGGAAGATAAATTTTCGGATTTCTTTTATTTATTTATTTTCTTTTCTATAGATTTGTAATTCCTTCTTATTCCCCATTCATATCGATTACCCTTAACATGGTGGGGTAAACATTTGGAGTGATTGAGGAAGAGTTGGTTTTCTATTTTGTAATGCTTGAGTTCTTGGACGTAATTGAATGAAATTTCTTTCTACTTAAAAGTTGTTTTCAATTTAATATAGTGGATTTTATTATCAAGTGTGATCGTTCTTGAATTTTAATTTTGTTATTTATTTTTTCCTTGGTAAAATAATCATTATCTCCCTCTACTAGGTTTTGGTTTATATACGATGGAATAGACCAATGCTTAGGGGTGAAGTACTCGGCGATCATCAGTACATGTGAAAGCGGTGGTGAATGTTTTTGATTACTTGGGATAAACAATAACTGATCAGGTATTGCCCATTTCAGTTGAGGATATTCAATACAACTATTTTGCATATGGAAGGAGAGTTGACCAAACTAAGATATTGGTAATGTTTTCTGTCACCATCATAATTTCACCAAGGAAGTGAGAGGAAACGATTGTGGAAACTCACTTTAATCAACTAAGAAAAAGAGGTTTGAATTAAATTGAACAAGGATAACATTACAATTGAGAAACCGATCCCGACCTAATCACCCTTTTAATATCATAGTTTTTTCAATCATTTGAATTTCAATTTTCATTTCAATAATTATCTTATTAATTTATTCTAAAAAAACACCCCATTTTTACCTTCATTTAAAAGTGAAAAACTATTTTGTGTGAACTCATCTTTGGGAGACATCCTAGGTCAACCACGTTACGGCATTTTAACTTAGGAAATAATTTTTTTGCCACACCTTACAACAGGCGTGCGTCAGCGTCTTACATTGTCCTCATCATAGCGAGGTCCATGTCACATCTGGAGTACCACCTCATTCTTATGGGGTCTACATATTTCATTGTCTGTATCAATTATACAAAAATACTCACATGCAAGTGAGAGGGAATAGGGGTTCAGTGTACATATAAAACATGATGAACATGCATAACCTTATAAAAATTGACCAAAAAATAATAAACGATGCGCATACCATCTTAATTAATTAATTACAATCATCACACGCACTTAAAAATAATTAACTAAATAAATTAGACATACATTGGTCGGCTCAATGCTCAAGACCAGACGATAATACAATTAAAGTGAGATAAAAAAATTAAATTGTAATAAATAAAGTATGAGAGTATTTTAATTAAATTAAATTAATTAACTAAATTCAAATAATTTAATTATTTTTGTCCCTGAATTAATTTAATTTTAATTCAAAAAATTAAAATATGTGCCTTGACGTCCCAACGATCACCACAATCCGTTGAGCTTCTCTCTCCTCTTCCTTGCATCAAAGTACATGATCAAATGGAACACATTGATGACAATCTCAGGTAAGGAGACCAATACACATGTCTGTTGATAGGAACAACCAATAAGACCTGAAACATATGGTGTTCCTATTGACGGGTCTGTGCTTATGATCTCACTACTAGAGATCACTAGGTGCGAATGTCATGAGAAGAAGTATCAATACTTATGAGCCCCTAGAACTTGATAGTCAAACATCTAATGTATCCAATCAATAAGATGTATCTAGACCATAGGACCTATGTTTAATATTAATGTTACAGTATCTTGAGGTTCTCATCATAGCCTAAGATCTACTATAACCTTTTGATATAATAATTAATCAATGGACATTACCATTAAATAGTGGATGCATAAATATCTACACTATAATGGTAATAATACATCATGTATTTCTAACTATATACATGATATGGTAATCAAAAGTATCATTCAAGTTGGGTCTAGGGAAACCACTATTACAACACTCCCACTTGCACTAGATCTAACTTTCTAACAAACCTTGTTAGCACTCACATGATAAAGATTATGTCTTTGCTAAGTAATGGATTTAGCTTTTGGGTCTGCCACATTTCCACTCCATGGATATTCTACCATATGTGACCTCATATCTTTGAGTAAAACTTCTCAAGAGTTAGTAACCACAAGTATATCCCTTCTGTCCACTGTTAAAGCTTGACATATTGGCTAATACTAGTAATAGAATTATCATTATGATAAAACTTTACTTGGTAGGTGTGATTCCAAGATCTGGAACTAATATTTGTAGTTAATAACTACTTCTTAGCTACCTCAAAATCTACAATGTACTTGGTATTTGTAGGTATGGATACCACTGGCTTGTATGAGGTTTTCTCTCTCAACACCTCAGCCTAACTGCAATACTAGATCAAATTTATCTAAAGGAAAACTAGTTTTTGTCCCATGAAAACTACTATCCCTTATTCTCTACATATCAGGTACATATCCTTTGTACTTTCCCAAGTACAATTCGATAGTATTGAATACTTTACTTGCAGTTCTCCTGGATATAAATGATATTTTCCCACCATAAAGCATATGTTGGCAATATCATTTCTTGTACATATCATGGTATATGTGATTGATCCATCACTGAAGCACATGGAACTAAACTTTCCACTTAATATCCTCCTATGAAAAGCCCACTGACTTCCTCCGAGCACCCCATTATGGGTCTGCGTGGGTTCGGTGTGACCCATAATGGGCCAGGGCGGGGTTTTGGGGACTGGGTAACCAAAATTAACTTAATTAATATTTTAGTTTTAAATTAAATTAATTAAAATATGAGTTTTGGTTTACATTAATAACTGTAATACCTAAAATTAATTTAATTTAATTTTGGTTTTAAATTAATTAATTAATTAATTTAATTTTTGTAATTAAAATTAAATCAATCTAGGTACAAAAATAATTAAATTGTTTGAATTTAGTTAATTCATTTAATTTAATTAAAATACCCTCATAGTTTATTCATTGAAATTTATTTTTTTAATGAACTTTAATTATATTACTAACCGATCTTGATCATTAAACCGATCAATGTATGTATAATTCATTTAATTAATTAATTTTAATTGTGTGTGATGATTGTAATCAATTAATTAAGACGATCTTCTCATCTTCTTTTATTCCTTGGTCAATTTGTATAAGGGTCTGCATGTCTATCATGTTTGGTATGTACAATGTATAGTTAGTCCCCCTCTCTTGCATGTGAGTATTTTTGTACAATTGACAAAGATAATGCAAGAAATGGACCTCATCTGAACGAGGTGGTACTCTAGACGTGACGTGGACCCCGCTATGATGATGATGTTTTAAGACACAAACAACACCAAGTTAAGGTGGTAATCTAGATGAGAAATGGGAATACCGAACGAGGTATGAGATGCATCAAGAATCAAGCTATAACTCAGGTATGATTCCCCTAGGTCGTATTAGATGCTCGAGACCAGTTGGGTAGTTAATTTTCTTTATGTATTTATTTATTATTTTATGCATTTTATAAGAATAGAAAAATACATAAAATAATAAATAATAAAATTCATAAAGAAGTGATGAATGTTTTTCTATTAATGTTTAGTTGTGAGTGAAAAAACATAGATGAACAAGATTAATAGAAATTGGAGCATCGATCGTTGAATTCTTGGTGCTAGCATGGAGACCCGACGATGCCTTCGATGCCCTAACGATCACGAAATCGACATGGATTTAATACACGAGGGGGAATTCGATAAAAATGATTATATTGAGATCTTCTATCTCTATAAAGCAGGAGAGGATATAGAGGCTCTGGATTTATCACTGTGAATAGTACATGGAGAGAGTCTCTCACCTCTTATTTATAGTGAATGTTCAAAATAATCGGAAGGATTCACCGACCCCTAATTATTTAACATACAAAAAATAAATAATTATTAAGAACTAAACCATGAAAATATTATTTATTATTTCATTGCATTCCTGTAATATATTTATTAAATATATTACGTGATAAAACTGAGTCATTTAACTTGAATCATAATTCCCACTAAATATCAAATGAACTTGGAATATTAAAATAATATATGTTCAATTAATATTATTCATCGTATTTACTTAACTTGTAAATAAAATTAATAAATAAATTCAATACCAATTATTATTTACTTTAATAATATGAACTTATTTATTTATGAGTGATGGATAACTTGGGCACCACTCCGACCCCATGATGGGTCCCACCATGTCCGATATACCTATTTAACTGAATATGATGAATTCTTGAATACAGTATTGTGTGTGACCCTCTAACCCCTTATCTCGATAGTAGTGAATAAAATCTACAGACCAAGAGTGGAGTCTAGAAACCCACCAAGACCCCTAAAGAGATAAAGAAAGTCATATCAATGATTACCAACCTACAAACACACACTATGTACTATAATCTCTTTGTATTTCATATCTCATAAAGTAGGAAGAATGCTTGTGTCATCTCCCTTTTCTTACTTCATTATTTGTTGATCTTATTGAATGGATTTATCTTTCAACTACCTTGTAAAAGGATTTATAAAGGTATTACCATCCTAATCAACAAGGCCTGATATATATTACTTCCTCAACTTGGAAGCAATAAATCCTTTCTTGACCATTCAACCAATGTCATACTACCAATGAATCACCCAACACAAGCTAACTCACCACGATTTCAATATCATGGTTTTTAACTTGCATCAAAGTATGTGATCAAATAGAACACATTGATAATAATCTCAATTCTAGAGACCAATACATATGTTCATATATAGGAACAACCAATGACACCCAAAACATGTGGTGTTCCTATTGGAAGGCCTATCCTTATAATCTCACTACTAGAGATCACCAAGTGTGAACTTCATGAGAACAAGTCTCAATGATTATGACCCCCTAGAACCTGATACTCAAACATCTACTATGTCCAGTCTGTAAGATGTCTCTAGACCACAATACCTTTGTTTAAGATTAATGTCATAACATCTCAAGGTTCTCATTATAGTTTGAGATATACTATAACCTTTTGATACAATAATTAATCTATGGATATTACCATTTAAATAGTGGACGCATAAAAGTATACACTATAATGGTAAGAATACATCATGTATAACTAATTGTATACATGAAATGGTAATCTAAATTACTGTTCAAGTTGGGTCTAGGGAACCCACTACTACAACAAATAGGATGGGAGTTCATGCTCATCCATAACTTTTGAGGGGGTAATTGTTACCTACTGTGAGTCTCTATTATAGATTTAAGACGTATTTATGAATCTTTCACAAATCCCAGTGTGAGACCAGTTACCCTTGTTCTAGTGATTGGTCATCAACATATGGTGATGTGAAGATATTTTACATATCATAGGTCTTCTGTCGATGTGAACATCTGTATATTTCATAGGTTCTCCATCCCTATTTTATTATCTAGTGATACTACTTTTTTTAAATCCACATAGTTTGGAACTATGGAATTTATCGCTATCTAGGGAGGTGGTTTGTGTTAATGGTATTAGTATTGGGACCAAAATAAGGGATTAATATGTATCCCTATAAAGGGTATCAGAACCCATGTAGTTTAGTGTCGCTTAATGGGACACATAATAACTTTTAAGGTCATGTGACACTGATCACTTCCAAGTAGTTTAACACCATAAAAAATAGAAGATTAGGTGAAAGGTTCTTAATAATGGTTGATGTGGGGATTATGTACGAGCTACCATTTTTGGTAGACCTCAAAGGGGATATGGCCCTATGAAGGTGGATTTTATGAGTACCCAAAGGGAATAAGAACCTTTGGGTGGGGGCATGGTTTCATCAGGAATATATCCCACTATGACAGTTTATATGGAATATGTCCCTAGTGGAAGTGAATGAGGGGGGGGGGTTAGAGGTAATATATCCCAATTTGTAGGGATATCTGAGCCTATGAAGGACATGTCCTAGTGAGGAATTATGTAAAAAATATCATGGGTAATATAGACCCATAAGGATGGATATAGAAGATTTGTGATGTTGGGTTTAAATCTATGAGAGTTGTTATATGTATCCTTCTTGATAGAAATTGAATACCACATAGTTTGATTTTCATAGTTTAAGGTCACATGGTAGGACTGTACCATGCAGTTTAACATCATGCATAAAAGATGCTGTCATATTGTTTTACATCATGTGACTAGGACATAGGCCACATAGTTTAATGTCATACTATGGAGATGTTTGTGTCGTGAAATATATGAAAATAAAGGATTGATTGGGAAATACACATTAGTACTTCCCTCAATGCACACTTCTATGGGAATATATCCCTTTGAGGAGGGTTTTTATGGAGGATAGGGCTCCATAAAGGTGAGTTAAGACTTATACATTGGATCTTCCATTTGAGAACATGACTCATTGGGTGGACCAGGGTGGGTTCCCTTGATGATGATATAGTTGGGGATTATACCTAAGAGGATACCTAGGTGATGTTTGAGTTATGGGAGATAACGAGTGAGGAGGCTTAGTTAGGATTTATGCATGAATTTATTCTACCCAAATGTGGGTGCTCCTAGATTTTTGATGATTTGAGGTGATGAAATTATCAATAAGAACCATATTGGAACTTATACCTCAAAAGGAATCCCAAATTCTCATGGATCATTTGGTAGACCAAGACATCCACCAAGTTCTTGGGTTCATGGGGTTTGAACTTGGGTTTTCTAAGTTGCAATGCATGATCAAGGAATGGCTTTGTCGATGTCCCTATGATGGGGACCCTTATTATCATGGGGATACATGATTGTAAATCCCTTGAGGGTCCTATCTATTTGGGGGGGGGGGGTGGATAAGTAGGAGTAAACTTTTATCAAGGGAATACATGATTAAAAGGGGTGTATGTTGGTGTTCATACTTGGACATTGTATGTTTTTTGGATTTAGAGTGGTACTTGATAATTGGAGGCCCAAGTAGGATACTTGAGATAAGGTATTATATAACATCGAGGTTAGGGTGTTTATGGTACCTTAACATGGGCTAAGAGGGAAAATTCACCCAAGTAAGGGATTAGATGTAGCTTAGCCTTAGTAAGGGAACACCAAAGATGCTTCACCCTAGTGAGGTATAGAAGGAAGCTTTTCCATAGTGAGGGTGATCAAAGAGGTTTTTTTACAAATGAGGGTGACAAAAGTGGTTCTACCTAGTGAGGGAAAATAAGAGACTTAACCCTAGTGGTATTAGGGTGAAACGATGCTCCATGTGATAAAACTTAGGTTCAACTTCTCCTTAGAATTAGGGGTCTCCATGGATACTTTTAGATGAATGATGCTCAATTATGTGTCTTGGTAAGGGTCATTTGAACTAATATTAAATAATTAAGGAGGAAGTGGTTTCTCATGAGGTTGTTTATATATCAACTGAAGTTCTAAAGGATAAAAAACTGATGGGGGGGGGGGGGGGTTGAATCAGTTGTTTTATAAGTTTCAATACTTTTAAAACTAAACCCCTGAAACATGTTAAAGTTTATAACATTATCATATTTTAGTAAATACTCATACATGAAAAAGTAAGAAAGTAAGTAAATTACATTATATTTACAAGGTTCAACCTTAGTGTGAGAACCTACATCCTTTCCATAGCCACTCTCATGGGTATATGGAAATTCATTAATTAGGAATAATTGAATAAAATTTGTGCAAACTCCCATTAGAAACCTTCTATATCCCAATAAAAATGATTATAATAACTCTTTTCAGTTTAAAAAGTTTTCTTACAAACACTTTGAGACACAAAAGAAAACACTACAAAAACATTTTCTCCATAAAATTCTGTCTGGAACCTCATCCCGATGAGCTTAGTTTTGATTGCCTCAGCCCAATTGTCTCATTATGATAGACTCATTATGATGAAACCTTTTCTAAAACAACACTTCTCAAACTCTTATCAACTGATCAGTTCAATCTTCCTCAGTTTGGTAAGAAAAATTTAAGCTTCCTAATCTTTTAACGAGATCTCTATCCAAAAAGATAACTTTGACACAAATTCTATAGTGCTCCACCTTCTCTACTCTGGTGTAAAAATTTAAAAGTAAAAATGTATTGTGATTCTATTTATAGGCATCCCAGAAATTCAAAGGCCAGAAAATGAAAAACTTTTCCCACATACTCAAATTTTAAATCACTAAAAAACACTCACATTTAAACTTCAACTTTGACCGCTTCAAAACTTCTCAAGATTTGAATCATCTTGAGTCTCCTTAGTAATCAACCTTCTCAAACTTCCCAACTTTTCTTCAATATAATGGAACTTCCTCATCTTATAATTATGTGACTTTATTCCTATACTCATTACAATTTGACTTTCTTCCTCTAATCATTACAAAATGACTTTATTCCTCTTCTCATTATGATATTAATTTCTTCCTTTACTCATTACAATATTAATTTCTAACATAAACTCAATACTATTCAACTTTCATCCTTAAAGTCAATCTAACTGACTTTACTCTTCAGAGTTAGTCTGATTGACTTTCCTCCTTAGACTCAATCTGATGTAATTTCATTTCATTATAATTTCCCATTATTATGGATTTCCCATTATGATGGAAATTATTCAATGGTGACTCCACTTAACAACTTTGAAATTCTTCAAACCTTATAAGATATAACTCATTTAAACTTCTAATGAATTATGTGTCTGATAATTCTATATCTGATGCAAATTTTTTCTTGATCTCTAGAACCAATAAAATATTTAAGATTCCTCCATTTATTCAAAATAATTTATCTTGAGAATGTTTTATGATTTATAAGAACTCCATGACCAGAAAAAGAATCATCTAACTTAAGGTTAGAATGTTTAAGAACTTTATAACTCCTGACATCACTATCTTCCTTCAATATTTTCAACATCATTAACAAATTCTTACTTTCTTACTAATTATGAGTCTGATGAATCTTGAACTTAATGATGATATATTTGATTCTAATGGTGTGTCTGATCAACAAATTTTAAAAACTCACAGCTTCCGTCTTTCTTACACCTTCAGCATCTGTTACTACTCAGTCTGAGAACCTGTGTCTAGAAACCTTTTTCTAGGAAACAAATTTTTCAAATACAAAAACTTTTCTCCCCCTTTGTATTTGGATTCAATCATTAAACAACTTTAATCTTTCTTACAAAAAATAATTTTGATGAACTGGGTCTGATCCTGAAGAAAAAAAACATTTTTTTTACAAAAAGGTTAGTTATAAACAAATACAAAACTTTGTCAAAAAAAAAACATCACAAGGGTTATTAAATATCACCCTTTGGATTTGTTGATAACAATCTTTAACAACTTTTTTCAACTCTTAGAATTTTTTCACAACTCAAGTTTTGTAAAAAACTCAAGGTTTTCAACTGTTAGAAAAACATAGCCTTTCTCAAAAGAGAGTGTCCTAACACCACACTATTAGATAAAGTAATATTTTTGAAGTAATTCCATCCCTCATTGACAAGAAAATTTCGTGGCCATGTAAATATAAACCCCCTCACTTTTATCTTTTCTTAACTTTTTTTTCTATCCCCTATTAATTGATAACCAAAACTTTAGATTCATAAAATAAAGATAAGTAAAAACTTCTTACAAAGTAAAAAGTTGTTAATTTATCTCCCCCTTTATCAAAATAATTCAAAGAATGGTGGTGGAATTAATTATGAGATTTAGAAAGTCATTGGAGGAGGATAGACCTAAAGTTGTATCCTCAACTTAACAAACCTTTCTTTTGGCATTACCTTTGTGAATACATCTACAATTTGATACTTTGTTGAGATATATTACAGTGAAACATCTCCAACAACAAATTTATCTTTTATGAAGTGAAAATTTATATCAATGTGTTTTGATCTTTAATGATGGATAATATTTTTAGAAATATCAATTTCACTCTGATTATCACACATTATCTTCAATGGTTTAGAAACTTTTACTTTAAAATATTCCAGATGAACTTTCATCCACAACATTTTAGTACAGTCATGAGTAGCCGCAACATATTATTATTCCACTGTTCTCAAAGTTACTAAACTTTGTTTATTACTATGAAAATTTACACAACATTCACCCAAGAAAAATATTCCTCCTGAGTTTGATTTTCTATCATTATAATCTCCATCCCAATCGGTATTAGTATAACCATGAAACTTCATATCACAATTTATTTTTTATAACAACCCATGTGAAGTTGTTCCTTTTTCATATCTTAGAATTCTATTTTCTTCCAACATATGTGATTATTTAAGATTACTTTGATACCTAGAACAAAAATTCATAGTATAAATAATATCAGGCCTTGAATCTATAAGGTGAAGTTGAATTCCCATCAGCTTCTATAAGTATTTATGATTCACACTTTTCCTGAACTCATCTTTACTCAAATTTATCCCAACTGAGATAGGAGTAAAAAAATATTTGGATTATTCCATACCAAACTTTTGTAACAATTCCACGACATACTTTTATAGAGATAGGAAAATTTATTTTTTCTGTTGAACTTGTAAACCAAGGAAAAATGTTAATTTACCTAACATTTACATCTCAATGTTCCTTTTCATTTCTTTAGATTTTTTTACAAAAATATTCTTTATACCCATCAAAAATTATATCATTCACATAAATAATTACACTTAGTATTCTAGAGTCAATATCTTTCACATATAAGTATCTATAAACTTTTCCTTTATAAAAAATACAAAATTCTCAAACAATTTTCAAACTTATAATACCATGAACATAGAGCTTGTTTCAGCACATAAAAATCTTTCTTCAATCTAAAAACATTTTTTTTCATCCCCATTAAGTAGAAACCCATAAGGTTGTTCAATGTAAACTTTTTCTTAAATTTATCCATTGAGAAATGAAGAATTTACATCCACCTGATATAATTTATAATTCCAGTGAGCAACCACTACTAGAAACATTAAAATAGTTTTTAAACTTTCAACAAGGGAAAATGTTTCATCAAAATCCGCACCTTCTACCTATGCGTAGCCTTTACAAACAATCTTGGATTTGTTTCTTGGAACTTATCTATGTTCATTCAACTTGTTTATATAAACCCACTTTTTTTTGAAATAATTTTTACCTTTAGGATGTGTAATAAGTTCTCTCGCTTCATTTTTCTCAATTTTATCCAACTCTTTATTCATAGAATCAACCCATTATTTGTTTATAATAGCTTCTAAAACTAATTCCGGTTCAACTTTTTGAAATGAGTGAAGTTTCATTTTCTAATATCAGCTTACTTCTGGTATGAACTAGATCCTTCTGATTCCAAATAATATTTTCAGTCTCAACATGTTTTTGTAAAGTAGGAAATTTAAGATTTCCTCTTCCTACATCACTTTCCTTATCACAAAATTCATATTAATCTTCATACACATTACTTTTATCACTTTTATTTTCATTGGAATATTTCGGTTTTTATTCCTCAACATTCCCATAATTTTTTTTAAGGAAGTTGGATTCTCAATAAATTTCACATAATATGATTCCATGAAATTTTGTAAATGTTTTTTCAAAAATTTTTAACTTCTTCCATTGGGTGAATAACCCATAGAAGTTCTGCCCTCAACTTTCTCATCAAATTTTCCTTGATCCAGATTTTTGATTTTATGAAAAAATGGACTTCAAAAAACTTTTAAGTACTTAAATAAAGGTTTTTTGTTATATCAAATTTCATAAGAAGTTATTTTGGATTTCATACTTAAAAAACATATATTCTGAACATATACAACATTACTAATAGCTTCTCTCTTGTAGAACTCTAATTTTTTTTATTTTTCTAACATGCTTCTTACCACTTCAACTAAACTTATATTATTCCTTTCTACTAATCCATTTTGTTATGGGGTATATAGAGAACTATATTTATGTTTATTAACATGCTTTCTAAATAAGTTTCAAAAGTATTTCTTGTAAACTTTGTTCCATTATTTGTTCTTAGCTTCTTTATATAAACCCCATTTCTTTCTCAACTTATTTTCTAAATACTCTGAAAATTTCTATAGACACTAACTTATGTTTCAAAAACAAGATGTTTGTAATATGAGTGAAATAATAAATAAAATTGATAAAGTTCAAATCACATTTTTCTGATTGATGCATCATAATCCTACATAAATCAAAGTGAATAAGTTCAAGAGGTCTGATAGACTGAATCTCAACTCTATTATGAATTTTATTAGTCATCTTCCCTTTCTAAAAAGTAACACAAACATCTTACTATCTTCTTTTAATTCTAGAAAATTTTAGACAACATCAAATTTAGAAAGTTTTTTCATGTTTTTCTACCCAAGTTTCCCAAGTCTTTTGTTATAAAATTTGTTTTTATCTTTATCACTTAAATAAAATGAGTTATTAGATTCTTTAATTTGAAAAATATTACCACCTATTCTTTCTCATTTTTTAATAAATTTTCCATATTTCAATCTTATAATGATACAAGAATCTTTTCTAAAAATCACTTATTTTATATCATCAAGAATTTTACTTACACTAATTAAGTTATGTTTTAGACTATCAATAAATAAAACATCCTTATATTTTTACTTTTCTGCTTCAATCTCATCCATTCTGATTCCTCTAAATTTTAAGGAACCATTATTCCTAAAATTAACGACACATTCATCATGATTTTCAACATGTTTATGGATTTTTAAATCATTTTTAATGTGTGAATAAGAACCATTATAAAGTATCCATGGTTTGTTCTTTTTTACTCACCTTCAAGATAGTCTCAACAACAAGGAATCTTTCTTCAACTTTCTTATTTCCTCCTTTATTTTTTTTCTTGCATAAAAAACTTGTCCTAGAAGAGTAGTCATACATTATTCAGAAATATGACCCATTTGATCACATATTACATAAAATTATCCCAAAAAATTAAACTTATTCTTCATTGGAAAGCTTATAACATCTTGAGAATTCTCTTTTTCAAATTTCTATAAGTTAGGAAAGTTACCCATCCTACTTTCACTATTTCTTCTACTCTGCTCAAACCTTCTCCCGAGTTGAGATAAGTTGTTCCAAAAATTATAAGAACTATTCCCATAGATTCTACAACACAAAAAAACCATTAAATCTTTATTTTCTATTAAAGTAAGATATTTCTCTAAAGAGTTTTTTTGAGGTTGATAACTTCTTCATGCTCTAACAATCTCTGAATGTGGACCATATTTCCTATAGAGCGAGTTTTCAACTTTTGTAGATGAAATAGTTTTATCATACCCTTTTTACACTCAATATTTCCCAAAACCTTTTCCAGTACAAGAAATGTTAGAGAAATTAGATAAAAAATTATTTTTGGTAGGTTAGGATTTCACTTGATTCTTGATTTGAGATCTCTTAGAAACTTTAGAAGTACAATCTTTTAATTTTTAATCTTTTTTTAAGTTTTAATTCATATTCCTCAAGGTAATTTCAGACTCAAGAAGTTTCAATTGAAACTTGTTAACTTCTTCTTCCTTAGATTCCAACTTCTTACTGAGATATTCAACCATATTTACTTGTTGAGTAATTCACTACTATAAAATGGGGTTTTGGAGACCCCTTACACGGGCGACCGCCAACGACGATCACTATTGGTTCCCTATAGCGACCGCCAACAACGGTCGTAATACTTCTAAAAAAAATACTGCCCCCCCTATCCCAAACCCGAACCCTACCCCCGACCCCCCCGCATCCCCACAGTTTCCCATCCCATCCCTTTACGCATCGGCTCTGGCTCCCCCACACCGCCTCCCCTCCCTCGCTGCACCGGCAATGCTGCACCACCGACACTGCATCGGCTCCACCTCTGCCTGCGGTTTCCGCCGACGTCGTCTCCCATCCCCTCCCTCGCTGCACCGCCCATCTCCTCCCTCTTTTCACCGACGCCACCTCACCACATCCTCATCTGGCTCCCCTCCGTCATCGGCTCCCATCCCCTCCCTCACTGCACAGCCTCCGACTCTGGCTCCCCTTCGCTTCCCCTCCTCTCCCTCACAGCACCACCTCCGGCTCCCCTTGGTTCTGAATTTGTCATGCTATAAGGTATGCCCTAATTTCTGTTTTAAGGTTTTAATTTTGGGTAATTTACAACATAAATTTGACATGCATGAAAATTATATGAATATTGTGTGTGAATAAAAATTGTGGAAATGGAATTTCATGTGTATATGGGTTTGTGTGCATGAAGAATTATGAAACAATGTGTGTTGATAGTGTGTGAATGAGAAGACTTTACACTTTACTTTAAGTTGAAAGTTGCATACAATGTAGAGTACATGTATATGTTGATTGGATTGATATTATAAGTTGGTTTGTTATTTGATTTATGCCATTCTTGTGTTTATCACATGTCTCTCTCAGTGTGTGTATCCCATGAGAAAATGTTTTAGGTTTGACCACATTTGTGTACTTGTATAGCCCATGAGACCCATGTTTGAGTTTAATCACACGTTTTTCGATAATATAGGTTATTATTAATATTATATGATGTTCCTTTATATGATATTAATCCATGTTTCAATGTGACTTACTGTATATATTTTAGTGGTAGAATTGAGATGGAATTTAGAGTGATGTATCAATATTTTTTCACATTCTTGTTATTCCCCACACTTTTATTGACCTAACACTTCGGGGGTATTTGATTTTTTACTATATGACTTGATATACCTACCATGGATTATGTTTTTTCATTGTTTATTGACTCTATTATGTTATTGTTTATCCTTTTCTTTATTAATACCAAGGGTATATTTTCTGCACTGATGAAATTCATACCCTTAGTGCTAGTAACAAAAATCTTGAATAGGATACCTGCTTGAGGCCATGAGGAACACTGTATTGGACCCTGTTATCCAGCATGGGGCATCACATTCATTGTCCCACATATTCTCTATTCATAACATAAGTGAAGATAGATTTGTATTTTTTTGTTATA
Organism: Viscum album; assembly: GCA_963277665.1. Classification (NCBI taxonomy): domain Eukaryota; kingdom Viridiplantae; phylum Streptophyta; class Magnoliopsida; order Santalales; family Viscaceae; genus Viscum; species Viscum album. The sequence goes on from OY728154.1 coordinate 56,190,135, forward strand.
GAATTGTATATATTTGATGTTATCCTTGATATAGATTATTTATTTTTTCATAAATTAGAGATTGATTTCTATATTTGATGGTTAATCTTTACTGTATCTGATGGCACAAAGGCAGTGTGAATCCAAGAGGCAGTGAGAAATTATTTTTACAAAGATACAGTTTCTATGAGTTTGAGAAGACTGTTCATCACTAATTGATTTTGGGCACTTTCATCACAAATTATATTTGTTGATTTATTGGTAGGCATTAACTTAGTTGCTAAGGTTGATAGTTCAATAGTGGTATTTGATGAATTTTTTCATGTACCACATGCTTATGCAATTTATAATATATCTTTCTTGAAAAATGTTTACTCTATGGAATTATAGACCAAATTCATTCTTAATATAGTTTATTGAATATAGAATCATCATTAGATTTACCATACCAACATGGTGGCGATGACATGGGCTTTCACTTACATTCCATTATCTATTCTCTTGTTTATTATTCAGAGATATAAATTGTTTATTTTATCAATAGTCCATATGAAATTGGACAATATTTATTTTAAATATATTTGATATGAAAAATGAATGTAATATGAAGTCTTGTGCAAATGATTGTTATACAGATATTATTATGGATAAGAGTTGGATTGATCTTCCAAATCAAACGTCTAGAGAATATTTCAAGAGAATTATGTATTTTATTGAGTTAAATGGAGTATTTCAAAGTGAATTTATTAGTTTTCCATGTAGAAAATGTGAAAATAGATATCAATTCAAATGAGATACCATAAGGGAGCACCTATTCTTGAACAGATTTCTGAAAAATTTTAAGAGTTGGAGTCGTCATGGGGAAGAATATATTATTCATCAAAATACATATGCAGTTCAGATGGATGTTGATGCGAGGATGAATGATCCAATGCATAAAATGATTACTAAAATGGTATGTGGGTTAGCTTCTAAAGGCATTGACATCCAGAATGTTGAAACCGGTGAGATAAATCTGTGCTCTGGTGCAGATTGTGATTCAAGGGAAGTACTTGATGATGAAAAAAACAGAATTATATCCTAGATGTACTACTTATAATAAATTTTTGTTTATCGTGGGATTTTTTATTTGAAGACTTTGAATCAGTGGTCAGACACATCATTCGACATGTTGGTTGGTGTTATTGAAAATGGTTCTTCCTGTCAATGCTAAGATTCTTAACTTGTATTACCATGCTCATAAGTTGACAGAGAACTTAGGTTTTACATTTGAGACCATAGATGCATGTGCAAACAACTGTATGTTGTTTAGAAAAGAAAATTACCATTTGTATATTTGTATGGTCTGTGGTGCTTCCAGGTGGAAAGAGAACATGGGAAATCAAACTCATCAAAGTCAGACAGTGAAAGAGGGAAAAATGATTACTGTAAAGAAAATGCGTTACTTTACCCTAAAGCTGAGGTTGAAAAGATTTTTTATATCATCTGAAGTTTCTAATTTAATGAGATGGCATGCAGAAAGAAATCAGGAAAGTGATATGTTAACCCACCTGGCAGACTCTCGTGAATGAAAGGATTTTGATAAGAGACACCTCGAATTTGCTAAAGATGTTCGTAATCTCCAATTAGGGTTAGCAGTAGATGGTTTCAATCCATTCAAGTATATGGTTGGTGCAACTCATAACACATGACCCACGGTGTTGGTTCCATATAATCTTCCTCTATGGATTTGTATGAAGCAATAATTTATATTACTTTCCACTCTTATTGATGGACCTAGAAGTCTGGGGGATAAGATTTATGTTTCCCTTCAGCCATTAATTGATGAGTTGAATTAATTTTGGGGTGATGGTGTGATGACTTATGATTATGAAACAAATGAAATGTTCAAATAGCAAGTTGATTTATTTTGGACAATCAATGACTTCCCAGCTTATGAAAATTTATCAGGCTAGAGTATGAAAGGGGAATTTTCTTACCATTGTTGCAATAAAAGTAAAAAATCTGTATGGCTTAAACATTCTAGAAAATGGGCATACATGGTCCACAAACGTTTTCTCCCCCCTCATCATAGGTTCAGAAAGGATAGAGTGACATTTGATGATTCTAGAGATTTTAGCCCAGCTCCAAATATCATGATAGGAGTTGAAATGTTATCTCATATTGAGGAATAAAACATCCGTAACGTATATGGATTTCAGTATTGGTGGCTTATCCATTACCTAATATTCATGGTGCGGGTAGAAAGTGCAGTCACAATTGGAAAAAGAAAATTATTTTTTACAATCTTCCCTATTGGAAAACTAACATGCTAAGGCATAATTTTGATGTCATGCACATTGAAAAAAATGTTTGTGATAATATATTGTGGACCATTTTAGGTGTTAGTGGAAAATCAAAGGACCATGTTAATGCACATCATGATTTGGAAGAAATTGGTTAAAAGAAGCAGTTTCATTTACAGTTAGATGAGGGAAATAAGGAATATATGCCTACTACATAGTATATGATGACTACAAAGGAGAAAGAGACATTTCTTTCCATTTTAAAGATGCTCAAGGTTCCTGATGGTTACTATTCTAATATTTCAAAATGTACGAATCATATGAGCAGGACATTGCAAGGGTTGAAAATTCATGACAATAATATACTTCTTCAGCAGTTTATTCCAATCACAATTTGTGATTGTTTATCCCCCAATGTTGTTCAACCATTGATTTAGATGAGTAATTTTTTTTAGACATCTTTTTTTAAGAAATCAATAAATGAGTGATTTAAAAAGTTTTCAGGACCAAATTGTTCTTACTCTTTGTCACTTTGAGAAACTATTTTCCCCCTCATTTGTTGATGTTATGGTTCACTTGATTAGTGCACCTAACTGATGAAGTAATGGCTACTGGTCTAGTGAAATTTAGGTGGATGTATCCTATTGAGAGGTATCTGAATACATTGAAATGATTTGTATGCGACATAGCTCATCCGGAGGAATAAATATCCAATGGTTATTTGATGGATTATTACACTAATTTTTGTGCATAATATCTTATGGATGTTGAAACAAAATTAGATAAACCATCTCAGATTCATGATGGTCCAGTTGGAGAAGGAACCATATTTGATATGGACAACATCAAGTGGATACAAGCGCATCGATATATCTTGTTCAATACTCATCAGCTGCACCATTAATGCAGTAAGTGTATTATCACTTTTATTTTTTAACTTTTACATGGTTTTTTTTTCATAAGTTGATCATATAAACATTGTGTTATCATTTGCTGGAAACACATTAATGAGCTAAAAGAAGATATGTCTCATGCGACTGAGTATCAAATTCAACAATCTCATTATGTGTCATTTCATGATTGGTTCAAGGATTTTGTACATATAAATTTATTTTAATTATGAGTGAAGTATTATACTAATTTCTTTCTGCAGAAATCATTATTGAATTCTATGAATTATGTAGGTTCATAACCTGAGGGAGTTAGGCGACCCCACGCTAACTGAAGAATTTATCCAACTAGCTAAGGGTCCATCTATAAAGGCTTGTCGTTATAAAGGTGTAGATGCTAATGGTTTTCAATTTCACAATAAAGATGTTGATAACAAACAAGAAACACAAAACAGTGGCATCAATTGTCCATTCATTGATTCTGGTTATTACTATGGTCAATTGACAGACATCATTGAAGTTGTATACGCACACAGGTTGAAGTACATATTATTAAAGTGTAATTGGGTTGATCTAGTGCGTGGAAGTAAATTTGAACAATATCAGTTTAAATTGGTGAATTTTAACTATATGTTATATAGAAATGAACGAGTTGACAATGAACCTTTCATTTTGACATCATAAGCGGAACGAGTATTATTCGTTACTTTGCCTTTAAATCCTAGTTGGCAAGTTGTTGTGAAAAAGTCCTGGCGAGGGAGTGGTTTTTATTTCAACAAGATGAACCCGAGACTGTTACCTTTGTGGCCCAAAATCTTGACCAACATAACGTAGTTCAATGGGAAGAATAAATTTAATTGGGTTAGAGTGGATGTTGAAGGAGAAATGGTCGATTTTCATGTTTAATGAAAGGTATAATTGTTTTCTCTCTCTTAATTAAAAACCTTTTTTTTAAATTGTTTAAAACAGCCGAAGAATAATTTGGTACATAAGCATTTTTATTTATTATTAGTCATAATTAACATTATGTTTGATCATTTTTTATGGCTTCCCTTGTGGGCATGTGTGAACCAAGATTTTGGTATCTGGTTTCATCTCTAGCATTCCTTGGATGAACTATATTTCTATGGTTTTATAAATTGTTTTCTAGATCAAAATTGAAAAGGTTGATTAATTTTAGTAAAATTATTTTTTAAATAAGGTGATTTCACCCTAGTTATGGTTAAAGGAAAAAGATGGTATTTTCAAAGTATTGAAATATTTTGTGACCTTGTGGATTCGATTTTAAAGTCCCTCTCCCTTTCGGAGACAGCCCACCCCCCCCTTTGGACAACCCCCCCCTACACGGCACCGGCACCGGCCCCTCCCCTACCCCCCTTCCCTACACCAGCCAACCCACCCCCTCACCCCATTCCCCACCGGACAACCCCACCCTACCTGCACAGCCCCTCCACTCCCCCTTTCCCCCTCCACTCCCCCTTGGACAGCCCCACCCCACTCCCCCCCTGCCCCCTTCACCCCCTCCCTGCACCCAGCTCACCCCACTCCCTCCGGACAGCCCAACCCCACTCCCCCCGGACAGCCCCATCCCTACCTGCACAACCCCTCCACCTGGACAACCCCACCACACTCCCTCCCAGACATCCCCACCACACCCCCATCCCTCCCCACTCCCAACCCCCTCCCAGACAGCCCGCCCCCATAACTCCCCCCCAAAAAGCAGCTGGGCAGACCCACCACACCCCCAGCTCCACCCCACTCCCAACCCCCCTCTCGGACAGCCCACCCCCCCAAATTAGTTCATGTTAAAATAACCCTCTAAATACAAGCCTTTTTTTGTACATAATTTTATTTCTGTTCTGTTAAGTTTATGATTTTTTAAAATCCTATCCCTTTTTGTTTTATTAAAAAATGTACAAGTTTTTATTTTTTTAAAAACAATCCAATTTATCTTTTTGACACTTTTGATGGTCCCATTACTAATGTTTTCTACAACTACAAACATGTCAGGGGGAACAAGCAGCACATCCACATCATCCATCTGAGCCATCTTTGTCTCAGAGTCTAGGTATGTTTGAATGTAACTATGTTTATTTTTTATGTAATTTATCTCTCTCTATCTATATATATATATATTGCACGTCTATCAAATTATGTATAATTTTTTTTCAATAGGATCAGATTTGACCGCTTTTTTCCTCTCACAAGAGAGGCCCTGATCATGACATTTCATCATGGAATTCCAACATGACCATTGATGTTTCATTTGACGAGAGATTTCATCCCGTGGGACAGACCGCCCCTACATTTATCTGTCAGCTGGGTCATATCATACACAACCCACATCGATTTCCATTGACCACACGTGACTGGGCTTCGATCCCTCAGGATACATTAGATCGGATTTGGAGGAAGTTTAGATAAGAATACTATTTTAGTTTCTTTCCTATTTTAAAAAATATTAACATGTGTTATTTTTTTCTTAAATAGAATAATATAAAAGTGTCCCTCGATGAGTTTCAGCTGGCATGTATGGGAAAATGTCATAAGACGTGGAAAGATTTTAAAGGCAAAATCAAGAGGGAGCACTGGGTACCAAACGTGGGTGCCCCAGACATTCTGGAAAAAGTCTCGAGAGGTGTTCTCCCATATCAGTGGTGCGACTTAGTTTCATATTGGTCTACTGAGGCCATTGTGGTTAGTATATTTATTTTGGTATATATATTTTCAAGAATGTGTGACATTATATTTGTTTGAAATTAGAATTATTTGAATGTAGGTGGTGTCAGCATGCCATTCTAAGAATCGAGCATTGCAGGGACCACCTCATAGGCTCGGGACTCATCACGTGTCTCAGATCCGACATGATGTATTTATTATTCATTTTATTATTTATTTTTTAATATGGTTTTGTGTTATATTTTTATATTTTATTGGTATACAGTTACGAGAGCAAGGTGCACTGACTAATAAAATGTCGGTGTTGATGAGAACTCATGATCAAAATGATCCAGAGGCTAAAAACTATTATAGTAAGTGCTTCTACTCATTACCAATACTTACATACATCTATATATAAACATATATATATATGTATATTATATTTAAATTTTTCACAGGCTCAATTTGAATCTGAGTTAGAATAGCTTCCAGAGGACCAGCGATAGATTCCCATGTGAAGGGATGAGATATTCCATCGCATTATTGGTCATGACGGACATGAATATAGTTTTGACCTATGGAATGGGGATTCCTCATTCTTTAGTATCACATGCTGAGGTTGTCGGTCCTACTGTTGCTCATATGACACAACAACTGTCATATTTCGAGGCACGATTGCGCGCTTCTAAGGAGGTAAATGCACAATTGATCACTGAGGTTAGAACACTGCAAGAATATGTGCGTGCAGGTGATGGTGCAAGGAATCATACAAAGCAGGTTTATACTAAATTTATTTATTTTCTTTCCATTATTTTATTTATTAAAATATTTATAATTTTTATTTTTTGTAGGCTCTAGGAACACCAGAAGGAGGTAGGAGGCATGACCACACATGACACAATCATATTCACGAGGTGTGTTTCTTTTATATTTATTATTGAATTAATGTTATATATTGATTTAGAGCTTAAATTTAGAACTGTTTGAGATTTTATAACAATTTATGTTTTTAAAAAACTCCACAGTTTTTTAATTTTAAGAGTATGATCAGTAATTGGATACTTTATTGTGATAGATAATTTCTTAGAATCCCCATTGGAGGATAAGAATTAGTCTAGGTGGCCCAGTGGCATAATGAACCAATGGCCTAATGGCCCAATGGCCCAATGGCCTAATGGCCTATTGACCTAAGGGCTGAATGGCCTAATAAATCTCATGGTAATTTCAAAGGGATTTAACTTCTCTCACATATGATTTCTCTTATATTTTAATTGTTAGAGTTCATATTTGTCTTGGTCTTGTGAAAACCCTAGAAGAGACACCTCCTTTCTAAGATTATACAAATGATTTTCATAACGAATACATGTATGAATTATTCCATTTATTTTATTTTCAACAATGATTTTATTTTTCTTTACTTATATTTATAATGATTTCTGGTTGGCATGTTCTCCCTCCACTTCACTTACTGCCTATCATGTTATGCTAGACCCCATATCAGTTTTGTATAAATGTATTTTTGGTGGTTTTTGATGGTGTTGGTGGATACATTCAGTATATATGGTGAAACTTGGTTGTTCTAGTTCCTTACTATGATTTCTAGTTGTTTTAGTGGTGGCGTGTGATGTGTTTTGGTGTCCACCTCATATGGATTTTTTCCTTGTCGGTGTTCTTCTGCCTGGGGGGTGGGGCTGTTTGGGGTGAGTGAGGGGGGGGGGGGGTGTTCGGGGTGAGTGGGGGTAGGGGGCTGTCCAGGGGGGAGTGGGGGCTGTCCTGGGGGAGTTTTTGTTGGGGGGGGGGGCATGTGAGGGGATGTCTGGGGTGAGTGGGGGGGGGGGGGCTGTCTGGGGAGAGTTGTTTTGGGAGGTTGGGGCTATCTAGGGTGAGTGGGGGGGGGGTGCTGTCTGGGGGGGAGTGGGGGATGTCCTGGGGGAGTTTTTTTAGGGGGGGTGGGGTGGCTATCTGGGGGGGGGGCACGTGAGAGGATTTCTAGGTGTGAGTGTGTGTGTGTGGGGGGCAGGGGGGTGTCCGTAGGGAGTGGGGGCTGTCCCGGGGGAGTTTTGGAGGGGAGGGTAGCTGTTCGGGGGGGGGGGATGTGAGGGGCTGTTCGAGGTGAGTGTGTGTGTGTGGGGGGGGGATATTTGGGGAAAGTTTTTTTTTGGGGGTTGGGGGGGTGGGGATGTCCGGGGTGAGTGGGTGGGGGGTGCTGTCCGAGGGGGGGGGTGCTGTTCAGGGTGGGGGGGTGGGGGGGGGGCTGTTTGGGGGGGGGGAGTGTGGGGGTGGGGGTGGGGGGGGGGGTGGGGGTTGTCCGAGGTGAGTGTGTGTGTGGGGGTGTTCGGGGTGAGTGGGGGGGGGGGGGAGGCTGTTCAGGGGGGATTTCCAGAGTTGGGGGGGGGGGGCTGTACGGAGGTGGGGGGATGGGGGGGGGGGGGGGGTTGTACATGGTGTGGAGGGGGGGATGTTTAGGGTGGGGGGTGTACGGGGGGGGGGTGAGGGCTGTCCGAGGTGAGTGGGGGGGGGGGGGGGGCTCTCTGGGTGGGGGGAGTGTGGGGGTGGGAGGGGGGGGTGTTTGTGGGTGGGGGGATGTACGGGGGTGAGTGTGTGTGTGTGTGGGGGGGGCTGTCCAGGAGGAGTTTTTTTGAGGGGGGGGGGGGTTGTCCGGGGGGGTGTGTGTGTGGGGGGGACTGTCTGGAGGTGGGGGGGGGGGCTTGTCTAGAGGTGGGGGGGGGGGGATGGGGGGACAATGCAGGGTGTGAAGGGGGGGATTTTCAGGGTGGGGGCTGTCCGGGGGGGGGGGGGGGGGCTATCCGGGGGGGGGGGGGGGTTGTCCCGGGGGAGTTTGGGGTGGGGGGTTGACCAGGGGGGGCATGTGAGGGATTTCCGGTGGTGGGGTGGGGCTTGTCTGGGGGGGGAGTGGGGGTTGTTCGGGTGGGGGGGGGGCTATCCCGGGGGAGTTTTTTTGGGGGGGTGTATGTTCGGGGGGCACGTGAGGGGCTGTCTTGGGTGAGTGGGGGGGGGGGGGGTTGTTCGGGGGGGGGGGGATGTCCCGTGGGAGTTTGTTTGGGGGGGGGGGGGTGGATGACCGGGGGGGGCATGTGAGGAGCTGTCCGGGGGGGGGGGGTATCTGGGGTGATTGGGGGGAGGAGGGGCTATCTGGGTGTGGGGGGATATCCTAGGGGAGTTTTGGGGGGGGGGGGGGCTGTCCGGGGAGAGTTTTTTTGGGGTGGGGGTGGGGGGAAGGGGGGGTGGGGATGTCCGGGGTGAGTGGGGGGGGGGGGTGCTGCCCAGGGGGTTGGGGGGGGGGGAGTGTGGGGGCTGCAGGGGGTTGGGAGGGGGCTATCCCGGGGGGGTTGGGGGGGGATATTCAGTACTGAAATTTACTCTATATAGTTCAATGTTGAGCAAACACAACTGAATGGTTGTCCAAACATCTTTTCAAACCACCTCATCGCGTACGAGAAACACAGTAGGTCCCTACTAGAGTAGATTATTAAGTCTAATGGCCTAATGTCAAAATTGACCTAATGTAAAATTTTTCCTAATAGCCAATTGGTTAAATAGAGACTTGTCCAATTTTCCAAAATGGCCTAACGCCCTAATGTCCTGATGCCCCAACGCCCTAACGACCTAACGATCGAATGAAAAATTGGTCAAATGGACTACTGTCCTAATTACCTAATGTCCTATTGTCCTAATGAAATATTATCCTATTGTCCTAATGGACAAATAGCCTAATTCCATATTAGACTATTGGCCTAATGGCCAATTGGCTAAATGGAGACTTGGATAATTGGCCAAATTCACAAATGTCCAAATTACCAAACGCCCTCATGCCCTAATGCCCTAACTCCCTAACGGCCTAACTACCTAATGGACTAATGACCCAACAACGTCCCAACGTCCCAACGACTCAACAACGGACCAACGAACCAACATCCGAACAACGACCCAATGGCATAACAATGGCCCAACAACCTAACAATAGCTTAACAATGGCCTAACAACATCCTAACGGCCTAACAACAGCCCAATGACCTAACAACGGCCCAACAACCAAACAAACTAATGGACTAATATCCTAATTACCTAATGTCCTATTGGCCTAATTACCTAATGTCCTATTGGCCTAGTGACCTATTAGGCTATTGGACTAATGACATATTAGCCTATTGGCCTAATGACCAAATGGCCAACTAGAATATTAAAATATTGGCCTAATTTCCAATTGGATAAATGGCCAATTGGCTAAACGGAGATTGTCCAATTGGAAAAATTCTCAAATGACTTAATGGACCAACGTACCAATTTGATTATTATATATATATATATATTTTCTAACTGAATAAATTTTTCCAATTTTAATTTTATTTTTCTAGTTGTTTATTTTTTATCTTATTGTAAGTTTTTCGAAGTATAAGATTGGAATGGATTGGAGCAGTTTGGATCACTGGTTATGAAGGAGTATGTCTGTCATTTATTGTTTTTGAGGATCTTGGTATTTCTGTTGTTTCAAATTGATTTTTTTTCTTTTGATTTTCACTTTGTTTCTGCTTTTTTCTACTATTTGAGAAGCGACACTGTAACTTTTTTTAAAAAAATTCCTATGTTAGCGACCGGCATTGACAGTCGCTAATGGTTCCATTTTTTCCAGGACCCAGCGATTTCCAATGGCAGTTTCTGTAGGCCTTTTTTTACTTTATCTATAGCGACCACCATTGGCTGTCGCTATAGCACGACCCAATAGAGACCACTATTCAGCCGAGCCTTAGGTCACCTACAGTGCCTGCCAATGGCGGTCACTGTTTCCTTATAGTGACGGGCCTAATGTGAGCACTATTGGCAGTCTCTAAGCAGTCACTAAAGACCAATAGCGACCGCCAATGGGGGTCTCTATTGGTCTCATTTCTAGTAGTGATTATTATCTTGTAACCTAAGATATCCTTGATGCATTCTTCTTCTTCATTGATAACATCTTTTTCAACTTCAAAAAATTTTCTAGTATCTTTAGTTATCATTCCAATTTCTTTCTTGAGAGATTTGTTTTTTTCCAAGACATGTAAGAAGTTCTGTTCTGAGCTAATACTCTCTATAAGATTGTTCACCTCTTCCTTCTTCACTATTTAAGGAGTATTCTATTTTCTCAAAATTTCCAACGAATATTATAACCTTTTCTGAACTTTCTTTTTCTGAAGAATTGTTTTCAGTTGATTCCAATTCATCTTTCTTACTCATTATACTTATTTTGTCTCCAGTGAACTTCTTATTATATTTATTGGATGAACTTTCTTATTTAAAAATTTTATTCCAATTCTTCCATCAAAATTTTTCATCAGAATCATCTCGATATTATCCAACATTCTTCTTGGTAAATTCATAAAAAAGTTTCTGATTCATCCAGACTCAAAACATTTGAGAGGAAGTTTACCTCCATACTTTCATCTTCCTATTCGATAGTTCTTAGATATAAGAGACACAATTTTTTCATTCAACTCATAATCCTATTTATCTTTTGAGTCATAAGGAACAAAATCTTCAACATATTGAATTTTCATTTTTCTAATAGATTCCAAATCCATTTCATCTTTCATCTTTTTTTTTGAACATTGGAGCTTTTCTCATTTTATAAGAAACAATAAAGTTATGCAATTCATCAAGAGATAAATCATCATTATCTTATAAAGAGGAAAGTTTATATCAAACTTATCCATAAAGTTTCTCATAAGTTTCTTCAAAATTTTAGAATCTTCTAGGACATCACCAAATTCTCTGATGTTGAAAATAATTTCATTTACTCTGGTGAATTATTCATTAATAGTTTCTTCATCTCTCATTATTATGTCTTCATACTTACGATTCCATATTTTTAGCTTTTCTTCCTTAACTTTAGTATTCCCTTCGAAAATACTTTCCATCTTGTCCCACATACTCTTTGATATTTTGAGACCCATCGCCTTCATATAAACATTTTATGATAAGAAAATAAGGATATAAGTTCTAGTTTTTCCATAAAATTTGAGATTTATCTTATAAAAAAAAGTCATTGGGGAATCCTTCTCAATAGGGGAAAACCCAATTATAGAAGCATCGAAAACTTCTAGGCCAAGATATTGGAGATAATGAATCATCCTATTTTTCTATCCATAATACTTTTTTCCATAAAATGTAGGAATTACTATACTATTAAGAAAATAGATATTATCCATGATAAGGATTCAATAAGGAAACCTTTATCTAATACCAATTAAAGTTATAAAGGACTGAATAACAACTGAGAAGGTGGGGGGGGGGGGTTAATCAGTTGTTCAATTTTTATAAGTTTTAATACTTTTAAAACTTAAAACTTGAAACCTATTAAATTTTATAACCTTATTATCTTTTAGTAAGTACTCATGAATGAAAAAATAGGAAAGTAAGTAAAGTAAATGATATTTACAAGGCTCATCCTCAATGTGAGAACCTACATCCTTTCCATATCCACTCCCATGGGTCAATGGGAATTCACTAATTATGAAGAAGTGAATACATCCTTTTCAAACTCCCATTAGAAAACTTATATATACTGATAGAACTAATTACAATGACTCCCTTAAGATTGAAAAGTTTTATTAAAAACACTTAGAGACACAAAAGAAAATATATATATATATATATAAATTTTACTCTACAAAACTCTATCCAGAACTCGAGTCTGATGACCCTAGGTCTGATTACCTTAGTCTGATTATATCATTACGACGAACCCTTTTCTAAAATTTCACTTCTCAAACTATTCTCAACTGCTAAGTCTGATATTCCTTAGTTTAATCTTCCTCAGTCCGATATTCCTTAGTTCGGTAAGAAAAATTTCAGCTCTATGATCTTCTAATGAGATCTCTATTTGGAAAGATAACTTTGACATGAATTCTGTAGCGCTCTTCCTTTTCTGCTATGGTGAAAAAGTTGAAAAGTACTAATGTACCATTCCTCTATTTATAGCCATCCCATAAATATAAAGGTGTTAAATTGGAAACATTTTATCACTTTCTCAAATTTCAAATCTATGAAAAACACTCAAATTTAAACTTCAACTTTGACTACTTCAAACCTTCTTAATATTTGAATCATCTTGAGTATTCTTAGTAATCAACCTACTTGAACTTCCAAACTTTTATTCAGTATGATGGATCTTCCTCAACTCATTATGATGTTACTTTCTTCTAATTCACATTAAAATATGTCTTTCTTCATCTTCTCATTATAACACGACTTTATTCTTGTACTCATTATGATCTGAATTTCTTCCTCTGATAATTACAATATGACTTTATAATAGAAACTTAGTCTAATTAGACTTTCTTCCTTATAGTTAGTATGATTGAATTTCCTCCTTAGATTCATTCTAATTGACTTTCCTTATCAGATTCATTCTGATTGACTTTCCCCCTCAAAGTCAGTTCGATTGAAATACCTCCTTAGACTCAGTCTGATGGAACTTCATTACATTGGAATTTCAAATTACAATGGATTTCCCATTACAATGGAAATTATTCAATGGTGACTCCACTTAGAAACTTTGAAATTCTTCAAACATTATAAGCTAAAACTCATTTAGAATTATGACAACTTTTGTGTATAGTAATTTTGGATCTGATACAAACTTTATATTGATCTCTTGAACTGTTATAATATTTATGATTCCTCTATTTTTTAAAAATATTTTACCATGAGAACTTTTTATAATTTATGATAACTCTAGGACTAGTAAAATAGCATTTTACTTAAGGTTAGAAAGTTTAAGAACTTTCTAACTCTTGAAATCACTGTCTTCCTTCAATATCTTTAGCATCATTCTGAATTCCTCACTCCACAACTTCTTAATTTATAACCAACACTGAGTCCAATGAATCTTGAACTTCATGCCGATGGATCTGAGTTTGATGGTGCATCCAATCAATAACTTTATAGAACTTCCATCTTCCTTATTTCCTACACCTTCTGCATCTGGTACTTCTCAGACCAAAAACTTGTCTCCAGAAACCCATGTTCGGAAAACAAATTTCACAAAGACAAAAACTTTTATCCCCCTTTGTGTTTGGATTGAAACATTCAAAAAATTTCATCTTTCATACAAAAACTCATTCTGAAGAACTTGGTCTGATTCTGAAGAAAAAAATTTCTTTTACAATAATGTTAGTTGTCAACAAATACAAAACTTTGTTAAAAACAAAACATTATAAAGGTTATTAATTAACCACCCCATAATCCAATCACCCTCTCTTTTAGTTAATTTACCTTGGTATTAAGATTAAATAAGCCATCTAAATAGATTTGAAGAGTTATACATGAGACTAGGGTGAACAACGCATTAGGTCATATCTTTGTCTTCCAAAATCTATCAAATGAGGATCCCAAGGGTCCATTATAGGTAAATATAAGATCCTAGGTGAAGGGGGTTTAGCGTGAAATTAGTGTATATAAGTGTGACTTACGAATGAATCTTGGGTGCGCAAGTCACACACAAATGTTGGCTTGGGCGCATATATTGGGAGAAATATAGTGGTTTTTGGTGAAATTATGATGCCTTTACCTGGAATGTTTCCCTTATATTTTCTAGGTACTCACCTTTCTTCAAATAATTCATCCTTTGAAAAAATGAGAGAACCAAAAAATTCCCCCTAGGATTGGATCCAATTTGAGAAAGGAGGATTTAATCCAATGGTCATCATGATACAAGTGTGGAAAAAATTTCTAGAAAGGGGAATATCTGATTCTTAAGGTAGGACTGGAACATGCTAGGGTCATGAACTGGTATCATGCACTGCCAATGCATGTTATCTTATTACGTGATGCTTATAAATAGTGGGGGGGGGGCTCTATTCACACCATTGTCTTAACATGAGTGATAAATAAATAACGTATAGTTATTCATGCTACATTGAGGTAGGCACACTTTCATTGGTTTCAAACTTCCCCTAATGCATTGATGTTTGGTGAATAGTCATGTAGAACCTTTCACTTGGGAGGAACCAAGTGAAGGTGCTTGGAGAGGCCAATGATGCAAATAGGTGATGAGGATGATTGAGGGACTTGCATAAAGTCCCTAGGAAAAGGACTTGGGAAAAGGACCTAGGAAAATTTATTTGTACTTAGTCAAATTTTCACCTAGTGCTTTTATTCTTTAACTATATTTGTCTCAATATCTTCTCATACATTCTTATTTAATTTATGATGAATCACTGTTTATTTATTATAGGAAAATAATGGACCAGACTACAGTCACTACTTTGAATTTCAAGGATATCACTCTAATCAAAGAGATGATTGAGATTGTTATTACATGATACCATCATTAATGAAATTATTTATTACCACATATTGTGAATATACTAAAGAAAAATCATCAATATTACCTTGTGTTTGAGTTTCTTACATTATATAGGCATGTGATTTTGGTATATGTACTCATCCTGAAGCAAAGAAACTATATTCCACACTTCTGGTTTGAAAAGTACACCAACATGGCTAGAGATAATATATCAATCAATGGATTTTACATCAAAAGGGGGATCTATCCTATTATTATAGATATATCACACCACAGTGACTCCAGACACACAACCACACATGCCTGATCACAATATTCATTATTTTATGTCCATTTTTCATCAGTAGGTTACTGATCAACTGAAAGTATGAAATAAGGAATGGTATCTATACACATGTGGTAGTGTTAGGCCTAAATGGTTGTGGGAACACTGGGTTTTCAAGATATGTGCTGAATTTATGGAAGACCTCAAAGAAATGACCATTTATTAGGATGTTTTGATTTCTAAGACATACATGTACAAAAAATTTGATTTAGTCTCAAATTTTTTGAGATGATGGAGTCCGCAGATCAATACCTTCCACTTGATGCATAGTAAAGTAAGAATCAGTCTATGGGATATCTACCAAGTCTCAGGGGTGACTATCCTTGGAGATATGTATGTCGAATTCATTCCACCAAATGAAATATGAGAGGATTCTGAATGGATGACCCAACATGACTATGAATTTTTGAAGTTACCATGGAGATCATGAGGAAGGAAACCCATCCAAAATATATAATCAACTTTGAATTATATATGGAGACATTCTTAGTAAACAATGAGAAAGGATCAAGTTACAAGCAACCAACAAGATACCCCTCAATGAATAAGAAGGGGGTCCTAGGAAAGTACTATCCTATACTGGAGAAAGGCCACTATGAAGAGTGGGGTTATGATGTCAAGCTTAATATCCCTTGTTATGGACCCCTTCCTCTAAAGGCACCCCTCTTGGGTTGACAGTGAAGAGATAAAGATAATGAACCTTGAAGTATGCCTCTAATAGACCACGGGTTGGTGACCATCACTGATGGTATATAATCCACACCAATGGGATGAATTGCCCTCATATATAGTTTTAATTAATGAGAGAAAAGATAATAAATCACTAAACAACACCATGAATAAATAAATAAGCAATTATAATACAAAATGTAATGTTATACAAAAACTAAAAAACTAAATTGTATAAAAAATTAATCATTGACAATGATCACGAAGCTACAACATCTCTTGAAAAACTATTTAAGCTATTAAAGACCATCTTGATTACCAAACAGCTCCTGTAGACCTAAAAAATACTGTATATATATATATGTACGTAGGGTGATCATTACATGGATACTTAGAATAATCCTTTCTGAAACCTTTGGTGTAAAGTTTGAAAGAAACATAGTAAAACCCAGTTAATAAACAAATGAAACCAACTCATCATGTAAATATATAAATATATTTTCCCCATACTCATCATGAAACACTCACCAAGAAACTCATATAAGTAAAATCATTCTTTATCAAAATCAAACTTATAAAAAAAGTACCCATCTTCCACTTCCCCACTGGTTTGTCACTCTCAAGCCCCAATGGATCACATTATGTGCTCACCCCTTCCATAAGTCACGTTGAAACTCATGCAATCATATCATAGAAATTCTATATCTTATGCATCCTAACAAAACCCATCATCATCTCATTTATAACCAAGTAGTATTCCAGAAGCCACTACAACTCATGTAAATGAATTATACCTAAATACATCATATACCATGCATGTGCACCCATGGGAAGGTGGATTTATCATGTCTGTATAAAAGTATGCTCCATAAACTCAAGAAATTATTGCCCTCATATAAATTTATAGTAAAACAGAAAGCATTCACAGCTCATGTGAGTCTACGCATATAGCCGATGGGAGAGCAGGGGAGAGGGAGAATCCATACACCCATTCCCTTTTCCATCCTAGATATTGGAGAAAGAACCCCCTAAAATATTTAGGTGTCAGTTTCCCTAATGACTCAGGTGTTTGGGTGTATGAAAATAGAAAATATATGATATATCACACATAACCACACTAAGGGAAATTACTTATCCATAAACTCATTTTCCACTATCATCACATGAGACACCTGAATGACACCACTAAGGTCTAGATATCAAACATGTAGAAAAGAATCAATTAAAATATTAATAATTTACCATACACTAATTAATAATATTTTATATTCATTTCCAAGATTAATATTTTAATCTTCTAAGCCTATTGCCTCCGATGCCATAATTCCCACTTGTATTTATCACTGATCATGCATGTCATCATTGTCTGTAATCGATAAGAACCATATCATTATTTTATTAATTCCATTTATCATTTCATAATTTTCTAAGTAATCTAGGACTCATCTTAAGATACCACAATGAATATGTACTTATCATGCACAGATTCAAACCGTATTAAGTAGTAGGAAACCATAAAAAATAACATTTGACCAACTGACCATTGAAAAAGCATCAAGCAAGAATATATATATCCATAAGAAATAATAGTTCTTAAATTTTATTGACTACCCTAATGCCATATTTGAAACCATTAATCATAAAAAAAAACCATCTATCCACCACCGAGTTCATCCATCACCATATCTCCAAGACTTGAGCCTATTCCCTGTCAAACATTTCCAATTTTATCAGGTTATCATCAAAACACATCAATGATTAAATTTACCTAGAGTAGGCATATAAGTAATAAAATTTATTTTAAGTATGACATGATCATGAAGAAAATAAGGCCATAAAACCAATACATACAAACCTTTTACAATAATAATGAGATTAGTCAACCCCATATCATTTATCTTTTGTGAAAAACCATTTTAATTACCATCTTTTCTAACAACCCCGACTCCAATAACATGGATCCGTTGGTTAATTTATTACATTGGTATAGATACAAGTGTTTTAATCACAAAATAATGATTGGTTTAGTAGTCTTAGAGATCTTGATACATATGTGATACCCATTTTACATTAAGAATAAAATATAAAGTATAATAATGGAAAACATTCATCATCCTTGAACTCATTAAAAGGATTCTTCTTTATATCCTAGGGAAAGGAAACAAAATAAGGGTGATCTATAATGCTTATAAAGATCTACATACATTGGAATATATCATAATAAAATAAGGCACAATTAATATGGAAAGATAAATAATTAAAAATATATTCCATTTAATCAATAACTGGATCATGATATTCATTCATGGATAATATCAATGCAATAATCTCATAGATAATAATAACAATTGAATTATAAATAAAGGAAATTATTAATATTTTATTCCATGATCTTAGAAATCATTATATCCATACTATAAAGACCTTGCACCAAGATATTTTAAATCTATGGGTAGGTATACACTAAAAACCTATTTAATTTAGCCAACTGATATTTTCCCATGAGGCTTGTCAATGCATTGAGGGTCTATTTATAATCAATCCCCACCTATCACTGAATGTATAATTAATTACTCATATATTGAATGGTTAATTTAATTCATATAAAATATACCTTATCAATAAGTTTATGTATTGAATAAAGAATACACAATATCAATATTTTCCTAGTCAATCAAATAACTTTCAAAGTAAAACATTTTATGTAGAAATGAAATATGATTTAAGAAATAAGAATATATATATTATAATTAATGTGGATATTTAAGGGAAATTTAATGTAAAATTATCACAAGAAATTGAATATTTCAAGATAAAGTTAATGACTACAACATTAATAAGAGACAACAGATGACCATCAGTTTATTAGGAATATAGGTTTTGTAATAAAATCAATTTTTTTAGAAGAATAAAGGGAATGAAAGTGAAATATTAAAATATTATTCCATAAAATAGTTTTACTTTTAAAACCATTGAAATCATTTATAAAAGAAAAATATCATAAAATGGTAATGGTGATGGGGAATTCTATTATCGTCGTATATGTAAAAAAACATTCCTTTTGAATTTTTGTAAAGAAAGTGGAAAAAATACCTTTCAGAAAACATTAGAATGATTAATTTAAAATATTTTTAAAAATTAAGATATAACATATAGTTTACTTAAAAAATTATTTGATTAAATAAAATGACTTTTTTAAAACAATTTTGAAAAATTTGGATATGGAATAAAAATATTTCTAATTAAAAGAGAAATGAATATCAATTTTTCTTTAAAACATTCAATTGCCTAATTAATGTCATAAAGAGAGAAAAAGTTGGAAGAAAATATGAAAAATATTTAAATATACAGAGTATAATAGTATTATTGGATCTTATTAAGGATAAATGATAAAATTACTTCAACAAAAATAAAAGCAATCCCAAAAGAAAGCGAGATTGTAAAATAAATTCTTACCTCATTGGAAAATTTTAAATTCTAAACCCTTGAAAGAATAAACTTGAATTGAAACACTAATAATCATGAATAAATAGGTATTCATGTTAAATATATCAAAGTTTTATTATATACACCACATAAAAGTAAATAGGTTCATAATATTAAATGTGTTAATAGAATGGAAATTGAGATGAAATCCCTTAAATCACTCTTCCCTTTAGTAAAACATGATTTGAACTCATGTATAATGGTTTTAAAAATGTTATTAATTTTTAAAATTACAATATTAACATTTATAATATCACATATTATTCTATTATGACATATTATCATGTGTTCATTAATAATATTTCATTATTACCATTATTTCAGGTGTTAATGCTTCATTTTCTCATGCATGTTTTATCGCATAAGTTCTGATTCTTGTATAAAAGATGTAGTTTAATCATATAAAAAATGATATTAATGTTATAAATATAATATTTATTCATTATATATGTTTTTATAATCATTATTTAATTTTGTACATGGAACATTTATCACATCGCTTCGTGGAGATGGTAGGCCTTACGTACGCACGAGCAATGTTATATTTTCCTTATTGGGTGAAAGGGTAAAAAAGTGGATGATATATTAGTTTCCAAGAATTAATATCATTTAATAATTATCATATATATTCATTATTTCTATCGTTATGACTATCCATGTGAGTCGGTGATGGAAAACAAATTACATCAGTTCACGAGGTGGTGGTCTGCTGTACACACGAGCGATGGTTTTGCTTCTCACTTAATAGAGAAGGATATGCATAAATATTATTCCATAAATATAATAAAATAAAAAATATATTGGATATAATGGTGTTATTATATTTTAATTATTAATATGTAATTGAAGGTGGTAAAATAAGAAGTGAAAAAGAAAGAGCATGGTGAAGACGTTTACCTTTGCTTAGAGAAAACTCCTTTGGATCTCTTATTAAGGACCATAGGGTTGGTATTTTGGGAATAACATAACCCATATAAAGTGTATAAGGATTTTTTTGATATATTATGGTAGGTTTTGGTCAAGTTAAATGTCTTTAGAGGTGTGAAGAAGTGAGGAGAGAAGATTCCCATTTATAATTGAGATGAGTGGCGCGCTTGCAATGTTTTAGAGTTTTTCAATAATGTCATGTAAATTTCATATAAATCTGGTTAAAATGGAACATATATCAAAGGTTAAATTAATAAGGAAAAAATAAAACCAAAAAATGGAGTTTTAAAAAAAAATTAGGTCATTTTTACCCTTATATTTTTTGATTAATCCCCCGGTAAACCCGTCTTAACCTTAAACACAATAATTAATTTTTACTATTTTAGTATTCATTATGACCAAAAATTAAGTTTAAATTATTAAATAATATAATTATTTTTATTAAAAATATGGGATCAATTTTATCAAATTAAATTTATAGAATTTTCAGAATTTAATTTAAAATTTAACCCACAAAACGTGTCAAAAACGGGTTTTCAAGAAATGCATTTTTCAAGCATAAGATGAACTTATATTAACTATATGAATAATGATAATAATCATAAGATATATTTAAACTAACATATTTAAATATATAATATATAAATTTAATTTAAATCATTTATCATTAAATATTATTTTAATTAATTAAAATGGAAATACATTATGCCTTAAAAAACAATTTTCTAAAAAATATCCCTTTTTTACTTCCAAATGATCTTATCCTTATATCTATCGAATTGATTGTCAATAAATGTTTAATTATACATATTATCACACATTATTATAAATAAAATTATGAATATTTAAATTCTCTATTTTTTATTATTCATAAAATCTTATTTCTAAGAAAAATTTCAAAAATTCATTCTGGGTTTATTTTGACCAAGTAAGTTCAAAATCAATATTAATCATATTAAATTAGAATATTTATGCCATGAATTTTTAAAATGTGAATTGTTTTATATTTTTATTAAAATACAGTGTCCACTTACTATAATTTAGGCTTGGGTATTTTATTCTTCACTCTTACAAAAATTTTATCCTTGAAATTTTCATGGATATGAATTTCAAAACAAGTGAGGGTGGTTATTCTTCATTACATCCTCTAGTTCCCACATTGATTACTCAATTTTATGATTTCTCGAAAATACCTTTATCGGTAAAGTCATCCAACTACTCAATAATTTATCTTTAGTTTCAATAATCCATATAAGTTCTTCATAGTAAGATATATTAGGTTCTAATTCTATTTCCTCAGAGGTGAGAACATGCATTGGGTTTGACTTGTAATTCCTTAACAATGATGTATGGAACATATCATGTAATTTAGAGAGGCTTGGTGTAATTTCAAAATGGTATGAAACAATTCCAATTCTTTCCATAATTTCAAAATCTCCAATGTACCTGGGGCTCAATTTCCCTTTCTTACTAAACCTTATAATAACCTTCCATAGAGATACTTTCAAGAAAACGCGATCTCCCAGTTTAAATACCAAATATTTCCTTTGGTTATTTGTATAACTATTTTGAATACTTTGAAAAACTTTAATATGATTCTAAATAGTCTTTACCCTTTTAATTTTATCCTAAAAAATTTATAGTCCTACAAGTTTACTTTCACCAAATTCATTCCAAAAAGTTGGAGTATGAAATCTCTTTCCATATAATGCTTCATACAATGCCATTTGAATATTTTAATGAAAAATATTATTGTAGGAATACTATAAAAAGTTATATTAAGACCCAAAATACATTTAAAGTCAATTTAATATGATCTAAACATGTCTTCTAATGTTTGAATAGTCTATTCAGACCGTCTATCAGTTTGAGGATGGTAAACAGTGCTCAAATAGAGCTCAGTATCAAGAGTCTTCTGGAGACTCTTTCAAAATTTTGATGTAAACTAGGGATCAAAATTAGATAAAATTGAAATAGATACACCATAAAGTATTAAAACTTTATTAATATATATCCGTTCAAGGAAATAAAGAGGTAAATCCACCCTTATAGTAAGGAAATGTGTATATTTGGTTAGGAAATCAATAATAACCTATATTGTATCATTATTTCTAGGAGTATTTGGTAGTACTTTGACAAAGTACTTAGTAATTTCATACCATATCCATATAGGGATAAGTATAGGTTGCATGAAACTTATATAATGATATCTCCCAGCCTTTAAATATTTACAAACCAAGCATCTTGATACATAATTAGCAATTTCCTGCTTCATGTTATCCCACAAAAAATGTTACCTCAAATCCCTATACATATTAGTGATACCAAAGTGTATAGAGACATTAGAGATCTGAGAATCATCCAAAAATTCCATTTTTAGCATAGTTATAGATGGAACACATAACCTATTTCTAAATTTTAGAATTCCATCTTCACAAATGAAGTCTGCCAATTTCCCATCATTCATGACTTTAATTTTCTTCTAAAAACTATCATCATCAGATTAAGAAATTTTTATCTTTTACAATAAATATGGTTTGAAAGACATTTGAAAAAGTAGTAATATATCCCCTTCCTTAAAAAAATCCCATATCCATCTTTACTAGGTCCATGAACACAAGATCCCTATCAATCCTTATTTGGATCAGAAAACCAGGATCTTTCCTACTTAATGCATCCAATAACTTATTTTACTTCCTTGGGTGGTAATGTATTGAGAAATAATAATCCCTAAGTAATTATATCCATCACATTTACCTTATATTGATCTCTTTCTATGAAAATATGTATTTTAGTCTCTTATAGTTTGTGTATATCTAATATATTTCACCATAGAGATAATGTCTCCATATCTTAAAAGAAAAGATTATGAATACCAACTCAAAATCATGAGTTGTATAGTTCTATTAATGAGTCTTTAAATACCTTGATACATATTAAATAACTTTATCATCTTGTATACAGAAACAAAAAAATCCATTCTTTGATGCATCACTATATCTCACAAATCCATTAATTCCTGATGGTAGAGTAAAAATAGTATCATTGACCAATATCCTATTCAATTCTTCAAAAAAATTATTCACATTCCTTTATCCATGTTAACTTAACCCATTTACATTTAAGATTTTTTATCAGGTTATCAAATTGGACATAATTTTGAACGAATTTCCAATAGTAACCTGCTAAACTAATGAAACTATGTACCTCAATTATGTTTATTAGTGTAGGCCATTATTTGACTACCTTAATCTTTGTAGGATCAACTAATATTCTATCCTTGGAGAAAACATAGCCAAGAAAATAAACTTTCTAAAGCCATAATTCAAACTTACTTAATTTCCCATGAATTATTTTCCTCTAAGAGTCTCAAGAATGATCTTCAAGTGATTATCATGGTCCTTATAGCTTTTATAATACACTAAGATACCATAAATGAATAAAAAAACATTATCAAGACACTCCTTGAACACTATGTTCATTAGATCCATAAAAATATAGGGTTCATTAATCAATCCAAACGAAACTAATATAAATTCACAATGTCCATACCTCATTAAAAATATTGCCTTCAGAATATCTTCATTCTTTTCTCGCAATTGGCGATACCTATAATGAAGATCAATCTTTGAAAAATATTTATGTCCATGAATTTGATCTGATAAGTTATCAATATTTGGTAAGGGATAATTTTTCTTTATCATAATATCATCTATTTAACTATATCAATGCACAACCTCATGGATTCATATTTATTCTTAATGAAAAGAATAGGGGATCCTTAAGGTAAAACAATAGGGAGAATTAATTCCTTATCACACAAATCATCTAGTTGTCTATTAAACACCACTAATTCCAAAGTGGCCATTCTATAGGGAGTCTTTGATATGGGTCCTGCATTAGGGATTGAATTAATGGAAAACTCAACTTCACACTCTGGTGGATGTCTAGGTAATTCCTCAGGAAATACGTCAATGTATTCCTATATAATAGGAACATCCTCAATTTTATGACTGCCTTTTCCATACATATATTGTTTCATATCTTATTCCCTAATAACCTCTTTCATAAGTACTACTAGGGTTGGATCTATACATAACTTATATAATGAAGTATCTGATCTAAAGATAAGGAATTCCACATCTTCATCAAGAATTATAATTTCCTTCTCTTGCAATAAAAGTTTGCATCATATTTTGAAATCCAGTCTATACTAAGGATTATATCAAATTAAACCATATGAATAATAATAAATTTTGTAAATAGGTTATGTTTATGAGTCATAAAGGGAACTTCCTGACACATCTCTGTTGTAGAGAGATTTACATAAGGAGTTTTGATCGACAACTACCTTCTTAAGGTGCTAGAGAAATAGTTAATTTTATTGGAAAATATGGAATATATAAAAGAGTGTGAGGACCTAGAATAAAATAAATAATTATCTAAATTTGAGGATATGATTAAATTACCTTCCACCATATCTTTGGGAACATCAACCTCAGCTGAAATGATTGTATAAGCTTGACCTTATCCCCTTGGCCTATTTTTTAGTAGATTCTCTGGATTCTTGGAATATTGGTTTGAATAATTCCCCATTTATTTATAGTTAAAGTAATATAAAACAATGGTATCTTTATTTCCCTTACATTCATGAGTGAGATGACCCTTCCTTCCACACTTACAACACACTCCCATTCCCTTCAATAATTTTCAAGGATGTTTCTTTCCACAATTTGTGAATAATGAAAATTACTTCATTTATTCTTTTTATTTGACACGTTCCATTTTTATTGGTGTTCAGATGACCTATTATTCTATTTATTCCTCTTTAATATATAGGATCTAGAAACTTCCTTCCTTTTTTTGATTTCACATAAAACTATTTCATCATATGATGAAAAATTTGAGAAACCAGTGCCATTCAAAGACCTGTATCAAAACCTTCAAAGAAATGTCCAATCTTGAATTCTGTATTGTGTATGTAATCCTTAGAATACCTTAATATCCTTGTAAAGGTATCCTCATACTCTGCAACAATTTCTTCTTCCGTTTTCTTTAATATGAGGAACTTTCTCTTCATTTCATTTCATTTCTCATAAGCAGAATATTTGACGAGGAATGTTACTTTAAAATCTATCCATTACATGTGTTCTATTTTATCTTCCTCCCTAGTATTCTATATTAATGAACACCATTGATCAAAATATTCCTTGATTCAATATAATTAGAATATAAAATTTTCATTTTTATCACATCCCAAATATAAAAATATCTTTTCAAGGGGCTTAATCCATTGCTTAGATACCACTGGATTAGTATCCCCACTAAATTATGGAGGATTCTGTCACATTAAGTGGTCCAAAATAGGTGAATCTTGCTGTATAACAAAATTTTTATCCATTTGAAAATGGTTATTCATCATAACCTAATTAATCTACCTTAATATAGCCATGATTTTCTTAGTTCCAATACTAACTGTATTGGATTGCTCAGTAGGGAAATTTCTACATTGAACATGAGTGTTTATGTAAGGTCTCATATTTCTAAAAAAAATTTATTTTTGTTTTCCAAGGCTTGTTGGATTCGAGAGTGTGTTAGGAGTATTTTACTCTGGTTCTTCTTTGTTACCTTATTGCGGTCACTTGTTTGGTCACACGATCAATTGGCACGGTCAGTTTTTTGTTTGTGCGGTAGGTAGGTTGGTTGTGTGGTCGGTTGGCATGGTCAGTTGTTTGTTAATGCAGTATATAGTTTAGTCATGTGGTTGATTAGAATGGTCATTTTTATAGAATCCCAGGCTTAACATACATGGATGTTACATCATTTTAGATGAATATTCGGCACATTACAAAAGTACATGCATGAGGATCGTAATATTTTAGTGTCTTTGGAAACTTGGGACACATTATTCTAATTTGGTGAAATATCTTCAACATCTCCCTTAAATATATTCCCCTTTATTACTCCTACTTAAAACCATTCTTCATAACCTGGGGAAAGGAAACATAAGAAACGAGTGAGCTCAAATTCTCAGTAAGGGTAAACAAAGGAGATATGTAAGCATAATATGATCATAAGGCTATGAGAACTTGATCGCAAAATTAGAAGATCATAAAATTCATATTAAAGATAATAATTAAGAGTCATGGAATAAATATTGTATGTTAATAATACATGAATAATAAGGTAATCGAGAGCATAATCCATGAAAGTATAATATAGGAATAAGACATAGAATTCATTTCATACATGTAAGCATGTAAAATCCTTCAATATAAGTCAAGGATCATTGGAAAAACTTATTAGGGAACTTAATGTGGGATACAACTACTGCGTGGGACACACCACCATACCCAGTTTCATCCCTTTTCTTATTGTGGAATAGGTTCACTCCCCAAAACATCTTAGAAGTTAAGGTTTACTCCCAAGACCATCTTAGCAGATAAAATAATTTACTGAACTAGGTTCACTCCCCATTCCAACCATGTCTATCTCATGAGATATAAATCTTTACCCAATAAATTAGAGGGATATATAGGTCCCAGTCATTACATAATGGAATCATACATACTTGTGCCATAAGATAATAAAACATTTATCATATCACGACCTATAAAAAGAGATGGGTTTCATACAAATCATATCATAACACATGAAATAAAATGAGTATCATAAAAATTTCATCCTATCATAACCAGTGGAAAAGAGATAGGTTTCATAATAATTTAATCATATAATAACACGTGAAAGGAAGCAGGTTTCACAAGCATTTTATGATGGTATAACCCGTGGAAGAGAAATGAGTTTCATAAATAACTTTTCATTTTAAACATAAACCATTAAAAGAAAGAATAAGAATGGTTTCCTTGGATCATATCTGCAGTAAAGAATAAACTATATCAAAGGATTTAATCTTAGTTATATAAGGATTCTGAAAGATCACTTGAATCATTTTTCAAGGACAATAACAATTATTTGGAAATTATTTTTTTAGAACATAAAACATTTTAAAAATAATTTTCTTTGAAAATAAATTTAAAAACTTTTGAAGTAAGATTTAAAAATTATTTAAAACATTTCTTGATGAAAATATCATTTCCACTTTGAAAAATTATTTTTAAAACATAAAACATTTTTAAAAAATATTCTTTGAAAATAACCTTGAAAAAGTATAAGGAATCTTGAAAACATTTTGAAAACATTTTATTTGAAAATATATTTGAAAACATATAAAATAAGATTGAAATAATTTTGAAAATATTTTCTTTGATAACATATTTAAAAACTTATAAAGAAATCTTGAAAACATTTTGAAAACATTTTTATTGAAAATATCTTTAAAAACTTATAAAGGAAGCTTTGAAAATAATTTAAAATACTTTTTAAACATAGAATATTTTTTAAAACCTTTTTATTTGAAAACCTCTTTAAAAAAATTAATTTTCAGAATATTAAAAAAAAATCTTAAAAAATAAATATTTTAAACTTTAAAAGTAAGTTTCAAATAAATGATGTCCATGACGGTGGATAAATTCATATATGTCAAACATTCCTTTTTGTACCATAATAATTTTAGAAAAGTGCATTGATTGGAAAACGACAAGAAGATTAATTTTTTAAACCATTTTTTAAAAAGGTAAAACATGGGTATGTATTTTAAAAATAATGGGATAATAGTATAAAATCTTGTCAAATATTTTTAGAAAACACGGTTTTGAAATAACATGGATTTCAGACTGAAAAGAGAAATAAATTCAGGTTTTTATAAAAAAAATTCTTAATTATCTAAAGTACCAAAGATTAGAAAAATGGAGCCATTACTTCGATATAACATGAATAACCATAGGATAAGAAAATTAATGAGAATTATTGAGATATGGATCATAATATTTCATCAATGGAATCATAATTCTAAATAATCCTAATAAATGATGAGATTGTAGCAATAAACTCTTACCATTATGGTAACTTTGAATCTTAATATCTATGAAAGGATAACATTAAATGATTCATTAAATATCATGAAAAGAATTATATTCATTATATAAATTTTCAAATGGCAGTATATACTCCTTGTAAAATAATATGGGTTCATAACATAACATGTGTCTCAAATAAGGAAAATTGAGCCAAAATCACCTTACTGATTTGGAAACTTTTGAACCGTAAACGCTATGAAAGATAGATCATAAAATGGATATGTAAATAAAAATAAATTTAATTATAAGAATTATATAATAGATTCATGGTTAGTATATACACCACATAAAAGAAATGGGTGGTGAATATGGATTGTATCTCACGAATATAAGAAAGTGAGATGAAATTCCCTTACCATAAGTCTTGACTTTATTCATACAAGTTAAAACCTCCTGTATAATAAATATAAGTTTATTATACATATAAAACAGAACTATATTATTATATATAATATCATATATGATTTAATTATGACTTTATATTACTTGTTTATTAACAATTTCATTTTAAAGTTACATTTCAGGTAATAACCAGTTTGTTTTTCATATGTGTTTTGAATTTTTATTCTTGATCATCTTACTCAGATCATGATTTTCTTATTTAAAGAATGTAAAACATGATATAAAAATCATATATTTATTATATAAGTATTTATAATAATATATAGAAGAAATAAATATGAAATTAAATACACCGTTCATTTAGATGGTAGGTAGTATGTACGCATGAATGTTGTTTCCATTTTCTTGTTGTATTTTTAAATAAAGAAAAGTAAATGATATATATATATATATATATATTATATTTAAATTATAATTATTATTCCATATATATCACATATTTTTATTAAACCCTTCATTAATACATTCCATGTAAAGCATGAACAAATCACACTGCTTTGAGTATGCAGTAGTCCACATGTCCACAAACGAAGTTATCGTATTCCCACAAAATGGAAAGCATGAAGGTATGTGTTAAAAAATAATTAAAAAATAATAAATAAATAATAAATATCATATATATCATATAAAAATAGTAACTAAATCATTATTACCAACCTTGATAGGCGGTAATGGAAGAACGAACACCACCGGTTTGCGAGGCGATAGTCCACTGTACACACGAACGATGATTGTGAATCCCATTTGATGAATGCGTGTGTGTGTTTAGGTCATAAAATTAACATAAAAACATATAAATATATTTATTTTAATGATTTTATTATATAAATATGTAATAATAATAATTTAGTGCATGGATAAATAAATAAAACGAAAGTGCTTGTTGAAGGATGTTACCTCTTCTTTGGGTAACTCCTTTTGGTTTGCACCAAAGGACTTCCTTGGTTGGATTTATGCCCAATGTAATGATTATAAGATGAGAGGATTTATTTTTGGGGCTTATTTGGTTAGGTTTTGGATGATCCCAAAGGCTTGATAGGTTTCAATAAGTGAGGGGGGTGAGTGCCCTTTTATAAGTGGGGGAGAGGACACGATTGACATTTTTGAAAATAATTGTGTGATCCCAATGTTTTTACCTACCAATATGATTACATGACAAAAAAAATTCAATAAATTAATTTTTAATGTCTAAATATTTCCATAAAATGGGTCTTGGAAAATTTTAGGGTCATTTTTACACCTTATATTATAAGTTCAGTTATTAAGTAAACTCGTTTTTACCTTATTTAGTGCAATTAATTTTAATTAATTTCACTAATATTTGTGGTCAAAAAATAATTTGAACATATTATAAATTATAAATTATTATTATTACAAATATTAAATCTATTTTTCTAAATTAAAATCATATAAGTAGCAAAAATTATTTTAAAATTAACCACGCAGACGTGACAGAAAAACAAAATTTTAAAGTAAAAAGATCAAAAGTTTAAAATATTTTTATATCTAATTTCAATGTTAAATTGATTAAAATGAACTAAATTGGATTTATTTATATATAATTGAACTAATTATACTTTAAAAATAATTTAACTACATAAATAAATTATATTAAAAAACAATTTTTAATTAAAATTCAGTGTTTTTCACTATTCATCAAAAAAATGAAACTTAGAAAAATACCAAAAATTCACCCAAAGTAAATTTTTATATTCAAATTTAAAAAATGAAGTTTATTTTATCAAATAAAAATTATAAAATCTGAAAAATTTATATTTAAAATAGGTGCGCCATTAAATGGCCGTAAAATTACCTTTTAGAAAAATACATATTTTTATTCATAAAATTGGATTTATTCTTATCTTATACCAATAAAATATATTATATGAGTGTCAAATTTTTTTATATAATATATAATATATAAATTTTATTAAAAAAATCATCAAAAGTGGTTTGTTTAATTTATTGAGATAGAATTGTGTTTGTACATAGAAAAATTGTTTTCATAGAATATAAATTTCTTTATTTTCAAATAGTTATTACTTTAATTTATAAATAATTGATGAAAAAATGGATTAATTTTATATAAATGTGTAAACCATACTTTCACAATTTAGTTAATCTTATTCGTAACTTTCATTACAAAGGCTAGGTGCTAACTATAATAATATTTTAATAATAATATTAATAGTATACTATATTTTGGTAAAAATAGATCTTGTGTGTAATACAAGCTATAGAAGGGGATCATTGTTATGTGTAAAACAAGACAAAC
Source organism: Viscum album (assembly GCA_963277665.1). NCBI lineage: Eukaryota > Viridiplantae > Streptophyta > Magnoliopsida > Santalales > Viscaceae > Viscum > Viscum album. The sequence continues at coordinate 56,221,317 of OY728154.1, forward strand.
ATAATGTTTTGTGTACGACAAGCTAATCTAAGTGTTGCGTGTAGTGCAAGCTTAACTTGTTGTTTCATATAACAAAATCCAAACTTAGTGCTTCCGTATAAAAAAATCTATATTCAGTGTTGTGTGAAATGAAAAATATAAAAAAGAATAAAATAATTCAAAAACATATTTCACAAAATCTTGGGTTGTTACATTATTCACCCTGAAAATTAATTTCACCATCTAAATTCCTCTGGGTTATCATATTTTTAATACTTGAAAGTTATTTCCATATAAACCCACTATTTCCTAAGCTTTTGCTGGGGTGCACGCATCTGTATGTGGGGAGGAAACACTAGTTGTTTTTTGCCCTGCATTCATACTTTCCAAAGGTGGGTGGTATCTATTGATTGTTCAGCAATGTTTTATCCTTGATTGAAATAGGATGATGGGATTTCGATATCTCCTTCCATGAATTCCTCCTCGTAATTCATCGCCTAGTCTAGGTTACCCTTAAATATTAAGACGTTGTTCATGAAACTCTTCCTAGTGCCATATCTTTGTGGATACTGGTTAATTACCCTGCTTCTACTAGGACATTCCAAGGGGTTAATCCAGGGTAGAAACCTTAGGTTAGGGGATTAGTCATGTTGGGTAACACTGGTGTGTCTGGGTGCTGGAACATTGGTACACCTAGATTTTCCCCTTATGATAGGGCTTTTTGAGGGCATGGAGGCCCGAGGAATCCCATGTCGAGTGTAGGTAATTGTATGCCATAGGCATGTATCTAAAATTTAACTCAGCTTCCCATGTTTAACAAGTGGTATTCCATGAGTTTAACGTCTAGCGGAGATAGATCGTACTGATTAGAACACCGACGAGGGAGGATGATATGGGTACATCCCTTGGAGGGAGTACCTGGATGGTTTACTATATGGGAAGATCAAGACACCCAATGAGGATGGATCTGAGGTGGTGTGTCCCATAGAGGGAAGATATCACACCATGAAGGATGATCTGGACACCTCAAAGGGCAGATCAGAGAATGATTGGGTCTCGATAAATGGGAAACCAAGGTTTACCGTTGGCCAGGATTGAGTCTCGTGGAGGCCTCCTACATACGCTGTATAGAAGTCAGGGATCAAAACCCACATAGTTTGAGAGGGTGGATCATGGGATCAGGGTGTACACAATGGAAAACAACCCAAAGACAAGTTGGGGCTTACTTTTGGTTAGTGGCCTGAGTTCTATAAAGGAGGAATGAATTGAATGGGGCTTACACATTGTTAGTTTCCCAAATGGATGGCATGATTTCACTAAGATGTGGCAGCTCGGGTGGAATTAGGATGGATATGGATGGAGTGTTGAAGGATGGAATGAGTGGGGATGGAATCGAGGACTGGTTTTAAGGTGATGGTGTTGGGTTTTAACCTCGAAGAGGTTTCCTATATATCCCCATAACATAGAATCAAAGTCCACATAGTTCTGATGGGGTGGTGAGTCACCTGAGGAGGCATCTCATCAGAATGGATGCATAGATGGGGACCTGAAGGGACTGGAACCAATGGGTTAAGGAATGATGTTTCTGAACAAAAAGGCTCAAGGGAGAGACCAAGATGGGACATGGGTGGTGGTCTTGAACCTCAGGGAGGCTTACTACGTATCCCTATGGTGGGGAATCAAAGTCCGCATAGTTCGAGATGGGTATGGAATCAGAGCATACACAATAGACAACATACCGATGACATGTTAGGGGTTACGTGTGGTTAGTATCCCATCACAAGAGGTAAACTCTTAGTTGTAGTATTATGGATTAAGTATGGGGGTTAAGCATGGTTATCTTGTCACGACCCGTCCTCGGGGCCTGTGCTGTGACTACCCCAAGCCCGCCTTCTATAGGCCAGGGGCTGGCGACTAGCACCAAAGGCGAAAATCCCGACAAAAAGGGGAAGGCATTGCCTTTGTAAAGTAAAAAAACAACACAGAGTAAGCCATCAGAAGTAAACACTAAGTAAACTGAGTACAAGTAAGTGCGAAAAAGTAAGCGGGCCAGAATACAAACCCAAACTAAAAGTAAAGTACAAATGGAAAGGAAGTACATCAACTGAAAAGAAAAGCCGCAACGCCGAGCTGTCCACTGGAAATCCTACCTGAAGGGTGGGTACATATAGCCTACTCAGCTCCTCGGGTCCTGCTGTCCGCCCCGTGTACGTTCCGCTCAGTGCTCCACCTCCAGGTACCGACTCGTCGTGAGTTCCACCTCCAGGAATCTCCCAGCTCTACAAGACTCAACCTCGATCAGTGATGTCCGTCGTCTGCAACCAATACAACGTAGTGCGGGCGAAGCCCGTGCAGGGGTGAGTATACGATACTCAGTAGGGACCCCGAGACCCCCGAAGGTCTCTCAGAATCCACAAAGTATAATCCACAAGGAAAGATACAATCACAAAGTAACATTCAACACTGCTTAGGAATATGACCATGCATATACCTAAGTCATCAATTCTAGTATGGCTCCAACATCCGAGCCCAAGTTCAATCACGTCCACACAAGATAGTACAACCCAATCCACACAGGAAAACACAACTCAATACACATAGGAAAACAAGTCAATCATATCGAAGATAATGATTGAAAGTCAAGACTCAGCTCACACAAGTATACTTCTTCGTAAGGTGATAGAGATGATCAGATGTAGCCACTGATTCATCTAAGCTGGGACCCACGTAGGATACAAGTAGTGTAGTCGTCACCACCGAACCTATGGAGGATTCCAGTATGAAAGTATTTACCCTCGAACACACGGAGAATTCCAATACGAAAGTCTTCACCATCGAACCCATAGCTGCTGGGGAACTCCTCCTCTATCGAGTACAGTGGGCCTGCCGCTACAACCAAGTGCTTCCCACTATCCTTGGACTGTTGTAGTACTCCACCTATCAAGTACTGTGGGCCTTCTGCTACAACCAAGAGCTTCCCACCATGGGTCTTCCATTACAACCCAGTGCTCCCCCTTCAAGTATTGTGGGTCTGCCGCTACAACCAAGCGCTCCCCCTTCAAGTACTGTGGGCCTGCTGCTACAACCAAGCGCTTCCCACCATGGGTCTGCCGCTACAACCAAGCGATCCCCCTCGTAGCCTACAGAGGTACTCCTTCTGTTGAGTACTGAGGTTCTACCGCTACAACCGAGTGCTCCTCCGTCGTTGGTCTGTCGTTACAACCAAGCGCTCCCCATTGGGCTATCGAAACAAACCGAGTCGATCGATCAACAGTCGTCAAGTCTCAGCCAGCTCTAGGGTTTCCACACACAGCATGCTCGTTCCGGGAGGGTCCTCTCCACGAGCCAAGAGGTCGATACATCAACTATCACATAGTCCGGAGTTGATGTATCCCAAAGTTCCATCTCGATAAAAGGAACTCAACGTGACTGACGACGCATCAATCGGATGCCCGGTCTGAGATTTATTGGCTTTTTTGTTCTAGGGGCCCGATTGGTTTTTAAGTCAAAACCAACCTAAATGAACTCCAACTACATTTAAACCTTGAGCGGAGTAATCCAAAAGGTTTGTCTCACTAAGAGGAATCCAGAAAAGTCGACGGCACATCAATCGGACGTCCGGAACTCAAGTTATAAGCGTTTTCACTCCAAGGGCCCGATTGGTTTCGTGTTCGAACCAACCCGGCCATAACCAAAGTTCTTCAAAACCTAGAGTGTAATATAATTCAACGAACGTCTTGATCCAAGGATCCCAACGCAACTGACGATGCATCGATCGGAGGTCTGAAGCTCAAGATATGGGTAAATGACTGAAAATAGTCCAAAATGGGGGGTATGGGCCCGGCCTGGCCCGGCCCAACCCCCCTGGGTTGGCCCGAACCGGGTTGACCCGACCTGAATCTGGTTCCGGCCCATCAGGGCACGGCCCGGCCCGGACCGGTGTGGCCGGTCCGGCGTGGCGGGTGCCGCGCGCTGAGCGGACATGGCGCCAGTCGCCGCCGCCTCCGGGCGGGCGGCCGGTGCCGGCTGCTGCCTTCAGCCGCCGGCACCGCCGTGCCAGTGTGGTGTGCTGACCATGTCTTCTACGGACCATAGGATGCGCTCTGATGGTCCGTTTTGCCCGTCGTCTGCGCCTGTGGCTCTCCCGAGACCAGTAGATTACTGCGAAGGGTTCAAAACGCCTTTGCGTCCCGCTTCGTCATTGCCCTTCAATCCGCACATCAATAAACAAACTGCGGAGGGTTGTCGGGCCGTGTTTGTTTAGCCCGCGCCCTCCGTATTAGGTGTTATCAATTGACAATCATAAAAACACATGCTTTTAATCATTGAGGAGGGTATAATTTATTTCAAATAAATTATACAACACCCTGCAATTAAAAAAAACTCATGCATGAGGGGATAATTCACATATAAACTTTATTCGAAAACCCCCTACCTCGATGAAGTCGTCAAAAGAGGTTCGTCGTGGGAAAAGGACGTCGCGGAAGATGGCGTCGCGGAAGACGGCGTCGTGGAAGACAACGTCGCGGAAGACGGCGTCGCGGAAGACGACATCACGGATCGAGGCTCCATAAGAGTCGTCGGCATTCGCCCGAAGAAGGATGTGGCGCATCGTCACTTTCTTCGACGTGGGAAGAAGGTGCAAAGATGGTACGATATTCTTCGTCGAAGCTTCAATGTTCTTTGCGAGGAAGACGAAGTTCTTCAAGACCGCGAGAATTCTCTCCTTGATTCCGCACAACGAATCCACCCCAATAAAATAAGACCTTGTCTTATTTTATTCACACACATATGTGTCAACTTTAATTTGAAATTCAAAATGAATTCATCAAATTAATTAATGTGCATTGCCCAATTAATTAGGCGTTTTATTGGCATGTATTTAATGTGGAAGAAAAACTGCTTGAGTTGACTTGACATTAAAACGGGGGAGCGGGTGATTTACGAAATTAAAAGTGATAGGGTGATTAATGGGGAGTTAGAGAATTGAAAGGTGGGGCTCATGTGGGCCCTACCCAAACTCCTTCACATTGATGTTATCCACAAGGTAGAGAGAAATTAAGTTGTGACATAACTTAATTTCACTTAAACTGCTTAGTAAAGAAATAAAAATAAAACAATTATATTTTTATTCCTCAATTTTTTTTAACATCACTACTCGAGAAAATGAAACTCCAGAAAAGGTGTTCTTAAGCAATTACCAGTGCTACGGTTTCATTGGTGCCCTCAGATTTCGATTCCGAGAACCTATTTAAAAGTTAGGAAAACCCGCTCGTTTGTTCACTGAATGTACCCAAGATAAACTTCAGAAATTGATTCCGGGCACACCGGGCCTCGGAATCAGGTTCCGTCAGAAACTGCGTTCTTGTAAAATCCCAAAGAAAATTAAGAAAAAAATTACCTTGAATTTTACGGGTCTTTACATTACTCCCACCTCAGGGATTTACGTCCCCGTAAAGATACATAATAAACTAGGGGAAAAAATGTGGGTACTGAGCACGCATCAGAGCCTACCGCTCCTAAGTGCTCTCCTGGAGGTTCCCGTGATGCCATCTGATGCACACTAGAGGAATCGACCTCCCACGTAGGACCTACTACTGTCGATCCTCGATCTCCATCGGGACCTCCGCAAAAGTCGCCCCATCGTCAATGTCCAACTCCCCATGGTTGATGATATGCGTCGGGTCATGCACGTATCTCCTCAGCTGAGATACATGGAAGACGTCGTGCACCTGGTGCAACTGAGGTGGATGGGTCAAGTGGTAAACCACCTCGCCTACCCTGTCGAGGACCTAGAAGGGTCCAATGAGGCACGGAGATAACTTGCCACCCCGGCCAAACTCCGTAATCCACGTCGAGGTGAGACTCACAAGAAGACGTGGTCTCCACCCTCGAACTCTAGTGGTCTCCACCTCCTGCCAGCATAAGCCTTTTGTTGGCTCTGAGCTATCCTCATCCACTCCTGGATGACTTGGACCTTTTCTGGTCCTATAAGAGCTGCTAATATTTCTTCTTTGCCAATAATAGAAATCCGGTCTCATCCCCTGGATGAACCACATTCTTTGCCTAATACAGTCAATCCCGACATGGATGATACCAATCCATTCCATGGATGACGTCGTATGGCCTCGATGCTACTACCAAGAGATCCAACTGTTACTCTCGCCTCTAAGGGTTGAGTCACACTGTCGGCATCAGTGTGTGGTCACTGGGTCTCCTCCAGTAGGTATCTCAGAAGTGAGGGTCAAGTCAATGGTTTTTAAACCGAAACCTCTTATTAACAACATATAGAGAGGACAGGAAAGTAAACGCCACAAATAGAGGTGTATTTTATTACTACAACTCAAAGTACAAGACACATACAACCACAACATCAACAAAAAGAAAGCTAGAAGCACCAACAACAAGGCCTCCATGCATGAAACTAGTTTCGCTCCTATCTGCCATCTTCTAGAGCTCCATAGTCAAAAGCCTCAGCTGCCTGAAGCTGAGATCTCCCATGTCCACCTGTTCCCTATGGTCGGGGTGGACCTCCTGGTGGTGGTGGTGGCAACACCTCAAAGCGTCGTCCACCTCCAGCTGCACGGCCAACTCCCCTGCCTCGGTCTCCTACTCCTTGTGATCCATCTCGATCGAACCTCTGCCTATGCCTGGGAGGTCCTTCATTTATCTGCTGGTCATCTGTACGGTGGGTCGGATAGTCACGTGCCATGTGACCAACCCCGCCGCAGGAGTAACACTGTCCGCTCCTGGTAAGTCGTTCTTTACCCCGGGTGCCTCACACACAAAATCTTGTGTCACGAGGTTGATCACCTATAGGTCTGGTCCTCTTGGACCTCTGCGTCATCTGTCTACTACCCGCTGTAGAAGACTCGGCTGCATGCCGGCTAGTGGTGGGTCCTGCTGCTGGAGACTGCTCAGCAAGGAAACGCTCCACTAAGAGGGCTCGCTCCAACACCCCTGCCTACGTCGGAATGTTGAGGGAGTTCATCGAAGCCCTGATCTCATGCCTCAGTCCCTGCTCGAAGGTCCGGGCCCGGAAGAATGGGCCCCATACCATGTCCGTCGAATAGCGTGAGAGATCGGTAAATCTCACCGAGTACTGGGCTACCATCATGCTGCCCTAATGCAGCTGTAGTAGCTCTAGTATGCGCACCGCTCGAAGGGTGGATGGTACAAACTCTGCCCGGAATAGGATCTCGAAGTATGCCCACAGAAGGGATGCCTCGTCGTGCACCTGGAGCATCAAGCTCCACCATCCGCCTGCTGCCGCGTGCAGGAGGCTCGCTGCAAGGATCACCATGAGGTCAGCTGGTGTCCCCACTAACCTAAAAACTCGAACTACAGCCTTCATCCAATCCTCAGCTGCCTGAGGTTCCGTATCCCCGCGGAACCTGGGCGGTCTCTGATGCTGAAACTCGTGCAGTGCGCTAAGGCGATGTGCACTCTCAATGGCTGGGGATGGTGGCATCAGTGGCTCGATGGGTAGAGGTACCACCGGTGCCTCTACTGAAAAAGGGCCCTGCATCGAGGCCTCATCGCTCGGTGGGCTGTCATCTCGCACAAAGCTCTGAACCCTAGCTGGTTGTCGTCGTGGGGCCATCCTGAAAGGAAACAGGTGCACTACGGTCAAAACAGTATACCTAGTGAGATGACACAAAGTAATCACAAAGAAAACTTTTAAAACACACATGAAATCAATGTTTTTGTGCATTGAGTCGGAAATCAGAAGTCAGGGTCCTGGTGTATGGATACGTCGGCCACCGCACCAACACTGGACTCCCTGGACTGATAAACACACTCAATACCCTTAACACTATTGCTTCACATAGAAGAAAGATCACACTCCTGAGTCCTGCGGTAGAACCGAACCCCTCTGATACCAATTTGTCACGACCCGTCCTTGGGACCCGTGCCATGACTACCCCAAGCCCGCCTTCCATAGGCTAGGGGATGATGACTAGCACCAAAGTAGAAAATTCTGACAAAAGGGGAAGGAATTGTCTTTGTAAAGTAAACAAACACCACAGAGTAAGCAATCAGAAGTAAACACTAAGTAAACTGAGTACAAGTAAGTGCGGAAAAGTAAGCGGGACAGAATAAAAACCCAAACTGAAAGTAAAGTACCATTGGAAAGGAAGTACAACAACTGAAAATAAAAGCAGCAATGCCGAGATTTCCACTAGAAATCCCACCTGAAGGGTGGGTACAGATAGCCTCCTCAGCTCCTTGGGTCCTGCCGTCCGCCTCGTGTACGTTCCGCTCAGTGGTACACCTCCAGGTACCAAATCTTCGTGAGTTCTACCTCCGGGAACCACCCAGCTCTACAAGCCTCAACCTCGATCAGTGATGTCCGTCATCTGGAACCAACACAACGTAGTGCGGGTGAAGCCCGTGCAGGGGTGAGTATAGGATACTTAGTAGGGACCCCGAGACCCCCGAAGGTCTCCCAGAATCCACAAAGGATAATCCACAAGGAAAGATAAAATCACAAAGTAACATCCAACACTGCTTAGGTATATTCCCATACATATACCTAAGTCATCAATTCTAGTACGGCTCAAACATCCGAGCCCAAGTTCCATCACGTCCACAAAGGATAGTACAAACCAATCCACACAGGAAAGCACAACTCAATCCACATAGGAAAACAAGTCAATCATATCGAAGATAATGATTGAAAGTCAAGACTCATCTCACACAAGTATACTTCTTCGTAGGGTGATAAAGATGATCAGATGTAGCCACTGATTCATCTAATATGGGACCCATGTAGGATACAAGTAGTGTAGTCATCACCATCGAACCCACAGAGGATTCCAGTATGAAAGTATTCACATTCGAACACACGGAGGATTCCAATACAAAAGTCTTCACCGTCGAACCCATAGCTGCTGGGGAACTCCTCCTCTATCGAGTACAGTGGGACTGCCGCTACAACCAAGTGCTTCCCACTAACCTTGGATTGCTGTAGTACTCCACCTGTCAAGTATTGTGGGCCTGCTGCTACAACCAAGCGCTTCCCACCATGGGTCTGCCGCTACAACCAAGCACTCCCCCTTCAAGTACTGTGGGATTGCTGCTACAACCAAGCTCTTCCCACCATGGGTCTGCTACTACAACCAAGCGCTCCCCCTTCAAGTATTGTGGGTTTGCTGCTACAACCAAGTGCTTCCCACCATGGGTCTACTGCTACAACCATGCGCTCCCCCTCATAGCCTACAGAGGTACTCCTTCTGTTGAGTACTGCGGGTCTGCCGCTTCAACCAAGCGCTCCTCCACCATGGGTCTGCCGCTACAACCAAGCACTCCCCACTAGGCTATTGAAACAAACCGAGTCGATCGATCAACAGTCGTCAAGTCTCAGCCAGGTCTAGGGTTTCCGCACACAGCATGCTCATTCCGGGAGGGTCCGCTCCATGAGCCAAGAGGTCGATACATCAACTGTCACGTATTCCGGAGTTGATGTATCCCAAAGTTCTGTCTTGATAAAGGGAACTCAACGTGACAGACGACGCATCAATTGGATGCTCGGTCTGAGAGTTATTGGCTTTTTCGTTCCAGGGGCCCGGTTGGTTTTTAAGTCAAAACCAACCCGACCACACTCCAACTGTGTCCAAACCTCGAGCGGACTAAGCCAAAAGGTCCATCTCACTAAGAGGAATCCAACAAAGTCGACGACACATCAATCGGACGTCCGGAGCTCAAGTTATAAGCGTTTCCGCTCCGAGGGCCCGATTGGTTTCATGTTCGAACCAACCTGGATGTACAAAAAGTTCTCCGAAACCTTGATTCTAATATACTGAAATGACCATCTCGATCCAAGGATCCCAAAGCAACTGACGGTGCATCGATCGGAGGTCCGAAACTCAAGATATGGGAATATGACTGAAAACATTCCGAAATGGGGGGTCTGGGCCCGGCCCGGCCCGACCCAACCCCCCTGGGTCGGCTCGAACCGGGTTGACCCGACCCGGGTCCGGCTGGTGCGGCCCGGCCCGGCGCGGGTGGCCCGACCCGGTGCGGGCGGCCCGGTGCGGCCGGTCCGGCTCGGCGGGTGCCACGCGTTGAGCGGACGTGGGGGGTGTGCTGCCCCCCCCCCCTTTGCTAGCAGACGCGACGCTTGTCGCCGTGTCTCCCCCGGATCCCGTGTGGCCACGGGATCTGGTCATCCCGCCGCCGCCGGCGCCGCTGTGCCGGCGTGGCGCACCGACCACGTCTTCCACGGACCACCAGACGCGCTCCGGTGGTCCGTTTTGCCGTCGTCTATGCCTACGGATCTCCCGGGACCAGTAGATTACTGCGAAAGGTTCAAAAAGCCTTTGCGGCCTGCTTTGTCATCACCCGTCAATCCACACATCAATAAACAAATTGCGGAGGGTTTTCAGGCCGTGTTTGTTCGGCCCGCGCCCTCCGTGTTAGGTGTTATCAATTGGAAATCATAAAAACACATGCTTTTAATCATTGATGAGGGTATAATTTATTTCAAATAAATTATAAAACACCCTGAAATTAAAAAAAACTCATGCACAAGGGGATAATTCACATATAAAATTTATTCGAAAACCCCCTACCTCGATGAAGTCATCGAAAGAGGTTCGTTGCGGGAAAAGGACGTCGTAGAAGACAGCGTCGCAGAAGACGATGTCGTGAAAGACGACCTCGCAGAAGACAGAGTCATGGATCGAGGCTCCGTAAGCATCTTCAGCGTTCGCCCAAAGAAGGATGCGGCGCGTCGTTGCTTTCTTTGACGCGGTAAGAAGGTTCAAAGATGGTATGACATTCTTCGTCGAAGCTTTGGCGTTCTTTGCGAGGAAGACGAAGTTCTTCAAGACTGCGAGAGTTCTCTCTTTGATTCCGCACAACGAATCCTCCCCAATAAAATAAGACCTTGTCTTATTTTATTCACACACATACATGTCAACTTTAATTTGAAATTCAAAATGAATTCATCAAATTAATTAATGTGAGTTGCCCAATTAATTAGGTGTTTTATTGGCATGTATATAATGTGGAAGAAAAAACGCTTGAGTTGACTTGACATTAAAATGGGGGAGCGGGTGAGTTACGAAATTAAAAGTGATAGGGTGATTATTGGGGAGTTAGAGAATTGAAAGGTGGGTCTCGTGTGGGCCCCATCCCAACTCCCTCACATGGATGTTATCCACAAGGTAGAGAGAAATTAAGTTGTGACATAACTTAATTTCACTTAAACTGCTTAGTAAAGAAATAAAAATAAAAAAATTATATTTTTATTACTCACTTTTTTTTAACATCACTACCTGAGAAAACGCAACTTCAGAAAAGGTTTTCCTAATCAATTACCGGCATTGTGGTTTCATTTGTGCCCTCAGATTTCGATTCTGAGCACTGGTTCAAAAGTTAGGAAAACCCACTCATTCATTCACTAAACGTACCCGAGCTAAACTTCAGAAATTGATTCCGGGCACACCGGGCCTCGGAATCAGGTGCCATCAGAAACTGCATTCTTGTAAAATTCCAAAGAAAATTAAGAAAAAATTTCCCTTGAATTTTACGGGTCTTTACATAGCTACCAAAGAACTGATCTGACACCACTAAAGGGAAAACCAAGGATGTGAGTCCCAACAAAGGGGATGCTGAAGTTTACCAGTGTTTGGGGTTGAATCTTGGGGAGGCTTCCTACATACTCTATCTTAGGAGACTGGGATCAAAACCCACATAGTTTGATAACATATAGTTTAACGTCATGGGGGACAAGAGGGGAATATAGTTTATCATCATACAAGATGAGAAGTGAACCAATTTGAAACGGTTGGAACATAGGGATAATGAGATTGAACCTCAGAGAGGCTTCCTACATACCTTGATTGGAAAGTTTAATGATCAAATTCCACACTGTTCGGCTGAGATGGGCATGGGGATTACACACCAAGGCGACCCATAGAGGATATCAGGGATGATGCTCACCCTAAGCCCATGGGAGTCATTCTTAGTGTGAGAAACAAGAGGTGCCAATAGACCTAATGATCATGTCATGAAAAGTGAATCCATGAGAGGTAGTGTGGGGCTTACACATGGCTATAATTACAAGGAGAGGAATACTGAGGCTTACTCTAGGAGAGAGGCCTGATGAGAAAGGAGGGTGTCTAGACGTACAAGGAGGATATGGCCATCTTACCTAAAACACCCCATCAGAGGGTTCCAGGGCTTACATAGAGACTGCCTAAGGTGCGCAGGGTGATGAAGTGTAGAAGGAGAGGGGAGTGAGAGGGTGATGGTGCCCACCCCCTTCATAGTACTCTCTGGTCTTGTCACTTATGCGGTGATCATAGTTTAACGTCATGTGTTGGGGATGTGGGTGATTGGTAGTTTGACATCCTGCATATCAGACGATGAGGATTCACTCCCCCTCCTAGGACTTACATAACTTGTACCAATCCAATCTTGAGGGAGAGAAGGAATAAGTAATGCCATGTGGTAACAAGGTCGTGGAGTGATCCATTGGGGGGGTCCACATTAGCGTGGCTATGCAAAGAAGCAATATCCATTATCATGCCTATATGAAGAAGCATGAGGAAAAGCAATGCAACATGAAGCACCACCCAAGGGACTTTGAAATCACTTCATACAATCCTAGAGGACCTCATGGGATAAGGGTTCATGAGGTAAGATGCCTCATAGAGAGGGTCTTCGCAAAGCTCAGGGGCTTGCAGAGAACATGGGATCACAGAGCACATGGATTCATAGAGATCATGGGCTTGCAAAGAACATGGGATCACGAAGCTCATGGGATCACAAAGCACAAGGGCTCGCAGAGCACATGGATTCATAGAGCTCATGGGATCACAGAGCATAGGGTTTCACAGAGATCATGGGCTCGTAGAGCATAGGGTATCGTAGAGGATATGACTTTACATAGAGGAGAACTTTGTGAATCATAGTGTCCCATCCTAAGCATGGAGTACACATGTTTTTAGAGGGTGCTTCACAAATATTGGGTGCTTTGTGAAGTCATGAGTACCCAAAGGGGTCTCCTTCCTTTACGATAACCAATAGGATTTGTGAAGGGAATTACTTCTTGAAACAGGGGTATATCTAAGTAAAGGAAAAAGCTTTTCACAATGATCAAGTACCTCAGATGATTCATTTTTCCAGTTGGTTTGTAGAGCAAAGAATACTTCGTAATTTGGGAATTCAGAAGACAAAAGTTCAGGATCCCAATCCTTTTTAATGGGGGGAAGTTAGGTATTTATAGGAACTAGGGGGTGCGATGCTCTAAGGGTGTGCCACATAGTAACTTGAGCTCTGCCATTGGAGGAATATTTCATCAAGTTTCTTGGATTTTCGAAGTCGAACGTCATCCCATCCGCAGCATAGAGGCTTCCTTCATTCCCTCTGTGGCTATCATAGAGGCTTCCGTCAATTTTGAAGGACTCGCGAAGGTGAATGAATTTCCATCTGTAGTGTGGAGACTTCCATAAAGTTCATCATAGTCACGGAGTTGACTGTCACTTTTCTTTGCGATGGGTGTAGAGAAACCCTTAGCTTTGCGGCGGCCGGGGTGCTGAAGGGATTTGTGAGGGTGTATCACGAAGCATCCCTTTTGGCACCATTTATTTTCCTTTGTTTATTTTTTAAAACACACATATTTTGGTGCCAAAAATTCCCCCCTCAAAATTGGAGTCGAGGAGAAAAAGAGGGTCAAATTTTGAGGGTAGATCACCAAAATTTAGGCAGATTTCAAAGTGGAAATGTGATGATGGTGCGCAAAGTGTGGGCTGAGAGCACTGGAAATATTTATATGGTAGGGAGCTCCATGAATCTTGCTGCGGCGGGGCACACCGTGATGTTTGGGGGTGATTTCTTATAAATAGATGATGAAGACCCCTCTTTTTTCCTCACATGTCTCCGCATCTCCGTACTCGAGCTCTCTATTTGTGAAGATCCATTTGATCCACTATCACTCTTTGAAAACCAGGTTCTTTTTTACTCTACACTGCATAGTGATTCCTTAGACTCTACGATCGTGCGCTCATCGAGTTATATATACAAGCTCTGCGGTAGAACTTTGTGGCCAGTCTCTGCGATTGATCTTTACAATTGAGATCTGAAAATCAGAATAAAAAATACTAAAGTCTTGGAAAAAAATGGCCAGCGAAGATGCTGATTGGGGGGTCATTACGGATGTTTCCCGAAAGGAAGAGATAACAGATAATATGGGCATGGGGAATATGTCTGAAGCCATTCAGATCATGATTACCTGGTGGAGCTCTTCTTGGAAATCCAAAAGAACTATCCTCTCTACAAGAGAATACCTCTGTATGTATTTGTTCTGAGGGATGATGTTCTCATCACTGAAGCAAGTAGGTATGAACCAGCTTACTGGTTCAGGAGTATGCTATGTTAGTTCTAGTGGTTCAGGACTTCCGACAGTCATACTTGGGAAGACCACACACCTGTCAATGTTGAATGCCTATATAAACATGTCAAAAATGTTTATGGGAAGGAACTGGATCTAGAGTTATCTCCCCAAAGTACCACACCATCCTCAAGATAGCTTTGGGGAACCTAGAGAAGGGGTGGATTGATTATTAGTACCTGAGCTAGGGCGGAGATTTTATGGAGGAATGGGCTTAGGCTTACTGGGTTTGTGTATCTTGTGATGATTTTGAGGTAGAGATGAAGCGAGTAGGGATGTATGAAGCTACATGGGCCTCCCAATTCCACATTTATCAACTGAAACACATGATGCTAGAGTTACTAAGCAGGTGGTTATCGAGGACCAACACTTTTCACCTTCACTACCGGGAGTTTGGCATCAGCCTCTGGGACCTTCAAAAGATCTTGGGGATTCTAATATTAGGGGAGATGTACAAAGAGTTCCACCCTACATAGAGAAAATGGGAGGATCCGGAGCAGATGATGCAACTGGAAAAGGTATTGTTGGATTTGGTTCCAGGTGAGGATAAGAAGTCAGTGATGGATGTACATTTCAAGTTGTGGTTTAAGTGTTTCATAAACTTCCTACTACATCCTACCACTGAAGGGTATGAGGCACCCATGAAGCTACATGTCGGGCCTCCCACCTATACAAATGGATCCCAATGTAGTAAAGGGAATTCCTATTGGAAAACCCTGGAGGTCAACCCATGGAAGCTATGGGGGTACAATGTCAACACTGAGCAACAATAGGTGGTTAGGCTGGTTGGGTTTATCTCTATGCTTATCTATGACTATATGTTGTTGGTTAGGGACACAAACGTAGGTGTGCGATTGAGAAAATTCATTATGGAATCTGTAATGGTGATGGGGTAGCATGTCAACTTGGGGATTCCGATGCTGGCTAAGCCGTACAAGGTGGTGTGGCACATCCATGAGGGAAAGAAGACACATAGGGTGTGTGGACCACTCCATATTTTGTATGGATGGATAGCGGTGAAAATGGGCATCAATGAATATCTGAACCCTATTTCTCCTCTTGGACCAGATTTCCTACTAGCCATTTTGAATTCAATGGGGAGCATTTCGGCCAAGATGACTCCACCGTTGGTATTGAACAGATTCTAGAAGATAGATGAATTCAACTTCCATCCATTTCCATTTTCAACAGGTGTATTCAATGATGATGGCCAGTGAAATGAGGAGCATCGGTCCTATATTCTGGTCTTCCAGGGTGGAGTTTTGGTGAAACAGATTGATCATGAGCCTATCTGCGAGCCATACACCCCACACTACTTTGAGAGGTAGTTCAGGTGCATGCATAGGTTGACCCTGCAAGTCTACCTGCGAGTACGCCATAAGGACCATCTATGTGTGATGAGGTAGATGTGGCTCATGTTCATGCGGGAGGACAAGAAAATGTGGAATGAGCTTCCTCCGCCCACATATGTCTACGGGCTAGTCAAGAAATATGCCAAAAGCTGGGAGGTAGATTACCCAGGGGAAATGTTGAAGTGAAGAACCGTACGTGCTGGTGACGGGGTGGCTCCTCAACCTCGAGGTCAGGGCTGGAAAGTGGAAAAAACACACCATAATGGTGGGGATACAGTAGCGATGAGTCAAAAAACTCCAGGACCTGCACCGAGTGGGAGACAAGCAGTAGCGGTGGACCCTAAGGTCCTAGATGAGTAGATCTGAAAAGAAGGGAGGTGACCAAGGGAGTTCCATAGGATATCCACTTAGGCTCCTGGGAAGTGGCTATACCGCATAGACATGCCTGAGGATGCTGTTTTCCTGAAGGATTGGGAAACCTGGGATGTCAACAGGAAATTCCTCAGTCCTTCCCAGATGTGGCACCACCATAACCATCTCAGGATGGATATATTAGATATTGGGCATGACAAGGCTAGATTTCTGATGTCTCAAGAAGAAGGGGAGCAATACATAGCCGGGCTAGAGGACTTTTTGCACTCTTGGGGTACTTCGTGTCCAATTACAGACCGAGGGAGCCCTTTACAGGAAGGATAAGTTGCATCCTCAGAGCTAGAAGATTTTTCTAAGGCTCTTAAGGTAAACCCTAAACCATTTTTCTATGGTCCTCATTCAGTTCCTCTATGTTTTCTCAACTGACATTTTCCTTGTGTAGGAGAACCTCATACATAAAACCTGTTCCCACAAAATAGTAGACATAACTTTAGGGTTTGTGCCTGTGACAATGGTGATTATAGAATCTAGCAGGGTTGCGACACCCAGGGTGGTTCTCTCAGACTCTTCAAAGTTTCCAACCATATATGGGGGGCCACGTCCTGGGATTTCGATAGTATAAAATCAAGGGTGAGACCAATTATTTGATCTCTGTAAGTCCTATCCTTCATAGAATCTCCAAATGTTGTCCATTGAACCAGAACAATTGACATATGTGTATTTCTACATGAATAGTTCTTCAAATGGTGTGGGACACCCTAGAAAGGATAGTTGGGGATCATGGAACTCCTTTTCTGAGGGGAACGCTGATCATTGTGGAATAAAATTCTCACACTGACTAGATTAAAGCGATCATGACAACAGATAGGATCGCTGGTGGGATTGAAACTGGGACTATCAAGGTGGAATCTAGTGATGAGGATCAACCTGATGACATGGAACCTATCCTATCCGACATGACCCCCTAAGAAGACTCCACTAATGGATTTTTGGAGGCATTCCCAGCATATGAACCTACCGACCCAGAGTACCAGAACGAGACTACTTCTGATGAAGAGGATAAAAAGGTTGTCTTTCACGAATCATGGAACCGGTCAAGTGATTTATCAAGGAGACCCCACAAGTAGAGTGGATAAACCATATGAGGATAATTCATTCATGGCTGTGCGAACTACGTGCTAGAGGATTAGATGATTGACGTCCTCATATGCTCATTCGACATTACATGGTAGAGAAAATTTAGGAACATGATCGCATCATTGATGTCATATGGTAGCGGAGGAAGTATTTCAATATCAAGAAATTTCATATGGCTGAGAAAGAGATCCAAAACTTAAGGGCACAAGTGAATGAACACTCTGTTTTCCTTGATTCATAATTAGAACTCATATTGTGATTAAAGGTACAATTGATAGAGGCCGAGGAACAGATGAGGCAAGCATCCCAAGAGATGTCTATTATCCGAGATGATGAGGATCAGGCTCGGATTAGGGTCGATGAACTACACCCCATTTCTAATGAAGAGGATATGGATTTTAATAGGTAACATCAAATCCTAGATGTCACAAGATAGAGAGTGTTGGAGATGGGATGCTCCATTGAAGAGGTCAACCCATCTATCGGAGGGGTTAATCCATGGGGGCTATAATTTGAACACACTCACAAACATACTTTCATTCTTATTTATTTTGGTTGTGTGCATGAGTCCCGTTATCTGATTTTATTACTGCATCTCAATCATATATTTGAAATATCCAGGGATCAATTACTAAGCTCATGTGGGTCACGCCTGATGTGAAAAAAAAGAGATGAACACATAATTATTTCCATTGCATACGAGAGTTCCAACCAATAACCAAACATATGGGGTCTGAATGACCACTTTGAGTTTTTGGGAATAAAGGGGTGGGGGGAATGGTTAGAGAATAGTATCCTAAAAACAACCAAACTTCTCTCCCCCAACATGCTCCAGTGCACAATTGGGATAATTCCATGGGTGTTGGAGTGAATATGAACAAATAGGAATGAAGCATGTGAATTAAAATACCCAAAATTTGGAATGCAGTGAGGATAGAATGACGATGGAGGATAGATATTGACCAAATTTTGAACACAACATCTACATCATGTTAGCCTGAAATGGGAACAAACAAACGAGGGACAACCACTGACTGCATTCAATAACACGAGACCAAACTCGAAGTATCATCTGATTTCCTTTAGAACATTGTCCCAGGATGGTAGGAGAGCCTTAAGGTTGAGCATCCTAACTATTAGGGGTTCCTTCAGATGTGAAATGGAATGGGGATTCAAAATATAGGGCATGAAAAATGTGGTGATGGAATGATGGGCTGTTTGGATAAAGTCCAACACTCTTAAAAGTATTCCATCATGATGAAAGTACACTAGGTGAGCATATCATTCTGAATCAAAATTAGGCCTACTTCTAGGAGGAACCTCTCTGGAAAGGACCTCAGATGGTCTACAGTTTTACATCGTATAAATGAGAACAATAAGCACATAGTTTAGCATCATGCGGGGAAGATGATACATGAATAGTTTAACATCATATGATCAGGACATTGCACATAGTTCAAGGTCATACTTTCAGGACCCTGATCAATAGTTTAAAGTCATGTTACATGGACTAGGAACCCCTAGTTTAAGGTTATGGAGTTCAGATCATGATTAGGGGAAAATAACTGGGAAAGTTAATGATCTTGGGGTTGGTCTTGAGGTGAAATGCCTGGGTGTTGCTACGTATCCCATAAGGATGAGAATCAAGCCAAACGTAGTTCTTGAGAACAGTGTGGTTAGAGGCCAATGTTGGTGGGGGAAATCCTCTCTGGTGAGGAAGCTAACACATCCCATAATTATCATGGGGCATCCTGAAATTGTTCATGGTAGGGCCGCAGTTTAAAGTCATGCATCGAGGGCATGGGTACCCCAAAGGAGAAATGTATGGTGTGGTTTATAAACTGATGTGAATGAGGACCAAATAAGTCCGAACCACATCGCAAGTTCCTAAAAGGGAAGTCAGGGATGATAAGGACAAGATAGGGAGTTTAGTATTCAGTGGTTAGACCCAGGGATCAGATGCCCAAATGTCTCTATATATCCTTTAAGGGTAGGAATCAAGCATTATATAGTTCTTTGTATTTATAATAGTTTAACATCATGTGGTGAGTATGATAGTGTCACAGTTTAAGGTCATATGGTAGGGAAAATGGGTCACACTATCTCGTATGTGGATATTACCCTACCACAACCCCTAAGCCTATGTGAGCCATTCTCAGTGTAGGAAACAAGGAGTGTTGTCAGACCTTCCCCATCTAATGAGAGCGTGAAATGATGGAAAGGAAATTTTGGGTGGGGAAAATCCTAGACAAACCAAAATCCCTACTAGACGTTTGTGAATGCACGGAGTTGCAACACCTAGGGTATCGAGGGTCCATAAAATAGAGATGGGCATTAAACATTCCATTCATAGCATTTGATATTTAGGATGCAATGGGAACGACATGATGACGAAGGATAACTATTAACCATGTTTGAAACACAACATTCATTTTTCATTAACAAAGAATGGGAAAAAACAAATAAGGGTTGACCGTTGACCAAATTCTCTACATAAAACATGTCTCATTATGTCATTATAAATCCTCCAGGACATTTTCACAAGACGGTAGGAGAGCACTGAGGCCTAGCATCCATGCTGTTAGGGTGTCCCTTTGGATGTGAAAGATAATGAAAACCCCAAATGAAGGAATGTGAGAAGCGTGAACATTACCCACACGGTTTAAGTGTCATGGTGGAGAAATTCAAGGAGTGGTGATCTCAAAGGAATTACATGATTCAGTTATTATAAACCTGACATGAATGAGGACCGAAGAAGTTTGCGCCACACCATGTACTTTTGGAAGAACCCAGGAAAGAAGTAGCTGGGGAGGCGAAAGTGGTTGCAACTAGACCATAGATAGGAAGTTTAGGTGTCACTACATATCCCATAAGAATGGGAATCAAGACACACATAGTTCTTGGAGGTGGTACGATAGGTGAACAATACTAAAAAGGTGGCAATATCATCTTTTAAATAGGAATATTGTAATTTTTATGTAGTTTAACATCATGTGAACATAGATGGTAAGGATATTTTCTTAAGGTTGTAAATCTCTGACCGTGAGGTGCCCAGTTTAATTTCACATGTGTGGGACATGCCCGTGTAGTTTATTTTCATGTGGTAAGGAAATAAAAATGGAGAACTCTTGAGAGAGGTGTGTGGAATGGTTACTGAAAACTTGATGTGAATGAGGACATAAGTCCACACCACACCACATACTTCCAAGGACTCCTAGGCTTAAATGGAACAAGAGGGTTCATGGTGATGTAGCTAGACCATGTACAAAAGTCTGGGCATCACTATGTATCCCATAAGAATGGGAATCAAGCCACATATAGTTCTTTAAGGTGGTATGGTAGGTGGACAATAGCAAAAAGGGGAAACATCTTCTTGAGTGAATACATCGTATGGTTGGGTAATTTATCATTACACAACCTGGGTGCAAAAGACATAGTTTAGCATCATATGATAAGGATGTAAGGGATATTAGTTTATGTTCATAGAGTTCCGAAAAAAATAGGGAGATTCCCAAAGTGAAAATATGTGACGTGGTGCCACAAAGCAACCCGGTTTGAATAGGGACAAGGTATTCCACACCACATTACAAATTTACAAGAAAATACACATAGTTTAAAGTCACAATGCCTGAAATAACGGAATAGAGCTCCTAGTTTAAGCTCATAAATTTTGGATGAAAAGGGAAGCACAACCCTTCCATACAGGCACAAACCTTACCCAAATCCCTAAGCCCACATGATCCATGCTCGGTGTGGGAAAAAGGGAGGAGAAGATCTTTACAGCGCACATAAGCACACAGTATGGGACAAAGGTGCAGAGCCAAGGGTGACCCCACAACACTAGTTCATCCTCCCAGTGTGCAAAGGTGCATAGAGGGATAACACCGAGGGTGTTGAAGTTTTGTCTAAACATGATGGGATGATATGAGATGTGAATCAAAAGACCAATATTTAGGACTTAATGGGGTCATCATAACGATATAGGATAACTGTTGACCATATTCAAAGCACAAAATCAATATCATGTGGCCTAAAATGGGAACTAACATCTGAGGGTCGTCCACTGGCCATATTCAAAATGTGGAACCTGTCCCAAAATGTCATTCGAAATCCTCCAAGACGTTGGCCTAAAATGGTAGGTGAGCCTTAAGGCCGAGTATATATACCGTTCGGGGGTCCTTTCGAATTTGAAAGGTGATGGAAACCCAAAAAAAGGGACACATAAAGCATGGAAACAGATGAGATAATTTCTATGTAGAACCCAACACTTTTATTACTAAACCATAGTGCATCTGAGCATGTTGATGAGGTATAATAGAGGTTGAGAGGTCCAGACAAGAAGGGGGAAAATGGTTTGATGAACCTGGGACTGGACCTGAAGATGAAATGTTCAGTCATTCCTATGTATCCCATGATGATGGGAATCGATCCATAAGTAGTTCTTGAAAAGGTAATGGTAGGATACCAATACTAGGGAGAATAATATCATGTAGGTATGGCCCATGCACTGAAAGAAGTGGCATTTGATGTATCTAGTTTGTTCTTTAGTGTGGGTGTGTTTTTTGAAGTAAAGAAACCAAGACAGAGAATCCATGCATCACTGTAGGAATCAAACCATATGTAGGCCTTGACAAATAGCATGGTGGATGACCGGTACTAAACATGATGTCTCCTTAAGTGAGGAAACCACAATGCAGTGTCGTTTTTCTTCATACATCTAGGATGATAGTGTCACAGTTTAAGGTCGTATGACAAGACCAACCCATTCATTTTAACATCATGTTACAAAGACGCAATAGTTTAAAGTCATGTGGGATGAGACAACATGGTTTAACATCATATAGTTTGGACGCATATGGAAGAATGAGGTTCTAAAGGGAATGCGCATGGCGTAATAAAGCATACCCGACGTGAATGAGGAAAAAAGTCCACACCACACCATGCAAAATCCCAAGGGGGAGAACCTCAGGCCAAGGGGCCAGAAAAGATCAAGGGACCTAGGGATGGACCTGAAGAAGAGATGTCCAGGCATTCCTACATATCCAATAAGGATGGGAATCAATCCATACATAGTTCTTGAAATGTCGTGCAGTTTAACATCATGCGGTAAGGATGAAAAGGAAAGGGGATGCTCTAGAAGGAGGGGCACATGGTGTGGCTATTGCAAACCCAATATGAATAAGGATGAAATTCCACACTACACCACATGCACCTAGGATACTTAGGCCAAAAATCTATAAGGAATAATCTGTGATACTTGGGGTTGGACCTGAAGAAGAAATGTCTAGTTTTTCTATGTATCCCATAATGATAAGAATAAATCCACACATAGTTTTAAAAATGCCTTGAAGTTTAACGTCATGCAGTATGGACATGAGAAAAAGGGTATGTAGAGATCTTGAGAGAGGTACACGATGTGGTTATTGAAAACCCAACGTAAATGAGGACATAAGTCCACACCACACCACATTCCCCTAGGAGAACTTAGGCCAAGGGGCTAGAAGGAAGAGAAGGTTTCTAAAAACTGGGGCTGGACCTGAGGACAAAATGTTCGGGAATTCCTATGTATCCCATAAGGATGGGAATCAAGTCATACGTAGTTCTGAAAATTATATGTAGTTTAACATCATGTGGTAAGGACATGAAGAAAAGGATGTTCTGGAAGGAGGATCACATGATGCGGCCATTGTAAACTTGATGTGAATGGGGACTAAAGAAGTCCACACCACAGTATATACAACCCTCAAAGAGAACTAAACACAAGGGGGTGAGATTTGTTGGGATGAACCCAAATATGAAATCTCCAGGCATTATTATGTATCCCATGAGGATGGTAATGAATCCATAAATAGTTCTAAAAATTTCGTTCATTTTAACGTCATGTGATAAGGACATGGTAGATCTTAGTTTATGGTCATAGAACTCAGATCGTAGATGCCCAATTTAATGTCGTGTGCATGAGACAAAAGGGTATAAATAGGTGAATCACCATGCCCATCATTTAGGAGATCATGGGGATGAAAATAATGATTAAGGATACTGCTGAGCATGTTCGCAACACAGTATTCATCTCGTGTGACCTGTAATGGGATGAAACAATTGAGCATCAACCAATTACCATATTTTCAACACGTGACTTGTGTCAAATTGTCGTTCTAGATCCTCCAGGATGTTGGCCCAAAATGGTTGGTGAGCCAAGGTGGTGTGAGACCAGACCATTAAAGGGGTCCTTTTAGATGTGAAAGGTGATGGAGACCCAAATAAAGGGATGCATGAAGCATGGTGGTACATGTGCAATTTAATGTCTTGTGTTAAGGACTAGGGAGATCTTAGTTTAAGGTCGTAGAGACTATACCATGAGGTGTATTCACCATTCACAGTTTAACATCATGTGGGATGAAAGGAATCTTAGTTTAGGGTCATAGAGATCATACCATTTACATTTTAACATCTTTAAGGATAAGGCAAGTAGTTTAACATCTGCTAGGATGAAGATTCCCTTATGTGAGGTACTTCTTGAGGAATTTGGCATTGGTGGGAGGAGTAATATGCTCACCATCCATAGTGACCAGAGAGTATGCACCATTGGGGTAAACCTTATGAATGACATAAGGTCACTCCTATTTGGGCTCCATCTTCGGTGGCTTCCTACTAGCTATCATTGGCATCCTCAATCCCAATACCATGTCACCTTGTAAGAAAGAGTGGAGGTTAACTTTCTTATTGAAATCCCTGAATATCTTGTTTTGATGCCTCTCTAGATTATGTATGGCATGAAACTTGTTCTCATCAAATACTTCTAGTTCATCCAGATGGATTTTGGCTACTTTTTCGGGTGGATACTGATCATAGACAGTTGTTCATAGTGAGGGTAACTGAATCTATATGGGTAGGACTGCCTCTATTCCGTACACCAAGGAATATAGAGTCACTTGGATGGAATTACAAGTCATCATCCAGTAATTATATAGAGAATTGGGAAGTTTTTCTGGACAAATCTTCTTGTTCTTTCCAACCATCTTTTGCAAGGTGTTAGAGAAGGTTTTTTTTGAACGCCTCAATCTACCCATTTTCTTGTGCATAATAGAGAGTGGTATGATTATAATGGATATTATAATTGGAATATAATTTATTTATCTTGGCTTCCCGGAAGTTGGTGTGGTTGTTAGTGATAATGACATGAGGTAATCCGAATATGTGGATGATATTAGAGCTCATAAATTCAACAATGGAACATGCAATAACTTCCTTGAGCAGAATTTCCTCTGCCCACTTGAAAAATAAATCCGTAGCGATCAGGATGAACCTACACTGGTGAGTTTTTACTGATGGGTATGGTCCCACGACATTGAGTCCCCAAACAACAAAGGTTCAATTGTAATTGGTAGTATGGAGAGGATTTGGAGGCCGATGCACAAAATTAACATGGATCCAGCATGTATGGGACCTATTGGAAAACTCAATATAGTCACAGATCATGGTGGTCCAAAAATATCCCAATATTTGGATCTGATGAGAGAGTTTTGGCCTTACCTGATGAGCCCCATAGGAACCGGCATGAACTTCCTACATAACCTGAGAAATATCGTCTCCTTGAATGAAATGGAGGATAATCCCATAAAACCCATGTATGTAGAGGATCTGATCAAGACTAGGACCAATTTGGAGGGTGAAATGCACTGCACACTGATGGAATCACTCACGCTTGGCTCGGTCTGTCAGGAGATTACCGTATTGGAGATACTCGATAAAGGGATTCGTCCAATCAGGGTTCCCTTCCAATGTTGTGGCAGAGGGACCTGGAGGTCCTAATGTTGAGGAATTGACTATAAGGTGTCTTACCTGTGGGCTATCATCATAATCCAGATATACGGGATAGATGACTCTTCGATGCACCATGTGGATAATCAAATTATCCTGTTCAGGATCTACAAGAGATACATCAAGGATGGACAAGGAATCCGCTTGACTATTCTGTGATCAAGGGTGATGAGTAACTTCTGGCCAAGAAGTGAACTGAGCTATCATATGGTGAGTACACTTTAATAGTGGTAAGAGCTCTAGATTCTTAATGACATAGTCATCATTAATCTTCTTGATGACCAGTTCGGAGTCCCCTTTCACATGAAGGTGGGGAACATCAATCTCAAGGGAAAGTTTGAGACCAATGATGAGGGATTGATACTCCACATCATTGTTGGTGTAGAATTCTGACAATAGGAATGAATAGGACAGAACATCTTGCGCAGGCATGATGAAGATGATACCTAGGCCCACTCTATTGAGTCTGGGGTCATTGAGTCTCCTGCTAGTGGGGCTTCAGGAAGCACCATCGAAGTGAATTTTCCAACATAGAATGACTTGATCCACTGAGAGGATTGCCGCATCTGGAAAGTCAAGATCTAGAGATTGATCTGCAGGGGCTAGATGGGCAGTAAGAAAGTCTTCCAATTCCTGTCCTTTGATAGCCTTTTGGGGGAAAACTTTATGTCAAATTGTTGAAGGATCACTGCCCACCAAGCTAGATGGCTTGTCAACATGGGGCTATTCAAAATGTAATTCATTGGATCCATTTAGGACATGAGATGTATCTCATGGTGCTGTAAGTAATATTCCAATTTATGAAGTTTGAATACCAGTTCTAGGTAGATCTTCTCGATAGAGGAATATCTAGTCTCTGTATCGAGGTGCATGCGGCTAAGATAGTATAAACTATTCTCTATTCCCTCATTTTTCTTCTAGGTGAGAAGGGTGCCGTGTGAACATTCCAAAGCGGTCACATAGAGGACCAATGACTTTACAGAAATGGGAGGCATCAGAACCATAGGCTGTAGTAGATATTGGTTTATTTTCTCAAAAGAATTCTGGTACTACTCATCCCAATGATAATCAGCACCTTTCTTCATGATCCGGGAAAAGGGCTTACACTTGCCATCCAAATTTGTGATGAATAGACGTATGTAGGATAAGTGGCCTTGGAAGCCTTGGAGATACCGAATATTGCTCAGATGAGACATCTGACTGATGGCCTTGATCTTTTCCTGATCAATCTCAATGCCTCTATATCTGACAATGAATCTAAGAAAATTTCCAGAGGTGACCCCAAAGGCACAATTCAAGGGGTTTATCTTCAGATGGTGGGAACGGAGGAATCTGAGCAATTTCTCAAGATCTCTGAGATGGTCCTGACACTGGTGAGATTTAACTACCAGATCGTCCACATAGTATTCCACCAATGTCTCGAGGACCAGATTGAATATGAGGTGAATGGAATGTTGATAGGTGGAACCTACATTATTTATACCTAAAGACATTACCTGGTAGAAGAAAGTACCTTGTGGTTCCCTAGAGGTGGTAGACTCTTCATCCTTACGGGTAATTTGGATTTTATTCTATCTTGAATACCCATCCATGAAGGAGAGAACCTGGAACCTAGTGGTGATTTTAATCAATAGTTCTGTCATAGGAAAGGGAAAATTATCCTTTTGACAATGATGGTTGAGATCCTGGAAGTTGATGCAGACACTTATCTATCCATTATTCTTCTTGATGTTTAGAATGTTAGATAACCATCTAGGATATTAGACCTCCTTTATGAAGTTGTATTTGATTAGCTTATCAACCTCGACCTCGACCATGTCATTATGAGAAGGGTGCATCTTTTTGGGAGGCTGTTTGAACCCATGATGATTTGCTGGGATACTGAGATGGTGGATGGAAACCTGAGGATCTATCCCTAGAATATTTTCACAACTCCATGAAAATACATCATGATTATTATTTAGGAAATCCACGTATCACTATTGTTCTTATGTAGGTATAGTTGCGCTGATCAGTGTAAGTTTCATATCCATCTCAGTACCGAGGTTCACCTGTAATAATTCATCAACCATAGTGGAGACACACTCTTCAAATGTGAGAGGGATGTATTCCAAATCATCTTCTTCATCCATGTAGAGAGGATCATCGACAGGAGGTAACTCCTCTGAGTCGACAGATCCTGACGAGACACTAGTGCCAGCCTGAGCGATAGTGGAAACCTCATCAAGGGACTCCTACACCATTGAAAACATGGTGACAAAAGTTATCGACCTGATCCCATCTATATTTCAACCCAAGGGGACACTTTTGATAATATCAAAGCAATAGTGGCACATCATCTTGAGCCAATTTATCCTAGCCTAGAGGAATAAGAAAGTATGACATATTGATGTTGCCATGGGGTGGACATCCTGATAACTTATAGGGGTAAGGGGCTCTGGGATTACCCGATCCTAATTTTTGTAGGAATACGAGGTGATCTAACGACATTCCTTAGACTTGGGAACGCGCTCCCCCCTTGTCCCTGAGACAAAAAAGCATTTCCCCAAGTCCAGATTTGTGGCCTCTAATTAGTGAATCGGGAAAACATAGGCGTCATCCAAGTCTGTCCATGGGTCGGTCGCAGCAGTAGTGTGTTCAAACTTATTAGCCTAGATCTTCTTTTCCTTTCTCTTATAGTAATCAACATCCAGGAAGCACGATTCACAATAGTAAAAGGGAGACACATCACCTTAGATTATTACTACTTGACTATTAAGGGAGTACTTAAGGCATTTGTGATATGAGGAAGGTATTTCCGCATGAAGGTGGAGCCATGGTCTACCCATAAATGCATTGTAAGCAGTGTCCTATGAGACAACCATGAACTCAATGTTGGAAACTAATCCACCGAACTGGGTCTTCAGAAAAATATTTCCAACTGGTGTCTTCTCCGTCCTGTCATAACCTTGAATCTTTAGGTCAGGGGGACTCAAATCTATTTTAGACAGCCCCATATTCCAGAGTGTCTAGTTTGGGATAAGATTGATCCTAGAGCCCACGTCGACAAGAAAATGATGAACCTCTATTCTATTGAATTGTCCAGTGATGTAAAATGGGAGCATGTGCCATTTTATAGGAGAAACTTCATCTTTTATAG
Organism: Viscum album; assembly: GCA_963277665.1. Taxonomy (NCBI): domain Eukaryota; kingdom Viridiplantae; phylum Streptophyta; class Magnoliopsida; order Santalales; family Viscaceae; genus Viscum; species Viscum album. The sequence continues at coordinate 56,249,518 of OY728154.1, forward strand.
GGAAATAGATGATTGATTGACATTACACATGCTCTATTGTCTCAGTATGGAAAGCTTCTGTGACTTCTACTTATGTCTCAAACTGAAGGGGGAATCTTAATGCTTCCTCAAGGGCTTCACACATATCTCATGATAGGATGAGAGCCTTGAGGATAGAGAGAATTACAATAATGATGGAAAGATTCTTGAGGAAATCATATTTATGTGTTAGGTGTACACTTCTACTGACAATAGATCTCTCTATTAGAAGGAGGTATGATGGGCGCTGCCGGTCAAACCAGAGGATTATGGCTAGTGGTGGGAATGTCTCACTGCTCACTAGTTGAACCACATATTGTGGCTACCAGCTGATGACCATACGACTGAGGTCCATCCACAACAGAATGTGGCTGATCATATCATGGTCATGGTGGATCTTCCTAATCAAGGATTAAAAACAATGGAGGAGTTGAATCTGGTGAAATGAGATGAGAAGGCTGCATGTGCTGATATCTACACTGGGCTTGTTGTTTGGTCTTAGTGGAATTCATGGCTGGGCTAGAAGCACTAAACAATGTATTATGGAGATTTACATACCCATGGCTTCATCAATGTTGGCGTCGACTGGGGATGTTGGGAGGATCCGCCTGGAGCTCTTCGTCATCGGGAACCATGTAAGGTTTTACCAGATCGACGTTATTGAATGAATCATACCTCTGATCATCACTCAACTAATCCTCTATTGTTGATCAAATTCTAGGGGAAATCGCCATCTTTGGGGGCATGAAATCACCGAGAGTATGGGGTTGATTTGGAAAAGGTGGAGGGATTTTTCTTCCCTTTCATCGTCGGTGCTTTCTCCCCTAAGAGAATGAAGGTTGAGATGTTGATGCAGAGGTAGTATCCGAAGGTAGTGCAACGACTTCTGAAGGGTTGGGATGATTAAAATGTGAATGAATAATACCATGGGAATAAGAGACTACTTTGTGAGCCATCCACTCATCATATTTTTGAGACCCGTGGTTGGAAACCTGCTTCCATTCACCCTCGTTGTCGCTTCTAAGATTTATAAAAACAAATTCCACCTATACTGGGGATGGACCCAACCTAACTATATTGTTATTAACCAGGTATTGGAGGCAGTCTTTAAACACATAACACTTCTTGAGGGTATGACCAAAGAACCAGATATAGGGGAAGTAATTGGGGTTATCAATGAGATCCACCTCTTCATGCCACTTTCATTCTGGTAACCATAGGATTACCTTGTCCAAGGAGATTTAGAAATGAATGGGAACCTAAGCCTCATTAAATGAGTAGGTCTAATTCCTATGATTTGGTAAAGGATCTCTGGGATCTTGGCCCTGAAAAGGAGCTAGATGAGCCCATTGAGGAGGTTGAACCTGATTATATCACCTAGGTGTAGGTGGCACATTACGTGGGGGCATCTTCCGATTATGAGGTGGGCACCGCCGAGCCAGAGGCTATGCCTGAGGTGGTGGGCCTCAGAGAAGCTGTGGAGGTGGCTCTATCAGTAAAAATTCCAGCTACCTGGGGGCCTATATTTGTGCTACCGTAGCAGTATCGGCCTTGGGGTCTCTTCTTGTAGGAGATATAGGAGGCAATGGATGTGCCTATTTGGATTTTTTCAAGGCTTCCTCAAAACATTGAGCTTTGTCAGAGAAATCCTAGAACCCACCTGGGAAGTTTTGAGTGATGAGAGAAGGGACTAGTTTTTTCTTTACATTCCCCACACACATCATCAGCAGCTTCTCCTAGGTTAGTGGCATATCAAGGGAATATGTGAGGCCCTTACACCTGGGGAAAAAATCCATGACATGTTCATCTTGAATCTGCTTGAACTTTAAGAGGTTGGAAATTCTTGTCTTATAGGTTGTGGAAATAAAATGGTAGAGAAACTGCCTACAAAGATCCTCCTAACCAACTATTTACCCAATGGGTAACTGGTTGTACCAGAAAAATGCAGGCCCTTCCAGTGTCTATACGAAACACCGAAGCTTGGTAGCCTGCTACTGTGCGAGAGTTCCCAGCATGGGTCCACACCTTGAAATAAAGTGGACCAGATGCTTCAATGGATCACCCATCCCATTAAAAGAGGAGAAGGTAGGATTTTCAAAACCTGAGGGTGCTGGAATATCTTCCACCCATGCCAGATATGGCTTTCCATTAGGTGGGATTTCCACATAACGAGTTTCTAGGGCCTCGAGATGAGCAATAAGTGCTACCATTAGATCATCTGAATTAGGATTCCAATCTTAAAGAGGTACCTTGACCACCAACGCATTGGTAGGTTATTCAACATTGTAAGCGGCCCTAGAAGCTTGTGGGGAGACTAGCGGAATTACCCAAAAGCTGGTGGAATAACCTGTAGAGTGTCCGGTGGGACCTATGGAGCGGCCGATGGAACCTGAGTTGGGTCCTGAGGAAGGTTTTTACATAATTCAGGTGGATTGGGTGATGCATATCATGAATTCTTTCCATAAACACTAACCTCTACCCTATCTAGATGGGCAGGGTTGTCGATATCACCAAAAGGAAACTCACTAGGAGGAAGCTGTACCTAACCCTACCCCTATTGCCCGGGTCAAGGATTACTGTAATCTAGCCACCATTTCATGGCGTGCTTGGTGAGGAGCTTGTCAACCATATTTTTATATTCAGAAAACTTTTGACTGCAACACTTCCTTTTGAAGTTCATCTTTCATCTTTTGCATTGAGCTAGATGGGTCGGAGGGTCTGATAGTCCCAACTTTCTCTTTTCCTTTGCTAGGGTCTCGACTGAAAGGCAATGACTCGAAAAGTGTAGGAAGGCCAAGAAAAGTTCTTTTTTGAAGAGTATGGACACCTATAGGTTCTTCTAGGTGTTGTACTACCCTAGAAGGATATTCCTATTCTCTAGGACTTTTTCCATTGACCCCTTCTAGGTATATCTTAGGAACAACCATGTTCAATACGATGACACCCAGAGTTATATTCTTGATATCACTGGGTGAACCAGGATGGCGTAGGGTAAGACTGAAATGTAGGGTATCATAGTCCCCCCATCCACGGATATGGACATGCAGGGAATCCTCCTTGATAACTTTTCAGAGCATAGTGAAGCTCTAGATGCATTTTTTTGTAGGGTCTAATGATAACCAGGCGATACAGAGTGTTGAGCAATAAGAAGTGCAGCCAACTCGACCAGAAGAAATTGTTGGAAAATGTCATCGTAGTGTTCCTGGATCTTGGGGTAAGATAACCGCTGAAAAATAATATGGAAATGTGTCATCCCTAATGTTTGGTAGAGGCAAATAACCTCATCCTAGGTAAGGGAGTCTGGAATCACTACTACAAACACGGCCTTTATCAGCGCTAAAAATGGCCTTTATCAGCGCTAGAAAAGCGCTGATAAAGCCAGCGTAGATAAGGGGGGGGGGGTCCCCTTTATCAGCGCTCCGAAAAGCGCTGATATAGGACCCCTTTATCAGCGCTAAAAAAAGCGCTGATAAAAGTTAAAAAAATTTAAAAAAATTTAAAAAATACTGCCAATCGGGGGGGGGGGAGCTTTTATAGCGCTTGAACCCCCCCTTTTACAGCGCTTTTCGGCCCCTATACAACACCCCACGCACCCCACGCACCCCCTCCACCCTTTAACAGCGCTTGCTCCAATATTCCCCATGCACGCGCACCCCTGCCTCCACCAGGATTTGAACTCGAGACCTCCCCCCTGCGCGCCTAAGCCCTTACCACTACTCTATTTTGATTTGCTTTCCAATTCATGATATCTCTATATATATATATTTATATATTTAGTTATATTTATTCATATAGTAATATATATTTATATTAATATATATATAGTTATATTATAATATATATAGTAATATTAATATATATATATATATAGTGGTATTAATATATATCTATATCTATATATATATATATTTAGTTATATTTATTCGTATAGTAATATATATTTATATTAATATATAGTTATATTAACATATATATAGTTATATTAACATATATATAGTTATATTAACATATATATAGTTATATTAACATATATATAGTTATATTAACATATATATAGTTATATGAATATATATTTATATAGTTATATTAATATATATATAGTAATATTAATATATATATTTATGGTGATATTAATATATATATTTATAGTAATACTAATATATATATATATGTAGTTATATTAATATATATATAGTTGTTAGATTAATATATATATAGTTAGATTAATATATAGGTATATAAATATTCATATATTGGTATTTTAAATAAAATGGATATTAGTTATTATTTAGATAAAGCTAATATATTTTATATGTAAATATGTTTAATTATTTATTTAAAAAATTTAATTTTTAGGTGCGAATATATAAAAAATATGTACATATAGTTATATATTTGATTATAAATAGCAGTTCATTATAAAAAAGGATGAAATTTCAAAGACATAATATCAATATGAATGTAATACCTTGGAATAAATTTAGTCTCCACTAAGAAAAGCGAATAATACCCCCTTAAAATAGTTTGAAAATCCACAAAATGTTAAAAAATCTGGGTACCCCGACAAAAAACTCAGTTTTGGAGGCCTTCTAGGCCTCTTTTGGCCTCGAAAAACGCTTGACTGAGGTCCCCCCGAGTCACAACGATGTAGATCTCGTCGCAGGCTTCGATTTGATATGTGGTAGAGCTCAAATGGACACCCGGATCAAAAGTTATGGCCGTTTGAAGTTTGAGTTGCGTTTTCAACATATTTTGGATCTTTTTTTAATTTTTTTTAATTTTTTTAGTCCTCAAATTGTTATTAAATGACTATTACTCCATAATTATTTTCAAAATATTAATTAAAAATATTTTTTTAATTTTTTAAGAAGTCATTTTGACTAAATATCTTAAATATTAATTATAATAAGTGTAAATGTACATTTATACTTATCTAAAATATATTTAAAAATTATATATTATATTTATATAACAATATAACTATATTTATATATTAATATATTTTTAATTTTTTTTGAAGTCGACCCTTTATCAGCGCTAACAAAAGCGCTGATAAAGGGGTGCCTTTATCAGTGCTTTTTTTAGCGCTGATAAAGGCACCCTTTATCAGCGCTTTTGTTAGCGCTGATAAAGGGACCCCCCTTTATCAGCGCTTTTTTGTTAGCACTGATAAAGGGGGGCGCTGCGAAAAACTGTTTTTGTGGTAGTGAATGTTGAAGTTTTCAGTTGTAATTGGCCAAAACATCTCTGGGAAATGGTCCAATGTAAGAATGTCCCACAAACTTCTCGACTCAGAATTGGGATCCGGTCCTTGATTTCCACACTCTTCAACTAGAGGTATTTATGGGACCAGTATTGAAACTTAAGTTGACTATTGTGGCAGTAGATTGGACAGTGGATAGTATGACGTGCGAGCTGAAAATCCGCTGTATCTTGGGATATCTTATGAAGAATGCATTGATTGCACAACCACATCCCTATAAGATGGACTAATGACCACTAATTCCCGCACAGGGGATGCAGTCATTAGCGGTGGGTCACGCTATTTATTTTCCTCTACTGGTCCCTATAATAACTCTATGTGATATCTTTTTGAGGTAGATAATGATCCTGTTGATGATAAGGAGGATTTCACGACTAGGCCCTAGAAAGGGGCCAAATCTTCCTCCTCCTGTATGTATCTTTATAGGGATCCAAGGACCTGGTGGACCTCAATTTCCAAAAGGATGAGGCTGATATGCCTTGTTCCTGCCCCAGCCCCCGACACAGAGGATTGGGGTGAAGGTTCCATCATCGAATCACACTCATCTTCATAATATGAAAAGAGGATGGGTTTGATTGTAGTTTGAAGCTTCTCATGATTCTTCCTTGGGTGGCGTCGACCTTCCCTCCTGCCCTAGGATGGTTCTTCCGGGCAAGGTATATTTTTGACATGAGGAGGACCTCTTCTTGGGTTGGTGGTGGAGTGGGGATGACCTCTGATCAGACAAACCGAGGTGCAAGGAGCACCTATGAAAATGTCAAATAGAACATGGGGATGACCTCTATGATTGAGGGTGTTATAGCAGGGAGGGTCTCCGCTAGAGATAACAAGAATATGGGTAGGTCCCCAATGGTGTTCATCTATAGAACAAGGAGGACCTTCATGTTGATTGGATCTGGTAGCAGTGGTATGAGGAGAGCCTTTGTTATGACTATATAGAATATGGGAAAGACCTTCATGAAAACCGTCGATGAAGTGGGGAGGGATTCCGATGGATTCCGTGAGAACACATGGAGGAAAACCATGTTGGTAGGTGATACGAAAATGAGGATCCTCATGTTGAAAAACTAGAAGGTAGGGAGAATTTTCATACCTGAGACTAAGGGAATGGAAAGGAACTTCATGCTGAACGTCAAAAAGATGGGGAGGACCTCTGCTCGGACAGATGATGGTGGCACATGGAGGACCTACATGCTTGATAAAAGAGTAGGGAGGACCTCCAATATATCTGATGATGGTATGGGGAGGACCTCTGTATTGGATGTCATAATTGCAGATGAACATGTGATGGCTACTGCTAGCACCGGTGACTAGGGAGGTCAACTAAACCTGCTTGTGAGGTGGTTGGTTCCTCACTCTGGACTAGGCATAGAAGCATCCCTGCTCTGGGAAAAGGAAGTATCCTTGCTCTGGTAAAACAACATGGGGACAATAGCACGTGCTAGTGGTGGCTCAGGCCACAGGAGTCATAGAAGATGATGCCCCTCGACGAGCATCTTCCTGAGTTTTCACCCGATGTTGACACCAAGTTAGCTGAAATAGGGATAGATGTGTAGGGGTATGGAACACCTACTTCTTAGTTCATGGGACCAGCTAGTTATGCTGACATGGCTAGGTGGGAGCCCTCCTCGGCGGCTCCCTATCTAAAATCCTAACCGAGTGGACTTGAACAACGTTTACTTCATCTGCATAAGGGAGTGAATCATAAGAGCACTCTGAGTATAGGATCCCGAAGCTGTTGAAGGTTAGAGTGGGGAGAAGTGGCTCCCTATGCAGCCCTTGGGGATGTCGGTGTTGAAGGGGCACAAAGGCCTCTAAGTCTTTATGGGCCATGTCCCTTGTCGAGATAACCCCCTCCTATTCATATCGGCGAACAAGAGTATTGATCACCCTCATTTTAATAAATTCAGAGGGTGTTATGGGGCATGGTCACTCGGTAGATATGGTTGTGGAAGTTACCACAGAAGAGATAGAGCCATGTGGGACTACCATGTTAGCATTTCCCCTGTCTCTGTGTCCTTGGGCATGAGGTGATTGGTTTACTGTAGATGTAACTTGGGTACTGCAAAGTAGGAAAATTCATCCATCAGTACAACCAATAGGAAAGCCATGCCCAGTGCCTCGACACTGTTCAATCTTTAATGGCTAGATCAAAAGATCCACGCTGACAACGTCACAGATCGAGATTCCCAATGATCAACTACCCAAAATCCTGGTGAGTTTCATGCCATGCCCACTATTTTCTTGGTAGGACCTGGCACCAGATAGCTGGATCTAGTGACACGCTTATCTGCTGATGTCTTGAATTCTACTAATCACCGTATTGTGGAGAAGACATTCATGTCGAGTTCATCATTTTTGTTTTTTACGCTTTCGTTGGGGCACACACATCCTTCTATGGGGTGGATGCAATGGTTGTTTATTACCCTGCATTCTCGCTTTTCAAAGGTGGTTGACATCCATCGCTTATTCAACAATGTTTTATCCTTGGTTGAAATAGGATGATGGGATTTCGGTCTCTCCTTTTGTGGATTTCTCCTCATAATTCATCTCCTAGTCTGGGTCTCCCTTAAATATTAAGATATTGTTCCTAAAAATCTTCTGAGTGCCATATCTTTGTGGATGTCAGTTAATTACACTGCTTCTGTCAGGACATTTCAAAGGGGTCAAGTCAGGGCAGAAACCTTCAGTTAGGGGAGTAGTCATGTTGGGCATCGCTGGAATGTTTGAGCACTGGAACACTGGTACACCTAGATTTTCCTCTTATTATAGGGCTTCTCAAGAGCACAGAATCCCTAGGCAACCTACATCGAGTGTGGGGAATTGTATTCCATAGGCATGTCTCCAAGGTTTTCCTAAACTTCCTATGTTTAACATGAGGTATGCTGATTATCCCCTGAATGAATATAATATTCATTATTAATATATATAATATTCATGTGCTTTATTATTCATAAACACCATTTTAGTTCATTTTACACTTTGAACATTATTTTATATTATAATTGTAATTCCTTCTTAAAATACACTATTACATGGTACATTTTTTAACATCATTTAAAGTACCAAATGATCTTGATTTTATTTTTATATTTAATTTTCAGGTTTCTAATTACATTGGTAATAATTCATACTTTTTGAGTACTTGAATATTCATATTGGAAGACCACCAAAGTTGGCCTTGAACAAACAACATTCTAGGTGAGGTGAACTGGACAACAGCCCAATAAAACTACTGTAGTGGCCAATATCCAAGCCCAATAATTCTTAAACTTGAACTGAAGATAGAATAAATCATGGGGAACATTTAATTAAATAGTTTAAAAAGCTAATTATGATGTTTTAATGAAGTTACAAGCATCCCAAGTTGGAGATAAAATTCTGGGACAAATTCTGCGGCCCAGAAAAATATCCCACCATTTCAATAATATCTCGCAAAACCAAATTACATTTTGGATGAAATTTTACAGGAAGTTAGGAGATATCTGGAGATATATTTTCTTCTTCTATGTACTACTATAATTAAGCTATCTAGATGGCTATTTCGACGCATCTTTTCAGTGGATGCAAGCTGCCTTCCACCTCAGGTCAAGAGTGAAAAAGTACAAGTTCTACAAGATTTCCACCACCCTAATCCTACCATAATCAAGTGATATGACTTTAACTATTGGAGGATCGACCCAATCCTCCTAAAATTACTATTTAAGGCAGTGATTTTGGAGGGTTTATTCATCTTTTGATATTTCTTTCATTGTAATGTTATGCTGCGATTTTGTTGCCTCAAGTTTGTCTTTCACATGTAAGTTGTTCAATTCACTTTAGTTTCTAAATAAAAGTTATTCTTATCCTCTTATTTTATTGTTATTCATATAAATTTGATACCTTTGTTTCATGGTGTGAATATATTCACACAAAATCTTGTGAAATTATCACACAATAGTGGAGTGATCATTATTTCAGTGTTTTTTTACTTCTCCATTTCCTCCCTCATAAGCCTACTTCCCGCTTCCGTTGAGAACATGTCATCAATGGAGGGCTAAATATTTTATTGTTTTATCCAAGGTAGTATAAAGTGGATGTATTGGATGTTATTTATAAATCTCTATATGTTATTGATCTATTTTACTTGATTTTCTTTTATTCAAGGATTTTCTCTCTTCCTCTTCCTTATTGAATTTTTTCGCCCCACTTTTATGTGATAATAATATCCTTTACCTTGGAGTGCTCATGGAAATGATCCTACAAGTGTATAGGTGATTAGAATTTATTTTTGAATGTGTTTAACTAGTAATTTATGAGTTTAGTTTTAATTCATTAAATGAATCCTTCTTGAGTTAATGAAATTGAAATTGTAAAAAAAAAGAATTCATCCAATCCACCCCGAGTGATAACCTAGGATCAACTCATTCTTTTAATTTGAATTAACTTAAGTCACATAGTGTTTGCTTAAAATTATCTAAAATCAACCCAAATTTGTCCACTTAATATCCAAAATCAGTCCATAGAATGTGCATGTATATAGGTTTCTTCTTAGATCTCTGAGGAATCGACAACCCAAGCTACTCTACAATTGACCGCTTAACCCTAAAAACTTGGGTAAATTTGGGCGAGACCAAATTTTGGCATCTTTTACAGGGACCCAAGTAAGTTATCTAAAAACTCATTATATTCTCCCCCATTCCTTCTATTCTCATCCAAATTCTCTTATCTTTTCCCTTTCTATTTTTTTTCTTTTGGTGCATGTCCGCCTACACTCGTGACCAATCAAACTGTCTAGTTAGGGTGGATAGTCCTGAGGTTGGGGAGTCAAGTACACCAAGGTAAATTTTTATATTAGATCCTAATATTCCTAATAATACATAGTAAAAAATTAATCCCATTTTAATGGAAGCTATTCAAAGATACCAACTCATAAACCCGGGTGGGAACCAAAATGGAAATCCAAATGAGGCATCCCCAAACTTGGGGTATACAGTCGATCAAACCATGAATGACTACCTCACACCTACCTAGACCATTTCCCCCTCATGAATTAGACATAATTACCTAGGATATTCCAACTACATATTTAAACCCCATGTTCTAAACCACCTTCCCACATTCCATGGAATTAAGTCTGAGATGCCCTACCTTCACGTTAAGGAGTTCAATGACATTGTAGAAACCATGTGTCCCCCACATCAACTAGAATCAGATAATATGAGGCTATTTCCTTTTTATTTAAAGTATCGAGCTAAAAATTGGATAAAAAATTTAAGACCATCATTCATTAACTCTTGGAACCAATTAAAAAAATAATTCTACAAAAAATACTTTCCCCATCACAAAAAAAAATTCACTTAAAAAGAGCATCCAAATTTTTTTTGAAAAAGAAGGGGAGTCATTCTATGAAACATGGGAGCGGTTCAGAGACACTCTAAACATGGTTCCACACCATGGTTTTTCTATTCCTGAATAAGTGATAAATTTCTATGAAGGGTTGGGTCCAGGGAACAAACAATTCATTGACATGATGTGTAATGGAACTTTCAAAAACAAAGTCCCAAATGATGCTTACGAGTATCTAGAAAGCCTTGATGAACAAAATAAAATATGCGGAACATCACCTTACTCTGATAAGACAACCAAATATGGTGGAATTCACACACTTAGGGAGGAGTAAATCCTTAAGGTGAAACTTGACGCACTCACTAGGAAGGTCGAGGAGATCAATCTTAGGAAAGTCCATGAAATTCAAACTGTTGACCCTGTTTACACAATTTGTGACAAATATGACCACAAGACTGAAAACTGCCCAACCATCCCTTCCATTAAAGATGTTCTTCTGTGAGGACCACCAGTGGAGGTCAATTCTCTGAACTTTCAGAATACACAGTACCAAAACACTTTCAATCCAAGGTACAATGACCATATAGGATTCCATTGGAAAGATAACCAACAACCCAACCAACAACCTAGCCAATCACAAGGAACAAACCCCTACCATACACAAAATTTCCAAAACCACAACCAATTACAACCACAACTAGACCAATACCAACATCCTCCTTTCCGATACCAACAATCCATCTAGCAACCCATGCAACAACCATTCCAATAACCAAAGTATCCTCTTGGGATAAACCAACCAGCACAAGACCCTACTCAATCTTTCTCAACTAAATCTTTCCCTCATCCATTAAAAATTAACTAAAAACCATTAAAACTAGGAATGCACCCATGCCTACTCAGGCAGTACCATCCTCAACTTTAAGGGGAGAATACAGTTACACACAAACCTCTCATGAACAACTCAAAGCAGTGACTATTTTAAGAAGTGGTAAATCCATTGAAAAAACTGAACCAACCATCCCAGAACCATTAAAAGATTAAATACCATATGAAAATGATGAATAACCACCATCTGATTCTGAAAAACCCAATGAGAATGTGAAGGAACTACAACCACACTAAACACTCAAACAACCTGCTCCCATCCCTCAATGCATGAGAGGGAAATCTAAACTATAACTGAATGAGACTTTGAGGGAAATATTCTATCAGGTTAAGTTGAACATTCCACTTCTCGATGCAATCAAAACTATTCCTTCCTAATAAAAGTACCTTAAATACTTATTCACTTTTAAAAGGAAATTTTCACATAAAAACCAATTCCTTTTGGCTGCTAATGTGAGTACCACCATTCAAGGGACTATTCATCCAAAGTTAAAAGATCCAGGATGTCCGTACATTAATGTTGAGTTAGGAGAGAACAAAGTTGTCAATGCCATTTGTGATCTAGGAGATAGTGTGAATCTCATTCCTTATGCCATGTATTTTCAATTAGGGCTCGAAGAACTCCAACCCACATCTATCACTCTTCAACTTGATGATCGTAGTGTTCGAGTTCCAAAGGGGATCTTAAAGGATGTTTTGGTGAAAGTTGAAAATTTCATTTACCCAGCTAACTTCATTGTCCTTGAAAATCACCCAAGATTAGTTCCTAGGGAGAAAACCCCAATCATCCTTGGCCATCCCTTCCTTGAAACAATCAACTATGTTATTCGAGTCTGAAATGGGAACATGGCCATCACCTTTGGAAACATGAGTCTAAACTTGAACATATACAATGAAATCTCTCAAATTGGAGATGATGAAGAGATACATGAGATTAATTGGATTGGTAGTGTTGATAATGAACTTTAAGAACATCAAGGGATTATTGAAGGATGTTTAAGTCAAGAAGAAATTGATTTTCTTTGTTCACATGAGGTAAATTTGTCTACTTAGCTTGAAACTCTTTCAAATAGATCTATTTATGATTTTATCGAATCAACAATCAATGATAACATTGTTTAAATCAATAACATTGAGTCTATACCCATTCATGGCACTGATCTGGCCAATTTAGTGGATGAACATTATGTTAATAAGGACCCAATTTTGTCAAGAAATCTGAAAAAAAGAAACTGAGTTTAATACAAAGTCCCATCCTTTAATGGAAAGTGATAACCAATCTGATCTTGAATTTAAGGTCCTACTTCATCACTCAAGAATGCGTTCTTAGGGTAAAATCAAGCCTTTCATGTTGTCATTTCTTACTCTCTTAAAGCCAATCAAGAGATTATGCTTCTAGATATCCTAATAAATCATAAGAAATAAATTGGATGGACACTTTCTGATATTCTTGGGATTATCCCACTCATTGGAACTCATAGGATTGTTATTGAATCTGAATCCAAACCATGTCATCAACCTCAATGGAGACTCAATCGAAATCTTATGTATGTGGTAAGGAAAGAACTTCTTAAGTTACTGAAAGTGGGTATAATCTAACCCATAGCTGAGAGTGAGTGGGTAAGCCCAATTAAAGTTGTCCCAAATAAAGTTGGAATTACTGTGATCACCAATGAGGATGGTGAAATCTTCCCCAAAAGGTTCAGTAGTTGATGGAGACTCTGTATTGACTATAGGAAGCTCAAATCTTGTACCAAGAAAGACCATTTCCCCTTGCCTTTTATTGATCAAGTCCTCAAGTGAGTGGCAGGTCATCAATTATATTTCTTCCTAGATGGATTTTCAGGGTATAATAAAATCGAGGTATCCTTAGAGGATCAAGGAAAAACAACCTTCACTTGTCCATTCGACACTTTTTCCTTCAAGCGCACGCCCTTTAGGTTATGTAATTCTCATAGTACCTTCAATCATTTCATGATGGGAATCTTCTCGAACATGGTAGGGGATTGTTTATAGGTCTTCATGGATGAATTCTCCATATTTGAGGATAATTTTGAGGGATTCCTTCTAAATTTTAAAAGGGTTTTCTCAAGATGTGAGGATAATAATCTCATCTTAAATTAGAAAAAAATATATTTCATGGTAAAGGAAAGAATTGTTCTAGGTCATCTGGTGTCTATTAGAGGGATTGAAGTTGATAAAGCTAAGGTATACATCATTCACCACCTTCCCTCTCCTAAAACTGTTAAGGAAGTGAGGTCCTTCTTAGGACATGTTGGTTTCTATAGAAGGTTCATTAGGAATTTCATCTCTATTTTTTGACCACTTTGTGCTCTATTAGTGAAAGATGCTCCATTTTATAGATAGAAATCTATGAGTAATAATTATCTACACTCAATTCAACTCTTATCTCTCCACCTATCATGCAAGCTCCAAATTAGAAACTTCCAATTGAACTCATGTGTGATGTGAGTGACTTCGCTGTTGGAGCAGTATTAAGTCAATGGTGTGAGAAAACTCCATGTGTCATTGATTATGCAATAAAATCTTTAAATGATGCACAAATCAACTACATCACCACTGAGAAAGTGTTGCTTGTTGTTGTCTTTGCCTTAGAGAAATTCAAATCTTATCTCTTAGGATCACCCATCATTTTCTTCACGGACCATTCATCCCTAAAATACCTTTTCCAAAAACAAGATTCCAAGGATAGATTGATTAGGTGGTTTCTTCTTCTTCTTCAAGAGTTCAATTTAACCATTAGGGATAAAAAGGGTGTTGAAAATTTTGTAGCTGATCACCTATCTAAGATAGAATTCAAAGACAAATCACATCAAATTTCCATGTCTAATTCATTTCCCAATGAGAACCTCTATTTAGTGAGTTATTTCCCATGGTATGCTGACATAGAAAACCACTTGGTTATGTGTGACATTCCAAAATTTCTCGGGACCCAAGTTAAGAGGAAATTCCTTTATGATGTCAAACACTATGTGTTTGATGATCCTTACCTCTTCAAGTTCTGTCCTGATCAAATCATTAGGATATGTGTTCCTGAGTTCGAGAAAGAGTCCATTCTAAGATTCTATCATGAAAAGGCATGTGGAGGACACTTTTCCACAAAGAAAACCACTGCAAGGGTCCTCCAAAGTGGTTTCTAATGGCCTAACTTCACTAATTATTCCTACCAATTCTGCTAAAGTTTTCCTCAATGTCAATAATTAGGATCCCTTACCAAAAGGAATCAAATTTCCCTTACTACCATTCTTATTGTTGAAATCTTTGATTTTTGGGGAATTGATTTCATGGGACCCTTCCCAAACTCTAGGGGATACCTCTACATCCTCTTAGCTATTGATTATGTCTCAAAATGGGTTTAGGACATTCTCACTAAGTCCAATGACCATCATATTGTGATCTGATTTCTAAAAGAGCTTATATTTTCTCAATTTGGAATTCCTAGGGCTATAATCAGTGATCAAGGAACCCATTTCTGCAAATTCCCATTCTCTTCACTCATGTCTGAGTATGGGATTTCTCATAAAGTTTCCACTGCATACCATCCTCAAACCAATGGTCAATCTAAGTTAGAGAATATGGAGATTAAGAAAATTCTTGAAAAAACTCTCAATCCATATATGAAAGATTGGTCCAAGAAACTCATGGATGCCCTTTGGTCATATCTTACATCATTCAAAACCATCCTTGGAATGTCACCATATAGGTTGGTTTATGGAAAAGCATTCCATTTACCTGTTGAAATTGAGCATAAGCCATTTTGGAAAATCAAAAAAAATGAATTTTTACATTTATTTGGACGAATAAAAGAGGAAATTAGATATTAATGAAATTGAGGAACTTGGGATTGAAGATTATGAAACTTCAAGGATAAATAAAGCTAGAGTTCAAGCCTACCAATCCAGGAATATCAAAGACAAACATTTTGAACTAGGAAAATTCGTGCTCTTGTACAGTTCAAAACTTCATTTACACCTGGGAAAGTTAAGGTCTAGATGGTCAGGTCCTTTTATAGTTCATCATGTATACCCCCATGGGGCAGTAGAGATTTGGGATTCCACAAGTGGTCACATTTTCAAGGTTAATAGTCATAGGTTAAAACCATTCATTTAATCATTCAATAAATATGAAATAAAGGTTGAGTTCACTGATCCCACCTATGAACCAGAAAAAAATTGATAGATTTAGGATCCATGTCGGGATAACGACGTTAAACAAAAGCATTGCACAGGAGGAAACCCGTGGTTTTCATATTTCCAATCTTTTTGAATAATCTTTATTTTTCAAATAGTATCAATGAATTATTTTGATATTAAAAAAATAGATTTTTGACCTGATCTTCTATTATGAGTATAGATGGGTAGGAAAGCGGAGCACCATATTCATCCATGTCACGTGGTGTGATCCTTAAGTAATACCTTACCAAAAAATTTAAATGGAAGACAATGTATCATCTGTGCATTTTATTTTTTGTGTTTGTAGGTTAAAATAAAAATAATTTAAAAAAAATTAAAATGACACATCATAGGTCATGGGGCAAACCCTGTCATAACCGGCGAAGCCACGGGAACTCGAACCCGAGATCGAAGGGAGACAGGGGTGCGTGTTTACCACTGACCTACGGCTTATAGAGTTTCCTTATTCAATAATTTTTGTATATATACTTATATTTTACTTTTTTATTATATGAATAAATATATATCTATATATATTGTTTTGTTTTGTTTATATGTTTGTTTTTTACTTTTTCTACTAGGGAACTCTACAAGTGACATGGATATCAAAGGACTACATTGGAGCAGCAAGAAATTCAACTTCAACCACCAAGTGACTTCATTCCATGATCCTCATATTACAAATTCCTTTTAAAACACCTTTCATCTACCTCTACCCCCTTCTCAATTTTATTTTCTTTAAACACTAGGGACAATGTTATTCTAAGTTGGGGGAGAGGTGAAAGGAATGAAAAATAATAATTAATTTTGTGTGCATAAAAAAAATGTGTGGAAGGAAAAATTTCGTTAACCTTGAACATAATAATACACATTTCACACTTTGAAACTGAATATCAAATAATTTAGAATTCCCTGATTCTAATTTTAATCCATGTATAATTTCATGAGCATATATTTTGGAAAGTGTGGCTGTCTAATGTGAAATTTCATCATTTATATTTTCATCCAAATAAAAAAAAAGATCACAACACACGTCCTTTGAATAGTGGGGTATTAGTTTGAGTTCATGGGGTCCCCCAAATAAATAGCATATGTTTGGTGATCATTTTAGTTTTAATGTGATTATTCAATAAAAAAATAAAAATAAAATAAAAAACAATAAATTTGTGCGTAGAGCAATGAAATAACCTAATGCATGGCTTTCGACACTTGGAGATCGTGACTCCATAGTTTTCTGGCCTAGAATTAGTAATTTTATCTATATTTGTGGTAATTTGACTTTGTTTTCAACTGAGTTAACTTGAGATGATGCCCGAGTATGTGGGCTTCACTTGGTGACCTAAGTTCTTTGAGCTTGGGAGTCATCGGCAAAGTCTCATTACATGGGTTTACTCTATTGAGTGAAATTTCAATTACCAAAGAAAAATTGAAATTTTTTTTAATACTCATCTTAATATTGAAATGTGATTCTACCTAGCACTTCTGTCATTTCCCCCTTGAATTAAGATGAACCCCCCATGTCTATTGTGATACACAACACATCCTTATGCTTAATTGATATTGGAAGAAATATGGAGATGAATTTGAACAAAGGAATGTGCTTGGGATTGGTATTTTCTTATGAAAATATATTTTATTAAAATATTTTGATGGGTTTCATAGTTGTTTGGTGTAAGGGTTTTTGGTGATCATTGTTTATTAAAATGTTTTTGGAAAAGGGAATTCGAATTTCACATTTTTTATATATATTTTTCTCGAGACTAGAAAAACTCAAGTTGGGGGGTTTGATTAGCCACTGAATGAGGCTAATATTCATTGTTAAAATATATAATATTCATGTGATTTATTATTAATAAACACCATTTTAGTTCATTTTACACTTTGAACATTATTTCATATTATAATTGTAATTCCTTCTTAAAATTCACTATTACATGGTACATTTTTGAACATCATTTAAAGTACCCAATGATCTTGATTTTATTTTAATATTTAATTTTAAGGTTTCTCATTACATTGGTAACAATTCATACTTTTGGAGTAGTTGAAGATTCATATTGGAAGACCACCAAAGTTGTACTTGAACAAACAACATTCTAGGAGAAGTGAATTGGAAAGTATACCAATAAAACTATTGTAGTAGTCAATATCAATGCCCAATAATTATGAAAATTGAACTGAATATATAAGACATCAAGGGGAATAGTTCATTCAATAGTGGACAAAGGAAATTCTGAGTTTTGAATGGAGTTCCAAGCGGCCCAAGTTGGAGATAAAATTCTGGGCCAGATTCTGCTACCCAGAAAAACTGCCCACCATTTCAATAATATATCACAAAAAAAAATTCCATTTGGTCTAAAATTTTATAGGAGGTTAGGGTACATTCGGAGATCCATTTTCTTCTTCTATGTACTCCTCTAATTTGGCCATATATAAGGTCATTTTGATGCGTCTGTTCGGTGGATGCAAGCTGCTTTCCACCTCAGGTCAAGAGTGGAAAATTCCAAGTTCCACAAGCTTTTCACCACCCTAATCCCACCATAATCAAGTGGTATGAATTTCAATATTGGAGGATAGACCCAAGTCTCCTAAAATTCCTATTTAAGTCAGTGGTGTTGGAGGGTTTATTCATCTTTTGATCTTTCTTTCATTGTAATGTTATGCTGTGATTTTGTTGTCACAAGTTTGTCTTTCACATGTAAGTTTTTCAATTCACTTTAATTTCTTAATAAAAGTTCTTATTATCCTCTTATTCTGTTGTTCTTCATATCATTTTGATACTTTCACTACTACAAAAAACGGGCAAGGGAAGCGCTACCCTTTTATCAGCACTAAAAAAAAGCGCTTATAAAGGGGGCCTTTATCAGCACTAAAAAAAAGCACTGATAAAGGGGCGCTTTTATCAGCGCTAAAAAAAGCACTGATAAATTCCCCCTTTATCAGCACTTTTTTTAGCACTGATAAAGGCCCCCCTTTATCAGCTCTTTTTTTTAGCATTGTTAAGGGGGACCCCTTTATCAGCGATTTTTTTAGTAGCACTGATAAAGGGGGGATTTATCAGCACTTTTTCCGACTAGTGATAAAATTTATGTTTCAAAAAAAATAATGAAAAATAAATTATTGTTATATAATTATATCTATATTGATATAAATATAATATATATTTTTAAATATGTTTTAGATACATATAAATAGACTATTAAATTTAATATATAAGAAATTTAGTGAAAATGGATTTAAAATATTTTAAAAAATATAATTAATTAATAATTTGCTAATTATTATCGATTAAAAATAATTTAATAAAAATTTGAAGACAAAAAAAATCAAAACAATTAATAAAAGATCTAAAATAAGTTGAAAATGTAACTCAAACTTCAAATGACAATAACTTTTGATCCGGGTGTCCGTTTGAGCTCTACAACATATCAAATCAAAGCCTACGACGAGCTCTATATACTAGTGACCCAAGAGAAGCTTCTGAAACATTTTTTGAGGCCAAAAAATCCTACAAGGTCTCCAAAACTGAGTTTTTAGTTGGGATACACCGATTTGTTAACATTCAAACTAGTATAACTTTTGATCCGGATGTCTGTTAGCCCTATACCACATATCATATTGAAGATTGTTTCATTTTCTTCGATTTTAATGGTTGTGGAGTTGAAACAGGCTTCTGGATTATAAGTTATTATCATTTTTACATTCTATTGCTTTTCAAATACACATATATATTTATTTATTCGTAAATATATATGTGTCTGTGTGTGTGTGTGTGTGTGTTGTATATATGTATATATGTATTTATTTATTTAATTATAAACACTCATAAAAAACATATTTCATAAATGTATTTAAAACCAATCTTATAAGTATATATTAATATAGAAATAAATATATGAATAAAAAATTATAACTAAATATATTATAAATAAATAAATAAATAAAAATATATATTAATACACGAATGAATATATATACTAATATATGAATAAATATATTTATATTAATATGAATCTATATCAATATACAATTAAATACAACTATATATATATATATAAATAAATAGATATATCATTAAATAGAGAAAAAAATGAAATAGCATATTGGTAAAGGTGTAGCCACAAAAGGGGGAGGTTGTGGGTTTGAGTTTGGGTGGAAGAAAAGGTCTGAAGGCGTGTGAGGATGCGCAGGAAGGTCAGTGCGCAGGAGACCTCCTAGCACTGATGGGGGGGGGGGGGGGGGGGGTCAAGCACTGTTAAAAGCTCTCCCCGCAATTATTTAATTTATTTTATTTTATTTTTATTTTTTTTGACTTTTATCAACACTGATAAAGTTCCCTTTTATTAGCGCTAAAAAAAGCGCTGATAAAGGGGTCTTTTATCAAAAATTTTTTAGCACTGATAAAAGGGACCCCCCTATATTAGCGCTGAGCTTTACAACCCTTTTTTAGTGCTGTTAAAGCCCGTTTTTAGCGCTGATATAGGCCGTTTTTGTAGTAGTGTTTTGTTTCAAGGTGTGAATTTATTCACACCAAACCTTGTGAAATTATCACACAATGGTGGAGTGATCATTATTTCATTGTTTTTTTATTTCTTCATTTCCTCCCTCATGAGTCTACTTACCTCTTCCATTGAGAACATGTCATCAATGGAGGGATACCTATTTTATGGGTTGATCCAAGGGAGGATAAAAGGGTTGTATTGGATGTTATTTCTCAATCTCTAGATGTTATTGATCTCTTTTACTTGAGTTTCTTTTATTCAAGGATTTTCTTTCTTCCTCTTCCTTATTGAATTTTATCACCCCACTTTTATGTGCTAATAAGATCCTTTACCTTGGAGTGCTCATGAAAATGATCCTACAAGTGTATATGTGATTAGCATGTGTTTTTAAGGTGTTTAACCAATAAGTGATGAGGTTAGTTTGAATTCATTAAATGAATCCTACTTGAGTTAATGAAATTGAAATTGTTTTAAAAAATAATTCATCCAATCCACCCCAA
Source organism: Viscum album (assembly GCA_963277665.1). NCBI lineage: Eukaryota > Viridiplantae > Streptophyta > Magnoliopsida > Santalales > Viscaceae > Viscum > Viscum album. The sequence continues at coordinate 56,270,210 of OY728154.1, forward strand.
GTGATAACCTAGGATCAACTCATTATTTTAATTTGAATTCACTTAATTCACATAGTTTTTTCTTAAACTTATCTAAAATCAACCCAAATTTGGACACTTAATATCCAAAATTAGTCCATAGAATGTGAGTGTCTATAGGTTTCTTCTTAGGTCTCCAAGGAATCGACAACCCAAGCTACTCTACAATTGACCGCTTGACCCTAAAAACATGGGTACATTTGGGAAAGACCATATTTCATGATTTTAACTTATAGTGGAGATAGATTAGACTGATCATAACACTAATGAGGGAAAACCAGATGGGTACATCCCTTGGAGGGATAACCTGGAAGGTTTACTAGATGGGTGGATCAAGATTCCCAATGAGGATGGATCCAAGGTGGTGTGTCCCATAGAGGGAAGATATCACATTGTGAAGGCTGATCTAAACACCTCAAAGGGAATATGAGAGGATGATTGGGTCCTGAAAAAGGGGACACCAAGGTTTACCATTGCTTGGGATTGAACCTCATGGATGCCTCCCATGTACCCTGCATATAATAAAGAGATCAAAACCCACATAGTTAGAGAGGGTGAATCATGGGATCAGGGTGTACACAATGGAAAACATCCCGAAGACATGTTGGGGCTTACGTGTGGTTAGCGGCACGAGCGCTATAAAGGAACAATGAAATGAATGGGGCTTAAACATGGTTAGCTTCTCGAATGGATGGAATTATTTCACCAGGATGTGGAAGCCTGGTTGGAATCAGGATGGATATGGATGGAGTGCCAAAGGATGGGATGATTTGGGATGGAACTGAGGACCTGTGCGAAGGTGACATTATTGGGCTTGAACCTCAAAGAGGTTTTATACGTATCCCAATGGTAGGGAATCAAAGTCCATAAAGTTCTGGAATGGTGTGATGAGTCACCTGAGGAGGTAGCTTGTGAGAATAGACACAAGGATGGGGACCCAAAGGGACTGGAACCAATGAGTTAAGGCATGATCTTTCTGAACACAAAGGATATAGGGAGAGACTAGTATGGGGCATGGGTGGTGGTCTTAAACCTCAAGGAGGCTTCCTACATATCCCCGTGGTAGGGAATCAAAGTCTGTGTAGTTCAGGATGGGGCATGGCATCAGAGTATACACAACGGACAACAGCCCGACGATATGTTGGGGGCTATGAGTGGTTAACATCCCATCATAATAGGGACACTCTTGGTTGGAGGATTATGGATTAAGTATGAGGATTAAGCATAGTTATCTTCCGAGGAAATGATCTGACATCACTAAAGAAAAAACCAGGGATGTGGGTCCCAATAAAGGGGACGCCGAAGTTTACTAGTGTTTGGGGTTGAACCTTGGGGAGGCTTCCTACGTATGTTTTCTTAGAATACATGGATCAAAATCCATGTAGTTTGATAGCATACTATTTAACGTCATGAAATATGAGAGGGGCATACAATTTATCATCATGCGGTATAAGGATTGAACCGACGTGAAATGGTCGGGACATAGGGATAATGGTCTTGAACCTTAGAGAGGATTCCTATATACCTTTAATGGAAAGGGAAAAGATCAAAGTCCACATAGTTCGACTGAGAGGGGGCATGGACCTTACACAAAAAAAGACCCATAGAGGATGTTATGGTTGATGATCACTCTAATCCCATGTGAGTCATGCTTGGTGTGAGAAAGAAGAGGCAACAATAGACTTGGCGATCATGTCATGAAAAGTGAGTCCACGAGAGTTGGTGTGGGGCTTACACATGGCTAGTGGCCCGAGGAGAGGAAGATTGGGAATTAATCCAGGAGGGAGGCCAGATGAGAAAGGAGGGTGTCTAGATGTATGAGGAGGATATGAACATTATACCTGAAACACCCCATCAGAGGGTGCCGAGGCTTACACAAAGACTACTCGAGGTGCGCATGGTGGCGAAGCGTAGAGGGAGAGGGGAGTGAGAGGGTGCTGGTTCCCACCCCCTTCCTGGTCCTCTTGGGGCTTATAACTTATGTGGTGATCATAGTTTAATGTCATGTGTTGAGGACGTGGGTGCTTGGTAGTTTAACATCTTGCATCTCAGATGGTGAGGATGCACCCCCTAGTACTTACATAACTCATATCAATCCACTCTTGAGGAAGGGAAGGCACAAGTAATTCCATGTGGTAACGGGGTTGTGGAGTGATCCATTGGAGGGTCCATGTTAGCATGACTATGTGAAGAAGCAATAGCCATTAGCGTGCCTATGTGAAGAAGCACGAGGCAAAGAAACACAACATGAAGGACCACCAAAGGGACTTTGAAATCACTTCGTACAATCCTGGAGGGATGCATGGTAGAATGGTTCGTGAAGAAAGAAGCCTTGCAGAGAGGGGATTTACAAATCTCAGGGGATTACAGAGCATAGGGGCTCATAGAGCACATGGCTTTTCAGATCTCATGGGATCACAAAGCATAGGGGCTCATAGAGCTCACAGGCTCTCAAAGAATTGGGTCTCGCATAGTACATGGATTCGTAGAGATCACATTATTGTAGAAAACAGGGCTTCGCAAAGATCACAGCTTCGCAGAGCTCATGGTATCACATAATATAGGGGATCGTAGAGGATATGACTTCACAAAGAGGAGAAATTTGTGAAGCATAGAGTCCCAACATAAGCTATATTACACATGTTTTTGGAGGGTTCTTTAAAAATCATGGGTGGTTTGCGAAGTCCCGAGTACCCAAAGGGGTCTCCTTCCTTTTCTATGGCCAATAGGATTTGCGAAGGGCATCTATTATTGAAGCAGGTATAGATCTGAGCAAATGGAAAAGGTTTTCTCAATACTCAAGTACCTTAGATGATTAATTTTCCCATTTGGTTCATAGAGCAAAAAATTCTTCATGATTTGGTAATTCAGAATATGAATGGTCAGGGTCCTGATCCTTTGGAATGGGTTGGAGCTGGGTATTTGTAGGTTCCAGGGGGCGCAATGCTCTGAGGGTGCATCGTGAAGTAACTTGGACATCGCCATCAGAGGAATATTTCATCAAGTTTCTCAGAGCCTCAAAGTCAACCTTCATCCCCTCTGTGGCATAGAGGCTTCCTTCATTCCCTCCATGGACGTCACAAAGGCTTCTGTAAATTTCGAAAGAATCGTGGAGGCGACCGTCTTTCCCTCTACAGTGTGGAGAATTTTGTCAATTTCATCGTAGCTATGGAGTCGACCATTACTTTTCTCTACAGTGGGCACAGAAAAGGCCTTGACTTTCCAACATCCATGATGCTAAAGGGATTTGTGGGGGTACATCATGAAGAATCCCCCTTGGCACTATTTAGTTCCCCTTTCTTATTTTTACAAACATGCATATTTTGGCACCAACACCCACATCATAAAAATGAATACTAAAACTTAAAAAAAAAGGAAAACTAGGAACATAAAATTTACCTAAAATAACTCATAATTGGGTTTCCACATAGTATAACATAGGTGGGAGGTGAAAATAAGGATATAAAAGAGAAAAAAACACTCAAATGTTGATGGAGAGTGATATAGAATATGGTCAGAAGAAAATTAATGATCACAAATCCATAAACCAAAAAGACTTGAATAAGGTCATTGATATGATAAAAAATGATGTTAACGGGGCAACATATTATTCCAAGAACATTTTGCCTAAATTTTAATAATTTCAAAAAGGAGATATACTTACTTGATTTCATTCCATTTCATATTCACAATATCATCCTTTGGTTATTCCTCAACCAATATCCAATTCATTTCTTACTCCAAAAAAATGAAGGTGAATTTGTTATGCCTTATGAAATAAGGGATCATAAGATCTATAAATAGAAAAATATTCAATTCCATATATATTTAGTTATAATCAAATAAAAATAGCCAGCATAGGTTATCCAATATTAATTAATATTCATATGGAAAAATAATACATTAACCTCTAATTTACTCTATACAAACATCATTATCTTAACATCTGGAATATATTAAGGGATATATTTCCCTTAATCATGTATTTCCCATGAATATCACCATGACATTAAATCACTTCTCTAGCCCATCAGAACAATTCAACATATTATTGTAAATCCTCAGTGAAAAACATAAACTAAATAAGATTTATATATTCCAAAATTCATATAACATAATTCATGAATCCAAATACATAAATAATTTAATTATTACACTTAATAATTAATCCATTAACAAGGCTACATAATCTTAGTTTTTAATACCTCTTTCCTATCACATTTCACCTGTAGTATCATCATCATTAGCAATATAACCATTACTCGTACCACCTTGCTGATTCTCTTTGCTAGCTTTCTATAAAGGACATCAATTTTCATAATTCCCATTCATTACACATTTAAAGAATTAAACCATTAATGATGTATTAGAGAGGCCATTATTATCATCTGTTGTGTTAACCAAACTTTTCATTTTTTCTTTAAAGTTACTTTCTTTGTGTCCTTCTTTTCCACAATCAGAATATCTTCCTGTTCCTCAAAGGCATTCACTTGGGTGCTTCTTTGAACATTCTAGACTCAAATGAAACTGAATATTCTTTCCTCCATGGTATCCATTACCCAAAATCTCAGAAATATCTTTCCTTATCTTCCTTGGTGAGTCTAATATTTTATTAAGATAAACATTTTTAATCATGTTCCATGAAAACTGATTAGGCATGATCACAATTTCCTTCACTTTAGTTATCATCCAATTTGACTGATCATTAAAAAACTATTCATCACATTCAACATTAACCCAGTTCCTTCTAGTTTCCATCACTAACTAAAACTATAAGTATAGCACGAGTAACACTAATCATAACAGAAAACCACATAACCATGAAAAATCACTTATAGGATTTCTAAATTATGATACCTTCTTTAATCTATGACACCTTGGGTCATTCATAGTCATATTCTATTTAAATCCTTCATTATGGTTCATAAAGGGTTTTTAGATTTCTAAATAATATCCTTTGGGAGTGTCAAACCATGTGTGCAGTAAGGCCCATTGTCATGCACCAGTTCCCGATCGATTCTAGCTCATTATAGTGTTTTTGGGGTTTTTACCCCTATGCACATCTATGCCAGAGCCACATCCAATTATAGTAACTAGAAAGGGATGTAATTTCTTAGAAACCACTATATCAATCCTTTACCAAAATTCTAGGACATTTTACTAAAATTTTACTCATTCTTAGACTTATCCTTAAAGTCATACTTAGACATATCCTTATAAATATACTTAGGGATATCATAATTTTTTTTCTCATCATAGTTTCCAATGGTTGACTAAACCTTTCCTTTAATAGCAACTATAGTGACCGAACCTTAACATACATGTATATTACATAATTTTAGATGAATATTAACCACATTAAAAAATTATATTCCTGAGGACCATATTAGTTTACTGTCTTTAGAAACTTAGGAAACATTCTTCTAATTTGGAGAAAGATCTTGAAGATCTACCTTAAATATCTTACAATTTAGTATTCCTACTTAAAACCGATTTTCATAACCTAGTCAAAAGAAACATAAGAAAGGGCTGAGTTCAAATGCTCAATAAGGGTAAACAAGGGAGATATTTAAGCATACCATGAGAATAAGGGTATGAGAATATGATCATATCATTTGAAGATCATACCCCACATATCAAATATCATAATCATGAGTCATGGAATAAATATTGGAAGTTCACAAGACATGAATCATAAGGTAATATATTTCATAACCCATGAAATCATAACACATGAATAAAACATAGAATTTGTGTAAGAATGTAAAATAATTCCCTATAAGTCAAGGCTAATTGAAAAAACTTATTAAGGAACTTCATGGGGGATACACCTATTGAGCAGAAAACACCACCATCCTCAGTCACAACCATTTCCTTATAATGGAATGAGTTCACTCCCCAAACCATCTTAGTAATCAAGGTTCACTCCCAAGACCATTTTAGTGGACAAAGTTCTTTACTGAACCGGGTTTACTCCCCGTTCTAGCCATATATATATATCATGAGATATAAATCTTTACCCAATTCATTGGATGTAGATATAGGTCCCACCCTTCACGTAATGAAATCATACATATGTTTTCCATAAGATAATAAAATATTCATTATGTAATGTCCCAAAAAAAGAGATGGGTTTCATAAACATCATATCATAATCTATGTAATGAAATGGGAATCATAAACATTTCATTCTATCACAACCTGTGGAAAAGAGATAGGTTTAATAAACATTTATTCATAGAATAACCCATTAAAGGAAGTGGGTTTCAAAAGTGTTTTATCATGGTATAACCCATGGAAGAGAAATGGGTTTCATAAACAACTTGTCAATTTAAACATAAAATATTCAAATAATGGATAATAATGATGTTCTTGGATCATATCCTCAGTAAAAAATAAACTATATCAAAGTATGTCATCTTATATGGACAAGGATTTGGAAATATCACTTGAATAATTTCTTAAAGAAAATAACTTTTCTTTGAAAATCATTTTTTTAGAACATAACATATTTTAAAAATAATTTTCTTTGATTTTTTTTGAAAACTTATGAAGTAAGATTTAAAAATCATTTAAAATAATTCTTGAGGAAAATATCCTTTATTCTTTTAAAAACTCTTTTTAAAGCATAAAACATTTTGAAAAACTTTTTCTTTGAAAATAACCTTGAAAATTTATAAAGGAAGCTTGAAAACATTTTGAAAACCTTTTCTTTGAAAACATCTTTTGAAACTTATAAGGGAATATTGAAAACATTTCCTTTGAAAATATATTTTAAAACTTATAAAAGAAGTTTGAAAACATTTTGGAAACCTTTTATTTGAAAATATCTTTAAAAACTTATAAAGGAATCACTGAAAATTACTTAAAACAAATTTTAAACATAAAACATTTTTGAATACCTTTTTCTTTGAAGAAAACTTTAAAAATAATAAATTTATAGAATATTAGGGAAAAAACTTTCTTTAAAAATAAATCTTGTAAAATTGTAAAGTTATATTCAAATTAATGATGGTCATGATGAAGGATAAATTTAAAAATGCCGAACATTCCTTTTTTACACCATAAGATGTTTAGAAAAGTGTCTTGATTGAAAAATGATAAAAAGATAAATTTTTAAAACCATTTTGTAAAAAGGTAAAACATGGGTGAAAATTTCTTTTAAAAATAATAGGATAATATTATAACATTTTTGAATTTTTTTTTTAAAAAACATGGTTTTCAAAGAAGATAGATTTCTGATTGAAAAGAGAAATAAATTCTTATTTTCATAAAAAAAATCTTAATTACCTTAAGTAACAAAGAGTGAAAAAATGGTAACATTACTTGGATATAATATGAATAACCAGTGGATAAAAAAATAATGAGAATTCTTGATATATGGATCATAATAATTCATCAATGGAAGCATAATCTTAAACATTCCCGATAAATGATGAGATTGTAGCAATAAACTCTTACCACTATGGTAACTTTGAATCCTAATCCACATGAAAGAATAACATTACATAAAGATTAAAATATCATTAAAATAAGTATATTCATGATATAAAATTTTAAATGTTAGTATATACACATTGTAAATGAATATAGGTGTATAACATAACATGTATCTCAAAGAAGGAAAATTGAGACAAAATTACCTTACCAATTTGGTAACTCTTGAACCAAAAACCCAATGAAAGATAGATTATAAAATGGATATGAAAATAACCATAAATTTAAAGATAATAATAATATAATACATTCATGGTCATTATATACACCACATAAAATAAATGGATGGTGAATATGGCACATATCTCACGAATATAAGAAAGTGAGATGAAATTCCCTTACCTTAAGTCTTGAATTTCTTTATGCATGTTTAAACCTCCTGTATAATAAATATAATTTTATTATACATATACCAAAGAAAAATATTATTATATATCATACCATATATGATTTTATCATGATTTTATATTACTTTTTTTATTAACAATTTCATTTTAAAGTTACATTTCAGGTAATAACCACTTTTCTTTTTGTAGATGTTTTGACTTGTTATTCTTGATCATATTACTTAAATCATGATTTCCTTATTTATATAAAGTAAAAAATGATATAAAAATAATATATATTCAATATATAATTATTTATCATAATATATAAAAGATATAAATATATAATCAATTTTTCCAAATTCCAATCACAAAAGTGTCAGAAATTACTTTAAAATTAATCCTACAAACGTGATAGGAAAGCGGGTTTTTAAAGTAAAGTGTTAAAAAGTATAAAATGTTTTTATACCCAATTTCAATGTGAAATTAATTCCAATGACCCAAATTGGATTTATTTATGTATAATTTAAATAAGTATACTTTAAAACTAATTTAAGATATAATTTAACTATATAAATAAATTAGATGAAAAAACAGTTTTCAATTAAAATTCAGTGTTTTTAATTATTTATCAAAAAATGAAACTTCTCAAAAAAATAACAAAAACTCACCTAAAGTAAATTTTTATATTTTTATTTAAAAAATTAATTTTATTTTTTCAAATAAAAATTATAAAAGTGACCAAAATTTATATTTAAAATAGGTGTGCTATTAAAAGACGACAAAATTACCTTTTAGATAAATACATTTTTTATTCTTAAAATTGGATATATTATTATCTTATACCTATCAAATATATTGGATGAGTTTGAAAAAAATTTATCAAAAATATAATATATAATTTTTTTAAAAAAAATTCATCAAAAGTGGTTTGTTTAATTTATTTAGATAAAATTTTGTTTGTACATAGAAAAATAGTTTTCTTAGAATGTGAATTTATTCATTTTAAAATAGTTATTACTTTAATTTCTAACTAATTGATAAAAAAAGATTCATTTTATATACATGTGTAAATAAAACTTTCACAATTGAGTTTATCTTATTTGTAACTTTCATTCCAACAGCTAGGTGATAACTATAATAATATTTTAATAACAATATTAATAATATATTGTATTTCAGTAAACATTGGTCTTGTGTGTAATGAAATCTATAAAATAGACTTGGTATTGTGTGTAACACAATCCAAAAATAGTTTTACGTGTATCACAAGCTAATCTAGGGGTTTCATGTAGCACAATATTAACTTCGTGTTGCATAAAACGCAATTCAAACTTAGTGATTTAATATAGAAAAATCTATATTTAGTGTTGTGTGAAATGAAAAATATCAAAAATAATAAATTAATTCCAAAAAATATTTCCCAAAATCTTGGGGCATTACAAATTATTTTTTATCATGACTAGTTGAATCAGATACATGAATTAGCTGCATGGTTGGATCGACTATACGAATTGACTACGTGGATGGATCAGCTATGTGAATTGGCTATACAAGATATTGGCTATGTGAATTAGCTACATGGATGAATCAACTACATAACTAATCCTATAATGTTTGAACAGTTACATGGAGCTTTTGGCTATGTGGGGATTTCATCTAGGTGTAATTGGCCATGTGGAGTTTCCCGTTAGTTACATAAAAATAACCATGTGGGTCTTTCAGTGGAATGAATCAGGGGAATTTAAAGGTTATTTCACTAAGGATAATTATATCCTTAAATTTATATGATGATCGAGGCGATAAATTAGTCCTTTTGCGTGAAGTTTAATGAGATCCATAATAATTGGTCAATTAAATATTTTGTGATCTAAAACCCCGATCATTTCATTTCTATTGAAACTAAAAATATGGAAACTTCCCTTTAGTCATTTTTGTATGCTTTCCCTTGATACTAGAGGTCCCTAAGACTAGCCCTTGAATTCATGTAATCTTGTTGTCATTGGATTGAGTTTCTTATAGAGGTGATACCATCTTGTATGTAACTCTTGTTTTGGTGATGTGAATCATGTGAATCTTCTTTATTCTAGGTAAGGAATCCTTCGTTTCTCACTTTTGTGTATCATGCTGGATGGGTTTGCTCTATTTTATCTTTGGTAAGAGGGTTTTCACTAGTTTAATAAAGATAATCAACTTGTTTAATTAAAATTAAATGGAAAATGGGTTTCATTCATATGCCTTTACATCTATGATATTTTTTATGATGTTGTGTTGTATGATCTGAATGCCCCACTAAAAGTCATGGCTACTGGGATCTTTTTATTACGTTGTAGTTGTTGTGATATGGAAACCTTGTTACATGTTGTTGTGATATCACCCTAAAATTAAAATTTACTGACCACTTATATTCTACTAACAAAATTATTTCCCCTAGATTATGGCCAGTGTAAGAATGAACTAATTAAAGAAGTAGAATGTGATAATGATCCCCTTTCTAAATCTATAAAAATGGTTTGTGAAGTGTTGTGATGTTTTGTGGTGTGGTCATGTTGTGGGATTTTGATGTATGTGGTTGTGATGAGGTGTGGTGTGATGTGTGGTTTGATTAGCCATGCTTTTGGAGTGGTGAGGTGATGGATTGTTTATCCATGTTTTTGGGGTGGAAAGGTGGTTGTTTTTTTGGCCGTTCTTTTGGGGTGGAAAGATGATCATCTGATTGGATGTGATTTTGGGGCGGCTAGGCGGTGTTTCTATGGGTATAATGAGCTTCTTGTGATTTATGGTTTCGTTTTTCTATATATATAGGTAATAATGGAATCAAACATTAATATTAAATTATAATGTCGTGGGTTGGAGTGAATAATGAATGTGTGAAATAATAATTTAAAGTGTGGATAATGTAGTTGTTGATAAATGTGAAATGAAAGGGATGAAATAATGCTGTGAGTTGAATTGGATAATGTATGAATTAATTGAAATAAGTTATGTGATTTTACGGGTTAGTGTTCATATATGAATTAATGGGCTGGGAAATATGAATCAATTGGCTGTTTTAATTGAAAATGGCTGATAATATGGAATCTAGAAAATAGATAAATCTACAAAAGGAGGATGAAATGTGAAATGCAGCTTATGGATTGTTATGTGATGTTGTTCATTTATAAGTGAGAGAAAAAGTGGCGATGTTGTGAGTTGGTTGGTTCCTTGTTGTGAACCCATAGGTTGGGATTGTTTGTGGATTTATATATATACATATACATTGTATATTCCTTGTTATTTCTTTACATTCCCCACCCATGTCTAGAACTTATGCCAACAACCTAATATTTTGGGGGGTGTTTTTCTGAAAATCCTAGTGATGAGGATGGATGAATGGCCACTCGATCTTCCCCACTCCCTCTTCTAAGTGACAATGACATGCATGGTCTGTGATAGTAAGAAGTCAAAAGTACCACTATCAAGATGTGATTTGAGGTTTTATGTTGGCCCAAGTGTATTAAGGTAATATGTGATGAGATGGATTATGGTGGGGGTCGTGCATGGTAGGAGGAGGTCATAAGGTTTATGTCCTTCAGGTTCATGATACTCTACTACCCTAGTTGTGTGATGTGGTGTGATGGGACATGTATCTACAGGTGGGATGTGATGTGTTGTGATGGCCTAGGTGTCTGTGGGTGGGATGTGATGTGATTTGATGTGATGTGATGTGATGTTATATGGAAGAGGTGGGAGAACCATGATGTTTTCCATTTGGGTGTGAGAGAAGTTAATCAGTGGGAAAGTGGTGAGGGGTACCTATCATCGATATGATTCATATTATGTTATTATACTTGTCTTGTGTTATTTTTTGAGTTCACCTTGGTGAAATTGGGATGTTTAGTTGACCTTTTTAGGTGTTGTTGGATCTTCTATTTACTCACAGGTGCATTATTATTCTTCTTTCACATGTGAACGATAGACTTTGGTTTTCTTATTGAGTATCCTAATATGATCACCCAATATATATGAACTGATTTCAGGTTTCTACAAGGGATACATGGATTATGATGAACATTACTAGCATAGAACATTAGACAATAGTTATGTTTCTACTTTAGTCTTTCTTTTGGGTATTTAATTTTTAATACTTTTATCTATATCAGTTTTATTTATACATGCATTTTGGGATGGTTTGGGATTCATTTTTATACCATGTAATTGAGTTTATTATGGCTGATTAATCTTATCTTTCAAATATTATTTATATTATAGAGGGAGATTCCTCCCATTAATGAGTTTTTTTCTCCCTTAGTGTTAGTCTCCAACCCGAGGCCTATTGGAGGTGGGACTTGGGGGTCATTATTTCTCTCATCTCATTATGGTACCTTTGGGGTCATGATAGTTGATACCAATCTTTCTTCTAGGTTCCATTTCTAAACTATGTAATATATTAGATTAACTCATAAAATTATAAATTTTAAATCTTAATATAGAAATATAAGTCTGATGTAACAGATAGTATAAATCGAAAATTTATTCATTGTTAATCTAAGAATCTCAAACTTGGTTTCTTTGGGAATATATTTAAATCATAAAATTATTTTCAAATCATTTATAATGGTTTTTAAAGAAAATGTATATTACCCAAAGTATATCCCTTAAGATTTTCAAATCGGGTGTATAGTAAGGGAACACTCATTGTGTAATAAAATTATGCCTTAAATATACTCAAACGAACTCTTTTTGGGGTTATTACCACTATATGAATCCATGCAAAAACCAGGCCCACTTTTAGTATCAAGATATGAATGCATTTCTAGGGAAAACCACACAATCTCCACATTACCAAAAATTTAGGATTTTATTCCACAATTTTTCATATCCTTAAAGTATATCATAGGTTTCTGTTCCCTAATATATATTTTCTTAAATCTTGACCCTAAGGTTTCTACTAAACTTGATCTAACTCCAATTGTAACTACCATGAATCTAGTAACCTGAAGTTGGTGGTTAATTTATTACATTGAAATAAATAAAAGGGGTCTAATATTGAAGGGCTGAAATGTTTAGTTGTTTTGGAGAGTTAGATACATACATGATACACATTTTATATTAGGAATAAAATATAAAGAATAATAATGGAAGATTTTGGACATCCTTGTACTCATTCAAAAATTCTTCTTCATATCCCAAGGAAAGGAAAAAAATAAGGGCTAGATCAAATTCTCATTAAGGGTTATGTATAGTGGAAGCTATCATGATTAAACAATGTCTAATAAATATGGAAAGGTAAATAACTAAAAACACATTCTATTTAATCAATAACTTAAGAACAAAATGCATACATGGATAATATTAATGCAATAATCTCATGGATAATAATAATAAATGAATTCTCAATGAAGGAAAGATTAATATTAGATGTCATTATATTAGAAATCATGATATCTATACCATCAAGACCTTTTTCCAGTATAGTTTAAAACTATGGATAGGTATACACCAAAAACCCATTTAATTTGGCCAACTGATTTGTCTCATTAGACCCATTGATGCATCAAGGGGCTATCTATAACTGGTCTCCACCCATAATTGCATGTCCATTGAATTAATCATATATAAAATGATAAATTAAATTAATAAACAATATACCTTATCAATAAATTCCTATATTGAATAAATAATAAATAATATAAATATTTCCCTAGTCAATTAAATAACATTCAAAGTAAAACACCATATGTAAAAATGATATGTGGTTTAAGAAATAATAATATCCATGATAAAAAATATGGATATTTAAATGAAATATAATGTAAAATGTTCATAATAAATTTAATATTTCAAGATAAATTTAATGAACACAAAATTAATAAGATACAATATATGACCATCAATTCATCAAGAATATAGGTTTAGTAATAAAATCATGTCCTTTGGAAGAATAAAGGGAATGGAAGTGAAATATTAAAATAATATTTCATAAAATAGTTTTCTTTATAAAACAATTTAAAATTTGTAGAAGAAGATAAATATCATAAAATAGTTATGGTGGTGGGGAAGTCTGTTATCACCATATACATAAAAAAAATATTCCTTCAGAATTTTTATAAATAAAGTCAAAAACCAACATTTTGGAAAACATTATAAAAATTCATTTAAAAAAAATTAAAAATTAAAGGAAAAATTAAAATGACCTTAATAAATCATTTGAGTAAATAAAATGACTATTGTAATTTTTTTGAAGAATATGAACATGGACGAAAAAAAAATCTAATTAAAAGTAAAATAAAAATCAGTTTTTCTTTTAAACATTTATTTTCTTGATTTAAGTGAAAAAGATAGGAAAATTTGAAAGAAAATATGAAAAATAATTAAATATCTAGAGTATAATAAAATTATTGGACCTTATTAATGATAAATTATAAGATTCCTTCAATGAAAATAAAAGCAATCCCAAAAGAAAATGAGATTGTAAAATAAATTCTCACCTCTTTGAAAACTTTTGAATTATAACCCATTTAAATAATAAACTTGGATTTAAACATTAATAATCATGAATAAATATTTATTCATGTTAAATATATCAAAGGGGAATTATATACACCATATACAAGTAAATAAGTTCATAATATCAAATATGTCTCAATGGAATGGAAATTGAGACGAAATCCCTCTCCTTACACTTCCCTTTAGTTAAAATTGATTTAAAACCTCTTATAATGGTTTTAAACATGTTATTAATTTATTATATAACAATATTTATATTTATAATATCATATATGATCCTCTTATAATATCTTATCACCCCATTTGTTAATACTATTTCATTATTACCATTGTTTTAGGTGTTAACTGGATCATTTTCTTATGCATGTTTTGTCATAAAAGTTATAGTTCTTATGTATAGGATATAGTTACATCATCTAAAAAATTATATTAATTTTAAAAATATAATATTTATTCATTATATATGTTTTTATAATCATTATTGAAGTTTGGACATGGAAAATTAATCACATCGCTTCATGGAGATTGTAGGTTGTATGCATGCATGAGTGACATTATCTTTTCCTAATTGGGTAAGAGGGTAAGGAAGTGAATGATATATTAATTTTAAAAAATCAATACCATGTTATAAGTTTCTTATGTAATCATTATATCCATAATTATGACTATCAATGTGAGTCGGTGATGAAAATAAAATTGCATTGATTTACGAGGCAATAGTCCGTCGTATGCATAGGCGAGGGTTTTATTTCCCACTTGATGAAGAAGGATATGAATAAATATTATGACATAAACATAATAAAATATTAGTATATAGGATATAATTGTGTTATTATATTTTAATTTTTAATATATAATTGAAGTTGGTAAAATAATAAGTAAAAAATAAAGAGTTTGGTGAAGACGTTTACCTTCACTTATAGAAACCATCCTTGAATATTTTATTAAGGACCCTAGGTTTAGTATTTTTGGAAGAGTGAAACCTATATAAATTTGATAAGGATTTTGGGGAGATATTTTATATGTTTTTGGTAAATAAAAATGGCTTGATAGGTTTGAATAAGTGAGGGTAGGAGACACCCTTTTATAATTGTGGTGAGTGACACACATGCAATTTTTCAATGGTTTTCAATAATTTCATGTAACTTTATTGGAAATATGGATCAAAAAATGCAAAATATTTAAAGGTTAAATTTATAAGGCTGAAATAAAACCAAAAAATGGTATTTAATCAAGTTATTAGGTCATTTTGACCCTTATCTTTCTCAATTAACCCCCGGTAAACCTGTTTTAACCTTAACTGCGATAATTATTTTTTTACAGTTTTTACTATTCATTATGACAAAAAATTAAGTTAAAATTATTACTTAAAATTAATTATTCTTATGAAAAATATGGAATAAATTTTATTAAATTCAATTCATATAAGTTTCATAATTTAATTTAAAAATAAAACCTGCAAAAATATGTCGAAAAATGGGTTTTCAAGAAATCTGTTTTTCAAGCATAGAATGATCTTATATTAACTATATGACTAGTAATAAAAATTAGATGGATTTATAATAATATTTTATTTTATATAATATATACATTTAATTTAAATATTAATCATTAAATATTATTTTAATTAATTAAAATGGCATGACCTTATTACTAAAAAATAGTTTTCTAAAAAATATCCATTTTTACCTCTAGATGATCTTATCCTTATTTATATCAAATTTATAGTAAATAAATTGTTAATTATAAATATTATAAAACATTATTATAAATAAAATTAGTAATATTTAAATAATTCATTTTCAATTATTCATAAAATCTTATTTCTAAGGAAAATATCAAAAATTCAATTTAGGCTTATTTTGACCAAGTGAGTTCAAAATCAATATTCATCATTTTGATTGGAATTTTTGTGAGATGATGTATTAAAATGTGAATTGTGTTATAGTTTTATTAAAATAGAATTTTAACTTACTATAATTGTGCCTTATTTATTACATCTTGAATTAACTAGTTTGTTATTCATTGGTTTTCAACAAAAAGCAACCTATAATTTATCAGCTATTAATAATTATGAAACAACACAAACATTACTTTAGCATTACTTACATATTTCATCAAATTATAAGAAGAATTTTTATCAATTTACATGTCTATTTATTCAATCATATCACCATAATATCAAATTTATTTTTTTATATTTATATAAAATTAACCGTCCTAAACACAAAAAATGACCATAATAATCAGATAACACACTGTTTAGAAAATCAAGAGGCAATAAAATATTATCGAAATACACATGCAATAAAAAAACCCAAAACCAAAATAAATTCTTCCTTTAATTACCATATTATTATCTTCATTAGATTAATTACATTTTTAACCAAAATATTAAAGTATGATAATCCCACACTTACAATTTAAATAAAGATAAGTAATAAATCCCCTACCTCAAGATGAATATTTTAATGTTCTCTGAGAAAGAAAGAAATACAAGACCAAAACTCTGATTACCTATTCCATAGGGAACCAATGATCCCCAAAACATCACCCCATCATGAACCCTTTATCATTAATCAGTATAAACCACAATAAAAACAAAGATAAGAACCTTCCATATCATGAAAACAGGAGAAAAAATATAAAAGAATAATCGAGGAAGAGAAGACTAATCTTGGGTAACCAAGACTTGATCTCTAGAGGCCGAGTACTTAGTCTTAACAAAGGGTATTGAAAGGATTATAAAAAAGGAATTTAGTTCTTCTAGGATTTAGATAAGAATAGAGTAAATAATAGAAAATTCAAGTCACTTAAGAATTTACACCCTGTTTTAATTTAATATCACCACGATACAACCTCCTTGATCATGTTGTAATAGGTAAGGGTTTTCCCCAATTCGATGGCGTTGTAGGGGTTGAAATTCCATAATGGACTCAGTCAAATATTTCTTCTAGAATCCATGGTGTAAATCCCCATATATATATATCCTTTCCAAAAATTTGTTTAAACCCAATCATTCAAACCCATATTAACACCACATCACAACCACCATGCACACATTGCATTGACCTAGAGAAACCAAAACCTGACCCCCATAACTCTATAGTGTAACCCAAAACAATTTAATGAGGGTCCTCAGACCAACATAACATATCAACCTAACCCTTAGAACCTCCACACCAAAAATACCAATTCTATGCCATAATGTTCACATCCAAATCACACTATTTCATAACCAAGTATCTTGTTGTGACCACCTCTTAGGAGGAAGAGATGCCAAAACCATCAACTCTCCATCTTCATACAGCATGGACCAAGTATATTCCTTAAATAAATCCCTAAGGCACAGTCAAAGGATCCACACTATAGAAACATCTTTTAGCTGAAATTTCATCTGAATTGTGCCAACACTCGTCCATCTTCCCCCAAAATACTTATGATCACCCAAAAAAAGGAAGGTATTGGAAAAAAACTAGGCCCTTACCTTAGATACCTCTCAAAAAATTATTTCCATTGAGAATTTAAAACAAACTTGGAAAGGAAGTAAAAGGGAGCCAAAATAGCTACCCCATGAGATACTCCTCAAGGATATCACTATAAAAAGAGCACAATCAACACATCAGAGGAACAAGGCATATAAATACACAAAATCACCAACTATCTCATAAATTCAGTAAAGGTTTCACAAAGTATCTAAAAAAATATCAAACAAAGAATAAAAACAACTCAGGATAATGAGATTGAATCTTTGACACTCACTCCCAAGTGCTCTCCACTACACCACTGTATCACCACATGACACAGACCAAGGGAATGACATGTTTGCACAAAACCTTATCCCAATATAATAACCCAGAATTTATTAGTAATATTTGTTTCCAGAATAAATGTGTATTATATTATATTATATAGTATTATACACAAACAACATATATTAAAATAAATAACACTTTATTTCATCAATGAAGAACATTACATTAGTCAATAACTAAACCCATTAAAATACCAAACATTACAATGAGATAAGAAATATAAAATAATAATAATAGAATGGGAAAATATGGATCTTTCCAATATACTAGAATCATCGCCCCCATAGACAAAACCATAATAAAGAAATAAGATATTAGTAAACTGAAAAGGCGCTGACGTGGATGCCCTCAAATGATTAGTGTGATTTTGGGGTACTTAGGTGCAGCAAAGTGGCTGACCAAGGTCGTCTCTTAAAGGAGGAAGTGAATTAAAACAACATTTTAGAGTTATTCAAAAAATAAAATAAAAGATAATAAAACAAATTCTTGAAAGGGTGGGGGTTGGTTATAGTTTATAAATCTAGAATAATTTTGCTGGAAGAAGATTGTATTTTTTTTTGTTTTTAGTTTTGAAATGAATTTCGATTAAAATTACACAACAAGAAGATGTTTTTAGACAATATTTAAAGACTTAATCTATCTAAATCTACCTATTCAATGAATTATTTATCATTATCATTTAAATTAACATCCACTTAATTATGATCCCTTAACTTGTTAACCCCCGAACCCTATGAGAATTAACCTTACCACAAAGATAAAGTGAATTAAACCCTAGGTTATCTTCGGAACATGCAATCGCAACACTCTACTTTGATTGATGTTATAAGGATATCTCATGGTCAGTGGTAAATTATGGAACATATCCATTCTATAAATAATGACTAATTGATTTTAAGGATTATGTTTGAACTCTACAAATTAGTCCCATGTGGTTTTGAATTACCGGTTAAGGTTGCGCTCTCACAGTTCACACAATTCCCGACCTCGCATATTTTGTATTAAATATTCAATTGCTTGCTTAGTTTCATTTAAATTGAAAACTAAATTAATATATCATATTAAGTTAATTAAAGTTGCTCATTGATTAAAAAAAAATTAATAAATAAGACAAGAGATAGATCAATTACTAAAAAGACTACTCTTCCATGGGCGGTGTGGTCATCGTGGGGATGTTTTGCATGAGTAAAGGATTGAAAGGGTAGAACCCAATATCGTCTCCACTATTTATTCCAACACAATTAGGAATATTAAGGGAAGAAGAAATTTAAAAAAAATAGAAGAAAATATGAGGAATAAAAGAATATCAAAGAAGTTTATTATACAAATGAAAAAATTACAAAATGAAGAGGAGAAGGAGACTTCGATGAGGGGATCCTTTCTTCAAGAGCTACCCCTCTTAAAATGGTTTAAGAATTTGGTTGAAACCAATTATAATTTTCCTTAAATATCCTAATGCACGTACCAACCCTTAAAAATGATAAAAAAATCTAATTTATAGAGGGTAGGGGAGGAGAGGTTACAAGTGGTTTCAAGTGTGAATGTGGAAATTCGGACAAATATTTTAATCTAAATTGAAACGCCCATTTGACCACCAAAACGCATGAATCAGATGTCCTTCCAGAAGGTTTATCCACGTTAAAATGAGTCATGTAGCTCCTCTCAAAAGTTGGGCCTGATCCAAGCACGGATGAAGAAGTTATGTCCCAAATACAGAACCCATGTCCATTCTGCCGAGTCCAGCCCACCATTGACTTAATGTCCCATTTACTCCATCAAAATTTACTCTTTATCTCTAGTGTCCTGAATAAAAGTTGTATAAAATTAACTTGTAAACACTGTTACAAAATATTAAGTTCAAATAATAAATATTAAAATATTTATCTTCAAAATACTAAAATACATTTTAAAAGGGTAAAACTAGAATTTTCATCAAAATTTCAAATGAATGATCTAATCCCAAATATTTCATAAATGAATATATTTAGCACAATGTGAGGAAATTATATCATTTATTATCAATAAAATATCCAAAAAAAATAGTGTTTTATCAACTCCCCCACACTTACCCTTTTTCACTCCTGGGCAAAACCTCATATCGATTAAACATCAATATCAAATCACAACCAATTTTAAAACACATATCCTTGAGATTCAACAATTTCACACCAAGAAAAAAAAGATATAATGCCTCATAAAAAAACATTATTTAAAGTTCTTCATTTATATAATTAAATATATTTCCACTTCATTTATCCTCCCATGCACAAAACACTTACCTCATTTGAATTTTCTCTTATCACACAGATATCAATTTTTTTTTGCAATGTCTTTCTCATCCAAACTCATACAAGGGTCACCATAGGCTTGATAAATTCCTGCATAGCCACCAGATGTGAGTCAAAGACATATGTTTATCATGAGGACTTTTCAGGGTTGTTATGTGGCTTTCGGTTGGTAGGATTAAGGTGTGAAAAATTCTGAGGCTGAATGAGGAGGGATTGACTCTTTTTGAAGAAAAATTGCATTAATCTAATTTTCACTTAAATATTGTCTTCTCCTCAATACCCATAGTATCAATTCAGATCCATCATCATGAAAAGTCATGGAAATTTTACACCATTCATCATTTTAGCATAAAAAATTTCAATATTCTCAAACATGATTTTCTTGAAAGCTCGAGATAGACACAACTTTCTACCTCAATTAAAAGCTCCAGAAAAGGCACAACTTCACTTGTCATGAAAGCTACAGAAAAGGCACATCTTCACTTGTCATGAAAGCTCCAGAAAAGGAACATCTTTCAATAAAATTATTTTCTTCAAACGCAAACACATCTATTCAGAATTTAATTCTCCACCCAAATTATCACAGAATGTGGTAGCACAACACAAGACAACTTCCCCCACACTTAAGCTCAAGTAGATTATGCAATTTCACTTCAAGAGTTGGTTGGATAGGGAAAATTGGCTTGTAATTTGGCTAACCTAACAGGTTGTGCATGGATGATAAGGGCTAAAAGGATTAAATGTTCAATGTAGGACATTATAAAAAAGGTTTATTTGAAATAGGGGCTTTAATACCAAACAAATGCCCCAATAATTTAAACATAAGTACCTCAAACCCTGATGTTTTGACAGGAATAAATAAAATTATTGTTAAATCAAGCATGGTTTGGTTCTCTCAATAAGTGAGTTTAATGTAAAGAATATAAAAATAATGGCTCAGAAGCCTCACAGGAAAGTCATTTCAAATATAAAGATAGTGAGATGTGGCATGGGATTCAAACTTCAGTGTGATTTTTATGAAATTACTAAATATTTGAACTTGAAACAAAGTCATTTCAGCATCCATTTAAGATTAGTTTCAAGGGATAAATTGTTTCACTTATTTATATGGATTTCAAAATGGTTTTTGAGAATCATTTCAGCTCAAAAGTTTCAAAAACACATAGAAAATTGAAAAATAAACACACAAAACTTGAAAAACACACATTTTTTTTTATTTTTTTAACATGAAAACAATTGAAATTACTAAACTAAAAGGTTACCTCCCCCACACTTAAAATATTTCATTGTACTTAATGTGAAATATGATATGATATATGAACATGAAATTTATAATTTAAATAAGACAAAGAATAAAAAAGTTAAAGGGTTAGGAACAACCTGATGTGTTCAAGTGATGACGGGGTCTTACAGTGTGATAAAATCCACTGCATCAGTAGGAAGTCCCTCAATGCATCTCTTCAAACGTTTCCCATTAACTGTAAAGATCCTTCCTGTTTCCTCTTGTGTGATCTCCACTACACCATAAGGAAAAACATTAGTCACAACATAAGGACCTAACCATATGGAACGCAACTTACCAGTCATAAACTTCAGTCGTGAACTATAGAGAAGGTCTTTCTCTCCAACATGAAAATCCTTTTGTTGGATTATTCTATCATGATCTGCTTTTGATTTTTTCCTTATAGAGCCTTGAGTTCTCATATTAAGACAATCGAATCTCCTCAAGCTCTTGAATTTTAAGCTTCCTTTGGATTCCATCTTGGGCCAAATCCATGTTGCATTTCTTAATAGCCCAATAAGCTCGATTCTCAACTTCCACAGGGAGATGGCACACTTTCCCAAAAACAATCCAAAATGGGGACATACCAATGGGTGTCTTGTATTCTGTCCTATAAGCCCACAATGCATCATCCAAGCACTTGCTCCAATCCTTCCTATTTGGCTGCATGGTTTTCTCTAAAATCTGTTTCAACTCATGATTTGAAACCTCAGCCTGGCTATTGTTTGGGGGTGGTATGGTGTTGATGTTTTGTGTGTCACCCCATACTTCCGAAGGAGGGAATCCAAATTCTGATTGTAGAAGTGTGTCCCTTGGTCACTGATGATGGCCTTCAGTACTCCAAACCTACAAAAAATTTTCCCTTTGACAAAGTCCACAACAACATGAGAATCATCAGTCCTGGTGGCCTTAGCCTCTACCCATTTAATCACATAATCAACAGAAAAACTATGTACAAAAAGCCAAAGGAACTAGGAAAAGGACCCATAAAATTGATGCCCCATACATCAAAATTCTCACAGAATAGTATGGGTTGTTGGGGAATCTCATGTCTCCTAGAAATGTTCCCAGTGTGTTGGCATTGAGAGCATGACTTACAAAACACATGGGCATCATGGAATAAGCTAGGCCAATATAATCCAGAGTCCAAAACTTTCCTAGCTATCTGTTGGGGTCCAAAGTGTCCACCACAAGGAAGTGTATGACAAAAATGTAAAACAGACTCCAACTCATGATCAGGAACACACCTCCTAATAACTTGATCACTAAACATGTGTCATAGGTATGGATCATCCCAAACATAATACTGAGACTCACTTTTTAATTTTTGGACTTGATGTTTTTTTAAATTTTCATGGATTTCAGAGGTAACAGGGTAGTTAACTAAATCTGCATACCAAGGATGCATACCTGAGATGGTATAGAGATGCTCATCGGGGAAAGTGTCCCGAAGTGGTACCTGGTCCAAGGTGTCACCCTCTGGTGTATGAGTAAGCATACTCATGTGGTCTGCCACCAAATTCTCTAACCCCTTCTTTTCCTTTATCTCGATGTCAAACTCTTGAAGAAGGAGCATCCAACGGATAAGTCGTGGCTTTGCATCTGGATTCTTTAGGAGGTACCTCAAAGCTGCATGGTCAGAAAAAAAAACTACTTTAGAGCCCAATAAATATGAACAGAATTTATCTAAAGCAAATATGATAGCAAGAAACTCATTTTCCGTGGTTGTGAAATTTTATTGGGCTGAATCTAGTGTCCTCGATGCATAGGCAATCACATGTGAACGTCCCTCTACCCTCTGAGATAAGACAGCTCCAATCGCAAAGTTGGACCCATTAAACATAAGCTCAAATGGAAGGTCCCACCATGGGGGTTGTATGATCGGTGGAGTGGTCAGACACTTCTTTAGATCATCAAATGATACCCTGCATGAATCATCAAACATAGAATCACAATCCTTTTGGAGTAATCGTGACATAGGAAGAGAAATCTTACTAAAATCTCTAATGAAGTGCCGATAAAATCCTGTATTCCCTAGGAAAGATCTAACATCACGCACACATAAAGGATAGGGTAAGGATGAAATAATTTCTATCTTAGATCTATCAACCTCTATCCCATGTTTTGACACTACATTCCCTAAGACAATGCCATGATCTACCATAAAATGACACTTTTCAAAGTCCTGTACCAGATTATTCTCAATACAATGATTCAACACCTTTCCCAAACTACTTAGACATTCATCAAATGAAGACCCATACACTGTAAAATCATCCATGAATACCTCCATACAAATGGAGGGGCTAATACCTAACATGTTAGCCAAAGTCCACCCAATTTCCCTGATGTTCTGCTTCAAAATATTCAAAAGTTTTTCTTCATGTTCAAAAGAGAGATTGTTAACAATGATAATAGGTAATTTCTCACCACTTAACAAGTATGAGTATTTGAGATTTGGTGGTAATGGATTGAGTTCCAGTGTAGGGGGGTGGGGTATGGATGGAGACATAGAAGGAACTGAAATATGTGAACAAAGAGAATCAGTATCATAATATACATCATAAATATCATAGAATAAAGCATTAAATCCATCAACATACTTAAAAACCATGACATAATTAGAGTTCACATGATCAAAATAAGAACACGTTTCCATTTCAAAATAAAATCAAAGAGAGTCTTTTGCATTAGAAATAGGTGTGGAATTACTCTTAGACATCAAACTAGAACCAATAATCATAATCTCCCTAAGCATAGGACAATCAAAATCCATGTGGTTTTTACTTGGTGGTTCAAAATGGGAGATAAAAAAAGAAGAATGATCCTCTAAGGGGTACTTTATGGAATCCATAACATTAAATATCACAACTTCATCCCCAAATTACATGGAAAGTGTACCCTCATTGACATTTATGATAGTTTTTACAGTTTTGAGGAAGGGTCTACCTAAGATAATGGGGTCATGAGAACTTACCTGATCATCCTCCATGTTAAGCACGTAGAAATCTACTGGAAAGATCATGTCTCTTACCCAGACACGTACATCCTCAAGAACTCCCACTGGATATGCGATAGATCTATTCGCCAATTGCACCACTACTCTCATTGGATTCAACTCACCAACCTGTAAAGAATAGAATACAGAGTGAGGCATCACATTTATTGAAGCTCCTAAATCACAAAGAGCATCAGAGAAGTGAAACTCCCCTATGGTACATGGGATGGTGAATGTCCCGGGATCCTTGCACTTTGTTGGCATTGCTAGAGTTGTTGTAATGAGTGCTGAGACATTCCTTCTAAGGTTTATCCTCTCATTTCCCTTTAGCCCTCTTCGATTGGTACAAAGTTATTTTAAGAATTTCGCATACCTTGGAATTTTCTTAATAGATTCAAGTAGAGGAATGTTGATCTCCACACACTTGAATGTGTCCAAAACCTCCTTTTTCATTGCTTCTTCAGCCATATTCTTGGTTTGAACAACCCTGTTTGGAAAAGGAAGGGGTTTAGGAGGAACATCATTAATATTTTGCTTACCTTTATCTTTCTCCTTGGGTTTCTCATCATTTGGTATAGAATGGGGCTTCTCTGGAGTTGAGGTGAATCCCGATGGAATGATAGGTGGAGAAGCATCAGTTGTTTGCTTCCCACTTCTCAATGTAATGGAACTGATATCCCCCTTTGGATTGGGAGCAGTTTGGGAAGGAAGATTTCCAGAATTCTTACTTACCAGTTCATAGAGGGAAGTGGCAATTTGGCTCATTTGAGTCTTCAACTCCCTCAACTCCGAACCTTGACTCTTCAGCTCATTTTGTTGATTAAGAACAATTTGTTTCAAAAGATCATTAGTGTTAGAGTCTATCTTGTGTTTTAGATTCCCTTGTTGCTGACTTGTTGATATTTGAGCTTCGAATCTCCTTTGGGGTTGTTGGAAACCCTATTGGTAAGGTGGAGGATGCTGGAAGTTTGGTTGAAAAGGGGTCCTTTGTTATTGACCAGAGCCATACCTCATGTCTGATTGATCCTTCCACCCTTGGTTGAATGTTGGTACAAAGGATTCATACTTCTTTTGGGGATGTGGTTGTTGTTGTTGCTGATATGGTCTCCCAGGGAATACTGCTGCACAATATTCTATTTCTGGTAGTTGGGGTAACAATCAGTTGGGTGGCTTGTCTCAGTGAAAATGCCACAAGGCCTTGAAGGAGTGGGTTGGGATGTATTTTGAGCCAAAGAAATCTACCTCACCATAGTGTTCAATTCTTCTAACTTGGTATCAATCAAATGACTTTAAGGAGAAGAAGGACCTACCTGATGTACTCCCCTGAAATGTGGTGTACCTCTATCGCGAAATTGTTGGGAGTTTTGGGCCATATTGTCGATCAATGCACATGCGGCAAATAGTTTCTTGTCCACTAATGCCCCTCCTACTGCGGCATCCACCATGCTCCTCTCCATAAGTGTGATTCCTTCATAGAAGTACTGAATGAGGAGTTTCTAACTGATTTGGTGATGTGGACAGCTTGCACACAACTTCTTGAATCGCTCCCAGTACTCATACATTGACTCCCCTTGTGCATTCTTGATCCCAGAGATCTCCTTACGAATGGAAGTGGTCCTCAATGCTGGAAAAAATCTCTTCAAGAAAAGACATTTCAAATGGTTCCAACATGTTACATCTTCAGGTTGTAAATAGTACATCCAATCCTTTGCTGCTCCATCAAGTGAAAATGGGAATGATCTTAATTTGATTTGATCTTCAAAGAAATTTCTAGGTTTTAGGGTTGTGAAAACCACATTAAATTCTTTCAAATGTTTATTGGGATCCTCACCAGAGAGGCCATGAAAATTTGGAAGTAAGTTAATTAACCCAGATTTTAGTTCAAAGTCTGATTTGAGATTTGGTTATGCAATAAAATTTGGTTGATAATTAATATCAGGTGCAGCCAATTATCGAATGGTTCTATTTATATCATTCTTATTATTTCTATCTATTGGTTCTTCTTTTATGTTTTAATTTGAATTGCTTCCAATTTCAATGTTTCTAGAAGAGAGGAATTCACCAACTGGTTGAATATTGAAACTTCCCGTAGACTGAGACTGTATGATTCAAACTCGAAGGCTACGTTCAATCTCAGGGTAAAGATCTAAGATATCCTCAGGATTAGTTCGTGTCATAAATAAAAAAAATAAAAATAGGAAAAGTGGACCATAAGAAAAATGAGAAGTTTGAGTTGATGGTCTAAAAAGAAAAGAAGAGGATGAAAAAAAATGAAAACTTGAGAAAGGGGAAAGATGAAAGAGAGAGGTGAAGAAAATAATAAATGAAAAATAAAAGAAATGCCTCTAAATGGTTGAATAAATTACTTGCCTCCCCAGAAACGACACCAATTTGAAAAGGTGCTGTCGTGGGTTCCCTCAAATGATTAGTGTGATTTTGGGGTACTTAGGTGCAGCAGAGTAGCTGACCAAGGTCGTCTCTCAAAGGAGGAAGTGAATTAAAACAATATTTTAGAGGTATTCCAAAAATAAAATAAAAGAGAATAAAAACACTACTTGAAAGAGTGGGGGTTGGTTATAGTTTATAAATCTAGAAGAATTTTGTTGGAAGAAGGTTGTATTTTTTTTGTTTTTAGTTTTGAAATGAATTTCGATTGAAATGACACAACAAGAAGATGTTTTTAGAAAATATTTAAAAGAAGTAATCGATCTAACTCTACCTCTTCAATCAATTATTTATCATTATCATTTAAATTAACATTCACTTAATTATTATCCCTTAACTTGTTAACCCCGAACCCTAAGAGAATTAACCTTACCACAAAGATGAAGTGAATTAAACCCTAGGTTATCTTCGGAACATGCAATCGTAGCTCCCTGCTTTGATTGATGTTCTAAGGATAGATTATGTTCATTGGTAAATTAAGGAACATATACATTCTGGAAATGAGGACTAATTGAGTTTAGGTATTATGTTTTAACTCTACAAATTAGTCCCATGTGATTTTGAATTACTGGTTAAGGTTGCGCTCTCACAGTTCACACAATTCTCGACCTCACGTGTTTTGTGTTAACTATTAAATTTCTTGCTTAGTTTCATTTAAATTTAAAACTCAATTAATAGATCATATTAAGTAAATTAAAATAGATCATTTATTCAAAATAAATGAATTAAGAAGGTAAGATATAGATCGATTAATAAAAAGAATACTCT
This sequence comes from Viscum album, assembly GCA_963277665.1. NCBI lineage: Eukaryota > Viridiplantae > Streptophyta > Magnoliopsida > Santalales > Viscaceae > Viscum > Viscum album. Next base: position 56,298,136 of record OY728154.1, read on the forward strand.
TCCATGGGCGGTGTGGTCATCGTGGATACATTTTGCATGAGAAAAGGATTGAAAGGGTAGAACCCAATCTCGTCTCTACTCTTGATTCCAACCCAATTAGGAAGATTAATAGAAGAATAAATTTAAACAAAACATAAGAAAATATGAGGAATAAAAGAATATCAAAGAAGTTTATTACACAAATGAAAACATTACAAAATGAAGAGGAGAATGAGGCTTCGATGAGGGGATCCTTACTTCAAGAGCTACCCCTCTTAAAATGGTTGTATAATTTGGTTGAAACCAATTTTCCTCTACCTTCAATACCCTAATTCACATCCCAACCCTTAAAAAGGATAAAAACTTAAATTTATAGAGGGGAGGGGAGGAGAGGTTACAAGTGGTTTCAAGTGTGAATGTGGAAATTTGGCCAAATATTTTAGTCCAACTTGAACCGCCCATTTGACCACAAAAACACGTGAATCATCTGTCCTTACAAAAGGATTATCCATGCAAAAATGGGTCATGTATCTCCTCTCAAACTTTGGGCCTGATCCAAGCACGGATGAAGAAGTTATGACCCAAATATAGAACCAATGTCCATTCTGCCGAGTCCAACCCACCATTGACTTAATGGCCCATTTACTCCATCCAAATGCACTCTTTAGCTCTAGTGTCCTGAATAAAAGTTGTATAAATTTAAGTTAGGAACACTATTAAAAAATATTAAGTTCAAATAATAAATATTAAAATATGTATCTTCAAAATACTACAGTATATTTTAAAAGGGTAAAACTGGAATTTTCATCAAATTTTCAAATGAATGATCTAATCCCAAATATTTCATAAATGAATATATTTAGCACAATGTGAGGAAATTATATCATTTATTATCAATAAAATATCCAAAAAAATAGTGTTTTATCATAAACCAATCATTATCTTAAAAAATAAAAATATATAACATTAGGATGAATTGTAGTGAATATTTAGTAAAATAATGAAGTGGTATTTATAAGAGGAAATATGACCATTTTAATAGTAATATAACTATTGGAAAAGTAATATGACTATTGAAATAGTAACCCAAGTTTTGAGAATAGTAACCAGATCATTGGGAATAGTAACATGACTTTTGGAATAGTAATTTAACCTCAAAATAATAAAATATGATATAAATAATATTTATCACGATTAATTTAAGAAAAATAAATATTATAGCCCATAAAATAAATATCAAGATAAAAAATATAAGCATTCATTTTAATAAACTGTATTTTAATGTATTTTGAAAAAAATCATAATTGTTATATTAAAAATTAAAATTAACTATGTTAGAAAATTATTTTCATAAAATAAATGTCTTATTTGGAAACACCACTTTGGAATTTTCCATGAGTTATTTTTTGGTAATTTTATGAAATACTTCAATTTTTATGTAAATAGTAAAAATACAATTTTTGAAATGACGTATATTTTATAATGACCCGGGTTTTTAGGGTCCATTACTTTGTGAAAATCTCATGTTGGGTTTTCTGGTCTGGGAATCTCAGTGAAGTTTGGCCTAACGGTAGGCCTACCGGTAGCCTTAGCCTACCGATAGCAGGCCTACCGGTAGCTCGGTCTACCGGTAGCCGCAGCCTACCAGTAGCTCTGTCTACCGGTAGCTCGGTCTACCGGTAGCTGCAGCTACCGGTAGCTCTGTTTACCGGTAGCTCGGTCTACCGGTCGCTGTAGCGTACTGGTGGCTCGGTCTACCGGTGGCTGCATCCTACCGGTTTCTCGGCTACCGGTAACTGTCATCCACCGGTATCTCTCAGCTACCGGTGGATCTCGCCTACCCCCACGGGGTGTTTCCAGTAGCGCTCCTTTTTGCGCGAATTGGGTTTTAAACCCTATTTTGACCCCTTTAAGCTTGTTTTAAAGCCCGGTAACGCCCATACATGACGCTTAATTAAATATTTAATGAATTAACCTAGAATGCATCAGTTTAAACCGCGAGGACCCACTAATGACGTGTGGGGTGTCTCAACCGCGTGGTAACCCACGACCCCACGCCTTACGCGGTTTCGAGTTCTTTTTCTCCATATCTTAACAGCCCGGGGCATGCTGTATCTCACCCTTTATAACCTAAAGGTTTCTCCCTAGGTTTCTTTTCTCGATCACCCTGTGCTAGGAGTACCTTTCGTTCAGACGATCCACATCGCAATCCGTGGAATTCCACACCCAGGCTTAGCGTCGATCGTTGATCAACAAGTAGGGAATTTCTCCTTCGTCTCTCCCTTTTTGTGTATCATGCGGGGTGGGCATGCTTTTGATTCTTTAGAATTGGATGAACCAAACCTAAATAAAGATAATGAATGGATCCTATAAAGAACTAAGGGGGGGGGGGTGTGATTGATGACGCTACTTTGTTTTATGATCTTATTTTCTAAATTTTGCGGGCTTACGCCTACTGAAAATCACGGCCGTTGGTGGTCTTTCTCTGTGCACTAATGAACCCCTGGTGATGTTTTAAATGGCTTGTTTTGTAGTTTTGAACCCATGCTGTGAAAAGGAATTTGGTTAATCACGTATATCCGACTAAATAAATTAAAAGCACCAGGATCAACCACTTCTGTGATAACCCCAGTTAAGGCATGGAAATTGAAATCATGGAGTATGTTAAATCTTATAGATTTGAAAATACCAGCATGGGCCTGCTTTGTGTTGGTGGTGGTTTGGTCATTTTCCTTCATGTGCCATTTGCTGGGTGATGTGGGTGGGGATGAGATCCCCCATTTATATGGATTCAGTGGTTGTGAATTTTGAGACTGGGTGGTTACCTTGTTTATATCACAAATTGGGATGAGATCCTCTGTTGTTGAGAAACCCTTTTGGCTCCTGGATGTTGGACATGGGGCTGTATCTTGGAGTTTTCTTTGGTTTTTGTGGATTTACGAGAGAACTGGGTGTGGATGTTGTAGTTAATGATTTCATGTTTTCTTTACTTGGCTTGTGCTTATGCTTTCTAGTTGCCCAAGTAGGTGCAGAACTTAGTTAAACATCATTACTGAACATGAAAACAAATGGGACAAATGGGTTTTATTGGCGAGAGTTGTAACTCATACTTGAGTGATGTTTGTGTTCTTTAGGCTGGCTGAAGAAAAACCTAAACTTGGGAGAGTGCTTGTTACCTATATATATACTTGTAGTTTTTTGTGTTTCTTATTCGCACCCCACCCAAGTTGAGCACTTAGTGCCGAACACCCCCATTTCATGGGGGTGGGTGTTTTTCCCAACAATTCTATTAGTGGCTGGTTATTAGCTCCTTTCTGCTCCCTTTCCCGGATAGCCCAAGTATCTTCAGGCAGGCTATGATGGCCTGAAGTCCATTATTAGCCCAAGAACCTTCAGGCGGGGTAGTGTGGTGGTTTTCCCAGGTGTGTGCGGGCAGGTGATTTCCCAAGTGTCTTCGGGATGAGGCCTAGGTGTCTTCAGGCATGGAAGTGGATCTTCTAGCCCAGGTGTCTTCGGGAGTGGCGGTGGTTGTTCTGGCCTAGGTGTTTGTAGGCGTGGTTACGTGTGACGGTTGTGGCCTAGGTGTGTGCGGGCGGGGTTTGGCAGTGGGACTGCGATGACAGAATGGCAGGATTGGTTTGATGCGTAGGATGTCTTTAATAACCAGTGGGAAAATGGCGCGGGGTACCCAAACATGGATGTGCTCTTATTATATATATTACTTGCTTGCGTTATTTGGTGAGTATGTCCGGTGAGTGGGATGGATGAACTTTTTGGTAGTGTTAGTTGTCTGCTTCTCACGAGACTTTAGCACGTTCCCCCACTTGAGCATGAGAGTCTTTGGTTTTCATTACTGAGTGTACATGTATGCTCAACCTATGTATATAAAACTTCTTTCAGATTTCCAGGAGGACTTCGGGGATCTCATGGGAACATACTATCTCGGACCTTTGGGGCAGTTGTAGTTGTTGTTTTTTCTTTCTTTGGTACTTCACCCTTATAGTCACTTTGTACCTTGTGGTTTTTACTTTTGTAACATGCATTGGGAATGGTTCTTGGATTTACTTTTACTTTCCGCTTTTGGTGTTGTTGGGATTTACCATCTTATCTCCTGATCCTATTAAAAGAAAAAGGGTAATGCCTTCCATTTAGTATGTGATTATATACCCTTGGTTCTAGTCGCCACTCTGGGACCTATTGAAGGCGGGTTTTGGGGGTCATTATCTCTCCTTCAACTTAAAGAAGGAAGGGCTTGGCAATCTGCCGACCCTTCCCTCCTTTTGGTGAAGGCGGGTCATGACAGAATGGTATCAGAGGTGAGGTTGAGAGATAGGATGGAGTCTATAGTTAGACATAGTGAGGATTTCATGGGATGGTAGGGAAACAGTGTTGGGTGACCTTGGTGCGTGAATTAGGCCAGGGAAGACCGGCTAGGACACGAGATTTTAGGGCTCCCCGTGATCCGATGCAAGGACTCTGGACCTACCAAACGACCAAGTGAGGCCACACTGATTGCAGGGTAGAGACCCTAGGGAAGGTACATGCATCATAATGACTTGTGTTCTTGTGTTTTTGGGGTTTCTTGGGAATTAATAATAAATAAAAAGTTTAAGAAATTTTAAGAACAATATTCTGCACTACTTGGGCTTAGGCATTCCTTGTTTACCTTGCAGCTATGGCACCTGGAAGGCGACCACATTTGGTGCGGGTGATCTAGGCCCCAGAGAATACCTTGGCTGATCGGCATAGAGATGATCGAGAGGAGGAGGACGACTAGTGGCAGAAGACACTTTGGGTCTTCCAGCGACATACCCTCGAGAAGTATGAGGGCAACACCTCTGACATGAAGACGGAGAGCTGGCTAGAGGAGCTGGTGATAGCCTTCATCCTGATCCGGGCTCTGACCGAGTACTAGGTTCCTATGACCGTCATCCAAATGCAGGGGCAGCACGTCAGTGGTAGACGCTCTACCTGGGAGAGAGGAGAGAGGCTGAGGTGGCATGGGCTGATTTCGAGAGGGAGTTCCAGGCGGAATTCCTCTCTTCGACGATGAAGGCAGAAAAGAGACAGGAGCTACTCTCCCTCCAGCAGGGGAATATGTCAGTGAGGGATCCATGAATCAAGTTCAAGGACCTCCTACATTTTTCTCTGGACCTTTTTCCCGATGAGGAGTCTCGGGAAAGACGTTTGGAGGAGGCGCTCCGACCCTCCCTCCAGTATGCTATTACCCCCTTTACCCTACCGACGTACTTGGAGGTCCAAAAGAAGGTCAAAGTGGTGGAGAGGATGCACGCTCTAGGAGGTGTGTCATGAGAGGGGATCCAGCTAGGACCATCGAAGGGGAAGGCCATCAACACTAGGCCTCCAGTGTCAGGACCCTCTAGGTTCCGACCAGCAGGGAGCATGCCGCAACAGTTTCAGTTTCGATCCCCTGGTCCTCGCCCTTTTCCTTCGGGCCCAGGACCGCGGTGCTTCATCTGTGGGATCCATGGGAATCTCTAGAGTCAGTGCCCGGACCGGGTACAGTACGGAGATGGTGGACAACCCCAGCACCCGCCTCAGTAGCAGCTTCCAGCTAGGCCTTTCCAGCAGCAGCAGCAGGGACAGCGAGCTCCTGCTTCTCTGAGGGCATACGTTGCAGGAGGAGGTTGACCTCAGGGCACTCCTCATGGACCTCGACCGGGGCGTGGTCGGGGAGGTGGCTGAAAACTGAGGGGAAGAGGAGCTGGGCATGGACAGTTACACACTGCGGAGGCAGCAGTCCCAGCAGGGCCGAAGGTCGTTCGAGGTACGATCAGTTTGTTTAGCACCCTTGCTTATGCCTTGTTTGATACCGGAGCTTCACACTCCTTCATCGCACCTAGTCTAGCCCGTGCTTTGGGTCTAGATGCCGAGAGACTTCTAGTGCCCCTGGTGTTGAGCACACCAGTCGGAGGTCAGACCGACTTGTTATATGTTTGTTGGGGATGCAGACTGATGATAGGGCCGCATCAGTCAGTCAGGGATCTTCTTCTGCTACAGATACAGCCATACAATGTCATCCTAGGCATCAACTGGCTATTCTCCGTGTGTGCCATCATCGACTGCTTCCGAGGAAGGGTTGTGTTCTCAGACTTGGGCGGCCAGCGTGTTACTTTCACTGGCGAGCAGAGCAATCAGAAGGGTAGCAGGCGAGAGGAACCCCTCCTCTCCTTGTTAGCCGAGCTGTCAGTGGAGTCAGTAGATGCTAATATGGTGGAGGTGCCAGAGATCGTCCGCGAGTTTATGGACGTCTTCCCTGAGGAGGTGACGACTCTACCCCATCGACGTGGTATCGAGTTCGGGATAGACCTGCAGCCCGGCGCTCGTGCAATTTCGATGGCTCCTTACCGGATGTCACCTTCAGAGTTACAGGAGTTGCGGATTCAGATTGACGATTTGATGAAGAGGGGTTATGTTCAACCGAGTGCGTCACCTTGGGGTGCTCCAGTGTTGTTCACAAAGAAGGCAGATGGTGGTATCAGGTTGTGCATAGACTACATGAGGTTGAATCAGGTGACGATCAAGAATTTCTACCCTCTTCCGAGGATAGATGATCTTTTCGACCAGCTGAAAGGGGCAGGATGGTTCTCGAAGATCGACCTGCAGTCTGGGTACCACTAGCTGGGATTGAAGGAGAGTGACATCCCAAAGATGGATTTCAGGTGCAGATATGGACACTTCGAGTTTTTAGTCATGCCCTTCGGTGTTACGAACGCCCCAACTGTGTTCATGGGGCTTATGAACTCCATCTTCCGGGAGTACCTAGATCGGTTCGTAGTTGTGTTCATCGACGACATCCTGGTCTATTCAAGATCAGAGGAGGACCATGTGGAGCACCTGAGGACAGTTTTGGAGGTCCTCCAACATCACCGGCTCTATGGTAAGTTGTCAAAATGCATGTTTTGGACACGATAAGTGCACTTCCTCGGGCACGTGGTGTCCGAGCGGGGGGTAGTGGTGGACCCATCAAAGGTTAAGGTAGTTGTTTATTGGGAATCACCCAAGAATGTGGAAGAGGTTCGTAGTTTCCTCGGACTGGCAGGTTACTATCGGAGGTTTGTACCCAACTTCTCCTGAGTAGTATCCCCTTTGACAACCTTGACCAAGAAAGACCAGGTTTTCGTGTGGAGTGAGCAATGCGAGGCAGCCTTCAGCTATCTGAAGGAGAAGTTGGTTAGTGCCCCAGTGCTAAGTCTACCAGAAGAAGGGGCGACCTATGAGGTGTTCTGTGATGCTTCAGGACAGGGCCTGTGATGTGTGTTGATGCAACGACAAGGGGTGATCTCTTATGGGTCTAGGAAGCTACGCCATCATGAGCGTAATTATGCCACCCACGACCTGGAGCTTGAAGCGGTCATTTTTTCACTAAAGTTATGGAGGCACTACCTCATCAGAGAACGATTTTTGGTCTTCACAGATCACAAAATCTTGAGGTATATCTTCTCCCAGCAGGACCTAAACTTGCGGCATCGAAGGCGGATGGAGTTCCTCCAGGGTTACGACTTCGAGGTTTCTTACACTTAAGGGAAGGTGAATGTAGTGGCTGATGCCTTTAGCGGGAGGATGCAGGAGGATGCGGTCCGAGAGTCGGCAGACGCCTGGAAGGCGATGGAGGAGTTGGCTGCCTTACACCTGGAAGCGAGGATGGATAGCGGTAGAGGTTTCCTGTATCAGATGACAGTGCAGTCTTCTCTATTACAGCAAGTGGAGGAGTCTTATTGGGGATACCCAGAGTGCAAAGTGATGCCTGACCGAGTTGACCAGAGGAATTCTCTGGAAGGGTGGATGGAGGATGGTCAGAACCAGATTCTTTTCCAGGGAAGGTTTTTTGTTCCAGAAGTGATGCGCGAAAAGGTTCTCAGTGAGTTCCACAACTCACCCCTGGTGGTACACCCAGGAGTTTCCAAGATGTACCAGGGACTGAAGAGACAGTGTTGGTGGCCCGGAGTGAAGCGAGCAGTGGCAAAGTTTGTGGCCAAGTGCTTAGTGTGTCTGCAAGTGAAGTCTGAACACCGAGTTCCAGGCGGCCTACTGCAGTCTCTAGATGTCCCCGAGTGGAAGTGGGACAACATCTCGATGGATTTCGTCATGAGACTACCCAAGGTCCAAGGGGGATACGAATCCATCTAGGTGGTAGTGGACCGGTTGACGAAATCGTCTCACTTTCTGGTGATTAGGGAGTTGAGTGCAGTGGATGCTTTGGCACGAAGGTACATGGATGAGGTGGTGCGATTGCATGGAGTTCCGAGGTCTATAGTCTTGGATAGGGATGCACGATTTACCTCGCGAGTCTGGAGAGGATTGCAGCATGCTTTTGGAACCCAACTGCATCTTAGCACTGCTTTCCATCCCTAGACAGATGGACATATAGAGCGCACCATCCAGACCTTGGAGGATATACTGCGGGCATGTGTTCTGGACTCAGGAGGATAATGGGTGCGACACTTGCCTTTGGTAGAGTTCGCCTACAATAATAGCCATCACTCTACCATTGGCATGACCCCATTTGAAGCCTTGTATGGGAGGCCATGCCAATCACTTGTGTGTTGGACTGAAGTTGGAGAGGCGGGCATCCTTGGCCCGGAGGTGGTACAGAGCACGACGGAGAAAGTTCATCTTATACGGGAAAGGATGAAGGCGGCCCATGACCGACATAAGTCGTATGCTGATACCAGGAGGAGGCCCTTAGAGTTTGAGGTTAGAGACCATGTGTTCTTGAAGGTCTCCCCTCGGCGTGGACAACAGAGGTTCGGTAAGGGAAGTAAGCTTTCTCCCAGGTTCATTGGGCCCTTCGAAGTGTTGCAGCGGGTTAGCGAAGTGGATTATCAGCTAGTGTTACCACCACCGCTACTGAGGATACATGATGTCTTCTATGTGTCCCAGCTCCGTCGGTATCTGTACGACAATTCACACATCCTCGGCTGGGGAGAGATGGAAATTGAGGACGACGTGACTTTTGTGGAGAGACCAGTGATGACCGAGGATTGCAAGGAGAAGGTGCTTCGTGGGAAAATCATTCCCTTGGCTCGTGTGTTATGGAGACATGGTGGGATTGAGGAGAGTACTTGGGAGAGGGAAGCACAGATGCATGCCAGTACATAGATTTGTTTTGAGTTTTGTGATATTCTTTTATACCTGTTGTGGTAGAATGTTTTATCTTGTTGGTTATAAAATAGGCAGTTTTCTTTCCTCTGAATGTGTGTGAAAAGTCCTGGCTACGGGGAGGGGAGGACCCGACCCCTAATCAAGACACATTAAGGTGGATGCGGTTAAACCCGTGTGGGTGAGTCAGTGCCGCCCAAAGCGGATAGTATCTTGACATGGGGAAGGAGACTCGCCAACCCACATGGCTGGGCAGTTAGCATGGTATATTTTTTTCCTATTTCTTGACAGGGAGGTGTTCTTAGTTAATAATGAGGTTCACTCCTGAGAGGTATCTTTTTAGGTGGTTGTTCAGACCCTCTCTTTCCTTCTGGGTTGTTTTGATTCTCGAGGACGAGAATCGTTTAAGAGGTATCTGATGTAATGGATCGGGTTTTTGGGGTCCATTACTTTGTGAAAATCTCATGTTGGGTTTTCTGGTCTGGGAATCTCGGTGAAGTTTGGCCTAACAGTAGGCCTATCGGTAGCCTTAGCCTGCCGGTAGCAGGCTTACCGGTAGCTCGGTCTACCGGTATCTACAACTATCAGTAGCTCTATCTACTGGTATCTCGTTCTACCGGTTGCTGCAACGTACCGGTAGCTCGGTCTACTGGTGGCTGCAGCCTACCGGTAGCTCTCAGCTACCAGTGGCTCTCGCCTACCCCCACGGTGTCTTTCCAGTAGCGCTCCTTTTTGCGCAAATTGGGTTTTAAACCCTATTTTGACCCCTTTAAGCTTGTTTTAAAGCCCGGTAACGCCCATACAAGACTCTTAATTAAATATTTAATGAATTAACCTAGAGTGCATCGGTTTAAACCACGAGGACCCACTAATGACGTGTGGGGTGTCTCAACCACGTGGTAACCCACGACCCCGCACCTTACGCGGTTTCGATTTATTTTTCTCCATATCTTAATGGCATGGGGCGTGCTGTATCTCACCCTTTATAACCTAAAGGTTTCTCCCTATGTTTCTTTTCTCGATCACCCTGTGCTAGGAGTACCTTTCATTCAGACAAGCCGCATCGCTATCCGTGGAATTCCATACCCAGGCTTAGCATCGATCGTTGATCAACAAGTAGGGAATTTCTCATTCGTCTCTCCCTTTTTGTGTATCATGCAGGGTGGGAATGATTTTGATTCTATAGAATTGGATGAACCAAACCTAAATAAAGATAATGAATGGATCCTATAAAGAACAAAGGCGGGGCTATGATTGATGATGCTGCTTTGTTTTATGATCTTCTTTTCTGAATTTTGCAGGCTTACGCCTTCTGAAAATCATGGCCGTTGGTGGTCTTTCTCTGTGCACTAATGAACCCCTGGTGATGTTTTAAATGGATTTTTTGTAGTTGTGAACCCGTGCTGTGAAAAAAATTTGGTTAATCACGTATATCTGACTAAATAAATTGAAAGCACTAGGATCAAGCCCTTCTGTGATAACCCTGGTTAAAGAACGAAAATTGAAATCATGGAGTGTGTTAAATATTATAAATCTGAAAATACCAGCATGGGCCTGCTTTGTGTTGTTGGTGGTTTGGTCGTTTTCTTTCATGGGCCGTTTGCTGGGTGATATGGGTGGGGATGAGATCTCCCATTTAGATCGATTCAGTTGTTGTGAATTTTGAGACTGGGTGGTTACCTTATTTATATCACGAATTAGGGTGGGATCCTCTGTTGTTGAGAAACCCTTTTGGCTCCTGGATGTTGGACATGGGGCTGCATCTTGGGGTTTTCTTTGGTTGTTGTGGATTTACGAGAGAACCAGGTGTGGATGTTGTAGTTAATGCTTGACTGTTTGCTTTCCTTGGCTTGTGCTTATGCTTTCTAGTTGCCAAAGTAGGTGTAGAACTTAGTTAAACATCATTACTGAACATGAAAACAAATGGGACAAATGGGTTTTTTTGGCGAGACTTGTGACTCGGACTTGAGTGATGTTTGTGTTCTTTAGGTTGGCTGAAGAAAAACCTAAACTTGGGAGAGTTCTTGTTACCTATATATATACTTGTAGTTTTTTGTGCTTCTTATTCGTGCACCACCCAAGTTGATAACTTAGTACCGAACACCCCCATCTCATGAGGGAGGCTGTTTTTCCCAAAACTTCTATTAGTGTCTGGTTATTAACTCCTTTCTACTCCCTTTCCCAGATAGACCAGGTATCTTCGGGCAGGCTGTGATGGACTGATGTCCATTATTAGCCCAAGAACCTTCGGGCGGGGTAGTGTGGTGGTTGGCCCAGGTGTGTGCGGGAAGGTGGTTTCCCAAGTGTCTTTAGGATGAGGCCCAGGTGTCTTCGGACATGGTAGTGGATCTTCTAGCCCAGGTGTCTTTGGGCGTGGCAGTGGTTATTCTGGTCTAGGTGCTTGCAGGCGTGGTTACGTGTGACGATTGTGGCCCAGGTGTGTGCGGGCGGGGTTTGGCAATGGGACTGTGTGAGGTTGTGGCCCAAGTGTGTGCAGGAAGGGTTTGGCAATGGGACTGCGGTGGCAAAATGTCAGGATTGGTTTGATGCATAGGATGTCTTCAATAACTAGTGGGAAAGTGGCACGGGGTACCCAAACATCGATGTGCTCTTATTATATATATTACCCCTCTCCTCACGTATAAATAAGCCCTCCACCTCCCCTTGGAAAACCACTACTCTCACACTTAAAAAAGACAAACATTTACCAAAATACCCTATATCAATACCCTTATAATTATTAGGGACATTCTGGTGAAAACCGAATCCAATAATGAAGGGAGTTTAGTGCCAAACAAGAGAAGAAACACCGAGAAAAGAGTAAGTTTTTATCAACTCTTCTCTCATTTTCCTCTTTTTTTTCTATCATTTTCAAACCCAAAAATTTTAAATTTAATTATGTAGTATGGTAAAATTATATTAATTATTTTTACCTACTTTAATTATTTAATTTATTACATATTTAAATGTCACCCTTCTCTTTTATCCATTCTTGACAATGTCCCGTCAACGGTCGGTTAACTGCCCAAGAAGACATTTCCAACTCTCTACGGATTACAACTATTCTGGATGTTTATAATAAATTATTTATAATATAAAATTAAAAAAATTAATTAGGTATAAGATTATATATTTAATCTTAATAATGTATAAATATCAATTAAGAAAGATCATTAAATCGAAGAAAGATGATATTTTTTTAGGAAAATATCATATCAATGCATTTCACTTTTAATGATGGAAATTTAGAAATATAATCCAATTATTATAATTGATAAATAGTGAAAAAATGAAAATAATTCACTTCTAGTTTAATATTTTAATAAACCTGATTATATTATCCAAGAGGTGCAAAAACAATTAAATAAAGTAGGATTAGGGTTCTCTACTTCCTCTTTTCCATTCAAGTACCTCTTTGTAGTAAGCCATCTAAATTATGAATTGATTACTTCCGATGAAATTTTATTTACCCAATTACTACCAAAATAATGTTTTATCAATGTGAGATCTTAATTCCCTCTAATTATTCCATTTATTTAATCTATATTTTATATTGTTATATTGATGATTTCATTTATTGAATTTCTATCTTTAACATGAGAAATTATTATACCATGAACACCCAAACCCCTTATTGATTAATGGATATTAACCTTTATGAGAATATAACTTTTTTTTATTTGGATATTTACATGTATTAAATCCAAATTTCCTTTTCATGGGCTAAAAATAATGTAATGATCAAGTCTTTAAGCACTTATGTACTCAATGTTTTTATATGAAACTTATTATTTAATCTCCTAAGGTTATTGATGAAATTATTTTTCACGATAAATGTGGATCACATGAATTAATAAATATAAATGGTGTTCCCTAATAGTGATCCAATTTATTAGTTAAATAATTAACCTCTAAATATGAAATTTTTTACAATACCTTGGTGAATAACATTGGTAATTATGATTTATCATACCTCGATGATAAACCTTGGTGATATTCTTATGAATGTATCATTTTATATTGTTGAAAACTTTACATGATATGTATCATGTAATTATGATTATTAAGTCATGTTATGCCTCATTTATTATTGATGATGATCATTCATGTTCCATTAAATTTGTTTATCCCATATTGGTATTTATTCCCACCCTTTTCTATTGATGTATATCCCCAGGAAATTACACGTAGTGAGGTGACCTAGGAAGGATTAACAAAGAATAATTTAAAAAAGATTAAATAATGTTTATGTATATGTTTATGTTTTCCTTATACAATTAATGTATTATGTACCTAGTTTCCAAGACACTAGACCTCAAAATATCCTTTGAAGTTAATAATGTAATATTTGTTATGAAATTATGTTAAAAGTCATGTATTAAAAATGAGAGATTCCATAATTGGTATCAGAGGAAAGGTTTAGTTATTTTTTCAAAATTAGGATTATAAAAATTTAGTGAGAAACTTAGGTATAATTCTAAATATAGAAAAAATTCCTATAATTTTAGTGAAGTATTAAGCTAGTGGTTTCAAAGCAATGAAATCCCTATCTAGATATTGAAAGTGGATGTGGATCTGGAACATTTTTTATAGGGTTAATAACCCCAAAAAAGGTTCATTGGGATTTTAATCAATCATAAACTAGTGAACAATAACAAACATTGATGCAAAACTTTTTTAACACTCCTGAGGGATATTTTTCGTTAATCACATGATTTTTATTAACCTTTATGAAAGATATGTATAAAATATAATCATTATTATAAGAGACTAAATAATAACATCTTTAAGAATGTTGTTTTAAGAAATAAACTTCCTTTAAAATTAAAATATTCCTAAAAGTAACATGTTTCTCATAAGGTTTTTCTCTTTTAGAAAATGGAGGGAAATATGAGGAATCACATAAATGATGAGTGAAACAGATGATACACTGAAGACCTTCCTAACATGATGGAAGCTAGAATGGAAAAACTCATGAGGATGATAAATTAACTATCTTGGGTTATGAATAATAACCTAAACCATGTTGAGAATCCAAATTCACCTCGAATGAAACAAATTGTAGTTGAGTCCTTTATACATCAATGACCACATTCCTTTAGTGGATCTGCAAATCCATTAATCACTAAATGATGGATTTCTTCTATAGAGAAGATATTTTTTGTACTATTTTGTTTAAATATAGAGAAATTCACCTTGGAAGTATACCACTTAGAATAAGATTTTGATCAGTGGTGTACACTGATTAAGAACATATAGCCAAGAGATGATATTGATATTATGGAGTGAAAAGAGTTTATTATAAATTTTTTAATAAATATTTTCTCTATTCGATGCGAACAAAAATGGAGAAATAATTATTAGAGATAAATTAGAAGGAAAATGAATCAGTAGTAAGCTATGAAATGATCTTTACAAGACATGATTGATAAACCACTAAATGTTTTATGGATATTAAGGGAAAGTTTGATAGTTTATTTAGAAGGTTGATAATTCATCTATAGAGGAATATTGAAAACCGACACTATGATATATATGATTAGGTAATGAAGAGTGATTTGAAGGCTGAAATAGAGTTTGTAGATATGTATTAGTCACATATAATGAATGAAAATAAGAGAGAAATATATACAAAACTAGGGAAGATTTTTGATCATGGAAGTGGAGGAAAGAAACTAAAATTTCCCATGTGAAACAAATGTGGAAATAAAGATTTTAGTAGCTAATTTATTGGGAGTGGAAAGTGATAAAAGTTTGGAAGAGATGACCATATATCTCAGAACTGTTGTAGCAAGGTGATGCCTCAAAATATCAATGAAAATGAAAAAGGTAATATGGTGCAAGCACAACATGAAGTTTAATGGTTCAAGTGTGGATATCTTGGGTACTTTGAAAATTAATCACCAAATCAGATGATAATAATATGAAACTACCATCAAACTTATCATAGGACAAGGAAGCAAGGTCATGCTTTTACAATCATAATGACTGAATTATAGGATCCAAATGATGTGGTGGAAGGTACGCTATTTTTTCTATCAGAGATAGAAAGTACTTTGTTTGGATATGGTTCTATGTATTCCTTTATTTTATCCAAGTTTAAAAAGAATGTAGAATCAAACCCAGAACTTATAGAAGTAGAGATTTAAACTAAAACTCCCATAGGAATTTTCTAAGCATAAAAGGTGTATAGAAACTCTAGTATCAAATTTGGTGAGTACAATCTCATCAAAAATCTAGTTTTCATTCCTATGGTGTAATTAGACACTATAATAGGGATATAATATCTATCAAAGTATAATAATAATATCAACTTTATAAGAAAAGAAATTTTAGTGGTATTTAATGGATAATCTAGATTTATTTTTAAAGGAGAGATATCACAACTTGAACTCTATCCAGAATAACTTCGTATAGCCTTATTTATGGAAATGGTTGGTGGAGAAAAAGAATAATGAGAATGTATTAAGATAGAAAATATCCCCATTTTTAATGAATACATTGATTTATTTCCAAAATAATTACTTGGACCTCCTCTTAAAAGAGAGGTGAAGTTTTCCATTGAACTCATACCTAGATCCAATACAATATCGAAGACCCTATATAGAATGGAATATATGGAGTTTGAGGAATCAAAGAAGAAACTTCAAGATCTTTTGGGAAAGGTTTTATTTTACCAAGTGTGTCTCCTTAGGGACCACCTGTTCTCTTTGTAAATAAAAAGGATAGATCACTGCTACTATATATTTATTAGATATAGAATAATGGTATCATAGTGAACAAAAAATATCCTATTCTAAGGATTGATGATTTGTTTGACCAGATTCATGGGGATCAAATATTTTCCAAGATTAACCTCTGATCAGAGTATCATCATTTAAGGGTGAATAAATAAGATATCCTAAAGATTGACTTCTGAACAAGATATGGGAATTACAAGTTTGTTTTCATACCCTTCTTATTGACTAAAAGTCATGAGGAGCATGAGGATCATCTAAGGTTCAAATAAAAAACTCTAAGGAAAGAGAAGATATTTTGTAAATTCATAATTGTGAGTTCAAGTTACAAAAAGTTTCATTATTGGGGAACATCATGACTTGTGTAGGAATCTTAGTTGACCCTTCAATGACAAAGGACATGGATGAGTGGACACATCCTACTACTGTAACCGGTATTTATAGTTTCTTCAGTCTAACAAGATACTATATAAGGTTTTTGAAAAAAAATAATGACTTTATGTTCCAAAAACCAAGTAAAATCAAAAGGGAGATAAGTCTATCTAGAAAATGGGGTGTAAATAATGTTTCCATGAGTTGAATAAGAGGTTGGTTAGTGCAGCTGTGCTAACTTTATCCTCTAACAGGGAAGTATTGTTCATTTATAATGATGAATCCTTAAAAGTAATTGGATGTGTACTCATGTAAAATGAGAAGGTGATTATTTATTAATCGCAATAGTTAAATCCTCATGAACAAAACTATCATGATCATGATGTGGAGTTATATGCAGTAATATTTTCCCGAAAGATATGTAGACACTACCTTTATGGGAAAAATGTGATATATACACATACTACCAATGTTTTAAGTATATATTCACACATAAGGAGCTTAACATGAATTATAAAATATGGTTAGAGCTAATCAAGGACTACGATTTCTCTATTCACTAATATCCAAGAAGGAAAAATATGTTTTCTAATGCTCTTAGTAAAAAAGAACCCACTACTCTATCCATGATGTGGATCGAGAAAGACCCTATATTCTTAGATATATAAAGGATGTAACTAGAAATCATAATGATAGGGAATATATCCTACCTTAACCAAATGATTTATCAACTATCTATCCCATATAGAATCAGAGAGGCATAAAGGGATGGTCTGTATCTTGAAAAGAAAGTGAAATAAGTAAATTAGGGGAAGATTCATGAGTTTCTCACCGATGAAGATGATGTAATTCAATTTGGAACTAGACTTTGTGTGCCTTTATCACCTGAGATAAATAAGGAGCTATTAGGTGATGCACATAGCTCATATTTCTCCATACATCCTAGAAGTACTGATATGTAACGAGATCTTTAATAGAACTTCTGGTGGGACAACATGAAGAAGGAGATCCCTGAGTATATCTAAAATTTATTGGTATATAATCAAGTAAAATAAGAGTGAAATAAGTCCAAGGGGATAATGAAACTATGGCCTACACCCATTTAGAAATGGGAGAACATCACCATGAAATTTTTCAATAGTATCTCAAAGACATACACGTGAAACAATGTGATATGGGTTGTGGTGGATTGACTCACCAAGACTGCCTGATTCACCACTATTCAAGAAGATTTCTCCATTGAACAAATTTCCAAGATATATGTAAAGGAATTAGTGAGGCTTTATGGGGTACCAATTATAATTTCTTTTATCATGATCTGAGGATCACTTCCAAAATTTGGATAATTCTTCATCATGATCTAGATATTGAGTTGAATTACAGTATGACCTATCTCCCCCAAAATGATGACCAATATAAAAGGAGAATTTAGACACTTGAAGAAATTGTTAGAGATTTTTCAATGTAATTTAAAGTTGGATGAGATCAACATCTCCCATTAGTTAAGTTCTCATATAATAACAAATTCCACTATAGTATTCAAATGGATCCATATAAAGCACTATATGGGAAGTGATGTAGAAATCCTAATTTTTGGGATGAAGTTGGTGAATGAAAGCTACTTTGACTCAATATTGTGCAAAATAAGATAGAAAAGGTTCAATCTATCCAAAAACATATAAAAGTAGATCATAGTATGAAGAAGAGTTATGTTGAAAATTGCTGAAGAGACTTGGAGTTTGATGTTGGAGACAAAGTCTTCCTTCGAATATCACCATGGAATATATTCATGTGGTTTTAAAAAAGTTAATTTTAACCCTAGGTACATTGGACCCTTTGAGATCCTTGGACACATAGGAGTAGTGGCCTATCGGTTAGAAATTCCACCAAACGTGACTCAAGTTCACGATTTTTTCAACATATCATTCCTGAGGATGTACATACTCGATCCTTGATATTTATGGAATCTAGAGGTGGTACATCTATAGAATGAACTATATTATAAGGAGCAACCAATGAAGATCTTGTACCATAGAGATAAAGTTATACACAATAAGACAACTTTCCTTGTTAAAGTGTTATGGTAAAACCATAAATATGAAGAAGTGATGTGAGAACTAGAGGAAATAATGAAACATAAGTACCCTTAGATTTTGTCAATTGGGAATATGAGTTGAAATTTTGGGGAAAAAATTTCTAAAGAGGGGAAGAATGTAAGAGACCAAAAGTTATTAGTAATATTGTTTCTTCAATAAATGCGTGTTATATTATATTATATAGTATTATACACATAAAACACATAGTGAAATAAAAAGAACTTTATTTAATTAATGAAGTATGTTAAATTAGTCATCATCCAAAGACAAAAAAATTCCAAATATTATAATGGGACAAGAAATATAAAATAAGAATAGTAGAATGGAAAATATGTATCTTTCCACTATGCTAGAGTCATCGCCACCACGAACAACACTATAGAAAAGAAAAAAATATTAGTAAACCAATCACCATATTAGAAAATGAAAATATATAACCTTTTAAGGAATTTTAGTAAATGTTTAATAAAAGAATTAATAGGTATTTATATTAGGTAATATGACCAGTGTAATAATAATATGAATATTAGAATAGTAACCTAACCACGGGGAATAATAACATGACCATTGGGAATAATAACATGACCATTGGAATGGTAATTTAACATCAAAATAATACAATTTTATGTAAATGATATTTATGATGAGTAATTTAATAAAATTTAAATATTATAACTCCATAAAATAAATATCATGATTAAAAATATACAAATTCTTTTTAATAAATTTTATTTTAATGTATTTCACAAAAATTATAATTTTTAAATCAAAAAATAAAATTACACATGTTATAAAAATATTTTGATAAAATTAATATCATATTTTGAATCATCATATCTAAGTTTTCAAAGGTTTATTGTTTTTGGTAATTTTATGAAATACTTCAATTTTTACTTGAATAGTAAAAAATAATGTTTTTGAAATACCATGTGTTTTGTGACATAATGATGACAAAATAATAAATTCATAAATTATGAAATAGTTATTATAGACCAAAATAAATTTAATATGGTAAATTAATAATTTAAAAACATTAAACTTAATTTCCAAACCTAAAAATCATTTCCCAAAGTATAAATCCAAAAGTATATCTTTAAAATAAATTTTTTTCATTTTTTCCACTTTCCATTTGATTAAACTAATAAATTATAATTATAAGGTGTTTTAAAGTATTATAAAATGTTATTTAATTTATATATATTTAATAATGTCAATAATTTTACTATTCAAATGTTTATCTTGATATTATATTTTATTTAAATTTTTTATTCTAAAACATCCCTCTCATCAAGTATAAATAACCCCTCTCCCTACCCATGTAAAACCACTCCCCCACACTTTATAAATCAAAAAATATATCCAAATAACATCTCAAAATCATCTTATGATTATTAGGGATGTTCTGGAGAAAACCAACTCTAAGCATCAAGGGAGTTTAGTTTGATACAAGAGAAGCAACACCGAGAAAATAGTAAGTTTTTATTAAATCTTCTCTCATTTTCCTCTTCTCATCCTATTTTTCTCTATCAATTTCTAACCCAAATAATATAAGTTTAATTATTTAGTATTATAAAATTAAATTAATTATTTTAAACTACTTTAATTATTAAATTTATGACATATTTAAATGTCATACTTATCTTTTCCCCATTCTTAATAATGTCCTATCAATAGTTGGTTAACCTCTCACAAGGACATTGCCAACTCTCCATGCATCAAAAATATTATGGATGTTTACAATAAATTATTTATAATATAAAATGTATATATATAAGTATTAATAATCCAATGGAGTTAATCTTTATTATTTATAAATAAAAATTAATCAAGATCATTAAATCGAAGAAAGATGTGAAATTTTAAGGAAAATATCAAATCAAAACATTTCACCTTTAACGATGGAAATAAAGAAATATAATCCAATGATTATAATTGATAAATATTTAAAACAATGAACATAATTCACTTATAGTTTCATGTTTTACTAAACCTAGGTCTATTATTCAGGAGGTTCAAAAATGAGAAAATAAAGTGGGATTTATGGAAAGGGAATTATCTGCTTCCTCTTTTCCATTCATGTACCAATTTTTATCAAGCCATCTAAATTATGAATTTCTTACTTACCATACACTTTTATTTATAATAATACTACAAAAATATATTTTTTATCAACGGGATATCTTTATTCCATCCCATTATTCTATTTATTTAATCTATATTTTATACCATCATACTGCGGAATTCATTTCTTGAATTTATCTCTTTCACATGAGAAATTATTATATCATGAATACCCAAACCGCTTCTTTATCCATAGGTATTAATATTTATGTAAACATAATTTATTTATTTTGGTATTTAAATGCATTGAATCCATATTTCTTTTTAATGGGTCAGAAATGATGCAATGATCAAGTATTTGGACACTTATGTACTCAATGTTTTTATATGAAACCCATTATTTATTCTCCTCGGGTTATTGATGAAATGATTTATCATGATAAATGTGGATCACATGAATTAATACATATGAATAGTGTTCCCTAATAGTTATATAATTCATTTGGTGTATAATTAATCTCTTTAGATAACATTTTTTATGATAACATGGTGAATAACCTTGGTAATTATGATTTATGACACCTCAGTGATAAACCTTGGTGATATTATTATGAATGTCTAATTTTATATTGTTTCCACATTTACATATTATGTATCATATACTTATGATTATTCTATCATGTTATTCCTCATTTATTATCCATTATGACCATTCAAGTTCCATTGCCTTTGTTTATCGCTTACTAGGCTTAAGCTCATGCTTATCTATTTATGTGTATCCCCAGAAAATTACTTGCAGCGTGAGGTGACTTAACAAGGATTAGAAAAGGGGTATTTCAAAAGGATTAAATAATTTTTATGATTTTGTTTTCCTTATGTAATTTATTTATTATGTACCTATTTTCCAAGACACTAGACCTCAAAAGATACTTTTAAGTTATTAATATAATATTTGTTAGGAAATTATGTTAAAAGTCATGTTCTAAAAAGGTGGGATGTCATATCGAATGGTCCTGCATCCTAGTAGGCCATTACTAGAAGGTATTAATATCTTAAGCATCAATCTCACCCCATTAAATAACATGGTGATCACCATGAAATTACCAGTGAAGTTGTGACATGTGAAAGACATCATGTATCTGGCTCATCTATGGAGAAGTGTTAACTGATATGCTACAATTCCAACATGCACCAACACCTTGAAAGGTATAATGAAATGGGGAAAATATTACTCCCAAGACCGAACCTTCACATTCTATGATGAGGATACACCTTCAATAACACATGATCTTCGACGTCGAACTCTATTAGTCTCCTCCTATGATCAGTATATGACTTGATGATCTTACATCACCTTCATTTAATTTTGGATCACCAGTACCTTATATATCATGCTCTAAAACAATTTGGATCCAAGAATTATTGAATCTACAACCTCAGTCCAACACAATAGATATCAGATAGGTATACTATACAAATATTCAAAGGGAACCATACCAATAGCATATTGGTAACCATTATTGTAAGAAAACTCCACCAAGGGTAGGTGACTCACCCAAGAACCTATACAATTCAAAATTCACATGCACAATATATCCTTTAATGTTTGTATAATTTTCTCTATCTTGATATCCATATATAGATGAAGAGTGGTTCTAAGGCATAACTGAGAGCCAAAAGCATACTGGAAACCTTTCAACACCCTGGAGGTAAAAAGTGGATCACGATCAAAGATGATCATTTTCAGAACCCTATGAATTATAACTATCTCTTCTAAATACTAATTCAAAAAACATCCATTGACATAATCTCATTAATCACTAAGAAGTGAAATAAATTATTCAAGTGGTCCATGATCACCCATATAGTGTCATAACCACCTTGAGTTTGAGGGAAATCGATGACAAAGTCCATCAAGATATCCTACCACTTATACTGAGGGACATCAAGAGGTTGAAGTAAACCACCAAGAACACAATGCTTAACCTTAACTCTATAGTAAATCAAACACCCTGATATGAATTCAGAAACTAAATTCTTCATACCGGAACACCAAATATAGACTCTTAGAGAATGATACATTCTTTTCACACCAGGATGTATCAAAAATGGAGAAATGTGGAACTCACAAAGAACCAAACCATGCATCATCAAAGGAATGAAAAGATTTCCATGAAGAAGAACCCAATACTGACCATCCTTAGACCATACCTTAGGATCATTACTAAAAATAACTCTATCATGAAAAACCTATTCCTCAGAATCTCCCAGCTAGAACTCCACCATCTACTGCACCAAAGATGACTGCAATGTCATCTGATAAAACATCCCCTAGAATCAATTGCTCCCATATTAATGTTCATTTATTACAACTCTTCCATAAATCTCCAAGAGTATCCAAAATCACAAAAAAACTACCACACAAATTCCTTCTAAAGTCATAAACCACAACATTCCCATTATACAATGTATCTAAAATATAAAATTCATAATCCTACAAAAATTCCAAATGCTGTAACTATCACAAATTCAAGTCATGCTGAGAGAAGACACACTTCAAACTCTTTGGATCCATGAAGAACACAAAATGTTCACTGATTAGGTAATGTCTCTAAAACTTCGAGGAAAACAAAACCACAATATACTCAAGATCGTGGGTGGAAAAGATACATTCATGAGGCTATAGCTGCTTATACCCATAAGATATGACCAAAATGTTTTGTATAAAAAAAAAACCCAAGATAGTATATGTAGTGTCATAATAAACCTTGAACTCAATTCCCTCCCCTGATAATTGAAAAACCAGATCTTTGAGAATATTCTCCTTCAAATACTCAAAATCATCCTAGAACTCGTCATTATACATGAATATCTCATCCTTTCTAGAAAGGATCTCATATGAGTCACATTATGAGATAATTTGGAAATTAACCTCCTATAATAACTATCAAGACCAAGGAAACTCCACACCTTTATAGAATTCTTGGGGGCTACTATAAGATCCTAACCTTTTCTGGAGATGTCTTAGGCTCGTTTATAGGTATTATTTTCCATGTTTTGAGTATAATATGTTTGGGTCTTAAATTGGGTGAGTTTGGGTGAAAATGAGAGAATTTTTGAAGGAGGAGAGAATTTTCATGGTTTTTTCATGGTTAAACTAAGAGTGCCTCTTGATCGCATGGTTTTCACATTATATAGACCCTCACTTTTCATACATTAACATTACATAACACTTTCGGAATACTTAAAACATTATACAAACATATTCCCAAATATCGTACTAGTATAGTTACTTTATAAACATAGAAACATAAACATTAATACATAAGTGAGCAAAATTATCTCCCACTAGGTTTTTCTTTACTACAAACCTTCATAGAAACATCAAGAATAATACATATCTTCATAACCTGAGGAAGGAAACATAAAAAGGTGTGATCTCAAATGCTTAGTAAGGGTAAAAAAGGGAAATATGTAATCATAATCATGAGCATTAGTTTATGATAACATGATCATGAAAATATAAGATCACACCCTATATAACAAAGATCATATACATGAATCATTGAATAAAGATGGATAGTTTATAAGACACAACTCATAAGAAAAAAATAACATAAGTGAGGAAATCATAACATAGGAATAAAACATGGAATTATGGTAGACACATCATCATATATAATTATTTCCATAGTATTCAAGAAATTACTTCTAAGACCATCTTATTGGACAAAGTCCTTTACTGAATCGGGTTCACACCTTATTCCAGGTCTGTATTATTGAATCGATTTCACTGCATATTAAATCCCTATAATACCAAACCAAGTTAATTTCCCATTCTAGATCATTAATACCGAACCATGTTTATTTCCCATTCCATCCATGTCTATATCAGGATATATAAATCTTTACCCAATGCATTGGAGGGAGTTATAGATCCCACCCATCTCAAAGTGAAATCATACATAAATGTGCCACAAAATCATAAAAAACATATAATAAACCATGCAATGAAATGGAAATCATAAACATGTAAACATATCATAACTTTTGGAAAAAGATACAGGTTTCATAATCATTTCATTAAAATCATAACCCTTGAAAGAGAAATGGATTTCATAAACATATAACCTATGTAAGAGAAATGGGTTTCATAAAGACCATGACATTAAGTATAACCCATTTATATAAAGAATATGAATGTAACGTTTATATCATTTCCTATAAGGTAATTATTAGCATCAACGGATGTCATCTTAGATGGAAAATAATCTTAAAATATCTTTCAAAAACTTTCCTTGAGGAAAATATCCTTTCTTCTTTGAAAAAGGATTTTTAATATATAAAACCATTTGAAAATAATTTTCTTAGAAAATACCATGAAAACTTATAAAGAAGTCTTGAAATCATTTTTAAAACCCTTTTCCTTGAAAAATTATAAAATAAGCTTCAAAATATTTTAAAAACTTTTTTCTTTGAAAACACTTTGAAAACTTATAATGAAAATTTGAAAATGTTTTGAAAACATTTTTACTTGAAGACATATGAAATAATCTTGAAAATGTATTGAAAACTATTTATTTGAAAATAATTTGAAAACTTATAAATAA
This sequence comes from Viscum album, assembly GCA_963277665.1. Classification (NCBI taxonomy): domain Eukaryota; kingdom Viridiplantae; phylum Streptophyta; class Magnoliopsida; order Santalales; family Viscaceae; genus Viscum; species Viscum album. The sequence continues at coordinate 56,323,114 of OY728154.1, forward strand.
ATCTTGAAAAGTTTTTGAAAACCATTTTACTTTAAAACATATGAAATAAGCTTGAAAATCCTTTGAAAATCATTTCTGTGAAAATAAATTTAAAACATATAAATAAAGATTAAAAAAATTTTGAAAAACATTTTCCTTGAAAACTTAAAAAAGAAGCTTGAAATTTTTTTGAAAACCATTTTTTAAGATAATTTGAAAAATTATAAATAAATCTTTAAAATGTTTCTAAAACCTTTTTACTTTAAATCATATGAAATAATATTGAAAATGTTGTGAAAACTATTTCTTTGAAAATACTTTGAAAACTTATAAATAAGGCCAGAAAACATTTTGAAAAAAAGATTCCTTAAAAAATTAAAAAAGAAGCTTGAAAAAATTTGAAAACTATTTTCCTTGAACATTACTTTTAAAAAAAATTCTTAAAAATTAACCTTTTGAAAATGAAAAAGGAAGCTTCAAATAAATGATGGCTGGTAAATCTGCCGTATGAGGTAAAAAGAACATTCCTTTTTCACGGTAAAAAGGTTAGAAAAATTCATTGTTTGTAAAGAGATAATAATATTTATTTTAATAGATTGGTAAAATAAATAAAGGGTAAAAATTTCTTTTAATGATTACAGGAGAATGGTACAATATTCTTGGAAACCCTTTTTAGAAAACATGATTTTAAAGGAACATAGATTTACGATCGAGGAGAGGGTAATGTTGGGATTTATTAAAAATAATTCTTAACTATATTATATACCAAATAGTGGAATAAATTGTACCAATATATGAATAAATAATAAATAACCATAGGATAATAAAATTCATGAATTTTCTTGAGATATGGATCAAAATATTTCATCAAAGGAAGAATAAACTTAAACAATCTTGAAAAGCGATGAGATTGTTTTAATAAAATTTTATCACTTGGAAAATTGGGATAATACTATACATATAAGATTATAATATCATGAAAAGATGTATATTAATGATATATCATGTAAAATGTAAGTATACATGACTCAAATAGAATTTAGGTGCATAACAAAACATGAGTCTTAAAGAAGGAAAATTGTGACAAAATTGTTTTTCCGATTTGGTAACTTTTGAAACTTAAACCCCATGAAATAAAGGTCATAGAAAGGATATGTAAATACCCATAAATTTAAATATAAGAATATTTTATTACATCCATGGGCAGTTATATACACCACACAAAATTATTGGGTGGTGAATAAAGTATGTATCTCACGGAAATAAAGAGTGAGATGAAATCCCCTTACCATGTATCTTGAATCTCATCATACTCATTCAAACCACCTATATAATAAATATAAATTTATTATAAATATTCTATAGAACCATATATTATATATAATACCATATATTTTTTGATAATGTCCTTATATTACCCTCTTGTTGACAATCCTATGTTAAGGTTTCACTTCGGGTAATATTCGCTTTGTTCTTCGCATGTGTCTTAATTTGTTATATCTTTGGTCCTTATACTTATATCATGATTACAGAATTTCAAAAATGATATAAATATCATTTATACCCAGTATATTTATATTATAATAATCTAAAGAATATATAATTATGAAATAAAATACAATGTTCATAGAGAAGGTAAGTTGTACGTACGCATGAATGCATTTTCCATTTTTACACTACCACAAAAAAGGGTAAGGGAAGAGCTACCCTTTATCAGTACTAAGTAGAAAGCATTGATAAAGGGGTGGGACTTTATCAATTGTAACACCCCTACCCCAGTTACCCAGAGTTAGTGCATTATTACATAATATTGGCATGATCACAAAAGATCAAGTCTCGAAAGACCGATTAGTTTAGTAGCCTTGGAAACACTCGATATATTCATAAATCTTACATTACATCATAAATTGAAAAAAAAACTACAAAAAAATCTTGTCTTCATATACCCTCATACATTCCCTACAGGTCATTCATAAAATACTTCTTCACATCCTGGGAAAAATTAAAACATTGAAAGGGGTGAGATCAGATTTTCAGTAAGGATAACAATATAGCAGAAACTTTCATAAATAAACATAAACATTTAAGGAAATGTATAACTAAAACAAAATACTTTTAAACTTGAACTTCAGCATAATATAGAAAAGATAAAATGAAATAATTCCATTTACTTATTCACATGGATATTCTACTAGTCGAATAATCACATGCAATATCAATAACCACTTTCATAATGATGGAATGCATAATACAAGACTATCATAACCAAATAGTCAAGGCCTTGTGCCAAGAATACAAATAAGATTTTGTCAATTCCTTGTGCCATGACACTAGTTTGTCTCATGAGACCTACCGATGCATTGAGGAGTTATAGCGGGATCCACCTGTCACTTATTAAGTCCAATGCATTCCTCATATGAACAGGTTTAAACATAATATAAACATTCATATTAAAAATAGCATACGAAATGTCAATACTTTCTACATAAACCATGAATGGTATAAAAATAACACATCCATAGTCAAACATATCACAAAACCTTAAATACTATATGGAAGTTTTGTATCATAATAAATCAACTTCAAATAAGCTTAAAATCCATCAAAAGATGTTGACATAGATGAAATCAAAACTATTTGAGATAAATATCTCTTTTTTTGAAATCATTTAAAAGCCACATAATTATAAAATAAAACATTTAATTTAAAAATATTCTTATAATATTGTAAGGGAATTTTTGACGATTTTATAATGGCGTAAAATAGCCGCACCCACCATATAAGTTAAAAAAGACATTCTTACCTTAATTCTGTCGAAAAGGTTAAAAATGACCTTGTTTGGAAAACGACCGAATGATTCCTTTATAAACTTATTATAACATGTAAAACAAGGGTATAAATGACTTTAACCAATATTTTGTAAAATATTAAGAATTTTTTGACATACATTTTTAGGAAACATGGATGTGGATTATAAAGAGGTCCTAGTAGATAATTACGTATAAACAACCTCAGATAATGAAGAGATTGTGAAATAAACCCTTACCTTGTACTTTTACTTCGTCTAGGGTTGCTTTACCTCCTGTATAATGGTGAAATAATTTTTATTAAATTATACAAGAATCATATACATTAATATGATATCATATATGATCTTTTAACATTGCTTTGTTAATAATATCTTAGTATTATCATTGTTTCAGGTGTTAACTGATTCATTTTCCTTTATATGATTTGTTATGTAAGCCATGTTTATTATGGATAGGTATTATCTTATTAATATACAAAATGATATAAAGTTCTTAAACGTTACTTTTAATCATCAATTGAGAATTAGTCTTGAATGGATACGATGGGGAATGAATCTCATCACATTCATGGAGACGGTAGTCCGTACATACGCACGAGCGACAATATCTTTCTTTTGATATTAAAATCATATATAATTGGATGTTATATCATATATAAAGAATCATTATAATGTTATATTTATTATTTAATTCAATTACACATCATTATCATACCCATCAAAATAATAATGTTTTGAATAACAATTACACCACGACGTGGAGACGATAAGCCGTACGCACGCACGTATGGTGACATGTCATTCAAAGGATGGATAGAATACTGAATATGGTTGTAACATATTTATAATAACATCACAGTATATATAATATACTGGAGTTATTATTCTAGAATGTAAATAACAATGAAAGAAGAAGTGGAAGAAGAAAGGAACTTGAAAGAGGGTGGTGAAAACATTACCTCTTCTTTGGGTTCTTCCTTTGATTTGATAAAAAGGGATCCTTAGGTTGGATTTCTGATCAAAATAAGGCCTATAGGTTGAATTAACGGAATTTGAGAGAATATTTGGGTAGGTTTTGGCTGAGGAAAAAGGCTTTGAAGGTATGAATTTGAGATAAGGGTGAGTGCACTTTTATAAGAGGGGTGAGGGGCACCTTAGGAAAAACTTAAAATATTATTTTATAATAAATTCATATTCGGTTTATTATGGCTTTAAAGTGACTTATTTAGAGGCTAAGGTGGGGATGGGTCGAAATCCTTTCAACCAATAGATTTTAGACAGGTCTGGGTCACTAAATTAACCTTATCATTTATATTTAACTCTTAGTTAAATAGTTTGACATTTACCACGTCTCTTTGTATTTTTATATTATATGGTTAAAAAACTTACTATATACATTCAATAAAACCCCAAGTGGTTCATTAATTATAAACCTATCATTATATAAGTTCTTTGGATGAACCTTAGATTTTTAGGAATAGAATATCAATTAATAATATATTATTTGTTTTAAAAACTCTTTTATGTCAATTTTGACACTATTTGGTATTTTGTTTTTTCTAAATTTATAACAGCATTATTACTTCGAAAATAATTAATATAATAAACTCTAACATGTCATATTAACCTATAAAATTTGTGTAATGCATTAAAAGTCTCAAATTATATTTATTTTGGTATTTATAATATCAATTATTTTAATATTTCACTAATAAGGTAATTACTACATCATCATTGTGTCATAAATAAATTAAATTATTTAATGTATAAATTTTTTAAATAAAATAAAATTATGTAGGAAATATTTTTATCTTTCTAATGAATATTTATAATATAATTTATCTTAATTTTAACCTAATATTAAAAATGTTTTAGTTATTAAACTTTGATTTTAACTCTTTTAACTCTTCTTTGAATTAAATAACAATAAATGTCCTAATCTAATCCAAGTGGACAAAATAGGTTCATATTTTATTCCTAAGGCTGTTTTTGGTCGAATTATACTTATCCAATAGAATTAGGACATGTTTTAGGGTAATAATAATATCATTTTTACCGTTAATTACCCTATTTATATTTAACAGTGGTAAATAAAAGTAAAAAGTTACTATTCACCAAAAAATATTTTTGTAACGCCCCGACCCCAGCTACCCAGAGTCGGTGCATTACTTCGTAACATTTGCATGATCACAAAAGATCAAGTCTCGAAAGGCCGATTAGTTTAGTAGCCTTGGAAACACTAGATATATTCGTAAGCGTTACATTACATCATAAAGTGAAAAACTACAATAACAAAGTCTCCATAGTCCACACTCATATCCCATTCTGACAATCCCTGCAGGTCATTCATAAAATACTTCTTCACATCCTGGAAAATATTAAAACTTTGAAAGGGGTGAGCTCAGATGCTCAGTAAGGATAACAATAATGCGGAAGCTTTCATAAATAATCATTAACAATTAAGGCAATGTATAAATAAAGCAAAATCCTTTTAAACATGAACTTCAACATAATATGGCAAAAGTAAAATGAGATAATGCCATTCACTTCTTCACATGGATATTCTACTGGTCGAATAATCACATGCAATAACAATAACCACTTTCATAATGATGGAATGCATAATGCCAGACTATCATAACCACGTAGCCAAGGCCTCGTGCCAAGACCACAAATAAGATTTTGTCAAGGCCTTGTGCCAAGACACTAGTTTGTCTCATGAGACCTGCCGATGCATCGAGGAGCTATAGCGGGCTCCACCCGTCACGTATTAAGTCCAATTCATTCCTCATATGAATAGGTTTAAACATATCATAAACCATAACATAATCGTATCACATAAAACATGCATAAAGGAAACATAACATTTCCACATTTCAATCACAAGATATCAATACAACACATTGAAATAATAAAAATGCTTTCAAAACCATTTTCAATACCAAAATAAAAGAAAAGTAAAACATGGTATTTATTTTTCTTTTAAAAAGACGGTATGGCTTGTAGAGGAAGCCAAAACTCAAATAATGGTCACGGCGGCGGAGAAGTCGTTGTCGCCGCATAAGTACGGAAATAAAAACATTCCCTTTTGTCGTTTAGCAAAACTCTTCGTATAAAAAAGATTCCTTTTGAATAAACATAAAAGTCAAAGGGGTTTACACACCGTATAAAAGAAATTTGTGTATAAAACCAAATATGCCTCAATGAAAGGGGATTGAGACGAAGTCCTTACAAAGATATTTTTTTAAAATAAAATAGATATATTATGTGTATTCACTATAGGTACACATAAAGAAAGTAAAAATACAAAATAAGACATAATAATATCATGACATAATTTGAAAGTAAGAGATTAACCCAAAGAATAGAAATTGGGTTAAGAAGTTCCCTTACCTTGTGTCCGAATTGACTCAACCGTTCTTTAACCTCCTGAATAATAAACTAGAGTTAATATATACCTTATTAAGAACCATTTTCAATTTCATTATCCTTTTTATATCACTTATTACAATGTTATGAACATTATGTAATTATTTAAGTTAATAACGGTCGTTTTGTCGATCTTTGGTACTTGAGTCAACAATAAACTTCTTATAATTACAAGTTGTTCATGTGGTAGAATATCCATTATATCCAGAATTATATTCATGATTTAGATGTCATATATATCATATATATACAGTATATACATTCATTCATAATGTCACGTAACATTTAGAGGTAAGAAATGAAATGCACCGTTCATGGAGACGGTAAGCCGTACGTACGCATGAACGCTACTTTCATTTCTATTTCATATTTAATGGAATGAAATCATAATGATATAAATTTATAATATAATTACAGTATAATATAGTGTATAATACCATTTACTCCATCCTTTATACATCCCACATATGGCATTAACGATTCAAATCACTTTGAGGGGGCGGTAGTCCGCACTTCCTAAAATGAAATTATCGCGTTTTACCCATAATGGAAATCATAAAGTATGCCATAAATGAGAAATACAGAAGCATAAGTAAAACATAAACATATTATATATCATATATAAAAATAGTGACATCTTAATGGCCACCTTTGAAGGTGTTATATGAGTGTTGAGCAATCATCGTTTCGTGAGGCAGAAATTCGCCATCCACAGAAACCGTATGTTCTTTAACCATTAGATGTAGGTGTGTGTAAGTGTAGCTCTAATCCTTATTATAACAACATCCTAGTATATTGAGGATACTGGTGTTGTTATAAAATAAATTAATAAAAAGAGTTTAGGGGGTTGGAGAAGAAAAATAAAACAAAACAACATTAGAGAAGACATTACCTCAAAATCGGGTAACTGTTTTTGATTTGAGCCAAAGGCTTCCTTGAGAAGAGTTCTGCCCAAAGTGAGGCTTCTAGGAGTAAGAGGGGGAAGTTGGGAGAGTATTTTGGCAGAGTTTGGCCGAGCCAAATGGCTTGATGGTGTGAATAATGTGGGAGAGGTGGGGGCCTTTTATAAGTAGAGAGGAGGGGCACTTTTGGAAAGATTGAAATGTTGCATTATTTCACAATGATTTTCGGATTCTAAAGGTCCCACACTTATATAATTCCAGGCTAAGGTGATAAGGGTTCGAAATCCCCTAATCCAATTGGCTTTGGACAAGTGTAAGCCTTGGATTTTGCATTATCTTCTCATTTTATTTAAATCGTTAAATAATGAGGTCATCGCTGCATCATCATGATGTCATAAATAATTTAATTTATTTAATGTCTAAAAATTATAAAAAAAATATTATGATGTAGGAAATCGTTTTAGATTTCTAATTAATATTTATAATCAAAATTTGGACTTGTGTAACCCCACTTAAAAACTGTTTTAGTAAAACAACTCATGTTTGTGTCAATTTAATTTTAACATTAAATAAATATATATTAATGTCATTTTCCAACCAAAGTGGCTCCATGGGGTCCCCAAGTTGACCCATGGGTTGTCTTGGTCGGCCATGACTCATCCAATAGGAGTAGGACAAGTGTCATGCTCATCTCATATTATTAAAACATTATTTGTACCTTAAACTACACTAATTACCTCTAATCGCGATTAAGAACTTAAAAGTTACTATTCACCAAAAAATTATTTTAATCTCATTGAACCACATTTTACTTCTTAATGACAACCATGTATGTCGGATTTTTGAAAATCAAATCAAAGAAGTGGTAATATTTCATTTAAATGAAAAATCAGTTATTTAACTACCACTTAGTGGTTTCACTATTCATCAAAAATTGAAGTTTTTCAGAACAAGGCCAAAATTTCACCCTAAGCTATAATTGATATTCCGAATTCAAAAATGATGTCTATTTTACAAAATTCCAAACATATAAGTTGAATTAATTAATTTTATAATTAATTCCCGATGTTACGACAAATAGCATGTTTTTAAGAATCAATTTATATCAAAAGATTGGCAATTGTTTATGTCCAATTTCAATGTTAAATTAATTCTAATGACCACCATTGGATAAAATGGTAAAAATATATTCTAATTATACCTTAAAACCACTAAATAGTATAATTTATCACAATAAATTATTTTGATTAAAAAAGTTGTTTTTAAGTATTTTTCACTATTCATAAAAAATTAGAAGTTCTCAGAAAAATACCAAAAATTCAACATAGGCTAATTTCGATATTCCGAATCCAAAAATGAAGTCCATTTTGAAATATAAAATTTCTATAATTTTAAAAAGTGGTTATTACTATTCATAACGGCTACTTTGATTAGTCGCGGTGTTTTAGAACTCGAAGTTGCGTACAATGCAAGCTATTGCATTATTGAATGAGAAGTGTACTGTGGAAACTCGGGGTGTTACATTCTCCCCTCCTTCAATAAATTGCTTCCTCGCAATTTGAAATTTTTCTTTGAAAATAAAAGGTTGAAAAGAGAAAATACCTTTGAGGAAAACCCACATCGGAAATAAGGTTAATAAATATATAACATTAAAAGAAAACAGGATAAGTACAAAGGTCACCCGATATAGCCCATTCTAGGATTATATGAAAATATGGATATGGAAGAAAAACAAACCATCAAGGTCTGATGGAGAGTTATAGAAAACGGGATTAGGAGAAAGTTTAACCACAAGAAAATCACAAACTTGTGATTGGTTAAACGGTCATTGAATCCCCAGTTGGAAAAGTTAACCGACAACATTTTTGTTTTAAGTTACCTTTTATAATGTTGAGGAATTTATTTAGGAGATTTACTAAGAACGTAAGGGAATATACATACTTGTTATGTATACTTTCATTCGTTAATAAATTTTTACCACAAACCCAACTTTTACTCCAGATGGTAACAGAACTCAAAAATATTCTATTTATCCTAATTGTATAAGGTTCCAAATTTTAACACATACCATTTAGATTAGTAAAACTATTTTGTAATAACCAGGGACTTCCTGTAGGCTAGTGGTAGGAAATAAAGGCTTGTCGCACTATGGTTGTGGGTTCGATTCCTGCAGCTTTGTCCGACGCGACGAGTTATTCCCCACCCTGCAGGTTGTCCTTTTCCTAAAACTATAGTATTATAATATTCCAAAAATAATCTTCAGAAATTCTTTAACCTTAAACAATACTATCCATGGTTCAACTTAATCCATTCCAAGCTTAATAGTTATCCAAATTACCTCCGTCTAGACTTTCTCTAAAAGGTCTCTAAATTCCAAAATCAATTGTAACATCAGATTCCCCAAACAAAGAAAAGTTTCTCTTATTGTCACATACTAAAAATATGATTACCTTAATCATATTAAAACCTTAATGAAATCAAAAAGTACTGAAGTACAATCCTTATATATATATCACATTATTATTATAACCAGAATATAATCCTTGAGTCCAAAAGCACCAATACATTAATTATTCCGCTTCAACTGTAGTCACAGCATAAGATTGGCCTTGATCCCTTGGCCTTTTTTGAGGTAAGTTTCCCTGACGCTTAGGACATTCATTTGCATAATGCCCTGTTTCCCTACAATTGTAACGTTCAACTTTGACAGCCTCTTTCTTTCCCTTGCAATCACGAGCCTGGTGACCCTTTTCTCCACATTTATAACAAACTCCCATTCCTTTTAGGCAAGTACTAGGGTGATTCTTACCACAATTATCACATAATGGAAAATCCTTCTTTCCCTTTTTCCCTTTATCTGTCTCTTTTTCCACCGTTCTCTTCTTCTCTTGCTTTACTTTGTTTTCATAAGACTTAGAGAATTCCTTTTCTGTCTTGATAGCACAGGAGACAATATCTTCATATGATGAGAAGGATTGTGATACTAAAGCTCGACGGAGAAATGGTTTTAACCCATCAAAGAAATGATCAGTCTTACTTCTTGGGTTACGTATGTAATCTACAGCATACCTTGCTAACCTTGTAAATTTAGCCTCATACTTTGCGACATTCTCATCCTCCTTCTGCCTCAGACTCAGAAATTGCCTTTCCATATCCGCTCGATGGTCTCGAGGAAAGTATTTTTCTAAGAACAGCTCTTTGAACTCCTGCCATTCCATGTTTGTCAATTCATCATCTTCCTTTGTGTTTTGAATTAGTGACCACCATTGATCGGCATCTCCAGTGAGGCGGTAAACTGCCATGACAACCTTCTCCCTTTCACTACTCCCCAAGGCATGGAATATTTTCTCTAAGGAATTTATCCATTGCTCAGCTACTATAGGATTTGTACTCCCATTGAAGGTTGGTGGTTGTTGCCTCATGAAACGTTCTAGCATTGATCCTCCACATTGTGGATTAGGGTGCTCCATACGAGTAAGGTTATTATTCATAACCTGAGTGAGTTGTCCCAGTATGGTAATAAGTTGATCGGCACCATTTTCATCACCAGCCCCACTATAATTATCTTGAGCAGGAGGGCAATCCCTACATGGAGTGCGTGCATTGATACGGTTTCCATTTCTTCCACTAGGCGCCATTTCTAAACAATGGCATAAACTAGATCAGTTTATGAATCAAAATACATAATCCTATACTTATAAAACACTTAACATAAATTGAACTATTTATGGATATAATCCATAATCAGAAAAATGTTTTCTTTGAGGAAGTATATACTCATGAACCCTTCATAATGATTTGTAGAGAAAATGAGAGTTATCCTAAGCATATCCCCCGGGAGTGCCGTAACCAAGAGTGCAGCAAGGCCCGTTGTCGTGCACCAGTTCCCGTTCGAGTCTAGCTCAAAGCGGTGTTTTCGGGTTTTACCCCTAGGAACATCTGTGGCAGAGCCGCCTCTACCTGCTCGTATCCAGACAGGGATGTATTGCTCGGAAAACTCACCAAAATCTCTACAATACCAAAATTCTAGGAAGTTCTTCTATACTAATCCTCAAAGTTCATCTTAGGTCTATGTTCTCTAATCAGAGTTTATCTAAATCTAGCTTCCAAGGTTTGTACTAAACTTCCTTTGATACCAACTGTAACGCCCCGACCCCAGCTACCCAGAGTCGGTGCATTACTTCGTAACATTGGAATGATCACAAAAGATCAAGTCTCGAAAGACCGATTAGTTTAGTAGCCTTGGAAACACTAGATATATTTGTAAGCGTTACATTACATCATAAAGTGAAAAACTACAATAACAAAGTCTCCATAGTCCACACTCATATCCCCTTCTGACAATCCCTGCAGGTCATTCATAAAATACTTCTTCACATCCTGGAAAATATTAAAACTTTGAAAGGGGTGAGCTCAGATGCTCAGTAAGGATAACAATAATGCGGAAGCTTTCATAAATAATCATTAACAATTAAGGCAATGTATAAATAAAGAAAAAGCCTTTTAAACATGAACTTCAACATAATATGGAAAAAGTAAAATGAGATAATGCCATTCACTTCTTCACATGGATATTCTACTGGTCGAATAATCACATGCAATAACAATAACCACTTTCATAATGATGGAATGCATAATGCCAGACTATCATAACCACGTAGCCAAGGCCTCGTGCCAAGACCACAAATAAGATTTTGTCAAGGCCTTGTGCCAAGACACTAGTTTGTCTCATGAGACCTGCCGATGCATCGAGGAGCTATAGCGGGCTCCACCAGTCACTTATTAAGTCCAATTCATTCCTCATATGAATAGGTTTAAACATATCATAAACCATAACATAATCGTATCACATAAAACATGCATAAAGGAAACATAACATTTCCACATTTCAATCACAAGATATCAATACAACACATTGACATAATAAAAACACTTTCAAAACCATTTTCAATACCAAAATAAAAGAAAAGTAAAACATGGTATTTATTTTTCTTTTAAAAAGACGGTATGGCTTGTAGAGGAAGCCAAAACTCAAATAATGGTCACGGCGGTGGAGAAGTCGTTGTCGCCGCATAAGTACGGAAATAAAAACATTCCCTTTTGTCGTTTAGAAAAACTCTTCGTATAAAAAAGATTCCTTTTGAATAAACGTAAAAGTCAAAGGGGTTTACACACCGTATAAAAGAAATTTGTGTATAAAACCAAATATGCCTCAATGAAAGGGGATTGAGACGAAGTCCTTACAAAGATCTTTTTTTAAAATAAAATAGATATATTATGTGTATTCACTATAGGTACACATAAAGAAAGTAAAAATACAAAATAAGACATAATAATATCATGACATAATTTGAAAGTAAGAGATTAACCCAAAGAATAGAAATTGGGTTAAGAAGTTCCCTTACCTTGTGTCCGACTTGACTCAAACGTTCTTTAACCTCCTGAATAATAAACTAGAGTTAATATATACCTTATTAAGAACCATTTTCAATTTCATTATCCTTTTTATATCACTTATTACAATGTTATGAACATTATGTAATTATTTAAGTTAATAACGGTCGTTTTGTCGATCTTTGGTACTTGAGTCAACAATAAACTTCTTATAATTACAAGTTGTTCATCTGGTAGAATATCCATTATATCAAGAATTATATTCATGATTTATATGTCATATATATCATATATATACAGTATATACATTCATTCATAATGTCACGTAACATTTAGAGGTAAGAAATGAAATGCACCGTTCATGGAGACGGTAAGCCGTACGTACGCATGAACGCTACTTTCATTTCTATTTCGTATTTAATGGAATGAAATCATAATGATATAAATTTATAATATAATTACAGTATAATATAGTGTATAATACCATTTACTCCATCCTTTATACATCCCACATATGGCATTAACGATTCAAATCACTTTGAGGGGGCGGTAGTCCGCACTTCCTAAAATGAAATTATCGCGTTTTACCCATAATGGAAATCATAAAGTATGCCATAAATGAGAAATACAGAAGCATAAGTAAAAAATAAACATATTATATATCATATATAAAAATAGTGACATCTTAATGGCCACCTTTTAAGGTGTTATATGAGTGTTGAACAATCATCGTTTCGTGAGGCAGAAATTCGCCATCCACAGAAACCGTATGTTCTTTAACCATTAGATGTAGGTGTGTGTAAGTGTAGCTCGAATCCTTCTTATAACAACATCCTAGTATATTTAGGATACTGGTGTTGTTACAAAATAAATGAATAAATAGAGTTTAGGGGGTTGGAGAAGAAAAATAAAACAAAACAACATTAGAGAAGACATTACCTCAAAATCGGGTAACTCTTTTTGATTTGAGCCAAAGGCTTCCTTGGGAAGAGTTCTGCCCAAAGTGAGGCTTCTAGGAGTAAGAGGGGGAAGTTGGGAGAGTATTTCGGCAGAGGTTGGACGAGACAAATGGCTTGATGGTGTGAATAATGTGGGAGAGGTGGGGTCCTTTTATAAGTGGAGAGGAGGGGCACTTTTGGAAAGATTGAAATGTTGCATTATTTCACAATGATTTTAGGATTCTAAAGGTCTCAAACTTATATAATTCGAGGCTAAGGTGATAAGGGTTTGAAATCTCCTCATCCAATTGGATTTGGACAAGTGTAAGCCTTGGATTTTGCATTATCTTCTCATTTTATTTAAATCGTTAAATAATGAGGTCATCGCTGCATCATCATGATGTCATAAATAATTTAATTTATTTAATGTCTAAAAATTATAAAAAAACTATTATGATTTAGGAAATATTTTTATCTTTCTAATGAATATTTATAATCAAAATTTGGACTTGTGTAACCCCACTTAAAAACTGTTTTAGTAAAACAACTCATGTTTGTGTCAATTTAATTTTAACATTAAATAAATATATATTAATGTCATTTTCCAACCAAAGTGGCTCAATGGGGTCCCCAAGTTGACCCATGGGTTGTCTTGGTCGGCCATGACTCATCCAATAGGAGTAGGACAAGTGTCATGCTCATCTCATATTATTAAAACATTATTTGTACCTTAAACTACACTAATTACCTCTAATCGCGATTAAGAACTTAAAAGTTACTATTCACCAAAAAATTATTTTAATCTCATTGAACCACATTTTACTTCTTAATGACAACCATGTATGTCGGATTTTTGAAAATCAAATCACAGAAGTGGTAATATTTCATTTAAACGAAAAATCAGTTATTTAACTACCACTTAGTGGTTTCACTATTCATCAAAAATTGAAGTTTTTCAGAACAAGGCCAAAATTTCACCCTAAGCTATAATTGATATTCCGAATTCAAAAATGATGTCTATTTTACAAAATTACAAACATATAAGTTTCATTAATTAATTTTATAATTAATTCCTGATGTTACGACAAATAGCGTGTTTTTAAGAATCAATTTATATCAAAAGATTGACAATTATTTATGTCCAATTTCAATGTTAAATTAATTCTAATGACCACCATTGGATAAAATGGTAAAAATATATTCTAATTATACCTTAAAACCACTAAATAGTATAATTTATCACAATAAATTATTTTGATTAAAAAAGTTGTTTTTAAGTATTTTTCACTATTCATAAAAAATTAGAAGTTCTCAGAAAAATACCAAAAATTCAACATAGGCTAATTTCGATATTCCGAATCCAAAAATGAAGTCCATTTTGAAATATAAAATTTCTATAATTTTAAAAAGTGGTTATTACTATTCATAACGGCTACTTTGATTAGTCACGGTTTTTTAGAACTCGAAGTTGCGTACAATGCAAGCTATTGCATTATTGAATGAGAAGCGTACCGTGGAAACTCGGGGTGTTACAATTTTTATCTTATTGAACCACATTTTACTCCTTGATATTAACTGTATCTCTTGGATTTTCTAAATCCCACCCATAGAAGTGGTAAATTTATGTTTTATATGAATTTTCAAATTCTCTTAGGAGATTGGTAAAAGACGGTGAAAAGTTCAATAAAATTCTTATATATCTAAAATTATTTTAAACTGACTCTAATGAATTACATTGAACTTATATAGGTATTATGTATATATTTTGACCTAAAATAATTTTAAATAAAATAAATAATTATTTAAATAAAAATTTGGTTTTAAACTATAACTCGATGTTTTTCACTATTCATCAAAAATTGAATGTTTTCAAAAAAATACCAAAAATTCACCCTAAGATAATTTCGATATTTGGAATGCAAAAATGAAGTCCATTCTAAAAGATAAAATTTATAAAATTTCAAAAAGTGGGTATTACTATTCATAACGGCTAGTTTGATTGGTTGTGGTGTGTGTTAGAACTCGAAGTTGCGTACAACACACGCTACTGTATTATTCAAAGAGAAGCGTACCATGGAAGCTTGGGGTGTTACATTATCCCCTCCTTCAAATAATTCCATCCTTGAAATTTCTAGAATATTACTGCATAAAAAGACTCATGTGGTTCTTCATCATAAGTTCCCCGGGTTCCCACGTTGCCTCTTCCATCTTATGGTTTCTCCATAGAACTTTTACCAGACGAGTCATCCGGTTTCTCAACACTTGTTCTCTAGTATCAAGAATCCTGATGGTATTTTTTCAATAAGATAGATCGGGTTTCAGTTCTACTTCCTCATAGGTGAGTACATGCATTGGGTCATGCATGTATTTTCTCAACAGTGATACGTGGAACACATCGTGAACTTTGGAGAGACTTGGTGTCATCGCCAAACAGTAAGCTACAGCCCCAATTTGTTCTAGAATTTCGAAAGGTCTGATGTACCTCAGACTCAATTTTCCCTTCTTACCGAAATGTATAACTCCCTCCCATAGAGATACCTTCAAGAAAACATGATCTCCTACATGAAATTCCAAATCCTTCCTTCAGTTATCGGCATAGCTCTTCTGCCTACTTTGAGCTGCTTTGATGTGGTTTTTGATTACCTTCAACTTTTCAATCGTTTCCTCCACCAGTTCTGGGACTACGAGTTTTCTTTCACCAACATCATCCCAACAGGTTGGTGTGAGACATCTCTTTCTGTATAACGCTTCATATGGTGCCATCCGAATACTTGAATGGAAGCTATTGTTATAGGAAAATTCCACCAGAGGTAAATATTGATCCCACATACCCTGAAAGTCAAGTTAATAAGATCTCAACATGCCTTCTAAGGTTTGAATAGTCTGTTTTGATTTTCCATCAGTTTGGGGGTGGTAAGAAGTGCGCAAATGAAGTTCAGTATCCAAGGCCTTTTGAAGACTCTTCCAGAATCTTAATGTAAAACATGGATCATGATCATAAACAATTGATAAGGGTAATCCATGAAGTCTCACAAATTCATTAATATATTTCCTTGCTAGACGTTCAATTGGCAGATCTTCTCTTATAGCAAGAAAATGTGCTGATTTGGTAAGACGATCAACAATGACCCATATTGCATCGTTCCTTCTAGGAGTCTTTGGTAGTCCCATGACAAAGTCCATCGTGATATTATCCCATTTCCACTCAGGTATGGGAAGAGGTTGCATGACTCCTCTAGGCTATTTCCTTCCAGATTTCACTTGTTGACAAACCATACATCTTGACACAAAATCAGAAATCTGCCTCTTCATGTTTTCCCACAAAAAATGTTCCTTAAAATCTTTATACATTTTGGTGCTCTCAGGGTGTATAGAGAAATTGGAACTATGAGCATCGTCCAACAATTCCCTTTTTAGATCAGGTATATCGGGAACACAAAGTCTCCTCCCAAATTTCAAAATTCCATATTCATACACAAAGTCACTCAATCTCCCATCATTTATAGCTTTAATCTTCTTTTTAAATTCTTTATCATCAGTCTGAGAACTCTTTATCCGTTATAGTAAAGATGGTTTGGCAACCATTTGAAAAAGTATTGATGCTTCACCTTCCATGGTAATTCCTATATCCATATTTACTAGATCAATAAAAATAAGATCTCTTTCAACTCTCATCTTGTTCAAAACTCCATGATACTTTCTGCTCAAAGCATCTGCCACCTTATTTTCCTTCCCCGAGTGGTAGTGTATTGTGAAATCATAATCCTTGAGTAGTTCAAGCCATCTCCTTTGCCTCATGTTGAGTTCTTTCTGTGAGAAAATATACTTCAACCTTTTGTGATCAGTATAAATCTCACATTTCTCACCATATAGATAGTGTCTCCAAATCTTCAAAGCAAATATTACAGCTAATAACTCAAGATCATGAGTAGGATAGTTATGCTCATGAATTTTCAGCTGTCATGATGCATAGGCAATAACCCTATCATTCTGCATAAGGACGCAACCAATTCCTTTCTTCGATGCATCACTATAAATAACAAACCCATCATTCCCCGATGGTAGAGTCAATATAAGAGAATTGACTAATATTTTCTTCAGTTCTTCGAAACATTATTCACACTCTTTGGTCCAAACAAATTTAACCCCTTTACATGTGAGCTTTGTTAATGGGTTAGCCAACTGGGAAACATTATGGATGAAACATCGATAATAACCTTCTAAACCAATAAAACTGTGTACCTCAATTATACTCGTCAGTGATGGCCATTCTAGGATTGCTCTTGTCTTAGAAGGATCAACGGAAATTCCATCCTTAGAGACAATATGGCCAAGAAAAGAAATCTTCTGAATCCAAAATTAACACTTGCTAAACTTCCCATATAATTCATGTCTTCTCAGAGTCTTCAATATAATGCACAAGTTATTTTTATGACCTTTTTAGATTTTGGAGTATACCAAGATATAATCAATAAATACCACTAAAAATTCATCAAGATATTCCTTGAAAACTCTGTTCATTAGATCCATGAAAATAAAGGGTGCATTAGTCATCCCAAAAGGCATTACTGTAAACTCATAATGCCCATACCTGGTTTGAAATACCATCTTCGGATTGTCTTCCTACTTCACACACAACTGATGATGTCCAGATCGAAGTTCAATCTTTGAAAAGTATTGAGATCCATGCAGTTGGTCAAATAAATCATCAATTCAAGGTAAGAGATACTTGTTCTTTATTGTTATAGCATTGATCTCCCTGTAGTCGATACATAACCTCATAGATCCATCTTTCTTCTTAACAAAAAGGATAGGGGCTCCCCATGGAGAAACACTAGGGAGAGTAAATACCTTATTGTTCAATTCCTCTAGTTGTTTCTTTAGTTCCACTAATTCCACAGTGGCCATTCTATAAGGGGTCTTCGATATGGGCCTTGATCCCGGAATTAAATCAATGGAAAACTCAATTTCTCGTTCTGGGGGATGTCCAGGTAAATCTTCTGGAAACACATCAACATATTCTCTCACAATAGGTACATTCTCTATTTGAACATTCCTTTCCTCACCCATAGTCATTTCATTCTCTTCCTCCCCAATAATTGAATTTAGTTGAGCTACTGGGGGTGGATCTTGATAAGAATTAGGTGGTGACGATTCTGCTCTAAAGATAAGGTATTCCTTATCATCATCATCAAAAATTTTAACCTCATTCTTATTATAATAAATCTTCTCATCATGGTCCTAAAGCCAATCCATACTGAGGATTATATCAAAATCAATAATAGGTTTGACGATGAGATCAGCAGATAAAGAACATTTATATGATCTAATGGGAACAAATTCATAAAAATTTGTTGCGATGATAGCTCCCTTAGGAGTTTTAACTGACAAATCCCTTGTTAAATCAAATTGGAAATATCTAATTTTCATAGAAAACTGGGAAGATATGAAACAATGTGATGATCCAGAATCAAATAAATCATTTTCTAAACTTGAGGAAACCATTAAATTTCCTGCCACCAAGTCTTTCGGAGCTTCTACCTCAGCAGTAGTGATAGCATAAGCTTGGACTTGATCCCTTGGCCTTTTCTGAGGTAAGTTCCCATAACTCTTAGGACATTCATTTGCATAATGTCCCATCTCCCTATAATTGTAGCATTGAACATCGATAGCTTCTTTCTTCCCCTTGCAATCACGAGCTTAGTGGCCTTTTTCACCACACTTGTAACAGACTCCCATTCCTTTTAAGAAAGTACCAAGGTGTTTCTTCCCACATTTACTGCAGGATGGATATTCAACTTTTCCCTTCTTCCCATTATTTACATTTCTATATTGATCAGCATATCTATTCTTATCTTACTTTGCTTTAAAGTCATAATACTTAGAGAATTCTTTTTCTGTCTTGATAGAACATGACACAATATCTTCATACGATGAGAAGGATTATGAGACTAATGCTCGATGAAGAAATGGTTTTAACCCATCAAAGAAACGATCAATCTTACTTCTTGGGTTACGTATATAATCTGCAGCATGCCTTGATAACCTTGTAAAGTTAGCCTTATACTTTTCGACATTCTCATCCTCCTTTTGCCTGAGGCTCATAAATTGTCTTTCCATATCTACTCGATGGTCACGAGGACAATATTTTTCTATGAAAATATCTTTAAACTACCTCTATTCCATATTTGATACTTCATCATCTTCCTTTGTGTTTTGAATCAATGAACACCATTGATCAGCATCTCCAGTGAGGCGGTAAACTACCATGACAACTTTTTCCCTTTAGCTACTCCCCAAGGCGTGGAATATTTTCTCTAAGGAATTTATCCATTGATTCGCTACTAGTGTATTTTTACCCCCATTTAATGTTGGTGGTTGTTTCCTCATGAAGCGATCTAACATTGATCCTCCACGCTGAGGATCAGGATGCCCCATATGGGTAAGGTTATTATTCATAACCTGAGTGAGTTGTCCCAGTATAGTGATTAGCTGATCAGCACCAGTTGCATCACCGACTCCACTATAATTATCTTGAGCAGGAGGGAAATCCCTACATGGAGTGCGTGCATTGATACAGTTTCTATTCCTTCCACTAGGCGCCATTTATAAACAATGGCATAAACTAGATCAGTTTATGAATCAAAATACATAATTCCATACTTATAAAACACTTAACATAAATTGAACTATTTATGGATATAATCCATAATCATAAAAAAAATTATTTCTTTGAGGAATTATATACTCATAAACCCTTCATAATGGTTTTTAAAGAAAATGATATTTATCCTAAGAATATCCCTCAGGAGTGTCGTAACCAAGAGTGCAGCAAGGCCTGTTGTCGTGCACTAGTTCCCGTTCAAGTCTACTCAAAGCGGTGTTTTCGGGTTTTACCCCTAGGTACATCTGTTCCAGAGCCGCCTCTACCTGCTCGTATCCAGACATGGATGTATTGCTTGGAAAACTTACAAAATCTCTACAATACCAAAATTCTAGGAAGTTCTTCTATACTAATCCTCAAAGTCTATCTTAGGGCTATGTTATCTAATCAGAGCTTATCTAAATCTACCTTCCAAGGTTTGTACTAAACTTACTCTGATACCAACTGTAACACCCCGAACCTAGTTACCCAGATTTGGTGCATTATTACATAATATTGGCATGATCATAAAAGATCAAGTCTCGAAAGACCGATTAGTTTATTAGTCTTGGAAACACTAGATATATTCATAAGTCTTACATTACATCATAAAGTGAAAAAAACTACAACAACATCTTGTCTTCATATCCCCTCATACATTCCCTATAGGTCATTCATAAAATACTTCTTCACATCCTGGGAAAAATTAAAACATTGAAAGGGGTGAGCTCAGATGCTCAGTAAGGATAACAATATAGTGGAAACTTTCATAAATAAACATAAACATTTAAGATAATGTATAACTAAAACAAAATCATTTTAAACATGAACTTCATCATAATATGGTAAAGCTAAAATGAAATAATGCTATTTAATTATTCACATGGATATTCTACTAGTCGAATAATCACATGCAATATCGATAACCACTTTCATAATGATGGAATTCATAATGCCAGACTATCATAACCACATAGTCAAGGCCTTGTGCGAAGACTAAAAATAATATTTTGTCAAGGCCTTGTGCCAAGACACTATTTTGTCTCATGAGACCTACCGATGCATTGAGGAGCTATAGCGGGCTCCACCCGTCACTTATTAAGTCCAATGCATTCCTCATATGAACATGTTTAAGAATAACATAAACATTCATATTAAAACTAGCATACGAAATGTCAATACTTTCTCCATAAACCATGAATGGTATAAAAATAATACATCCACAGTCAAACATATCACAAAACCTTCAATACTATATGGAAGTTTTCTATCTTAACAAATCAACTTCAAATAAGCTTAAAATCCATCAAAGGATGTTGACATAGATGAAATAAAAACTATTTGAGATAAATATATATTTTTTTGAAATCATTTAAAAGTCACATAATTATAAAATAAAACATTTACTTTCAAAATATTCTTATAAGCTTGTAAGGGAAGCTTCGACGATTTTATAACGGCAGAAAATAGCCGTACCCGCCGTATAAGTTAAAAAAAGACATTCTTACCTTAATTCTGTCAAAAAGGTTAAAAAGGACCTTGTTTGGAAAATGACAGAAAGATTCCATTATAAAATTCTTATAAAAAGTCAAAAAAGGGTATAAATTTTCTTTAACCCCTATTCTGTAAAATAGTAAGAATGTTTTGAAATACATTTTTAGGAAACATGGATGTGAATGATAAAGAGGTCCCAACATATAATTACGTATAAACAACCTCGGATAATGAAGAGATCGTGAAATAAACCCTTACCTTATACTTTTATTTGGTCGAGGGTTGGTTTACCTCCTGTATAATGTTGAAATAATTGTTATTAAATTATACAATAATCGTATACATTAATATTATATCATATATGATCTTTTAACATTGCCTTGTTAATAATATTTTAGTATTATCGTTGTTTCGGGTGTTAACTGATTCGTTTTCCTTTATATGCTTTGTTACGTAAGCTGTGTTTGTTATAGATAGGTTGTATCTTATTAATATCCAGAATGATATAAAGTTCTTAAACATTAATTTTAATCATCAAATGAGAATTAGTCTTGAATGGATACAGTGGAGAATGAATCTCATTACGTTCGTGGAGATGGTAGTTCGTACGTACGCATGAGCGACAATATCATTATTTTGATATTAAAATCATATATGATTGGATGGTATATCATATATAAAGAACATTATAATTTTATATTTATTATTTACTTCAATTACACATCATTATCATACCCATCCAAATAATAATGTTTTGAATAACAATTACACCACGACATGGAGACGGTAAGCCGTACGTACGCACGTATGGTGACATGTAATTCAAAGGATGGATAGAATACTGAATATGGTTGTACCATATTTATAATAACATCACAATATATATAATATACTGGAGTTATTATTTTATAATGTAAATAACAAATAAAGAAGAAGTGGAAGAATAAAGGAACTTGAAAGAGGGTGGTGAAAACATTACCTCTTCTTCGGGTTCTTCCTTTTGATTTGATCAAAAGAGATCCTTAGGTTGTCTTTTTGATAAAAATAAGGCCTCTAGGTTGAATTTATAGAAGTTGAGAGAATATTTGGGCATGTTTTGACCAATCCAAAAGGCTTTGAAGGTATGAATTTGAGAGAATGGTGAGTGCCCTTTTATAAGAGGGGTGAGGGTCACCTTAGGAAAAACTTAAAATATTATTTTATAATAAATTCATATTCGATTTGTAATGTCTCCAAAGTGACTTATTTCTAGGATAATGTGGATATGGGTATAAATCCTTTAAACCAATAGATTTTAGATAGGTTTGTGTCACTAAAGTAACCTTACCATTTATATTTAACTCTTAGTTAAATAGTTTGACATTTACCATGTCTCTTTGTATTTTTATATTATATGGTTAATAAACTTACTATATACATCCAATAAAACCCCAAGTGGTTCATTAATGATAAAAATATCATTATATAAGTCCTTTAGCCAAACCTTAGATTTTTAGGAATAGAATATCAATTAATTATATAATATTTGTTTTAAAAACACTTTAATGTCAATTTTGATACTATTTGGTATTTTGTTTTTTCTAAATTTATAACAACATTATTACTTTGAACATAATTCATTTAATAAACTCTAACATGTCATATTAACCTATAAAATTAGTGGAATTCATTAAAAGTATCAAATTATATTTATTTGGGTATTTATAATATCAATTATTTTAATATTTAACTAATAAGATAATTACTGCATCATCATTGTGTCATAAATAAATTAAATTATTTAATGTATAAAAATTGTAAATAAAATACCATTATTTAGGAAATATTTTTATCTTTCTAATTAATATTTATAATAGAATTTATCTTATGTGTAACCCTATATTAAAAATGTTTTAGTTATTAAACTTTGATTTTAACTCTTTTAACTCTTCTTTGAATTAAATAATAATAAATGTCCTAATCTAATCCAAGTAGACCAAATAGGTTCATATTTTATTACTAAGGTTGTTTTTTTCTAAGTATACTTATCCAATAGAATTAGGACATGTGTTAGGGTAATAATAATATCATTTTTACCCTTAATTACCCTATTTACATTTAACCGTGGTAAATAAAAGTAAAAAGTTACTATTCACCAAAAATTATTTTTATCTTATTGAACCACATTTTACTAATTGATATTAAATGTGTCTCTCATATTTTCAAAATTCCACTCAGAGAAGCGGTAAAATTAAGTTTTATGTGAATTTGCAAATTCTCCTAGGAGATGGGTAAAAGACGGTGAAAGATTCAATAAAATTTTTATATATCTAAAATTATTATAAACTGACTCCAATGAATTACATTGAAATTATATTGGTATTATGTATATATTTTGACCTAAAATAATTTTAAATAAAATAAATAATTATTTAAATAAAAATTTCATTTTTGAACTATAACTCAGTGTTTTTCGCTATTCATCAAAAATTGAAAGTTTTTAGAAAAGTACCAAAAATTCACCCTAAGATAATTTCGATATTCCGAATCCAAAAATGAAGTCCATTTTGGAAGATAAAATTTTTAAAATTTCAAAAAGTGGGTATTACTATTCATAATGGCTAGTTTGATTGGTTGTGGTCTGTGTTAGAACTCGAAATTGCGTAAAACACACGCTACTATATTATTCAAAGAGAAGCATACCATGGAAGATTGGGGTGTTACATCAAAGCTATTATTTAGCACTGATAAAGTCATATATTTATCATCCCTAAAAAAGTACTAATAAAATAAATATTTATCATCGCTAAAATTTTAGCACTGATAAAGGCATATCTTTATCAGTGCTCAAAAATAACTGATAAAGGTATGTTTTATTGGAGATTTTATTTTAGTACTGATAAAAAATACCTTTATTAGCGCTTTTAACTAGCACTGATAAAGGTTCCAGTGGTTTTTATAAAACAACCCTAACAGGCTCCTCCTCCCTCACACCCATTCAAGCCTTCACGTAAGCTGAGCCCTGCACTGTCGACCTCTCCTCCACTGCGACCCCTCCTCCTCCTCATCCTTCTCCTTCGTCGCCACTTCCTTTTCCTCCTACTTCACCGCGACCATCCGCATACTCTTCCATTGTCGTTTCCTTCTCCTCCTCCTCCACCACGATGCCTCCTTTACCGCAACCCTACTGCTCCTACTCCTTCGCTTCCGCCGCTGCCTCCTCCTCCTCCTCCTCCTCGGGCTGCTGACTCATCCTACTCTACCGGGACCACCACCACCACCTCCTCCTTCTCTTATTCCTCCTTCTTGTCATCTTCCTTGAGTGGTCCCCTTGTCCATGTGACCTGCTCTGGTGCGCCCTCCTCATCCGATGACCGTCCCAGCAGCCTCCTGTACAGTGCACTGATTCCCCCCAGTGATTCTCTTATGTAATGATATTTTACTCTTTTGCATTAGAAAGATAGTTGGTGTGCAGAGTTTGGTCTAATGGACCCTATAGTGGTATTGGTTCATGTTATTAATTACTAATAGCCTATGTTGAAACAGTATGAATGAGATTATGATCAATCATGTTTTTAAGGGTCATGGGTGGAGATTTATGTGAGGGAAGAATTATGGTAATCACATGGAAAGGGTCTTTATATGGATTGTTAATTGGGGAAGAGTGATAGTGATGTGAACTTTATTGGTAAAGACCATGCCTTTACTAGAGATTTTCCTATCTTGAGTTGTGGAACTTTGTGGTAGTACTGTATAGTGTGATTGGGGGGATGCCTTGGTGGGTACTAGTGATGGAATAACCAGTGGGTAGGTTATTGTGTGAGATATATCAAGGATTATTTTAAAACTTATATAATGTTGAGTACATGGTTTGTATTGAATATCCCATAGAAAATTTTTATCATGGCTATATGAAATTGTGACATCTCCCTTACAACCCTTATAGGTACAATACATGTAAAGGGGTTGATTATGATGTTAGTGGAAATGATAATGTGGATTATTTATGACCTTAAGGGTAGGGAAATCCACACATGGGGTGGTTTAGGTTGGTAACTAAATATGAATAAATAGATTTCTTATTGATATATTGTTACCTATAGGCCTTGGGATCATCATGATGTATTTTTTAACTATAGGATATGCTAATTATGGATACGTTTAGTGAGGCTTCTTAGGAGGGGTCATGTATGAGCTTCTTATATAATAACCTCTTGCTCGATGCTAGGTATCAATCATTGGCCAACTAAGATCTAGGATGAGGCTTTTCTTCCATGCTTGTTCACTATATCTTAATAGTTATTATATATCTATGATGAGGATGAGGCCTAGAGACCTTGGGATTGCAATGTAGAGATACACCACCAAGGTGAACATTCTTTCAAATTTTTTAAAGTTTATGTTTGGCTATACATCATGGGGTATATGCGATTTTCCATAAGATATAAATTATTTTAGTGGTTCGGATTATGTTGAAGGTTATCTATGTTATACCCTCCCTAGGATCTTCTTTATGTATGTTCATTTATCCAAGGGATCTATCTTACATTGGTAGTCCTTCTCAGGAAGTAAGTTGGATCTTTTATGACCTTCTCACGATCCACTTCTAGTATATCTTATTTTCCATGCAGAATACCTTGTATTAGTGATTTAGATTGTGTTAGAGGTTAGATTGATTATTCCTCTTTAGTTACTCCTTTATGTATGTGATTTTATCCATGGGACTTGCCTTATGTTAATGGTTTGGATCATGTGGGAGGTTGGCAATGTTATACCCTCCATACTATTTTTTGGGGGTTGGATGTTATTCCATGAGGCATATAGTCACATCACAATTCATGAGCAAGATTTAATGGTTTTTACTAGGGGATGAGTGTTGTAGTGTATACCTTGTGGTAATTCAACAACGCGACATCATAGGGTGAACTATGCAGTAGGACCTTAGGCTACACCATAATGTACCATATTCTTGAAATGGAAAGATATGTTTTTAGTATTTTTAATGAGGTTCCCCTATTCCTTAATATCCACTCGACCCCATCACCCAAACCCATTTTCCCCATAATTTCCCCCCTCTAATAATTCACTATTTAGGATCCCTAATGGTCGTTTCATAGTGGATAGTCCACCCCCCACCCTGGACAGCCCACACCCCCCTCCCCCACACCCCTGCAGTCCCCCCACCCGGATAACCCACCCCCTTCCTAGACAACCCACACCCCCTCCCCCTCCCCCACATCCTTGCAACCCCCTCGGGCATCCCACCCCCTTCCCCTTTGAACCTTTTATGTTTTATTGGATTTTCCCCTTTCCTCATCCAGAACCCCTCCGTACTACACCAACCTCCCCCTCCTCTCCTCTTGGATGGTTTCCCCCTCACCTAGTGTATGTTTCATCTTTCATCACTTGTACTAGAGATCCTAGGATAATTTTTACCTATCTTATTCATTCTATATATTAGTGTCTGACCCCCCCCCCCCAAATCATAAATTTAAATTGACATGGGTCAATTACAATTGGAAATGTAATGATACGACCCATGCTAATATAATAACCAAAAAATTACCTGACTTTCCACAAACCTAAGAGGTGTTCATGATCCCTATGGGATAACAACGATACCCTGGGAAAAAATACAATTAATGTGGAATATTTTACCCCTAAATTAGAGTAAATTAAAAATGAACTTTCTCCTAAAAAATAGACATGTCCCATTCATAAGTTGAACATTTAATAAAATAGTAGATATGTAAAAAATAAATAAACAGGAATCAAATATCATAGATGGAAAATAAAATCCCACTATTGACCAATAAAATTGTTTAACATGTGAGTTATCATTTTATGTTTTCTTTTCAGTTGGAAATATCCTCTGCTGCGTGCCTCCCCTCTTTCGTGAACGCACCTCTTTTGCATGCTGAAAGACAACTTCATGGTGAGTTTTCTCCTCTTAATCATTGGTTTTCTCTTGTTCGCATGTTATTACTATTTGATATTGATGGTTACATTGTGAAATGTAAGGGCTAAATGCCCCGCTAAAAATTGTGGTCGTTAGTGGTCCTTGTTTTCACACTAAATGAATTGCAAGTTGGTTGGTTCTTGTTGAACATTTTAATATAAAAATTAGTAATTTACATATAATTGAATAATTAATGAATTCCCCAGGATGATAATACTTCTATGATAAACCCAGAATTAACAAAAAAAATTGAATAAGGGATGCTTTGTAAAATCTAAAATTGTTATTGTTTGGTTTGTATGGTGTTGCGATTTTGAGCACGATTGTGTGTTTGTATGGTGTTGCGATTGTTAGAATGATTGTTATGCCATTTTTTTCAATGTTGTAGTTATTCCACCATTGAATATCAATCCAAACTTTACGCATTTCAATGGTACCACCACTTTGTTACTAGTGCAATTCCACTTAATCTTAGAAAACCACTTCACTAGAAGACTCTATTAGACACTTTATGGACACCCTATTCAAATAACCATAACAACACATGTAAGTAATCCTTCCACCCATAATAAATCTATTGAAAATCATACCACCTATTAGTTTAGTACCATAGTTCTTGACTAGAGACATTATGTTTCTAGAGAAACACTAAAAAATCAGTTCACAACAATGCATATAGATCACACGTGGGATACGAAAATATTCTAGTGAAATGGATTCTCATAGATAGTTCCATTGATCATGTGGTTGGGAAGATGGATGTGATCTACTTTGGTCCTGAGTAATGCATGGAGAGGTAATGGTATTGTTTACCATAGCTAGTTCCATTGATTATAGTTGGATGATGACCCTAGTTGAACATCTTTTGTGTAATTATTTTGTTAAAAATTAATATTACTGTATCAAATAGGATGAATATGAATAAATAATGGATGAATGCCAATTGGTTGAAAAAAGTGTATGAATATGGTGTGAAAGAGTTTATCAAGTTTACAAAAGATCATGCATATGACCCTTCTCAAATCCTTTGTTCGTGTTTACGCTGTTGTTATTCAAGAAAAATTAGTCTAGAGGAGTTAAAAGAACACCTGATCTATCATGGAATAGATCGAAGTTATACATGTTGGAATAAACATGGGGAAACAATATAGGTAGTGGATGGGATAACACTGCATTTTATGGATCATCTGATATGATTACAAGTGTGAACAATGAAAATTATTTTATGGAGGATGTGATTACAGATGTGAATGATGATAAAGATTGTATTGAGGAAATGATAAGGATAGTTGAAGATGAATTTTGTGATTGCCCAAAATTGTTTGAGAAGTTAAAGAGTTGTGAAATGATGCCATTGTATGCTAGTTGCAATAAATATACAGCATTGTCAGCCGTACTGAAGCTGTATAATTTAAAAGAAGGCAATGGGTGGAGTGACACCCGTTTTACGGAACTACTTTCTCTTCTGAATGACATGCTCCCAGAAGATAATGAGCTCCCGAGCCGAACATACGACGCCAAAAGAATGATATGCTCGATGGGTATGATCTCTGAAATAATACACGCCTATCCAAATGACTGTATATTGTTTCTCAAGGACCAAAAATCACTTAAATAATGCCCAAAGTGTGGTGCTTCTCGATACAAGAAATATGAATCCAGTCTTACGAAAATTGTATGATACTTTCCAATCATTCCAAGGTTTAAGTGCCTATATGGAAGTGAGGAGGATATAGGAAAATTGACATGGCATGGAAATAGAATAATTAAAGATGGGAAACTACATCAATCAAAATACTCTCCTCAGTGAAATAAAATTAACCATGAGTATCCTGAATTTGGAAACAAACCAATAAACCTTTATCTTGCATTATCTACAGATGGATTGAATCCTTTTGGTTTTCTAAGAAGTAGTCACAATACATGGTTGATTATATTGGTAAATTATAACTTACCACCATGGTTATACATGAAATGAAAATACATCATCTTATCTATGCTTATATTAGGACCAAAACAACTGGGTAATGATATTGATGTTTATTTAGATCCATTGATCAAGGATTTGAAATTATTGTGGGATTCAGGTGTTACATTGTATGATACTTACAAAAATGAAGATTTCACTTTGAGAGACATGTTGTACAGGATGATAAATGAATTTCCTACTTATGGAATTTTGTCAGGATATAGCATTAAAATAACTCAAGGGTGTCCCATTTGTGAACAAGGTACATAGTCAATTAGGTTGAAACGTTCATTGAAAAACCGTGTTTCTAGGACATCACATATTTTCACCCTGACGACATAAGTACCAATCTTGGACGACATCATTCAATGGAAGTTCAAAAGAACATACAACACCATCTCCACTAATAGATGATAAATTGTTTGAGAAAGTAAAAGATGTGTACACTAATTTTTGTAAACTGTTTTTGAAAAACCTTATGAAAACCGGTTGTAAAAAGAGATAACTTTTTTTTGAATTACCATACTGGAATTGTCTGTATGCTGGAAATTTTCTTGATGTTATGCATATTGAAATTTTTTTTTGTGATAGTGTCATCAACATGTTGCAAAATGCACCTAGAAAATATAAGTATGGAATTAAGGCTAGATTGGACATGTTTGAGATGGGAATACGAGAAGAGTTGGCACCAGTAAAGGGTGAAAATGAACATTTCTTCCTCCTGCTGCTCACACTCTTTCTAGGTAGGAGAGATATCAGTTTTGCAACATATTTAATGATGTAAATGTTTAAGACGAGTATTCATAAAATACCAAGAATGTCATGTCAATGAGCGATTTAAAGTTAATGGGTATGAAATCACATGAATGCCATGTTTTGATGAAAGATCTAATTCCTATAGCTTTAAATTACATTTTCCCAAGAATGTATGTGATACATTAATGAATCTGTGTTTCTTCTTAAAAGCTATAGGCAGAAAGGTTATAGACCTGGTGAAATTTCCAACTATAGAAAGAGAAATTTTCATCATATTATTTGAATTGGAAATGTTCTTCCTGATGGCATTCTTTGACATGACAGTTCATTTTATGGTTCATTTGGTGAGAGATATTCAACTATGTGGTCCTGTACATTATAGATATATGTACACAATTGAATGGTATATGAATATTTTGAAAGGGTATGTCAAAAATCGAAGTCATCCAGAGGGTTGTGTTGTAGAGAAATATATTGTTGAGGAATCCATTGAATTTTTACCAAATACCTATTTGGTGTGGAAAACATTGGCCTACCTAAATCTCATCACACTAGGTAGCTTTAGGGTGAAGGAATTTTTGGAAGATAGGTTGTCACAATCAGTATTACAGATCAGGAGCAGGCCCACCTTTACGTTTTTCATAATAGTTTCAATGTTGACCCATATGTTCAAACCCACAAAGAAATTATTAGGCATTTGAATCCATATAGGGATGAAAAATGGATATCACATACACATAATCGGTAGTTTACATGATGGTTTCAAAAACATATTTTTAAGAAGTTAGATGAAAATCCAGACTCAATTTTAGAAGGACTTCGATGGATAGCCGGAGGAGCAAGTGTGTATGTATTATCTTACAATGATTATGTAGTTAATGGATATACATTATATACTAATGAAAATTATGAAGAAATTACCATGTGGAATAGTGGCGTTACACTTGTGGCTGAACTGATGCATGTTTCCGTTTCTAAGCATAAAAATCCAATTTATGTGAATATGTTATACTTTGGCATCATCAAACAAATATGGGAGTTGGATTATACGAAATTCCAAATTATGATTTTTCAATGA
This sequence comes from Viscum album, assembly GCA_963277665.1. Classification (NCBI taxonomy): domain Eukaryota; kingdom Viridiplantae; phylum Streptophyta; class Magnoliopsida; order Santalales; family Viscaceae; genus Viscum; species Viscum album. The sequence continues at coordinate 56,354,443 of OY728154.1, forward strand.
AAGTGGGTTGATAATAGGAGTGATGTCAAAATAGATGAATTGAGATTCATGAAAGTTTATTTCATAAGGAAGGGGAGAAAGAAGAACCAATTATAATGGTATCACAGACAGTAAAAGTATTTTATGTTCCATATCCTACAAACTGAAACTGGTCAATTGTTCTTTTATCGACCAAAACAACTGAAGGGTTAGATGAAAGTTCAACAGAGGATGACCCTTTCATTGAGAATTCACAATCATTTCTCAGTGGTCACAATGTAGATGTCATTTTTTATTTCAGAGGATACCACAATGAAGGGATTTACATAGTCGATATAGGGGTAAAATCTCTTCAGCATTAAAAAAAGAGAGTTCAATAATCAGGTTATTTGTTTATTGTAATATACATTGTGTTACGTTATGTTATTATCTATTTTCTGCTTCTTTTATGTAATATAAATTAAATTTTAAACCACTTCTGTAGATAATGATTTCTGAACCTGCTAATGCACCCAATTCCGAGGCACAATAGGTCTATCAACCTGCTACTGCTGGTCCCAGTGTAGAGAAACAACATGTTTCTCAACCTATTACTACTAGTCCTAGTGCTCAGGTACAACAGGTTTCTCAACCTATTGTTTCTAGTCCCAATGCCGATGATAGTTCTTCAGAGGAACATAACGATGATTCTTCTAAGGAAATGGCAGGAAATGAAACCCTAACAGTGTAAAAAAACAAGAGCACTGTAGTTTGACAGTGTTATCCAAAATCCTTAAGGCAAAAGAAAAAGGCATCAAATTTTAGGTAGGATGGAATAAGCGAGGCCAACATGTTAGCCCCAAAAAAGCTATCTTTAGTAGCTACATTGGAATTTTCACTCATAAACGTGTGTCAATTGATGTACAGTTGTGGCACCATGTTGTCATCGGTCTTAAGACACTATTGTGGGAAGAGATTACGGTAACATTATGAAATCATTTTTTAATTTATTAAAATAAAATAAAATACTAAAACATTGACTTACTCTTCATAATCCATTACAGAGTTCATTTATAGTAGATTCCTCACACAAGGAATATGTATTAAGAGTTATAGGAAGGATTCATAAAGTCTTCCACACATTTTTAATGAAATATAATCTTAAAGATGCTGAAGGGAAAATAAAGCCACACCCACCTTATCTTTATGTACACTTAATATCCTAAGGAGTGTGAGATTCATTTGGCAACCGTCGTGGGGAGAAAAAATTTCAGATACATTGTGTTTGGTAATATATTGTTTTATGTTTCTTATATTCATCACTTTGATTGACAATTTTTTATTTATGATATAGTAACTAAGTGCTGAAAATAAAGAACAGACAACAGAACCAACGTACCCCTACCGTAAAGCAAGGATGTGGTACGCTTCACTTGAGAAAAAATAGTATGTATTTTAAATCTACCATAATACTTTTATGTGACATAAAACAACACCATAACCATGTTCCTCTATTTATATATAGATTGATGAATCGAAATCGAAAGCCACTTCCATCCCACTCCATTTGCTATGGAAGGAGGCTTGTGTAAATAAAGAGGGGTTACTGATAGATGAAAACACACAAAAATTGTGGGAAACATGTGTAAGTATGATATAATATAAATTTGATTTTATTTAAATTGCTATTACATAACAATGAATACTTATTTTCCTATATTTTATATCTGACATAGTCATAGGAATCAACAACACCCGCACCCGATGCAGACATACTTTCAATGGACTTGAAGTAGCCAGAACAGTATGGCCGTGTCCGAGGTGCGGGTTTTGGGGTGACACCCCAAACATATTTTCAAAAAGAAAAACAAGCATAAGATCAAACTGAGGAAATGAAAAAGATAGAAAACCATAGCTATGTTTCAAGAGGAATTAAAATACTAGAGAGAGATGATAGAAAGTTTGATGGGGGGAGGCAAAGAGAAAAAATAACTCAACTACAACCTGTGCGTGAAGATCCCGACCCACTCCCACAAGATTTTAGGTGAACCATTCCCCTAAAAAACCTAACTTAGTTGAGGTAATAAATGTTATAATAATTGTTTTTGTGAAATGTGAATCACATAGAAACTGATACCTTTCCTATACTAAAATTCTGCAGGGTGAAAATAACAGTGATTTATATCTATCAACTCCAACCTATCGCCTTCTAGCAAGGGATACCGTGTTCAATATGAAAAACGACATGCTACACAATAGAAAACTTCTAATAGATCATGTCATAGTTTCGATTAACATAGATAATGAGCCGAGTTCTGATCTACCTATTTCAAATGACGATGATGACATTCATACGGTCGAACAAGTAGTTGGAACATTCATTAAATGATTGTCAATTCTAGTAAAAAAACACATCGACAGGGAGGTATCCATTTCCAATTTAGTATTTAAGCTGAACCTTTAACATTTATTGAAAAAACATCTAAACCGATGAATGTTAATATAAAACCACAAAGATAAGGGGGTAAAATGAAAGATCACCTCAAAACTATCTCAAGGATCAACCAACTGATTGAAATGATCTACTGAGATAACCTTCACCCCACTCATTCTATATCCACATTTAGTATCATTGCAGGCTCATGTGGATACAAAGTAGATAGATGGAAATTCTCACACATTTAATTTTGAAAAAAAAATACGTACAAAGAGAAAAATTCAGATTTCAGTAGTGCTGAAAATTTAAATTAAATCCTCATGTATGAATGTCTAAGTGCCTCATTTGTAAATGTATACTTGAGATATGTTTTCATGATTTGATTTTACAAAATCTAATATACTATTTTAATTATGACTAAATACATTTCATATTTTTCACAGGAATATATATGAAAAAAATTTGAATGGATTTCCCCATGAACAAAAATTTAGACTCGTTAGTCCTCACATAACCTCTTCATAAGAAGAAATAAATTCTGATAAAGAGGCAAAAATAATGTCATCTCTGCTCAAGTCATTTGAAAAAAAATTACGTATGATATACTCTTTTTAATACCTACGATGCATGAGTAAAAATCTATAATTTAATCATATCAAATATATTTTCATTTCTTTCATTACTTATTCCTTTTTGTGTTTTTAGGCAGCATTGGATACTGATTGTAGTCAATATGGATACTCCAACGATTTATTTTTTGGATTCAATGCATGGATATGCAACAAATTGACTACGCATGATGACATTTTTCAAATTCTAATACACTAGATCCAACATTTTAGAACTAAAAATTTAGTTATATAATTTATATTATCTTTTAATGAGGATTCTGTTATGATAGGGCAGTGCATCAATATCGTCTACTTCTTGGAATGAATCCATGTCCTAAGGATAAGAACACCTACAATATATACAACTAGAAAAGTATCCTGTTATATATAATAATATTTCACTATCTAAACACATATCAAAACAAATTACTTATTTTTCTTGATATTTCTGTAGTGTCTAAAACAAACAAACAGAAAGGACTGTGGTTATTGTGTTTGTAAATTTATGAAAGAGATAATATTTAATCAACAAACTAGCATCCCCAAAGAGGTATTTTTGAAAATAATTACGAGTTAATTTAAAATATTTATTAATCCTTTGTGTATATATATATATATATATTTAGTACTACCATGACTATCGTAAAAACTCATATTCACAAGATGTTATAGATGTGTTTAGAAACGAATGGGAATCATACCTAATGGAATATTGTACAAAAAAAGGATAAAGGTGAATTCCTACTACTTATGTTATCCTTATATGATCATTGATATTTCCCTTGTTTACAGTTTTTGAGCATATATGATCACTCTTTATTATGTTTTATATCCTTAGGTTATGAAGAATGATTTTAGAAATGTTTTTTATTTTTATTTAATCATAACTTAATGAGAGACTCTTATGAACTAGTTATTTATGTTTCCATGTTTCCAAAAGAACTAGACATAAAATATTATGGAATGGATCATTTATATTCTATATTTTGGTCATTTATGCAGTTGTTTCTACTGATGAAGTGTGTTGGAAGAATATTGGTTGTGCAACACTCAAAAATTTAATAACAAAACTAAGTACTCTTCACTACTGTTGGTTAACTACCACTTAACATACCATCTGATCTGAACTTTCGATCCGGCTTCTCCATGATGCTCTCATCCGACACCATCTCTATGATATCATAATTTATAATTCACTTTTCCTTCTCTTCATGCAACTATTTACTAGGTAAATGGGTGCAGAAAGAGATGGAAAAGTGAACACAGAATGATGATATCATAGAGATGGTGTCAGATGAGATCATCAAGGGGATGCCTAACCAGAAGTTCAGATCAGATTCTATGCTAAGCGGTAGTTAACCAACAGTAGTAAAGTGCACAAAGAATCATTAGTTTTGTTATTAGATTATATCTGGACCAAATAAAACATTTTAAAATATTTAAAGGTAATGAAATGATATAATATGTCTATTTTAATGAAAAATTATATAATTAAACATTGATTTTATTTTCATTATTCCTTACAGGGTTCTTTTATTTTAGAAGAATTCTATCCATGTGATATACCTTTGCAGGAAGAGTAAAAACGTTGTGTCTACTCAATCACAGAGGTAATCTTGATGATTGCACAGTAAAATCATTGTCCATAGATCTTGCATATCAAAAATTGCTCAAATAAACCCACATCATATATACATATGCATGCCCATCAAAATCTGGGTGCCTATGCACCTCATATAGAACCTACATCACATCAATGCCCAGATGCATACACATCTCACATACAAATTCCAAAAGAAGAAAAAAGGACTTTGTTATAAGGAAGTGAATACCTGACTAATTCCCTTGGTATTCTATTTTTTTAGTATTCTAAGATACTCTTGGTATTTTGTGAAATTTTCTATAGATAGGAGAGTAGTGGGAAATTTTATTTCACTAATGAATCAATAGTTCATAGCTCTATGAGAACTCTTAGGGTTTTTCTCTACTTTACATAAGACTCTTCATGTGATCATGTCACATAAGCTCTTTTTTTATGAATTCTTCATGTGAACTTATCGTGTGATCTCATCACATGATAAAATCACATTAAAAAATCACATAATCAATTAAGGTAATTCACTTGAACCATGATTAGTGTATTCTTGTCTTTTTTACATGATCACATAAATCTTCAAGGGTCATGTAATCGTATAAATCTCCTAAGTTCATTTGATCACGTGATACTATTATGGTCATGTGATCACATGAATTTGAACAAGACATGCACTTAATATGATATTTCTAATTAGTCATGTGCCCCTTTTTTACTCAAGTCCATTTTTATACCAAAATCCTCTATTTTCATAATTAATCTAAATTTTCTCTTTATTATGATACAAATGATTTCAAGAATTGAATTTGAGGAGGCTATAGTTCATTGGACTACAATAGTCGATAGTGTGGAAGTCAACCTGTGCATAGTCATTCAGTCCACTCACGAGAATCTTAAAAGCTTGATGGGAACCAATATCTTATATTTTCAGTTTTCTAATTAGTTTCCCTTATATGGTTTTGTTATTTTAAATGATACTATGATCTTTCCACCTCATGAAGGGATCATGCCTCTCTCCTACATCCTTAAGACTAATAATATGTTCAGGGAGAACATCTCATATGTGGGTAATTTCATCTCTAAAGAAGATATCTCTAACTGTTAATATTGAAGCCTACATGGATTGATTTTAAGGGTTTTCTACATGATTTGGAGCTTAAAACCCATATTTATATATCAAAAATGTATAATTATATATCAAATTAGATGTTTGGGTGGTTATTTGGCTGGGTTATTCGATCAGGGGGAAGCTTTGGGATGAACTGGGGTTGTCCCTTCTTAGTTCAGTGTACTGCCACAGAGTTTGTGGTTGAGCTGAAAAAAGATAGGATTTTATGAATCTATTTAGTCTTACCAAACCCTTACTTATTGCAACAAAAATATGATGTTATACTTGTTCAATTTATAGAGTCAATACATGAACACATTTGATTTTATGTGTGGTGAGTTCAACATCAGTATATGGGACATTAAGATGATTTATGGTGCCATGATTTTAGGAGACAAGTATGATGAGTAAATTCATACCCCATATACTCAGGATGTCATGGAATATATCCTCCCATTATGAAGGATATCATCAATCTGGCCAGAACATCCCTTGGGAAGGACCCATATCCAGGGGTTGACATCCCCTCCAAGAAGTGGTCTGACTTGTTCATCAATAAGACTCAGCATGAGTGTCTGAATAATAATCCCAAGGGTTGGACATAATGGTAATCCTATGGGTAAGAGGGTTATCACTTTAAAATAGTTTAACTGTGTCAATTAAATGACTAGGGTTGGTCAGTCACCTCCCAGGACCATCACCTTATTCATCTAGTAAGCTTCTTAGCAATTTACCTAAAAGTATCAATTCAATTACAGGGGCTCTGGCATCATAAAAAAGTTAGATTTTAGAGAAACAAACATCTTCCAGATGACCCACAACTCTCTATATGTCTTAGAATAAAATGAGGCACTTAGATCCAAAACCATCAACAAGGAGGGTGCCAACAGATTTGGTAACAATGTATGGGGTTCCTGTGAAAGAAGTTCTAGTCAGTGGGAGATATTCTCTAATTATGGTGGTTTTTCCCATAAAATTCCAAAGTTGGTTCAAAAAGTGACTAAGAGGATGATGATCAGGGCTCTCAAAGTCAAATGGAGCTCATGTATGTGGTTGTTTCTGATCCAAGGAAACACTATTTGTGCCTCTATTAGCACCACCTTTGGTACCTCAAGTTATCTTTTGAAGTTCTTTCCTCTGAGAGGACTATGAAGAGAAAGTGGGAAAGTCCATACACTAAGAAACCTCTAAAAATCATTAATTGTTGTACTTTGTGGAATCTTTTCATTTTCATTACTGTAGTCTCTTATCATGGCCTATCTAATTGTGTTGGTTCTCATTAGGACCTCTCTAAAACTGAGAAATACATTCCTTCCATACCTTCAACGGGACCTTAGATATTGTATGGGGTCCTTGGAGAGTCATAAGTGGTGTGGGTACAAGTAGGGTCTGACCCGATGTCTGATGCCGATGTGCTAGAACTCATTCCCTTTGACTAGTCATGCGAGAGTACACTTTTAGAGGCTCCTGATATATGTAACTATTATATTTATAACCTATATAGGATGATGGTATCACTAGGAAATTGATAGGATTTATTATAAAATTGAATACTCCTATGAAATTGAATACACCATCATGTATGTGTCATAATATATAACCTCTATTTACACTTATAGTACTTCAAGGTGAAGAATAGTTAGTATTGATAGAAGGGGCTTTATATGTGACTCATGGTCATTTTTATAGGAATATTTCATTATCACCAATAAATTCAATGTTGAGGTGATGGAAATTGGCTAATAATGTGGCCGATAGAGGTATGTTCTCAATTATTATAATAACTGTTGATTTTCTGATGGCATTATTTTTATATTTACTAATAATATTTATATGCTTTATTAGAGTAACTCCACCTTAGAGCTCAGAAGTACCAGAACATTCCACTTTTTATCTCTCCCCACTATAATAATTAGGGCTCAAGTATTTCCTTTTTCAAGAACATAAATGGATGTGAGTATGAGTCCCTCACTTAGAAACTTGGTCCTGGAGTATATTCCTATTTCTATACTAGTCCTTAGTTGAGTTTTGGAACACACAACATTTCATCAATAGTTTCGGTGACAAGTGTGTTGGATATTTGGAATATAATCACGGAGGTAACCTTCAAAGAGCTAAAATACTAGTTTGGACACCTCCGGTACTTGTTCACAACCCTTGGTTATAGTGAGTTATATTATTAATAACTCCATGCTAGTGTGAAGGAGGTGGTCACCAAGAGGGAGAAAAAGAGGTTCATCGAGATGAGAGAATTGATGGTGGAGGCATAAAATTCGAACATTCAACATCACAATGAGGACTTGAATAAAGAATCCAAGTGTACAATAAAATTAGAAGATCATAAAAATTTAGTCATTGATGGGAGTTATGAGATAGAAATCCTCTAACATGAATTGTATCACCTATAATAAATTCTCAATGTTGTAGATAAATCAGTGATAGAGTAGTATAATCTTATTAATATGGTAGAAAAGTTTATGTTTGATGCTTCTAGTAGGGAAGAGGCACAAAAATAGGGTGTAGATGTGGAAACTAAATAAGTTGATCATTTGTGCTAATCTATAGCTACTCTAGATCATTGGAGAGCAGATAAAAATATCTCCAATAGAAAAGGTTGTAACAAGTAACACATATCACCACCCTTACAATCCCTTACCACACCATGTCACACAACATCTGGTCTCAAGGCCGCTTACCTACCCATATCAAGGTCAGGTATCAAGTATCATCTAGTCTTATGGACCCCTACCTACCCAAATGTGTCTTTTTATTAAAAATTGATATTTTATTAATGTATTCTTTCATATTAATGTTTAATTTATTTCATTATTGCATTAATGACATAATATTTTTTTTCTTATATATGTGGAATTTTTTTCTTGAGTTCAGATTCTTTGTTCGACAACTAATACCATGGATGAAATTTTTCGAGAGGGGATCATAGATGTAAAAAAGATGAAACATTAATGTTTTTAGCTATTTTTTGGATAATTGTAATTGTAACCATATAAAACATTGTTTGAAATGTATATAGCAATGTGTTTTTTTGTATTCATGATTTCAAGTAAATGTATATAGTATTGCTTGTGAAACTCTTGTGTGTGTTGTTTTGTTCTTATATGCTTTGTTTGTGTGTAGGTGTTGTTTTGTGAAACTTTTTTGTGTGCAAGTGAGGTTTTGTGCTATGTGTTCAGGTGATGTTTGTGTGCAGATGTGCAGGTGATGGGTTTTCTCAGGCAACTTGTCCTTTATCAGCTCTAATTAAGCACTGATAAATGTGTTCTTTATCAACGCTCAAAATAGCACTGATAAATATGTCCTTTATCAGTGCTCAAAATAGAACTAATAAAGGCGACCTTTATCAGCTCTCAAAACAGCACTGATAAATTAGGCCTTTATGAGTGCTCAAAATAGCACTGATAAAGGTGGCCCTTTAAGAGCGCTAAAAAAACACTGATAAAGGGGGAACTTTATCGGTGCTTTTTTAGGGCAGATAAAGGGCACCCTTTATCAGAACTTTTTTTTATCATTGTTAAAGGGGACCCCCCTTTATCTTATCTATGATTAACAATTCTTTTCTAGCACTGTTAAAGGCAGTTTCTAGCGATTTTAAAATCCCTATTTGTAGTAGTGTTATTGTCATATTGAAAGAAAGAATGAAAATTAAATATATATATATATATATATATAATATAATTAAAGTAGAATCATAATGTTATATATATCATATAAGTTCACTAAACCCATCCTTAATACATTCCATGTAGTGTGTGAGTGAATCACATCGCTTTGAGGGGTCTGTAGTCTACACTTCCTCAAATGAAATTATCATATTTACACCAAATGGAAAGTAAAAATATACGTGTTGTAAAAGGAATAAAAAAGGTTAAATACATAATAATTATAATATATAAAATATATAAATATAGTTTCCATCATAATTTACACCATGAGAGGCGGTAAAGGAAAAATGAACAATCATCGTTTAGTGAGGCAGTAGTTCGCTGTACACGAAAATAGTTCGTTACCCATTATATAAAGGTGTGTTTATTTGTAGGTTAAATACTTATCATAACAATATCCTAGTATATTATAATACTGTAGTTCTTATACAATAATTTAATAAAGAGAGTGGAGTGGGTGTAGAATGAAAATAGTATAAAGGAGTTTGAGAGAAGGAGTTACCTCTTAATCAGGTAACTCCTTTCGGTTTGTGCCAAAAGGCTTCCTTGGAAGACTTTCTACCCAAATGGAGGCTTCAAGGAGTAATATAGGTATGTTGGTAAGTTTATTGGGTATATATTTTCCAAACCTAATTGGTTTTATAGGTGTGAATAATATTGATAGGTGGTGGACTTTTATAGGGAAGGAGGAGTGACACTCTTGTAAATATTGGAAGAGAGAATTCCACTCATGTTTTTCATATTGTAAGTGGATAAAATAATGATCCAAAGTTTATAAAAGGGATTATAGGGTTTAAATATGTCCATAAAATGTATTTTGGATAAGTTTATAGGTCTTTTTGGGCCTTATGGTTATCATTTAGTGCCTTATTAAGTTTAATTTAACCTTAATCGATGTAATTAATTTTAATCACTTTCACTAATATTTTTGGTCAAAAACTAAGTTAAACATATTATAAATCATAATGATAAAAAAAATTTAATCCGTTTTTACAAATTATAATCACATAATTGATATAAATTAATTTAAAATTAATCTTGCAGTCGGGTCAACAATACAGGGTTTTAAAGTAAAAACATTCAAAAGTTTGCTAAAGATTTATATCCAATTTCAATGTGAAATTGATCTCAGTGACCTAAAATGTATTAATTGATAAAAATATTATCTAAATAAACTTTTAAACAAATTTAAAATATAATTTAATCTTATAAATAAATTAGATTAAAAAATAGTTTTGAACTAAAATTCCGCATTTGTAACAATTCATTAAAAAATGAAACCTTACAGAAAAATACTAAAAAATTATACTGGAATAATTTTTATATTTTTATTTTAAAAATAAAGTTTATTCTGACATATTAAGTCTATAAAAGTTCAAAAATTGGGATTTAAAATGGGTTCTCTTTTAAAAGGTGGTAAAACTACATTTATAAAAATATATGTTTTTAATCATAAAATTGGGTTTGTTCTTATCTGATATATATAAAATCTATTGAATGAATATAAAAAATATCTTATTTAATATATAACATATATATTACATTAATATAACTCAATAATTTTATTTAATTTTATTTATTAGGGTAAAACAAATTTGTGACCATAAAAATAATAATATTACCTTTTATATTCAATCAGCTTTCATATCCATTTATAATTAATTATTAACCTATTAATTCATATTATATTGTGTAAACAAAATATTTTCATAAATTAGTTAATAATATTCATAATCACTAATTTAATGTTTAGGTTATATCCTATTATATTAAATAACCATATTTTAATAATATATTATAGTTCCGTAAACCTCGATCTTTCATGTTATGTAAGCCATTGATGAAATTCAATGTTGCATATAACACAAGATAACCTTAGCGTTCCATGTAGATAAAGCTAAAATTTATGTTGTGTGTAGTGCACGATTAACTTGGTGTTGCATATAACACAATAAAAACATAGTTCTTTGATATAAAATAAACTATCTTCAGTGTGAAATGAAAAATATCAAAAAGGTTAAATTAGTTTAGAAAAAAATAATTCACAAAATCTCAGGGTGTTACATTATACCCCCCTTAAAATGATTTTTCCCTTGAAATTTATCTGGTTTATCAAAGGTTTAATACTTGAAAGTTTCATTCATAGAAACCAACATCATAAAAAATGAACACTAAATCTCTTAAAAGGTAAATTTGGAGTGATAATTGTTACCCAAACTAATATATAACATGGTTTTTACATATGAGAACATAGGTTGGGAGTAAATATTGGACAAGGAGGAAAAGTATAAATATTTTTAGGGAGTGATTGAGGTTATCAATCACGAACAAGTGAATGATCATAGAAAATTTGAGGGCATCAAAATCATAAATCTTTGATGATTTAAAAGGCCATCAATTCAACAAAATTAAGGTTTTAGGACAAAAATTTTTATGTTGATCATTATCCTAATGTTGAATAATTATTTTATTGACCAAGAATATTAGAAAATATACTTACTTGATATATTTATATAAAAAAATTTAATTGTTTAGTTGTGATTTTATTAACTTCTAATTCATCCATTACTTCATGTAATGGACATCCAGAAATTAACTTTGACGCATGAAGTGCTAAAATACAATTTTAAATGATTTTAAGGCCCATAAAATAATTAAAAGTATAACTATTTATTTAAAAACTATTATTAAAAATATATATGTTTAATACATTAATCTATAAACATAAAAGGTAACACTACTGCTTCATTATAAATAATTATTCATTTAAAATAATTATACATTAACCCAGACATCACGTAGGCCAGTCGTTGGTGTAAAATCCTTATAGTCCTTCGGTCATGGGTTCATGACCTACGACCTTTCTAGACTTGATTGGTTGTCACCCGACACACATGATGTCCCTTTATAAAACCATACTAATATAATTTCCCAAATATGATGGCCATCCTTGAAATAAGGTCAATCACTAAATGTCATTTCAACCAAGGTTTTCAATAAAAACATAGTACATAAATACTTCCTTCAAAGTTTATCTAAAACTATTCATGAATGGTTAACCTTATAAACCTTCTGAAAGCTAAAAATACAAAACTTTTGAAATAAAGTCACAAAATAATCTTAACATTGATTCCCCATATATCACAAAGTAGATCTTGGTTTTCACATTCCAAACATGTGAATACCCTCATCATATATTCTCTTGAAATATGGTAATAACCTGAATTAACATAAATACTTATAAAAAACATGCATGCTTCCTTATTCTATAGATTAATAGATATATTCCATAAATCCAAGAAGTTTTAAACTTTATCCATGATAGCATAAACTACTTGTAAACAAGTCCTTAATTAGTTCCAAGGTAATCAATATCTTTCGATTTACTTATTCATATCCCACATATCTTTATCCAAACAACATTATCATAACATAAAGAACATATTAAAGTTTTTCATTCCCTTAATCATCTGTTTTTTCAGGGACATCACCTTTCCATTATATCAATTTTTTATTCCATTGGAACCATTCAATGTATTCTTGTAAATTCGTAGTGAAAAACATAAACTAAACAATCCTTATATATTTCACCTTTCATATAACATAATTCTTGAATAAAAATATATAAAAAAATTATTATCCCACTTCATCCTTATGACATTAGAAATTCTACATAATCCTATTACACAATACCTCTTTCCATTCACATTTCATCTACAGTCTCTTCATCACCAGCATTGTAACCATTAATTGTACCACCCTGTTGATCCTATTCAGGAGCTTTAATCTCCTCCTTAACACTAAAAGGAATAAGGCTATGCTTAAAATCAACCCCTATAAAGTATATAAATGCTCCACACCATAGAACCATATTGTAGCTGAAATTTTAGCTCAACAGCACCACCACTTCTCCACCCCCTAACACCTATGATCTCATAAAAACACAAAGTAAGGGATCTGAAAAAATCATGTCCTTACATCAGATAACTCTCAAACAATTATTTCCCTAACGAATTTAAAATAGACCAAGAAATGAAGGAAAAAGGATCCCAAATATACACCTTTTGAAATACCCTTTAAGGATATCACTATATCAAGAACCTAACCAAAACATTAGAGTAACAAAGTGTATAAACATGAAATATCACCAACTATCTCTAAAATAAGAAAAGGATTTAATAATAATCTCAATAAAGATAAAACAAAACACCAAAATAAATTGGGATATTGACCTCAAATATTTGAATCATGATCCTAAGTGCTATTCTCCAAACCACTATTTTTTCAGAGGACACAAATGAATGGAATAACATGGTTATGAAATAGTTTCTCTTAATGATCCTAAATCTCAATAGGGTATTCATTGAAGGTTTCTCTATCTTTAACATCTAAATTTACCTAACAAATTACATGAGAATCATCATGAAGGTACTGATGAAGATGTGACACATGAAATAATTCATATATAAATCTCATCTATAAGGGAAGTGCTAACTGGTATTACACATATCAAACACAAACCAATACCTCGAAAGGTCCAATGAACCAGAGATAAAGATTAATCTCATGATCAGAGATTCACTTCCCATGATGAGGAGAATAATTTAAGAATATGTCATATATAATGTTAAATCTATTTCCCTACTCCTGTGATTAGGATATGACTTCTAATGATCCTTAACCACATTCATTCACCTTCAGATTATCTGTATCTTCTTTATCATGCTCTATAGAAATTTGGTTCTAAGAATTACTGACTCTCTAACATCGGTCCAACATAATAAAGACTAGAAAATTTATCAACAAAATGCTTCAAAAAAAAATATACCAATAGTGGAGTGGTAACTATTATTGTAAGAAAACTCTACCAAGTGTAGTCACTTCACCCATGAACCTCCATAATTCAAAATACACCTAAAAAAATTTCCTTTAAATTCTAGATAATTCACTCTTTATGAAAGTTTGTTTGTAGATGAAAAGTGGTGTTAAGGAATAAATAAGAGACAAAATCATTTTAGAAACCTCTCCACACCATGAAGGTAAAATAGGAATCACAATCAAGGATGATCATTTTTAAAACCCTGTGATAACCATAAAATTTTCACTAATGAGGTAATTTTTCTACAAATTCAAGGAAAACACAAATGAAATAATATAAATATCATGAGTGATATAGTTACATTCATGTGGTTATAAATATCCAGATCGATAAGAGATGACTTCCCTCTATTACATCAATACACATCCTAAGGAAATATGTGATGTTTCAGAATAAACCTAAAAAAAAATTCCATCCTATGGTAAATGAAGAACAAAATCACTAAATAAATTCTCCTTAATATACTTAAAATCAGCCTTACATTGACTAGTCTTCATGAATGTTTTCTATTTTCTAGTAAAGGATATCATAAGAGTCACAATTTAAGAGAATTCAAGAACAAACCTCCTATAATATATAGAAATACCAAGGAAACTCCACACATCTTCAACATTATAGGGCATAAACCAAGAAAGAAACACCTCAATATTCAAAGTATCCAAAACTAATCCACTATGAGACATGAAATTCCCCAAAAAATTAATCTCATGGGTCTAGAACTCACACTTCAACAACTTTCTTAACAGATGATGAAACCGAAGAACACCCAACATAGCTCAAAGATTATCTACACGATCCTTCTCAAATGATGAAAAAACAAAGATTTTATCAATAAATTCAACCAATAACCAGTATAGTAACTCATATAAAACTTAATTCTACATCCTCAAAGATACAATTAGAGCATTCATAACTCTAATCAATATCACAACAAACTCATAATTCCAATAATTATATCTAAAATAATTTTTTGGGATATACTCATTATTCAATCACATCTGATGATATCCAAACTAAAAATAGATCTTTGATAAAAAATTATATACCTTGAACTAATCAAATAAATCATCAATCCATTGGATATTATAATAGATTTTCACTATAACATAATTTAAATGGTGATAATCGATACACATATCTAAGCTAACATCTATATTCTACACAAATAGAATCAGAATTCCCCAATAAGACACACTAGGTCGAATGAATCATATCTAAAATGGATCATTAACTTGAATCCATATCCCCAAAAAATAACAATGGGTTATCCTATATAGAGACATAAATATCATAGAAACTCCTGCCTGTATCTCTATCTTAAACTCAATCTCTCAACGAGGGGGTAACACCACAAAATATTCTAAAAAGACATTAGGTTACTATTCTAAATCCCTAAGAAACACTGAAAATTGATTCTATAAAGAACTTAGAAACATCCCAGCCATCATATAATACAAATACTCAACCTGATAGCAATATATTTTAGGGTATCAATCACCAAAGAACACAACCTACTCTCTATAAACATCATAGAACATGAAGTGCCTCCTAAATCAATACACAATATCTCACATTGAATATAACTAATCCATGAAGAGTATAATTTTTTATGACTATATGTGTAAAAAAATAAGTATCCCCAAGTGCAGCACTACCCAAGCACCAACTCATAGTCTCTACACACATTATACAAGTTGGTTTGACCTCTAACTAGCATAGTCAATTCCAAGGAAACTAGAAGTATCCACACCTTAAGTCCCAAGGTATTAGACTAGAATATGAGAAATTAAGGAGTGTGTAGCTCCTAAATCAAATTAGGAATGCACCTAATTAGAAAACAAGAAGATAAAACCTTGCATGATATCTGGTTTTCCTACTGATGGAATCTTTAGGGAAATAATTTTTCTACCACCTTCTCCACGGACTCTATGAACCTGATGGTGACCACCTGCACATCCACACTATGATCGCTATCCCAAAGGATGTGGGATATCACAAGGCTACCATATACCTTCCTGATCCCCTATTTATTGATCATATACTGCAACACCTTATTTTTTCTTCTACCTTGGTGGAAGTTACTACAATAATTTAGCCTACAAATGGCCATTAACCGCACAATGATTATTGAGAAAGGTCAAAAAATCTATATTATGATGAACTTGGCAACTAAATTCATAAAACACTATTATCAACCCACTAGAATGGGTATAAGAACCACTATCTCTAGTGAAATGGGTTGAAGAAGGCTGAAACCTACCCCTACTAAATGAAACCTCTTCCGACCAGGAAACTGAGAACTCATGATCATAGATATGACCCATAAAGAGTCCTAGAAACTCCATTACTATGACGATTTAGTCATATAAAACACCCTATTAATGACCTATACCTTAATCAACACCTCAATATGTAGCTTAAACATAAATGAGGTGACCTAACAATGGATCTCAAGACATAAAGCCTCCTCAAAAATTTATTTCCCTAGCCTACTAATAAAGAATATGGTACAAAGAATAACATAAGAGGCTTTTATAGTGGATACTAAACTCTTGCATGATATAAATCTCTTTAAGAAGGGTAATAATATTATACCAATAGAACAAATTCATAGTTAAAGAAAGAAATTCATCCTAAAACTGATCTCAAAACTTTTCCCCTAAAACAACCAAATCTTCACAATCACTTAGGAACCAAAGCCACCAAAACTTAGTTAACCCCTATAGAATCATCACAATCAAAAAAACCTAGTGCTCCTTTTGAGCATGAATCAAATTGAAGGCTATCTGTACCTGTTCAATCTAAACCTTTTTCTCCTAATCTGAAATAGATCCCTTTTACTTCTATATACCCTGGTATTGAAATTCTTAGATTCACCTCCTCTAAGTGTTATTTTCATCGATCTCCACTTTACAGTGATCCAATGGAACATTTTTTTGAACATATTTGGCACATACCTAATGGAGAAATTGACCTATAACCATATTTATAAAATAAAAAATTCTAATAATTTATAAACCCAAAATAAAAGTATATTTAAGGTTAATTATTTTAATTAATTTTAATATACTTATGAATTTTTTCCCCAATTAAAATACATTTGTATACAATATTGAAATATGAACCTTTCCTAGGTCTATTCCCCATAAACAACATCACTTTTCTTAGCATATTAAATAAACTTGAAGGACCTTATTTCAGATTATATCCCCCCCTAAAATCTTGTGTTTTATCTGGTCTCCCTTATTTACAACATCTATGAATCCCACTAACAATGTTTCCCTATCAACCCATGTATCCTTACTAGTGAATAAATCTAAATTCCACCCTATATCTCAACCATAAACACTGATACCACTATGTCATGACCCCTTCCTCCAAAGGTACCCATCCCAGGATGAGAGTGAAGAAAGGGAGATAATGATCGCTGGATTCCACCTCCAATAGATCATGAGATTGTGACTAACAATGAGGGTATATAATCCACACCAATGGAGGGAATTGACCTCATATGTAAGTTTAAGGAATGAGTGATAAGATAATAAACCATCAAACAACACCCTTCATAAATAAAGAAGTAATCTTGATACCAAAATTAATGTCATACAAAAACTAAAAAAACTAGAAAACACCAAAAATAAATCCTCAATAGTGACCACATAGCTCCAACATCTACTAAACAACTCCTCAAGTAAGTAATTCCTTGATTGATCACCAACCAACCTATGCGTTCCTAAAAAAATTATATATATATATATATATAGGGTGATAATAAAATTTATACTTAATAAGATCCTCCTAGAAACCTCTCTTGTGAAGTGTAAAAGAAACATACTAAAGACCAATGAATAAAAAATGAAACCAACTCATAACATAAACATATAAATATATTTTTTCTATTCTTACCATGTATCACCTGAAAAGTAACACATAAAAGTAAAATCATTATTTATCAAAATAAAAAATATAAGAAAGGCACCCCACTTCCACTTCCCCACTGATTTATCACTCTCACATCCCAATGGATCATTCCCTATGCTCATCCATTCCAAAAGTTATATTGCATCTCATACAATGGCATCACAACTATTCTATATCTTTTGTATCCTAAAAAAAACTTATGAAGTAATAGTTTATAAGAAACAACAACCCATGTAAATAATGTATAGTTCAAGATATCACAACCCATGAAAACACAACAATGGGAAGCAGGAGCCACCATGACTAGAAATAAGTATGTTCTATAATATAAATACATTATAGACCACACATAAATGTTTCGTAAAATTAAGACCCATTGCATCCTCTGTGAGTTTATAAATAATACAACAGTTTAAGGGAGAGTGGGGTGGGGGGATACATAGAGAATTTATCCATTTATTCCCTCACCGTCATCAATATTAGAGAAAGTACCCCCAAAATATTTTTATGTTATTTTCCCTATTGACTTGGGTGGTGAAGTATATTAAACTAGAAAATATAGGATATATTGCATACAACCACACCAGGGGAAATTACCTAGCCTTAGACTCATCTGCCACTATCATCACATTATACACCAAGCTGCCACCACTAATTTATAGATCTAAAACATGCACACAATCATCAATTACAATATTAATTATTTATAAATCATTAATTAATATTATTTTGTATTCATTTTTCAATATTAATTCTTTAATCTTCTAAGTATAGCGTCCTTGACACCATAGTTCTTTCTTAAATTCATTATTGATCAATTATGTTTTCATCGTTTATAATTGACAAGAACCATCCCATTATTTAATTCATAATATTTACCATTTAATAATTTTATAGGTACTATAGGACTCATCTTAAGCCACCACAATGAAGATGCACTTATCGGGTACAGAGTTAAAGCACATAAAGAAAATGGGAACCATAACAAATAATATCCAGATATCTAATCGTAAAACAAGAATAACAAAAGAATATATCAATGATCAAGCCCAAATATTAACTCATCCTATCCACCTTAGTGTTATCCCCAAAAACATTGAGTATAAAACAAACCATCTCACCACCATCGATATCCACCGTTACCATAGCCTAGGACTTCATCCCATTACTCAAAAAACATTTCCCACCATATTAGGTTATCATAAAAACACAAAATTTCTCTAATTTTACTAGAGAAATAATACAAGAAATAAAATATATTTTCAATACAGTTCATTCATGGGGTAACTTAGTCTATATAACCAAGTCATACAGGCCTTTCCCAAAAAGAATGAGATCTCTTAGCCCCAAATAATTTATATTTAGAAAAAAACTATTTTAATTACCATATTGAATTAACTGTTTTATTATACATAGGTTTTTATAAATAGGAAACCAATAATTTATCATGTATCAATAGATATGTAACAAACATGCCTTTAGAATTACTTGTATATTTCATCAAATTCTGAGAAGAATAATTATCAATTTACATGTATATTTATATAATCACATCATCATAATCCTAACTTTACATTGTTTATAAAATTTCAAAAAAATTACCATGATAAACACAACAAATACCATAACAATCAGATAACACACTATTTAATAAACCAAGAGGCAATAATAACATAGTGGAAATATGCACGCGATCACAAAAATCCAAAACCACAATTCATTCATCATTTAATTACAATATTATTATCTTCATTAGGTTAATTGAATAATTATAAAAAATATTTAAGAATGATAACCCCACAAATTAAATTTAAATAAAGAGAATTAATTAATCCCTTACCTCAAGATGGATATTTCAACATTCTCCAAGAAATAATGTGATAAAAAGTGCCAAACATCGATGACCTCTTTTTAGGGGAACCAAAGATCCCTAAAACATAATCCCAACATGAACCATTTATCATTAATCAATATAAAACATAAGAAAAAAAGATAAAAACCCACTATAACATGGAAATAGGAGAAAAAAGAAAACAAAACCATCAGGGAAGAGAAGACTAACCTAGGGTCACCAAGACTTGATATCTAGAGGCTTGGGGATTAAGCCTAAAAAATGGGATTGAAAGGATCCTAAAAAGGGGCTTTAGGCCCCTTGGGTTTGGAGAAGAAATAATCAAATAATATTAAATTCTACTCAATTAAGAATTTATACCCCACTATAATTTAATAACACCGCGATACAACCTCCTTGACCATATCATATAGGTAGGGTTTTACATAATTTTATAGATCAAAAGGGATGGACACATTGTAATAGACCCTATAAAAGATGTCCTATGGAATTTGTAATGTAAATCCCCATATATATCTCCATTCAAAAAACCTAGTCAAACCTGATTTGACTAACTTAGAGTAACACCATGGTGAATCCCCCATTCCCATGCCACAATGAGGCATAGGAACTATAAACAGACCCCCATGACTCAACAATGTAACCCAAAACAACATCATGGGGGTCCCCAAACTAATAAAAACTATCACCCTAGCATATCAAGACTCTATACCCTAAGGAAAAACACTACAATGCATGGTCTACCACTAACTCACACTACATCGTAGCCACATCTCAGGAGGTGGAGATTCCAAAGCCATCACCTCTCCTCCTCCACACCGTAAGGAACATGATATGCCAAAAATCAACCCCTATGGTACAAAAAAGGATCCATTCCATATAAATATCCTATAGTTAAAATTATATATCAATCATGCCAAAACTAACCCATATTCCTCTTAGACCCCTCCAATCACCAGAAAACACAAATGAAGGGATTGAAAAAAACTAGGCCCTGATACCCTTGATTAGACCCGACAGACAGAATTTTTAGGGATGTGGTTGAGAAAATATCTACTTATAGTTCATGAACCCCACAATGGAGTTATTCCAGATTTATTCATCAAGGAATAAAAGTTGATTCATGAATAATCCATGAGATTAGTGGTACCCATGTTGGAAAAGATTCATAAGTTATTGCTACATGTTTATGTAATAAATGAACCTTTCTTTCATTTCAAAGAAATTTAAGGTGTTATGGGGATTGATGATAGTGTATTTTAATTTATATACACTCTATAATGTAGTAAACATATTTGATTTCTGATTCCAACACTCTATCCAGGTTGTCACTAGTATCAGGCCCTTTTCCCTAAAGTATGAAGTAACTTCAAGGGTTACAATTTTATCTTTAAAATTCAAATTCTTTCCTTATGGAAATAATCTTATTGGGACAATTGTTAATGGTGACCATGAAAAGTATAAATCCCAATCATATATGATGGCTATAATTGATTATGTCTTAGTGATATATCTAGATGGTGAGATTATCTATGATACTTATGTGATAAATAGTTTTCCATGAAAATTAGGTGCCTGTAACAGCCGACCATGTTGCAACCAACATATGTTCGAGAGAAGAAGCATCCAATGGTGACATGAAAATCATGGGTGATGATGGACCAGGAAGCCACCCATAACTTGATCAGTTTTTCTCATCTGAGTGAATCTATTGGGTTGAAACATAATAATTCTAATCCTTGGATCTTCTTGTACCCTAGGGGAATACTGGCAGGTAGTGTTCTTTAGGTTGTCATTATAACAACTCCAAGATAGGGAAAGTGAACCACTAAAAGGTCTCACCAAGAGCATGATAGTGATGAAGATCCACAGTCATCAAGCTACCTCCAAACATAATATACTTGATAACCCAAAGTAGATGATTTGATGAGGCCTAAGGTTGGGTTGAGACAATATTCTTGTCTCCATTAGGAAGAGACCTAAGTTCAAGCTACCCAGACTCTAAATGAGGGGGGAGGGTTGAAAAACAACTCAAGCTTAAGGATATTGGGTCTTCCTCATGATGGTTCAAGGATTCCTTAGGCCATATACACCTCGAGGATACCCATTTATGGTATGATGGTCCTTCATCCTCAAACATTAGGGACTTATGGGTTTCCTTTCATGTCAACATCTACATCACACAACTCAAGGATATAAAGGCACTTGAAAATTTCAATGATGATACCAATCATATAGAGGTGTGAAAGTTAATATAAGAGTTATTTTTTATGCTACTGAAATCAAGATCCCCACCATATGATGGTTGAGGAAAATTAGAGACATGGGAATCACCGAAGTGGTAAATTAACCCACTAATGAGTAGGAAGAATTTATCAGTACTGAGTATGTAAGTCCTATAACGAAATAATTATTTTATATGAGAAAACATATTTGAAAAATGTCATCATATTAATTTGAAAAGGGAATATAAGAAGCTGTAAACAATGAAATCCCTAATATACACTACAACTAGTATTCTGATCATTATGTAGTGACTATCTCCTATGTAGATAGGGGAATTATCTTAGGGCTAGAAACTTATGAAAACTGCAACAGTGGGATAAATTTATTGATTTTCCTCTAATATTAGAGTTTATGGAGGCATGAACTAGCCTTATAGCTTCTGAAATAAAACATAAGTGGATGGGAAAGTCACTATCCAAATGCATTTCCCATTGTGGTTAGTTTCTAAATTCCTTCTTGATTTGTTTGGAACATACATGTTCATATCTAGATATTGAAATTAGGGGTTTACAAACTGTATAATCAGCCTCTCTCTCTTATATTAATTGATCCAAATAAATTTCCATGGACATTTAAAGGGATGTCTCAATTGAATATCATACCTCTATCACCGAGACTGCATCCATGGTGGAGAAAACATTGATAGTGATGACCCCTCCTGCTTAAGCCAATGAAGAAGGGAGAGAAGGTGTAGGTATGGAAACCAAAAGTAGTTATGATTTCATACAATAACTGGTTACTCTACTCTTATCTATTTTAAATAGGATTCATTACACCTTCTGAGTCCAAGGTGATGATGGATGAACTTTTTCCAAACATTGTTGAACCTATCCCCTTGGATGATCATGAAAACTCTAAAAATGAGATGGAAGGATGCAGGTCACCTTACTTTATTTGACCATCCTTACATATGATTCATTACTCCTAATATTCTTTGCTATGTAGAATGATCAGTGGCCCAAATAGAGAAAATTAAAAACATACTGGTATTTCCTGAGGTGGGATATTAGCATCATCTTGACAAATCTCCTCACCTAGATGTTTCTATCTAAGATAATGAGGAGGCATTTGTTATGGAGGGTGTTCAAACCTCAATGAGGGATGAGTTAAATCCTATGGTAACTACAATCAAGTTCACATTAATGGTCGATATTACTAGTTCTACCCAAGAGTAGAAATATTCTAATGGGAATGATCATAGGTATTGTTCGAATGAGGTGACTTTAAAACCCAGATATTTTAATAAATATTTCTATTTAAATAATTTTAATTCTTCAATATCTTTCGTTGTCTGAAACTGTAAGTTTAAATGAAATCATGAGACACTATTAGTATAACCTAGCCATTAAATTGAAGGGAATGAATATGAATAACTAATTTATGAAATACATATAAAGGTATAACTCAATATGAATGTATTGGTAAGTTCATAGAAAATAATCACACAATTTTAGTAAAATCACTTTATTCTTCAAAAATATTTTTTCTTCAAAAATGAGTTTTTATTATATTTTTGAATGAATATTAATTATTAGAAGGTATGGGAAATGGATTTGATAAAATTAATTTCAATTTTAAATTCATCCTATAAAAATTTTCTTAAAATTATTTCTTTATGAAAACATTTATTTTTAAGGAATAGTGAAAATACTGACTTTTATTGAAAATTTTATTTTTTTTAAGTCTTTACAAGGTCAAATTATTTTGAAGATTAGTTTTAAATTTTAATTAGTTAATTTTAATTTAAAATAATCCAATAATGGTTTTTGAAAAGGATTTTATACATGAATTTATTATATAAACATTTTATGTTTAAAAAATAATTTTTTGAAAAACTATTTTCCATGGTGTTTTACAGGATTTATTTTGAATTAAATTCTATAACTTTTGTGATTTTAATTTTAAAAAATTGATGTCAAATTTATATTCATAAGGCTAAAATTTAGTGATTATGTCCCTTTTTATTTTTTTCCAATATGTGTAACAATCCTCCTTTTTAACAATGGTACAGATCATTATTTTTTCATATTAAATACCTTAAATGGAACTAATTATGAGTCCTAATCAAGTCACCAAGGTAATGGGAGAATCTAGGGATCATTTGGAGCCCGAAGTTCTTTAAAATTGGATAATTGATTAGGCCGCATGGTTTTTTATAAACCATGCGACCAAGGGAACATGCCTGTGCAACTATAGGGTGAGGCACCTGCAAGTCCATACAGTTTGTCGTCAACCGTGTGGGGGCTAGGTGTATGGTCGTGCAACCTGCTCTAGTTTTGGGATAGAACCTTAAAACACGATTTCTGAATGGTTTGAAAACCATTTATCTAAATTGTGTGGCCCTATTTTTAGGGTAAAATGACCCTTTCCTCCTCTTAATTATAAAACTATCTATCCTTTCTTCTTAGTTTCCCAGTGGCTATGCAGTGAGTTCCTCATCTCTTTAAGTTCAAACCCTCCCAAGATTCAATCTCATACAACTCCCACCTCCAACATCTATTTTCAAATCCACAAAATTCATTAGGTGGATTAAGGTGAGGATAACCTGAGGCACCCTTTTATACTCAGTTAATCTTACCATCTATTGCGTTATTTAGATGTAGGCCCATTCACCCTATTTTCAATACATTGGACTGAAACATAGATATCTTCCAAACTACTTCCAATATGAGGTTGATATCAAGTGAGGCTTCATATACAGACCTAAGTTAGGTGTTAACATAGTTTATCATTTGATATTTGGTCGTTTCATATTTATTCTGTTGTGGCATGTGCTGGCCTCTACCAAGAAACTCATTTGTGTTGGTTCCTACATGTCTAGATGGCCCTACAAAATTTATATAGGTGAATTGGTATTTTTTAGGGGTTTATACATCACTCATACCCTACATGGACACCTTCAGGTGTTACACCTTAAAATTGGTCATTTTTTCCAAATGGATTAATATGATTGAAACCTAATTTGGCTTCTAAATTGAAATTTTATTGAAATGGACCTTGTCTCATGTGTGTTACATTGAACCCAAGAAAACCCACGGCTGTTTAGACTTACTAGACTTGGAATTACCCAAGTTGACATTTGAGTTATTTCCCATGGATTAATCTTTTAACCTTGAACCTTTGAATTGGGTTTGACTTTTCTTTTGAATTAGATTCTTTTTCTACAGTAGATGGGTTTGGTTAAATGGATAGTTCAAGATGGTAGCATCCTTTTAATGTATTGAAAATTACCCCTTACTTGGAGATTTTACCCTATTAACTCAATTTTCCATGTTTAGGATAATTGAGTGTGATGAACTTGTATAGGATGGATCACACCAAATGGAATGATTTTTAATTAAATAGAGAAAATGGTTTTCAAATGAAATGATCCCTTGGGATGGTAATAGAACACTCCCTATTATTCCTTATGAAATGAATATTCTGAAATGTAATGTTTTAAATTGAATTGAATATGGTTAAAGTTACACATGAGAGGTTTTTCCTCACATTTCATGTTATATACTTGATCATTCCTTGGTTATTTGAAAGTCCTGATGACATGAAATAAGAGTTAATGCATTATGATCATCTTATTAAATTTGAACATGGTTATATAATGGACTATATATAAATGATTATGGATTGGAGTCAAATCCCCATGATGTTTATACATATTATATGGATTTATAAGGGCTGAGAATGATAGTAAGGGACTTAGTGGGGCATGACGACCCAAGATCCCCTTAGATCAGTGTTGGGAATGGTGAGTCACACCTGTGATTCGATATGGGTGATGGGATTTTGAGTTCCATGTTCCATATAGAGTGTTTCCATGGCATACACACTTTCCGTCCTTAGTGACGAACATGACGACCCCCACTCTATCAAGATGTAGGGCATACCTACCCCTTGAGTAGATGTTATCATCTCATAGACTAGAGTTGGATGCATTCATGTTACATCCCATTCCAATCCAATATATATATATATATATATATATATATATATATATATATATATATATATTGACATGACTAGACACACCATCCATGAGATGAAGCAGGCAGACCCGCCAGGTGTCCTTGAGGAACTTGAGCAAGAGGTTATTTATTTTGTCAGTATTGCTTTACTTTCCTGTATATACGTACACATTGTTTATTTACAAGAACCTAATAGGATTACACATAGACACAATTGGTGGTGGTCTACTGAGATTTTTATCTCACACCCTACTCATGCCGCTATTGGAATAAAAGAAGATTATATTGCTACATGTATAAGTAAGGGTAAAGTCCCTTCTACTAGTTTTTGACTTGTGTACTTAGTTGGATCTTAGGAGAAGAGGATCAGGCTTAGGCTTGAGATGCTTGTGGAGATGTTTTTGTCCTTTTTTTATTTTTGTACTAATATTTAGCATGCTTCTATATGTATACCCCTTTTGTATCAACATTCCATGCATCATTGTAATATAAACTACCTTTGAGGTTTCTTGTGATATATATATACACTAGTTGTTTAGTTGAATTTTTCTTACACTACATGTTCTTTTTAGTTATATATTTATTCTTTCCATCTGTTGTATTATGATTCCTATATTGTTTACTATTTTTTGTATCTCTTGTGCCACTTTGACATGTGGGTATAGTCTCCCCACTGTATTACCCTTACAATCTCACTGCCAATCAACATCCTATAGCCTATAGGGAGACGTGCCTAAGGTCATGTGTCCAATTGGGCTTGAGTCATGGGATAAGTGGAATCCAGGTCTAGGATGTCACAAAGTGGTATCAAAGGTGTTCCTTTCTTATTTTACTATTTGGGGAAAATAGATTAGAGATTGGGAAACACTTGGGACTTGGTCACAAGCCGTGCTTGGGCATCGCAAACCCATATATGGGGTAAAGGAAAAGTTTTCCAAATTATCATTATTGTTATGTTTTTTACTATTACTACTGATACGATTTCACTATTGGGCGATAAACATAACTTGTTATGTTATTGATAATGATGTAATTGAAATTATGATTTTCTTATTATCTCCCAATGAAATGAGGGATCTACATTAGATCACGTGTCACGATAAGAACATTATGATTAGGTCATACATTTTTTCCATGTCATGTTTAATTTTTAGAGACCATTGCATGTTTCATAGTCATTGTTACTTATTATATATATATATTTGTGTTGAAACCTTTTTCAATTTTTGTATTGTATTATGGTGTGAGGTTAGTGGGTGACACATTTTGATTCATAAGGTGTATGGGCCCTTATGGATTGAAAAATGGAATTCCATCTAGCTCAACCATTCTAAAGGGAAATGACATCCAAGTTAATTCCAAGTTGTAACTCATAATGTGTATGGACCCTTATGGACTGAAAAATGGTAATTAGTTGGATATAGTTATTTCAAGTTGCTTTAAATGTTTAAATGAGCACATTTTTCAAATGGGTAACAACCTATGACTAGAGAAAATCCATCTTATACACGAATAAAATAGATTCTTAACATGAAACTGACCTTAGTAGTGGGTAATGGGTGTTCCTTCATTCTTATAGACTATTATGGTATGTTATATCATCTAGACCTGGAATTTCAAGTATTTAGAGAGGCATGTTAATTCTTATAGGAAGGACTTAGTACCATTCCTAGCCTCTTGGATGTAATCTTATAAATTTCTTGAATCCCTTATAAAACGTTTGTTTGTCATTTTAGCATTATGACACCACAGAGTCATCAAGCTGAGCACCTTGAAGGCAGTGACAATCATGTTCCTGAGGTGGCAGGCCATGATCTGTAATGCATTCCTCCTATTTATCCACCCATAGATTCTCTTCCCATTCCTAATATGGGCACCTATTCCTAGTTTTAAGAGGGGTTTCTACGCATGTTTCAGAGCATGAAAGGAAGAGCGTGACCTTCCCTGAGTATGGTAGAGTTGACTCATGAGTTTCAGTAGTATCATCCTCCCACATTATTAGGGGATGGTAGACCACTACCTGTAGAGTCTTGGATCAAGGTGATCTTGCCTATTTTAAATCACCTAGAGATGCCTCTAGAGATGAGGGTCAAGATAACTACTTATATGCTTCTGGAATCAGCTAATAGGTGGTTGGATGTCATCACCTAGGCAGATCAAAAAAGAGAGATAGTTTGGGATGACTTTTAGACCATATTATATGACTACTTCTTTCCTAAAACTCCGAGGGATGACAGAGATAGAGAATTTATAAACCTGAAGTTGGTAACCATTTTAGTTATGAATTACTCATCCAATTTCACTAAGCTGAAACAATTTTATCCATATCTAGATGCTAATGACCTGATGACTTCTAGGTGATTCATGGATGGGTTGTGTTACACCATTTTGTTGTAGGTCAAAATATTTAGGATGAAAACCATATATGAAATAATCAACCAAATATTAATTATAGAGTGGAATATGAGGGAGGTTGATGGTGAAAGATAGGGAGGTTTGACACCTAGGGATTTCAGTGGATCATTTTCTGGGAAAAAGTGATGATTTGAGGTATCTTGTGGTGGTAGCATTAGTCAGGCACCTCTCATGGGTAAATATCTTGTCCGTCACTAGTGTGGAATGTTGAAGCACATTATAAAGTAGTGTCCATAGGAACTAGTTGAGTATAGAGGCTGTGATAGGATGAGTCATCTCCATTGTTTCTATAGGAATTTCTTCCAGTACCTAGTGAGTGGGGATACGCACCTACTCCTCGGTCAGGAGTGGGATTAGAAGGATCACAAAAGTTAGGTAGTTGGAATACTGTCAATTGAACACCATCTAAATGAATACCAAAGGTTTTATCTACTGTCATAATTCCATGATAGTATTAGATGTCAAGGTCCAGACTCTTAATGATTATCTCAGATATAAATGATTGTGTGCAATCTATATATCCTCGACATGTCAGTTATTCATGCAATCATTGAGATATACTGGTTAGTTCCCTATAATACCTGTATTGACTGATACCATTAGAGGGTGATGATTACATCACCAGAGGGAATAAAAAACATGCATAAGGTAGAATGATATCTTATTGCAACATGAGTAGGACCTAAGCAGCAAAGGCTTGGCGGTGTTACAAAACAGGTTGCCAGTCTTTATCTTGATGACCAAGGGTTACAACCTGATGTATTTCCTCTTATAGTGGAGTGTTTTAGAGATGTTTTTCTTGATGAATTATATGGTCTACCTTCAATGTAATAGGTAGATTTTACCATTTATCTTGTGCCAGGAGCAACACCTATGACCATTCCTCCTTAGAGGATGTAACCTAAAGAGTTTCTGGAGCTCATGAATCAGTTGGAGGATCTGGAGGTGAAAGATTTTATATACCCCAACACTTCTCCTTAGGGTTCACTAGTCCTCTTTTCCAAGAATCTGGATGGTACCCTTAGGATTTTTGTGGACTACCATTGGTTGAATAAGCTAACAATTAGGAATCAGTATCCACTTCCTAGAATAGATGACCGATTTGATCTGATCTAAGGATAGAATGTGTTTTTTTAAGATATATTTGAGGTCAGGATATCATAAGGTGTTCTTAAAGACTTTATACACACCTCAAAGAGATTTTAGGAGTAGTTATGGTCTCTATGAGTACCTGGTTATGCCGTTTGGACTCACGAACATACCTGAAGTCTTTATGGATCTTATGAATCATGTTTTCCACCCATATATGGATTCATTTGTGGTTGTATTTGTTAACAATATCTTACTGTATTCAAACTCTAGAAATGACCATGAAAACCATATAGAGATCATACTGAATACATTGAGAGAGAATCATCTCTATGATAAGCGTAGAAAATTCCACCTTTGGATCGAAAAATCCACTTTTTTGGGTCATATCATCTTAGAATCGAGAGTTTTAGTCAACCTAGAGAAAGCAAGAGATGTGGTTTCATGGGAGAATCCTAAGAAAATATTTGATATTCATAGTATCATAGGGATTTCTAGATACTATAGATGCTTCATATTGGATTTCTCATGCCTTGCAACACCACTTATAGGCTTGACAAAGAAGGGTGTGAAATTCGAATGGTATGAAGCTTGTGAAGTAGACTTTTAGGAGTTGAAGTAAAGACTAACTTCAGCACCGATACTGATTATAGTGGATCTAGGAAAGGCCTATACATTTTACTATGATTCATAAGGTTTCGGTCTTGGATTTTTATTAATTCAAGATGAGAGAGTCATTGTTTATGGCTCTTGTCATTTGAGGGCTCATGAGTAGAACTAATCGACACATGACCCTATTGTAGTTTTTCATGCCTTATGTTGTTGGAGAAAATATTTTATAGAATGTAATTCTGTGATGTACACTGACCAAAAAATCCTCAGATACATCTTCACACATCAGGATCTGAATCTTAGGCAGCATATGTGAGTCGAGTAACTACAATCATTTGATTTTGAGCTTTCTTACACTCTGGGAAAAGGGAATTCTGTATCCGATGCTCTGAGCTTAAATACTTATACACATGTGGTTCATGAATCTAGTGATGAATGGAATCTTATGGCCTTATTCTCAGAGATGCATGATGTGGGTCAAGAAGATCATGGTCAGACTATCCTCTCAACTTTATTAGTGACATCTACTCTTCTGGAATGACTAAGGTCGAGACAAATATCTGATCCTGAAGGAAATTTCCTACAGGGAAGTGTCTCATATGACAACACATATTTTGGTTGGATGGTCTATGGGGATGACAATATTTTGTTTCGTTGGCATGTATGGGTCCCTGCATACATCAGAGAGGACCTGATGAGGGATTTTCATGCCTCAGTAATGGCGGTTCACCCTGATGTCACAAAAAATGTATCGAGACCTACGACACCAATACTGGTGGTCCAGTATAAAACATGAGATAAATGGTTTCATCACTCGATGTTCTACCTGTCAGTAGGTGAAGGTGGAATATTAGTGTTTGAAAGGGATTCTTTAGTTGTTATCCATTTCTAAGTGGAAATTTAATGATGTTTTGATGGACTTCATGAATTTTCTACCTAGATCACCTCATAGAAATGATGTAGTGTGGGTTTTAATTGATTGTTTGATGAAGGTCACACACTTCCTACCTATACAGAAGACCTTATTGGTAGACAAGCTAGGAAGACTATACATCAAAGAGATTTCACTTCTCCATGGATCTCCTCATTATATCATTTCTGATAGAGATTATCATATCATGTCAAAATTCTGAAAGTGGTTACATAAGGCCTTGGTTATGCGCATACTTCCAAGCATGACTGATCACTCGTAGTCTGACAGAAAAATAGAGCATAAAATTTAGGTTCTGGAGGACATACACTATGCATGTGTCCTCGACTTTGGGGGTTCCTAGGAGAAACATATTATGATCATAAAGTTTTCTTATAACAACAACTTCCAAGATACCATTGAGATGGATCCCTATGAAGCTTTATATGGTAGGACTTTTTTCCTGCCTCTGTGTTGGCTAGAGCCAGGGGAAGCAACTATGTTTGGACCACGTATCATGCAGAAGACTACAGAGAATGTTCAAGTGATTAGAAATTTTATGTTGATAGCTCAGTTTAGAAATCAGTCTTATGCCAACAAATGTTGACGACCTCTTGAGTTCTAGATCTGAGACTAGGTTTTCTTGCGAGTCTCACCCAAGTTGTTTCATAGAAGTATTATGAAGTAATGAAAGCTATCTCCGATATTCATTGGACCTTTGAGCTTGTGAAATAGATCAGACTAATGGCTTACCAGTTTTCTCTTCCTCAAAGATACTGGTCCATGAATGATGTCTTTCATGTATCTCATCTTTGCTGATACCATCCAGACCCATCACCTATCTTTCATCTTGATGAGGTTGAGCTAGATATGGATTCTTCCTTTGAGGAGTATCCATTGTGTATTGTTGATCAAATCATTAAGACACTCTGAGGCAGGTCTGTTCCTCTTATATGGGTGATATTGTAGCATGATCAGGTATAAGATAATCCCTAGGAGTGGGAAGCTGATATACAATCTCAATGTCTGAAACTCTTCACTAGTAGTATCTATCTACCCTCAAAAGGACAACTCAGGGACAAGTTACTATAAGGAGGGGAGTTTATAACGACCCACCTTTTTAATCAAGATAAGGATCATTAGTTTTTTGTTTTATAATACCTCAAATTTATGAAATTATGAGTCTTAATCATGTTGAGGGGGTCACGAGAGTGTTCAAGGATCGTTCTGAGCCCAAAGTTATTGAAAATGGGTTAAGTGACTGGGTCACACTATTTTTCTAAACTGTGTGACCCAAGGTGCACACCCGTGAAACTATAGGTAGGGGAACCTACAAGTCTACATGATTTATATGAAACCATATAGGCCTAGGCACACGATTATGTGACCTGCTGTAGTTTTAGGATAGAGCCTTACTGCATGGTTTGCACACATTTTGTAGTACCTAAACCGTGAGACCCTGTTTTTTAGGGTAAAATTACCTTTTCCGCATATTAATTTTAAAACCTATCTATCCATTATTCTTGGTTTTCAAATGGCTATGTAGTGAGTTCCTCCTCTCTTTGAGCTCAAACCCTCCCAATCTCTAATCTCACACAACTCTCAACTCCAACATTTGTTTCAAATCAGCAAAAGGTGTTGGATGGCTTAAGGTAAGTATAACCTCTCACACCCTTCTTTCCTCAGTTAATGTTACCATCTATTTCAATATTTAGATGTGGTCTCATTAACCATATTTTCAAGATTTTGGACTGAAACATAGATATCTTCCAACCTTCTTCAAATCTGAGGTTTATATCAAGCAAGGCTTTGTCTACGACCCTAAGGTAGGTGGTCACATAGATTTCCATTTGATATTTGTTCATTTTGTATTTATTCCATTACTCCATGTTCCAAACATTTCCAAGAAACTCATTTGTGTTGGTTCCTACATGTCTAGATGACCCTAGCATGTTGATATAGGTGAATTGGTATTTCTTTAGGGGTTTAGACATCACTCATACCCTACATGGACACATTTAGGTGGGCCAACTAGAAATTGGTCATTTTGGCCAAATGGATAAAAATGGTTGAAACCTAATTTGGATTCCAACTTGACTTTTTAATGAAATATACCTTGTCTAATGTGTGTTAAAATGAACTTAAGACACCCCATGGGTGTGTGGCCTTACTAGACTTGGAATTTATGAAGTGGGAATTTGAGTTGTTGCTCATGGATTCCTCTTTGACCCTTGAACCTTTGAATTGGTTTTGCCTTGTCTTTTGAAGTAGATGATTTTCCTATGGTATATAGGATTGGTTAAATGGATAGTTCAAGATGGTAGCATCCTTTAAATGCATTGAAGATGATCCCTTCCTTGGAAGTTGTACCATATTAAGTAAATTTTCCATGTTTACTAAAATTGAGTGAGAAGAACTTATATATGATGGCCCATACCAAATTTCATGATTTTAATTAAATAGATCAACTGGTTTTCAAATTAAATGATCCCTTGGGATTGTAAGACCATGATACCTATTATTCCTTATGAAATGCCTCTTATGAAATGTAATTTTTTAAGTGGAATTGAACTTGGTTAATTGAACACATGAGAGGTTTTGTCTCCCATGTCATGTTATATACTTGATCATACCTTAGTTATTTGAAAGGCTTGATGACATGAAATAAGAGGTAACACCTTATGATAATCTTATGAAATTTGACCATGCTTATATAATGGACTATATATAAATTATTATGGATGGGAGGTATATCCCCGGGCTAGTTATACATATTATATGTCTTTATAGAGGCTGGGAATGATGGTAAGGGACTCAGCGGGGCATGATGACCCATACTCCCTTTACATCGGTGTTGGGCATGGTGACCCTCACTAGTGATAAAATTTGGGTGATGTGCTTTTGAGCACCAAATTACATCTAGAGTGTTACCATGGTGTGCACACTCTGCATCCTAAGTGATGGGCATGACGACTCCCACTCTATCAGGATGTAGGGATTAATTCCCCTTGAGTAGAGCTTATCAGCTCGTAGACTAGAGTTGGATGCCCGCATGCTACGTCCGGGTTCGCTTCAGAATATATATATATATATAGTGACATGACCAGAAATACCAACCATGAGATGAAATAAGTAGACCCACCATGTGCCCCTTGAGAACCTGAGCAGGAGGTTATTTATTTTGTTAGAATTACTTTACTTTCCTGTATATACTTTCACACTATTTATTTAAAAGCACCTACTCAGATTACACATAGACATCATTGGTGGTTGCCTACTAATATTTTTATCTCACACCCTACTCAATCCGACCTTAGCACCTGAAAAGATTATATTTATATAGGTAATGGTAAGGGTAAATGAACTTCTATAGGTTTTTGATGTGTGTACTTAACTAGATCTTTGGAGCAGATGATCGAGCTTAGGCTCGAGATGCTCATGGAATTGTTTTTATCCTTTTTTTTCTTTTTGTACAACTACCCATTTTTTTATAACCATTCCATGCATCATTATAATAGACACTGCCTTTGTGGATTCTAGTGATATATATATATATATATATATATTCCAGTTGTTCAGTTACCATTTTATTCTACTGCATGTTCCTTTCAGTTATCTGTTAATTCTTTCTATCTATTTTATTACACTTCCGCTGCTATTTACTATTTGTTGTATCCACTATTCTAATATGACATGATGGTATAGTATCCTCACTATATTACCCTTAGACCGTCGCTGCTAGTCGACAACCTCTAGTGTATGGGGAGATGCATATGTGGTTGTGTGGACAACCGGGCCTTGGGCACAGGATAAGTGGAATCTGGATCCGTGATATCACAATATGAATTGTAATATTGATAAATTTTTACCACAATAAAGGGTAAATTGGGTAATTTAGGTTTAAAATAAAATAATAAAGACTATAAAATGACTCTAACAAAGCCAAAATTTTATTAGAGGAGTATAATTCGACCATTAAGACATAAGGATCTAAATTAAGTTATTTAATAGACACTTTTCAATGAAAACACCTTATATATATTTAAATCAAAGAAAGTCACGAAATGTCACTTTCATTATCTTAAATATCACTTATATGTTCACATGGAGAAAAATGCATGTTATGAACAAATATAAATATTTTTTTTAACTTAATAAAAATATTTTAATTATATAAATTTATTTTTGACTTTTTTGACCACTTATATGAGATTATGATATTTATAATATTTTATTTAATAGAAATTTAAATATGTCACATTCATTTTTTAAATAATATATCATTTTAAATATTGGGTTATCCAAAATATATATTCAATTATAAATATTATTATGAAATCTAGAAGATTTATTTTTATCATGGTATTTTATTTTTAATTTTTAGTGAAAAAATAAGTATATTAAATAATTACACAACACTGATGCGGTAATTATTGTATTAATGTAAATATCAAAGAAATATTAATAAAAACATTAAAAATAAATATAATTTGAGATAATTAATGTGATTAAAAAAATTTATAGATGAATTTGACCTATTAGGTATATAATTTATTTTTTTGAAGATAAATGTTTATCTTTATATTTTTAAAATTCCATGTAATGATTAGTTTCCAAATTGACACGAATGATATTTTATCAAAATAATATTTTATTAAATTATTTAAAAATCATAAAACATATTTAAAAATAAAAAATAATTACAATATGGTCTAAAATGTTATAAATTATAAATTTATGATTTAATTTACAAAAAATAAGTAAAATTTACAACCATTTAATATTTAAAAAATTGTTACCTTAGTTAAAATTAAAATAGGTTAAATAGGAGTTAATCAAAATGATAAGGTTGAAAATAATACCAAAAATTGTATAAGGTATATTGGTTTATGATATTAAAACCTTATCTAATATTATATTCAAATTCATGACCTTTTGGGTGTATTTTTATTTATATTTAATTTATTATAAATTAATATTTTGAGAAAATTCTAAAAGTACCCCTCACCTCAATTCTAAAAGGGCACCTCCTCCCTCACTTATTCACAACACATTGATCCTTAAAAATCTACCATAATATGAAAAATTATATTATAAAATTACCTATAAATATTATAGAGGTTTTGGTATTCTCAAAATACCAACCTAGTTTTCCCTAAGAGGCGATCTAAAGGAAGTTCTCAGAAGAAGAGGTAATCGTCATTACCAACTCTTTCAAGATTATTTCTTATTATACTTCCTCTTCATGTGTTGTTTCCATTATAAATTAACAAATAAATTATAAAATATATTATGAGATATTATTATGATTATGTAACAACCATATTCTACCTTTTATCCATCGTATGAAAAACAGAAGCACGATGCATGTGTACGTATGACTTACCATCTCCACACCATGGTGTAATATGTTTTTCGCCACCACTTTATATGGATGGGTATAATGATGGAAATAATATATATATATATATATATGAATATTAAAACATTATATTTATTCTTTAAATTAACATATCATCCTCTTTCATAAAATTTTACCATTAAGGTAATGATACCATCGCTCGTGCGTACGTACGACCTACCGTCTCCATGACGCGATGTGATTCATTTTCCATGTTCACCATTCAAGAATGATTATATAAATGTATATAATGAATAAATATGATATATATTGCCTTAATATAATTATGGAGATAAAGGAATTATATCCTATGCACAAGAATTGTGACTTATATTACAAAACATGCATAGGAAAATGAAGCAGTTAACACCCGAGAGAAGGGTAATGATGAAATATTATTAACAAAAAGGTGATAAGATGATATAATAGTGTAATATACAATATAATAAATGTGAATATGTTTCTGGTATAAATTAATAACATTCTTTAAATCATTATACAAGTGTTTTGGATATGTATGAATGAAATAAGACCTACAATAATGGTTAATTTCACAATCTCATTATTATTTGAAATTGTTTATATGTAAGTATCTGTTGGGGAATATTTATATTCCATGCCCATGTTTCTTAAAAATGTTTTCCAAATGTTTTTCACTATTCTTATACAATTTTTTAATGTTATTTTTACCCATGTGTGATGTTTTACTATACAGTTTGAAAGGAATATTATTTCGACTTTCCAAACGATGTAATTTGTGAATTTTCTAGCAAGCGTATAAAAGAAATGTTTTTTAACTTATATGAAATGAAAAGATTTTTATACTTTCATGATTTCATAATTCCTTGAACATTACATTATAATATTACAAGTTTATTTTCAAATAAAATTTTTTCTTTTAAAATTACATGTCATTTTAAGAAAAGAAATCATTTTCAAAGAAGAAAGGATATTTTCCTAAATAATTATTTTCAAGTGATCTCTCAAAATTATTTTCCATTTATAATAACATTATTTTATGTTACTTATACTTTATTAGGGATATATTTTATGAATACTATCCATATTCTTCCTATGGTTTCCTTATGGTTATGATGGAATTATATTTATGAAACTCATTCCTTTTCTATGGGTTATGTTATGATTGAATGATGTTTATAAAACTCATTTCATTCCATGGATTCTTATATGATTAATGATTTATGTTATTGTGGCACCCATATTTCTAGTTTTCATTATGTAATGGGCATGATGTATATATCCCTACAATTCACTGCATAAATATTTTTATTTCATGAGATAGATAAGACTAGAATGAAGAGTGAATTCAGTTTAGTAATACAGGAATGGAATGAGGTGTGAACCTGGTTTAGTAAAGGGATTTGTCTACAATGATGGCATTGGAAATGTTCCTTGACTAATATGGGAATTATTTTCTATGATTATGTGTATACCAAAATTTCATGTGTTATGTTATGATCTCATGTAATATGTTCTTTGATTCTTTATGAACCAATATAATTTATTCCATGACACAGTATCATGATCTTTGATATACAGGATATAATTTTCAAAAGTTATTTTTAATGTTATTTTGACCTTATGCTTATGTTATCTCCCTTAATTACCCTTACTGAGCATCTGATCTCACCCCTTTCTTATGTTTATTTTCCCTAGTATATGAATAAAGGTATTAAGTAAAATGTCTCAGAAAGGGTTCTAGTTATGAATTAATAAGTGGGATAATATGTAGATGTTTTATAAATTAGTTATTTATGTTTCCAAGTTCATAAAGACTCTAAAATTATATGTTTATGGCATGATTTGTTTATGTTATGTAGTAAATATTATTCTATTTATATGTAATATCTATGTATGAAAATTATGATACATTATAGTGAAGCCAACTACGGAGTCCAACTCATCAAAAAAAGTCTTGAATATATATATATATATATTACATTATGTCAACCATAATATCCAATTACTAAAATGTACTTATTATATAATTTATATAACTTCCATCACAAGAAAGTATTCCATCCTTGAAAGTTACCTCTTTCACATCTCAATAGTCATAACATATAGAGCGTGGTCCTGTCCTAGCACCCACAGACATAAAAGGAATTAACATGGTATTTTCCCTTAGTGACTTTATCCTAGAATATGTCCCAAATTCTAATAGTGACACTAAATTAGACTAATGGTATCTAGATTTCTACCACTATTCTTGTCAAAATTCTTGGATCAATATATAGAAATTGATTTTTGAGGCCCTTATGACCGATCTATGAAGGAATCTATACCAACTTCACTTTTAATTTAATTTCATAGGAAGTGGGGGTTTCCATTATCAATACATTTATGATAAAATAAATACAACCCTTGAAGTAGTAGACTGAGAAGAAAAGGCCCAAACATACCTTCTATAGGTAAAATAAAAATATTCTTCCACTTACCTCTGAGTATAGATGCTTTAATGTAAGTCCTATTGCGAGAGGGTAACCCCAAAGAAACAATGTATGGCTTATGAGAAGACTTCACACATAAGTCATTGAAGTTCCCAGCAATGTGTAAACCACTAGGGGGGGGGCTGAATCGGCGGTTATCTTTTACAATTTCACCTGTCTTGAAATTAACCCTTGAAACTTGTTAAAGTTTCAATCCTATAAACTTTAAAACTCAACCTCACTCACATGAAAAGATAAATAAATAAATCCACACAAGTTTTTAGAAGGTTCAGTTATAATGTGGGTACCTATTCATTACCACATTAAATCCAATAAATACAAGAATATCCACAATATAAAGAATTTAATACAATCAATTACATGTTCTGGGAGCAACGAAAGTGACAAGGTGGGAAATAAACCAAGAAAGTTTTTTCGATTCGGTGGATCATTCACAATATTATACATGACATGAATGCCTTGACCAATAAAATTTTCCACTAAATATTTACTTAGAAAAACTGAGAACCTAGATAATATATTTTCACTTAAAATTTATGATTAATTTATTTATGATATGAAGAAATGGATACCTTGTCATAAGGACTTTCTCCAATGAATATTCTGTTGATCATTTGAAAACAATTTTCCAGATTACCTTTATTGAACTATAAGGATCCAAGTATAGAATCCCTATAGTGGTTATATACACATGATCTTTTGGTCCTTGAGTCACACTAATTGATTTCAGGTTCTAACATGACAAATCAATTATCATTCACTATTCATGTTGATCATATCTAGTTATTTTGAGCATGAAGGAATCTCTCTAGTGCTTCTTATTCTTGAGAGAAAGAGAGGAGGAATGGAGAGATAATTACATTGTATGAAATGATTATAAAATATTGATTAAACCTAAAAAAAAGACATAACCATATATTTATAGAGCATGGTTTAGGTTAAAATATAATTTATTTTCATACCATCCCTTAAATAATATAATAATCATTATCAAATCCCATGCCATATTATTGTAAAAATAATAATATTATTTTACGAAATGCACTAACTCACACAATGATAAATATTATTTACGAACTTACAAATAAATATTAATCACTAGATACAATATTGGTCCACTCCAACTC
The DNA here is from genome assembly GCA_963277665.1 of Viscum album. Classification (NCBI taxonomy): domain Eukaryota; kingdom Viridiplantae; phylum Streptophyta; class Magnoliopsida; order Santalales; family Viscaceae; genus Viscum; species Viscum album. Next base: position 56,394,759 of record OY728154.1, read on the forward strand.
CTTAGTATTTATTGAATACCTGAATAAATATTTAATTAAATATTTCATTTATCAATAAAAAAAATATTTTATTCAAAATCCAGAAAATAAATATTTATTAAATATTAATGTAATAAAATAAATAATTAATTAATGAATAAATAATTATTCATTACCTTGTGAATATTAGCAATCAATAAAACATGAATAAAATTATTCATTGGTCTAGAGAATAATAATTATTCAATTAATTAAATTCAAATAGAATTTATTCAAGATCAATGGAAACATTTAATGTGTGAACCTCTAGGATTGTTTCTCGTTGACATTAGAAAGGCTTTCCTAAAATATAAGATTACTATATATAAATGGGTTAAGGCACCCAATAGAAAGAACATAATGTCGTAATGTTGAAAACCATATATGAATTCTTATTGTATAACACAATCTCTTTGTCATAATATCTCATCAATAAAGTTACATGTCCGTACCATCAACCTATATGATCAATACATCTTTCTTTAACTATATAAAATAAAAATATCATTAAAGCATGTACATGGAATTTAATGCAACGGTTCTATTCCAATAAAAGAGATAAGATATCAAATTCCATGAAGATGGAAGGGAAAAAATCCTTCCTCGACTTATCCATTAATAACATGTCATTCATGATACACCAAATATTCCCTACTTTCCATGAACATATAGCATCATAGTTTTGGTCAGTAAATCTAAGTGTATGAGTCATGACATGAATTAATGATAATATTAAATTATAAGGTCCATTACACATTCTGTAAAATAAAAATATCCAATGACACTAAAACATATAGAATTCCTAATGGCATATATATTCTCATAATATACCATTTAGAGATTACCAAGTGTGAACTTCATGAGAATAAGACTCACCCTCTTATGAGTACTAACATATAATAGTCTACATACTATGTTTCCTATTATAGTATATTATCTAACTTAGAACTATATTTAAGAATATCGTCATGGTACTTCAAAGTTCTTATCATAGTAGGGAACTACTATGAACTTATCAATGCAACCAATACCCTATGACATTATTTTATAGAATTAATGCATAATAATGAGAAATATGTAATAAGTTGTTTTATTAATATTAAAACATTAAAATATACATTTAATAAAAGTAAAAGTAGTTGGTTCTATAACACAAACTCCAATAAACTCCCACTTAGACTAGAGACAACTGCCTTTGACTTTCAGTCTACTAGACCTCACATAATGATAATGTTTCTATTGAGTTAAGGCTTTATTTAAGGGGTCGACCATGTTGTCTTCCATGGAAATCCTACTCAATACAACTTCACATCTCTAAGAAAAATCCCTCAAGAGATAATACTTCTGAAGTATATTGTTCATCTGCTGATGTGACCTTGGATCTTTTGAAAGATCCACTATTGTAGTATTATCACAATATAGTGTGATAAGATATTTAATTCTAAAATCCATTTCAATATATTGGATGAAGTTTTATATCCAAAATTATTATTTATCTTCCTTAAAAGACATAATATACTTAGACTCTACTGTTGAATCCATGAACACAACTTGCTTTGAGATCTTCCAGCACACAACACCTCTATTTAGAGTGAATATGTATCCCATTTTCAATTTCATATTGTCTTTTTCTATTTGGAAACTATCATCTACATATCTTATTATGAATATCTTTTTATCTCCTCAATATACTAGAAACATGTCCTTATTAAACCTCAAACACTAAACTCTAGTCTTGACTACCGTTTAATGTCGGTCACCAAGGATAGTTTAATATCTTCCTGAAGACTCATAATGTAAGAAAAATCTTTCCTAGTACATATCATAACACTAATTATAGACCCCAACACTAACATGTATGAAATAATTGCTATTTTATTCATTCCTCATGTGTTTAAGGAAAACTTTTCTTGGAAAGAAGAGTGTTATGTGACATTGGAAACAATACTCGATTGGATTGTTTTATACTAAATAACTTTAGTATCTTATCAATATATATACTTTGAATTAGGTCAAGTAGCCTCTTGGATATATCATGATGGATCTTGATCCCATGAGTATATCCTGCCTCACCTAAGTCCTTCATGAAGACATAGTTATTCAACCAGGACTTAACAGACTGCAAGACTAGTATTTAGTTTCCAATAATTAATATTTCATCAGTATTTTTTCCAATGTATTTAATGTATACTCTCATTTAGAGTTAATAAATACCTTATTTCCAAAGTTAGGTGGTCACTATGACTTTTCCACTGATATATTACAAAATGTGTTGGCCAAGAGGATGAGAGGTCTGGTTCATCACAACTTTTTTGGGGGAATTATTATCTATTTTGAGAATATCTTATATATTTAAGATAAATTCATGAATTATTCCCAAATACCAATATGCATTGGCCAATTGGATGTGAGGTTAGGCTCATCCCTCTTTTTGGGGGGGAAATTATTGCATACCCTGAGACTCTCTTATAGATTTAAGACATATTCATGAATCCTTCACAAATCCCAGCACAAGATTGGTTCCCAAATCCCATGAATGTATTTTATGATCCTTATATTGAAAATTATGAGGATACATATACATAAAATTTTATTTCTTCCATGGGGATTATGATCCAAAACACACCAAATTGGTAAATATTTTATGTTACAATCTCATCATTTATCATGATTGTTTATGATTATGTTTCTAATGATGAAATATTATGGCTAAACTCTCAACAAACTCATGTATTTTATTCTAATATATTTATTTTTGAAGAATACATCTTTTTATTTCATTTTACGCTCTTAAAGTATTAAAGATACCAAAAGAATGTTTTTAATAAAAAAATTATTTATTTATCTCTTCGGGCGAAAACCCTTTTTCTTCCACATAAAATTTTTCTAAAAATGTTTTGACGAATGTTTTTATTATTATAAAATTCTTTTTAAATAAATTTTTACACATGTTTGGACCTTATTCAAAATGGTTTGAAATAAATATTCTTTTCATTTTCTAAAAAAGTCCCTTTTGGCTTTTACTAAAAATGTTAAAGGAATATTTTTTTTAATGTGTACAACATGAATGATATTTTTCATTGTCATGAACACCCAAATATTTAAATATTCCTTTAAAATTTTCAGAATTTATTTTCAAAGTAGATATTTTCTTTAATATATGAGAGATTTTATATTTTAAATAATAATTTTCAAAATGGAAATGATATTTTCTTCAAGAATGTTTTAGTGACCTTTTTATAGATTTTTTATTCATCAAAGACAAAAACATTTTGTGTTACTTGTGTTTTACTGGGGATATGATCCAATTACACAATAATTCTTATTTATCTATATGGTTTATGATTACGATGAAGATATTTTTATAAAACCCCTTTCTTTACTACAAGTTATGCTATGATGAAATATTTATAAAACCCGTTTTTTATGGGTTCTGATATGATGAATGTTTTATGAAACCCATTTATTTTCATGTGTTTTTATATGATGAATTTATTATGTTCTTGTGGTATAAGTATATTTTATTTTCATTATGTGATGGGTGGGACCTATACCTCCCTCCAATGTATTGGGTAAAGGTTTATATTTAATGAGATAAATAGGAATGGAGTGTGAACCTAGTACAGTAAGGGATCTTTTCCACTATGATAGTCTTGGGAGTGAACTTTGACTACAATTATGGTTTAGGGAGTGAAATAATTCCACTATGATAGTTTTTTAAATGAGCCTTAACTACTAAAGAAATGATTTTCTATGATTATGTGTATTACATAATTCCAAGTCTTATGACAATGTTATGCTCTCTTGGATTATGTTCTTTGATTACATTATGATTAATGTCTTATAAACTAATAATATTTATGATGTGACTCAAGATTATGATATTTGATATGCATGGTATGGTTTTAAATTTCATTCTCATGTTCTAGTACCCTTATGCTCATGTTATGTTTATGTATCTCTTTTTTTACCATTACTGGTCATCTAAGATCACCCATTATTATGTTTCCTTTCCCTAGGTTAAGAAGAAAGAAATTATGTATGATATGTCTTATAAGGGTGATAATTATGAATAACTTAGTGGGATATGATTTAGTTCACTTATGAACCAATGTTTTATGTTTCTAGCTTTCCAAAGACACTATACCTCTATGATCCTTAGGCATGTATTTATGTAATGTAATGAATATTCAAATAAAAAATGTTATATATATGTATGAAAGCTTGGGTCTCTATAGTTGGTACCATAGAAAATGTTTAGTCAACATTTGGAAACTAGTAAGATAAAACTTTAGTGAGTCCCCTAAGGATATGTATAAGGATATGTCTAAAGATAATTTAAATTATAAGAAAATTTACTGGAATTTTGGTGAATGATAGAGCGAGTGGTTTCCAAGAAATTACATCCCTGTATAGATAATACATGTGAATGTGGCTCTAGTATATATATACCTAGGTGTATTAACTATAAAAATGGAACATTGATATAGACTCAATTATCACCTGGCTCATGATAGCGAGCTTGGATGTACAACAAGTTTGACACTCCCATGGGATATTCTTTAGAAATTCAAAAACTCTTAATGAACCATCATGAAGGATTTGAATATATGATAACCATGAATGAAATATGTTAAACCTAATGTGTAATAGATTAAAAACAAGGTTTCATGATTTAGACATCCTATAAGTGATTTTTCATGAATATGAGGTTCCCTATTATGATTATTGTTTCTTGAACAATCTTTTTTTGTTTTGTTTTAGTAAATGGTTAAAACCTAAAGGAATCATGTTAATTATAAATGAAATGGAAAAAGAAATTATTTTCCTCCTATTAATCAAAATTTTATGGGATATAGAATGAAAAATATTGTTACTATTCTCACACAACTTTCTCAAGCTATGAATCATACTAAACTTAAAAACAAGAAAAGGAAGGAATAATATTCTTTCAAGTCCTTCATGAAGAAGCATCTGCATTCTTTCATTGGTTCCACTAATACAATAGTTTATGGGAAATAGATTAGTAGCAATTAAAAAATATTTTATATTCTATAGTGTTTGAAACATGAAAAATTCATTTTGGTTGTCTATAGTTTGGAAGGTGAAGCAAATCAATGGTGGGATCTTATCATGAATACAAGTCAACAATATGAAATTGACTCCATGTAATGGGATGAGTTTAAGAGATTATTTTTTATTAAGTACTTCCCTTATATTATTTGAATGAAAATAGATAAGGAATTACTTGAGGTGAAGAAGAATAATGATGAATCCATTGGTACCAAGGATGAAATTTTTTCAAGATTTGCAATGTGCATTTCTAGTTTTATATTCCAACCTAAAATTAAGGCTGATAAATACTTCAATGGCCTAAAACCAAGTATCCAAAGGGTGTTATCTATAAGGTACTTCAGTATCCACGAATAAATAATTCGATGTGATATCTAGAAAGAAAGAAATATTGGATTTACCCATCAATCTCAGGGTTTTGATATGAAAAGAAAAATGGAATTCAAATGAAAATCTAATAACCATGGAGTGAAGAAGACAAGATTACCATCATGATCAAAGTGTGAATGGAAACATGGAGGAAATTGACTAAAGGTGATTGGTAAATAATTAGTGTGGGTAGGAATTTCATCAGGTAATCAAATACCAAAGTTATAGGAATATGTTAGTTCATGATGAGAATAGAGAAAAATATGCACAAAATTAACCACCCACACTCCCATGTTTCAAGTGAAATAATTATGGGAATTATAATAACTAGTTCCCAAATAAGGGAAATTTATCTCTGATGGTTGGGAGAGATTAAACATTAATGGTATTCTTATTATGTGGGAGTTTGTTGATGTATTTTTGGAATAGTTTCTCAATCTTACACTGAATAATGAATTTTATTTCTCAATATAACTCATCACTGGTTCTACACACATTTCAAAGAATCTCTATATAATTTCTCCGATTGATATGATATAAATAAAGAAGAAACTCTAGGAGAATATTGACAAGGGATTCATTCAGCCAAGTGTGTCACCTTGGGATACACCAAATCTATTTTTTAGAATAAAGATGGATCGATGTTAACTACATTGATTAGTATGAACTGAACTAGATCAAAATCAAGAACAAGTATCCTCTACCCCATATTGATGACCTATTTGATCAACTACACAAAGCTCAATACTTTTCCAAGATTAAACTTCATTATAGATATCATCAATTGAGGGTCAATAAGGAGGATATACCCAAGGCAATATTCTATACAAGGTATGTACACTATGAGTATATAGTTATTCCATTTGGTCTTACAAATTCCCCATCCATATTCATAGATTTAATGAATATAGTATTTATATATTACATCGATTGGTTTTGGTAGTATTTATAGAAAATATTCTAATATATTTAAAGATCATGGAAGATCATGAAGATCATTTGATAATTATTTTGAAGACCCTAAGTAAGGATAAAATTTATAAAAAATTAACAAAGTGTGTATTTTGACAATAAAAGGTTTCATTTTTGGGTCATATAATATTACGCAATGGGTATATTGGTGGATCCATAAAATACAGAAGTTATTGAACATTTATCCAGACCAACCATAGCGATTGAGATCCAAAGTTTTCATGGTTTGATAAGATTTTATTGATGGGATTTAGAGAATTTTCTTGACTATCTAATCCAATCACCATGTTAACTTGGAATGGATCTAAGTTTCTTTGGATGGATTAATGTGAGGGAAATTTCAAATAAATAAAGGGAATATTAGATCACCTGTACTTACATTACCCTTTAGTGGAGAAGGGTTTGTAGTCTTTAGTGGTGCCTCCAATAAGGGATTGGGATATTTTCTCATGAATAATGATACAGTGATAGCTTATGACTCATGAAAATTGATTATTTATGATAAAAATTACCCAAATCATGATTTGGAGTTATCCATGGAAATTGTTTCATTAAATGTTTTGAGGCATTATCTTTACAGAGAAAAGTGTGATATATATACTAATCACAAAAGTTTAAATTATATATTCAAATAGAAGGAGATGAACATGTTACAAAGAATATGGTTAGAGATAATTAAAGATAATGAATGCTTAATACATTACCACCGTGGGAAAGTAAAAAGGGAGTCCGATGATTTGAGTCAAATTGATCATGTATTATAATCCATGATGAGCATCACAAAAGACAAATTTTTTTTGGATTTTCAAATGATGGAACTAGAAATACTAAAGGAATGGGAGAAATATTATCTTTCTAAAATGAGTGTTCAAACATCTATACATATGAGGATTAAAGAGTCATAGAAGGAAAACATAGAGCTATAGAAGAAGGTGGGAAGTTTTCTTGAGTTTAAACTTGATTGTGATGGAATGATAAGGTTCAAAAACCTTCTATATGTTCCATATATACTAGGTTTAAAGAAGGAGCTATTATAGTAAGCTCATAGTTCTCCATTCTCTATTAATCCGGGAAATCTGAAAATGTAAAGATATTTGAAGGTGTATTTATGGTGATATGGAATGAAGAGAGATAACATAGAGTTTGTATCTTGATTCTTGGAATGTCAGTAACTTATGTTGAGAGAAAACATTCTAAGGGGGTGTTACATCTATTACCCATACCAGAATGGAAATGGGAAAATATGACCATGGATTTTAAAACAGGACTCCCCAAAACATAAAAAGGGTATAATTATATATGGTTTGTAGTCAATCACTTTACAAGGTTATCAAACTTCATTACTATCAGAGAAGATTTATCTTTGGATCATCTTTCTAGGTTATATATTAAGGAAGTGGTAAGGTTGCATAGAGTACCTCATTCCATTATATTTGATTAGGATCTAAGGTTTAACTCGATGTTCTTGTGAATTCTTCAGTAATCTCTAGATATGAAGTTGAGTTTTAGTAAGTCATATGATCCTAAGATATATGGTCAATCTAAGAGATAAATTAATACCCTAGATGATATGTTGAGATCTTATTCCTTGGATTTCAAAGGTGGTTAGGAACAACATATTCCTCTAGTTGAGTTTTCAAATAACAATAACATTCACTAAAGTACTTAGATGGATCCTTATGAATCTCTATTTAGAAATAAGTGTAGAGATCCAACATGCTGTAATGAAGTTAGAGAAATAAATCTATTGGGATCTGATATGGATGAAGAAATTTCAAAGAAGTTTAGATCCATTTAGTAGCACATAAGGGTGCCAAAAAGTTAATAAAACATTTTTGCTAATAATAATCGATGAAATATAGAATTTTAAGTTATAAATAAGGTGTTTCTATGAATATATACATGGAATAAGGTTATGATATTTTTAAATAAGGTTAAAATAATCCCTAGGTATATCGGTCCCTTTGAAATTATCGGTCATATCAAGGAAGTATCTGATCGGTTAGCGCTTCCACTGAACCTTTCTCAAGTACATGATGTGCTCCATGTATATCTACTAAGGAAGAAAATACCTGACCCATAACATGTAAAAAAATCAAAGGTCATACCACTGGAGCATTACCTTTCTTACAAAGAACAACTGGTGGAGATTCTGGATCATATAGAGAAAGTTCTATGAAACAAAACCACTAACTTGGTCAAAGTTTTGTGGTGAAGCCACCAGTTTAAAGATACTACATTGGAACCTGAGGATGTAGCAAGGAAAAATTATCCTCAGATGTTTATACTAAATTGATAAAATTTCAAGGTATAAAATCACTTTAATGGGGTCATAATGTAACACCCTATGATTTTATGAAATATTTTTTTCAAGTAAATTTAATTTCGTCTATAGCTTGTGTTACATAGAACACTCAGTTTTAACAAATCGTGATATAATATTAATATTATTGTTTAAACATAACCTTTATAAAATAGAAAATAAACTTTTTGGAATGAATAATAATAATAATTTTTTAATATTTAGTATAATGATTTTATATAAATAAAATATATTGATAAAAAAGTACTTAATTTTTAGTAAAGTATCTTCTCAAAAAATGTTATTTATGAAAAAATAATAAAAGTATTTTTTACAAATTTAGAAAATTTATTTGAAAAAAGGAACTTCATTTTTTATATATACATGTAAAAATTTTCTGGGAGTGATTTTTTGAGAATTTTATGAAAAGATTAATTTTTCAATTAAAAGTAAAAATTACTGATTTTTTATTAAAAATATATTTTCATTTAAAGCAATTACATGTTACATTATATTTTAAGATGGGTTTAAAATTCAAATTAGTTAAATTATATATATATATATATTAATCCAATTTATTTCATTTTAATTAATTTCATATTGGATTTTCATATTAAAACTTTTTATACTTAGGAAAATTTTCTCTTTGGAAAACCGTTTTTCCATCACGGCTGCAGGTTTAATTTTAAATTAAATCCTACTTCTTATAAGAATTGAAAATTTCAAAATAAATTCTATATTTGTAATAATTATAATTAATATTATATAATAATATCAACTTAATTATTTTATCATAATGAATAGTAAAAACAGTAAAAATTAATTACTGCAGTTAAGGTAAAGATGAGTTTACTGAGGGTTAACTTAAAACTATACAGCTTAAAAATTACCCATATCTTATATAATTACTATTATATGATCACATTTTTACCTTTTATATTATAAAGTTATATAATGATCCATTTTTAGGTTTTTTTTCATGTGAGAAACGTGGGTGTAGTTCATTCTTTTCAAAAACTCCAAGTGTGTCATCTCCCCCACTTATAAAAGGACACCCCCTCTCCTCTCAATTTCACAAATAAAAATCGTTTTCATTCAACCAATATCTACCCAAATACCTTTATTACTTCCCACCAAATACTAGTAGAATTATTTTGATTAGTATACTCACCTATGAATTATTTAGGTATAAACCTAAAATAGTTATCTGAAGAAGAGGTAAAATTCTTAAACATGCAATTTTGCGTTATTTCTTCTTCCACATCATAAAAACATTTTTAAAATATGTTGATTCAATAAAATAAGTATATAAAATATAATTATATGTTATTATGTTTATTTCATAACCTATATCCATCTCCTCTACCATAAAATGGGAAACGAAACTGTCGATCATGTGTACAACAGACTACCACCTCACGAATCGATGTAATTCGTTTTTCATCACCACTTCTCATGGATTGGTTTAATTTTGGATATAAAGTATATATATATTATATTGTTAACATAATTATACTTTTTTTATCATGATATCATAAATTCATTCTTTTTTTCCATTGCATGGGAATATGATAATGCCGCTCGTGTGTATGGAAGACTACCACCTTGCGAAGCGATGTGATTTGTTTTTCACATACATTTTACATGGAAGGTAATAAGGATAAAAAAATATGTCATATATATGAAATAATAATGGATCTATAAATATGAAACATTTTTTAACTTCCTTTCTTTCAATCCTTATTTAAAATGGAAACAATGTTCATGTGTACGTATGACCGACCGTCTCCATGAATGGTGTAACTCATTTTCTATATCCGATTTTAATGGATTAATATAAATACATATATAATGAATATATATTATATTTATATCATGGTTAATATTCTGGATATTATTGAACCATGTTCAAAGTAAAAGGACCAAAAATACCAAACCAAAATATACATGAAAAATAGAGTAGTTATTACCCGAAACATGATTTTAACAAGGAATTATTGATAAAAGGGTAATAAAAGGTCATAAGTAAATCATATGTTGTATGATGAAAATAATAATGGTTATTTAATAGATGTATAATAAAATTATATTTATTATATATGAGGTTCAAATGTGTAAGAAGAAATTTGAGATTTAAGAGAAGACACTTCATCTCACTTTTATTTCCATGGGAGACATTATATATTCACCACTCATTTATTTTGTGTGGTGTATATACTGACCATAAATTTATTTTATGATAATTCTCATGAAAATTATGAGGATTTATATATCATTATAATTTTCTTTATTTCATGAGGCTTATGATCCAAAAGATACCAAATTGGTAAAGATTTTATGTTACAATCACATTGTTTATCAGGATTGTTTATGATTATGCTTCAGATGATGAAATATTATGATAATACTCTAAATAACCACATTTATTTTCTTATCCTATAGTTATTTATCAACAATAATTGTTTTTATTTGATTTACCTATCTTAAAGGATTGAAGAGACCAAAAAATGTTTTTGAATAAAAAGTGTCTTTATTTATCTCTCCAGCCAAAAACCTCTTTTCTTCCATATCTATGTTTTCTAAAAAAAATTAAAGAAAGTTTTTATTATTCTAAAATTATTGTTTAAATAAAATTTTACCCATGTTTTTCCTTTTTACAAAACGTTTTAAAATAAAAATTATTTTCATTTTCTTTCCAGGTCCCTTTTGAATTTTACCAAAAATGTGAAAGGAATATTTATTTTAACGTATATAACATAAATAATATTTAAAATCATCATAAATACTCAATTATTTGAAGCTTCCTTTACAAGTTTCCAAATTCATTTTCAAATAATTAGTTTTCTTTAATATTTGAGAAATTTTTAGATTTTAAATATGTTTTTTCAAAATGGAAATGATATTTTCCTTAAGAATGTTTTAATGACCTTTCTATGGAATTTCCATTAATAAATGATAAAAACCTTAGGTGTTTATTTTATAATACTGAGGATATGATATAATTATATCATCCTTATTATTTCTCTAGATAGTTTATGATTATGATGAAGATATGTTTATGAAACTTGTTTCTTTACCACAGGTTATGCTATGAAGAAATGTTTATGAAACCCATTTCTTTTCATGGGTTCTAATTATATAGATGTTTTATGAAACCCATTTATTTTAATGGGTTATAATATAATGAATTTTTATGTTATTTTGGTACACATATCTATTATTTTCATTTTGTGATGAGTGAGAACTATATCTCCCTCCGATGAATTGGGTAAAGATTGATATCTCATGATATAAACAGGACTTGAATGGAGAGTGAACCTAGTTCCGTAAGGTAATTTTTCCACTACGATAGTCTTGGGAGTGAACCTTGACTACTATGATAGTTTGGGGAGTGAAATCATTCCAATATGATATTTTTAGAAATAAAACTTGACTACTAAGGAAAATATTTTATATGCTTATTAGCATTCCACAATTCCATGTCTTATACTAATGTTATGATCTCATGGATCATGTTTTTTAATTCCATTAAGATTCATGTACTATGAACTACCAATGTTTATTCTTTGACTTAAGAATATGATCTTTGATATACAGGGTATGATTTTAAAATGTTATGATCATGTTCTCATACCCTTATTTTAATGTTATGTTTATGTATCTTCCTTAATTACTATAATTGAGAATCTTAGATCACTATTTATTATGTTTCCTTTCCCCAAGTTATGAAGAAAGGTATTATGTATGATATGTCTAATAATGGTACTAATTATAAAGAACGTAGTGGAAGATCATGTAGTTCAATTATGAACCAGTTGTTTATGTTTCCATGTTTCCAAAGAAACTATACCTTTAATATCCTTAGGCTTGTATTTATTTAATGTAATGAATATTCATCTAAAGAGATATGATATCTATGTATGAAAATATTGGGTCACTATAACAACCCAACTAGGTTTCAAGGTCCTAGAGTATCCCAACACCTTTTGAATAAGGAATGATGTCACTATAAATCGTGGCTTATGGTTTTTGGATCAGGAGTGATGATATGGTACAAGTATGTAAGGTATGACCACTGACCATATTCAAATGATGGGTTCTTCTATGATGCTTTTAGGTCATACAAAGATTTTAGGACCTTCTTTTTTTTGACAAAAAATTCCTCTGGTAGATAGGAAATATGGTAAAGTGTATGTAAAACCATATTAGGGAATGTATTCATAGCAAAAAATATGCATCCTTTGAAGCTAGATGAAATCATTACTGATATCCATAAAAGTTTTATATAAATTCAGGAAACTTGAGGCACAAAGTTTGGATTATAGAAGGGGATATTTATAAAAGGCAGTGGAGGCATTCTAGAATTAAGTTTACCATGGTCAGTCCATTAAATTCCTTTGGTAAGGAATGAAAATGAACGATGGTCCATGGATGAGTCGACAATATATGAATTTGACACCAATATGTATCTTTAAATAGTAAGAATCCATTCATACATAGTTCTTAGTATGATAAGTAGTTTATGGTCATTTATAATGAACCACATTATTTGCAGTTTAACGTTATGTGATAAGGAATTAAGTGACATGAAGTTTAACTTCATGTGATAAAGAATCATACCACACAATTTAATGTCTTTTGGAAGGGATGTCAATATAGGGAACTTCACATAGATCTTGATCATTCATAAGATGAAACAACCTCATATTAGTGTTAGGCATGCAAGGGCTTAGAACTTGGATGAAACATAAGAAGTTATGGTTGGGCTTAAGATTAGAATTCCTAGCATTACTATGTATCTCTCAATGATGGCAATAAATCCATATATAGTTATAATGAGGGAAGTTTTTAACTTTTTTTTCATGGGTTTATTGAACCAGGATAATTTGGTCATCTGGTATATCCATAGACACCTAAATATCTGAAAGAATAGAACAAAAATCCTCATGTAGATCAGGCTATTAAATAAAAGTATTTAATTTTCAATTTTAAATAATCTATAGCTAGCCGTAAGATAGAATATTCAAGCATCACTACCTATCTTGTAATAATTGTAATAAATCTATACCGAGTTATTATATAACCTTTACACTGATATGACTCAAGCATGAAGGAAAAGAATTGGGTGGTCTTACTCTGGTGTTAGGTGATTATTAGATACCCAACATAAAGTGGTAGGAGACATGATTACCCGAATAAAGGCTTATAAAACTTATGGTTGGGCCCAATACAACAGATCGAATCATCAATACGTATCTTGTAAGGGTAGTAATCAAGCAAAATATAAATATTATGAGTATATGAGGGTATTTTTTACCTCATGGTGGGATAGTAGAAATTAAGTTCCATACACTAAGGGTCTTTACATGGATCCAGATATCATATAATGGGGAAAATCCATACTAATTAGGTCATTCTAAGCAGTTTAAGATCTTGAAAAGTTGGACCGCATGTCATGCAATTTAACATCATCTAACTAGGATACATAGTGGAACTTTATCCTTGTTGTCATGTGACTGATGAGGAAAAACGTACTTCAAGGCCCCCTTATAAATTTATCTTTCTTGTGGTATGAATCCCACAAATATGGGATAAAATTATTAGTTTAAATTCAAACAGACTAGACTCAGTGTTGTGCAGCTTAGTGTCATGAGAAAAGGATCTCCACTAAAAAGTTTAGAAACTTATGATAAGGATGTTTATCATGCAGTTTAACATATAGTTGTGAGGATGAGCTTTAGGAAATTTAGATTCTTACTAAATAGGCTATTTCTATGTAGCTTAATTATTATATCTTAGACTTTGTGAATTTACATGAAATTATGAAAATTAAATTTACAAAAATATTTCATTTCTGGGAGGATGTGATGAGTACCCCATCCATTGTGGCCAAGAAGTAATCTCTATTGAATTAGACCCTATGTTTGATGTAAGGACCTTACCATCCCAATTTGAGATTTGTAGGATTTTTTCTATAGATCGTGGAAGCTCTGAGAACCAATTCTATTTCTCCTTGGAGGAATGATAAGAGATAAACTCTCTTATTGAAGGATTGTGTAATTTAGTTTTGATGAAACTCCAAGTTGTGCGGTGTGAAAAATATTTTCTCATCCAGATGATTCAACTCATCCACTTTCTTTTGGGACTTTTTATATTCAAAACACTAGTTATAAAATGAAATAAAAAGCTCAGGTATCAAGGATTTAATGGGTGTGACTGACTCTATCCTATATACAAGTGCACCAGGGGTTTCTTGCATAGTGGTGCGATAAGACCACAAGGAATACACGAGTTTATCTTGACATGAATTCTTATCTTTACCAATCATCTTTTATAAGATGTTCGATATATCCTTATTGAAATCCTTAAAATATCCATGAAATAAATTCCCTAGAATATGAATGAACAAGAATATATGGTGTTATACAATAGTTATAGGTAATTATTGATGAAGTTGGCACATATTTGATAACCCTGAAACCTTTTAGTGAACTCCATGAAGTCATGCATCATGGATGACCAAAACTATATAAGCCTGTTGATTTAGAGATAGATCTTTGTTCCTAAATAGTGAGAAACACAAGTTTCTGAATAGACTTCTTTCATGATAGTGAGGGTCTCTCCTCCCTCAATGCATCTGATTAGGACCCCGTCAAAGCTATTTTTAGAGGAACTTTTGGGAATACAAATCACTTTTTAGGGTAAGATTAACTTCTGGATGATGAATATGCTCCTTTTTTCTCAATATATTGGAATAATCTCATTATAGTGGTAGTTTCTCATGGGGGGAATCCATCCGACTATGGAATCTGCTGATAGGGATACGAGCTCATCTTGTTCCTAGGTAGTGTTGACTTCATCAATCTCTTCCATGATATTACTGATGAATGGGGATACCATCCTTTGATGTGACATATGGATGATCATATTTTCCTACTCTAGATCTTCCATGGTGGTAGCTACATTAGCCATGGAATTTTCATGAGCTTTTTAAATCACTGAATGTGGGTCAGAGTCGGCTCAGAGTAGAACTCTTCAATTATCTCTTAGAAAAAATTAACCAGAGGGATTAATTCCTCATTATTTATGGAATATTAACTATTAATTAGTCTTATAATCAATTAAAAATCACCTTTAATGTTAAGGCTATAAACTAGTATCTATATGGATAATTCAATGGGCTGTTGGAGTTTATGGTCCTCTAGGAACGATGCAAGACATAAGGAGTTTACGGCATCCAGCATAGGTATTATCCTCAAGACTAAAAGCATCCTTCTAGACTTGAAGAATTTACCCCTTGAGGAAGTTGAGACTGACTCACTTATCCTTCATAAAGTGTTGCTCGGTATTGGAAACACCCCATGGTCCATATAATACAACACCAGGAGATGTAAGAGACTAGTGAACAACTATACTATCATTCTACACACATGGCGTGAAGGTAATTCTATTGATGATTTCTTGGCTTCTAAGGTGACCATTAGTGAGTGGATATCCATATTTTCCAGTCTAGGATCTTTTCCTTTTGATGGGGTTCACTTTGTACAAGCTGATTCCCTCAGTCTTCACTACTATCGAGATCTGTGATTCCTTTTCCTCTGGCAGTTGTGTCTTGTACTTTGTTTTCTTTTCTTTTAAATAAATCAATAAAAAATTATTTTAAGTTATATGGATAAATTTAAGTCAGCGATGAGGTATTGATACTCTACCTCTTTATTGGTGCATCCTTTTGATAGCTGGAATGAGTAGGAAAAAATTACCATGGTTGTGGAAAAAAACACAATACCTAATCCAACCTGACTATCTTTAAAGTTTTCCATTCATGTTCCTGTTACGATTCAAGAAGCACTATCAAATTACATTTCTCAAGATTGAGGTGTATCATATACAAAGAAGACCACCTAATCAGTGATATCTATACTTAATGACCTGATCTTAGGAGTGGGGTGCACTACAAGAAATACTTTTAATGCTTTCCCCTTGAATAAATTTTGAGTCATGAACCAAATATCAAATTATTATAGGATGATAGACTATCATACTAGAAATTTAGTCAATATTGGGTGGATGAGGATATACTTGATCAGGTCAGCATGAGGGACCAAATGGATCTTGTGATGCTGGATATAGTGTCTTGGATTTTTCATTACAAATATCAATTCCAAATAGTTCTTATCGCTATTATAATAGTTATTTTTGGTTTCAAATGTGGTCTAAATGAGATAATACAAACTAGTTTCTTTACACACATCACTTTTATAAGTCAATAGAAAACTAAGTGAATGATATAGAGTTTCCACATAAAATACAAGAAAATTTCCTTAAATTGGTGTCATCAAGGCTCGCGGGTTGAGTAGGTACTTCTTGAGGTTATTGAAGGATCTCTAAAAGCCTTTATCCTACTGGTAAGCCACTCATTTCTTTATTAGTCTGGTGAAGGGTAATAATTTACCAGTTATATTGGTAATGAAAACCTTGATGTGGGTGAGATTCCCTTGGATTCCTCTTAATTTGTCAAGGTTGTTGGGTGGAGGAATATTGATAATTACCTTAGTCTTCATAGGGTTGACTTAAATTCTATGATGTCACACCATGAAGCTAATAAATTTTCTCGATGATACCTTAAAATCAAACTTCAAGAGATTCATTTTTAAGCTTTGATGATTAAGCTTTCTAAATACCACTTTAAGGTTATTAAGATGGTCACAAACCTATTGATATTTGACTACCAATTCGTCCACATAACACTCGAATTTTTTCTTAATAAGTACTTAAAGATGTGATGCGCAACATATTGATATGTAGAACTAATGTTCCTAAAAATTAAGAGAATTACTTGATATAAATATATCCATTAGGGTACCCTGAAAGTAGTGGCTTCCTCATTGTCCAAGTCCATATGATTCTGATTGTATCTGAAGTACCCATATATAAAAGAGAGTGCTTCAAATCTATCCATCACATCAATAAAAAATTCCATGATTATGACTGATAATTCATCTTTCAAGAAATTCCTATTAAGGTCCCTAAAGTTAATATAGATTTATATCTAACTGTTATTATTCTTAAAAAGGATGATGTTTTCCAACCACTTATGGTACTTAACTTCTTGGATTAATTTATCTTTGATAATATTTTCAACTTCAACTTATACATTGGAAATAAGATTTGGATTAATTCTATAAGTGATTTATTGTATTTTTTGTAGTTGTTTAGAAAGTGTAGGTGATGGGTGGACACTTTAAGATTAAATCCTTTCAGCTTGATGTAGTTCCAAGTGAAAACATTAAAATTATATTTTAAAAAGGAAATATACTCCTCCTACTCCTATGGTAACATGACTACACTGATGATCATGTGTTTCTAGTCTTATTGGGTACTAATATTCACCTATTTAAGTTCATCAATGGTGGTAGAAACACCTTACTCAAATGATGGAGGGGAATCTTTGAGGTTATCATCCTCCTTCCCCTCCATCTAAATATTCGATAGGCCAAAATATGTAGGGGTTTTTTATCCAGATGATTATGTGGGGAAATATTCATCACTTATGAATGATGTGAAGACACCCCCAGAGTTTGGGGATTCAAATGAAATTGCAACACTATCCAGAGAACTTTGGATATCTCCGCCTTCCTTTCTTCTATGCTTTGAGGCAATAGATATGATGAAATACTATAGTTAGAAAAGTGATATGAGGGAATATTTAACTTCTACCAGTTATGTTGAGGTATTATTTGATCCCAATGATGATGTAAGGAACTCCTTGGGGTTTTAAGAAAAATAAGGAGTATTTTGGATAGGGGTATTGCTACTTACAGTTTCATTTACCATGGATGAACTATGACCACTATCTAACATTATCACCTTAGATAAAAAAATGTCATCATATTTATAATGGAAAATGAAGCCCTTATACCTTAGTAGATATTTGAAGTTGATTTTTTTACCTTAATCAGATTGATGGGAAGTATATAATCCCCACCAAGTAAGATCCAGGTTCATTCTTGGGAAGTTATGAAACCATTGGGAGAATTGAATTAAATGATTTCTTCTATCATTGATTATTTTCCTTCTATTTCAAAGAAGCCTGATTTGGAATGTTGAGATTCAAAATATTTAAATGGAGAAATAACACCATATAACACTTCGAAATTTCCATTTATAAGGAACTTTAAGCATTTATGGTATGATTACAACACCACTTCGTGCCTATAAATCCACAACCTTCCCAAAAGGAAATTAAATGTCATTTCCTTCTAGAGTATCATGAATTAAAATTTAATTGTGAGATAATTGAATTGGGGATTGAGTTTTATCCTTAGAATATGTTTCAGTTTTCTTTTATCATATGATTTAATGGTTAATTTCAATGGAAATAGGTAATATTCACCATAAACCAAGAATCAAAGAGTCCTGAATGGGATGATATTAATCCTGGATCCATTATAATTCAAGGATAAATGAATATCAACATTATTATTTTTTTGGATACATATAGTAGTATGATGTTTCATAGGATGATGGTCTCCTAATCTGGTTCTATGAATGATATAACAACCTAAAATCCCACTAGGGAGGCCTCTTTACAATTCACTTTAGCCATAACAACATCATCCTAAAACTCCAAGGGTCTCATAAGGGAATTAATAAGTTCTTACTTAATATCATTCAAGAGGTGAGGTGCATCCAGGATAAAATTTTGTCTGTGATTATAGGAAACTACTTCAAGATATAGTACTTTTACATCTGGGTTTGAAGCTTCCCAATGTGGTAATATTCTTTAAACCAAGGCTTTCATATCAAGTAATTTGGTTCTAATAGTCCTTACACATGACTGGAACCTAAGGGAATATTTTTTCTTTATTGGGTTAGGTTAGGTTGGCCTACCCACACATTTTTGCTGATCAAACACTTTCACACCTTCCAAATGATCTTCCAAGACAATTATATTTGAATGATCCATAGAGGATTCAAGAGTGTCTCCATTTTCCTACTAAACTTGAAACACCTACTCCTGAGTCTAAACTACATATATAGCTTTGAGAGTGACATGACCAGAAAACTGAGATCTTCTATAACCACTTCTTCCCAAATTACCTTGTATTTGTGATCTATTATCCAAATTCCCCATTTATTTGTGGGTAAATTAGGTTCATATTCACATTATTTATCATAGAAGGGATCTTCTATGTGAATAAAATTGACATAGATAAAAAGTGACTCTTCATTTGGTGATTACTCTATTTTAAAGGGGAATTCCTATGATCTAAATGATGAGGGTAGAAATTTCAGGAGAGTTTGGAATAGTTTGGGAGTTGGTCAAAGCTCCTCTTTCTTCACCCTATCATGTTTCTGACAGGTTCAAAATGATGGAGTTGAGGGTGTCACTTTGGATGATGTAGTAGTTGGGACCATAACTGGTTGATTGAATTATTCCTTTAGGACAACAGGATCTTGATAGATTTTCGTTTGAGTCATATATTTGTTAAAAATTCATTCACAGATGCTTGATACCTACTTATTTTCATATTCCTCTATTTTTTTAGTGGATACATAGTATACCTATGAAAGAGGTTTTCCCAATGTTACTTATATATAATTGACAATTTTTTGGAGGATTTAATTAAATATTAAGCAGTCATGAATATTATGTCCTTGCATTTGGTTGAAAAGGAAATAGTCAGGATGATCACTAAAAAAATTTCATTAGGTTTCCTAGCCTCAGTTAGATTGAGGTTATTATTTTCCATGACTGTGATGAAATAACCTAAAACCCACTCTTTTAAAAAAGAGTAGGTTTTATTCCCCCATCCTCATATAAAGGATGACCTTTATACTTCCTCGAATCTACACTAGGATAGTTTTGATATTTTTGTTATTCTGTGGAAGGTTTCAGGTGATATAAAGCTTGTTTGGGCCATGTATTATTTATATTCATTGGTTTAAGTGTGATAATAGTAGTTTTTACTTTTTTAGATCTTTTTCCTTGAGTATTAGAAATAAGTTGAGATCTAGATCTAGTTTACTGAATGGATTCCTCTAGATTCTGTGAAATGACAAGAAACTCTCAGAATCTACTTGGGCACTTCAACATGATTAGTGGTGTATCAAACTCATCATGAATATTTTTTATAAAAATATTAAATTTATTCTACTATAGGAGTTTCATTATTAAGGAGTAATTTATGACTTTACATTTGACACTGAAGTCTAAATCCCTCCCATTTTCATGCTACTTTTAATTTGAGAGTTCAATGACTATCCCCTTCCTTACTCTAGAAACAAAGTAGTAAATGAACTGAAAATGATGGTCTTCCTAGCCTGTGATAGACCTAGATGGAAGATTACTCTACCATAAGAATGATGGACCCTCCAATTTTTTCATAAAGAATATGAGTTTTTCTACCTCTTACTGATAAAGTGTGCTTATAATAGGGCCAAACCAAGAAAAAAATGTGTCAAGGTCTATTTTTCATCTCCCATTCCATTGCATGTTGGGAATATATGATTCCCAATATTGAGAGGAGTAGGAGGAGTTTCATCCCCATACTTGGGGTATTGTTTCCTCTCAGGCTACAATGGGGTGTGTTGTCCTTCTACGGCTTTGATAAGTGTATTTCATGCATATATTTTATGAAATTTTAATGTATTAATTTCTATATTTAAAATAAAAAACTTTCCAAATATTGTAAATTTTGACTTGTTTTATGTTTTATGTTAGGAAACAAATAATATTTTGAAAAGGAACAAAAAGAGGAAATTAAGTGAGATAAAATAAACGTTGCGCTGCTTTGATTTTTTCACGGCGTGACACCAGATTTTTAAAGATAGAGAAATATGGAAAACTAGACAAAGAACGATTACACTTCATGTAATGCTATTACATATCATGACTTCTTCATGAGAAGTATCTGCTTAGGAAAAGTAGTGATGAGATTATATTTTGTGAAGAGAAGTTACTTGTCGTGTATCCTCATTACACGACATGAGATTTCAAAGAGGAAGGCTACCGCTAGAACAAGCTATGAAATCATTACACACTGTGTAAAGAATTTACACGTTGTGTAAATCAAATACATGTCGTGGATGATCAAGATGGAAAGATCTGAGAAACCCAATTCTAACATTGATTACTCATTGTGAAACTATGTTACACATCACGTATGTTTTGGGAAACATAAAAAAATATAGATTCTCAAGATTTTATGTGCGGATAGGGATTTGACCAATACCCCTATACATAACACCCTTGGATGCAACTTGGAGGGGAGATCTAGATAGAGGACCACCAACATACACTTTCTAGGAAACACCCACCTACTATGGAGCTTTGCTTTCCAATTTCTATAGGGTTTTATTTTTTCTTTTTTCTACACCCACTCATGGTTATCATGGGTGGGTAATTTATTTGTGTCGAGGCATGCATGAAGAAAATGGATTGATTGTATAAGGTATTTTATATTTAATTTCAATTTATTTTTGGATTTCACATCTGTTTTTCATTTCAATATCCTTTCTGATTTCTTCTTGATGATCATTGTGAGTGGGATTAGGTATTAGGTTTAATTTCTTTCATTCTTTTAGCATGACCATTTCTTGAGTTGATTGAATTCCATTATTTAATGTGAATTATAGGTTTTATATTTCCTCCATGACCTTTGGGTTTGTCTCTTCCCTATGTTTTAATAAGGTTTCAGGATACTCATTCTTTGTAATCTAAAGTACCTGACTATGAGAAAAGGATAACTTTGGATGGAGATTATTTTTCATCACCATTTTAATCTCTAGGATCCAATTTTGATGAATGCATGATTATTAATTAAATATTTTATACTTTATCATCCCATGAATCTAGATTCATTACTCCCCATCACCATTTTTATATTTTCTTCTCCCACATACTTAATCAAATTACATACTATATAGTTTAGATTTTATTTTTACAAATCAAAATTAGTTTAGGTTTATTTTATTTAATTAATATTTTCTCCAATCCTATCTCTATGGGTTTGACCTCAGACTTTCAATTCCTATACTATCCTATAATTTAGCACTTTGTTTATTTAATGTTATAAATTTCTAAATTCGATAACCCAGTGGGAATTAAATGATGTCTGTGGGGATATCATGCTTCTATTAGAGAGGTGAGATACTCGATGGAGATGATTATATCTTAAGTAAAAATTGTCTGATCTAATCCTTAATTGAGGGTATAAGAAAAATATTTATGTGGTCACCTCATATATATTGAAGGTTGGATATCTATATGAGTCGGACCTGTGTGAATTTTAAAAGATGATGGAATATACTATTGAAATGGAGGAAACTCTTGGTATTCATCAACTACCATATTCAAGAAATTTTTTTGGATCCAGAGCTAAATTGGTGATTAGAATATGCTCTTATAGTTTTATTAATTCTTTCATAGTGAGAGGGAGGAGAAATGTTCACTTATGCTTAAAATTTTTACTCATTGAGAATATTTTCCTTAATTAATTCATCACTAATTCATTTAATATTATATATCCTAACCTCATACCATGTCAACTTCACTTCAATGTAGAGGAATTAAACCAATTTTAGTGGAAAGTGGAATATAAAAATGAATTTAACTTTATATTTAAATGAATCACATTGATTAAGTGAAAACTAAACATTTTTTGCTGCTAGGTTCTAGTTATGGAACTGATGTTGGGTTCACATGTCTTCCTCATGTATTTCATTGTGAACCATATCCCAGGAAAATTATTCTTTATTATGTACCACAATATTTTTTTGTTTTGGCCTGTATCTACTTCTGGATTAGCACCAATGAAATTCAACAATGAATATCATAAAGTGGGAATAATTTCATCATTATTTGAGTAATAAAGTGAATCTTCACTCCTAGTACCCTCTTTGAAGGGAATTCTAATATTATCCTTTGTATCCCCTCTTTTAACAGTCTTCTTCAAATTATATCCTTTGTTGAGATGAATCATTTTTCCAAATGTTCCCCTAGAAGTGATCTATAGACATTGATCCCAAGGTAGTTCCCATAAATCCTTACTTATTGTGCCCTAAATGATAGGGATGTGTCATGTAATGGTAGGAATGATGGAAGTGATGGCCGTCATAGGTCACCACTTATCCTAGAAAAAAAATGACCTCCTTAGAGGAGGTGGTAAAAATTTCCATAGCCCAATAGATCAGGGATAACTTGATTTCACTATGTGCACAACTTGAAACCATTGAGGATTTGATGATCCTAGTGGTGGTGGTAGTGGTAAACATTCCCCAGGCCTGTGGTCTTGAGCTACTCTTGGATGGATTCCATAATAAATATCAATGTGGACTTCCTAACATGGCATAATTTTAATCGGGATTAATCTAGATGTAATAAATACTTATAATGTGTACCTACCATCACTAAGGGTTATTCATCGATTTAGGAATTTTTCTTTCTAAACTGGGTGTTCATAGAACCCTTTTTGAGGATTGGCATAAAATCCAATCTATATCCCACTCCCTTTAGTTTTTTTGATTTTTTTCCTTATAGATAATTTAATTTTATTAGATAAAACAACTGGCATATATAGAATTTAGACTCAAAACCTCTCATGGAATAATAACATTGTAGGAGACCATCTTTGGGGGACTCTAATATCCTAGGAATGGATTAAAGAAAAATGATCCATATTCTCTTCATCCTTGAATATGCATGTTATACGGGGAATAAAAAATCATCTGTAAGAGTGCCATCAGGATGTGGATAAAATCATGCCATAGGTTCTTACAAGGTCTCTCCAATATCAAATTCTAAGTCAATAATAAAGTAGCAAATTCATTCTGACAAAAAAGTGTGTTCACTATCTGGATAAGGTTTTCATATTCTTGATAGGTCAAGTGCTTGGAATTTAGTTGATGAAGAGTCATAGAATTGTTTTTTAACAAGAAAGGCAGGCCATCCTATTTCAACACTTATGATATTTCATATTAGGGAGTAGAAAGGGGATGTAACATGTTAAATAAGTTATCCTCATCCAATTATTTCAACATCCCCATGTCATTCTCATCAACTCCGAAGGAAAATTCTTCCACCTGATCTAACCAATTAGGTTGTTTTCAAATTGATTTATCTGAAAGGGGAGGGTTTCCTAAGGCCCCTTTTATTAAACCAAAGTTTTCATGGGGTGAGGGAGTTTTAGACCATTAACATTTTTCCAAACTACATATTTATGAGAATGGAACATCATAGGTTGGTGTCAAGGTTGTGGGAGTAATCGACCTCAATCATTTAAGAATTTCCCTATATGAGGGTGTTCTTGGCACGGATTTTAAAAAGTAAGGAGCTTATTATCATGATGAACTTTCACCATTGGGAGGAACTTCATGGAAACAAACATAGATTACATGGGGAGGACCTTTTTGGTTACCGATAAATGTGTTGAAAAAGGGAGGACCTTCTTACTTGTTTATATTATCACTGTAAGCAGTAATTTTATAGTTGTAATCATGGAAAGAGTTATCATGATTGATCTTTCTGTTTCCATAGGAAGGACATTTATGGTAGGTGTTCTATTAATGACTTTCATAACCATTGATCATAATATCATAGGGAGGACATCCATGGATGAAGTCACTCTCACTTTCTGATGAAGAGTTGGCAGACTCTCGGGCCATTATAGACAAGTTTTATAAGGCCTCTAGGACATAAAAACTAATCAATGTAGGGATATCATCCTGATTATGGGCTATTTTCACCTTTATTGAGATCTTATTTTAGATTATCATCTTGGGGTATGTTAGTTACCTTCTTGGATAAGAGTCTTCTAGGGTGAATCTTGTGTCATTGATAGATCTGGTAGATGATCTCCTTGGCATCAAAAAGAAAAATGATTATATCACTTATTTTCCACTAGAATACGCTAATGGTTTCCTTCATACCATGAATTAATATGTTCCTAACTTTTAGAGGAAACTAAGGTGTGTCATCAATATTTCTTCGAATAAATGAGTGAAGGGATGTGTGCCTACTTATGATCCTCTACCAAAATATACTAAAAATCATTCAAAATACATGGTAATATGATCCCACTCATGTACCACCATAAATATATTACGACAATCCTCTTGAATGGGAGTGATGATATGATCCCTCACTTGATTATTTTTCAGGATACACTAATAAACTTATTCAACATTGGTGGGACAATGGATATGGGCCCTCTCATATGTGATCACTGACATATGATGATAATAATTATTTGTTTTCATTAATAGGATATGATGAAAACTCTATAAGACATGTACATGAATATAAACATGTATATCCACTTCCACCAAGATATATTGATTGGATTCTATAACAGGTTCAAGAATATATTTCTGATCATCAGTGGGAGTCGGGATATATAACCACTTCTATCCTCCAGTCACCATAAAGATATGCCGATGGGCTTCGTATATAGGGGATGAAATGTGGGCCTAACCCTTGGTCACTGATAGGATGTACTAGCCAGCTTATGATACCACTAAAGCATGATGGTAGGTTGTGATGTTATGAGTAGGAATATGGGTCTATTCTTCTGATAGTATGTGATGATGGATCCCATATTAGGTAATATGAATATAGAAATGTTTCTATTTTCATTGGGTCAAATTTCCTTGGAGATACCATATTCAGGGTAGCTAAGCCTATGTGGCTAGGTCTAAGATCTCATGGGAAGTATTCTCAGTAAATCTCTGAGGAACTGGGGTCACATAGTGTTTTCAGTAGTGACTGTGAGTGTAATTATCACTCATATGTGACTACTACAAGATAGTGATGTTTTGTTACACCTCTTTATCAACCTTTTTGATATGGGGGAGGTACTAATTTTCATACCCTAGGGAGAGTCTCTTGGAGTGGTTGAAGGTTTCGATAGGAACCACTGGCTTCATCACAGTTCTCCTATAGTGGGATGGGATATAAGGATTTAGTTCTTGGATATTCTCATGCATGACCTAGAAGGATGGAACTATGGAATGTCAATGATATTCCCACACTAACATATTTTCCACTTGGAACTAAAGGCATTGAATAAGTTATATTATCCTTTCAGTCAAGGTGGGAAGATTTTATAGTCACTAAATCCCAAAAACATTTTCTTGACTCAGATGCCATCACATTGGATCAAAGGGGGATCTCAAGATGGGTAATTTACCCAAAAGAACAATAAAAAATAATAACACCCATCAGTGCAGTATCACAAGTATGCAAATGTTTGAACAATTATTTACATAGTTAAGGATTCACGTCTGGTTCACTATTTTTTCCCATATTTTTTGGTTCCAAATGGGATCAAATTTTCATGATTAGGGTTGGAAATGATGGAAAATTTTTATTTGAATCCACCGTGGAATTTTGAGTTAGTGAAGACCTTCTTTCCAAGGGTAGGTGGCCAATTGGATTAGACCAAAAACACCTTGGAATAAACATTGGCCAAGAGGATGAGAGGTTAGGATCATCCACACTGTTTGTGGGGGAATTATTCCCTACTATAAGTATCTATTATAAATTTAATATGTATTAATAAATGCTTCTGAAATCCCAATGTTGGACTAGTTACCCATGATCTGATGATTATTTGTTGGCATATGGTGAAGTTAAAATCAATTACATATCAAAGGTATTCCATTGACATAAACATCCATATGTATTAGAGTTTCTCCATCTCTCCTTTATTAATTTGTGATATAACTTTATTCTAAATCTATGTAGTTGGGTACTCTGAATTTTATCTCCATTTGTGAAGGTGGTTTGTGTAGTAGTATTAGGATTAGGCCTGTAAGAAGGGATTACTATGTTTCCCTATTAAGGTAATTAGAACTCAGATAGTTTGGTGCCTCTTAATGAGACAAATATTACCTTTTATGGTCATGTGATAATGACCACTTCCAAGAAGTTTAACATCACATGAAATAGATGATCAGGTAAAAGGTGCTTAACAAAATTTGATGCGGGGATTATGCATGAGCGACCCTTTCTAGTTAACCTTGAAAGGGATATGGCTATATGAAGGCAGTCTTAGTGATTAATCAATGTGAATATATACCTTTTGGTGGGGACATGGTTTCATTAGGAATATGGACCAGTGAGATGGTTCATAGGGAATATAGACTTAGTGGATGTGAATGGAGGTCCTAGAGGGAATATGTCCCAATGATTAGGGACACTTTATCCTATAGAGGATAAGGTATAGTGGCGAAAGATGTTTTAGATCTCATTAATAATATGACACCATAAATATGGATATATAATATTAGTGATATTGGGATTGAACTTCTGAGAGATATCCTATGTATCCTACTTGATAAGAATTAAAGACCACATAGTTCAATTTATAAAATCTAAGGTCATGTGGTAGGAATATACCATCCAATTTAATGTCATGAAACACGAATGTTATCATGCAATTTTATATCATGTGACAAGGATGTAGGCCATACAGTTTAATGACATGCTTCTAGGATATCTATTTCATGAAATAGATGAGAACAGATGATTGAATGGGGCTTATACACTAGAACTACTCTCAATGCACACTTATTTTAGAATATGGACCTTTTAGGAGGGTTTTAATGGATAATAGGTATTCATTTAGATGATTTGGGACTTATGAATTGGGGATTTACTTTGGAAACACGACTCATTGGGTGGACCAAGGTGTTTCCCTTGATGATGTCATGGTTAAAACTTATACCTAAGAGAAGGCACATGTTCTTCTTGGGAGATAAGAGAGAATGAGTGGGTCTTACACATGAATACTTGATTCTAAGATATGGGTGTTCCTAGATCATTGATGATTCATGGTGATGAAATAATCATTAAGAAACATCTCAGGTCTTATACCTAAAATGGAAGAATAGATTCTCATTGACCATTGGATAGAACAAGTTGTCCACCAAGCACCCAAGTTAATGGGGCTTGGACATGGGTTATCCAAGTTGTAACACAGAATCCAAGAATAGATTCATTGATGTCCCTATGGCATGGAACCTCATTATCATGGGGATACAGGATTGAAAATTCCCTATGGGTTCTATAATCCAGGGGACAAGTGAGAGTTACCTTTTATCAAATGAATACACAATTGAAAGGGGTTCATACTGGTGTGAATACCATAACATTTTATATATTGTTGATTTGGAGGGGGATTGAAAATTGGAGGCCCAATTAGAATAATTGGGTGAATTTATACTCTACCATTGAGGCTAGCATGTTCATATTACCCTATCATGGGTTAAGTGAGGAATGCCACCCGAGTGAGGGCTTGGATGTGGCTTCTCCCAAGTAAGGGATAACCAAATATGATTCAACCTAATGAGTAATAGAAAGAGGATTTACCTAGTGGGGAATGAAAAGAGTCTTTACCCAAGTGAGGGTGAGAAAAGAGATTCACCTTAGAAAGAGAAAACAAGTGGCTCCACCTAAATGATTCTGGGGTGAAGTGTCACCCTAGTGGTATTATGGAGAAATAACGCTCCATGTGAAAAAATTAGGTGAAACTTTTATCTAGTAATAGGGGAATATAAATATTATTTTAGATGAATTATGATAAATTATGTCACCTTATAAGGTTCATTCACCATAGTTTTGAATAATTAGGGAGGAAGTGGTTTCTCACAAAATTTATTTTTTATATTAACCTCTCGGTAACCTAATCACCCACTATTTTGGTAATTTCCCTTGTTTTTAGGATTAAATATGATACTTAGAGGGATTTTAATACTTACACATGAGAATAGGGAGATTAGAGCTTTAGTCCATCTCTTTATCTCCCAAAAGGTCTCAAATGAGGATCACAAGGGTCATATTATAGGAGAATATGAGACCTTGGGTGAAGGGAGGTTTAACGTGAAAGTAGCGCGCATAAGTCTGACTTTAAAATGAAGCTTGGGTGTGGAATTCATGTTTGTAAGTTTACTTGTGAATATACATTGGGTGAACTCTAAACTTTCTAGGTGAAATTATGATGCATTTTCCAAGAATTTTCCCTTTATATTTTCAAGTCACTCACTTTTGTTATAAGTATTAATACTTTTCCCAAATGAGAGAACCAAGAACATATATACTTAGAATGTAAACAACTACCACTATCCTAATTTTAATTTAGAAGTGATAGTACCAAATGTCTCATAGCTAAAATAAAGGTAAATGATGAGGTAAATTATACTACTTCTTCCTATTATTCAAGTTATTTAACTTATAATGAAATTAAACCTAATAGAGATCAATTAGTGGAAGTATTCTGTGAAATAAACATAAAATTCAGAGAACTTAAAAAATATATATATTCATGTTTGTTATGGAAAGGATCAACCATCAAAATATAAGTAGGATTTGAACTTAAAACTTAAAATTTTAATCTGATGTGGATAAATTATCTTCTAATGTTAAAGAGATCATAAAGGCTCTCTCAAAATTTAAAAAAGGAGAAGAAAATATTGATAAAATTATGGGTTTTAAATATCATGAGAAGAACTATTTTGGATATGGTTATAATAATCACACCAGTACCTCAAAAACCACTAAATTCATTAATGTAATGCCTCAATATAAACTATGAAATTATTGTTGTAAAAATGGGCATCTAACCTATGATTGAAATTCTAAAAATGCTTGATATGGTGGACTAAAAAGGTTCATAAATCTATATTACTTAACATCAGTGGGATAAAATTCCATTGGGTATCAAAATAATTAGTATCTTGATTATTTTATAGGGAAAATATCTCAATAAAAAGTCCTAAGAAGGTACATGGTACATTATGTAACGTCCTAACCTGGATTACTCTATAGTACCTAGATCAGTGCACCACATAAACTCAAGTGTGTCTCTCTGTATGTTAAAGGATTCCAACTAACAGAGAGGGTCTAAGGTGATACCATGTAGATAATATAATTTAATATTAGAGTAGAGTAAAAACAATAGAAATAATATACAACCAGTCATCACAATATCCAACTGAACAAAAAAAACATCATTTCCAATCCAGCCAAATATATATAACATACTCATGAAATAAAAAAATAACTATATAATATGTCACATGATTTGGGAATCCATTCACAAGATCTACCATGGGTAGATCATACGAAACCCAAAAAAAATCCACAACTTGATCCTGAGTCCCTACTTGGTCCCAAGTCCTAACTTCATCAATGTCATCCAGTCGAACAAACCAACACTGAGCCTCTACCATACCTATACCCATGATCATATTTTCTACTTAGGTACCATTGCTCAAGGGTCTCTCAAGAAGGGTGTGAGTATAATATAATAAGCCACAACCATTGATGATCCTATGATAAATAGAATATATAGTTTATGTACAATGTGATATGATCAAAATAATAAAATAAATAAGTTTAATCAATTAAATAAATCACCATCGATCCTTGAGTTCTAAGGTGACACTCGGGTTGACCTTACATGCTTTGGCTGATGCTGGATATCTATAGGAATGTCCCACAGTCTTACCAAGAGTCTGATAAGCACTTTCTCGTAATACTATCATATAGAATACCATAATATATAATCAGGGGGGGTCTAATTTCCATCCTATATATTAGTATACATCATTCTCATTTGAGGGGTTAAATGAACCTTATGAATATCACTGTATATTATATGCATTAGGGGGATAATAAGGCTTCCTGAATATCACTATATATTACACTCATTGGGGTCTTCTCGAAGACACCATCATATATCATTCTCATTGGGGGGAGGTAAGCGGCCCACAAGGATATACCATCATATATCATGATCATCAGGGGGGATAAATGACCCACATGAATATATCATCATATATCATACTCATTAAGGGGATAAGAATCCTACCCCAAATATACCATCATATATCATAATGATTGAGGGGGCTAAGTGAATTGCCCAAATATAATAATATAACATAATAATTAGTGGAATAAGTGTCCCACCCAGATATAACCATTTAAAATAATCATCAGGGGGATAAATGACCATCCTGGTATAACCATCATATATCAAATCATCACATATAATCAGGGGGAATAGAATCTGCTTCATATACCACCATATAACATCAAGTGGAATAACTACCACCTTGTATGACAACATATATCATATCCTTAGTGGGGAGATATCCCACCCATTATACCATCATATATCATTTTATAGGTTGATATCTCAATCTCACAACCCATTCCCATTATCACATACTTGATTAAAACTACGTTATCCCCTATGTTATCATCATTTCTATGAAAAAACTAGATTGGGGTACCCATTATGGTCTCTATAATTGCATCATTATGTGAAACCCCTTTATAGGTCCATTTATCTCATTCAAAACCCTATGATTAAAGTCCATTGATCAAGGGAATCACTTTCCTCAAATATCATACCATAACAGTAATTTATTTAAAAAGTAGATTCCCCTAAGAGAAATGAAACTGAAATACAAGAAGGGGGATGGGGGTCTATGGGGGCCTAAAAAAGTGAAATCCAAGTGAATTACCAATAACAATATCCATACCTTCATTAGTAAAGTATCCAATGGAATCAAAATAGTACAATCCTTCATGTAATGGATCTTTTGATATGAGGTAGTCGGCCACTTTGTTTCCTTCACGCCAAGTGTGGGAAACCTCTATGTTTTCAAGGATAATATTTTTACACTTGAGGACTTGGTAGATAATTGACCATGGGGTAGGATGTAGGACTTGAATATACTTGAACAGGACTTAAGAATGTATATCCAGAGCAGCAATATTTATGTTCCTCCTCCTACACAAAGCAAGGCCAGTAAGTAGATCATTCGTTTCAGCCTAGAAAAAACACCCATTCCCGAAGTGAGTTGAGAAAGAAAGTATAGTTGATCCTATGTTTTCTCAGACTAAACATCCTCCCCTCATGCTTCCAGCACTACATGACCCATCCTTATTTAATTTGAGGCTAGAAATAGGAGGATTTCACTTGACCCATATGCCAGAAGGGTGCCTTGGTAGAGCAAGAGGAATCATGTTGGTCCCTAAGACTGCTCTTAGAGCTGGAGCTTGCTCCCAGTTTTTGATGGTGCAAACCAAATAAATCAACAAGCTATGAATTCTTTCAGTGATGGCTGCACATGATCTCGAAATCCCCTCATAACTGGCTCTATTTATTTCTTTCTAGATGCACCAAAATCCAACCACCAAAATACATGCTATGGATTTTATTTTCGTGTATTTACTCACCATACCTTGGAGCCAGAGGCTGAAAAATCTTGAGTTCCAGTACCTTTGAAAATCCCAAACATGCGCCACACATTTCTTTTCCATTATCCTTCAAAGAACAAGTGACAGTTAGATTCCTCCATGGGATCAGTATAGAACCCACACCGGGACACCAGGTGAACACCCATCCTCCTGATATTATCGTCTATGGAAATTGCATTTTTCCTATCATGCCACACCAGGAAAGAATACTTGGATAGAAGATATTTACACCACATAACCTCTCCCCAAACGTCGATTACAACTAGAGACTCGACCACTATGCAGAAATATTTCCCAGTGTAGGTGCCAAATGCCGACCCAAGGGGGAAACAATAGTTAGAAACCGCAGAAAGCTTGATAAGGTCCAGCATACTCCACTAATTATTATCGAGTATGGATTGAGTAAATGTGATGTGACATATGGATTACCTAAAGGAGATGTTTGGAGTGGGACATCCCGGGAACAAGAGATTCTTACCAACCCAGTTGTGTTTCTAGAATTTTATCTCTCCCCTTCTTATGATCCAGCAGGCATTATTATCAAGCACTTTAAAGATAGGATGAAGTGTATGCCACATGGTCGACATCCTTCCCTTTGGATACCCCAGGATGTCCCCATATTTCGTTGCATCAAAACACCCCCAAAGAGAAACCCTTTCCAAAACATCCCATGTGAGCTTACGGTACATGCCATGCATCACTTTGGAAATGTTTCTAATTCCAATTCCTACCCAACTGGCTGGATTGGACATGTGATGCTAAGATGCCTAGTGGTGATGACCGTCGATGTGAGAATCCCATATAAAAGTAGTCATGATCTTTTCCAAATATGAGATATTGTAAAGGGGGACCTTGGTGGAGGATATAATGTGCATTGGAATGTAGGATAAGACATTGTTAACACAAGCGATTCTACCACCAAAGGATAGAAAATGGCTCTTCTAGTTATGAATCCAACCGACCATTCTCTCAATTATAGAATCAAAGTAATGGGTACAGATTCTCCCTACAGATATTGGAGCCCCATGATAATCCATGAAAAACTCCTTTTAAAATCGAGTTTAGTCTCAATGTCCTTGGATCTCCTCAGTGGGTACCGATCTGAAATATACACACTGCACTTCTCTTGATTCACAAGCTTCCCGCTCCACTTACAGTAGCTATTGATCACCTTCTTTATACCCCTGAGAGAGCACTTACCACCATTGATAAAAACGATCATATTGTATGTGAACATGAGGTGGGAAACACCTTCTATGTTACCTTTTTAGTAGAAAGTGAGAACACTTCCCACATGAAGACTCCTACTAAGTATCCTTCTCAAAGTGTTTTTCACCAAGATGAAAATTCTTGGAGAGATTGGATCACCCTGCCTTAGACCTCTAGCTGATTTGAAGAAGCCACAAATTTTACCCATGAAGACAATAGAAATCCAAGGAGAGCTAAATCAATGGAAGATGATGTCAATGAACACCTTCGAGAACCCCATTTGAGCCAAAACATTGAGGATAAAGGACCACTCAACCCTATCGTATGCTTTCTCCATGTTGAGCTTAACAATGAAATTTGATCCTCTCACTTTTTGGTTGAGGTCAGAAACCATTTATTGGGCCAATAAAATTTCCCCCTAGATAGATATTCATTTCAAAAACCCGTGTTTCTCCCATGGAACACAATTGCAAAGATGGGGAGATATCCGTCGATTGATAATAAATATTAATTGTTTTTATGGGATGTTACACAAGATGATTGGTCTATACTGCTTCATTGAGGATAGGTGTTTGCATTTGGGAAGGAGAAATAAGGATGTAGCATAGGAATCATGGGGTAGGTTCCCTCCCTTGAGTGATGTAACATCCATCACTTTCCCCTGCCTAGAGGTAACTAAGAGAACCTACTACACTGTCCACTATGTTTCAGTTATTTAATTTATACATTTAGGGTCTTTATAACAAATCCCACATATTTTTAGTTAATACCTTGACCATAAATTACTGAGGCATCAAGTTTAGTATTAAAGGGTTCATCATAGACCTTGATGCCTCAATTATATTCATAGGGATATAGGAAAAAATTCATTTATAATTTGAGTTAGATCAAACCCAAGTAGTGAGACTACATATCACATATCACATTACAAAATTTATAAACCTTAGGGATATATTTAGTGACCACATATCTCAATCAGATTTG
This sequence comes from Viscum album, assembly GCA_963277665.1. Classification (NCBI taxonomy): domain Eukaryota; kingdom Viridiplantae; phylum Streptophyta; class Magnoliopsida; order Santalales; family Viscaceae; genus Viscum; species Viscum album. The sequence goes on from OY728154.1 coordinate 56,429,954, forward strand.
TTCCCTTTGAAGAAAATCTCTTCCACCATTCCCTAAGATCATCTAATTCCACCTAACCATATTACAACAACACGGGTCCCTATATCTATCAAAAATAAACACAAATGATTATAAAACAAACACAATTAATTTCAAAATTAATCCAATATTAATTCTATAAACAACACTTTAGTCATAATTAAGGATCACTCATCAGGAAATTTACTATGACTAAATCCTTAAATATAGGGGTGCACACATCCCCCTAACATCCACCAGGAACTTTATCTCATAAACCCAAATTTCTAATTTAAATTCATCTATCATTTTCCACCAAATTATAAAAATATATAAATTAATTCAAGAAGCAACATATCTCAATGAAACCACACAAAAAATATTATATTCCTCCTACCAAGATCCCCTCTGGTCAAGAACAAAAAAATATTCATCATAATAGATCAATTCCACTTTGATCTAGGGTAATTGACATAAAACCTTAACCCAAAACATAAAAAATTAGTGATAAATCTAGAGGAGTATGAACTGAGGAAGATGGATAAAGTCACACCTTTAAATAGAAATAACTCCACATACAATAACCATGGATCAATGATATTTAAAGGGAGAATAGGAAGGGGAGAGGATCATGACCTGAACTTGCTCTCACATCCCAAAAGGCAGAAATCACAAGGGGAGGGGGTTCTATTTTTAAAATCATAAAATACCATTATGCCCTTGAAATTTTAAAAATGGACAAAAAATCCCATCATGACATGACCAATTGATCACAAGATGGTACAAATATCTCTTAGATAGATCCAAATCTTGTAACTAACCCTCTATGGAATACGACCTAGGGAACCAAAATGTGGTACTCCCCTTTAGGGGACTCACCATGATATGGGACAATTCCCTAGAACAGAACCAAAACTTACAGCCAAAGACTTCATGGTGTGAGCACCTATCTCCATGGTGTGGCACACTTATCCCAAGTATAACCAAATTACATGACACAATAATTCATGGAATGGATTTCTTCCTCAATACATAACAACCTCTTCCAGGTTGAACAATAACTCTCATAGATAGAACTTCATGGTGTGGCCTCCACCCTCATGACACGACACTCTCTCCCTCAATAAATCCTCATGGTGTGACTTGAGGTTTCATGTAATGACCAGTACCTCATTATCCTTTTGGGAAAAGTCAGGTTTGAACCATACTTATCACCCTAAAGTAACCCTCAAATATCCTCTTCACATTATATACTTTACCATTTTTACTGCCAATATTAACCCTTGTATATCATAGGAAATCAACCCCTATGTATTTTACTTAATGATTTATCCCAACACTGGTAACCCTTAGGCACGGTCACCCTTACTTATCACAAGGTGACCTAAAAATTTACAATTTTTTTATCCCATACAAATCACCCAAATCAACACTTATGTATATAGGGGCCGCTAACAATTTACTTTTTTCAACACACTGGGAAACACTTATGCATCACCAGGTGACCCTTATTTTTATAGGTACCTTCAAAATTTATATGATCTTCTAACTCCTACAAATTACAAACCTTATATACCAGGATATGTTCCTTTATGTCTCACAGAGAAACAAACTCTAACACTTTATTTATTTTTCTAGAAAGGGGACGATTATGCATAGTCACCCTTACACATCAACACTTACCCAACTTTTCAAAAAACCCTTAACTTTTACATTTTAGTAATATCCTATGATATACTAGCTATACCCTATGACTAAAAACCTATAATTTTCTAATATTTCCAAAAATACCCCTCCAAACTTCATCTGAACACCCAAGACACTTTTTGGGCCACTAAAGACATCCAAAAAATCCTCTTATACATGTTCCAACCCTCAAAATCCTAACCTGATTCTCAATTCTCAAAATACCCCCTCTCCAGGACCAACATTCAAATTTCTCCTAATTTTCACTAACTTGTATGACATGGTTCATTAAAACCTCCGCACCATAACACTTCTCATCCATAATATTCCTCCTTGTGCATCTTTTTCGAACCTTCCTAGTCACAAAACTCTAATACACAACCCAAATTCTATGTATGACACCGTTTAGTGTGATGCTAACAATGCACCCAAACTGGATCCACTACTCAAAATCCTGTCAACCAATGCATCGGTGTTCTAATTATTTCCACCAATTACACAAAAATACCCTACCCTCTATGACATTATTATATTCTCAAAACACTAATTTCATGCACCATTAGTTCAAGTCACTGGTAAATGCCTGATCATCTCTCAACCTATATCACACCCAAGCATCACCCGACCATTCCCATCAGAATCCAGAGTCTCATTTATGAGATTATATCTTAAATACAAGGCCTCTTATTATAATACCTATCAACACAATGTCCATGGGCACCAACACTAAATAGACCTAGTCACTCCTTTGGCCTGTTTCCCAAATCACACACCCAATTGTACCACCTAACCGTTATCCCACATCTAGTGGCTATCAATTAATAAATGTATTAATTTTTACCAATTACCACTAATTCATACCTATATATTGGTATTTTTTATTTATTATGCATAACCCAACCATACAAATCCAAGAACCATAACAAAACTACAACCACCCAAGGTTATATCTACTAACACACAATTCTTGATTTTTAATGAAAACTTATCGAAATGAGCATTACCTGTTCAAACCATTTATAGTGTAATTTCCACTTTAAGACTTTCCCTATAATTTATCCAAGATCACAATCCTTATTGATATCCATAGTCAAGTGGAAAATTATATTCACGTGCCCCATTCATATCCCATAAATATATCCACATTTTGATACCCATTCTTAGGTCAAGAGATACCACAATGCTTTGTAAAAATACTATCTAATACTAATGATAATCCTTTATAGTACACCATATAATGACAGATCTAACTCAAGGTCTAAGACCTTTCTCATTACTATTTGAATATCATGTTCTATCTTTACACGAGACCAACCTAAGCCTTATAGAAACTCACAATCATGTCAGTGCCCAACTCATCATAGTTAAAGAACTCTACTTGTTCCTTATCCATGAAACTAAGACACTTGACCCCTCAATATTTCAAAATACCCAATGTAGATTTCACTACATTCCAATTTCCACAAGATCATATATCATCCCTCACATGAGCGGATCATATCTACATATCCATAATGCTATACCACCAGTTGATCCACTATTGTACCAAAAGATATCATCTCACTAACCTATCATATCCTGATGCATTGGTTTTACTAGTCAAACCCACACTTGACCATATCCTAGAGTAGTCCCTGCACTAACCAACACATGCCATAACATTAAGGGTCAATACCCCTTTTCCACTCCTAAATCACAAGAATTCATCTCACACATTCCAATTATCATTCAATATTTGATCACTATCCATGCATGATCGTTCACTAATCGAATCAACAACCCATGACCCAACTCAATTTAGTTAGGAAACTAAAGATTCTTCGACTCCATTGGAACACATTGGCACCCATAAATTCCTAAAAAACAATACAATCCTTAATGGATAAATAAATACCCTAATCCAACCTATCCAAAAAACTCAATAAGCACTATATGTAACCACTTTTAATCAATATCCACCATCCCAAATTCACTCGAGGAGTCATGTGACTTACCCAACTAAATCTCCCAATCTCAGAGATTCCCCAAAATTTATCCTTAACATGTACCATGTCGCAACTCACCCCCACTTTGATCCCCTATTAGGATTGTTATAAAAATGATAATAACCCCCAAGGACCGCCTCCAATAGGTTTCGGGTTGGTGACTAACACCAAGGGTATATGACCTGAAAATGAGAGGCATTGTCCTCACATAGACTAGGAACATAATAACGTAAACCACCAATCAACAATAGAACATAAAATAAACCCAATTCCATAATAATACAAAATGAATGATATGTCATAAAATACAAGTCCCCAAATAAAAAAATTCCTAGGTATCAACTCTATAGCCAATCCCATGATCCAATCTAGTAATATCCATCTCGGTCACCAAACTCACCTAGAAAACCTAAAAAATAGTTTATATGTAACGCTCCGACCCTAGTTACCTAGAGTCGGTGCATTATTACATAACATTGGCATGATCACGAGAAATATCAAGTCTCTAAAGACCGATTAGTTTAGTAGCCCTGGAATAACTAGATACATCCATAAATTTTTACATTACATCATAAAAAGAACATCTTGTCCTCATACTATCCCTGTAGGTCATTCATAAATTACTTCTTCATAATCCTGGGAAAAATAAAACATTGAAAGGGGTGAGCATAGATGCTCAGTAAGGATAAAAATATAGAAGAAGCTTTCATAGATAAGCATAAACACTTAAGGCAGTTTATAACTAAAACAAAAGCCTTATAAACTTGAACTTCAGCATAAAATGGAAAAGATAAAATAAAATAATGCCATTTACTTACTCACATGGATATTCTACTAGTCGAAAAATCCCATGCAATATTAATAACCACTTTCATAATGATGGAATGCATAATGCCAGACTATCATAACCACATAGCCAAGGCCTCGTGCCAAGACTACAAATAAGATTTTTCCAAGGCCTTGTGCCAAGACACTAGTTTGTCTCATGAGAACTACCGATGCATCGAGGAGCTATAGCGGGCTCCACCCGTCACTTATTAAGTCCAATGCATTCCTCATATGAACAGGTTTAAACATAACATAAACATTCGTATTAAAACTAGCATACGAAATGTCAATAATTTTACCACAAACCATGAATGGTATAAAAATATCACATCCACAGTCAAACATAACTCATTCAATACAATATGGAAGATTGTATTGTATCACATTAACCTCAATCAAGAATAATGAAGGATGTTGACATAGATGAAAATAATCATCAATACTATTTGAGAGAAATATCCCCCTTTTCTTGAAAACATTTAAAAGTCACACTATTTGTCAAGAAGCCATTTAAAAATAGATTTTTGAATCAAAGTATCCCATACAACTTTGAAACTTTTAAAATGATTTTTAATTTTAAAACAATAATGTCCATATAAATAAATCCTTAAAACCATTTTTTTAAAACATGGACATTAATGAGCAAGATTTAGAATAATAAGTCTTTAAAACATTTAAAAATGGTATTTTAGTTAGAGTTTCTAAACAAAATAGAGACACTTGGATATAAATAATTGAGGTAATCAAAACATTGTAATATCATGAGAGTAAAGGGATTCACGATATACTATGTCAAAGTACATTATATACACCACATAAAATCGATTTGGTGTATATCAACAAAGAAGTCTCAATGGAATGTAAATTGAGATGAAATCTCTCATAAAGGCCATACCATTAGGATAAAGATAAATCAAAGACATATTTATGTGTGAAAAATATAAATACACTAAATATGATTGGATATTCAGTGTAAAACAGTCAAAGGACATTCACACATAATCTTGTAAAAACAACGCCAATGAATTGGATGTTTAACTCAACAAATGGAGAATGAGTTAAAATTACTCTTATCAAATTCATATCGATGACTTGAGAAATTATAAATGGAGTGATTATGTGTATCAAAAGTATATCCACATAAAAGGGGAGTGGAAATTGTGACATAAGCAAATGAATAGAGATTCCACACATAATCTTGGAGTGAAATAATCAATGGAGTTTTCATAAAGCCGAATAAATGGAAATTGGAATTTCAAATTCCCTTATCGATTTGGTAACTTATGAAACATGAACCCATGAAATAAGGATAACACAATTATGATGTAAATATACATGAATTAAAGTATATTACACAATGAATACAAACATGGGCAGCACACACACCACATGCAATAAATAAGTGGTGAATAATGGAATTCTCACGAAATTAAGAGTGAGATAAGAAACTCCTTACCACATTAATCAACTGAGTCGTATGGCCAAAAGTTAATAACCACCAAATGATTTATAGAATAACATTAATATAAAGAGAATCATGATAATATATATCAAATGGTAGTACACAATACACCACTTTCAATAATTTAGTGGCGAACAATGGAAATCTCACGGAATTGAAAGTGAGATAAGAAAATCCCTTACTTTGTACTTTTTTCTTGGTCGACGATAGGTTAACCTTATGTATAATGGTTAAATAATTGTTATTGAATTATACAAGAATAATTTACTTTAATATGATATCATATATGATCTTCTAACATTGATTTGTTAATAATATCTTAGAATTATCGTCATTTCGGGTGTTAACGGGTTCATTTTACTTTATATTCTTTGTTATGTGAGCCATATTCATTATTAATGGGATGTATATTATTCATATCCAGAATGATATCAAGTCCTTAGATACTATTTTTAAATCATCAAATTAGAATTATACTTGAATGGATATGATGGAGAATGAATCTCATCACATTCGTGGAGACGGTAGTCCGTACGTACGCACGAGCGACAATATCATTCTTTTGATATTAAAATAATATATAATTTGATGGTATATCATATATAAATAATAATTATCATTTTATATTTATTATTTACATGAGTTACTCATCATTATTATACCCATCCAAATAATAATAAATTGAATAACAATTACACCACGAAGTGGAGACGGTAAGCCGTACGTATGCACGTATGGTGACATGTTATTCAAAGGATGGATAGAATAATGAATATAGTTGTACCATATTTATAATAAAATCACAGTATATATATGATACTGGAGTTATTATTTTATAATGGTAATAACAAAGAAAGAGGAAGTGGAAGAAGAAAGGAACTTGAAAAGGGGTGGTAAAAACATTACCTCTTCTTCGGGTTCTTCCTTTTGATTTGATCAAAAGGGCTCCTTAGGTTGGCTTTATGATCAAAATAAGGCCTCTAGGTTGTAGTGAGGGAAGTTGAGATAGTATTTGGGCAGGGTTTGGCCGAACCAAAGGGCTTTGAAGGTGTGAAGAAATGAGAAGGAGGAGTGCCCTTTTATAAGAGGGGTGAGGGGCACCTTTGGAAAAGCTAGAAATATTAATTTATAATAAATTAATATTCGGTTTATAATGGATAAAAAGTTTATTATTTAACTTTTACGGTTGGTATGGGTCGAAAACAACTCAACCAATAGAATTTAGACAGGTTTGGGTCATTATATTAACCTTATCTTTAAGTATTAACTCTTAGTTAATTAGTTTCACTTTTACAATGTCTCTTTGTATTTTTATATTATATGGTTAATAAACTTACTATATACATCCAAGAGACCACCAAGTGGTCCATTAATGATGAAACTATCATGATATAAGTCTCTTGGCCGAACCTTAGATTTTTAGGAATTTAATATCAATTAATAATATAATATTTGTTTTAAGAACTCTTTTATGTCAATTTTGACACTATTCAATAGTTGATTTTTGTGAAACTCATAACAGATTGATTACTTCGAAAAAAGTCAATTAAATAAATCCTAATATATCATATTATCCTATAAAATTATTTTAATTCATTAAAAGTTTCATATTATATTTATTTGGGTATTTATAATATCAATTATTTTAATTTTTCACTATTAAAGTAATTAATTCATCATCATTGTGTCATAAATAAATTAAATTATTTAATGTCTAAAAATTATAAATAAAATATAATTATGTAGGAAATCGTTTTATCTTTCTAAATAATATTTATAATCTAAAATCCAACATATATAACCCTCTGTAACAATTGTTTTGTTAAAAGATATATGCTTGTGTCATTTTTGTATTTATTTTAACTTAATTAAAATAAAGTGTCATTATCACTTACAAGTGGATCCATGGGGTCCCAAAATCGACCCAAATATACCCATGGTCGACCATGTATCAAGAAATAGGGTTAAGACACGTTTTAGGGTAATTTAGTATTATTATAATATTATTTTTTTAACCCTTGTTTACCGGATTTACCCTTTAACCATGGTAAATAAAATATTTACCGAAGTAATTATCCAAAATGTTTAAAAATAAAAGTTACCTATTTACACAATTTGAACATCCTGATTCCAAATATGGAATCCATTTTTCCAAATTCTAAACACAGAAGTGGAAGAAATTAATTTAAAATTAATTCCCGTTGTTAAAACAAAAAACGTGTTTTTTAGAGATAATAACTATCAAAAGATTGTCACTTGTTTCTGTCTGGTTTAAATGTGAAATTATGTTCAATGACCGACATTGTATTACATGGTAAAAATATATTCTAAATATACTTTAAAACCACTCAAATTCATAATTTATCACTATTAATTATTTTGATTAAAAAAGTTGTTTTAATTAAAATTTAGTAATTTTCACTATTCATCAAAATATGAAAGTTATCCGAAAAGTACCAAAATTTCACCCTAGGCTAATATCGATATTCCAAATCCAAAAATGAAGTCCATTTTTAGATATAGAATTTATAAAATTTCAAAAATTAGGTATTACTATTCATAACGGCTAGTTTGATTAGTTATGGTGTGTTAAAATCTCGAAGTTGCGTACAATGCACGCCATTAAATTATTCGAAAGGAAACATACTGAGGAAGCTTGGGGTGTTACATTCTCCCCTCCTTCAATAAATTGCGTCCTCGCAATTTTTAAAATTTTGCTTGGGAATATAATGGAAAGTCCCACATCGGAAAAAGAGTCAATAAAACTATCACTTTAAAAGAACGAAAGAGAGGTATAAGGGTCATCCAAGATAACCCATACTAGGATTCCATGTAGGAAAACATGGATATGGATGATAAACTAAGTGTCATGTTCTGATGGAGAGGGATAGAAATCATGATCAGGAGAATGTTAACAATAATAAAACCACAAACTTGTGTTGGGACAAACGACCATTAGTCTCCTAGTAGAAAAGTAAACAGACAACATTTTTTTTAAGTTACATTACATAAGGACGAGGAATTCATTTATGATATTGACTAGGAACATTAAGAGATATACTTACATTTTAAGTAGAGTTTCATTGTTTAATAAATTTCCACTACTAACTCAATTTTTTTTAAACGATGAGTATTCAAGAAGACTTGGTCACACTGGAAGAGCTAGAATAAACTTCTATAGAATCACATGATCCATGTAGGATAAACTATAAATTTACATTGTCTTTGAAGATTAATCAAAACCAAAATAGTTAGTGAATGATATAATGATCCCCCAAAAGTATATTCCTTGAGATAAATATGCACTAATCTTAATTTCTAAAATTAAACCAACAATACCCCAAAGTTAAATAAATACCATTCAATAATAAATTGTCCTCAAAATCCTTCAATATAATCCAAACTAATATTGAAACCCAAAACATAGAAGAAATTGATTATGTAGTCTCCCATGTTAAATTGTATCTCCAAATGACATCAAATACTCTTAAAGTCACATACTTAAAAGTAATTAACATCATCACATATTCTCTGTTATAGGTTAATCATTTCCATAAATAACCCAAATCACTATAAATCCACAATAAAAACGTAGATAAAAATCCACCATTACTCTACAAATGAAACCCCATTGTATTCTATTTTCCTTGGGTATATAGTGTTCCCAACAAAGCGAACATCTTCCAAAATAACATTTATCACTTAATCACCAAATCATTTTCCTATACCAAGGGTTTTCATTTGATAAGACATAAGAACCCAAATCAACTTATTATTGATCAATAAAATCATTTAACTAAAAAAAAGTCACACTAACCAGGGTCTTCACGTAGTCCAGTGGTAGGCGATAAATCCCAATCGCACTTTGGTTGTCGGTTCGATTCCCACAGCTTTGTCCGACGCGACGGGTTGTCACACGGCCTACGTGTTGTCCTTTTTCAAAAACTATATTTTATAATATTACCAAAATGAGATAAATTCCTCAAAATAACATAATTTAACCACAAATGTTATATCATACCTTGCATTTTCATCCCAAATTATAATAACTTATAATTTTCTCAAACCCCAATGATCATATAAAACCAAATGGTTATTTATACCTATATACACAAGAGAAGAGACAATTATTCCTCAAATATCATTCTCACATGGAAAACTGTGGGGTTACAAATACAAGAGAAAATTATTCCAAAGTAAACCCATCAACAAGGAGTGCTAATACTTTTTAAATTTTTCTCCAACCATTTATTTCCACATAGCTTCTTCTTTGACCAAGAAAATATCCTATAGAATAGGACATTCACTCGGGTAATGGCCAGGTCCCCTACATTTACGGCAAATGACTATAAATGGACTCTTGGGACCATTTTTATCTTCTTCCATAGTACTCTTCATTTTTCTTCGGCAATTCTTCACTTTATGTCCTTCTTTCCCGCACGTAAAACATTTCGTTGTCCTATTGAGACACTCTCCTGGGTGTCTCTTTCCACATTTCCTGCATGATGAAAATTGAGGGTTCTTTTCTCCATGGTCTCCATTGCTGGAGATCTTATCATTTATCACCTTTCTCTTCCTTATTGAGTCTGGGAGTTGGTTGATATATATGTTGTTGATCATATTTTTGGAAAACTGATTTGGAATAAAGACGATATCTTTTATGCCTATCAACATTCCATTTTTTTGCTCATTTCCACCACCATTCCCACCTTGTACATCATTCTCAAAGTCACTATGACTTCCTTGGAATCCATCCATTGACTAAAACCAGAAACCATTGTGTGAGTAACAGTAGTCGTAAAATCATTTAGAGATTAAAATGTCACCATATTCTCAATTTGAAACATATTAGGATTAACCAAGGTCATTTACTCTCATCTTATATATATATTACTTAAATCGGTTTGTAAAGAAAATGTAAATTATCCTAAGCATATCCCCCGGGAGTGTCGTAACCAAGAGTGCAGCAAGGCCCGTTGTCGTGCACCAGTTCCTGTTCGAGTCTAGCTGAAAGCGGTGTTTTCGGGTTTTACCCCTAGGTACATCTGTGCAAGAGCCGCCTCTACCTGCTCGTATCCAGACAGGGATGTATTGCTCGGAAAACTCACAAAATCTCTACAATACCAATATTCTAGGAAGTCCTTCTATACTAATCCTCAAAATTCATCTTAGGTATACGTGCTCTAATCAGAGTTTATCTAAATCTAGCTTCCAAGGTTTGTACTAAACTTCCTCTGATACCAACTGTAACCCTCCGACCCTAGTTACCTAGAGTCGGTGCATTATTACATAACATTGGAATGATCACGAGAAAGATCAAGTCTCGAAAGACCGATTAGTTTAGTAGCCTTGGAATAACTAGATACATCCATAAATTTTTACATTACATCATAAAAAAACATCTTGTATTCATATCCCCTCATACTATACCTGCAGGTCATTCATAAATTACTTCTTCATAATCCTGGGAAAAGTAATACATTGAAAGGGGTGAGCTCAGATGCTCAGTAAGGATAACATTATAGAAGAAGCTTTCATAGATAAGCATAAACACTTAAGGCAGTTTATAACTAAAACAAAAGCCTTATAAACTTGAACTTCAGCATAAAATGGCAAAGATAAAATAAAATAATGCCATTTACTTACTCACATGGATATTCTACTAGTCGAACAATCCCATGCAATATTAATAACCACTTTCATAATGATGGAATGCATAATGCCAGACTATCATAACCACATAGCCAAGGCCTCGTGCCAAGACTACAAATAAGATTTTGCCAAGGCCTTGTGCCAAGACACTAGTTTGTCTCATGAGACCTACCGATGCATCGAGGAGCTATAGCGGGCTCCACCCCTCACTTATTAAGTCCAATGCATTCCTCATATGAACAGGTTTAAACATAACATAAACATTCGTATTAAAACTAGCATACGAAATGTCAATAATTTTACCACAAACCACGAATTGTATAAAAATATCACATCCACAGTCAAACATAACTCATTCAATATAATATGGAAGATTGTATTGTATCACATTAACCTCAATCAAGAATAATGAAGGATGTTGATATATATGAAAATAATCATCAAAACTATTTGAGAGAAATATCCTCCTTTTCTTGAAAACATTTAAAAGTCACATTATTTGTCAAGAAGCCATTTGAAAATAGATTTTTGAATCAAAGTATCCCATACCACTTTGAAACTTTTAAAATTATTTTTAATTTTAAAACAATAATGTCCATATAAATAAATCCTTAAAACCATTTTTTTAAAACATCGACATTAATGAGCAAGATTTAGAAGAATAAGTCTTTAAAACATTTAAAAATGGTATTTTAGTTAGAGTTTCTAAACAAAATAGAGACACTTGGATATAAATAATTGAGGTAATCAAAACATTGTAATATCATGAGAGTAAAGGGGTTCATGATATACTATGTCAAAGTACATTATATACACCACATAAAATCGATTTGGTGTATATCAACAAAGAAGTCTCAATGGAATGTAAATTGAGATGAAATCTCTCATAAAGGCCATACCATTAGGATAAGGATAAATCAAAGACATAGTTATGTGTGAAAAATATAAATACACTAAATATGATTGGATATTCAGTGTAAAACAATCAAAGGACATTCACACATAATCTTGTAAAAACAACACCAATGAATTGGATGTTTAACTCAACAAATGGAGAATGAGTTAAAATTACTCTTATCAAATTCATATCGATGACTTGAGAAATTATCAATGGAGTGATTATGTGTATCAAAAGTATATCCACAGAAAAGGGGAGTGGAAATTATGACATAAGCAAATGAATAGATATTCCACACATAATCTCGGAGTAAAATAATCAATGGAGTTTGCGTAAAGTCGAATAAATGGAAATTGGAATTTCAAATTCCCTTATCGATTTGGTAACTTATGAAACATGAACCAATGAAAGAAGGATAACACAATGATGATGTAAATATAAATGAATTAAAGTATATTACACAATGAATACAAACATGGGCAGCACACACACCACATGCAATAAATAAGTGGTGAATAATGGAATTCTCAAGAAATTAAGAGTGAGATAAGAAACTCCTTACCACATTAATCAACTGAGTCATATGGCCAAAAGTTAATAACCACCAAATTATTTACAGAATAAAATGAATATAAAGAGAATCATGATAATATATATCAAATGGTAGTACACAATACACCACTTTCAATAATTTAGTGGCGAACAATGGAAATCTCACGGAATTGAAAGTGAGATAAGAAAATCCCTTACTTTGTACTTTTTTCTTGGTCGATGGTAGGTTAACCTCCTGTATAATGGTGAAATAATTGTTATTGAATTATACAAGAATAATTTACTTTAATATGATATCATATATGATCTTTTAACATTGATTTGTTAATAATATCTTAGAATTATCGTCATTTCGGGTGTTAACGGGTTCATTTTACTTTATATTATTTGTTATGTGAGCCATATTAATTATTAATGGGATGTATATTATTCATATCCAGAATGATATCAAGTCCTTAGATACTATTTTTAAATCATCAAATTATAATTATACTTGAATGGATATGATGGAGAATGAATCTCATCGCGTTCGTGGAGACGGTAGTCCGTACGTACGCACGAGCGACAATATTATTCTTTTGATATTAAAATAATATATAATTTGATGGTATATCATATATACAGAATAATTATCATGTTATATTTATTATTTACATGAGTTACGCATCATTATTATACCCATCCAAATAATAATAAATTTAATAACAATTACACCACGACGTGGAGACGGTAAGCCGTACGTATGCACGTATGGTGACATGTTATTCAAAGGATGGATAGAATACTGAATATGGTTGTACCATATTTATAATAACATCACAGTATATATATGATACTAAAGTTATTATTTTATAATGGTAATAACAAAGAAATAGGAAGTGGAAGAAGAAAGGAACTTGAAAAGGGGTGGTGAAAACATTACCTCTTCTTCGGGTTCTTCCTTTTGATTTGATCAAAAGGGATCCTTAGGTTGGCTTTCTGATCAAAATAAGGCCTCTAGGTTGTAGTGAGGGAAGTTGAGATAGTATTTGGGCAGGGTGTGGCCGAACCAAAGGGCTTTGAAGGTGTGAAGAAATGAGATGGAGGAGTGCCCTTTTATAAGAGAGGTGAGGGGCACCTTTGGAAAAGCTAGAAATATTAATTTATAATAAATTCATATTTGGTTTATAATGGATCCAAAGTTTATTATTTAAATGTTAAGGTGGGTATGGGTCGAAAAAAACTCAACCAATAGAATTTAGACAGGTTTGGGTCATTATACTAACCTTATCTTTAAGTATTAACACTTAGTTAATTAGTTTCACTTTTACAGTGTCTCTTTGTATTTTTATATTATATGGTTAATAAACTTACTATATACATCCAAGAGACCCCCAAGTGGTCCATTAATGATGAACCTATCATGATATAAGTCTCTTGGCCGAACCTTATATTTTTAGGAATTTAATATCAATTAATAATATAATATTTGTTTTAAGAACTCTTTTATGTCAATTTTGACACTATTCAATAGTTGATTTTTTTGAAACTCATAACAGATTGATTACTTCAAAAAAAGTAAATTAAATCAATCCTAATATATCATATTATACTATAAAATTATTTTAATTCATTAAAAGTTTCATATTATATTTATTTGGGTATTTATAATATCAATTAGTTTAATTTTTTACTATTAAAGTAATTAATTCATCATCATTGTGTCATAAATAAATTAAATTATTTAATGTCTAAAAATTATAAATAAAATATAATTATGTAGGAAATCGTTTTATCTTTCTAAATAATATTTATAATCTAAAATCCAACATATATAACCCTCTGTAACAATTTTTTTGTTAAAAGATATATGCTTGTGTCATTTTTGTATTTATTTTAACTTAATTAAAATAAAGTGTCATTATCACTTACAAGTGGATCCATGGGGTCCCAAAATCGACCCAAAGATTCCCATGGTCGAACATGTATCAACCAATAGGGTTAAGACACGTTTTAGGGTAATTTATTATTATTATAATATTATTTTTTTAACCCTTGTTTACCGGATTTACCCTTTAACCATGGTAAATAAAATATTTACCGAAGTAATTATCCAAAATGTTTAAAAATAAAAGTTACCTATTTACACAATTTGAACATCCTGATTCCAAATATGGAATCCATTTTTCCAAATTCAAAAAACAGAAGTGGCAGAAATTAATTTAAAATTAATTCCCGTTGTTAAAACAAAAAGCGTGTTTTTTAGAGATAATAACTATCAAAAGATTGTCACTTGTTTATGTCTGGTTTAAATGTGAAATTATGTTCAATGACCCACATTGTATTACATGGTAAAAATATATTCTAAATATACTTTAAAACCACTCAAATTCATAATTTATCACTATTAATTATTTTGATTAAAAAAGTTTTTTTTAATTAAAATTTAGTAATTTTCACTATTCATCAAAATATGAAAGTTATCCGAAAAGTACCAAAATTTCACCCTCGGATAATTTCGATATTCCAAATCCAAAAATGAAGTCCATTTTTAGATATAGAATTTATAAAATTTCAAAAATTAGGTATTACTATTCATAACAGCTAGTTTGATTAGTTATGGTGTGTTAAAATCTCGAAGTTGCGTACAATGCACGCCATTAAATTATTCGAAAGGAAACATACTGAGGAAGCTTGGGGTGTTACATTCTCCCCTCCTTCAATAAATTGCGTCCTCACAATTTTTAAAATTTTGCTTGGGAATATAATGGAAAGTCCCACATCAGAAAAAGAGTCAATAAAACTATCACTTTAAAAGAACGAAAGAGAGGTATAAGGGTCATCCAAGATAACCCATACTAGGATTCCATGTAGGAAAACATGGATATGGATGATAAACTAAGTGTCATGTTCTGATGGAGAGGGATATAAATCATGATCAGGAGAATGTTAACAATAAGAAAACCACAAACTTGTGTTGGGACAAACGACCATTAGTCTCCTAGTAGAAAAGTAAACAGACAACATTTTTTTTAAGTTACATTACATAAGGATGAGGAATTCATTTATGATATTGAATAGGAAAATTAAGAGATATACTTACATTTTAAGTAGAGTTTCATTGTTTAATAAATTTCCACTACTAACTCAATTTTTTTTAAACGATGAGTATTCAAGAAGACTTGGTCACACTGGAAGAGCTAGAATAAACTTCTATAGAATCACATGATCCATGTAGGATAAACTATACATTTAAATTGTCTTTGAAGATTAATCAAAACCAAAATGGTTAGTGAATGATATAATGATCCCCCAAAAGTATATTCCTTGAGATAAATATGCACTAATCTTAATTTCTAAAATTAAACCAACAATACCCCAAAGTTAAATAAATACCATTCAATAATAAATTGTCCTTAAAATCATTCAATATAATCCAAACTAATATTGAAACCCAAAACATAGAAGAATTTGATTATGTAGTCTCCCATGTTAAATTGTATCTCCAAATGACATCAAATACTCTTAAAGTCACATACTTAAAAGTAATTAACATCATCACATATTCTCTGTTATAGGTTAATCATTTCCATAAATAACCCAAATCACTATAAATCCACAATAAAAACGTAGATAAAAATCCACCATTACTCTACAAATGAAACCCCATTGTATTCTATTTTCCTTGGGTATATAGTGTTCCCAACAAAGCGAACATCTTCCAAAATAACATTTATCACTTAATCACCAAATCATTTTCCTATACCAAGGGTTTTCATTTGATAAGACATAAGAACCCAAATAAACTTATTATTGATCAATAAAATCATTTAACTAAAAAAAAGTCACACTAACCAGGGTCTTCACGTAGTCCAGTGGTAGGCGATAAATCCCAATCGCACTTTGGTTGTCGGTTCGATTCCCACAGCTTTGTCCGACGCGACGGGTTGTCACACGGCCTACGTGTTGTCCTTTTTCAAAAACTATATTTTATAATATTACCAAAATGAGATAAATTCCTCAAAATAACATAATTTAACCACAAATGTTATATCATACCTTGCATTTTCATCCCAAATTATAATAACTTATAATTTTCTCAAACCCCAATGATCATATAAAACCAAATGGTTATTTATACCTATATACACAAGAGAAGAGACAATTATTCCTCAAATATCATTCTCACATGGAAAACTGTGGGGTTACAAATACAAGAGAAAATTATTCCAAAGTAAACCCATCAACAAGGAGTGCTAATACTTTTTAAATTTTTCTCCAACCATTTATTTCCACATAGCTTCTTCTTTGACCAAGAAAATATCCTATAGAATAGGACATTCACTCGGGTAATGGCCAGGTCCCCTACATTTACGGCAAATGACTATAAATGGACTCTTGGGACCATTTTTATCTTCTTCCATAGTACTCTTCATTTTTCTTCGGCAATTCTTCACTTTATGTCCTTCTTTCCCGCACGTAAAACATTTCGTTGTCCTATTGAGACACTCTCCTGGGTGTCTCTTTCCACATTTCCTGCATGATGAAAATTGAGGGTTCTTTTCTCCATGGTCTCCATTGCTGGAGATCTTATCATTTATCACCTTTCTCTTCCTTATTGAGTCTGGGAGTTGGTTGATATATATGTTGTTGATCATATTTTTGGAAAACTGATTTGGAATAAAGACGATATCTTTTATGCCTATCAACATTCCATTTTTTTGCTCATTTCCACCACCGTTCCCACCTTGTACATCATTCTCAAAGTCACTATGACTTCCTTGGAATCCATCCATTGACTAAAACCAGAAAGCATTGTGTGAGTAACAGTAGTCGTAAAATCATTTAGAGATTAAAATGTCACCATATTCTCAATTTGAAACATATTAGGATTAACCAAGGTCATTTAATCTCATCTTATATATATATTACTTAAATCGGTTTGTAAAGAAAATGTAAATTATCCTAAGCATATCCCCCGGGAGTGTCGTAACCAAGAGTGCAGCAAGGCCCGTTGTCGTGCACCAGTTCCTGTTCAAGTCTAGCTCAAAGCGGTGTTTTCGGGTTTTACCCCTAGGTACATCTGTGCCAGAGCCGCCTCTACCTGCTCGTATCCAGAAAGAGATGTATTGCTCGGAAAACTCACAAAATCTCTACAATACCAATATTCTAGTAAGTCCTTCTAGACTAATCCTCAAAATTCATCTTAGGTCTACGTTCTCTAATCAGAGTTTATCTAAATCTAGCTTCCAAGGTTTGTACTAAACTTCCTCTGATACCAACTGTAACCCTCCGACCCTAGTTACCTAGAGTCGGTGCATTATTACATAACATTGGAATGATCACGAGAAAGATCAAGTCTCGAAATACCGATTAGTTTAGTAGCCTTGGAATAACTAGATACATCCATAAATTTTTACATTACATCATAAAAAAACATCTTGTCTTCATATCCCCTCATACTATCCCTGTAGGTCATTCATAAATTACTTCTTCATAATCCTGGGAAAAGTAAAACATTGAAAGGGGTGAGCTCAGATGCTCAGTAAGGATAACATTATAGCAGAAGCTTTCATAGATAAGCATAAACACTTAAGGTAGTTTATAACTAAAACAAAAGCCTTATAAACATGAACTTCAGCATAAAATGGCAAAGATAAAATAAAATAATTCCATTTACTTACTCACATGGATATTCTACTAGTCGAACAATCCCATGCAATATTAATAACCACTTTCATAATGATGGAATGCATAATGCCAGACTATCATAACCACATAGCCAAGGCCTCGTGCCAAGACTACAAATAAGATTTTGCCAAGGCCTTATCCCAAGACACTAGTTTGTCTCATGAGACCTACCGATGCATCAAGGATCTATAGCGGGCTCCACCCGTCACTTATTAAGTCCAATGCATTCCTCATATGAACAGGTTTAAACATAACATAAACATTCGTATTAAAACTAGCATACGAAATGTGAATAATTTTACCACAAACCATGAATTGTATAAAAATATCACATCCATAGTCAAACATAACTCATTAAATACAATATGGAAGATTGTATTGTATCACATTAACCTCAATCAAGAATAATGAAGGATGTTGACATAGATGAAAATAATCATCAAAACTATTTGAGAGAAATATCCCCCTTTTCTTGAAAACATTTAAAAGTCACACTATTTGTCAAGAAGCCATTTAAAAATAGATTTTTGAATCAAAGTATCCCATAACACTTTGAAAATTTTAAAAGGATTTTTAATTTTAAAACAATAATGTCCATATAAATAAATCCTTAAAACCATTTTTTAAAACATCGACATTAATGAGCAAGATTTAGAAGAATAAGTCTTTAAAACATTTAAAAATGGTATTTTAGTTAGAGTTTCTAAACAAAATAGAGACACTTGGATATAAATAACTGAGGTAATAAAAACATTGTAATATCATGAGAGTAAAGGGATTCATGATATACTATGTCAAAGTACATTATATACACCACATAAAATCGATTTGGTGTATATCAACAAAGAAGTCTCAATGGAATGTAAATTGAGATGAAATCTCTCATAAAGGCCATACCATTAGGATAAGGATAAATCAAAGACATAGTTATGTGTGAAAAATATAAATACACTAAATATGATTGGATATTCAGTGTAAAACAATCAAAGGACATTCACACATAATCTTGTAAAAAAAACACCAATGAATTGGATGTTTAACTCAACAAATGGAGAATGAGTTAAAATTACTCTTATCAAATTCATATCGATGACTTGAGAAATTATCAATGGAGTGATTATGTGTATCAAAAGTATATCCACAGAAAAGGGGAGTGGAAATTATGACATAAGCAAATGAATAGAGATTCCACACATAATCTCGGAGTAAAATAATCAATGGAGTTTGCGTAAAGCCGAATAAATGGAAATTGGAATTTCAAATTCCCTTATCGATTTGGTAACTTATGAAACATGAACCCATGAAAGAAGGATAACACAATTATGATGTAAATATACATGAATTAAATTATATTACACAATGAATACAAACATGGGCAGCACACACACCACATGCAATAAATAAGTGGTGAATAATGGAATTCTCACGAAATTAAGAGTGAGATAAGAAACTCCTTACCACATTAATCAACTGAGCAGTATGGACAAAAGTTAATAACCACCAAATGATTTATAGAATAACATGAATATAAAGAGAATCATGATAATATATATCAAATGGTAGTACACAATACACCACTTTCAATAATTTAGTGGCGAACAATGGAAATCTCACGGAATTGAAAGTGAGATAAGAAAATCCCTTACTTTGTACTTTTTTCTTGGTCGACGGTAGGTTAACCTCCTGTATAATGGTGAAATAATTGTTATTGAATTATACAAGAATAATTTACTTTAATATGATATCATATATGATCTTTTAACATTGATTTGTTAATAATATCTTAGAATTATCGTCATTTTGGGTGTTAACGGGTTCATTTTACTTTATATTCTTTGTTATGTGAGCCATATTAATTATTAATGGGATATATATTATTCATATCCAGAATGATATCAAGTCCTTAGATACTATTTTTAAATCATAAAATTATAATTATA
This sequence comes from Viscum album, assembly GCA_963277665.1. Classification (NCBI taxonomy): domain Eukaryota; kingdom Viridiplantae; phylum Streptophyta; class Magnoliopsida; order Santalales; family Viscaceae; genus Viscum; species Viscum album. The sequence goes on from OY728154.1 coordinate 56,450,624, forward strand.
CTTTAATGGATATGATGGAGAATGAATCTCATCGCGTTCGTGGAGACGGTAGTCCGTACGTACGCACGAGCGACAATATCATTCTTTTGATATTAAAATAATATATAATTTGATGGTATATCATATATACAGAATAATTATCATGTTATATTTATTATTTACATGAGTTACGCATCATTATTATACCCATCCAAATAATAATAAATTGAATAACAATTACACCACGACGTGGAGACGGTAAGCTGTACGTATGCACGTATGGTGACATGTTATTCAAAGGATGGATAGAATACTGAATATGGTTGTACCATATTTATAATAACATCACAGTATATATATTATACTAAAGTTATTATTTTATAATGGTAATAACAAAGAAAGAGGAAGTGGAAGAAGAAAGGAACTTGAAAAGGGGTTGTGAAAACATTACCTCTTCTTCGGGTTCTTCCTTTTGATTTGATCAAAAGGGCTCCTTAGGTTGGCTTTCTGATCAAAATAAGGCCTCTAGGTTGTAGTTATGGAAGTTGAGATAGTATTTGGGCAGGGTGTTGCCGAACCAAAGGGCTTTGAAGGTGTGAAGAAATGAGATGGAGGAGTGCCCTTTTATAAGAGAGGTGAGGGGCACCTTTGGAAAAGCTAGAAATATTAATTTATAATAAATTCATATTCGGTTTATAATGGATCCAAAGTTTATTATTTAAATGTTAAGGTGGGTATGGGTCGAAAAAAACTCAACCAATAGAATTTAGACAGGTTTGAGTCATTATATTAACCTTATCTTTAAGTATTAACACTTAGTTAATTAGTTTCACTTTTACAGTGTCTCTTCGTATTTTTATATTATATGGTTAATAAACTTACTATATACATCCAAGAGACCCCCAAGTGGTCCATTAATGATGAACCTATCATGATATAAGTCTCTTGGCCGAACCTTAGATTTTTAGGAATTTAATATCAATTAATAATATAATATTTGTTTTAAGAACTCTTTTATGTCAATTTTGACACTATTCAATAGTTGATTTTTGTGAAACTCATAACAGATTGATTACTTCAAAAAAAGTCAAATTAAATAAATCCTAATATATCATATTATCCTATAAAATTATTTTAATTCATTAAAAGTTTCATATTATATTTATTTGGGTATTTATAATATCAATTATTTTAATTTTTCACTATTAAAGTAATTAATTCATCATCATTGTGTCATACATAAATTAAATTATTTAATGTATAAAAATTATAAATAAAATATAATTATGTAGGAAATCTTTTTATCTTTCTAAAGAATATTTATAATCTAAAATCCAACATATATAACCCTCTGTAACAATTGTTTTGTTAAAAGATATATGCTTGTGTCATTTTTGTATTTATTTTAACTTAATTAAAATAAAGTGTCATTATCACTTACAAGTGGATTCATGGGGTCCCCAAATCGACCCAAAGATACCCATGGTCGACCATGTATCAAACAATAGGTTTAAGACACGTTTTAGGGTAATTTAGTATTTTTATAATATTATTTTTTAACCCTTGTTTACCAGATTTACCCTTTAACCATGGTAAATAAAATATTTACCGAAGTAATTATCCAAAATGTTTAAAAATAAAAGTTACCTATTTACACAATTTTAAAATCCTGATTCCAAATATGGAATCCATTTTTCCAAATTCAAAACACAGAAGTGGAAGAAATTAATTTAAAATTAATTCCCGTTGTTAAAACAAAAAGCGTGTTTTTTAGAGATAATAACTATCAAAAGATTATCACTTGTTTATGTCTGGTTTAAATGTGAAATTATGTTCAATGACCCACATTGTATTACATGGTAAAAATATATTCTAAATATACTTTAAAACCACTCAAATTCATAATTTATCACTATTAATTATTTTGATTAAAAAAGTTGTTTTTAATTAAAATTTAGTAATTTTCACTATTCATCAAAATATGAAAGTTATCCGAAAAGTACCAAAATTTCACCCTAGGATAATTTCGATATTCCAAATCCAAAAATGAAGTCCATTTTTAGAGATAGAATTTATAAAATTTCAAAAATTAGGTATTACTATTCATAACTGCTAGTTTGATTAGTTATGGTGTGTTAAAATCTCGAAGTTGCGTACAATGCACGCCATTGAATTATTCAAAAGGAAACATACTGAGGAAGCTTGGGGTGTTACATTATATATATAGGGGTGATAATAATATGTATACATAGTAGAATCATCCTCAGGACCTCTCTTAAAAATGTGGAATAAGCATGATAATTCCCCAATGTGTAAATAAAAGGACCAATAAGAAACTAAAAGGTCAACTACCACCCCAACCTAAAAAAGTCTTATTCATCAAGTAACTCATCCAAGTATAGTAAATTAATATCCAAATAATATAGTAAAAAGGGGTCCCATAACAATTTCCCCACTAATTGTTTCCTCTCACGCCCTAATGAAAAACATCGCATGATCAATCTATCCCACACTAATGTGGGTCAGGTCACAAACCTACCTACCCAAACCTTCTATATGGTTCACCATCTTGTGATGGAATAAATATAAATATCTATATCATAAAATCATCAAGTCACAATCAGAACAACATCATCACATCACAACCATAAGCACATCATTAACTATATAACCACATATCATATAACAACACTACATTCCATATTATCATCATAATTGGGTATTGAAAACATGAAGAATATCAACCTCATTCTCTCCCCCTACATTTATGATTCCCATCACATATCAAGACATCCCATTATATCCATATCAATTCATTTCCCACAAATCATGCTAGTACACTACATAATGCACCTCAATTCATTAAACATGCATGATATTACATACCACAAGACATCATAGACCCTACTATGCATGAAGAGATATAATTGAAGAGAGTGTATCCAACCATCCATTCCCTAGCCTACATGAATGTTAGGGAAAAAACTTGGAACCCAAATTTGTTTTGGCATCAGTATAAATACTTGATTTTATTGGGGTGTGTAAATAAATTATAAGAAAATAAAATGATAGAATAGTCACACACAATACTCAAATTATGGGAGCATTAAAAAAACCATATAAAACCATAATTCTTAACCACAAAGTCACTAATACCCATCATCGACCACTACTGCCTCTATTACTTAGACCAACCAACTATCAATGAAAAAACAATAAGAATAACCAATCACAATCCCCTATTTTAATCATAAATTAAAAAAATTAAAAATTTATCATTTACCCACCATATTATGTTCATTATTATATTTATTACACATATTTAATGATAAAACATTCACAAGACAACACCCACATTTTTTTAGTCCTCACCTTTCCCTTTAACACCACATCGATTTATTAAACAGTTAACATATATTGAATTAAAACCCACTACCCATTTAAAAATTAGTTATTTCAACCTCGTTCCATGCCACTATGAATTAACTATAACACCACACACAATACCCATTATCCACCATATCAACTTCCACACAATCTTATAACAACATCCACCATATTTTTAACTAAAATTAAATTTTTTCCTCATACCAACCCCACCACCATCATCACAATAAAAATCACATCATTACATTCCAAAACCATTTCATGCACAAAAAAATATAAACCTCCATATAAAATCAATAGAAAACACATTAAACAAACTTATTTCACTATATTATTATTTCATTCCAAATCAAAATTCTATGATCTGTCACGTTCACTATAAATTCCAAATTCACACATAAACAATTAATTACCAAATCTATGTCATTTAACCAATTATAAATTTAGATAAGATATAAAAAAACCTTATAACACAATCTCAACATCACACCTCAATCAACCACACATATAACATCTACAAGACTGACATTGAATCACATTAAGTAATAACCTTTTCATTATTACTTCCAAGTAAATTATTTATATCCTGTATAAAAACCATTTCCATTTCCAAATTTTATAAATAGTATATTCATTACCATATCTATGTATTTATTCTTTCATGAGTGTATATTCCATCAATTTAATCAAAAAAAAATTAAAACATGTTTATAGTAAAAAATAAACACATAGCAATGAAGAAAATTAATAGTAGTAAGATCATATGTCATTGTATAAAAAAACCATCAACTATTTATCACAATAAATAACACAGAAGTATGTAAAATACATGGTATGAAGTTTAAATTTTCTATTTCAGCATTCTAGTTATTATATTTATTATGTTAATTCAAATCATTTAATCAAAGGGAAATAAAAACATGATAATTTCAAATTTTACATAAAATAAATATGAGTTTTAGAATTCCTTACCTCGCTACGAAGCTCAAAAGTTCTCTCCATCAGAACCAAAGAAGAAGAGGAATGTTTTTAAGACTAGGAAAAAACAAGAGAATAAGTATAATAAAAATTATATTACTTGATATGGTATATTATCATTTTTTTTAACTATTATATGTGTGGTTGATTGAAGTGTGTTGTTGTGATAACATTACACGCTTCTATCAATATTCTCTCCACCTTAATAATTGGTTAAATTATGTAAATTTAGTAATTAATTGGTTATATATGAATATGGAATTTATGGTGAGCATTAATGGGCATAAAATTCGTATTTGGAATGAAATAATTATATAGTGAATGAAGTTTTCTTAAATTTTTTTAGTTAGTTTACCATGGAGGGTTATGTTTTGTTATGGATGAAATGATTTTTGGATAGAATAATGTGACTATTGTTGTAGTGATGATGTTGGGGTTAGTATGAGAAAAATATTGATTTTTAGTGGGAATTATAGAGGTTATTGGACTGGGATTGCATGGAAGTTATTGTGAATAATAATGGGTGTTGCGAGGTTATGCTAGTTAATGCCTGGTGGTATGGAATGAGGTTAAAATAACTAATGTTTAAATGTGTAGTGGGATGAAATTCATTAAGTGGAAATTATTTAATGAACTAATGTGATGTTAAATGGAAAGGTAATGATTGAAAAGAACGTGGGTGTTGGACTTTGAATGGTTTGTCATTAAATATAGGAAATGAATGTCATAATGAACATAATATTGTGGGTAAATGGTAAATCTATAATTGGTTGAATAGATGATTAAAATGTGGGGTTGTATCTAGTTGTTATTATTGTTTTTCATGGATGGTGGGTTGATATAAGTCATAGAGGTAGAAATGGTTGTTGATGTGTAGCAGTGACTTTGGGGTCAAGAATTAAGGATTTTTATAATACTATTAGTATGGATTCATACATTGGGTATTGTGTGTGACTAATATATTATTTCATTTTATTATGATTTATTCATACACACTCACCAAATTTTATTATTTATATTGATTCTCAAATGTTTTTGGTTCTAGGTGTTCCCCCCAACATCCGATTGGTGAGGGAGATGATTGTTGACTACTCTCTCTTCCCTAACCCTTCAGATATATTATGAGCTATGATTGATCATGATAAGTATATTCATGTAGGATGTAATGAATCTAGGTGCAAGATGTGGTTTACTAGAAGGAGTTTTAGGAAATGATATGATGTAATGATGATGGGATGTATTTATATATGGTAGGAATCGTGCATGGTAGGAGGAGGGAACAAGTTTGATTTCATTCATATTCACGATACCCTACCATGATGAGAATATGGGATGTGGTGTTGTGATATGATATGAGGTTTTATGTTTTATGATGTGGTTATGGATGTGATGTTATTATATGGTTGTTATTGTGATATGATGATTTGATGACTTGAATATTTAGACTAATTCCAAGAAGAGATGTTGGAAAACGGGGGAGGTTAGGGTAGGTAGGGATACAACCCAACCCACATCATTATAGGAGGTATTGAGAAGAATAAATTTACCATTGTATAATGAGAGCACAAAAAATAGCTAGGAAGTGGCCATAAGGTTCCTCTTTGACTATATTATTTTGATATTAATTTACTATACTTGGATGAGTTACTTGGTGATTTATAATTGGTGTAGTTGGGGTGGTAGTTGACCTTGTAGGTTCTTATGAGTTCTTCTATTTACTCTTTAGGTAATTAATATGATTATTCTACATTTTCATGAGAGGTATCGAGGATGATCCTATTGAGTATACATGTTATAATCACCACCATATATATATATTTTTTCCAAGTTTCTAGGGAAATTATAGTGAATAAGATAGATAGTACTAGATCAAATATTAGCGTTTAATATATATTTTCTTCCTAAGAATTTTTTGGTTTTTTATTGAGAGACTTATATTTATCGTATATTTTATGCGTTGCGAATTATTATGGAATTGAGTTTATTTTATGTCTTAGTGTTTATTATTGGTTTATAATGTTATGTTCTTGGGATATATGAGGATAATATCTACTATTTACATGTTTTATACCCTTGGAACTAGTATCCAATTGAGGAACTTTTGGAGACATGCCTTGGGGGTCACTCTTGTCTTCACTACAGGCCTAGGATGAGTACCCAGTAGAAGCTGGTTGTGAAAATTGGTATCAAAGATATTAATGATTATTAAATCTATATTCATTTCACATATCTTTACTCTGGAATGTTGCATCAATTGAATCATTATCTAGAATTAAGTATCAAGAAAACATATCAACAATATGGCATGTAAATATTTAACTAGTTAATACAAAGATCAACAACCAATACATAATATTAAAGAAAAATTTAATTCAAGGTGCTCATGGAATATTTAATGTTCAATGACTGAATAATTACCAAATTCTTATAATACTCACATTATAATATTTACACAATATTAATCAATTTATTAATATTTTATTATAATTTTTATCCATCACTTAATTGTCACATGTTTCCCTTTCACGATTTATACTCAATCAAATTATAGCATAATAAATCATGTAAAAAATTTAAATCAATTTGTAACAAATTTAACTCATCATGCTCGACATGGAATAAACAAAAAACAATATATCACATGATTTAGCACAATAGTATAGTAAATCACTTATAACATTGAAATTTTTTGTACATGTTTTCTAAAACAACTAGTTTATATACCACAATATTATATTGAGTCATACAAGTTAAAATTCCAAAACTCTAGGATGATTTTATTTAGAAAACCTCATAATCATATTTAATACCAACAAGATTTCTATTTTATTGAATAATCTTCAACACATGAAATGACATTTCATATTAATATATGTTAAAGTTAAAAATGCGAAATTGTTTCCTTGAAACCCTTGAGAAAAATTTAAAATCAATCATGAGTTTTAATTTAAAACTTTCCATTTCCCCAAATCCATTTAAATGAAAAACGTTTAATATTTATTTAGAATAATACAATAATAAGATTCCATTTATAAAACACTCTAAAAATATTTTTCAACATGAATGTTTAAAATCAACACAACATTAATTTTTTTTGGTATTTATAGTTGAAAATATATTACTAACAAAGAACACCATCATTTAAACAAGTTTAGTAAGAATTAATAAACATCACTATATACATTACGACACAATATGGAAAAATTTCTCAAGATAAATATGATAAAATCCAAAAAGAAAATTAGAAACATTTATTTATAATCTAAACACACTCAACTAATAAATAATTTATCTAATTTAACTTATCATTTATGTTAGGCTATTAATAGTTAGATAATTTATGCATTATAAGTTTAGTATGATTCCCATTAACTATCCTAATAGATTTAATATATACCATTCATGATGACCAACATACCATTTTTAATGAACTTTCATTAATGTATCACATGTCTCAAAATATATAGGATTATATGATTCATCATATATATTTATTTTTACTCATATAGTACTAACAAGATCTTTTATATAATCAGTGTTATCATATTTAACTTCAAAACCAAGAAACTATATTAATACATAAGATGTTTCATAAAACACATGGTTAAGTCAATTTATATTATCCAATTCAAAGTTCCCTTATTTTACTAAAACATAAGAAATTATCAAGAATGAACCTAGGTAAGCACTGAAAATACTTATTCTAAAAATATTAAGAGTATGAAGTTGGTTTCAATATCATCAAAGTTTCAATTAACCATTTATTTCAGGTGAAATTTATTACTTATTAGTGTTTCAAACTAACACTTATTTTATATAACTTCAAATAATAATATAACATATTATCACAAACATATCATTATATATAAATACCTATATACAAATTAACTTAGATGATAGTTTACCAATAACATAGAGAAAAAATACTCCAAAAACATCTGAAGATGATATAAGAAAAAACAACGAGGAATCTAATAACCCCCCTTCATATCCTTAAAACATTAACACAAGACACCAATATGAAAAGAATTCCTAATCCTGGAACATGAAATCCCACTTAATATCATTTAATTAGATTAATTTTAATCATTTTTCTAGAATCACCTCAATTCAAAAACAATCATAATCAAGTATGATGCATGTACCTCTCTTAAGTTTCTACCCTTCATGCATCATCACTTATCTTAGTAAATTCAAAAAAACTTAAGGTCCTTTCATCATATCATAGGATCATTAAAATACTATGTACCAATTAGTATCCCTTACTTATATCATGAAATAAGTTTAAATGATATAGTTCCCTACCAAACTATGAAATCCTCACTAGTGCCTAACTCCAAACTTCACCCTAACTCTCTACCAAAGCTCTAATTCCACTCTATCTCAAACCTCCCCACTAAGAACTCTTTATGGGTCTATAGTGTAGATGAGAGTGACCCTCAGAATTGACCTTAATAATACCACAATGTAGCTTGAAGGCTTTATGAGACAAGTGATACTCCTCTAATTTACTAAAAACTCACCTATAACTTCTATAATGTAGCTTAAGGATCCATGCCATAACATTACCAAAAAAGGTATAGAAACCAAACTAGACACCAAAAACCATGCTATAATATATCAAACCACACCATAGTAAGACCTTTAAACTAACCTCACACGAATTGGGATATCCCTCCACACTACAAAACTAAATGCAAACAAAAATTTTATCTTAAACACTACCCTTCATCCCCCAAACCTCCTGTCAATATATATAACACCCAAACATGCAAAGTAATGGGCTATGAAAGTAAAAACTATTATATACCACATGTCCTCTAAAGTAAATTTCACCAAATCACACATATGAGCATTCCCCTATGCATGTAAAACCTATCACAACATAAGAATTTACCCTTATTTCATATTCAAAATACCAAAGGCATATCTATTCCTATATTATATACCTGATAACATCTCCTACAAATCAATATAAATAAAACACATCTAACCATGCTTCATATCTCTGAATTCACTCACAAGTCTGGGATAAATCCTCTATTGGGTTACACTCACACATCCCAATTCATTTAATTGAATAGCAGGGAATTACTTTGTTACTCAATTATGAAATTGGAATAACTAATATCCTGATTCAATATCAGTTTTGGGGAGTTTTTTTTGTGATCAAATTACTTTTTTCAATGTTTTGATAATTAGAATTACCTCACATTTAATCATTAAATGATTATAATTTCTTACTGCATTTATTGTTTTATCATATTTGTTTTGTCATTATTATTAATGGTATAAGTATTAAATGTTTTTAATGTTTTTAAATTTTAGTCATGTTGAGATTTTTATTACCCTTATATATCTTATAATATTTTCAATCTACATTTACATAATATATTAAAGTTTCTTTATACCTTTATGCAAGTATTATTTACCCTTAAAGAACACATTAAAATTTCTATTTACCTTTAAATAACTTTGGTATACCTTTACATAGATAATAGTCTAATAATCTACCTTTATGTAACACATAATATTAGTATTTTACCATTATAAAGATTATGAATTTTTTATTCTACCTTTACATAGATAATTAAATCTATGTTTACCTTTAAATATTATATATAAGTTAAACATTACCTTTATGCAACTTGCGTTATACCCTTACACAATGCATGATATCTTTTTACTACCTTTATATTTCTTATGATTATCATTGTTATATCTTTACACATCTCTACTTTTAGAACACTATAGTGTGATATTTATCTTTATGATATGGATAGTTATAATTTTAGAATCAATCTATTTTTTTATCATGGATTTTATTCTAAATGCTATGGTTCAAAGTTCTTAAAAAATAATAAAGTATTCCGAATTGTTTTTCAAAGTTTTATGAAAATTATGAACCCTTACAAAATATTTTTAGAAGCCTTATAAAGATATTAATGTCTTATGACAAGAACTTAAAAGACTTATGATGTTTGAAAAGTTTTATAATGAGAAAAGTCATATGATCATTTTCAAAGTCTTATGAAAATTTAATTTTTCATTATTAGTTAAATATGATACACTTTTTTTCTTTCATTTTGATATTTCAAATTAATATATGACTATATATTGTGTTTAAACTATTTTAATGTTTTTTAAAATAATTATTATTGATAAAAATTATATTCATTTTTTTAAATAATTTGAATGAAGGAAAATTACAAGATATTTACACCTACTAGTAGTGATAATATTCTTTGATTTCATTATTTTCTAACATGGATGGTTGTGAGTGGTTTTCAAGAATGACCCATGTGATGTTGACCATGGAAATTTTATTGTGGCCATTATATAAGTTTTGTTTAAAAGATAAGATGATCCTTTCAAGAACACTCATGATTCATTTGTTTCTAAAGTGATGAAAGGTTCATGTGCTACATAGTTCATATTTGTTTTGCAAAGGGATGTGGCTTATTAATTCTCCCTATGTTTCAAATTTCATCATCAATAATGAAGGGCTAAATAAACCTTGTTCTAATATAATATTCATTTCATTTCTCTATTTGGTTTGATCATTTTTTTCTTTATTTGTGATATTTTGTTTTGTGATGAAAATATTTCAGCAAATTGTATATCAACTCACACATGGTTGTGCCTCCATCCAAAAGGAAATATCTTGGTTTTGCAGTCCTATTCAAAAATAAGGTACACACAGGTTGACCATGAAACTAGTAAAAAGATCAAGGGTTTTTTTGTACTATAATAGGATAGTTTCTTCCTATACCTATAAAAGGTTGTAATAGGTTGGATTTTCTCCTTTGTAAAAGGATGTCACTATTATAGTAGAAACCACTACTCTCCTTGAGTTAGAGAGTTGGTGAAGATTATATAAAGGTTCATGTTTAAATGATCCACTATAAAAATATAGTGTTATTTTATTTATCTTTCCACTACTTATTCTATTATATTGGTTCATTATATTTCACTATTATGGTTTATTCTTTCACAGTTTCACTTACATGGTTGCATGAATATTAGTTTTATTACTTATTTTAATTTTATTTTGATTTACTTAAAAGCTTTAGAAGGTTTATACACCCCTCTAGAGCATCTTTTTATCATTTGGTACAAAAAATCACATCTCTACATATTTAGGATCTTACACCAGTATATACACCTCAAATAGGTCACAACTCATGGAGAAACATCCAGGATCTCATCTCTAACATCAAATGACACTCACTGGTCAATAAACCCACTCTAGGGATCTCACATACATATATCTATTAGGTATCTTATACTCAAGTGAAATAATGACTCTAGGGTATTAATCCTCAATGAGAATCCACATACCAAACTACACCCTCAAGTACTAGAATCACATACATGCACATATATAATTACATATCCTTATGATTATGAGTATCATTAAATGTTACTACCATCTGTTTTGGTTAAGTATAATTCCAACATTAATTTATTTAGGAAGGCACAAAATAAGTTATTTTTGACACTTTAAATAACCAAACCCATTTTTTATTTTTCTATAAGCCATGTCAAAATCACACACAAGCATGCATATGTCATATAAAATTATGTACCTGATATTATTAATGGATTCCCACCCATTCCCAACCCATACCAAGAGAAAACCATAAATAGATAAATTCAAAAAATCATAATCAATAATAATCAACCCATCTATAACGTTAAAAAGTAGTATTAATAATCCCAACTCTCTAGTAACTTGTACTTTGACTAATTCAGGTGTTTCCCATACACACAACATAAAAACCATTCTAAGTTTCAACCCAACCTATATCTAGTATACCATATCCCAAATAAAAATAAAAATAAAAGACAATGATCTGATACCAATTTGTAACATCTTGACCCGACTCACTATACAATAACTAGATCAATGCTCTACATGACCTTAGGTGTGACTCCCCATATTCAAAAGGTTGCTGACTATCCATGAGGGTCTAACGTGATACCATGGAGAGACTATACTATCATATTAGAGTATAGAAAAATGGAAATAATATACAATCAGTCATCATAATATCCAGATGAATAAAACAAAATATCATTCCCAAGATAACCAAAGATCAATAACATACTCATTATATAACAAAAAATGAACTATCCAACATGTCACATGAGTCAAGTATACATCCACAAGTTATCTCATGGTAAAATCATATACAAACCAAACCAAAAATATAAAATAAAAAAATAATCCACAACTTGGTCTTGAGTCCCTACTTAGTCCCAAATTATTACCCCATCAAAGACATCCTATTGAACCAAGAAATATGAGGCCTATACTCTGCTGATATCTACAATTTTGAGGTCTTTTTAGGTACCAATGTGTTAGGGAAACCCGATCAAGGTGTACGTATTACTTAGTAGGACACCGCCAATGGTTTCCCTAACATAACCTGTATATATATAGTGTATATAAAATCTGATATGCTATGGATAATCAAATAAACATATAAAATGAAGTAAATAAATCTTCACCAATACTTAGGTTATAATTTGACACCCAAGGTTGACCATACTTGCTTCGACCAGTTCTAGATGTCTTTAGGCATTTCACATAACCATATATAGGGTTAGGTGAGATACTTCCCATAATACCATTGACTATCATACCATAATATATAATATAGGGGAATAATTCCCACCACATATATCACCATACATCATTATCATCGGGGATTAAGTGGACTACTTGAATATAACTATATTTTATACTTATTAGGGGGATAAGTGGATCACCAGGATATCACTATATATCATACTCATTGGGGGGGGGATAAGTGTCCATATTAGATATACAATCATATATCATACTCATTGGGGAAAAGAATCCCCCCAGATATACTATAATATATCATAATCATCAAGGGATAAATGAAAAACCCAAATATACCATCAAATATCATAGTCACTGGGGGGGTAAGCATCCCACCTAGATATACCATCATATTTCATAATCATCAAGGGGATAAGAATCCCGACATTATATAACCATATAACATAATCATCAGAGGGATAAATGATACACCCATATATAACTATATAACATAATCCTCAAGGGATAAGATGCCCACATAGTATAACAAACATATATAACATCATAAAATATTAGGTAGAATAGCACCCACCCCATATAAAGCTATATAACATCATGGGGAATAACACCCACCATATATCAAATCCTCAAGGGAAGAGATCCCACCCTATATAACATCATGAATCTCATCCTAGGTTGGTCTCTCAAATACACAACCCATTCCCATTACTATATTCATGCTAGGATACATGTGAGTTATACCCCACATTCTCATCCTTTCCATAATCAACACAAGATTGAGGCACCTACTATACCCCCTTAGGTTACATCAAAGTCTAAAACCCACATATGGGTTCCTTTACCTTATTCCCAAACTATTGGATTAAATATCATTACTCAAGAAAATCACTTTCCTCAATATATCTATTATTTCACCATGGCCTCATAGGTCACATTAGAAATACCATGTAAAAAACACAAGGGAATAAAATAACATCCACCACACTTCCCAAGTTAAACTCAATTGGTTATCTCACACTGAACCTATACAATAATACTTTCCATGGTATCCCCACCTAGATACACACATATAGTTGGAGGAAGGAAATTCACCCCACACAAATCATTTATACAAGGAGCTCTAAGATATCCCAAAGATATATGGCCTATTAGTAATCCAACCATCCCTATCACTTTTTCCTACCCAGAGGGAACTAGGGGAACATATTTCAAGGTCCATTGTGTTTCATTTATTCTATTTATACCATTAGGGTTTTTTATATCACATCACAAATATGTTTTATTAATCCCCCTACCATCAATGACCAAGGCATCAAGTATAGTGTTTAAGAGTTCATTGTGAACCTTGACACTTACGTTCTATTCATAAGGATTTATAAAAGACAATTAATTTATAATTTGAGTTCTATCACACATATGTGGTGATACTATATATCACATGTCACATAAAAAAATTCATAAAACTTAGGAATATATTTAGGGGCCACCTACCTCAATAATAGTTATTACCTTTAGACAAATATCACTAACTATTTCCTAAGCTCATCTATGTATGATTGGACATATCCCATCAAAAAAAGTCCTTATGAACATTAAAATTCATCTAAAATTATTATAAAATCACTCATACTAAATTTACACATTAAAATAATATTAGTTTCCTAACCAACACTTAGTTTATAGTCAAGTAATCACTTATCGAGTGATCTCCCACACACACAAAAATACTTGAACAAAGGGGTGCTCCCACCCATGACATCCACCTATAACTTTAGCACACAAAATAACCAACTTATAATTTCAATTCATCCATAAATTTCACCTAAATGATATGAATCCATAAATTAATTCAAGCAATAACATACCACAATTAAACCACACAAAACCAACTCCATTCTTCCTCCCAAGATTCCCTATAGTCAAAATGAACAGAATCCCCAGAATAGCAGCCTGATTAAACCATTTTATAGTGAAATAAACAAAAAACCCTAACCCAAACCACAAAAAATTAGTGGTAACATAAGAGGAGGAAGAACCAAGGGAGAAGGATACAATCACACCTTTAACGGTAAAGAAACCCACCTATAATCATAATGGTTCATAGAGGTTGAATGTTTGAAGAGAAAGGGGAGAGTGGATTGGACTTACCTTGATTGAATGTACTAAAAGTGAGGAATGTCAATGGGGAGTTATATTTTTAAAATTCTAAAAGGACATTCTACCCTCAACTTTTTAAAAATTTATAGAAAATCCGTTCATGGTGTAGCCTATTGGCCAAGATATCGAACAACTCTCCCCTAGATAGATCCAAATCCCACAATTTCCCCTTTTTGTTTTCTAACCTAATAACCTATGGTTTGGTCTTACAATTTAAATGAATCACCATGGAATGAACCATTTGGTCATGGAATAGTGTAACTTCCTCAACTAGAACCACAACATATAGTCCAATCCTTAACAACGTGACCACCTCCCTTAATTCCATGGAACAATTATCTAATGTTGAGCCAAATTTCATGGCCTAAGACTTGATGATGTGGATTCATTCATCATGTTGTAACACCCTATTTCTAGATGAAAAAAAACTCTCTTGGATAATCCTTCATCACATAACATTCAAACTCATGTCAGAACACTATCTCCCTCAAACAATCCCCATGTCATGGCTCAAGGTGTCAGGAATGACTAGTAACTCGTTCATATTTTTGGAAAAGTTAGGGTTTACCCTTAATTATCACTATGCATAATCTTATACACATCCCATTCATACATTATGAATTTTATACCAAGATTAACCCCGATACATCGCAAGGTATCAACCCCTATGTATCATAATTAACTGTTTTTCCCACACTGGTAACCCTTACTTATGGTCACCCTTACATATCACATGGTGACCTAAAACTTTACCATATTCAATCCTTATGTTTCACCCAAATAAAACCTTATATATAAAAGGTCCTCTAATACTCTATCATTTCACCTCATAGGTTAACCCTTACACATAACAAGGTGACACATACATATACATTAGCCTCTAACAGTTAGTTTATTTTTTAACACCTACGCATCATAATCATTACATATTAGAAAATTTACTCTTATATTTCATAGGGAAACAAAGTTTAATACTTTATTGTTTTTTTAAGAAAGGGGAACCATACATATAGTCACCCTTACACATCAACACTTATTTAAGTTTCCCAAAAACCTACAAATTTCACCTTCCAGCTATATCCTAAAACATACCAATTATACGTCATAACTCATGAATTAAATTTTTCTATAATTTAATTTTTTTACCTCCAACCTTTATCTGACCTCCCAATAGACATCCTGATCCTTCAAACATATCCAAAAACATATCCTATAGGTTTTCTAACCCTTAGAATCCCAATTTGAGTCCCAATTCCAAAAATGTGTTCATAGGGCCAAAATTAAAATTTCGCCTAATTTTCACCAACCTAAATGATTTAGTTCATTAAAAATGGATGGTGGATGCTCGAGGAATATTTTTAGTGACTAATTCAAGTTTAACCACCTAGATAAGATTGATGGTGAACATGTCACTTTGTTTCATAACTCAAGGAGAAATATCATTGATATAATTCCATTTTTATCAACAAAGTTTTATATGTTAACGTAATTAATAATAATTTTATAAGCATTATTCAATTATGTGATAATAGATTTAGAGTTTCCTTTGAGGATGAAAATTTTAAAATCATTAATTCTAAGGAAAAACTTTTATTTTGTTCATATATTTTTTCAAAATGTATATGTTATTAATTTAAAGTCACTTACCATCCAAATTATTAAATGATTTCATGCATAATATAGTAATTATTATCCATGACATATATTCCCTAGTAATTTTATCTTTCACACACACATACACACTTTTGAAGCTCAAAAAAATAAAATTTTACACAATTCACCTAAATGATGTTTCCAAAAAGATATTGTGTCTGAGAATTTCCATCTTGATAAGAATAAATAATGTTCCTTAAACAAATTATCCACTGAAAATACCCTTGATCTTGTTCACCTAGAAATTTTTGGGTGGAACCATGTTGCTATCATAGGAGGTTAATCTTACACGTTTTCAATGTTTGATGATTATACAAGATTTACAAAAGTTTATTTCTTAGAACAAAAAAACGAGTCGTGTACATCCTTATATTAAATTTATCAATAAGTATAAAAATGAAAAGGATTATATGACCATATCCATTTGAAGTGATCATGGGAGCGATTTTTAAAACAAAGACTTTGACCAAATTTTTGTTCCCCAAGGTTATAATCACTCTTCACTCATAGAACTCCTAAAAAATTGGGTTTAAAAAAAATAATTGAACTCTAAAAGTGATGGAAATAAATATCTTGAATGAATTAAAATTCCCTAAATGATTTTTGGATGAGGTGTTAAATACCTATTGTTATAATATTAATTATTTCCTTATATAACCTTTTCTTAAGATGACTCCCTATGAAATTTAGGAAGGTAAAAAACCCAAAGTTAGTTATTTAAAAGTGTTTGGATGTAAAATATATGTTCTTAAGACCAAGAATAAACTATGAAAGTTTGATATTAAATCAGATGAATTTATTTTCCATGGGTACTATAACTCAAGTAAAACCTTCCAAATATTCAATAAGAGGACCAAAACCATAAGGGAATCTATTCAAGTCAAATTTTATGATAATTTTACTAACACTAAACCACACATTGATGATATTTAGGAAGACATAAAAAGGTTTACCATTAATGTTTCATTTAATTTTGAAAAATTTAAAGTTGATTAAGAATCATCCTCAAATATATGTGTTAATTATAATGATTTTCCATTAAATAATTTTATTAATGATTTATAATATAGTACTCAAACTAAAAGACAATACTTAAATAATTTTAAGTATAGAGATTTTGGTTTTCATTTAGAGACCAAAAATTTTGATGATTCCATTAATGATGTGAACTATATACTTTCAATATAAGATGAACTAAATAAATTCACTAGAAATGATGTTTGGGATCTTTTTGAAAGATCATATCATCATACCATTATTATTAATAAATGGGTGTTTAAAAATAAATTATATAATAAAGGGAACATAGTTAGAAATAAAGATATACTTTCTGAAAAAGTCTATAATCATGAATAATGAATTGATTATGGTGAAAAAATTTCAACCTCTTCACAAATTTAATCTATTATAATATTTTTGGCACCCATATCTCACCTTAACATTAATATTTTTTTAAATAATGAAAAAATTATTTTCATAATTGGTTTTATTTCTAAAAATGAACATGTTGAGAAACCCACTGGTTTTGTGGAATAAATATTTCCAAATCATATGTTTATATTAACCAAGGATCTATTTGGATTAAAATAATCTCCAAGAACTTGGTATGAGAAGTAAACTACATACCTCTTGGAAAATGTTTTCAAAATGGGAAAATCCAATTGTGATTTTTTAAAGAGTTTTTCAATTAATTTTTTAGTTATCTAAATTTATATTGATAGTGTATATTTTTTGAAACTAATGACTCTCTTTGTTTTTTTTGATTTAATTAGAAAAGAATATAAATGTGTTCTATGGGTTATTTAATGTTTTTCCTTACTTTTAAAATTAATTAAAATTAAGATGAAATCATTATAAGCTAAATAATATTAACCAATGAACATCTTAAATGTTTTTATCAGATCCAATAAAGGAAACAAATACACTTATGAGCACTTCATGAAAGATAAAATTGTATTAAACTGGTAAAATGATGAACAATAAGATTTATCAAAGCTTGATTGCAGACCCTCTTTAACATATTGTGACCCGACCAGATATTATGTTCAATGTTAGTATTTATACTCATTTTAAATCCAATCCTAAAGAATATCACCTTAATGATATTAAAATAATCTTTAAATATATTATTGGTATAAATAACCTTGGATTGTTAATCCAAAATAAATACCTTTTAAACTACCAAGTTATTTGAGTTCCAATTTTGGAGGATGGAAACTAGTTAGAAAGAGTACAAGAGGGATTTTTCACCTACTTGGGACACACTTAGCCATTTGGAGTAGAAAGAAGAATTATTTTTCCTCTTTATACTATAAAAACACAATACAATGTTGAAGGTAGTTTTTGTTCTCAAATCATTTGGATGAATAAAAATCTCTAAGAATATGGTTTATTTTATGAGCATGTCCCCATTAAGTATAGAAACACAAATTATATTAGTTTCTTGAGGAATTAATTTAAAAACTAATGCACTAATCATGTCAAACTTATGCACTATCTATTTAGAGATAAATTTCAAAAGGGTGATATAAATCTTGATTTTATAAGAAACGATAATCGATTAGATGATATTTTCAAAAAACAACTCACCCAAGAAAGTTTTGATTTTGTTTTGGAAGAGATAAGAGTGGCTATAATGTGATTTTTTCATTGACATGAGATAAATTGAATATTAGATAAAAAATTATGTATTTTGATAAATTTTATCAAATTATAAGAATATTACACAAGTGTAAGGTAAACATTCATTCAGATGAATATATCTCTTAGTATATGTATTTATATATTCCAATTATTGATTTTATATCGTTAAATAATGTTTTGGAACCTCATTAATGATTAAATATTATAAATTATTTGTTTTTTTCTTTTAAAAATTTGCCTCAAATTTTTTAAATTCTAAAATTGACTTCCGTTTTATTGTTTTTATGTTTTCTCATATTTTTTCCTTGTATTATATTTATTTTAATCTATTTAGATGAAGGTTTAATCCCTTAGGACATTTTTATTATTTTATCCTTTTTTAGAATTTTTTACTTATAACAATAGGAAATAACTATACTATTGGTGTTGGGACCAAGTTGGATAGAGAAGGTAGTAAGAAGATTTTGATGTTACAAAGTGTTGTATTTTGTTGTCAAAGAAGATAAATTGATTCAATTTGTAAAGGACTTGAAAATTAGATGATGCTTTGATGATTAGTATTTCAAAAATATCACAAGTTCGAAGAACTTGTGATGAAAGACTAATAAAGGAAAGGGAGAGAAAAAATGATTCCAGTCATTTTCAGTTTTGATTGGAAAGAATGATTCTACTAGAAGATTGGGAGGTTGTAGTACTTCCTATTGAAAATATAACGATACTAAAGGTGTTCGATCAAAGAATATATATCACGATAGATATGGTTCATGATGAAAGCACTTTTATATTGAATGCACCAGAAGATAGTGAAGCAACATTGGTGTTCTTGCCAAAGAAGATACTAAGGTGGCACCATTTTCTAGTGTTTGCCAAATTTTTGGGGCTGAAAATCGGGAAATGGAGAAATGTGTTTTTGGAAAAGGATTTTATGCGCATGTTTTAAGATGGCTTGGTATATTGCACGCAAGTGGAGTTCCATGATCCGAACATCAAAATATCGAAAAAGAGAGGCTTGCGTGAAAGACTGGTTTCTACGCACAAGATTGAAGGGAGTTTGGAATGTTGTGCACAATGTGTGATTCAAGGTCTAAAAATAAAAAATTGAAAAGGCATGAAGTGTGATAAAGATTAAATAAGTTCGCTAAAGATGAGGTTGGTGTGAAGGAGACTTACGTTCCCAATGCGATGTAAAAACGGGTTTTGCGCGATGCGTTAGGATCTTCCTCGACACATCGTGGTTTTTACACACATGGGTCAACGAGGTCTATAAATAAGAGGTGACCCCCTCACATTGGTGTAGCTCGACACTTAGAGAAATCTTGAGCTATGAGGTGTAGAAGAATTTTAAGTAAAGGGGAGTGTGAAAAAGAAATAGAGTTGCGTGCAAGAAAGAGAAGTTGCGAGCAAGAAGAGAGTTGCACGCAAGATTGAAGTTGCATGCAAGAGGTGTTTCGTGACAAAAGTAAAATCTTGTGCGCATGGAATAAAAGTTATGCGCAAGACACCTAAAAGGGTGCACGAAATATTTGAGGTATTTGCACATATTCAATTGTGTGTAAGGGAGTTGTTACCATCATCTGGGTTGGAAAGTGAAGATTTTTACTTCAAAGAATACACTAATTCAATTGTAAAGAAGCACATAAATACTGTAATTCCCTATTTGTGCTAAGAGGGTGCACACACACTTATGTATTTTTCCCAAGTTCTACACGAGTGTAAGGGTATATCATACTGATTGTATTCCACATCAAAGGATTGTTTTCTAGTGGATTGTGTGGTACTGGATTATTTATGTACCATACCAAGGATGTAGCAACTCTTGTTGAGTGGTGAACCTTGTAAATTTTGTGTTCCTATGGTTGAGTGTGTTCAGCAGGGAAGAAACTATTTAACAGGAGGCGAAGGTTGTTTCAAAAAGAAAGAAACATAAAAAGAAAAAGATATCATTGATTCTCCCCCTCTCCCTCTCAGTGATACTTAGATCCTGATTGGGAACTTCAATTGGTACAAGCACACCAAATTTATAGTAGAGTGGAAAATGACTACTATCTTTCTACTAGACTTCCTATTAATCACATTGGAGTTTCTATGGATGGCTTGATAAATCATTAATGAGTTTTCAAACCTCTTTTTATTTTAAATATCTTATTTATCCTCTCTTGACCAGAAACCCTCTCAACTCTTTCTCATTATCTAGTTATCATGAACCACCCTCACCAGTACCCCTCCCAAACTAGTATTGAATATGGGTATGACCCTTGAAGCTCTCCCCCAATAGGCCATGGGTTGGTGACTGGCACTGAGGGTACATAAAACACACATGGAATGAATTACCATAAAAGTTCCCAATAAATGATAAGAATACACCAAAAAACTCCATAATAGAAAATAATACAATCCCTATACATGAAATTCCATAAAATACATGACCAAAATAAAAATATACCACAAAAACACCTATAAAAGCAACCACTAAAAACATCAACTTATGAACAACCACTGCAAGATAGTAACACCAAACTCAATAACCAAATCCCTCTCATAGATATGAAATATATATATATATATATATATACTTATTTGGGTGACCATATAGGTATACTTAGTGGGATTATCCTAAAAACTCTCATGAAAATATGGAATAAGCATACTAAGTCCTTGATGAATAATAAAGAAATAAACTCATCACATATACCAAGTTAGCTATATTTCCATCCTCACCATGGATCATTCACGAATTATCATATAAAAATGAGTAACATGTCATTGAAAAAATATATATAAATAAGGTTACCTCACTTCCACTCTCCCACTAAAGTAATCACCCTAAAACCATATGTTCAAGGTCCTGGTTCTCTCATCACCTCCATAAGTCACGTCACACATCCTTGTTAACACATAACTACCACAAATATATAACCACAACCAAAACACCATCATATCCCTATAAAAATATAACAATACCAAGATCTATTACAACTAATGTAAATATACAATACACTTTAATCCATTATAGACCATGCATGTGTACACATCTAATAACTGCATACCATTTTTTCTTGGATACAAGTATATGTTATAAACTCAAGCTTCCATAGTCTGGATATACATGTTTGTCATAACTATGAGCAACTAAATCTAGTATGGGGGCATATCCTATAACTGTAAGCCATCGTAGCCTAGATATGACTATATACACTTTATGTTCAGAATAGAGAGCAGGGAAAGGGGAGTAGTCAGTCATTTGAATCATCAACAAACTATATGTTTGGAAACCCATGAAACAAAAGGGTAAATATTAGCGT
This sequence comes from Viscum album, assembly GCA_963277665.1. Lineage (NCBI taxonomy): Eukaryota > Viridiplantae > Streptophyta > Magnoliopsida > Santalales > Viscaceae > Viscum > Viscum album. The sequence continues at coordinate 56,473,316 of OY728154.1, forward strand.
CACCAACCACTGCTGACTCGGGTGGTGGAGTGTAAGAAGTAACATAATGTAATGAATATTATAATTCATAACCATTCTAAGTGTGACTATAATAATAAAGAATCAATCCATATATAACATCACACATGAAAACCAAACTTTCATCACTAAGGTCTAAGAAGATAATACTTTCTAAGAACATAAGCTTAAAGGTTTATATTAACATTAATATCCATATTAATCAATTACCAATTTTTTTAATAATATTTTATCATTATTTATAGACTCACATCCACTTTAACAATCTAAATCCAAGTTACTTTTAAAAATTCAAAAAATACATAGATTCTATTTTTAGTATATCGATATTCTATTATATTTATGATTAATAAACTAAAATTATTTGATAATATCCCATTTACCATATATCATAATATTTAATGAACCATTACCCACTTAACTAATTCATTAATTATTACCATCCATGATTTTGAGAAATAAGGCACAACTATTCTTACTTCAAGGAGTGATATAACCAAGATGGAATAATAAAACAACAATAAACATAAGTATAAAGTATACAAGTAGGGATCCAAACATTATCCAACTATCATATCATCATTCCCAACACCTTTACACACTATTCACACCATCCCACCATCAAACAAATCAAGCCTCCATCATAAAAATATATCAACACTAATCAACCCTCACCATATCACCAACCATACCAAGATTTTATGTAAATTCAAAAAAAATGTTTTAATTGTTTTTAATTAATAATAGTAGAAAATCATATTTTTAGCAACATCAAATACTGATGAGCAATCAATTATGCTTCAAACAATGCATGTAAGTTTAAAATAAACAATGTCTGAACATAATTGACCATTAGTACTGATTGCAACAATAAACATCTTTATTTACCATATTATTTAGTCAATTAATAATTATAAGTTTTAATAAAGCAATAAAACCTAATAAATCAACTAATAATTATAGTGATAAACAATAAAATAATAAGCTCAAGGCAACAACTATTACATGAATCATTTCTAATAATAATGATAAACTAATTAAAACCAAAACATTCAAAACCATATTATTTTAATCCTATATTTACTAATAAATAGTAGGATAAATCTTGATTACCTTTCCTCGATACAAAGCTTAAATATTCAGCAAAGGATAATTAAAGTGGGATGAAAAACATCAATAATAAACTCTAATAAAGAACCCATGATTCTTAATACATTATTCCATCATGAATCCTCCATTAATCATAGACACACAACTCCTAAAAATAGTTGAATAGAAACTTTCATGGATTATAAATAATGAATGATAGAATAATGAAGGAGAAAATAAGAAGTATAGAGTGATACCTTTGGTTTAATGTGCTTGTTTCACATAGAGAATACCTAAAGATCAATAAATAAGGCTTGGGTTCATCTGAAATGCTCCCATAACTACCTAGGGTTTAAAGGAATAAGGAGAAAATATAATGAATTTGAGAGGCACATTGAACTTATAATAAATCCTAGAAAACACAACTACATAGTGTGACCGGGATTCATCACATCAAAATGAGCCTAGATACGAAGATCATAGTATGATCTCCCTACACAGCTCCATTTTTTCCTCACATAAATAACCATTTCTTAAATGGAAATAAGGAGGTTCATGATATGGTGAAGGGTGTTATTCTGAAATATTAAACCCCACTAAGATCATTGAATGACACTCCTCCTGACCAACCCCAGACAAGAAAACCATAATGTGGCCTATGCACCATGACACGACAACCCCTAAAGAGATAAAACCAAATAATCTGACCAATAGGCCTTCATGGTATGACCCTATTACCTCCTTCCATGATCATAAATGTGGAAAAATAAATACATAGTCTTAATAAACTATGCATAAGTTTTAAACCTGATAGTGTAGTGGGTAAGGGTTTCCCCCTTGTCCAAATACTCCCTTAAAACTTGTCACATCATAACCAAATCTAGTCACATAATGACCGATATTCCAAAAAAACAACACATCATTAAACTCTCATGAATTACACCACTAAACTATAACCCATTTTTACAACATGAATTAACTTCACAACTAACTCTTCACAATAAGAAAAAACCTTTATGATGTGATTACATAGAAAAAAAACCCAAACTCCCTCCTTAACCCTCAAGCCTATCATTAAACATGACCAAAATCCCTCAAAACCAGAGAAATGGTAAATGAATGGTTTGGAAAAAAAATATTCCCATGCATCAGACACCACTCAAATGATACCAATCCTTAAGAATCAAAACCATACTTAGGAATGAAAAAATAAAGAGGGTTATAAAATAAAAAACCTATGAGATACCTATAAAATAAGCATATTCTTATAATAAGATAAATAATAACACATATTAAGGAAAGGTAATAAAATTATAACAAAATCAATAGTCATCTCATCATTTAAATCAAGGACATATATATCATCCCAATAAAATCAATAATAAAAAATAAGGATATTGAGTGCACATCTGTAACTGATATTCCCAATAATACTCTTATAATCCACCAGACCACTATATGACATGACCAAAGTAATTGAATGATTATGAAATGATTTCTCCTGATATTATTGAATTTAAAATGTCTACTTAATATCCTAGACTTTAGTAACCTAGAGTGGGTGGTTACTTTATTACACTGGTAAAGATACAAGGGGTCAAATCTTGAAGGACCGATCGGTTTAGTAGTCTTGGAGAACCATACACATACATGATAACTATTTTAAAATGTGGAAAAAATATAAAACATGATAATAGAAAACATTTAACATCCTTGAAATCATTTAAAGAATTATTCTTCGTATCTTGGGGAAAGTAAATAAAATAAGGGTGAGCTCAATTGCTTAGTAAGGTTTATTTATAATAGAATCAATCATGATTAGATAAGGAATAAACAATATGGAAAGGTAAATAAATGAAAACACATTACATTTAACAAATATCTTGAGCATGAAGAGTAATATGGAAGGAATAAATGATGATCAAATAACACTATATAAATAATTACATGATCTTGAAGCTAATCCATGAATAATATCAATATAGTAATATCAGGAAGAATAATAAATGAATAATAAATGAATTAAATTATTAATATTGGATTTCATGATATCATATATCATGGTATCTATACTATCATGACCTTGTTCCAAGAAATTTTAAAAGTATGGATAAAAACCAATTTAATTTGGACAACATATTTGTCTCATGAGACATATTGATGCATCAAGGGGATATATAATTCTAGGACCCAACCATCAATACATGTCCAATTAATTCCTCATGTATTGAATGGTTCATTTAATTCAAGAACAATATTCCATACCAATAAATGTCTATATTAAATAAATAATACAAAATAACAATATTTATCTAGTCAAACAAATAAATTTCAAAGTAAAAAAACCATATGTAAAAATGATATATAGTTTAAGAAATAAAAATATCCATGATAAAGAATATGGATATTTAAGGTAAATGTAATGTCCAATGACCACAAGAAAATAAATCTTTCAGGAGAAGATAAAGACCATAAAATTAATAAGAGTTAATATTTGACCATCTAATCACTGAGAATATAGAATTTGTAATAAAATCATGAACTTTGGAAGAATAAAGAGATCAGAAGTGAAATATTAAAATAAGATTTCATAAAATGTTTTTCTTTGTAAAAATATTGAAAATTCATAGAATAAGGTAAATTTCATAAAATTTTATAGTGGTGGGGAAGTCCGTTATCGTCGTATATGTTAAAAAAATATCCATTTTAACTTTTTTTAAAGAAATTTAAAAACATACATTTTAGAAAATAGTAGAAATATTCCATTAAATACATTTTTAAAAGTAAATTATAACTTAAAATTTACTTAACAAATCATTTGATTAAATAAAAGTACTTTTGTATTTTTTTTTGAAAAACATGGACATGGTAGAAAAATATATCCAATTAAAAGAGAAACAAAACCAATTTATATTTTAAACATTTATTTTATTTAATAAAGTACCAAAGAGAAGAAAATTTGGAATAAAATATGAAAAATCATTAAATATATAGTGGATAATAAAATATATATATTTTAATGAGTTTATTTTATAATATTCCTTTAAATATAATAATATCAATCCAAAAAATTGAGATTGTAAAACAAATTGTTACCTCTTTGGTAACTTTTAAATTAAAACCCATAGAAAGAATAAACCTGAATTGAAACATTAATCATCATGAATAAATATTTATTCATGTTAGATATATCAAATTAGTTTTATATACTCCACATAAAACTGAATAAGTATATAATAAAATATATGTCTCAATGGAATAGAATTTGAGGTGAAATAACTTGCCTCACACTTCCCATTAGTCGAACATATTTTAACCTAATGTACAATGCTTTTAGGAATATTATAAATTTATAATAGAACCATATTAATGTTTTTAATGTCATATATTATCATCTTATAACATCTTAACACCTGTTCGTTAATAATATTTATTTATTACCATTGTTTTAGGTGTTAATTGCTTCATTTTCTCATGCACGTCTTGACATGGAAGTTTTTGTTATTGTGAATAGGATATATATTCATAATCTTAATAATGAAATTAATGATATAAATACCATATTTTTTTCATTATATACATTTTTACAATGAATCTTGAAATATTTACAAGGAAAATGGGTCGCATCACTTCATGAAGATGGTAGGCCGTACACACGCAAGAGTGAGGAAATAATTCAATTAATGGGTGAAAGGGTAAGGAAATGGATGATATGTTTGTTTTAATTAATAAATATAATTTCATAATTATTATATATATTCATTATTTCCATCATTATTACTATCCATGCGAGTCTATGATATAAAAAAATTACATCAGTTCGTGAGGCAGTAGTCCGCCGTAGACACGATCGATGACTTTATTTCCTATTTGATGGAGAAGGATATAGATAAATATTATACCATAAACATAATAATATCTTATTATATGGGAGATTATGGTGTTATTATATTGAAACTATTAATATATAATTAACGGTGAAAAAATAAGAAGTAAAATGAAAGAGTTTAGTGAAGACAATTCATTTTCTTAAATTAACCTCCTTTAGATATATTATTAAGGACCATAGGGTTGGTATTTTGGAAATGAAAGAACCTATATAATATGTATAAGGATTTTAGAGAGATATTATTTCAGGTATTGGTCATGATAAATGGATTTTGAGGTGTGAATAAGTGAATGGAAGGAGTGCCCTTTTATAATTGAGGAGTAAAATATTTGTAAAAACTCAAACTAATAAATAATGGGAATTAAATCTCAATAAAAGTTCCTATAAAATTGATAAATAATGTATTGTGGGATTATGAGGTCCATAAACACCACAAAAACTAAAAATAAACACATTTTAAACATGTTATTTCCTTTACCTCAAAGGTTACCCACTTTTACCATTTTAGTTTTTACCACGGTAACTAGTATTTTAAACTAGGTAATTTATCCATTAAAAATAAATTAAAACGATAATTATACAATAATTTAAACCCAATTATTATACATATTAAATAAAATTTATCAAATAAAAAGTCTATGTGTTAGGAAAATTACTTTAAACACTAGCGCATGTAATGCGAATAACCCGATGTTTACATTAATCATGGTAATTAACTTCTATTATTTTTTATATTCATTATAAAAAAATTAAGTTCAAATTATTAAATAATATTAATTATTATGATTAAAAATTTATAATTTATATTATAAAATTCAAACCAAAAAAGTTTTATAATTTAGTAAAAAAAACCCCGCAAATCGTGTCAAAAAATGGTTTTTCAAGAAATGAATTTTTGAAGCATAAGATCGTCTTATATTAACTATATAACTAAAAATAATCCTTTTATGGATTTAAATTAATATATTTAGATAGATAATATATAAATTAAATTTAAAAAATTCATCATTAAAGATTATTTTAAGTAATTAAAATGGATAAACATTATGCCTTTATAAAATAAAGTTTTATAAAAACAAATAGTTTTCTGAAAAACATTCATTTTTCCTTCCAAATGATATTATCTTTATTTATATAAAATTTATCGTCAATAAATTTTTAATTAGACATATTATAATAATTATTATAAACTAAAGTATGAATATTTAAATACTATATTTTCAATTATTCATAACGGCTTATTTCTAAGGGAAAATTTCAAAAAATCTTTTATAGGATTATTTTGATCAAGTTAAAAATTGATATTCATCCTATAAAATTAGATTATTTGTGAAATAAAATATTAAAATGTTAATTTTATTATATTTTTATTAAAATATAATGGTCACCTAATATAATTGAGGATTAAGTTTTATATTCTTCCATCCTATAAAAATTCCATCCTAAAAATTTTCATGTATATTAACTTCTAAAAAAATGAGGGTGGTTCTTCTTCATAACACCCTCTAGTTCCTATGTTTCTTCCTCCATTTTATAATTTCTCTAAAGTACCTTTTCAAATTGATTCATCCAATTCCTTAATACTTTCACTCTAGTATCAAGAATCTGAATTAGCTCTTCATAGTAAAATATATTAGGATCTAATTATATTTCTTTAGAGGTGAGAACATGCATTGGGTCTAGTATGTACTTCCTTAAAAATGATATATGGAAAAAATCATGTACTATAGAGAGGCTTAATGGCATTAGAAATTAGTAAGAAATAGCTCCAATCCTTTAAAAAAATTTAAAGGGTCTGATGTTCTGGGGCTCAGTTTCCCTTTCTCACTGAAACTTATAACACCCTTTCATGGAGATACTTTTAGGAAAATGTGATCTCCCACTTGAAATTACAAATATTTCATCTGGTTATCGATGTAACACTTTTTCCAACTCTATGATAATTTAATATGAGTTTGAATAGTCTTTAACTTTTTTATTGTCTCCCCAAAAAATTTTAGGCCTACAAGTTTCATTTCACCAACTTCACCCCAACAAGTTGGAGTATGAAATCTATTTTCATATAATGATTCAAATGGATCCATTTGAATAATTGAATAGAAACTATTATTGTATGAAAAATATACCAAAGGTAAATAATAATCCCAAATAACTTGAAAGTCATGTGAGCATGAACTCAACAGGTTATCTAATTTTTTAATATTCCTTTCAGGTTGTCCATAAGTTTGAGGATGGTAGACAGTCCTTAGATGAAGCTTAGTATCAAGAGCCTTATAAAGACTTTTCCAGAATTTTGATGTAAAAAATGGATCATGATTAGACAAAATTTAAATATGTTCCCCATAATGTCTTATATCTTCATTAATATAGAGCTTCTCGAGGCACTGAAGAGGTAAATCTTATCTTATAGAAAGGAAATGTAGAAATTTACTAAGTCAATCAAAAATAAACCATATTACATCATTACTTATAGGAGTATTTGGTAGTCCTGTAACAAAGTATATAACAATTTCATCCCATTTCCACATATGAATAAGAATATGATGCATGAATACTCTATGATGTTGTCTCTCAACCTTCACTTATTGGAAAACCAAGAGTTATGACACATATTATGAAATTTCCTTCTTCATGATATCCTACCAAAAATGTTCCCTCATATCCCTATATATATTAGTTCTACCATGGTGTATAGAGAAATTTTATCCATGAGAATCATAAAAAAACTCCATTTTTAGCTCAGGTATAGATTAAGCACATAGTCTGTTTATCAATTCTAGAACACAATATTCATAAGAAAAGTCTTACAACTTCCCTTCATTCATAACTTTAATTTTATTCTGAATATTTTCATCATAAGATTGAGAACTTTTTATCTTTTACAAAAAAGATGGTTTCATAACAATTTGAAAAATCAATGATTTATTCCCTTCCATAGTAATTACCATATATATATTTACAATATTAATGAACATAATATCCCTATAAATCCTCATTTTGTCCAGGACTTCATGATATTTCCCACTCGATGCATCTTCTACCTTATTAAACTTCCTTGAGTTGTAGTGTATTGGGAAATAGTAATCCTTGAGTTTCTTAACCCATCACATTTGCCTCATATTGATATATTTTTGCGAAAAGATGTATTTTTGGATCTTATGGTTTGTGTATATCTCAAATATTTAACCATATAAATAATTACTCTATTTATTCAAAGAAAAGATTACAACTAAAAACTCAATATTGGGGGTTGAATAGTTCTATTCATGAGTCTTTAACTACCTTTATGCATATGCAATAACTTTATCATTTTTCAAAAGGGCACAACCAAGTCCCTTATTAAATTCATAAATATATATCACAATCAATCATTATTTATGGTAGATTCAAATTTGGCGAATTGATCAATATACTCTTGAATTATTTAAAACATTATTCACATTCCTTTATCCAAACTAAATTAACCCCTTAACGTGTAAGCTTAGTTAATGAGTTATCTAATATGGAAAAATTATGAATGAATTTCCCATAGAAACCTTCCAAAAAAAGGAAACTATATACCTCAATTATGTTCATTAGTGTAAAAAATTATATGAATGCCTTTCTCTTCACATGATCAACTAAGATTCCATACTTGGAGATATTATGGCCAAGAAAAGAAACTTCATGAAGCTAGAATTCACACTTTCTAAATTTACCATATAAAACTTTTCTTATATTAGTCCTAAGAATGTTCCTAAAGTGATTATCATGGTTCTAAAAGCTCTTATAATACATAAATATATCATTAATGAATACCACAATGAAGTTATCAAGACATTACTTGAATATTCTATTCATTAGATCCCTAAAAATGGATGGTGCATTATTCAATCTAAAAGGAATTACTGTAAACTTGTAATGACCATACCTCATTAAGAATGTTGTTTTCAAAATGTCTTCCTTCTTTACATACAATTAATGATACCCAGAATGAAGTTCAATTTTGGAAAAATATCGAGCTCTATAAAGTTGATCAAATAATTCATCAATGCAAGGAAGGGGATACATGTTCTTTATCACAATAACATTGATTTACCTATAATCAATGCACAAACTCATAGATCCATATTTATTCTTAATAAATAAAATAGAGGACCCCCAAGGTGAAACACTAGGGAATATGAATCCATTATCACACAACCCCTCATGTTGTTTCTTCAACTACACTAAACAAATAGTATATATTCTGTAGAGATACTTTGATATAGTTCTTGCATCAGGGATTAAATCAATAGAGAACTCAACTTCAAACTCTGGTGGATGTCCAAGTAATGCTTCCAGAAATACATCAATGTATTCTTATAAAATATGTACATTATAAATTTGAATATTACCTTTTCCATTCATATATTGTGTTTTCTCTTATTCCCCAAGAATTTCATTCAGAAGAGATATTAGGGTTGGATCTAAACATGACTTAGATAAATAAGTCTCTGCTCTAAAGATAAGGAATTCTACGTCTTTATCGTGAATCATAATTTACATCTCCTTAAAATTGATTTTTGCATCATAATTTAAAATAAATTATATACTAAGGATTATATCAAATTCAACCATAGATATGATAATAAAGACCATGAATAGAGCACATTTATGTGTCATAATGGGGATTTCCTAACACATATTTGTTGCAGTGAGACTTCTACTAGGTGTTTTTATTGAAAAATACCTTCTTAAGGTTCTATAGAAATATCTAACTTTATTATAAAATATAGAAGATATAAAATGTTAAAATATCTAGAATCAAATAAATCATTGGATAATTTTTTATTTATGAATAAATTATATTCCACCACATCCTTGGGTACTTCCACCGTAGCTATAATGATCATATAAGCATGGACTTCTCCCCTAAGTCTCTTTGGTGGTATGTGCCATTTAATATTGGGGAATTGGTGTGAATAATTTCTTATTTATCTATATTTTAATCCTTGGAAATCATTGATTTGTTTCTTTTCCTTGAATTTATTATCTAGATAACTCTTATCACTACACTTGTAACAAACTCCCATGCCCTTCAAACATTTTATATGATGTTTCTTTCAATAGTTTTTATATGATGTAAATTGATTCACTTTATTATTATTCTTTGATATGTTCCCCTTTTCAGGGTGATCATCTGAACTCTTCTTCTCTTGATTATCCTTGAATATATAGAATCTAAAAAAAATTCCTTCTCCATTTTGATGGCACATTATGATGATTTTTTTGATAAACTAGTTCCCTTTGGAGATTTGGATTAAGATCTTTAAATAAATAGTAAATCTTGAATTCCATATTGTTTATATAATCCATAGTATACCTAGATATTCTTATAAAGGTATCATCATACTCCACAACACTTTGTTCTTTTTTTTTCTTTAAGATGAGGAACTTTCTCTTTATTTCAGTTTATTTATCATGAGGAAAATATTTTTTGAGGAATATTTATTTAAAAACTCTCTATTACATGTGTTTTATTTATTCTTAATTCCAAGTATTCTACATAAATGACCACCGTTGATCAGAATCTCCCTTGAGATAGTATATTGCTAGTATAAAATTTTACTTTTCATTATATCTCAAGGCTAGAAATATTTTTTCAATGGATTAAATCCTTTTCTCAACTACCATTAGATCAGTAATCCCACTAAATGATGGATGATTTTGTCACATGAAGTGACCCATCATAGGAGAATCAAAAAATGAAAAAATAGGTTACAACAATTGGGAAAGGTTAATTTTTATAACTTGATTAAGAAAACCTAATATATCTATGATCTTCTCAATTCCAATATGAGCTGTATTTTATTGATCAGCTAGGAAATTTATACATTGACCATGAGTGTTAATACAATCCTTTCTTCTAGGCTCCATTTCTAAATAATTTCATATACTAGATTAGATTACAACATTATGAATTTTAAATTATAAGATATAATTTGGATTCTAGTGTAACACTTAAAATAAATAAAAAATTTGTGCATTTTTAATCTCTGGATCATTAACATGGTTTCTTTGGAGAAATATTTATTTTCAAATCCTTCATAATGGATTGTAAAGAAAATTTTAATTATCCTAAGAATATACCCCATGACTGTTAAACTAAGTTCACAGTAAGGCTCATTTTCATGCACCTGGTGATGATCAAGTAAAATCTAATGCTCCATTTTGGAGTTATTACACATTGGTACTATTATGCCAGAACCATGTCCATTTATAGTATCCAGATAAAGATATAATTTCTTATAAAAACAATATAATCTACTACTAAAAATTAAATATGTTATTCTATAATTATCCTCAAATTATATTATAGGGTTATGCTCCTTAATATATTTTATTCCAAAATATAGTTCCCAAGGTTTGTACTAAACCTATTATGATACCAACAATAATGACCCCAACTCCAGTAACTAAGAGACGATTATTACTTTATTATGTTAGCATAGATATAAGGGGAAAAATCCTGAAGGACCTATCATTTTAGTTGTATTGGATAACTAGATACATACATGATACCCATATTTCAATAGGGATAAAATATAAAAAATAGTAATGGAAAAAAAATTCATCCTTAAACTCATTCAAAGAATTATTATTCATATCCTAGGGAAAGGAAACAAAATAAGGGTGAGCTCAAATGGTCAATAAGGGTTATATACAGTTGAAGATATCATGATTAGATTTGGAATAAACAATATTTCAAGGAAAATAACTTAAAACACATTCTATTTAATCAATAACTTGAGTACAAAGAGTAAAATGGTGGGAATAAATGATGGTCAAATAGTGTCATATAAATAATCACATGGTCTTGAAGCTAATTCATGGATAATATCATTAAAGTAATCTTATGGATAATAATAAATGAATATTCAATGAAGGATATTCTTAATATCTGCCATCATGATCTAAAACATCATGATATATATACTTTCAAGACCTTGCACTAATTCGGTTTAAATTGTGGGTAAAAACCATTTAATTTGGCCAACTGATTTGTCTCATGAGACCTGTCGATGCATTGAAGGGTTATATAATTCTAGGCCCCACCCATCACTATAAGTCTAATGCATTCCTCATATATAAAATGATTGATTTAATTTGTGAACAATATTCTTATCAATAAATTCCCTTATTGAATAAATAATATGGAATATCAATATTTCCATAGTCAATCAAATAATTTTCAAGTAAAACATCATATATATAAATGATCTATGGTTTAAGAAACAAAAATATCCATGATAAATAATATATATATTTAAGGGAAATTTAATGTCTAATGATCATAAGAAAGTTAATGTTTCAAGAGAAGATAATGACAATACACTACTAGAGTTTTTATTATTTGTGATGGAGTATTAGCGACATACTCCCATTGCAAAAAGTAAATTACGATGAGAGTATGTCGCCAATACCCCATCACAAAAATGGCATCATAATTATAGTTATTTGAGATGGTCCATCACAAATAAATATTTTTAATATTTTTTAATAACCAATTACAATGACCCATCATAATTATTTATGTGCGACAGACTGTCCATCCATCACAAATAATAGTTTTCTCAAAAAAATATTAAAATTAAAAATAAATTAAAAAATTTAATATTAATGAAAATTAATTATTTTTTTAACAAAATATATCTTTAAAAATAATTTAAATATTAAAAAAATTAAATTAATCTAAAAAATTAAAATTAAAATATACTTAAAAATTATTAAAAATAATTAAAATATTATAATTAATTAAAAAAATAGAATAATTTTAAAAAATTAAACATATTTTAAAATAATTAAAAAAAATATATATTTAAAAAAAATTAAAAAATTAAAATTAATTTAAAAAGTTATAATATTTAAAATTATTGAATAATTTGAAAAATATTTAAAAATCATTAAAAAAATTATAATAATTAAAAAAAATTAAAAAATTAAAAGAGACATGAAATCAATACATCATTTAAAGCATGATATGTTTGTCATGTCAAATTACAAAACTTTCATAAAAATTCAGAAATCATAAACCGTCATTAGGTGGAGAAGGATCACTTGAAGGACCAGGGGGATCACTCAAAGTACTAGGGGGACTCTATACCGATGCCACACTCAAGTCACCCCACATACTCCAATATCTACACATCTCTCAGATGCAGCCACTGACACTCGTCCTCCCTCTCTTTATGCATCTTCTTTATCATCTCATCCTGATCTCTCAACCTCTACTAATAATGTGTGTGCACATGATGACATCGATGAAGACTCTCCACAAGCTCCCTTCTCGCTCATTGATGCCTTTAAAGAAATACCATAATAACCCATATGTGTCAGTTGAGAATCAATACCAATCACCCGACCCTTCTCAAGACCCTACAAATTCACCTGTATCCTGTCCCCCTCATTGAAACCCAAATCACCAGTGGAATCTTGTTTGCTCTCACATCGACCCTCCTATGAATTAGAAGTCACAACCTCATACGTTTCCTTTAAATATAATGAAAAATCAGGATACTAATTAAATTAATATCCACGATTTTTTTAAAAAAATTACTATCCACAATATGGAACTGTCGGTCACATATAATTTCTCCCATATAGGGATCATAATATTTCTTCTACTACACTTCAAACTCTATAATAGATGGGTCAGTAGTGGCTTGTATAATATAAAAAACATGTTATAGTTAAGGTATATATACATTTCTAAATAATACCACTTACCATATGTCATTGATGTATGCCAAATGTATGACTTTAGGCCCTATGTGTGACCTTTTTACTCCCTTGTCTCTGACATATAGATGGTGACCTCATCTTAAAAGTTTTTCCTAGCCAGAAGGAGCACAATCCATCCTACACTTGAGATGAGATAAATTGGGTTCAAGGGGAGACATAAGGCTATTCAAAAATAGTAGCACAATCATTATCCATAGCTAGCTTTTTGAGGTTTTGTAGAAACTAATGAAATCACTCATGTATAAAAATATCCCATGCTTCTCGGATAGGACCTCTCTGGCTATCAGGAATCAGAGAAAATAAAATCTGCAAGACAATTAAAAAATTATGTTAGTAATTAAATAAATATTAAAAAGTATATATTATTTAATAATTTACAATCTAGTGGTCGAACATACGATGACACAAAATGATTGGAACTAGGTCCCATGGCACCCATGGCTTGGAAAACTAATTTCTTAGAATCGCACCAGGATTCCCAAAAACTAAATATGAAAAACTATGAAAATAAACAAAAATCATAAAATTATTACCAAAATTAATACACAAAGTAAATATAAAATAAATATTCTAAAGAAATAAACATACCTCCATAAATGAGGATCAAAATCAACATATGGTCATATCTCTCAAACAGGATATGAAATCATCAATCGAGTAAGACCACAACCCCTCTTAATAGGTGCACCAACCTAAGGATCAATTGAATCAGACTCATCAGCAGGAATTCTGACATCAGTGAGAGAACGAAGTAGATCATCAGGATTATCTCTAGCCATCTAAAATGAATATTCTTACATGTAAGAAATTATTAACACAAATGTAAAATATAAAAAACTAATAAATACAAGAATATAATAATATTACATGTAATAAAGTGTTAATACAAATATCAAATATAAAAAACTAATAAATATCAGAATATAATAATTACCTGTAACTAAAGACATGAATGTAATACCTCAATCACTGTATTCTTCATCATTTTCATCAATAACAATTTCTTCATCATTATCTTCAGCATCGTCAACTTCCATATGACTTTCAATTTCATCATCTCTTATTACTTCATCAATATTATCTATATCATCATCCCTTAACTGATGGGTTTCATCATCAATATTTATATCTCATCGGGTAAGGGTTATATTTTGGGATGTTTCTTGAAAATTTTCAATATGTTTCACTCCTAGAGAACCATTTTAATTTTCAGTAAATTGATCATCACGTGATTTAATTTTTCTTGCACTCCACCGATACTTCAAATATTTCAAAACATAAAAGTAATTTCTATAATAGACTTAGTGTTCCAACATAAATGGTTCATTTTATACAAGAATATTGTTATATTTAATGTCAATGACATCATGTCATGGATGAACTCACAACCCTCGATCAGTATCAAACGAATAAAATTTAAAAATTGTTACATAATTTGGTCCCAAATAACATAACTCAATTATTTCATCAAGCATACCATAAAAGTTAATTTCACTATTCTTATGATGATATCCTTTCAAATGAACACCACTATTCATTTGTTTGTTTGAGTCACCATAAATTAATGTATGAAATAGAAATCCATTAACCACATACCCATTATATGATTTTACTAATTTCGATGGAGGGTTTTTGAGCGCACATAATCGACTATAAATTTTATTTTCTTATTGTGTTTTCTATAAATAATAAAAATTAATAATAACAGATATCATTTCAAAATTTATTTCTTATTCCATTAAAAGAAACATAACTAACCAGTGTTTAAAATAAATATGAATTTTTTTGTTGAATATGTTCTTCAAAAGAAACAGACGTAATTTTTATAAATTATTTTATGATATGGTCATCATATAGTCTAAAAAAAGTTAATGTAAATAAAATTATATTTTATAAATATTTAACAAAATAATAAAAAATTAGTACTTACTACAAAAATTGTGTCATTACTTCTCAATTTAGTAGAACATATTTATGATCTCCATGTATTTCTTCATATGTAAGTCAGCATTCATGATAACCACCAAAACCAAGATCAGGTTGATTAGTAACTAACAACTGATGGTTTGTGATATCATAAAAATTTTCTTTATTGTAACCCATGAAATTATGTTTTGAAGGATATTTCAACTAAAAATAATAAGAGTAGAAATTTGAAATTTCTTTCTGCAAGTACACTTCTGTAATCAACTCTTCAACTGATGCTTTGTTATATAATTTATTCTTTAATTTTTTCATACATATATCAAATGGATATATCCATCAAAATTGTACTGCCCTATGCATTTAGGTTCATATGGAAAATGCAATATTAAATGTTCCATGTAATAAAAAAAGCTCGGTGGGAATATTTTCTCCAATTTAAATAAAATTAGAAAAAACATATTTTTCCATCAAATTCAATACATCATAATACAATGTTTCCAAACAAATATTTCATAAAAAATATGATATTTTAGTCAACACATCCCATATTTAAGAATTCAAAATCCCTCTAAGACAAAAAGGAAGCAATCTTTCAACTATTACATGGAAATCATGACTTTTTAAGTCGGTAATATGCCCATATCTGATGCAATGAGACAAATTAAAAGAATAACCATCTAGTACCCTCAAATATCTAATCCATTGATATAATAATAAACAGTTTTATTTAGTAAGTGAGTAATTTGATTTTGGATTTATTAATATTTGTGATCCTTAATCTTCAAATAATTGGCGTTCAGGACATTTAAAAATATGGGGAAGATCTAACAGTGCCTTTACATTATATTTGGTCTTATCAGGTGTGTCTAACACAGTACAAAATATGTTATCAACAAAATTCTTCACAATATGAAATACATCTAACATGTGATGAACCAAAAAATCAGACCAATATGGAAGATCCCAAACAATACTCTGCTTTATCCAATTATGATATCTACCAAAACCATTTATTTTTTTCATTTATGGTTGGTCCAAATGTAATAGGAGGTAATGCAGAGATAATAGATTTTACCTGATTACCTGAGAGCACTGCTAGAGGTTCGTCTATTTCAATTTGTCCTTTTGTAAAAATTATTTCTATTCCTTTATAAAGGGTTATCTGTAGGAATAAATCTCTAATGGCAGTCAAAATAGCTGACCATTCTCCCTTTTCCAAGCATAAACACTTTGTTCGCAGCCTTGTAGTACAAAAATTATTTTAGACCATATATGCTCTATCCAGATAATATACCATATACCGGAAATTCAATGGTCATCCACTATAATGCAACCATCACTATAAAATTCTGATCTACAACTCTATCAAATGCAGTCACACCATTCTTCCATAATTATATTAACTCATCAATTAGTGGCTTCAAATACATACCAATATTTTTCTTTGGATTTCCTGAAATTAAATGCACCAAATATATATATGGTTCCTTCATCAAAATCCAAGGAGGTAAGTCATAAAGAGTATTAAAAACAATCCAAGAAGAATATTGACCACCATAAGCACCAAATGGACAAAAACCCTCAGTGGAAAAGCATAGCTATATGTTACGAGGTTCTGAAGTAAAAGAAGGATGCGTCTAATCAAATTATTTCCATGAATCACCATCACATGGATGATTTAATCTTTTACTGATGGAAATATTTTATTTATACCATGTTATCCATCCAACTATTTTACAAGACATAAATAAACATTATAAATGTTGTGTAATTGGAAAATGTTTCAACTCTTTAATAGGAACTCTATAATTTCTTTATTGTGCCTCTTTATACCTCGATTCTACACTTGTTGGACAATTAACCAAGGATTCATAATCACCATAGTATAAGATGCAATCATTTGAATATGCAAGAATTTTCTGATAAATAAGTCCCAAATTAGGAACCAACCTCTTACTTTTATAGAAACATGTAGGTAATGTATTTTCATCAAACAAAAATTATTTAACCAATGATAAAATCTAATTTAAAAAACTATTTCACATTCCAAAATCTGATTTAATAGCCATAAATTTGATAACATCTTCAAGTTTTCTCATCTGGAATATTGGATATAAGGCTTCCCCATTAGATTGCAACAAATTGTAAAACTTTGATGGTTATGATTCAGGATTTGGAATATCATTATGAGTTTTTATTTTAAGAATAAACGGACCAGCGACCTCATGTACTAAATTATGAAACGATGGATCTGGAAGAAAAAAATTTGTATTTTATACTAAATTCTTTTTGTCGTGATCATACCAAAAATTATAATCTTTCTGAAAACCAAAAACACAGAAGATGAATTTCAACATTGTAAAACATTTTAATATCTTAAGATCACATTTATGACATGGAAATTTAATTATTCCTACAAAAATGAAATTGGAATTCAACAATGAAAATGATATAAAGGTTCCAACACCTTCAATGTAGACATGATTTATACCAGATCCATTTTGTATTTTTGTGATGATTTATCCATCACGATCACGTAATAGAAACTGTCATCTACTTCATGAGTCCATAGTTATCTAAAAAACAACAGAAATAATAATTATTATAATTGATCACTTTGAATAGTTTAAAATCATTATTATATTTTAAAACCTTGAAATATTATATGAAATATGATCTGAGTGAGGTGTTGGGTTAGCACTGGATTACCAGCCTATAGAGGCTCGACGCAGATAAAATAAAAATATAGAATAAATTACATAAGATACACACTATTTTAAAAAAAATAATAGAATATCTCTAGAATGGTGTCTTATATGAGAAATTGGAGACCATTTTTGGGTCTGAGATGTGGTGTTTACCCTAGGTGCGACATAATATTTGTGAGTTTTGGATGTCTAGTTACATGAAACATGTGGGTCATTAATTTAATATTTTTATTATAATTTCTTATTAAAATTTAAGTATCTATCAAATTTTATATTATATGAAAAATTGGATACCACTGTTTGGTTCGGGATGTGGGGTTTACCCTAGGTGAGACATAACTTTTTTGAGTTTCAAGTGTTTAGTTACATGGAATGCGTGGGTAATTCATTTAATATTTCTATTATAATTTATTATTAAAATTTAAAGTATCTCCCAAACTGTTTATCATATGAAAAATCAGATACCACCATTGGGTCTGAGATGTGTGTTTTACCCTTAGCACCATATAACATTTGTGAGTGTCAGGTGTTTGGTTACATCGCATGCAAGAGTGTCATTTTTAATATTTTATTAATATTTTTTTTATATATTATAAAAATTATACAAATTATTAATACAAATTATTTTAATTAACATAAAATGTACATTAATTATTATGATTTTTTAATATTTTTTGGCAAGGTTTGTTAAAAATATAGTATTTATTAGAATATTTTTGATTTTTTAGTAGTTTAAAAAATTATTTGTCAAGTAATACTAATTATTTATTATTTATATCTTTTTTTAATAAATATTACTAATATTAACTATTACTAGTATTTCATATTTTTTATTTTAATTTTTTTTACATATTTTCATAATTTCCTCAAAAATTAAAATTATTAATAATAATGTGTAACTAACACTAATATTTACTATTTATTAATAATATTAACTTTTTAATTGTTAGTTATTATAAATTATGTAATTATAATTGTTAATTATTTAAATTATTATTACATTTTTAATAATTAATATATATATATATATATAAAAATATATATCATAATTCTTAATTAATTTAAATACATCAAATATATATTCTAACTCTTTTTTAAACAAATATACATATATCAAATCTATATAAACATATATATGTATATATATATAATTTATAAGTAATTTTACCAATAGTTAATTTTGATTATAAATAAATTTGATTATATTGAATTAATAAAATTTATAAATAAATAATTAATAATTTTGAGTTAATAATTTTGAAATTATATTTATTTTGAATTGATATTTTTGGAATAAATATTTTTTGAATTAATAATTTTTACCCTAGACACATTATAACAATTGTTCGCATCAGGTGTTTTTACAAAATTTATATGAAATTAAATAAAATTTTGTAACAAAAATAGAAATCAAATATTGCAATAAAAATCGACACACAAATGTTATCGAATCTTGAAAAAAAAATGAAATAAAAAAATTAACACCCAAATGAAATCTAATCTTGCAACAAAAATCGACACCCAAATATAATGATTTAGGAATTATAAAATTAATTTCTAATTTTGAATATGAATTAACCCTAAAATAAAATAATTGAATAGTTTAGGTTGACACTGTCCTATTTATCCATGGCATATAAAATCCAAAATCAGTGGATCAATTCTTTTGGTTATCAATTTTGGAATACAAGAATTATAAAAAATCATAACTCATATATATATATATATATATAAATCTTAAAATAAAAAGAAATTAGGTCTTGTGAAAACAACAGACATCTAAATACAAACTAATAAATTTAGATTAAACCTATATATCAAATAAATTAAAAAACCAGGTAAATTTATTTACCTAGGTTTGACCAGACCAATATTCAATATATTGAACAAAAATACACAAAAAAATGAAATAGAACAAAATCAGAGTCTGTACCTAGAAAATATGAGCAGGGAAACCTGGGGTAGTGTTGTGTTGCAGTTGTGTGGGAGATGGAGCGGTGAAACAACATGGTAGAGTGGTGTAGTGATGTGGTGGTGAAGCACTGGAGTGGTGCAGTGGTATAGCGATGAAATATGGTCGTGGTGTGAAGAAGGGAGGAGCTGACGCAATGTGGGAGGGGAGGAAGATGATGGAGCAAGACGAATAGGGGGGGGGGGGGGTTGCATGGGTTAAATCGATGTATTATTTGTGACATAATTAATTATATCACAAATAGACTGTTAGTCAAAAGTATTTGTGATTCAAATTTTACTCAGTTGCAAATACTTCCGAGCTGATGGGAATTTTTGACAGATTTCTCATTTTTTCCCAATTGATTTTGGCACCGAGAATCCCCGCTAAATCTATTTGTGAAAAAACAATTTCTTCCATTACAAATAGTCACTATTTGTGGTAGAATAAGTATTCCTTCACAAATAGTCTGAGTCTAGAGACTATTTTGTATGGTTCATTTGTCTGTTGCAAGTGACTCATTGAAAATAGTAACTTTTTTATTAGTGATAAAATTAATAATAGATAATAGATGACCATGAAATCTATGGGAATATAGGTTTTGTGATAAAATCATGTACCTTTTAAGAATAAAGGGAATAGAAGTGAAATATTAAAATTTTATTTCAGAAAAGATTTTTCTTTTTTAAAACTATTGGAAACTTGTAGAATAAGCTAAATTTAGTAAAATGGTTACAGAGTAGGGGACGTTTGTTATCTCCGTATAGTTAACAAACACTCCTTTTGAATTTTAGTTAATAAAGTTAGAAATTTCCCTTTTGAAAAATAGTATAAATATTACTTTAAACCCCTTTTTAAAAGTAAATAATAACTTAAAATTTCGTTAATAAATCATTTTGAGTAAATAAAATGACTTTGTTAAAACTATTTTGAAAAACATGGACATGGAAGAAAAATATATCCGATTAAAAGAGAAATAAAATCAATCTATATTTTAAACATTTATATACTTTATTAAAATAAAATATTGAGGACAATTCACAATAAAATATTTAAAATACATATATATATATATATATCCATTTTATAGGAAAATATATGTAGTTTAAGAAGGATAAGTTATAAGATTAATTTAAATATAATAAAAGTAATCCAAAAAATTGAGGTTGTAAAACAAAATCTTACCTCTTTGGTAACTTTTAAATTTAAAACCTTTGAAATAATAAACTTTAATTGAAAAATTAATCCTCATGAATAAATATTTAATCATTTTATATATATTAAATGGGTAGTATATATGCCACATAAAAGTGATTAGGTGACTAATAACAAATATTTCTCAATGGAATAGAATTTCAAAAACAATCCCTCACCTCACACTTCTCTTTAGTTGAATGTTATTTAACCTACTTTATAATGGTTATAAGAATGTTATTAATTTATAACATAACCATATTAATATTTATAATATCAGATATGATCCTCTTATAACATCTTACCACTTATTCATTAATAATATTTCATTATTACCATTGTTTTGTGTGTTAACTGCTTCATTTTCTCATGCATGTTTTGAAATGGAAGTTCCAGTTATTATAAATACTATAGATATCAATCATCTCTATATGATATCAACATTATAAATATCATATTTTTTCATTATATACATTTTTATAACAAATCTTGAAAGTTGTACATGAAAAATGAATGACATCGCTTCGTGGAGACGGTAGATCGTACATATGCATGATTGACAATATCATTTCATTAATGAGTAAAAGGGTAAGTAATTGGATGATATATTAATTTTATGGAATAAATATTATATCATAATTATTATATATATATTCATTATTTCCATCATTACAGATATTCATGTGAGTTAGTGATGGAAAACAAGTTACATCGGTTCGTGAGGCGGTAGTTCGCCGTATACACGATAAATGGAATTGATTCAAATTTGATGGACAAGAATATGGATAAATATTATGATATAAACTTAATAAAATCTCAGTATTTGGTATATATTTTCCCTATTATATTGAAATTTTTCATATATAATTTAAGTTAGAAAAAAAGAAATAAAAAGAAAGAGCTTACTGAAGTCAATTAACTTTTCTTAGAAGAACGTCATTTGGATATCTTATTAAAGAACCCCATGGTAGGTATTTTGGGAATAAAAAAACCTATATAAAGTGTATAAGGATGTTTGAGATATATTTTTGTAGGATTTGGTCAATCTAAACATCTTGATAGGTGTGAATAAGTGAGGGGAGGGAGTGTCATTTTATAATTGAGGAAGAGTTATATTTATTTAAATACCCAAAAATATTCAATAATGGTAAGTCACTATCAACCCAAACACCTCAAAAATTGATAAATAATGAATTGGATGCATTATAAGGTCTATCCCCACCTCCAACACTAAAAATAAACATGTTTTAAAATTTTATTTCCTTTACCCTCAAGGTTACTCACTTTTATTATTTTAGTATTCACCAAGGTAACTAGTTTTTTAACATAGGTAATTTATCCATTAAGCTAAAAAAATGAGCCTTATTATATTATTTGGACCCAAATATTATAGATATTAAATTAAATTTATCAAATAAAAATTATATGTGTGTAGAAAATTAATTTTAACACAAGAGAATGTAACGCGGAAAACCTTGTTTTAACCTTAACCGTGGTAATAACTATTTACTATTTTTAATATTAATTATGAAAAAATTATTTTGAACTTATTAAATAATATTAATTATTATGATACAAAATATTGAATCCATTTTATCAAAATTAAATCACAAAATTGGAAGAATTTAGTTTAAAAATAAACCTGCAAATCGTGTTGAAAAATGATTTTTTAAGAAATATATTTTCCAAGTATAAGATGATCTTATGTCAACTATATTAATAGTAATCATCCTTATATGGATTTAAATTTATATATTTAGATATATAATATATAAATTTAATTTAAATCATCCATTTTTAAATATTATTTTAATTAATTAAAATGGATAGACATTATGCCTTTTTAAACAAAAACAAGTTTATAAAAATAAAGAGGTTTATGAAAAATATCAATTTTTACCTCCAAATGATCATATATTTATTTATATGAAATTTATAGTTAATAAATTTTTAATTGAAAATTTTATAGTACATTATTATAAATAAAATGAGGAATAGTTAAATACTGCATTTTCAATTATTCATAAAGGTATATTTCTAATGAAAAATTTAAAAAATTTATCTAGGATTATTTTGACCTGGTAAGTTCAAAATCAATATTCATATTATAAAATTAAAAATTTTCTAGCATGAAATATTAAAATTTTTATTGTATTATAGTTTTATTAAAATAAAATGTTCACCTACTATAATTGAGGCTCAGTTGTTACAATCCATTCCTCAAATGTCCCATAATCTTCAGCATCCAACTCACCCTTGTTAATGAATTGGAATTTATTATGAAGATTTAAATTAAAACATGGCACATGTAAAATTTTGTGGATTATTTTTAGATGTGGGGGAATAATCAATAAATATGGAACTTTCCTTACACACTCCAACACCTTAAAAGGTCTAAAAAATCAAGAAGAAAGATCACCCCTATGACCAAAACTCCACTTACCATGATAAAGAGACACCTTCAAGAATAGATGATATCCAATGTTTAATTACAGAGGTATACTGCAATAATAAAAATATTACTCATGACAATACTAAGCTTCCTTCACCCCATCAAGAATCACCTGTACCTTTTCTGTTGTGGTTTGCACTAATTCCACTCTGAGAATAGTTGACTCTCCAACCTCGGTTTGACATAATTGGGATCTAAAAGGTCTTCCATAAATTGATTTTAATGGGTAAATACCAATGGTTGAGTTATAATTGTAATAAAAACTATCCAAGGTTAGGTGATTCACCTATGAACCAATAAAATCTAGAATACGTGTGTAGAATATATCTTCCAATGTATGGATAGTTTGATCCATCGTTATTTTGTATGTGGATAAAAAGATATTTTGAGGAATAATTGAGAGAAAAAAAACATGAAAGATACCTCTACAAACCAATTAGGTAAAACAAGGATTATTATCATAGATTATAGCATATAGAAACTCATGGAGCCTCATTGTCTCCTCCAAATATTACCTCAATAAAACATCCACTTTGCTCGACTCCTTAATTTCAAAGAAGTGATCCAAATTCAACATAATAACTCATATAGAATAATATCTAACCTGATATCTAGTTATACTGATGACTAAATCTATATATATTTCCTCCTACTTCCATTAAGTAATATCTAGTGGTTGAATCAATCCACCAGGAATACGATGTTCGACCTTTACCATTTGGATGACCCAACATCGAGAAAAAGACTCCACAACTGATCTCTTCATCCCAAAAAACCAAAAATGACCCTTAAAGGAATGATAAATCTTATTAAAACATAGATATACCACCAAGGTTGATATGTGAAACTCATGAAAAACCTCCTCATACATTGTAGAGGGAATTCTAAGCCTAACCAGAAATAATGCCCAGTGTTGTTCATATTCAGAACATCCCTCAGGAGAATCACTAAAAATACAATCCCACCACACTTCTTCCTCAAAATCCCCCAAATATGATTATTTCAATTAATTCAGCAAAGATGAATGCAAAGTCATATGGTATAGGCACCCCTACCATCAACCTCCTCTATATTGAGGTGCATTTCTAGAATCTCCTCTATCACTCTCAATGACCCACCAAACTCATAAACAATATCACCATGTGAATTCCCTCTAAACATGTCTACAACAACATTCCATTTACCAAGTGTATAGGAAATATAAAATTCATGATCCTATAACAATTCTATACACTTCTACTATCTCATGTTAAAATCCTATTGGGAAAAGATATATCTCAAACTCTTATGATCTGTGAAGACCATAAAGCACTCATCGATGAGATAATACCACCACAACTTCAAGGAAAACACGACTATAAAAAGATAAAGATTAGGGGTATAATATTTATGTTCAGGGGGATATAATTGTCCAGAAACATATGAGATTACTTCTCTACTATAGATCATATAACAACCTAATCCAATATGTGAATCATTCTATAAAACTTAAAATTTAACTCATTATTTCATGAAATAAAGAACACGAGAACTAATAAAATTCTCCTCCAGATACTTAAAAGTATCCTAACACTAGTAAGTATACATAAAATCTTATACATTTCAGGTCAGGGCCTCTAGAGAATTTGAAATCTGAGAGAAGTTAGGCAAAAAAATTTATAATATCCTATGATAGAAAGGAATCAATAAACATCCATAACATTATTGGTTTGTACCCATGAAAAATTACCTATATCTTTGAAGGATTCATAACTAATTTTCATTGAGTCACAACATTTCCCAAGAAATTAACCTCATAGGCCTAATACACACACTTATATAACTTTTTAAATATTTGATCACACATAATAACTTCCAAAATAGTTTATATATTCTCTATATGATATTCCTAAAACTTGGAATAGATAAGGATAATATTAATGAACACAAAAAAACTAGATAAGAAATTCATGGAATAAAACAGTTCATCAGTCTCATAAATATGGATTTTGGGTTTATAACATGAAATAATATCACCAAAAACTCATAGTGCCCATAATGATATTTTAATATAGTCTTAGGATTATACCCACCCTTTATCTTCATCCTATGGTACCCTAACCACAAATTAATTTTTGAGAACCATTTATCTCCCTTAATATAATATAATATATCATAAATTTGTAGAAGGGGGTTTTTATTCTTCATTGTCACCTAATTCAAGTGATTATAATTGATACATATTCCTAGACCTCCATATTAATTATTTATGAACAAGACCAAATAAACCTAAGTCAACACATTTTCTAGAATAAAACCACACTATAGAATATTATCAATCATACTATTTAGTTCCTGTAATGCAGAAGGTTCCATCCTATATGTGGAAATCAATATTAGAGAGACACCTAACTGCAACTCTACCCAAAAATGGATTTTACATTGAGGGTGTTGAGTCATAACCGATTTAGAAAATACATCAAAGTAATTTTTTATAACCTTATAAAATACCATTGGCTGGATCTCTTCCAATATCATCACTATCTTAATCATCATTGAAGATAAGGACTTGAAATATCTATGAACTATTAGAGTGTCCCACTCACCAATGAACATTATATAATCACTTTTAGTGTTAAAGAATATAACCCACCACCTAAATTAATCAATGATATCCTACACTAAACACAACTGTTCTATTCCAAGGATGGAATCATATGGCTATATCCAAAAACATAGTAAGTTTACCAAAGATCGATGCTTCCCTAACACCAACTCAAGATCTATATACACTTCATAGAAACTAACTTGACCTCTAACTAAAATAGTCAACACCAAGGGAACTGCATAGCTCTCCAACTCAATTTATAGAAATTGGACTGGGGTAGGAATAACAAATAATTGCCTAGATTCTAAATCAAACAAAGAATACACCCAAGTAGAATATAGACAAATGATACCTCACATGATGTTAGGCTCTCCCAAAGCCAGAAACATGATCAATTGAATCAAATATCATACTTATCCATGGAATATTTGTTTTTAATGTAGACCTCCACCATAACCATGGTATACTTTATGTCCTAGGAAAATAGGGGAATCAAAGGGATATCTTATTCTAGCTTCATCTCCTTGTTACTGACCAAAACCTATATCACCCCACTACTACCACTACTACCTTAGAGGATACTATTGTAATGACTGAATCTACAACGTTCTACTTATATCTACATTTAATATCAAGGAAGGTTAAAAAATCAATCTTCTAATAGTCATGACCTCTTTATATAAAAAATATTTGATCTCCCAAAAGGGTTTTGAGAACTATCAACTCGGGTGAAATTATAAGAATAGAAAGAAATTTGGATCCCTACTGCATAAAATTTTAACTAACTAGATATATGTGGACCTTTACTCATAACTATGCTCTTTGGGGTGTCCTGATGAATTCCTTAGTGTGATGATTCAGTTTGAGTAAATATCCTCCCAATGAACTTTATGTTCACCAACACCTTAAGAAGTGCTGACAACATGGATGGGGTGGCCTAGAGATAGATCTCTAGACTCAATACCTTCTCAAAATTCCCTGCTCTAGTCTCTTCATTTGCTAGAATATATAAAATATAACTTAAATATATTTTTGAAATGTATACTAAACTAATACATTTTGGAACTCCCATAGTGAATAGAAACCATCTCCTAACGATGGGCTTCCTTCATGATTGAATAGTGAAACTCATCCTGGAACTAATCATTAAAGTTATCCCAAAAAACATTTTATTCCCCACAATCTATAAGAAATAAAAACCATCACTAAAGAGGAAATACATGCAATATAATAACAACCATAATAATCCATACTAACTGAAAATTAATTTTTTATTTGAAAATCATAACAGAGATAGGAAAGGATCAGAAAGTCCTAAAGTAATGAAGTCCTTACGAATCCTTAGAAACAAAAATCTTAAAAACATAT
Source organism: Viscum album (assembly GCA_963277665.1). Lineage (NCBI taxonomy): Eukaryota > Viridiplantae > Streptophyta > Magnoliopsida > Santalales > Viscaceae > Viscum > Viscum album. The sequence continues at coordinate 56,501,261 of OY728154.1, forward strand.
GGTAAAGAGACTGAATAGTGAAAAATAATTAGTGGGGTAGTATCATTTCTCAATATTTCTATACAATTAACAACTTTATTTCATCCACACTAGGTTTGATGAATTATTATACAATAGGGGAAATGATTTTTGTATCCCCTTACGATATAGGCAACTAACAAGTGAGGAGACTGGATTCATTCCATATAATTGGAAATCAAATATGAATCAACATTAACCACCAATAAGGGGATAATACTATCCTTAAAAACGAAAAAATTGATAATTAAGGCTTCAGATTCAGCTACTAGTGAAGTGACCTCACCGTATAAGGCATTATAAGACATTATCACTAATATGATACGATCATGGATGATTCCACCTCCTTTCATTATTCCATTAATAAATGTACTATCTAAATTAATTTTCATCACCATGGAGGATAGAACCCAATCAAACCATTGGATAGAAGAGCCAAGGGAATATGAATATCCCCATATAAATCCAAAAAATATGTTATACACTTTTAATCACTTGATAGAAGTTGAGATGTGATGAATGTTGTAATGAACCTTCATCTTTAGGTAGTAATTATTTTATGAACTTATATTAACCTTAGTTTCATTCTAGGATTGCCAAATAGACAAATAATGTCACCTTTCTCTCTATGAATAGGAATTATTATCCCATTTGATGCAAAATCACTAACATAGTAGTTAGTCAAATTTCTAAAGAAATAGAGAGATCCCCATTTGGATTCCTAGTAAATTCCATGTAAATTCATCCCAGTCACTGATAAGAAAAAAGTACACCATTTAATCATATTGAGGGATCGAGAAACAAAGGCACTTAAAGGACATATGAATACCTTTGTGTTAAATATTGGCATCCATGGGAACAAAAATATTTTACACACACCATATGAGGAAAATAATCTTGTCAGTTATAACTGAGTCCCAAAACATGGTCCCCAGAGGTTCCATCCCTACTAACACATACTAATCATTAAATAAATACTTACAATTTAAGAGTCCTAAGTTGGATGGGGAGAAGCAAAAATAATAAACCCCATCAGTAAGACAAATTTTATAAAAAATGTTATGTTTCTCATTAGATAGGATGAAAGAATATAGGCATAAGAATACATTAGATGATGGGGGAAACAAGGGTTTTACAGCCCAATTATCTTTCTATAAGTAAATACCACAACGTTCTATCACCCATATCGAGTTATCCAAATAAAGACATAAAGATATTTGGATACTACACCGTGCTAGGGAGGAGAAAAGTGGATGTTATAGATCATATCTAGAAGCTTCCCATATTTTTTCATCATGAAGTAATCCCACAATGAATCCTATGCAGTGATATCATATCCATGTTTGGAATTCATTCCTTACATGGTTACTTCCATACTTCTGATCCCAATGCCACCCTATACGTTAGGGATAACCAAACATTTATAGCTTTCCTAGTGAAATTCCACCTCCATGTGAGAATCCTACATAAAAGAGTTTATTTCTTTTTTAATAAAATGAATAACACCTTTTGGAACTTTAATAGAATACAATACATGAATTAAAATGGAAGATAGGAAGAGTTTATAGGAGTGATCCACCCTCTGAAATAGAGAATCCATATTTTCTAACTAACAATCCAACCTAAAATTATTTAGAGTAAATTGTAAAAATATATCATCTTGATCCCACCAGAGGATAGGAGAAACCTAGATAATAATTTGGGTAAAACCCCCCCAATTGATCCCATGACTTTTCTTAATCATAATAGTGTGGGTAAAAGAAAAAGATTTGGATATGAACACATTGATCTTGGAGATAATTTTCCATTTCCCACTCCATTTCTCATATTCTCACATAAGATTATTGAAACCCCTAAGATATTTACATCTTCTACTAAAAAATTATTGCATTTCATTAATAAAAAAATTTGAGATACCAAGGTCTCTAGGGATCCTTCATAAACATAAAAGAAAAATATTTCACATGGATTTATTTTGTTAGTGGAATAATTGAGAAACCTCACTCATACTCTAGGGGATTATTTCATTTTAGAAGTAAATCCTTAAATAGTAACTAGAACATAGGTTATTACTATTTTTTAGTGCTATAAAGCCCTTAATGTCTAGATATTGATTGTTTCTTTTTTTTTTTGATTTTTTTATCTTCTTAATAATTTTATAACAACACAAATTTTGTAATTAATTGGAGGTATGAGGAATTTTAAATTATCATTGATGTGTTATAACTAAATTTTTAAATGAATATGGAAGTGTGATTAATGGTAAATTTATTGATGTGTTTTATTATTAAGATTGTTATTATTTGAAATTTTTTATGTGTTTATCCTTGTTATGGTTAGGGAAGTCTTAGTTGTGGGTTTCAATTGTTGCAATTAGGGTGGCAGTATGATATGTATGACATGGAATAGGTTGGGTTGATATGTTATAATCATGAAATGCTTTTCATAGATTATATTGAAATTAAGTGGTTGATGTAATGGAAGTCCTGAGATCAACGAGGTGGTTTCTCACATATAATTGTGTGGTAGTTAATGTGGTGGTGTGGAGAGTCTAGTTTGGTTGTTTCATAGTGTCCCCAAAACATGATTTGACATGGTTTGATGCTAAAATTAATGAATGAATAACTAATTGAAAATGAAATTGTTAGATGGGTTAATGAGGTGATGAAAATTTAATAATTGTTGTAATGGATAATATATAATTGGAAGTGGGATATTTAAATGTAAAATGGGATGGAATTGATAAATAATAGTTTGTTTAATGAAATATGATGGAGAAAATAAAATATAATTATGGAAATAATGTGGTTGATGAAAAATGAATGGATTGATATTAAATATGGATAATAAATTATTTTTTTGGTAATGGTAATTATAGAAATTGAAATGATGAATGAAATCATAAGTTAATAAAAAATTAGTTTTATTAAGTGAATCACTAGATCTAGTTGTGGTGTAGGGATGGAAATAATTGTTAGAAAGTTGTAGCAACGATGTAGTGGATATTGTGAGTGATAATATCATTGGTTTGTCTTGAACCCTTATATTGGTATTATGTGTGAATATTAAACATGTTATATTTTCGTGGTATTTCATATTCAACACAACCCAAGTGGGGAAAACCTTACCAAAATCCATATAAGGTATTGGGTTCTTAGTGCTTTCCCTAACATTTAGGTTGTAGAGGGAATAAATAGTTAACTACTCCCTTTTACCTACTCTCCCTTCATATGTAGTATGGTTTATGATGGATCATAGTAGTTATATATATATATATACTATAATAGATTTATATTTTAGTGTATATATATATATTAGATAACATGGTTATGTGGTTGTGGTGCGGATGCATAGTGGGGGTCATGAATGGTAGAATAATGGCATGAGGTGGATGTCCTTAATATTCATGATAACCTTCTCTGATATGGGTGTGATTATAGTTTGTGATTATGATATATGGATATATGGTTTTATGGTTACATGTAAGGTGTTAAAGCACAAAAATTATGTTTTTGGGGGAATAAGAGTGATTAAATTAGTAGGGAAGTGGTTACATGGTCACTTATTGCAATATATTCTTTTGATAATATGTTTCAATACTTGGATATGATATTGGTTGAGTGAGTTTGAGTGATGTTTTATGGAAGTTGACCTAGAATAGGTTTGTTTTTGATCCATAATTTTTTCACTAATCTATTAGTATACTCCTTCCCTATTTTCATGAGATGTTTTTGGGGTGATCATTCTGAGTATATACACATTCTCACCCCCTTTATATATATATATATATATATATATATATATATTCTTTTTATATTTTCAAGAGGGAGTTGGTGGATGAGCTGGACATTACTAGATAATGGAGTTTTTGTCTAGTGTTCATGGTTTTCTTCCATTGGAGTTCTTGTTGGTATAACTACTAAAAAGTTAATATTTAATGTTAGAAATTTTTAATTTTTTTTCATTGGTAAAAAAGACATGTCAATACAGTCTACATTAAAATTAATTTCTTTATATAGAATATTAAAAACCAACAACAAAAATACTTTCAATGTTAGTTATTATAAAATCTGACATGATAACCTCAACTGAATGTACATATAGAATTAATTTATACACCATTTTTATAATAACCGATGTTGAAAGTACTTTTAACTTTGATTTTTAATAAAAACAACATAAAAAGTCACTTTTGACATTGATTTTTTAATAAAATTATTTTGAAATTCCCATTAATTATATATATAAAGAGAATTCCTACATTGGTTTTATAAAATCGACATTGAAATCAAAATAGTTTTTTAAAAAAATATGTTGAATTATAATAACCTATAACCTATAAATATAAAACATGTAGCAGTAAACAACAACAAAAACTCATTTCAAAATTTTCTATAAAATTAAACTTTTACATATACATCTAAAAATTAATCAAACCTATAAATTAGTCTTTAAATAATCCATAAAGGTGGTTTAAGTCTTCTCCCAAATATGATGAAACATTATAAAAAACATATAAAAACAATAAATATTTTAAAATAAATTATACATCATTGGTTTAAAATATATAACTTCTAATATAAACAACCTTATGAAAATATGTTATCATCCAAGACATTATAATATTATAAATGAATCACATAACACAATAAACACTTCATAAAATTACTCTTTGATGATGATATTATGGTTATGAAACAATAATTTGAAAATAAGACACACTATATATGTACTATAAAATAAGTATTAACTAATATAAAATTTATTTACTTTAAATTTCACATAATTAATTCGATTTGGATTTTTATCAATTAGTGAGCCCTATTAAACACCTTCCATGGCCTGTTGTATTTTCATATATTAATTATGAAAACATATGTAACATAAAAAAATTTAATATTAAAAAACTAATATAATAGAATACAATCTATGAAGCTAATTAATCATGAAAATGTTCATGGATTTTTCTCAGTCCAGAGCATAACCATTATATTGTGCATTCACATGGGTAGAATATTCATGAAATCCAATGTCATATAAAATATAAAACTTTTAGCATGAATGAAATTAGAATAAATAGTGGTATATAATTATATAATCTTGCTTATCTATAATGGAATATAATAAACCAATAATTAATATATATTTTCTCAATATTTTAGATATATATTTAACTCTAACAGGTTTCTTTAGGTTTTACACAGTCATTGAAATGAATTCTAGATCCATAATACCATAAATAGAAGCACTATTATTTTGTATACAAAGGGTGTAGATAAGTAATAAATCATATCAATATAATTTATATTTACTTAATGAAATGAAAATTGAAATTAAAGTTTACTTATATGGGAAAAAACTACAATACAGGTACTGAGAGCTCATAAAAAATATCAAATATTTATTTTTTAAATATTATTAAAAAATATTCTCTCCCACATATGTCAATAGTAATAAAAAACTCATAATAATCCTATAACTTAAAATAGCACACTACTGATTTATTTAGCCCTTGAGAAACCCAAGGAGTATCGGAAGTTGCTGGTTCCCAAAACATTTGTTTCATTTGCATCGATTCCTTAGATTTCAGAAACTACTATATAAGGTAAATGTAAGAAAACATTATAAGTAATTTAAAATCAAAAGTAATTTTTTTGAAAAACAACACATGAGTCATATGTCAACTGATGATCAAGGTTAGTTGGATTGAGTAAAAAAATGACACATAATCTCTCTATAAATGGATACCCACTCAGTATGTAATGACACTAGTGCAGTTAGATAAATAATATCATGTACTGCTACTCAGACTTGATTTGAATACATAAGCCGATGATGTAGAAAATACCCAAAAGTATATACAATTTTCTAAACTATAATAGGGTATCCCCATTATGCAATTCATAGTATATAGTTAGGACAAAACAAGGAGGTGGATGATCTAGATAGGCAAGATGCATAGGTTGTGTTTGTCTTTCCATTTGTAAAACACGACCTATATAGATTATTTAATGAAATTTTATATCGATAGATTCTTATATAAAAGAGCATCCTTTAAGGAAGATATTTTGTCCTTATATTCCAACTCCCTCGATCCAATACTATGACTTTTATAATTATTTCTAATACCAGAACTTGCCTCATATCCTCTTACATAACTAGGTTATTCTTGGCTTCCTAAAGCAATCATAAGTATTTCCATCCTACCCTCAAGGATAACGATCTCTTGCATCAATTTCTTCTAAATGGTGTCCTGAAATGATATATATAAATGTTATATTAGTGTGATGAATTTAAAAATGCTAATATATAATAATAATAATAACAATAACTAATTTCTTATAATCTTATCAGATTTTTTGTTTTGGAGGATTGGTAGAAAACATACCCTTTTTCATTCATTACCTTTTTCAATTTTCATGGTGAGTGGAGGGAAATGGAAGAATAAACTAAATCTATTCCAATCTGTAACAAGATTTAACTCTTAATTCATCAAACTTTTTGAAAAATCATTTTCTCCTCCAGTAAAAGATACTCCCACGTTACAAGGTGTGAGGTTATAAATTCTATGACTGGATATCTTGGTGAGATCTCTTGGATGCTTATTACATAATAATAAATGAATAAGTCATTATGCAATTAATAAATAATTTTATAAATTTATTTTACAAATAATAATTATCATACTAAAAAGGTCTCATTCCGCCTATTGATGAAAAATATCTATAATTTCTATGTATATATAAACCCATATTTTAGGAATTTATTTTTATTTTTTTATTCTTAAACATATAAATAGAAGTCAGATTTTATTTAAAATCTCTCCCTCTAATTGCAATAAAAAAATCCACATCTTCTTAATTACTTTTATTTAAGGAAAGTTGAATTTCATCTATAATTAAATAGATACAATGTTAGTCATATGAAATTTATAATATTTAAACAATTGGAATAAAATATACCATTTGAGATATTTTACCATTACACACTACCAAATATGATCACTTTTCATCTAGTCATTTATCATACAATTAGGATATAATAGACCAATATTAAAATGAATCATCATGGCCATATAACTTCTAAACTTCATTTTTTAAAAATTTGGTGCCTTGGTCAAAGACCAAAGCACAAAAAATGTTATAAAAAAGGATTACACGAGTCTAAAAGATGGGATTTGTTTATGATCTCTATCATAAAGGAGAAGTAAATCAACAGGGAGGTCATCCAAATAGGTGGTGACATGGTCAACTCCCATATTTGTAAGACCATCTACCACCTTGTTCACATCACGAAAGGCATGAGTAATAATATAGTCGAAGTCCATAAGAGAATGAAGATAGTCTATCTAGAGTGTTGTAAGAGGCCATTCAAGGTGCATCACCCCATTCCAAATAGCTTGAAGGATGGTAGTCGAATCACTTTCAATACAGATATTGTTACAACCATGTTGCTTGGAGAAGAAGATAGCATATATAACTCTCATAATTTCAGCCTCTAGAGACAAGGAGATGCCACAAGTTCCATAGAAACATCTAAGAAGCTGACCATAGTGGTTTTTGAAAATAGAACCACACCCTGAGGGGTCGAGGTTGCCTTTAGAAGCACCATAAACATTAACTTTAATCTGTATGGGGGGTGGAGATTTCTAGAACACTTCAAAAGTGCATCTAGGATGATGATAGATACCATTAACCCCAAGCCGACACAGAATCTCAAATCCATTCACTTTGTTGTTGAAAAATCCCTTTTAAATCTAATAAGCTTCTCTAATTTCCATGAGGATCCACATCCGACCTGTATTTAAACTAAATAAGTAGTTGTTATGAATAATAGCATTCTTATCATACCAGATCACATGATGAAGTTTAGAAATGACACATAATTAAAGTCTCTTGATTTTATAAGATGCTTTAAGATCCACACAACGTTGAAGTTGAGATTTGATTGAGTCTTTAAGTAACCATCTTCACTCCAAAAGATCAAGCACAAAATTCTAAATAGCAGTAGCAATAACACAAGAAAGAAAAATATGGTTAATGGCTTCATGATGCTGGGTACAAAGATGAAATTTAGATATTTAAATCTGGATCTAGAAATATTGGAGACAATTATTAGTGAGAAACCTCTTGTGAGCAATATGCCAAACCTGAGTGAATCTTGAAGGTTTTAACCATAATTTTCAAAGTTTTTAATCCAACTAAAATAATTTTCATAATTAATAAATCCATGGTGGTAAAAAGTTTTAGAGTGAAGGATGCCGTTATGAGAAGGTTCCCAAATTAAAAAATCATCAGTGTTATCAAAATGGTAGTTTTTAATGACATAAATGATCTTGCTGAGTAAATTAAATCTGTGAGAGCTAAAAACATTATTAATAGTATATTTAGTGTGATCAGGAAGTTTATTGGGGGAAATAATAGAGATGAGAGGATCACCAGTCCATTTTTCAAGATAGAAATTCATGGAAGATTCTATTCTCACCATCCATATAGAGTTAGGCATGATGTTAGACAAACTAATTCTTAATGGATGTCCAAATGGAAGAGCTCGTGTAATTCAAATTTCCATTCTTCAGTTTGTTAATAAATCTATTTTTTAAAGAAATCAATGGAGTAAAAGTTATTATGAAGAAGGTCCCAAGTGAGTCTGGTTTGTAAGGAATCATTTAGGAGTTTGATATTTTTTATACTGAGACCATCCTTCTCTAAAGGTTTACAACAAAAATACCAAGGAACAGTCACCAGTTTCCTTTCAAGAGTGCTTCTGCTCCAAACAAGGTTTTTGATTTCAACATTAATTTTTTTAGAACACAGGTAGTCCATTTATAAATCATCAAAGAGTAGACCATTTTAGATACAATCTTATATTTTAAAAGACAATATTGTTAGCCATAGAGAGGGATTTTCCTTTCCAAGATGAAATTTGTTGGAAGATTTGGTCAATAGTTTTAGAAAAGTAACAAGATTTGGGTCTGCCCCAAAAAATGGGAACACTAAGGTAGGTAAAGGGAATGGATCCTTCTTTAATACCTAAATCATTAATAATATTGGATTTTCTATTAGTAGGAAAACTTTTACCAAAAAGGGTAAAGTATTTGTTCCAACTAATGATTTGATTAGAAATATCTTCATAGTGTGAGAGGAAACATTTGAGATTTTGGATATTCCTTTTATCCCCTTGTAAAAAAAGAATGATATCATCTCCATATAATAGGTGTGTGAGAACATTCAAATTCTTAGAAGTCTTAATGAGATTAATATTTTTTTCTTCGACAAGGAAAGTGATAAATCTACTTAAATAATCTTCTACAATCAAAAAAATAATGGAAGAGAAAGGTTCACCTTGTTTTACACCTTTAGTGCATTTAAATTAACCCTTTGGAGATCCATTAACAAGGATAGATATGCTGGATGAGTTGAAAAGATTTTTAATTCTACTAATAAAGGAATTATTAAACCCAAAGTTATGAGTAACCTTGAAAATGAAACTACAATCCATAGTATCAAAGGCCTTCCAGATATAAAGCTTAATTAAAATATTTCCACCCCTATTAGTTATATTTAATAAGTTAGTAAATTCAGAGGCAAGGCAAATACAATCTTGAATGTACCTCCCTTAAACAAAACCAAATTGGTTCCAAGAAATTTTTTTATTGATAATAGAATAAATTCTATTTAAAAAAAGTTTAGTGATGATTTTATAAAGGGTATTGATTAGGTAAATGGGTCTGAATTGGTGAATTTATGAGGCATTATCCCATTTGGGGATCAACGAAAGAAACTGGGCATTCAAACCATGAGGGAGCATACCATTATAAAATAAATTCCTAACTAATCTTTAAATTTCAGTTTGAATAACATCCCAAAAATGCTGATAGAATCCATTATTGAAACCATCATGTCCCAGAGTAGTGTTAGGATTTAAACTAAAGATATTGTCTATGATCACATGATCAAGAGGGATTCTAGTAATGAAAGAGTTTTCTTCATCATTGACCACAACGGAGATGACATCAGGTATAAGGTCCTTGTTTGAGGTTGTCCCATTGAAGATATTTTCAAAATAAGAGACTAGATGATTAGAAATACAAACCTCAGTATCAATGAGGTTATCCCCATCTCTTAATAAGGCAATAGGTCTATTAGCTTTCTTGATTCTTTAAAGGGAGTTGTAGAATTTAGTTTTTTTGTCACCATCTGTGAGCCATTTTGTTTTGATTTTTTCCGCTTGTTATCTTTAAAGGTAAGAAAGGATACAAGTTTTGTAGTAATATTTATTTCTTGTTGTGGATTAGTGACAAAATTAGTTCCAGTAGTGGTTCTTTAAAGTTGGGTAAGTTCCTCTTCCAAATGAAGAATGTTGTTATCATTTTTTTGGATTTGGTACTAAACCAACCTTTAAGGACCTATTTGAGATTTTTTAATTTAGTGGTAAAATCAAAAGCATCATTATAATGATTCATTGGAGACAAACAATGTTTAATAATGTTAGCACAATTATAATAATAATAAGACCAAGTGTTGTTAAATATGAAGGGAATAATAGGATTCTGGTGTTTGATAAAGATATTGATAAGGATAGGATGGTGGTCAGAATTAAGTTTAGGAAGGGTGATGCTAGAAATGGCATCCCATTCATTGAATTTGATATAAATAGGTTATTTTTATCATTAAATTCAATTAGAAACCCCTTCTCCTGATGAGAAAGTCAAAATTATGGTAAAAATGTAATCCCATGTCTACTAAATTTGGGTAACATATTTTCTAGAGAATAAGTAGGGTTGAAGATAATTATGAAAAACATATGTTTAATTTCATAAAATAATTTAATTATGAAAGATATATTTATAGTAATAAAAGTAAACTTACCTTAGTAAATATTCCACTTCCGTTATGTATATAATTTAATTAGATATATGATACTTTAATGAAGTCTTATCTACTTGTATTTTATTAAAAATAAAATATTTTTAGTAGTAAAGAATTTGAGTGTTCATAATAGAAATTATATCTATTCCATTTACTAAAATAGATAAATAAAAGAAAAAACATGAAAACAATGAATATAAATTAATATTCACAATAAAATAATGATTCCATTATTCTTCAACCCAAAAAAGTAACTTATACTAATAAATAAAAAAATTAACACCAAAAAGGAAAACATGATCAACATCTAAAAATGTGTAATCATGTATAACTGTATTTGATTAAAATTTAATGATTATTAGAAGTAAAAAATTTACTATTAATAATAAAAAGAAAATTATAAAATTTTGTTAAATGATACTACTAAAGATATTTCATGCTTGGAAATAATGAATACAAAGAGATAGTTATAGAAAAAAAATTATATCAGCCTTTCTCAACCAAAAAATGTATACCTAAAATTTATGAAAAGAAAGATAAATAAAAAATGGAATAAATGATCAATATCTATATGTTTGAATATATAATTTCAAAAAAAAATTTCTTACATATGTAATCTTCACAAAATAAATAAATAAATAATAATAAATAGAGATTTATCTAAATAATTAGGAGAGTAATATAGTGTTTTCCCAACATCCCTTATAAGTGATCATTTCATATAGGATGGACTATGGAAACATAAAATTCATTATTATCCTTAGGTAATAATATATTAGAGGATTAAATATCATATAATACCACAACACCATCCATATCCTCCTCACCCAAATGATTTTTCCCATGAAAAATGATGGCCCACTGATCATTTGATGGGTTAATAACATAAAATTTATTCTTCTCAAGCTTCGACATGATAAAAAGTTCCTATTTTCAACTAAATATTTTTAAATAAATAAGTGTAAATACATAATTTTTTTTCTCTATAATGATAATAATTTTATTAATGGAATTACCCTTCTTATAAGTGTGTTATATTTAGTAAAGTAGTATAATGCACATGCACCACATGATGAAGCCAAAAGAATTTTATTATAATAGTTTTATCATTACAATTTGAAAATAAAAATTTACTTATGAATTGAAAGTATTATAATGAGACCAAAAAATGAAAATAATAAAATAAAAATAGGAAAATTTGGATATACTCAATTCCCCAAACTAATTATACCCACAAACAACACTATAAAAATGAAGTAAAGTGTTAGTAATGCAAAATGAATTTTGAAAATGAAATTTTTTATAACTTTGAGAGAAAATATAATTTAATTAATAATTAATGAAATATGAGGTATTTATAAAAATTAGGGAACTCATATGATCCATTCAAATCTGACCGTTGGAATAGTAATCTGACTGTTAGAATAGTATCATGACCATTTGAATAGTAATCCGACCATTAGGAATAGTAAATTGTCCATTATAATAGTATAATCACCTATGAAATTTTAAAATAAAATTTAGATATCTTATAAAATAAAAATATCATATATTTATACCATGGTACAAGTAAATAAATGTTTTAAAAATGATAAATTATGTGTTTGTATTTTTATAAAACATAAATATTTTGATTGCACTTTTATATTAAATATAATGATTTAAAAGAAAGTGGATTTTAATAAAATGGATTTATAAATTAATATTAAGTTATATTATTTTTATAATATAATATTATGTGACTATAAGTAATGTTTCAAAGGGTTATAAAATTGATCAAAATATTAAAATTTGGTTTTTTTTCAAATAAATGATGATTTTATTTAAAAACTAAATTTATCATATTTAGATATTCATTTTTATAAAATTTATTTCATTTTTATAATCTACACATCAAAAAATGTCCAGGTTTATTTTTTGGTATTTTTCTAAAATAGTTAAATTTTTGGTGAATAGTGAAATACCGAAAAATATGATATTTAACATTATATACTAAATATATGAATTGATGAGTCATGAATGAGGTAATAATCCATTAATAAAAAACACATCCACTATTTACTATATATATTCACAATAATCAATACTATTGATAGTTTTGAGCCAAAATATATAACTGATGAATATAATATTCAAAAACACCCCTTTGGTTACAGTCCTTGAACCCAAAAAGGTTTCAGATAAAATCAAGTTCTTTGCTCAGCATATGAGAGCCCACAGATATCTTCATGGTTTTCCAACCAACTCTCACATCTGGTTGTTTTTGAAATCAGGATTTTCATTGACTTGGTTTCTCTATAAGATCAATGCATCGATATCAGGATTTTAGTGGGAGGTGCAGTGGATTTTCTATCAGTTGTTAATGCTAAGTGTAATTCTCATGATCAAGAATCTCTATGAGATGATCTAGGTTACTTTAACCCAGGAGAATTGAATTGGTTAGGGGGATAGTATTTTAACATCGTGGACTATCCAGATGATAAAAAAACCTATCCCCATTCCTAGAAGAGTAAGTCATTCTTTTTTTCTAGTTCATGGATAATAATGGTCTGATGGATGCTAGTTTCTCAGGTGATACTTTTACTTGGTATAATAAACAACGAGGGAACCAAAGAGCTTAGAATCATCTAGATCTATGTTTAGTTAATCAAGCAGCTCTTTAGTCCCTCCCTGATATCAAAATCCTCCACTTGGTGCATGGCCTCTCAAACCACTCACCCCTCCGAAATACGCTGGCAGCCAGAGGTGACAATGAGACCTCTTTTTATTTTTCCTCCTCCCGGACGTAAAATTCATACTTCCATGACATTTTTAGGAGATCCTAAAACCTCTCTATTAACAGTAACCCCTAGGTATCTCTTTACAGCGACCTAAGATAGTTCAAGAACATCTTCATTCTCGGGTAAAAAGTCTTCTCTCTAATGATGCTGAACTGGAGGTGATTAATAGATACATTCTTCATTTAAATTAATTATTTGAAAATGCTTAGGACCAGGATACCTTTGCAGAGCTGTGATGTAAAAAAGACCTACTATATGCACTTTTGTTGAAGTAGGAACACACTACTAGAGAAAAGTCCCAAATTAAGTGGATTTGTGAAGGAGATTGAAACACTGGGTATTTTCACGTCTGAATCAAGGAAAAATATATATTTTCTAGTTCTAATGTGTTAATGGAGGATGAGTCCTATAATAATGACAAAGACACTATAAGAAGCTTGGAATACATCCACTTCATGTCTTTACTGGAAGATCCAAACCCACATATGGAAGGTAGTTACCCAAGCAACTCCTCTATAGTATTTGACTTTATTATCTTTTAGTGTCTAAAGCAGTGAATGGAAAAGTGAAAACTCTACCAGATGAGGAAGAATTTCAGGAGGTTGTATGGTCTATAAATCTTGTCAGTTCCCCTGACCCGGATTCATTCTTTGGACTCCTTCTATAGGGATATTTGGGATTCAGTGAAAGAGAGTTTAATAAGTAATGGGAAATATTTTTTCCAAGGGGGTAACCTTCCCCATGTGGCATGCGATAAACAAACTATTTTTAGTTCCCAAGGTCAATACTCCCACATCTTTGAACCGCTACCACCCTATTAGTCTATGAAATTTACACTATAATGTCTAGGCTGTAATTTTGAACATAAGTTTGTACCCCTTTCTTCCGATCTGGGTTGCTGAGAAAAAACATGGTTTTTTAATGAATATCTATTCAAGGGGTTATTGCCTTGGCCCAAGAATTCATTAGTGACATAAAATTGAAGAAACCATGTAGTAATGTTTCCATCCATCTTGATATGATCAAATCATATGATATAGTTGAATGTATTTTTATCATCAGGGTCTTTACTAGTATGGGGTTTTTTCCAGGGTTATTGACCTTATTTTTCATTGCTTTAGCTCTCCATGGTTGACCATTTCCATTATGGGTAAATAGTTTGGTTTTTTCAAAACTGTCAGAGGTTTGAGATAGGGTGTCCCTCTTTCCCCCTCTCTTTTCATCATCAAGTAAGATGTTCTTAGACTCTATATTAATCATTCCATTACAATGTGAAAAGTGACCCCTTATAGTAACAAGCATTCCTTTAGGGGTATTTCTCACCTGATGTTTACAGATGATACCATTCCCTTTGTAAACAGTAGAAGAAGGTATATTTGGGGGGTTAATGAGGCTCTTGATGTATATTTTGGTTGGAGTAGGAAATTTTTTAACTATGAGAAGAGTCTTTTCTTTGATCCCACCAAATGCATGGAAAGTCGAACAATAATTCTAGAATGTAGACTTGGAATATAAAAAAGGCTCATTTACTATGACCTACTTGGGTGCTCCAGTGTCCCCCAACACCCTTCTCATCATACAAGTTGACATGGTTACTGATAAAATCATATAACACATTCTCAATCAGAAGAATAGGTTATTATCTTTTGTAGGGAGAATTACATTGATAAAATATGTTTTATCCTCTATCCCCATGCATATTTTTTCTACTCTCAATGTTTCAAATAAAGTGATTTATAATATTGATTCCACTTTGATATCCTTTTTATGGGGTGGTCTCCTCTAAGATAAATGTAATGTGTCCGGCTCTATGAATGGTCTTCACACCAAGATCGTCTGGGAGCTACTTGAGGGAAAAATATATGGGATAAGTACAAGAAAAATACTTATTGATTAGAGAGGAGATTATATAGATATAAACCATTCAGAATTCATAAATTGATCCAACCCCATATTCCTATCCTTCAGCAGCACAACCGATGGATTTTGGGAAAAGGGGACATTAGCTTTTGGCGTCATAACTGGTCAGGAATAATCCTTGGATCCCTGAGCTACCTCGCACTGACTATATTTTTTAAGGAGGCCAATGATTTCTATATCCTCATTTAGACCACTCTGGATGGAAACTAGAAAAACATATTTTACAACATAGTGTTGACTAGTGACCCAGATAAGTGTGGTTTCATAGGTTCAGTGATAGGTACCTTCTATATAAGATACTTTCTTAAAATCTAGTCTATTTCTTCCCCTCAGAACTATTGGGGTGAAATTTTATGGTGTAATAATCTACCTTCCAAATTATTTTTTCTAGTTTGTCATGTATGGTATTCTTCTTTTCTTTCTGATGAAAATGTACATTGAATAGAGGTTAGTTTGACTCTAAGTGTTGCTACTGTAGAGAACTGAAAGATGAGTCTGCAGATCACCTATTCTTCAACAGTGAGTGGGAAAAGGAAATTTGGAGTTCCTTCAGATAGCTAATAGATTGGTCTGATTGGATCTTCACTACTGATATGTTGCTTCAGTAGTGGTTCCTTGCGGTGGACATACCCAATCTAGAAAGAAGGGCCAAACCGTTAATCTTTAATGTAGGCTGTTGGCTTCTATGGACGTCAAGAAAATAACATGCAGCATTAGAATCTCTAGACTTCCAATTTGGGTATTATTTTCAAAATTCAGAACCTTATTTTGGACTTCTTCAAGTTTTACAAAGAGTTAGTGAATTCTCAGTTTATTTCTTCTATTCTTCCCCGACATGCTTCCCCCAGCTTGAATCCTACAGCTCAAGGCACATGGGTAATATGGATTCCTCCTATCTTGGGGAACAATATGAACATATATGGTTCATGTTTCATGGGAACTATGCATAGGGGTGGAGTTATCAAAGATGGAAACAGATTAGTGGTGGCTTCTTTTTCAGTTTTCTTGGGAAATGATGATTCCCTCCATGCGGAAGCCCGTGCCTTGATTTCTGGACTCTTGTTTTGTAATCAGAGGAGCATACTTATCAGGGATATGGATAATGATTCACTATCTCTCTATAATGAAATCTCAGGTAAGGGTCCAGTCCCTTGTCCCATTGAATAATATATCAGGCGATGCAAGGGTCTCATGAATGACCACATAAATATTATTCATACTTAGAGAGAGGATAATTTTGTGGTGGATTTCCTTGCATCTAAAGCATCTCAAAACAACAAGATTCTTGTTTTCTCTAATCCCAGATCCTTTCCCCCCAGAGGGTACACACATTGTTCGAGTAGATGATCTTGGGCTTCATTACTTTAGACCCCCTTAATTGTTTTCCTGTATGATTTTTACCATGTTCTTCTTTTAATAAAAAAAAATACTTTGGTGTTGGAATAATAGAGGCCTCCGGTCAATATTTATTTTCAATATATCCATTTATAATTTTCTTATACCACTTAAAAGGATAAATCCAATGTAAATATACATTCCCACATATCCTTATTTCTCACACCAAATGAGTCACTAGATGAAAAATTCTATCAAATAATTATGGTGGAAAATACATCTCTTATTAAAAAAGTATGAGTACTACTTCACTCTCTAAAATATTTAATAAATTTGGATCTATGACTTTTCTATAAATTTAATTGGAAAAGTAGCATAACTTTATGATAGACTTTCTGATAGGCTTTAGCAATATTCTGGATAGTACAACCAATAATAGATATTAGATCAATACATGATAGTAATGTGATTTCATTCATATTAACATAAAATATTTAATTAACACTAGATTTTTTACATTTGAATAATTCCCACTATATACATTAATACCATGCATACATTGAAAATAATTCATCTTCTCACTCTTTCTTAACATGTGATAAGCCAAAGAAAAAAATGTTGTATTTTCCTTTCACAATGGGAGCTAACACCAAACATATTACCATAGATATTAAATCCAATATTGAATGTAATATATATTTTTTACTTTTATATCTTACAGAGTTCTAATAAAACTATCATATAATATTTTTCTCAATATGAAAAACATGAATGTTATGTTTTACCCAAAACAAAATCCAACAAGGTAGATCAAATAAGATTTGATATTTCTTCCCTGTATTTGTTTGATGACCCAGTGTTTTTATTCCCAAATGTAACATTGATGATTTACACAATGTTATAATATTTATCAGTTTAGAAAGGTTATGGGATAAAATCATAATCATGTAAACCATCAAATGACTTTTTTAATCTTGGATAAGGATGATCCATTAGAAAAAATCTTTGATGAACCATATACATTAACTTTCATCCATTATGTAATTGATGATATCAATTACTTTATTCACAAATTGGATAATATTTATTTCCTTTAGCACTATATCCATATATGTTTTGATATATAGAAAATTCACCTATAGTTAACATTACCATAACACAAAAAAAATACTATTTATTTTATTCATAAAATTTTTTAACACCTGCCATCCATAGAAATTAAAAAATCATCAATTAGTAGTCACATATAAACATAAATATCATTTTGAGGATGTTTTGATCCAGAAATCAGTAGTATCATCATAATATATTTTTTCTTCATATATATATCTATGGGTAAAGGTCATAAATTAACAAAATAATAGTCTGGGAAATTTTTGTCCACTGAGGCTCTGATATGTATTACTTCTATCTACACATAGTCTCATTATGGGATTTCTAAATTAATTTCCAAAAATCAGGAAGTTATTTATCAAAAATCTTTCATTGTGGTGAATCAGTTGGATGAAATAGTTTTATATAAGATATTATCTCATCTATATGCCATGTTATCCACTTTAAAACATTGAAATATCAAATCACATTAATTTATATATAATAAAAAATTTATGGGGAAATAACGTATTTTTATACTCAATTTTCATTGGATATAATATATGTTTTCATCATAACTTGAATATAGAAACCCACTTCCTTTTAAAAGAAACTGTTTTAAAAGTTAAATAAGTTCAATGAAAATTTTATCACTCCAACCATTTATTTCACTTAAGTTAACCAATCTCATCACTAATGATAACTCTATAAATTTATCATAACCTAGAAATAATGGGTTTTCAATATATTTTTATAATAATTAAAAATATTCTATTTTTTAATGGTTTCAATACCTAAACCATGAATTAATTCATCAAGATTATCCTTTGTCTTATACTAAACATCTTCATCAATGTTAGATCTTTAATTCTTTGTTATTTCACCAACTGGTCCAGTTTGTATAACTATGATTAAATCCATATAAAATCAGATGTTATTTGATTTTAGTGGGACCTAATCTTCTTATATTCAAACATTTTATACATGGGCAAAAAATTGTGTATTTGTTTTCAAGATTTCATTTATAAAATTCCAATAAATCACCAACCCCTTTCCCACATTCATCACTAGTTATTCATGAATTTATCCAATTATGATCCATTTATTTACTAAAACAATAATATAATATATGAATATATTAAAACATATAAACATCTAAACATATATATAAACGGATAAATTTAAAACATATATAAATATATAAATATATAAATTTTGAAAATATACATTAAAATTATATATACACAAATAATAATAAAATATATAGTCATATAAAGTTATTAGTATAATACATATATACAAAAAAATAATATATACAAAAAAAGTGCACACAAAAAAAAGAAAGTAAAACACACATTGAATATGAATAATATATACAGAAAGCAAACAAAAACATGTAAATATTTATATAAACATGTAATAAAAAACAATCAACTAATCATGTATTCATAAACATTTATATAAACAACCAACCAATCAATCAACTAATCAACTTTTATAAAAGGAAATATAATTTAAAATTAAAAAAATAAATTTAAACATGTAATCATGTACACTTATAACCATTTATAACTTTATAAATTTATAAAAATTTATATAAAAATTTAATAATGTAATAATATATAAAAATAAATAAAATATAAACTTCTGAACATGTAATCAGAACAAATAGTTTTAAAATATAACATGAATTCAATAAACAAATAAATACAATATAATAAATGATTATAAAATTTATATCAATAATAAATAAATTAATACTATTTAAAAATAAAAAACATGTAATAAATCTTACAAACATAGAAAATAATAGTTTAGATCCCCAAACAAGAGATTCAAGCAGTAGATTCATTACCAAGAGAGGCTAAAAATGGTAGATAGAAGTTATATTTCAGTCAATGGATTAGGAGTGCAGATGAAAAATGAGTTTATCGAATAATGATAATGGAACTTAGGGGAGAGATACAGAACATAAATGGTTTAGTGGAATACAATTGAGGGTGGTGGAACAAGGCTGAAGGAAGTGAAACATGGCTGTCTCACATTAAAACCTAGACTAATATGGTTTTAACAATGGTTATATAATAACTAACATTAAAACCCCGTTAGTCTGGGATTTAATATTGTTTATTGTACAATCAATGTTAAAACCCTAACATGAAATCTAATTTTTCTACTAGTGTATTTGTATTTTAGAGTTTATTTTTTGTATAACATTATATTTATTTTGGGATATTAGTTTTATTTTATATGATATGGAGTTTATTACTGGATTCCTCTTTATATTATTGGGATTATGAGGGTAACGCCTCCCATATGTGTGTTTTCATACCCTCAGTGCTAGTCACCAACTCATGACCTATTGGAGGCAAGGTTCGAGGGTTAATATCATCTTCACTACAAGCCTGATGAGGGGGGGTCATTGAATATGGGTCCTAATAGAATGGTATCATAGCTATGGTTGAGAGTTAGGGTAGCGATTAAAGTTAGGAACTAGTGAGGATTTCATGGGTTTGGTTGGGAAATAATATCAATTGAACTTAGTATGTCTTATAGAAAGGGTGATTAGCTGGTACAAACTTGTTGAGACCCACTTGTGGTAAAAAAATAAGAACCTTAAGATTATAGAACATAAATGGTGTGAAGATAATCATTGCAGTGTAGAAACCTAGGCATGTTATGTGCATCATGCACATTTTTAACTTTTATTTTGAATTGGGATGATTCGGGGAGAATTTAAGTGGAAAATTTAAATTAAAATCCACGTTCATGGAATAGGTTATATTTTCACATTAGTGATATGATTTAAGGTTTTAAGTATATAAATGGGGTTATTGGGATCTTCATTGCTAAGGATTAAATTTGTTTTGATATATTGTATGATGTAGATGGTATAGTTTTCACTATGTTTTCTGAATCAATTTGTATATATGATGACTTTGTTTTTTATATACTTTTAATTTTCATGTTTTCATGTTCTTCAATAGGATTTTAGATTATGTATAAATTTTTAACTTTCTAAGGTGATTACTTTTATTTGATGTAATTGGTTAGCGAAAAATGGAAACCAAGACATTATTCAAAACTGATTTCATTTATCTTTAATTTTTTCTTAAAATGTATAATTTTTGTGTTTACCTTGGTGAATCCTTGAAAATTGATGATATTGTTTTTTTGAAAGACCTTTATGTTTTTTATGATAAAATGTTTTAAAATACATCTTCTATATCTTGTCGTGCGATAATCTAAATTTCTTGATTTGGAAACTAAGAATGTTGATATTGATTAAATAAAGGAAATATTATGAGTTATAGAAAATATGCTATAGATATATCATCCTTAAAATGAGGTTACTAAATAAGAATGGTTAATTTGATATGATATCCAACATGTTTAGTACATTTTATATTTCTTAAATTTGGAAGGTTACTTATTAAAAGCCGTGATAAAATATACAACATGATAAAATTTAATGCAGTGATTTTTGAAATGGTTAATGTCCTCTTATTCAGGAAGTTTAAATTGTTTAATACTAACTGAAAATTATTTTCATTATTATTATAAACACTCATTAAGGGATAGGGGAACCCAACATGACATCAGTGACTTAAAACATTCAAACATGCCCCCACAGAAGAAGGGCACAAGGCTAAAAACAACCAAATTCAATACAGAGGTAACCCCTCCCAAGAATCAATTATGATAAGACCAGCTTTCACGATCACATCACTGCTCGGCAAGCTATGTTGTGCAGGATTGAATAGGTCTGGAACCGATGACAATTGTCATACCCTCTCGAACTACCAAATCCAAATAGAATGGATGGTACAAACTCTCTACAACCTCTTCTAGAGAACCCTTGTAGGTGAGATGGTTTTCATTCCCTAATGACCGCAGACCTCAATTCCACAGCACAAAACCCTACCATGAAAAAATCACAAAAAACCCTGTGAATGAAAACCACCGCTGCAACACACCACTCCGCCACTGCAACACCAGAGCAATCCAACCGCAAAAAAAAACCCCATTCCTAAACATGGACCAGAAATGCATCCAACCTCACAACGAAAACCAAAAAACGCATTCAAGAAAGCAACAGAAAAAAAACTTCACCGAAAAACATCACCCAAACAAGATCCGCAGCAAGCCTGAAGCACAAATCCCATTGCCGCCTTCAAACCACACATGATGACTAGATCCCCCAAATGTGACCACAACCGATGGATAAGTGTAGTGGAAAACTTCATCGTAGTGCCTAGAAAATTGAACAACAGACCCTCATCGCGCCGCCCGGAAAGACCTGCGTAAGTCAAATGGTAGAGCGTGAAAACATCCAGCAACAATGAAATTATCCAGCTTTTTCGAGACCGCGGAGCCACGCCACCACAAAAAGATACATTGCATGCCACAAAATCTCCGGCCGAAACGTCGTGGGGAGGAACAGAGTTGAGTCACGATGAGAGAGATGAAGGTGGCGGTGGGGAGAAAAACCCTAACGCAGAGCCCCTTATTGGCTCATTTTAAATTTTTTAATATATTGAGCGATTGGGCCTATTTAATTGGTAATTTAATATTTTTTTGAAATTATTTTATTTCTGAGAATGATGATTTTGAACTCCTCTTGTGCAGTATAGAAATGTGTGTAGTATCGATTAATAATTTTTTCTTAACTTGTTTACACGATGAAATTATTTTTTGTTAATATATTTCCATAAATAAATAATGAGTTTAATTTTTTTCTTTTAATAAAGTAATTTGTAATTTAAAATTGGTTTTTTTTAAAATTTTTGGGAGGTTTTTATAAAGTGTTTTCTATTACCTTGTTTTAAAGAAGGTTTTATGAATTTTCTTTTAAAAAGGATTTTTGAAATGAATTTTTGAAATAAAGTTGTCATGTTTTGAATAAATGTTTCTATTTATTTTAAAATCCTGATTTAAAGTGATGAAATTAATATGAATTGACTTTTTGTTTTCTTGAAAATTATTGTTGATATTTTCTCATTATAGGGGTAGTTATTCTTATTGTGTGATATACATGATTAGTGAGAAAAACAATGTGGTTATTCTGAATGCTTGATGGTTTTGTGTTTATTAGTGTAGGGATTAATGGAGCTCGTGTGGTGATTGGAGGAAGGGGTGATGTTAATATGAAAATTTGATGTGATTTTTCATAGAGGATGATTCAGTTTTATAATTATGAGATGAATGATTGAATATGAATCTTATTATGTGATTGTGTCTTCCTTAGTTTTAGTATGTGATTTAATAGATTGAATTAAACATGTTAATTTTTAAGTTTGGGTTAAATAAATATCTTTATAGTATTTTTAGTACATTATTCATGGAAAGTGGAAGGAGGAGTTCTGGAATGAGGCGCTATTGAGTTTCTAGTAGCAATGAGTAGTGAGTTTCTTAAGTGTAGTGTCAAGCCTTGATGTTGGGGAGTGTACACAGGAGGTTGATTTTATTTTGAATTGATAGGGAATCCTAATCAAATCTAAGTTACCTTAGAAGTGGGTTTACTTTTAGTAGAGGATATAGTGTGGTGGAAGATGAATCAAAGTCACTTGAAATAGGTTTATTTAGAAGAGACCCTTCCCATGGTTAAGATAGAGTTTATTTCCCATGTGTGGATGTATGTATGTATGAAGGTGATCTTAGAGTTATTTTGAATATGATCCATTGTTTTTGATCCCGTAGTTTTATTTTGGGTATTAATTACCAAAATTGTTGATGTATTAACTGATGAATACGTGTGAGAACAACATTGTGAGTTTTATTTGAGGTCAATAATTTGATGAAGAGTGGTGAATTTATGGTTAATGTCTTGGTTGTAAGTGACTGATTATGTTGAGATGATTATGATAGGTTTTTTCTAGTCTATTGAGAATGTTGAGGAAGGTATATTGAGTTATGGTTCTTGTGGTAGGTGAATATGGATAGTGAAATGGTCTTCTAGAGTTTAAGAACAATTTTGATATTTGGGTTTAAGAAGCACGAGGTATCAATTTTTAGGTAATTTAATTTATTTTTATTGTGATGCAGTATGATATTTGTAGTATGAGTGCCTTGTGATTCATGGTGTTTCTTGGTTTGGGTGCGATATTTGTTTTCTCTCGTAGGTTGGTCAGATTTTACTAGGTCATTGGTTATGATAGAGTGGGTTCTATTTGAGAGAATATGTTTTTTGAGTCAATGAATTTTTTACTTTTATAATAAATTACTTTATATGATCCTTATAATTATATTTTAACATATTTTCTTTAGAATATTCTCACTCTACCCCTATTAAATTGTCTTTGAAGTTTTTTATTGATTTTGTTTTAATGGTATTTTCAAATTTACATTTATTTATTACATAATTTAAAATGAAAATAAAAAAATAGTTTACTTAAATCAAAAATAGGTTTTTATTAATATTTTAGTTTTTTAGAATTTAAATTCCATGTTTTCTAGAATGAAATGTTTCCTAATAATTATTTAATGAAATTTTTTTGTTATGAAAGGATTAACGGTTGGTAAGAGGGTAAAGATTTGGGTTGAAATGATTAATGTTGTTTCCTTTCATTAAATATTATTTCAAACACATTTTTATGGATATATTACAATTTTATAGGTATATCTTAGGGATATTTATGTTTCTTGGTTATTTGTCTCTTTTTGGTTTGGTTTTGATTCTCAAGGATGATAATAATTTGAGAGTTATCTAATGAAATGAATCAAAATTTCCTAGACTATTAACTATGTATTTTGGGTGTTTGAGTTATTCATAGGAGATTCAGTAGGATGGGAGAGGAGTTTTAAATATATTTTTTACTATCAAGATAAATCATTCCATGATCATTAAGTGTTTTAGAAATATCATTTATTCAGTAGATATGATCTATCTTGGTTTTGTTCACTGATGTGTGAGTGATGCGTTGTGATTTGGGAGAGAAATCATGATATTTCAATGTCACTCTATCTTAGATTATAATAATGGTTACAATGTGTAGGTTTTTTATTGTAGTGTGAAGTCTATTAGAATAAAATTATATATGAAATGGTGTATCATGAACATTTAGGTTGTGGAATGGTGAGTATTGGTATTTTTTTAAATAATAATAAAAGAGAGACATTGCGGCATAGATGTACTCACCACTTCATGGAGTCTTAGGTTATCAATTTCTTTTTTTATACCTCCCTTGGATTTTTTGTTCCCTGATGCCCATTATTAAATTTTGGATTTGTTTTGAGTTG
Source organism: Viscum album (assembly GCA_963277665.1). Taxonomy (NCBI): domain Eukaryota; kingdom Viridiplantae; phylum Streptophyta; class Magnoliopsida; order Santalales; family Viscaceae; genus Viscum; species Viscum album. The sequence goes on from OY728154.1 coordinate 56,526,516, forward strand.
TATCAAGTTCAAATGGGGAGTCCAACATTCATTCTATGAATCTTTTATTTTAAGGTATTATTACATGAACATCTTGGTTACACCTTGATTATCATTAATTTCATCGCTTTTAAGGTATTTGACTACAATATTCAAGGGATAGATAACGGGGATTGTAGTGTGTTTTTTGGAGATCTGTTTGACTCAAAAATGTTGTAGTATAACCCTTACCACTGTATCATAAAATTTTCTTTTTTAAAATATAAATTTGAGTGGTATTTAAATTTCCTTCTAATTCCCTCAAATTACTTCAACCCATATGTTCCCTTAGAAGTTTCTTAGTATTTATTGGTCATTAATTAGTGGTCCTTTGATTTCTATCTTTTATAGATTGATCCCTTGCACCATGTGGTGCGATTTACTTTCCTTTCTTCTATCCTCCTCAGTTTCCATTAATTTTATTCTTATTATTTTATATTTAAATGAATGATAAAATAGATTTGTTGGTTTTAGTCCACGATCTTGATGAGTATTTCTGTGTCATAAGTTGTTGAGGGTCTTTTTTGGGTGTCATTGGTGGTGCAATCATCTTACTTCCTCATTTTTGTACAACCAATTGTTGAAGATCTAGTTAAGGTAGGGGATTCAATACTTATCTTTATTTCTTCATGTGAAACTATGGGATATTAAATCTTTGTTTTCAATAGATAAATGGTTCGAATTTGACTAAAAAACAATGAATCGAACATGAATAGATTAATGGGGATGATGTGTTTTTATTTGTTTTTATTATTATTTACATCGTTGTTTGGTTCTGTTAAGTGTTTCATGAAGAGAATGACACTGGGTTTTTCTATTAATGATGTCCTTTAGGTTGTGGTTGATGTATTCAACATGATCATAAGTAGTTAATTATGTCAGTAAGGTATTTGAAGATGAAATTTTGAATTCAAAAATATGAAAGATTTAAAGTTATGTAAGTGGTGAATTATTTATCAAGGAATCATGTTTAATTGGATTGATAACCATTTTTTTCTATTATGAGGCCACTATGTTTAGATATTGATTACTAATTATATTTGTTGAATTATTTATGAGCTTTTTAATTAGATAATCACATAAATTAAATAAAAAACTAAATGAACGAGGAACTATAAATTATTATTAATGTATTGTGAAAAAATAATTAAATGAATATGTTAGTTTTATTAATATGAAACTGATTGATTTTTTTTATTACTAAAATTATTATTGTTTATTATTGTTTTTTGTGATTATCCTTTTTGTGGTTAGATTGGTCTTGGATGTGTATATTTTTTTTTGAATTAGGGTGGTAGTATGAGATGGTTTTTGTGGCATAGTTTTGGTTGATAGGTTATGGTTGCATATGGGTTGTCATGGATGGTGTGGAAAGTAATTGGTTGATATTATAGGTGTTGTGAGATTGATGAAGTGTTTTTTTTGGATTTGGTTATTTTGGTGGCTAATGCAGGGTCATGGAGAGGCTGGTGTGGTTTTATCATAGTGGCTCAGAAATATAGTTTGAAACTTAAATAAATGAACAAATAAATAAACAAAAGTGAAATGGTTTGATGGGTTAATGAGGTGATTGAAATTTAATAATTTATAAAATGAGTAAATGATGATTTGATGTATGTTATTTTAATGTAAAATGTGGCACAATTGATAAATAAAGGTTTGTTTAATTAAATAGGATAAAAATATGAAACAATACAGGAAAAAATAAATATTATTGATTATTAATAAATGGTTTGAAATTAAATATTGTTAATAACTAAAATGTGGATGGAAATATTAGTTCAAGAAATTTTAATGTTTAATAAAATGGGAAGTTTTTAATATTGTTATGGTTGTCTTATGTGGATGGATGGAGATGGTTGTGGAATAGTGATGGAAGAAGTTGTTAGTAATTGGTAGTGATAATGAAGTGGCTATTGTGGGTGATATTAGTGTTTATTTGGCATAAATACTTAGGTTGGGTTTATGTGTAACTATTATATATATCTTATATTTTATTATTATTTTATACACACCACCACTTGAGTCGGTTGACCTTACAAATTCTCATATGGGGACTTGGGTTTCAGGTTCTTTACCTAACATTAAGGTTGTATAGGGAACAAATGGTGGACTTATCCCTTTTACCCACTCTCCATTAATAAAAAGTATGAGATATAATGGATAACTATATATATATATATGTGATATTTAGTGGATTTAATATTTGATGTATATTTATATTGGCTGACTCGGTTATGTGGTTACAGTGTGAATGTATGGTGGGGGAAATTCATGATATTAGGAGGGCATGAGGTTGACTTAATTAATGTTCATTATTACCATACTATGATAAGGGTGTGATGTGAAATTTTGATGTGGTTTTGGTATGTGGTAAGTGGTGGTGAAATGTGGATAAATGGAATTATGGTAATATGGATAGTGTTGAAGAACATGGTGTATTCCATTGGGGTGTGAGAGTGACCAAATCAGTGGATAAGTGTTTATGGGGTACCTTATTATAATATAGCCTTTTAATATTATTTTACTATAATTTGATGTGATATTGGGTGAATGAGGCATTTTTATGTTGGTTGGTAGTTGACCAGGAATAGGTGCATGTTGGTTATATTATTTTTTTACTCATTCACTAGCATACTTCTTCCCAATTTTCATGAGAGTTTTTGGGTATGATCCCATTGAGTATATGTGTATTCTCACCCACTTTATATATATATATATATATATATATATTATTTTGAGATTTTCTAGAGGGATTTGGTGACTGAGTTGGACATTACTCGATTGTGGATTTCGTGGATAATGTTCATGGGTTACTACTATAGGAGTTTCTATTGATATTTTTATTTTATCATTTTTAATGTATAGAATTAAATGAATTTTTTTTCTAGTTTTAATTTATACCATATGGACTTTAATTTTTTTTCCCTCATTATGTTCTTATGATTATAATGGAAATGACCCTAGATGTGTATTTTTATACCCTCGATGCTAGTCACCAACCCATGGACAACTATAGGTGAGATTCATATGCCAATATTATCCTCACTATAGGATGGGGGTTCCTTATAGAGGTAATTCCTGATAGATTTCTATCAGATGTATTGTATAGATTTAAGATAGGGACTAGAGTTAGTAACTTGTGAGGATTTCAGGGGTTTCAAAATGAAATTGAATCAATAAAATTTATTATATAGAATAAAAAGGGATACAAACTAAAATTTAGGAATTTAGGACCTCCTATGATCTGATATAAGGACCCTAATATTAATGAATATATAAGATGAGATGACATTGATTTTAGGTTATAAACCTAGGCATGGTATTCACATCATGCTTGTTTTAACCTATGTTTGAATTTGGATGATTCTGAGGGAATTTAAGTGAAAATTTTAAATAAATATGATTTATTAGAGATCGAAGTTATAATATTAGGGATTCTGTTCCTTATAACCTAAGTTAATATTTTAGGGGTATAGAGGGTGTTACTGGGGTCCTTATTTATAATGGTTCTTTTTTTTTGAGATGTTATATGAATTAGTTGGTATAGTTTTGGTCAATATTGTTTGCATTAACTTTTATATATGATTACTCTATTTTTTATATGTTTGAGATTCTTATGTGTTCATTTTTTTAAAAAGAATTTAGAACTGGAAAGAATTTGCAACACTACAAGTTAAATACTTTTATTTGAAGTAATTGGTTATTAAAAAATAGAAACCCTAACAATGTTCAAAATTGATTTCATACTTCTTAAAGTTTTTCTTAAAATTCATAATTTTTGCATTTATCTTAGTGTATATTTGAAAATTGATGATATATTGGTGGTCTAAATTACCATCGAGTTTTCTAAGATGAAATTTTTTAAGATTCATGTTTTGATAAGTTCTATATCATGTCACGTGTCAGTCTAAATTTCACAATTTTAGGATTGATAATGTTGATATACATTAGAGAAATGGCATATTTGATATTATAAGAGTTTAATTAAATTATTTTAAACATAAATAATTATTTCTATGAGAGTTATTAAATTAACATGTTTAATGTGATATGTTAGCTAACATGTTTAGTGTCTTATGTATTTCATATTTTTGGAAAGTCACTTATTAGAAGGAATAATAAAACATACAACATGATAAAATTTAATTTAGAAATGTTTGAAAATATTAATGTCTTATTATTCATGAAGGTTAAATTTTTATTTATCTATTGATTGACTAATCCTGTTTAATTGGTAATGAAAAATTATTGGGAAACTATTTTAGATTTGAACATGATGATTTTGAAATATTCCTATAAGCTGTAAAAATGTGTGTATCACTGATCATTAATGTTTACTCATCTTATTTACATTATGAAAAACTTTATTGGTAATATGGTTATTTTAATAAATAATGAGATTAATGAATCCTTTTAATAAAGTTATTATAATTTTAGAAGTGATTTTAAAAAAAGTTTTCATAGTGTTTTATAAAGGGTGTTTTCGGTGCCTCGTGTTAAATAATTATTTAACCATTTTTTATAATAAAGGATTTGTTAAATGAAGATTTAAAAGAAATTTTTCATGTTTTGAATAAATATGTATACTTCTTATAAAATAATGATTTAAATAAATGAAATAAATGTGAAGTGAATTTCTATTTTCTTTAAAAGTATTGTTGATATTTTTTCATTACGGGGACAATCATTCTTATTGTGTGGTATATATTATTTGTGGGAAGAAGGATGCAGTTGTTTTGAATTCTTGATGGTTTTTTGGTTTTTAATGTTAGGAGTAGTGTGGTACGTGTGTTTATTAGAGGAAAGGATGCTCTGAATATATAAAGATGATGAGAATGTTTCATGGAGGATGAGATATTATTTTGATTAGTTGATGAAGGAGTGGATATGAATCTTGCTATATGATTGTGTTTTCCATAATTTTAGTGTGTGATTTAATTATTTGAATTAACGTTGATAATTATTATGTTTTTATTGAAGAAATTTCATAAGATAATATTTTATATTTTATGCTCAAGAATAAAAATGTTGAGTCATGGAATGAGGTTTTATTGAGTTTCCAGCAGCAAGAAGTGCTAAAGTTCTTTGGTGGAGTATTAGTCCTCATGGTTAAAGGAGGATTAGGATTCCTTTTAATTGAAATATACTCTTGATCATTTCCAAGTTTCCATAGTAGTAGGTTTACTGCAAGGAGGGGTCCCGGTGTTGTAAAAGATAATTCATAGTCACCTGGAAAAGGTTTCTTGGGTAGAGTTCTTCATCATGGTTAAAAAGATATTTATTTACCGTGTTTAGAAGGATGAATTTATGAAGGTGCTCTTGGAATTCTAGTAAGCTGGATCCAAGGTGTGTGATCAAGGAGTTTTATTCAAGGAAATTATTGCTTAATTTTTAGACCTCTTAGTTAATGAAGACATAAAATTTTGTTGTTCTTGAGTGTTATTTGAAGAAAATAATTTTTTGGAGAGTTGAAATTTTTTGGTTTATGTATTGGTTAGAAGTGAGGTATTTTGATGAGATATTAAATAGAGTTTTTTAGGTTATCAAGAAATATGAGGAAGGTTCCTCGAGTTATAGGTATTTTTGTAGGTGAAGGTGAGGAGTGAGGTGGTCTTCTAGAGTTCGATCACAACATTGCGCTTTGGGTTTGAGTTGATTAATGTTTCATTTTTCTAGTAATATAATCTATTTTTTTGTGATATGGAGGGATATCTGCAGTATGAGTTCTTTGTGATTCATGGTGTTTCTTGGTTTAGGTAAGGTTATTTCTTTCAGTAGGGTGGTTAGATTTTAGTGGGTTGTTTGTAAGGATATAGTTGTTTTGGTTTTAGAATTTAAGAGTATGTTCTAAGTCAGTGAGCTTTTTCCATTCATAAGAAGCTACTTTAAATTATCCTTAAAATTTTATTATAAAGTATTTAATTTTAAATTATAACTTTAATCCTCTTAAATTGGTTGTGAAATTCAATATTTATTTTGTCTTAATGGGTGTGTATAATTAATATTGATTGACTTCATATGTTAAAATGAAATTAAAAATAGTTCTTCGATTTACTTAAATCTCAAATCAATTTTTTAAATATATGAAGTTTTTAGGAATTAAAATCCATGTTTTCTAGAATGAGTTGTTTTATAAACCTATTTTTATGAACCTATTTTTTTATTATGAAATAATTAATAATTTTTAGGTAGGTGAAGTTTTTATTGAAGTGATTAATGTTTTCCTTGTTCCATTCTCAATTGTGATTATCCTCTTTTTATGGAAATATTCATGTTCAAGGGGCATCTCCTAGGGATGTTTGGATTTCTTGGTTATTTGAATCTTTTCGGCCTACATTTGATTCTTGAAAATGAGATTCATATGAGAGTTATCTAATATAATGCCCCATACTTTCCCATACCTTTTATTTGAATCCTTTGGTATTGGAGGTGTTAGGATGAGGTTCTATGGAAGAGTATAGGAATTTTAGATGATTTTTCTACTATCAACTTGAATCATTTCATGATAATTAGGTTTTGTGGCATTATTAGTTGATCAATGGATAGGAGCTATTATGGTATAGTTCATTATGGTGTAAGGGAATCATTGTGGTCTGGGGGGAAGCTGTGAGATTTCAATGTCACCCTATCTTAGAGTTAAAGGCTAGTTGTGTCATTATGGGTATTGGTTACAACATAAAGTCCCTTGGGTTAATCTTACGTATGGAATATTGCACCTTAATTTTTGGTTTTGTAATGTGTTGAGTGTTAATATGTTTCATTTTAATCATATGTGATGTATATTATGGGGTGGATCTACTCATTATATCATGGAGTCCAAGGGGATTAATTTCATTGGGTTTTCCTTCACTGGTGCCATTGCATCATGGTGTTCATTACTTCATCTTGGATATTTTCTAAGGTGTATCAGATTCAATGGGGGAGGCCAATATTCACACTACGGATCTTAGATTTTTAGGTGTTGTGGAATGAACATATTTCTTTAGATATTATTATCATTGATTTCATTCTCTTTAAGGTGGATTGACCATGATATTCGATGTAGAAATAAGGGGGATTATGACATGACTTCCATATATTTGTTTTGCTTGAAACGTTTGTGTCATGGCCCTTATTATTGCATCGTGATAATAAATCCATTATTTTAAAATATAAATTTTATATTTATTTTGGAAAATTTTTAATTCGATCAAACTAATTCAAACCCTAGGTTCCCTTGGGAGTGTCTTAGGTTCTATTGGTCACTTTTTAGTGGTCTATTGATTACTAGATTTGAGTTTTCAACCCCATATGCTTTGATGTGTGATTTCCTTTATTTATTCCATCCTCATATATTTACCTTCATTATTTTCTTATTCATTCCTCTAAATAGGTCTATAATATTTTTTAAGTTTGTTTTTGGTGGATATTTATCATGATTTTAATGAGGATTAGTGTTTCATAGGTGGTTGAGGGTATTCCTTATGTGTCCTTAGTGATGTAATCATCTTCCCTCCTTGTTCTTATGCATCAATTATTTGAATCTACGATGGAGGTTTGAGATTCTATACTTATCCTTATTTATTCATTTCCAATTATGGTATCAATATGAATTTGTATTCAATGAATTATTTTATATAAATTGGCAAAAAATATAATGTACTAGACATGTATAAATTAAAGTGAATAATGTGTTAAAGCACACATTACTTGTTTCTATTATAATTTAAATCATTGTTTGGTTTTGTTATGTTTTTTTGAAGATAATTCTGATGTGTTAAATTATTAATGATATTATTTATTTTTTTATGTGTTTAAAATGATCATAATGAGTTAATTTTGTAAAGAAGGAAATTTAAGAGTAAATTTTGAATTATAGAATCTATTTTATTTAAAGTTAAGTAAGAGGTGATTTATTTATTGAGGAAACAAGTTTAATTGGATTGATTACTATTTTTTACTGGTATTAGGACGTTTCTATTTAGATATTGATTGTTTCTTGTTATTTTTGATATTTTTATCACCTTTATAAATGTTCAATCACATGAAGAGGTTAACAAATTGAAGGAATGGGGAGCTATAAATTACTATTTATGTGTTGTGACTAATGTGTTAAAGAGATACAGGAGCATGATTAATGGGAAATTGTTTATTGTGGTTTATTGATGATTTTTTATAGTTTAATATTGTTTTTTTGGGTTTATCCTTGTTGTTGTTAGAGTAGTCTTGGTTGTGGGTTTCTATAGTTAGAATTTGGATGGTGGTATAAGTTGGATGTTGTGTCAGAGGTTGGGTTGATATGTTATAATTTTGGATTGATTGTACATAATGTAGAATAAAGGAAGTGGTTGATATTTTGGTAGTGTAGATATCAATGAGGTGGTTATTTGATTAGGATAGTGTGGTGGTTGATACAGTGGCGTAGAGAGGCTGGTATGGTTGTGTCATAGTGTCCCAAAAACAAGGTTTAATACTGAAATGAATGAATAAATAACTAAATGAGTGTGAAATGATTTAATGGGTTAATTAGGTGCTTAAAATTTAATAAGTGATGAAATGGGTAAATGATAATTTGGGTTGGGCAGTTTAAATGGAAATTGGGATGGAATTGATTACTGAGAGTTTATATAATGAAATATGATGGAGGAACGTAAATTTTAAGGTGTGAATAAATTTGGCTGATGATTAATGAAGGGTTTGACATGAAACATGTTTAATCACAAAAATTTTTCTAATAATGGTAATTCTATAAATTCTAAAGATGAATTAAATGGGAAGTTAGTAATATTTTAATGCATGTATTATGTGAATAACTAAAGCTAGTTGTGGAATAGTGATGGTTGTAGTTTTTAGTAAGTGGTACTAATGATGTGGTTGGTGTTATTGGTTATAGTAGTGTTTTTTTGCCATGAACCCTTTGGTTGGAATTATTTTTTACTATTTTACATCCTAAATTTTCTTATTTTTATATATATACAACCACCTGAGTCAGGTAACCTTACTGATTCCCATATTAGGACTTGGGTTTTGGGTGATTTCCCCAATATCCAAGTGGTAAAAGGAATAAACTGTTGGACGCTCCCTCTTCTTTTTCCCCCCTTCATACATAATAAGTGCTATGATTTCTCAAGGTAGGTATATATATAAATAATGTACTATATTTAGGTTTTTATGTATATATATAATGGCTAACCTGGTGATTTGGTTGCAGTGTAGATACAAGGCAGGGGTATGAATGGTTCTAAGAGGAATTGAGAATTATTTGTTTCATCTTCATGATAACCTACTATGATGAGAATGAAATGTGTGATTATGATGTGATTGGAATATGTGGCATGTGGTTGTGATATGAAAATATGTGCTAATGTGGTTATATGGAAGGGGTTTAGATTATGAAATATTTGTTTGGGGCATGGGAGTGACCGGATTAGTGGGGAAGTGGTTGTGGGGTACCTTCTTGAAAAATATTATTGTGATAATATGTTATTATACTTTTATGTGATATTAGGTGAGTAAGACTTAGTGAGTACAGGTGGCAGTTGAACTAATATAAGTGTTGTTTGGTTTTATTGTTTGTTCACTAAGGCATTATTATACTTCTTCCATATTTTAATGAGTGTTTTTAGGGATGATCCTACTGATTATATATGTTTTCTCACCAAAATTATATTAATATATATATATATATATATATATATATTCTTTTTATGATTTTTAATAGGGAGTTGGAGATCGATCTATACATTACTATCTCATGGTGTTCATGGCTGGTGTTCATGGGATACTATCGTAGGAGGGTCTATTGGTATTTTTATTTTAGAATTTATTTTATATATAACATTATATTCATTATGGGATATTGGTTTTTATACAATATGGAGTTGATTTGTGGTTTTCAGTTTATATTATTGGGATTATGGGGGTAATGTCTCCTCTATGTGTGATTTGATACCCTTAGTGATAGTTTCCAAGCCATGGACTATTGGAGTCAGGATTTGGGGGTAACACTTGTCTTTAATATAGGTTCAGAGGGGTTCCCAATGGAGAAAGGTCATGACATATTATCTATATTTTAACCTAACCATTATGATAGTGAAAAAATATCATTTTTTGATATTCCCTTTGATTATCATTTCAATAATATTGATCTATTATAAGTCATGATTATATCTCCATGATAAAACTGGTAATCCTGTATAAAATATTAAAATTTATAGGGTTTAATTTTCTATATGTAAAATAAATATTCTATAATAGTGTATGGGTCTAATTCTCAATGTATATTGCGGTGTTCATTATTTTTTTGGAATATAGTGTTCATGAAGTTTTTATTTCCATGATCCAAGAATGAGGTTTATACTCTTTGGGTTCCCATGGGACACAACAGAGTTTTATAAAGGTGAAAGTCCTAAAAAATTAAGTCTAATTACTTGGGTGTATTTTTTACACCATTATCAGGTGTTTTTAACACTAGCATTCCCCCTATAGTATAAGCTTTTGCATGTTGGTGTTTTATGTTGTTTTGTTTGTCCAATCCTTTATCCCATTGGTTACTGATGTCATTATTTTTCATAATTTATCATTGTCTTTTTATAATGAATTTGAATGTTTTTTAATTTTTTTCCCAATAAATAATTGATTTATTAAAATGTGGGTTATTTTCATTTGAATTATTAATTTGGAGAAAAAGAGTTGGTAATTCTGAATTTTAAAATTTGATTTTAAAAATGGAATTTTTTGAAGTTTTTTTACCCTTATGTATGTACTAGGGGATACGTAAGGGTAAAAATGATCGCTACCATTACATATGAGAATTTTTAGTGATACATAAGGGTAAGTGACATACTGCATAATGGTATAAATCCAACAACATAAAGGTAACTTAAACTCCCCACACACTACGTAAAGGCCAAGGGGATGTGTAAGGGTACTTCAAACACTACATAATGGTACTAAAACCACTACCTAAAGTTAGTTTGTGGACTTAATTGGATACATAAAGGGATAATAATCCTTTATAAAGGTAATATAGATGATATATAAAGGTATATCAGGATTATCAATAATTTCATGAAGGTACCCTCAGTTTTTCAAAGGTTACATAAAGGTAAAATTAATCTATGTAAGGGTCACCTTGACATGCATAAAGGAGACCCATGGAATTAAAAGAATATATAAGTATAAGACCCTTACACAACACCAATTTTATAATGACAAATAAAAAGCATTCGGGATATCCACTACTATTCTATAAGTTCTCCACAGAAGAAATATAAGAGCTCAATCCATTGTTGATGATCTCTGAAGAAGACTAAAACCCACACGGATGACATCATAAGCTCAGGATATTCCACTGTGATGTTTTATAAAGAAAATGAATCCCAAAATATTGATGAGTTGTCCCACCATCGAGGTGTTCTACCACTAACCACTACTATTTCTGAATCATGTTACCTCTAGTGAAACATGTGTTACCGTTTCCTGTTACCGATGCCCACTACCATCAGTGTGCCACCGCCACCTCCATGTGCTACCACCACCATGATACTTCCACCATTTTATACTACCACTAATGTGATACCACTTCTAGGTTATGAACATCATCGTTCACTTTCCTATTTGATTTTTCCACTTAGACATCTCATTCCATGCATCTGTGAGCTAGGGTTTACAATCAGAAGAAGAAGAAACTTAGGATATAACATTCCCTCCATAAAAATGCATGAATAAATGAAAAAAGGATTATGATGAGTCATATTCAAATTGTAAGATATGAATATGATCGATCCATGAAGAGGAAAACCTTAGGAAGAGGAGTTGTGCGGCTAAGTTTTTCTCCATCCCATAGGGTTTGCTACACTGGAATATTAACACACTCGATATCCATGAGGATATCTTCACATGGAATTAAAATAAGGAAACTTTGACCACAGAGATAAAATGAGATAATAATAAAGACCAATGGGATTATCCTTTTCCTATAAATAGTAGGGTCCTTCTCCACATTGAGGGTCATTGGGATCTCGATCAAAGGGAGGAGTTTCCTACATAGATTAGTTTCATTCTATAGTATTTTTTTTATGAAAATAAAATTCATATATTAATTCAAGTTAGCTCTCTCTCTCTCACTCTCTCAATTACATTATGCACTTTGATAAATTAAACTAACCATGGTGATCGAATGACCAAAGGATTGGTCTTATGTGTGGTTTTCATGGTGTTCTAGAATTATTTCTATTTAAATTCTTAATGTTTTAATTCTATTTATTGTGAATGAGTGAGAAGCGTAAGGGTGCAGTGATCATCCACCATGTCATGAATCTCAAACTCATTCCTATTGTATACCAAATCAACGTTCCCTACCTTCTCTTAGGTAAAATCTTTATACAATGGAGTTGAGGGTGCTCAAATTAATTAAACAACATACTATGGATCTAGGTCTTGGAAGGTATCATGTTCATGTATAATGGGATGAATTGTAAAATTGAATTTAAAAAAATAACAAATAACGATGGAACCCGAGTAACGTACCATAGGGCCAATACCTTTATTGAATTCATTCTATTTACATATGAATGTTGGTTTATCTTACCATTTCATTCCCTTTCCTTCAAACTTTTTTTTATAAAATAATAAAATACTAAAAATACAATAAGTGAATTATAATTCGTGATTGGTTGACTATCTCCTCAAGTGATATGACCTTGGTCAGCCGTTGTGCTATAATAGGGGAAAATTTGTGATTTTTGACCCACCATACGATAGGAATACCAACTATATATCTACTAAAAAATAGTTACCTATAGGAGTGTACCTTTATTATATATATTTTTAAGGTCAATTTTAGTAGACTATTTTTTGAATGATTATTTATTTATAAATAAAATTCACAATGATTGCACATATTTTACCAATATTTTGTTAAAATATTTTTGAAACTAAATCTTTTATAATGGTTTTATTTTTTGATATAATCAAACTCTATGTCCTCTTACAATAGTCATAATTACTATCATTTGACTTTAAATTTTAGTTCTACTTTATAAAGTTCTTTTTTTGATTAAGAGTTCCACATAGTATTAACTAACCAAGTTAAGTCATTTTCTTTAATTATCCTTAACTAAAATCAATTATGACTATGTTCGGTCTTTTTTTCATAACATGGATGAAATATATAAATATTTTAATGTTATTAGACCATGAATATGATGATAGGTTTCCATTATTTATGAAATGATCACATTTGTGGTGTATTATGACATGTTATCATATTTTTCACCCTTGTATTACCATCCAATATTTTTTCTTTGAATATTTTTTAATTATATATATATTCTTAAATTTTTTTCTATATATTTTTCTCAATTTACATCCAATTATAAAGTTTATAATTATCAATTAATTATGGGGATCTAACCCATCTACTATGAATCTATGACAGAGAAAATTTCTTATTATAGGGATACTATACTTTGTGAAGTAATATTTTGTATTAATTTTTATGGGATTAAGTTCTATTTTGACACTAATTATTGAGAAATACTCAGATAAATTATTAATTATATTTTTTATATATTTTTGTATATTTATCATTCAAATATTTATTTTTTACCACTTATTTAATTCTGATTTTTCTAATTTAACCAACCCATGGATATCTATAGAAATGACCCTATGGAGGTGTTATAACCCTTATATTTATCATTTTTTGGTCCATGTATATATTTTATCATATCATGGTGCTTTCTTATGATTTATTTAACCACTTAATTCCCATTTTTTAGTCTTGTAACATCACATATTTTCTATTTTCCATTGTAAATAGATTCTTTTTTTTTGATGATTTTAATGATCTATAAAAAAATCCTAAAAAATTACATATTTTCACTCTTTCTTTGGAGAATAATATAAGATGAATAATCATTTAAAATTATATAAGTTTTTGGTATGTTTCAATATTTAATTCTTATATTACCACTTTATTTATTCACTCTATACTAGAAAGAATAATATGATTCAGATTTAAAATTCTATACTGACACACAAAATTGTAATCTGTAGTTTTAAACAAATTTCAACGGTTTTAATCCCAAAAATGTTATATTTTAATGTAAATTTTCAAATTTTATGGTTTTCGAATCCTTTTAGGCTCAATTTGAAAAGTCATAATTTTTGAATTTAACAGTTTTTATTTATTTAAGTATTTTGGCCATAAATTTTTATACACTGATTTAATTTATTAAATTAATTTTTTGTAGGATTAAATAAATCATGGTAATCATTTCATTATTGTAGGCCAAAATATGAATCCATCATTTAAATGTCCCAAATAATCTCACAATTTAGGCCTAAAAATATATGTATAGATTTCTAGATTTATGAATATGAGCTTATATCTCATAAATGGACTACAAAATGGAGATGAAATTAGATAATGATAAATAGAAGACTCGAAGAAAAAAATTTATAACTATGTACCTACATCATTCTTCCAATATCAAGGCCATAAATGCATGGGAATCCAGATTTTGGAAATTCAAATACTCTTCCTATAAATAATAAATTGTCAAAGTAAATGGGATTTAATGTTTTTACCCCGAGGTGGATGAATCTGATATTTTGTGGTAAAAAACAAAAGATATTTTGGATTAACTTTAAAGAAGAAAACTTTCCCAAATTCAATCAGTGAATGGGACTACCATGAGAAAACGTCCAGTTGATAGAATCTGGAGGAGTTATTAAAGGTATATTTGGATGATCTTGAAATCAAATAACAAAGGATGGAACCCCCTTGGCCTATATATAGAGGATTTCCACCATGCTGGATGAGAGTTGCACACTCTTATGAAGAGGAGGCCAAGGGCCATGCTTATGCTTTAGGATTTATTTCCTTTTTTATTTTTTATTTTCAATTACTTTTTTCATGTAACACATATGCATATTTTTAATTCATGTGTTTCCATATTATTGCATATCTCTTTATCTTCCAACCCTAATCTCATTCTCCCCCTTCCATATTTCTATAATCATCTCTTTTAACATTGGAACTACAAGTGACTAACATAAGTATAGAGGCCCATGCTTTTAATACATTAATATAACATAAATTTTGAATAATACTTAAAAAATTATACAAATGGACACCCAAAGATCATACCTCTCTAATGCCTTTTTAAACAAGGATTCATAAACACTAGTACATAAGTGTGATACATTATCTCCCGCTAGGTTCTCCATAACTATCACCCATCTTAGACACATAAAACATAATACATCTCTTAATAAACTGGGGAAGGAAACATAAAAAGGTGTGATCTCAGATGATTAGTAATGGTAAACAGGGGAGACATGTAAGCATAAACATGATCATATGGGTAATATAATGTGATCATAACATTATATGATCATATCCTGAATATCATAAGATCAGAAACATTAATCATGGAATAAAACTTATTAGTTCATAAGACATGAATCATAAGAAAATAAAGAACATAATCCATGAAAGAATATCATAAGAATAAGACATTAAATTTTATCATACATAAACATGTGATATCATTACCTATAAGTCAATACACATAACTAGAAATTCTCAAGGAACTTCATGGGAACTGAACCCACTGGGAGGGGTAAACCACCATTCTCAACCGTAGTTATTTCCTTATAAGGGACCAGTTTCCCCATCTTACCATAATGGATTGTGTTTCTCCCTCTTCTATCTTCCCGGTGATTACACCTACAGTGGAAAGAAACACCACCATCCCTATTTGTAGTCCTTTAATTGTAATGGATTGAGTTTCCCCATATTCCCATAGTGGATCAAGACTTTCAAATTTATTCCCATAATTTTCCCATGAGATATGAATCTTTACCCAATGCATTGGAGGAATATATATGTCCCACATACCTCATAATAAAATCATTCATACAAGTGACACAATATTATAAAACTTTCATCATATCATGACCCATAAAAAGAGATGGGTTATATAAACATCAAATCATAACCCATGAAATGAAATGGATATCATTAAAATTTAATCACATCAAAACCTATGGAAAATAGATAGGTTTCACAATCATTTAATCAAAACATAACCCATGAAAATAAGTGGGTTTCAAAAGCATATAACCCATAGAAGAGAAACAAGTGTCATCAAAATCATTCTATAAAAACCTAAAAAATTCAAGAAAAAATATTAATGGAACACTTAAATCATTTTTTAGAATGGAATGTGTATCATTAATGTTTGTTATCTTAGATAGAAAATAACTTGAAAGGATATTTTGAAAACATTTCTTGAGGTAAGTATCCTTTCTTATTTGAAAAAGTATCTTTAAAAAATAAAACCTTTTGAAAATAATTTTCTTGAAAAAAATCTTGAAAAATTATAATGAAATATTTGAAAAAAAATTAAAAAATTTTCTTTGAAAACATATAAAGAGATCTTGAGAACATTTTGAAGACCATTTTTCTTAAAAAAATATAAAATAAACTTGAAAAAAAATTTAAATAAATTTCTTTACAAATAATTTTAAAACTTATAATGGAAGATTTAAAAACATAAAAAGGTTTTTAAACAATTTTTTCCTTGAAAATGAGATTAAAAGATCATCTTTTATTTTTTTGAAAACATGGTTCTTGAAGTTCATGGAATGTGTCTCAAAGAAGGAAAACTGAGACAAAACTATTTTACCGATTTGGTAACTCTTGAAACATAAACCCCATGAAAGATATATCATCAAATGGATATGTAAATACCCATAAACATAAGGATAAAAACCATAGAATATATTAATGGGAAGTATAATCACCTCACAAAAGATATGAGTTGTGAATAATATGTAAATCTCATAGAAATAAAAGTGAGACAAAAATCCCTTTACCTTGTGTCTTGACTCTCTTTGTAATAGTAATATATTACTGTATAATAAATGTATGTTTTTTATAAATATTATAAAATAATATTATTATTATATATAATATCGTATATTATTTTATTACAACCTTATATTACCCGCATGTTAACAATTTTATATTAAGGTTTCACTTCGGGTAATATCTTCTTTATTCTACACTTTTGTCTTAATTAGTTATATATTTTGTCCTTATAAATTAATGATTATAGAATGTAAACCATGATATAAATATCATGAATATTAATTATATTTGTATTATAATACTTTAAAAAATATAAAATTATGAAATGGAATACACCGTTCATGGAGATGGTAAGAGATATGTACGCATGCACAGTGTTTCCATTTTTATTGTTTTTATTGAAAGAGAGTAAGTGAAATATAAGTAATTATATATATATATATATCATTAATATATTATCATGTTTATATCATATATATATTATTATTTTAATGAACCCATCCTTAATACATTTTGTGTAGTGCGTGAATGAATCACATCGCTTTGAGGGGGCGGTAGTCCACACTTTCTTAAACAAAATTATCATATCTACACAATCTATAAAGTTTAAAGTTGTGAAATGTAAAATAATTAAATAAGATTAAATAAATTTTAAATATCATATATATTGTATATAAATATAATTTTCATCATAATTCTCACTATGATAGATGGTAAAGTAAGTACAATCAATCATCATTTTTGTGAGGTGGTAGTTCGTTGTACACATAAACAGTATTTTCATTACCCATTAAATGGAGGTGCGTGTAAGTATAACTAAAACCCTTGGAATAACAATATCTTAGTATATTTATTATATTGGTGTTTTTTATAATCATTCAATAATAATATTTTAGTGTTTGGAGAAAGAAAATAAAATAAATCAGCTTGAGAGAAGATGTTACCTCTTAATCGGGTAACTCCTCTTCGTTTGTGACAAAATGATTCCTTGTATTGATTTCTGGAAAAAGGGATGATTAAAATAGAAAGGTAGAGATGTATATGATTGTATTGGTAAGATATTTTCCAATTATAGGTGGTTTGAGAGGTGTGAGGAAAGGGGAGAGGTGGTGGAAATTTATAGGGAAGGGAAATGACTCACTTGGTAATTTTGAAAACAAGTTAGGTGTATCCATGTTTTCTCCTAAACAAAGTCATCCAAAACTACCCAAAATAATAAATGGAATGTTAATGGACGAAAAAGTTCCATAAAATTGGTTTCTGGACAAGTATATAGGACATTTGGACCCTTAAGCTTAATTTTTATCCCCTTGTTAAGCTTAATTTTACCTTAATCGTTGTAATTAATTTTAATTACTTTTACTAATATTTTTTTTAAAAAATTAAGTTGAACTCATAGAAATTATAAATTATTCTGATTCTAAATATAGATTCCATTTTTCTAAATTCTAATAATATAATGGGTATAAATTAATTTAAATTTAATCCTGTTGATGGGACAACACTAGGAGTTTTTAAAGTAATAATTATCAAAAGTTTGCAAAGTCTTTATATCCAATTTTAATGTGAAATTGGTTACAATGACATAAATTGGATTAATTTAAAAAAAATTATATAATTAAACTTTTAAACCAATTTAATATATAATTTAACCTTATAAATAAATTATATGAAAAGGTAGTTTTGAATTAAAATTTAGTATTTTTCACTATTCATCCAAAACTGAAGTTTCACAGAAAAATCCCAAAAAATCACTCTAAGATAATTTTGGCATTATAAATTAAAAAATGAATTTTATTTTATAAAATAAAATTTTAAATGTGTATATATTTTATTTTATTGATTTTTATACAAGTATATAAAAACAGTTCACCAGAGAAAATAGTCTTTTAAAACATATAAGGACTTTACAAAAAAATATCTTTCTTTATCAATATGTTTTATTTATATAAAATAATTATAAAAAATATTTTAAAATTATTTACTACTACTCATATTACTAATTTTAATGCCTCAGTTATAATTATTTCTTTTAAATAATTATAACAATAAAATGGTGTTTCGTAGAGACTCAATGTAGCGTGTTACGTACACCGAGTTAGTGTTGCATGTAACATATTCCAAGTTGGTGTTGCATGAAATTTATGCCAAGTATATGTTGTGTGTAACATTTTCCAAGTTGGTGTTTCATGTAATTTATGCCCATTCAGTGTCATTTTAAAGGGATGTTTCACTTAGTACAATGTAAGACATCAATGAAAATTAATTCATTCGAAAAAACGGTCCATAAAAACATTGGATGTTACATTATACCCCCCTTAAAATGAATTTCTCCCTCAAAATTCATCATTCAGGTAAAAAAATGACGATAATTATACTTATTCATAACCTCAAGTTCCCATATACCTTCCTCTAAATGGTGATTTCTCCACAAAACATTGACCAGGTGAATGGTCTTGTTTCGTAGAACTTTCTCTATACGATCCAAATTTCAACTGGTTGTTCCTCATAAGAAAGATCTTTCTCCAGTGGTATAAACTCTAAGTTCAGTAAATGTGAAGGGTCAGTTATTTACTTTCTTTGGAGAGGTACATGGACCACATCATAGACTTGAGAGAGATTTAGATGAAGTTCCAAGCAATAGGATACCATCCGGATACGATTAAGAATTTCAAAGGGACTGATATACCTAAATATTAGTTTCCCTTTCTTCCTGAATTTCATAACATTCCTACAGGGTGAGATTCATAGAAACACATTTTCACCACCTTAAAATTCTAGATCACACTGTGGGTTATCAACATAACCATTCTGCTAACTTTGAGATGCTTTGATATGCTATTGAATGGTTCTCACCTTCTCGACCATTTCTTCAGTGATCTCATATCCTAATAGCTTTCATTCTCCAACTTCATCCCAACATGTTGGAGCTCTACATTTCTTCCCATATATGGATTCATACAGATCCATCTGAATTCTTTAGTGAAATCTATTATTATAGGAAAACTAAACTATAGGAAGGTGTTGATCCCAACCACCTTTGAAATCCAGAGAACAAGATCTCAACAAATCCTCTAGGGTTTGAATTTTTCTTTCATACTAACCACCTATATTAGGATGATAAGAAGTTCTGAAACTCAATTTCATATCAAGTAATTACTAAAAACTTTTCTCGAACTTGGAGGTAAACTATAGGTCTTTATCCAATACAATGTAACATGCTACTCCATGAAACCTTACCACTTCCTTAATGTAAATCCTAGAAATTTGACCCAAAGAGAAGTATTTTCTAATAATGATGAAATATTTTGACTTTGTAAGGAAATAAACTACCACCCATATTGAATTAAATCCTTTATAGGTTTTGGGTAGTCTAATGAAAAAATTTGTAGTGATGTTCTCCCATTTACATTCTAGCATTCCAAGCATCGGGATACAAACTCTGTGATATCTCTCTTTATGCCATCCCACCAGAAGTATTCTTTCAAGTCCCTATACATCTTCATACTTCAAGGATGAATAGAGAATTAATAACTATGAGTTTCCTGTAACAACTCCTTATTAAAATCTGGTATGTAAGGAACACATACATGGTTCCTGAACCTTATCATTCCATCATGATCAAGGTTAAACATAGGGAAATTTATAACTTTATTTTATAGCTCTACATATTTCTTCCACACCTCCTCAATCTTCACCTGTAGAGATCATTGAACATTAATTTGAGAAAGATAATATTTTTCCCTTCCTTCAGGATTTCTAGATCCATCCTTTGAATATCTAAAAATATTTGATATTTTGTTATCTTTATTTTGGATAAGCTAACACGATCCTTTCAACTCAAATCATTATCCACCTTGTTCTTTTTCCCAGGGTGGTAATGTATTGAGAAGTAATAATCCTTTATTAACTATAACCATATTCTCTGGCACATTTTCAACTCCTTATGTGTGAATATATATTTGATACTTTTATAATTAGTATATATTTCACACTTTTCTCTGTAATGATAATGAATCTATATCTTTAATGAAAAAATTACCACTATTAACTCCAAATCACGATTTGGGTAATTTTTCTCATGAATCTTTTACTGTTGTGAGGCATAAGTGATAACCATGTTATTCTACATTAGAACACATCCAAATACCTTCTTGGATGAATCACAATATATTACAAACCCTTCTCCACCATAGGGTAATGTAATCATTGGTCCGTTGACTAACCTTCTCTTTAGTTCCTTAAAATTTACCACACATGTATTTATACAGGGGAACTTAACACCCTTTCGAGTAAACTTGGTCATAGGATTAGATAGTTGTGAGAAATTATCTATAAACCATTGATAATATCCATCAAAATCAGGAAATCTATGGATCTCACTCACAATGGTTCTTCTAGGCTAGTATTCAATATCCTCCATCATTGATGGATATATTGATATACCATCTCTTGATATTATGTGACACAAAAATGAAACCTTTTGTAGTAAAAATTCTCACTTGGTAAAATTTTCATATAGTTTCTCCTTCCTTAGGATCTTTAGTACAATTCTCAAGTGATATTTATTCTCTTCCTTTCTCTTTTAATAGATAAGAATATCATCTATAAATAATACCACCAATTGGTCGAGGTAATATCAAAATAATCTATTAATTAAATACATGAATATATTAGGGGAATTAGCAAGATAAAAATTAATCACTATATATTCATAGTGTCCATACATTTTATGAAATGAAATACTAGGTATATCATCTTTCTTGACCCTCAATTTATAAAATCTAGAATGATGGTAAGTCTTGTAAAAGTACTGATCTCCTCGAAATTGATCAAAAAAATCATCAATACTAGGAAGAGGATACTTGTTCTTGATTGTGATCTTGTTTAACTCTTGGTTATCAATGTAGAGTCCCATTGATCTATCTTTATTTTTCAGAAAAATGATAGGTGTAACCTAAGGAGACACACTTGGATGATGAATTCATTATCACGGTTTTTTTGGAGTTTCTTCTTCAATTCCTACAACTCAATTGGGGCTATTCTATAGAGAGTCATTGAAATTGGGATGGAAATAGGTATGAGTTCTATTGAGAACATAACTTCACATTTTGGTGGAAGGCTAGGCAACTATTCTAAAAAGACATCCAAAAATTCTCAAACAATAAGCATATCATTGATGTTGATTTTTTCCATAACCATTTGAGATAAAAAGACCTTCTTAATAGGAATTAAGACCCATAAACTGATTGTAATATCCATAGGAATTTCATACTTATCATCACATTGATGGATGATCATAGGAGGGTTTTAAATATCAAACTTAACTTACCTTTATTGACAATTGATGTGGGATTTATGTATAGAAAACCAATCCATGCCTAATATGACATCAAATTTAACCAAAAGAAGAATGGAAAAAATTATAGGAAGAACATTCCCACAAACATCAATCAGAGAGGAATCATATACATGGAATGAAATAATAATACTATTATGGTTTTGAACTACTAATTCCACATCTAATAATTTAGGAGGAATCTTAACACCCTTATAAAATTCGTTAGATATGAAAGAATGGTTAGATCCAAAATCAAATAATACATTATTAGTTCTGCAGTGGATGGTAAGTGTACCTTTCACCATGTCGTTATCTAACCCTTAATCAGAAGTAGAGATTTCAAGAGATTTAACATTATCCCTATACTTAATAGGTTGATGACATCGATCATCATCACTAGCCCTTGGGTTTGTGAACTGGTTAGCATAATTCACATTCTCCTTACATTTAAATCACAATAGCG
This sequence comes from Viscum album, assembly GCA_963277665.1. NCBI lineage: Eukaryota > Viridiplantae > Streptophyta > Magnoliopsida > Santalales > Viscaceae > Viscum > Viscum album. The sequence continues at coordinate 56,549,205 of OY728154.1, forward strand.
TGGGTTGTGCATTTTGTGTAAATTTTCCTCTATTTCCATCATTGGAAAACTTCTTCCCATTAGTGAGGTAATAAATTACTATATCGCCTTCCCTTCCACACTTAAAACACTTATTAAAACACATAAGATAATTCCCTCCATGCTTCTTTCCACACTTAGATTATAAAGTAAGGGTCATCTTATTCTCTTCATGGTTTTTAGATTTTCCTTTAAACTCCATCTTCCTTCTTGTTAAAACCATATGATTGATATGTAACTCTAACCTACATTTCAACTTAGATTTCACAATGCAAAATATCTTCATAGCTAATAAAGTCTCTTATGACCAATTCCCTTCAAAGACTTGGCTTTAAGACACTGAATAACCTATCAACTTTACATTCAGGTTAGATGATAATTCAAGAAGAATACATAAGAAGTCTTGGGAAATTATCCTCATAGGCACTGACAAATTCATCCTCATTTTTCTTCAGATAAAGGAACTCCTTTTACATATTTATAAGAATAACATGAGTAAAGTACTTATTGAAGAACAAGTTATTAAACTCGTCCCAATCCATGGATTCAATTTCATCTTGATTCCTTGTATTCTTTTTTAGATTCTACCACTGGTCTACTTCACCTTCTAAACTATAATCATCTAGAATGGATTTCTCATGATATGAACACTAAAGAACATAGAATATATGTTCAATGGTACTAATTCAGTGTTAAAAAACAAGTGAATCAAAAGACCCACTGAAATAAGGTGGGCCTTTCCTAATGAAAGTCTCAACAAAATGTTGTTACCGATTTTTCTCATTATGAATCCAACCATGATTCATAGCTTGAGAAATCTTTGATTGAATATAAACAAGGTTTTTAATTCCATACCCCATAGCATTCGGTTTCTCAAGATGAAAATTGTTGCATTTTCCATCACAATAACCATTAACATAGTTCATTCGAGTTCCATCCATTGACTAAAACTAAAATCATAGAGTAAGAAAAATTTATCATAATGAGGAACCACATATTCTTGAAAACACACTTATAGGAAGTCTAAATTATGAAACCATCCTTAATATATTACACCTTAGGTTTATCCTAGGTTATTCATAGCCAACTTTGATTTAAATCCTTTATGATGGTTCATGAAGAGTTTGTGAATTCCTAAATTATATCCCTTGAGAGTTTCAAACTATGTGTTCAACAATACTCATTGTCGTGTACCAGATTACCCTAAGTCAGGCCTGGAACATCTTGAAAAATTTGTTACCCATAGGAACATTAGTTCCATAGACACATCCACTTTTAGTATCTATATAGGGATGTATTTCTTGTAAACCACTCACTATATCCTTTACCATAAATCCAAGACATTTTCCTATAATTTTTCTTATCTTTAGACTTATCCTTAGACATTTCCTTAGAGTTATCACTGAGGTTTTCTCATCCTAGTTTCCAAATGATAACTAAACATTTGATCTAATAAAAACCATAGAGAACCATTCTTTTCATACATTAATATTAATTAACGTCTTTGAATTACTTAAAAAATTATACAAACGGTTGCCCAAAGAATGTACTAGTCTACTGCCTTTAGAAACATGGAATCATAAACATTGGTACATAAGTGAGTTACACTATCTCCCACTAGGTTCCCCATGATTGGAACCCTTCTTAGAAATATAATAACATAATACATATCTTCATAACCTATAGAAGTAAACATAAAAAGGAGTGAGATAATATGATCAATAAGGGTAAACAAGGGAGACATGTAAGAATAAACATCATCATATGGGTAAGTGAATGGGATCAGAACATTAGAAGATTATACCTTACATATCATAAGATCAGAAATATTAATCATGTCATAAAACTTGGAAGTTCATAAGAAATGAATAATAAGTAAATAAATAACATAATACATGAAATCATATCTTAATAATAAGTCACAAAATTATGGAATACATAAACATGTGATATCATTCCATAAAAGTCAAAACGCATAGTCATAACTTATCAGGGCACTTCATGGGAACTACACCTAGTGTGTGATACACTCCACCATCCCTCGTCATAGTTCTTTAATTACAAGGAATATGTTTTCCCCATATTATAATAATGTATTGAGTTTACCCATCTTCTATATTCATGGTGACCACACCTACTAAGCGAGACACACCACCATCACCAGTTGAAGTCCTTACTTTGTAAGGGATCTGTTTTCCCCACATTCCCATAGTGGATCAAGCCCATAGACTTCATTCCCATCATTATATCATGAGATATAAATCTTTACCTAATTAATTGGAGGTAGATATAGGTATCACCCATCTCATAATAAAATCATTCATATATGTGCCACAAGATAATTAAAATTTCATCATATCATGACCCATAAAAAGAGATGGTTTTTATAAAAATCAAATAATAACTCATGAAATGAAATTGGTATCATTAAAATTTCTTCACATCATAATCTATGTAAACAATATAGGTTTCATAATCATTTCTCCAAATCATAACCCATGAAAAGAAGCGGGTTTCAAAAGAATATAACCCATGGAAGAGAAATGGGTGTCATAAGCATCATTCTATCAAAACAAAACTATTTAAGAAATACTATGAATGGAACCCATATAACATTTCCTAAAAGGTCATGAGTAACATCAAATAATGTTATATTAGATGGAAAAAAACTTTTAAGGATATTTTGAAAACATTTATTGAGGTAAGTATCCTTTCTTCTTTGAAAAATGATCTTTAAAACATAAAACCTTTTGAAAACAATTTTCTTGAAAATAAACTTGAAAACTTATAAATAAATATTTGAAGATATTTTTTAATAAAATTTCTTTGAAAACATAAAAAGAGATATTGAAAACATTTTGAAAACCATTTTCCTTAAAAACTTATAAAAGAATATTAGAAACATTTGGAAAACCATTTCTATAAAAATACATTAAAAACTTATAAAGGAAGATTGAAAAACATAAAACCCATTTTTAAAATCCCTTTTCTTTGAAAATGAGATTAAAATGTCATCTTTTAAAACATTTTTGAAAACATGGTTCTTGAAGTTCATGGCATGTGTCGAAAAGAAGGCATATTGAGACTAAACTACTTTACTAATAAGGTAACTATTGAAACATAAACCCCATGAAATAGATATAATAAATTGGATATTTATATACCCTTAAACTAAGGATAAAAATTATATAACATATTCATGGGAACTATAATCAACACACAAAATAGATGAGTGGTGAATAATATGTAAATTTCATTGAAATAAAAGTGAGACAAGAAATCTCCTTACCTTGTGTCTTGAATCTCTTTTTACTCATACACACTTCCTCTATAATAAATGAAATTATATTATACATATATTATAGAATTATATTCTTATATATAATACCATATATGTTTTTATTACAATATTATATTACCCACTTGTTTAAAATTTTATGTTAAGGTTTCACTTCCGGTAATATCTTCTTTGTTCTTCGCATGTGTCTTAATTTGTTCTATCTTTGGTCTTTAATTATATCATGATTACAGAATTTAAAACATGATAAAAATATCATTTATATTCATTATATGTGTATTATAATAATATATATAATATATAATTATTAAATGGAATACACTGTTCTTGCAGATGGTAAACCGTACATACGCATGAACACCATTTCTCTTTTTATTATCGCATTGAATGAAAAAGAGTAAATGAAATATAAGTATATATATATGTATATATATCATTACTCTGGTAGCATGATTATATCATATATATAATACAATTTTAATGAACCCATCTTTAATACATTCAATGTGGTGTGTGAATGAATCACATCGCTTTGAGGGGGTGGTAGTCCACACTTCCTCAAACAAAATTACCCCATTTACAAAAATTGGAAAGTATAAAGATGTACATTGTAAAAGAATTAAAAAAAATTAAATAAATTATATATATCATATATATTTTATATAAATAGATTTTCCATCATAATGCCCAACATGAGAGGTGGTAAAGTAAGAATGAACAATCATCGTTTTTCAAGGTGGTAGTTCGTCGTACACATAAACAATGTGTTTGTTACCCATTAGATGGAGGTGTGTGTAAGTGTAGGTATAAATATTAGCATAAAAACAAATAATTATATTTATGATACTATTTTTTTTATAATCATTTAATAATTATAGTGGAGGGGTGGAGAAATAAAATAAAAGAAAGGATCTTAAGAGAAGACGTTACCTCTTAATCAGGTAACTCCTTTTGGTTTGTGCCAAAAGGCTTCCTTGGATTGATGTATGCCAAAATGTAGGATTAAAGGAGGAAGGGGGGATTTTTTAAATTTTATTGGGAAGATCTTGGCTGAACCTAAGTGTTTTTAGAGGTGTGAGGCAGGGTAAGAGGTGGTGGCCTTTTATAAAGAAGGGAAAGGACTTACTTGGTATTTTTGAAAATAAGATAGGTGTTCCCATGTTTCACCTAATTATGTCATAAAAACAAACCAAACTAAATTTTTGAAGGTTAATGGTATAATAATGGCCATAAAATGGGTTCTGAACAAGTGGATAGGTCATTTGGTCCCTTAAGTTTAATGTTTATTCTCTTTTTAAGCTTAATTCTACCTTAATTGTTGTAATTAAGGTTAATACCTTTCACTAATATTTTTGAAAAAAATATGTTGAACATATTAGAAATTATAAATTATGATTATTAAAAATAAGGAATCCATTGTTCCAAATTATAATCATATAATTTTCATAAATTAATTTAAATTTAATATTGCTGACGGAACGACAATGTCGGTTTTTAAAGTAATAATGATCAAAAGTTTTCTAAGTTTTTATATCTAATTTTAATGTAAAATAGGTTACAATGAAATAAATTATATTAATTTATAAAATTATTATTTAATTAAACTTTTAAAACAATTTAAATTATAATTTTACCTTATAAATAAACTATATGAAAAAGAAGTTTTGAATTAAAATTCAGTATTTTTCACTATTCATCCAAAAAAGAAGTTTCTTAGAAGAATCCCAAAAATTCACCCTAATATAATTTATAAATTATAAATTCAAAAATGAAATTTATTTTATAAAATTAAATTTCTAAATGTGTCTAAAATTTATTTTATTGATTTTTATAGAAGTACATATAAAGCAGTTCATTTGAGAAAATAGTATTTTTTTAACATATAAGTAATTTACAAAAATGTAAATCTTTTGATATAAACATGTTTTATTTATATAAAAACATTGTAAAAAATATTTGAAAATTATTTATTAATATCTATATTACTATGTTTAACATCTAGTTTATACTTATTTTGTTTAAATAATTATAACAATAAAATGGTACTTCATAGAGACTCAGTGTTGCGTGTTACATACATCAAGTCAATGTTGCATGTAACATACGCCAATTAGGTGTTACATGAAACATACGCCAAGTAGGTGTTGTGTGTAACATACTCAAAGTCATTTTTGTGTATAATGTATGCCTAGTCAGTTCTGTTTGAAAGGAATGTTTGACACAGTGCAATGAAATACATCAATGAAAATTAATTCATTCGAAAAAAAGGTCTATAAAAACTTGGGTTTTTAAACTGAGGCTTGACCCTGGGGGAGGATTAAAGACACTATTAATTATTATTCTTCAATGAAACATGTTTTTATTCTATTTTTGGTGGATGTTGGAGTATTTAATGGTTGTGGTAATCACCCACAACAAAATTATTTCAAATTACTTTTCTTTTCTTTAATTCATTACTTCCACTCCATTATCTCAGGAAAATACTTCATATGGTGGATCTGGGGTTGCCTTAAGGGATTAAATAATATATAATGAAGATGAGTCTTTTAGGAATTTCATTCCTGATTTAGGTGTTATCCTATTTGATTACGGGAGGAGGTGGGGTTTGGTGTGCCGAAGGCATGCTAAAATCAGACACAAAATAAATCGAAGGAAAGTAATTCGTTAATGAGGTTTAATAAAATGAATTATCAAATTGAATTTAAACAACAATTAAATAATTAATAAACCCATGTATCCCACCCTAGGACCAATATATTTCTTCCCTAATTTCATTCTGTCAGTATCTATATTTAGATTTCAATTCTTCATTGCATTATTTTAATTTCACTTTTTCCAAAAAACCCAAAATCATCATTTTCATAAATAATATAAAAAATGAATTAGATGAGGTGAATTGGAAATTATTTATTGAATAAATTTTGACACTCCTCAAGTGAGATGACCCTGGTCAGCACCTATGTTTCACTATGAAAATAATTTGCTTTTTTCATGCCCCATGACAAGCATGCACACAGACCTACCAAAAATGTACAGTTATATACTATGAGAATCAAATTAAGTATGTGTTTTATGTTTTAATTATTAAAAATAACTTTTACTCTTCATTTATATTTCCTAAAACATATTTAATGTTTTCAAAATTACTTTAGCTAATGATAGAGGTTTTATATTTTATTTCTTGATCACATTTTTTAGGTGCGCTATTTCTACAATCACTTTTTTTCTTTCCTGGAGGGTCATTAATTTTTATTTTTATCATTTTTGAGTTTCTTTATTATTTTATTATTTTTCATTTTTTGATGCCTATAAATAAAAACTATCATTGTCATTTATATTATCATTATTAAAGATAAATATACCTTATTTTGTTTCTTACTTTAAATTAAATGTTTTGAAAATTTAGTGCATTAATTTAATTTAGACACTTAACAGTACCACTAACTATAATCCTTGAATTTAATGTGTTTATCCATGTATATTCATTAATAAATTATTTTTACTTGATTCTAAAGTTTTTTATTTTAAATTCTCAATTTTACATAAGTATTTAACCAATATATTTCAAGACATAATGGATCAAACCCCCCATAATGGGAGTGAATTTCCATTGAAGTTGTATTTTATATGATTTTAATGGGTCCAAGGGTATATCTGACATCATTTATTTAAAGTTTATTTATAATTAATCACATATTATAATATATTATCAATAAATGCCAATTTTACAGCATGTTTTGAAAGCTATTTGTAAGCAGTTTAAAAAAATAAGTAGTGTTTGTTATGTTTCAAAGAAAGAACTTGCATTTAAATTACTAAATAAAATAAGTTAAATAGGACCCTACAAATCAATTATTCACTAAAAATACTTATCAGAAGTGATAATTATAATAAACATATATTGGTAAATGTTTTAAAACAGAGTCATATACAAAAAATCTTACCATAAGTGAAAAGTGTTATAAATACTTTTCATTTTTCATTAAATAAAAACTTTTCTATATTACATATTGAAAAAAAAAATTAACATTCATCTAAGTGGATTACTTATTTTAATTTAAGTGAATGTATTTTTATTGGAAAAAAGTAGATATCAATTTTTTATCATGATTCTTATTGTAAGTTTTCAACATTATAAACAATTTTTAGAAAGTGTTATGTGAAAAGTATTATAAGAATATTTTGGCAAGTGATTTCAAATTGACCTTATTTGAGGGAATCTAATTTCTTATAATTTTTGGTTTAATGAAAACTATTTTTTGAATTATAGATTTATAATATAGTATATGAATTAATTTTATTACTAGTGAGGTAATATGGTAAATAAGAACAAATATCATGTTTACTTAATCAGTCTTTCCTTATATATTTTTATTGATGAGGTTATCTAGTATATGTTTTCTATAGCATAACATATTATTTTATAAAAAAATTGTGTATATTTGTTTATGTTTTTAGGTGATATCACATCATTTTTTAATTTATTTATTTTAGAGTTACTACATTAATCTATTCCATTTTTATTGGTTTTAATAATTAATGAAAATTTTAAAATGATTACATATATTTATCTATGCTTCTTAAAATAGTATATGAAGAGTAATGATATATAATGGCCAAATTTCTTGATATGGGAGATATTTGGAAATTTAAATTTATATAAATATTTAATTAAAACTATTATTTTTCCTATATGTTTCCCATAATGATTATCATTCATATTTAAAATTGTAGTACGACTTAAAAAATTATTGATTCATAGAGTTGCTAGGTTTCTAATCCAATTAAATTAAGATAATTTCTTATTTATTAATTAATGATAATTCATTTTCATTTTTTTATTCACACTAAATATAGTTGCATTACCACATAAGGCAATAGTTTGTTTTTATATTTTGTTTATTGGACACTACTTTTTGAGTGTAATGTAGTTTTACCCATGGAAGATCATTAAATTATATTTCCATATTTTTCCTTCATCAATTCTAGTTTCCATTTTTTGATAGTTGTTTTCTTATGATGTTAAAGTTTTAGTTCTTAAAGTTCTAGTTCTAAAATTTCCAATTATTTTATGTGTTATTTTCTTGAGAATACCTTCATTTTTAAAGTATCCTCCTACTATTTCTGAATTATTTTCATGTGATGTTGATGTTTTAAAGTTGAAATTTTTATTTTCTAATGGGGATACACAAAGGTGAATAGGATCCAAATTATTGATACTAAGAGATCCTACTCATTGAAGTGGTTGTTTTATGAAATTAATGTGTTTATCTAAGACTACTATGTATACTTGTTTATTTAAAACACCTTACCATATATTTAAACTCTTAAACACTTTTTGTACCCTCTATTCTTATTTACATGATTAATTTGATGTATGAAACATGATGTCATATTTGGGTAGCTATTATTTGGTTGTGAATTATGATTTGATCCATTTTTAAATTTCTTTAATCATCTTCCCCCCTTTATTAGTGCAGTATATCTTGTTTCTATTTGATTCTAAACCATTATTTTTTATGGTTTCTTTGTTTTTCTAGTATGGTGTTTTCAATCTAGTCAATATTGGATTACACATAAAATATTTATTTCAAGGTAGTTTAAAAATTTATTTTTAGAATGTGATTTTATAGAATTCAGAAATTATATTATGTTTTATAAAAAAATACTTTACCTTTAATGAAGAATGATATTCTTGAAAAATATTCAAATTAACTTTGAAAAAATTAAAAAAATATTATATTTGGTTCTTTGGTATTTTTTTTTATAGAAATCATTAACATGTGATCTACAAAGTTCTGTTAATTTCTTAAAGGTGCTTCTTGACCCTTGATTTGATCGTGCTTTAATTAGGTCTTACTTTGGTGTAATTTTCATAGTTTTCAGAAAATTTTGGGAGTCGTTGGAGCTGTGCATGGTTGGCTCACAATTAAAGAAAACTTTTTGGTTTGGCACAGGAAAATGTGTGTCCAAGCATGGTCTACTAGAAGGGGATGCAAGGTTTTTCCAAAACATGTTCCCCTAGGTAGATGGGTTGTGCATGGTTGGCACACAACTAAAGTTACTGTGTGGCCAAATCATGTACCCCAAAAGGAATATCTATATAGGGTGCACAATCAAGGCATATGGTTACTCCTAACCGTGTAGCCTCTCTATCAAACTGTGTGCGAAAATTTTTAATGCACTGAATTTTTTTTATTAAAAATCCCTCAAACCCCATTTTAACCTCTAATTACCCCCTAAGATCATATTTTTTCAACTTAATCCTTTCCAAGTGGTCTATAGGATACTCACATTGGATTCTAGGTAGTTTTTCTTCATTCTTTATGGATCATCTCAAGGTATGTCTCATTTTTTATATGGTTTCACTTTTCTTCTTAGATCCTCATTGGATCTCTTATCCTCTCAGCCTATGGAACCCAAAGGGGATGTGTAAGCCAAATCTAAGGGGTTTTAATGAGGATTGATGCATTTCTTTTGGATTCAAAATTATGAGGGTCTGATCTACACTTCCCTAGTATCTGTTTTTTAAGGTAATTTGTTCTACCTCCATAATTATCGTAGGTATTTCTATACAAAGGGATAATTCTATTAATTAATTATTGTTCTTGTAAATTCTTTTGGGTTTTTTTATTTAATTTAATTGATTTGTTATTAAAATGTATTTTTTGGAAATAAATCATTTTTAAAAGGGTTTTGATTAAAAAATAGTTTGTGTACACCAAGTGTTTGATTAGACACTTGACTGGTGGTTTTGGTTTGGTAATGGGTTTTTCAAACACCGAAGCTGATTGGATTTTCAATGATTTTTTTTATAAATCATGATCATGGTTTATAAATGGATTTTGAAAAACTTATAACATTAGTAACCTTGGGCATGTCATTAAAAAACATTTCACTCATAGTGAGATCAATTCCACTTGAGGTTTTATTAACTTTATTGTGCATAATGTCACTAGAGGTTATACCAGTTGGGACCATTATAGGCCTAGATTGGGGATTTATTTTTTATTTATAGTATATATACTCTTAGGATAGAGGCCAAAATGGTGTTATTTTTCATTTATTATTTCACTTTCACAAGATGGATTGGTCGTGGTTATTTATCACTTGTTTTTACATGATGGATTAGTCTTGGTTTTTTATCACATGCTTTTACATGATGGATTGGTCATGTTTATTTGATTTCATGATTACCTTATGGTGTATTATTTCATTTTATTGACTATTATCTCATGATTTATCACTTTTACTTATCATATTACTTGTTTTGAGAATATGAAAGGGTTTTATAAAAAACCAAGGGATGATTTCAAAATGGTTTTGATTTATAAAAATGCATTGTAAAATTGTATTTTTTTAAAGATAGAATTATTTCATTCTTTATATTATACATCATATAAATTAAGTGGTGTAATCCTTCTGGAATTTTTAATCACACCCTAATTTTTTATTTGGGTGGTTGTAGACATTGTTATAGAGGACCCAGGTAAAGGGAAGGTCATCTTGTGGATTGCCCTATTCTCTTTTCATCATTACCTTCATAGCAGGATGGTTTGGAGGTGACAGTTGGTAACATGGAGACCTTTTGGTCATGTATTATCATTCTTTTTGGTTTATCTGGGTTTTCTTAGATTTTATGGATCTTAGTGGTATCTATTTATTCTATTTTTTAATCAAGTTGTTTATCTTTTTTCATATAAATGAGTCTTTTTCTACTATCTTTTTTCACCTCACCACCATGATTGTCTAGCTTGGGTGGTTTGTCTTGTTGACTCAAGTTGTTTCATTACAAAATGGTATTAGAGGGAGGTTTATCCTGATTTTTGTTAACACTACATGAGTTTGGTTCTATGTCTTGGTCAGATAGGAGTTAAGACCATCAAAATTTGGATAGTTTGTTCCGGAGGGTTCCTGGCTAGCTCACTCCCATGTCTGAACTCATGATACCATGTATGGTTGGAATTTTTTTTAAAAAAATTAAAACTTGGAGTTTGAGTTTATTTGAATGTTATGGATGGGTAGTTTTTTTAAAATGGGCATTTTCCTTCTTAAAAAGTTTTTTTCATTCATAATTTTCATAATTTTATTAAATTATTTATGTTTTAAGGAATTGAAATGAATTATTGATATTGGTCCTAAAATTTTGGAATGTTCCCTAAATCTGAATGGTGATTGTCTTGTACTTAATAGAAAATGACTCTAAGAAGAGCTCCCCAAAATATGAGAGAGTAGACTAAGGATAATATCTGAAACCAAATCCTCTAGTGGACCCTTCTTTAGTTGAAGAAATATTTCATAAAATTTAGACTCTTTGTCAAGTGGGTGTTGGGAAACCCAATAAGAGTTGGGGATCTTGGTTTAGAATTTACTAAGTAGTATACACCCATATTCCATGGTGACAAAGTACCCCATGAATTTGAGGAGTGGATTTAGCGTATTGAGAGGATCTTTAACTTCTTGAAGACTCCTAAGGACACTAAGGTGGGTTTTTTCATGGACTATCCAAAGTTAATCAAGTGACTGTTAGGAACAAATATCCTTTTCCCAGGATTGGTGATCAAATTTACAAGATTAAAGGGGAATTTAGGTTATCAAATATTGACCTTCAGTCATCGTACCACCGGTTGAGATTCCAAGAAGAGTATATACCTATGAAATAATTTAGGACCCGGTATGGTAATTTTGAGTTTTGGGTTATGATTATCAGTCTCACTATTTCTTCTATAGAATTTATGGATTTGATGAACCAAATATTTCATTGTTTATTATAATATTTTATTATTATTTTCATGTATGATATTTTGGTTTACTCTAAGTCAGAGGAGGATCATGTGGACTATTTGGAAATCGTTCTTTGAACCTTGAAGGAAAATCGTTTATATGGTAAGATTTACTTATGTGAGTTTTGGATCTGGGAAGTGAAATTTATGGGTAATGTTTTATCTAATAGGTGAGAATCATAGGATCTAGAGAAAATAATTGCTATTATGCCCTAGGAGTAGCCTAGAAATGTGTTTGTGATCTAGAGCTTCTTCAGTTTGTTTGGTCACTATAGATGGTATATTCATGATTTATCCAAGGCCACATCTTTGATGATAGATTTAAAATATAAGGGTGTAAAGTTTAAATGGAATAAATTTTTTTTGAGATATTTTGATAATATAAATGTGAGGTTGAATTTAGTACTAGTTTTGATTCTTTGAGAACCAGGTTCAGATTATGTTGTTTTCTGAAATGCTTCTGATATGAGTTTGGGATGTATCTTAATATAGGGGAAATAAGAATTTGGTTATGGATCTCACCATTTATTACATAATGAGAAGAACTACCCTATCCATGATCTTGAGTTGGAAAACGTTATCCATTCACTCAAAACAAGGGGTCACTATCTCTTTGGAGAGTGGTTTATAGTGTATTCTGGCCAGAAGAACCTGGAATATGTTTTTTACTCAGAGGGATCTGAACTTACAATAGAGATGGTGGGTGGGTATCTTTAGACTTTTGATTTTGATATTTCATATAGTCTTGGGAAATATAATGTTGTTTCTGATTCATTAATAATAAAATTACTCATGTAATCAATGAATGAATCGGTTGAAGAGTATCCTCTGATGATTTTGTTTTCGGAGATAAGCTTGGGAGTTGAAAAGGTTGGTGGACAGGTGTTCTTGGTATTGATGAAGTCTGAATTATCTTTTTATGAGAAATTTTGGCTCAATAAGGTGATAAAAAACAAATTCCATTACTTTGGTAAAAGTTTTTATGGTGGGGAGACCTCAGGTTAGTGGTCTTGGTCTCCCATTAGAGATTTGTTCTTCCATAGGAGGATAGTTTTTCCAATTTCTATGAGGTATGAGTTGATGGATAGTGGACACTGGTCATGTTGGTCATTACACCATGGGGATAACAAGATGCATCATGACTTGAGAAATCAGTATTGGTAGTTGGGGTTGAGGTAATTGATTTCATATTTTATTTCATGATGTCTCACTTGTCAAAAAATTAAAGCAGAACACTAGAGAACTACTAGTTTGTTACAACCTTTACCCATTCTTGTATAGAAGTGGGATGTGATTTCAATGGAATTATTCATTAGTTTTCCATGTAATCCTACTGGTAAATATGTGATTTGTGTGGTTACTGATCGAATTATGAAGTCAGAACATTTATTACCTATCAAGGAGGTGAAAAAATAGAACATCTTAGAGACTTCTACATCTGAGAAACTGTGAGACTTCATGGGGTTCCCTATGTGATTGTTTTTTATAGGGACCTGAGGTTCACATCCAATTTATAGAAAGGTTTGTAAGAGGTGATGGGTTACTGGTTAAAATTGATCATGTCTTATCATCCAGAAATGGATGGACTGGCAAAGAGAGATATTCAGGTTCTTGAGGATATGCTTTGGGATTACGTGCTTGATTTTGGTGAATCTTGAGAAAATAATTTTCCTTTGGTAGAATTTTAATACAAAAATAGTTATAAAACTTTGATAATTATGTAACCCTTTAAAGTGTTTTATGGGTGGGCATGTATATCTCCCTTATGATGGGTAGAGTTGGGAGAGCGGTCCTTGTTGGGGTTGAGTCTCATTCCAGAGATGATAGAAACAATGTAGTTGATCCGGAAGTTGTTGGTCACAACAAAGAGCCATCATAAATCTTATGAAGACCATCCTCATCAATCAATAGAGTTTGAGGTTTGTGATCAGGTTTTTCTTAAAGTTTCACCTTGCTTGGGACATCATCAATTTGGTAAGAAGGGAAAGTTGGCAACGAGGTTTGTTTCCCCCTTTGAGACCATGGAGAAACTTAAAAAGGTGGAATATTGTATGGACTTACCATTATACTTGAATTTTATTCAGGATGTGTTTCATGTTTCCTAGATGAGGAGGTATTAACTATATCCTTTCCATGAAATCGAATGGTAGTGTGTTTATTTGGAGCTTGATACAACTGTTTTTAAGAAACTAGTTTAGATTATGGATTGCCAGGATAAGGTACTATGTGGTAAAAAGATTCCATTGGAAAATGTACTGTAGAAGTATGGATGGGATAAACATGATATGTGGTAGTGGGAATAATTGATGAGGTAGTAGTGGCCTTCTCGTTTTGAGATTCTAGAATCTTGAGCTATTTTGGGGTCAAAAATCATGTATGGTGTGAGATTGTAACATTTCATTACTTTCTTAAAGGTACTTATTGAATCTTGATTTGACCATGATTTGGTTGAGCATTTCATTGGGTCATTTTGGGAGTTTTTTTTGGAAAATTTGGGATCCATTGGGGATATTCATGGTTGGAAAATAGTTAGGAAAAACCATGCAGTTTGGCCCAAGTAACCGTGTAGTAAAGAATGGTCTATTGGAAAGGGGTTCTTGGTTTTCTAAAACTGTGAAGCCACCCCTCCAAACCCTGAAACCTAGGAGGAGGAGTTATAAAAAAATTTCATAGTTAAAGTAACAGTGTATACAAACCATGAACCCCAAATATAATCTCTTAATAGGTCATGCGATTAAGGCCCATGGTTACTCATAACCATGTGGTCTCTCCAACAAACTGTGTGTGCATACTTTTAATACTCTAAATCTTAAATTAAAAATCCATAGGACATTGGTTTAACCTCTAATGACCATAAAAAAATATTGGATTGACCTAATCCTTCTCCAGTAGTTTATAGGCTTCTCTCTTGGGGTTCTATATGGTTTTCTTTATTCTTGATGGATCATATCAAGTTATGTTGCGTTTTTTATCTGGTTTTGAATTTTTTACTTAGATCCTCATTGGATATCCTATCCTCACATCTTCTGGACCCCAAAGGGAATTTTTATGCTAGACCTGATGTTTTTTACTAAGTATTGATTCATTTTATATGGATCTAGTATTTTGAGGACCCGATCTACTCTTCCCTAATCTCCATTTTTGAAGGCGATTAGTTCTAACATCATTTTTGAGGTTAGTGTTTCAATAAAAAGGGAAAATTATACTAATTTCTTATTATTCATGTAAATTAATTTAGATTATTCATTGAATTGAGATTATTTTTTACCAAAAATTATGTTTTAAATGTGTTTTTCTTTAAAAATGGTTTGGTCACACCAAATGTTTTATTAAATGCTTGAATGTTGGTTTTGGTTCAAAAATGGTTTTTCAAACATTGAAGTAGATTGGATTGGATTTTAAAATATTTTATAAATTTTTAGAATATTTTTTAAATGGATTTTGTATGAACTAAGTACATTGGTAACCTTGGGTGTGTTGGGAATAGACATGTCATGCATAGGGTGTGTAATGCCACTTGAAGTTTTCTTTCACTTCAGTGTGCGTAATTCTACTAGAGGTTATACCAGTTGAATCCACCATAGGACTAGATTGGGGATTTATTTTTATGTATAGTAAGTATAACCATAGGCCAAATCCCAAATGGAATGATTTTTCATTTATGATTATACTTGCACATGATGATTTTTTTATGGTTACTTGCTCACTTGTTTTCACATGATGGATTGGTCATGGTTATTCTCATATGATTTTACATGATGGAATAGTCATTGTTATTTTATTACATGTTTATATTATGGTATATTCCTTTATTTCAGTGATTATTATCTCATGCTTTATCACTTATACATTTCATATTCCTTGTTTGAGAATATGAAATGCTTTTATGAAAAACAAACTCGTGATTTACAAATAGTTTTGATTTATAAAAATGATTTGTAAAATTATATTTTTTTAAATCTTGAACTATTCCATTATTAATATATTACTTTGTATTGATATTTTGGAGGAATCATTCTATGTTTTTTGATCACACCATACTTTTTTATTTTGGTGTTTGTATATGTTTTTTTGCATGACCTAGGTAAATGTAAGGGTATCTTGTAGCATACCAGATTCTCTTTTCATAATTGCCTTAATCCTTGGATGGTTTGAAGGTGTCATTTAGTCACATGGACAATTTTTGGTATTATCTTATCATAATTTTCAGTTTATCCACATTGTCTTTGATTGTATGGGTATTGGTTGTATCTTTTCTTATGCATTGTACTATGGTTTTTTGTCTTGGTTTCTCATATATCAAACTTGTTTTCATTATCTTGTTTCTCCTCAACACCATGGCGGGCCGAATCGGGTGTCTTGTCTAGTTGACTCAGGTTGGTTCGTTACATGATCATAGTTTAGTTCTTTAATTTCTTTAAACTAATATTTTTTATAAAAAGAAACACCCATTTGGTCTGATCATTAGAGTTGGATTCAATTTTTTGGAAATATGATCCAAAAATACAATAGTAAAAGGATGTAAATTGGATGAAGGTTCTGGGTTTTCCAAAATGGTGGAAATAACTGATTAAGTTAGATCTATTATATATGGATCTCTGTACTCTACCTTTAACTTCTGAAACTATCGAATGAAGTTTCCCAATTTTCCACAATGGTAGAACTTGGAATAATATCATGATCTTTATTTTTGATCTCTTTATTCATTGTTGATTTTTATTAAAGGGTTATTTTTATTTTTTTCTTACCTTCCAATTTTTATTCCCTTGTATTTTAATGATAATTAATTCTAGTTCAAGTACATATCCAACATTTTCCTCTATTATTATTCATTCAAACAATTTTATTTCATATTTAAGTGGTGATAAATCATGATTAGAGATGCTAACTGACCTGATCAGTGTGTCTTAACTCCTTGGTAAAGAACTTAGCATCATAAGTGTTTATAACTCATCATCAACCATAATTTTCAATGAATTAATTTGATTTAAAATACCATGGAACTCGCTTATATACTATGACACATTGCTCCCCTTCATGTACATTATATTTACTAGTCATCATATTAGGTTTTACTTTTCCATGTTGTTTTCCTTGAATATATTTTATAAAAATTCCAAATAACATATACATTATATCCATTATAAAACTTTTAGAAGATAATTTTGTCACTCCATTGATATATTTGATCATTAAATATTCTATTGAGCATGAACCACTTTACATCAACTAGAAGGGAACTTGAAGATGTTATCTTCTCTACATATTGGTCCCCAAATGTACATTTCTACAATGATTCTACAATAGGATTATGTTTCTAAAATTCTACTACAATGGGCTTCCAAAAATATTTAATATATAAAACACTTTCCATTTTATCTTTATAGATTTCATGTAATCAATTTAATCATATTATTGATATTTACCTCCATTGATGCAGTTTGAATATTAAAAAACTAATTATACCAAAATGTTTATCATGATAAATTTAGTTGAAATCAAATCATGGACCATATAAATAAAATCTAGAAAGAGTGATTTATGATGTCGTTTATGTTGTCCATGCACTATTGTACAATGAATTTAGAGGGGGTAAATTAAGTTCATGAATTTGACATCAGATTAAAATTTATCACTTTCTAAATTATTTAAACTACCCCTTTCTTAATTAGATATAAAATGGAAATAAATTAAAGTTAACAAAAGGGAATAAGAGGGTATTATAGTTGTTTAATTCTTTAAATTACTTCCCCCGATCCAATATACCAAAACCCAATATAGTTTTGGTGATTTGTATTTAAATTATTTTTTCTAGGAATCTAATAGATAAGTGCATATAGTTGACACTTGTTGTACATGTTAAAATATATTTTACTAGGGTCTTGACACACTAATCACGAGGTTTCTCAAAATTATTATTATTTCTTTAGTCAAATATAATATTAGTGACAACCTTAGGGCTATCTCCAAAGAGGCATGTATAAAATCTTTTGTCACTTTAGTTAGAAAAGGGGGTGTTTTTTTAAATTATTTATATTTTTAAAATCTAGATGAAAATAGTAAATAATTGATTTAAAAAAATAATGATGAGAGGGTGATTATGTCAAGTTTGTATTTCTAATTGTAATGTTATCCAAGTCCTTAAATTATTGAATATTCTCTTTATGGTTAACTAATGAATGAGAGGATCAATAGTTTTTTCACTTATCACCCTTTTTTTAATGGTTTTGGTGAGGATTAAGTTATAAAAAACCATTTTTTGGTCAACTATCGTTCCTATGTATGCAAGAGATATAACAAATTTCTATTATATTACTCATGTGATACACAACTAGGTTTTTATCCTTCTAAGAAAAATAAAAAGTAACAACTTCCCATTCAACACATGCCAACAAAATCCAAGCACTTCACCACTCAACTCAAACTATTCCACCGTATATAGCTTAAAACTTGAGTGGTGGAAGATTCTGGATTATCGAACAAGGAAATATCCAATAAATATAATTAAATTAAACACAATAAAATCAAAATAAGAACTACTACTGAATATAAAAATTGGTTAACATGATTAAAATATTTTATTCATTGAAGTGTAAAGACTCAATCATTAAAAAAGGAAAACCTTAACTTTATTAACCTATAAAATCCCACTAAAAACATTATCTTGGGTATGAAGAAGGTGTCACTAACCTTAGGTGACATTAATAGGACACAAAAGGTTGGAAATAAATGCCTAAGGATTAGTAATATTATGTGGAAGTATTTAACCTTATATTTACATAACAAACTAAAAGAGACATCTCCAAGAAAATACATAAATATGATGTGTGAATAAAAAAAGACCAAAATACAATAAATAATATATCTATATATAATAATCAGATTTCATAAACCAATAATAATACAAGATTATAGAAATGGAGACCCAAATGAAAGACAATATAGCCACATGGAACACTACCATGCTCCACATGACCACTACCAAAAATCTCCCAACTTCATCCTAGTCCACAGCATTAAACCATCCGACTAGCATGTAAGAGCTCCTCCCCTTACCTTTATCATAATGAATAATGACTGTAAATTCACTTGAATAGATAGGCAAGGGGGTGAGTATATTAAATTATTTGGAAATCCCCAAGACATCCCAAGAACACCACATAAAAAAGACCAAGCTAGATCACATTTTATATAAAACAAAAGTGAAGCATAATATAATAAATAATAAAAGTAATACAAGTAAGAAAATCACACTAAGAACCACTTTTCCCTTAAAATACATTGTTTCCATAAAGATACCTACACATTCCATGAACTGACATACCCAATGCATGCATGTTGAACAAACTCAAATCACGAGAAGAATCATGTTCCTCTGACCCAATCCATCACTTGGTGCAGTAAAAATTTCCTATTTCCTTTATATTCACCACTAAAATATAATTACAAACCCAAAAATTCCTCATAAAATGCATCATGAATACACACAAACCAATTTAATCCAATGTCCCCCCAAATTGGCATTATATTTATCAATAAGGCCCCGACCACGTGCATTCATAAACACATGCAACCCACAATAATTCCATGTTACAAATAAAGGTTCATACATTTAAAAATAATCATTTTAGAAACAAATCACTAGATAATAATTTTACAAAACATGCCATGGTTATCTCCCACAAACATTATTTTAAATCCATTTTCCACCGAAAGGGTATCAAAAAAATATTTATCCAAGATATGAAGTAGTGATCAGAGAAAACACTTTTAAATTGTAAAACATCAAACTTACAAGTTATTAATAGAGGTAGATATAGTGATAATGAACCTAAATTGAACACAAAATAAAAAAACAAAAATAATTACTTCTATAATAAGATAAATGTTTTCAGAATCACCTCAGAGAAACCCTGCATCAAGAGAAAAATTGAAGGAGAATGTATAAGGGTTTTTTAGATATTTATCAATTCAAAATAAAATTAATAAATTCTATAAAAATAGGTAAAATGGTTAAACATCAAGGTATATTACTTCCCCAGGATTTAGTAGATAAATAAATTGTTTAAAAACCATGAGGACTAGCACTACGCCTTGCAGAGCGATGTATTCACCCAATCCATATTAGATAGCCCACCTATACAAAGTTGAATATGAATTAACTTAAAATCCAAGGAAATAAACTATAGTGTAGGGATGTGCCCTTTTCCATTTTCCTTGGACCACAACTTCCACAAGGTGTAGTGAAGTCATGCTCTATATTTCCAACTCACCCATCCAGACCACCCTTTATATGACATTTCCCTGACCAAGAGCCACCATTAACTCCCCTACAAATTTGGTTTTATGATCATTTACTATAGGAATAATCCCAATGAACCTCACCCACTATAAATCCCAATAATATGGAGTGGTGGTGTATTTCCACCTAGCCAACTCACCACACCTATATCACAACATGGACAGACCCACATCGAGTGCTATAAATTCCACCATGCTGACCATCATGGCGTGGTGAAGCCCATATTTCTCTAACATCTGTTTTCAATTTAACACCCATCATAGACATCATAAAACTAATTCAAGAAACAATGTGAATTAAATATACCTAATAAAACCTATAATTCCACAAACCAAGGCTTCTATATTCTCCTCACTATTAGGATTTACATCCTCATAATTTTGTAAGTTTTAGATGTTTTAGAAAATCTATGGTCGTTGTTCTAGAATGAAAGTTTCTCAATATAAAGAATCCTTACAGACCTGAACATACTACTACAAGTTATAAAATGATAGGTATGTTTCATCTTAACAAGAGTTTATTATGCACATCCTAAGATAAGATACACCACTAGAACACATTGGAACTAGTTCAAGATAAATATTATCTCAATCGATTATGCAATAATAATTGACTCACACTCTGACCAAAATATATATGAGAATTCTAGGAACTAAAATTAATCAAGAATACAATTTTACCTAGTAACAATCCCACTGGTATTATTAATAATCTATAATGGTTCAAGATAATGAGGAGATAACATCCCTTTCTTACCTAGAGTGAATATCTCTAAAAAATAGAAAATCCACAAGAATCAATTATTAACCACTATTAAATACCATGGAAAAAAATGAAAGCACAATTTGAATATCCACTATATTAAAGCTATAACTATGGGTTTCTACATCATTTAATGTCTTTGTATCCTATCTGATAAGAATTTCACCAATGTAAGGAATTTTTTTAACCTCCACCCTTATAGTGGGGTTTGACATAAAGGACTGTAAAATTCTCCAATTACAACCATATGAAGTTTTTATAGATAAACCATAGTGAAAACCAAGGATCTCTATTGGTGATAATGGAAATCAGTACATGTTAAATGTTCAACATAAATTATCTCCCAAATTGAAATAAAATTCACTTAATAGATTGGGTTAGTTAAGTGTTACCTTAATGGAATCATTTTCCTAAATACATGGTGATGTAGAATAATATGACGATTCACTCAAAATATTATAATGGTACATGTAACAATGAAATTATGACCACTGTTTAGTGTTCAATATTCATTAATTTGTGTACTATCTCAATATATGAATGGAGGAATCACTTAAAAATGTTCGAGTATAGTGTAATTGGATTCTAGAATTCAAGAGAGAATTTTAATTCTTTGTCTAGCCATCGATGTATCCCCACCATTAAGGTTTCACTTAATTATAATATTATCAAAATTCACCCTCTAAACTTCCTTAGTCTTAGTCACCCAAGTTAGGAATGAGATCCACCTGATAGAAACCATGATACATCTTGGACCGTACAAATCAACCTCATGTCAGAAATTTACCCATGAATCATACATGATCCAATATCTCACTAAAATGACAGCCAGAGACTTGGAAGTTAATTCATCCCCAACTTCATCAATCATGAACCATTAGACCTAGTTATAGAAGTTCTTGGTAAGACCACACATTAGAATTGGTGAAAAGGCACTAAAAATAACTCACTAATCATAGAGGGTAAGAGTCCTCAAGGTATCTATAAATGATAACATTCAACCACACTAAGAAAACATCTCACACATTTATAAACATGGAGATATGAATATGTACTTACCAATACCCTAGAAAATTTTAATGGATCTCATTAGTTTTGAAACCACTCATGATGAATGAAACCTAATCCAAAAATTTGACCTTAGTTCATTACCCTAAAGAAAGGTGAATCTTATTTATAAATCCCCCCAAAAATTGATTATTACTTTCCACAGTTCAGTTGGAAATAAACAATATATAGTTCTAATATGTCTCAACTACTCCAACCTAATTCATGTATCATCCTCATTGAAAAGATGACATCTCCCTAATAAGAAGAGAGAGAGAATTTCTAGGTGTATAAATCCATATGACATTGAATTATTGGAACTAGTACCTTCTATATATCACAAGAATGGAAATTATATAACAAACAAATTCACCAAAGATAGACTATTTCAATGGTAATTCAGTATGGTGGAAAATCCAGATCCTAGAATATACTTCTACCCATGATATTTTATAATTCTTATTCCATAACACACCATTTACACATTAAATACCTATTTCCATCTTCTATTTTTCTAGTTTATAATGTGAAAAAATAACCAACCCAACCAATTCTATAAGTATCACAACATGAAAACCCTACCAATACAACAAGAATAACTAGCTTAAAGGCACATAATAATAATTAAAATATCATGTGTAACAAGCATAACTAACACATCTACCATAACAACAACAAAAAATCCCAAGAATATATCAAGCCACATCCTTCCTAGGTAAAATAACTCACTACTAACCATTCTAAATAGACCCTATAGGGTTTCCACCCACTTCTTCATCATGTTATGACTTTCCTTGCAAAACAACATGCAAAATTTTCAAGTTACCAAAACATTGATAAGGTTTTTGTTCAACATTTTCCAAAATACTAGTAAAATAAAATCATTAAATATTTTCTAGTGTTTGAACAATAGTAAAACCATTCACAAATCCATTTTCATAAAATCTACCTTAAAAAATAAAATTGACCTGCAATAATTACACCTTTATAAAAAAATATTTCTAAAAACCATGAAATTATAAATCTCAAAACACTAAAAGTGTAATTTCAGTTATTATTTATCTCATATCCCATTTCAAGAAAACAATTTAAATATATTTTTTAAACTATACTACTAAAAAAACATCTATAAAACTTCCTAGAAAATCCATTTTTTAAAAATATATTTTAAATCTAAAAAATATTTGTAAAACAAAACTTTCTAACAATATTCTTTCATTTAAAAACCTATATTCAAAAAAACATTGCCTCATCATCTATATTACAAAAAAACCATCAAACAAATCATGTAGTTCTTAATTAGTAATATTTCATAAATATTCAAGGAATATTTTATCTTATTAAAATAATTTCTTATTTCAGTATCAACTCAAGATCTAGAAGCTTAGATAATACCAATAATAGTAATATTACTTTGAAATAATATAAAGAATACTAATTTATTTACACCCAAAATAAAATAGACTTTTTGTGATAATTATTAAAACTCAATTTTCATGTATTCTTATTCCAATTTTAATCATTTTTTTAAAAGAATGTTGTTACCAAATAAGCATTTTTAATAAATCCATCAAACAAAGTTAACATGTTACATATTTTTAGCACACTCTCATGACATGTGAACTAACCATTTATTAGTATAAAAAACCTTAAACATTACATCGGGTTACCATATTTAACATATCCAAATTTTACTTTCCATACCATTAATTATATAAAACATGCTTAGCTACTAGGGAACATACCATTTAATAATAAATATCCTGGTATTCTTTATAATTTATTTAAATTTTCTAAAAAAAAGATAATCAAAATTATATAATTATTTTAGTCCTGTCATAACCGTTATTCAATTAGGTATAAAATTATAAATTTTAAATTATCACATGGAATGTCATAAAAAGCTTAAAATACATGGTCTAAACAATCCAATCTAAAAAATCCAAAAATTTTCTATGCAAGAGACATTTCACCAATGACTAAAAAATAAAGGTAGTAAACATATAATGATGATTTAGAGTAGCTAGAATGAAAATTTTAATATTAGCATAAAATTGTATGGATTTAAATTACTGTTTAATAAACCATTTTAAATTAGTTTCATTACCAATTTATATTCCTGTTCCACATAAATTTCATATTACCTTTAAAAAATAATATATAAGGCATAAATATAATTTAATAATTGTTTTATGTTTTATTTTCTATAAAAACACTTGTAAATCCCAGTAAAGTTTAGTGATAACCAAATTAGAAATCTCATAGAGAAAAAAATATTTTACCATATCCTAAAATGCATATCATAAAACTCCATTTTTCACTTATAAGAACAAAAAAAAATTAAAACAAGCATGTTATTTCCACAAGACAAGAAATAATAACCAATAAAATATCATATAAATAATTAAATCCAAATGCTAAGTCTCTTTACTAATGAATGATCCAAAAATCTAATTAACTATACCCATGATGATGAGGTGAACATAATCTTAGTTTCCCAGAAGACTTTTTATACCCAGACCACCCTGGAAACTTGAAGTTCAGAATATAGAGGTTAGATATGATTTTTTTCTCTATATTTAAAGTCCAAAAACATTATATCTAAAAACATACAATCAAAAATAAAGGACCATACCAAACTAATACAACTTGCAACTTCCTGAACTGACCCATTGGCATGGTAAGGTCAAAGGTGTCACTAACCTTAGGTGACATTATCCAGACACCAAAAGTTGGAAATAAATTCCTATGGTATAGTAATATCATGGGGAATGATTTAACCTTATATATATATATATAAACAACCTATAAGAGTCATCTACAACAGAATTCATAAATATGATACATGAATAAAAATCAGACCAAGATCCAATAACTAATATATCTATACATAATAATCATATTGAAACTATCAATAGTAATACAAGACTCTATAACTAAAATTCCCAAATAAAAGATATGGTTCCCACATTGAAAAATTCCATGCTCCATATATCCACTACCACTAAGTTCCCATATCAATCCTAGTTTATAACATAAAAACACCCCCACTAACATGTATGAGGTCCCCCCCCCATTCCTATATCATAAAGAATGATGACTGTATATAAAGAATAACTAATAAGCAAGTAGTGAGTATATAAACTCAGTAGGAAATCTCTATGACTTCCCACAAATTTTATTACGAATGTTCTGGAAGAAATTTTCCCTAAACAATTTTGTCAACTCTAGCATAATATTTCTAGAATAATTTCAAATAAGTTCCAAATTTATTAAAATAAGTTTTGGGCCTTCAAAAGCACCTCTAGAAATAATTTAATAACTTTAAAACACCCAAAATTAAATTTAGTATTTATTTTAATAATTCCAAATATGAAATAAAAAATTAAAAAATAAGTTTTAATACATTTAATAAATAAATTCCATATTATTCCTAAAATTGATAAGTGTGATATTTACATAATATTTGATCAAAATAGTGGGATTGAAACCATGAATATTAATTTAAAATATATGAAAATAATTTCTCTATCAATTTCTCCCGACTTAATCCTTATAATCTTGAACACATGGACTTCAATAATATTACTAAAGAAAAATTCGAAAGCTATCCAATGTGAGTTCCCTTTTCAATGATGTGGTCCTAAAGTTATCATTCATCATTAATGATCATAATTATAGGTTATTAATTTATTATATTCAATTAAATTTCACTTTACCCTCTTATTCACACTTATACCTAAATTTCTATAAATATTTCACTCAACACTCAAACATGAATTTCAAGAAAATTCCTCCTCATTACAGGTTCACACAAGGGTCACAATAAGGTGGATGAATTTCTCCATATCCACCTAATGAGTCAAGTATTTGTGTATATCATGAGTTATTTTCAAGGTTGTTATGTGGATTAAGGTTGAGGGATTCTAATAGTACAATTCTAAATTAGATGTAAGAGGTTTGGGTCGATATTAAAGAATAATGCGATTGTTTTTGTTTCCTTTAAGAATTTATTCCTCACACTCTCACTCTACCATTGACAAAACTCCACTCACTTGATATTTTTGATAGTCCATATCACACCCTTGTAATTTTAGTATTGTAAATCACTTTCCCTCTATGGTTCCTTTAGTAGGTTTTTAAATATATTTATTTTATTTTTTTATGATGTTGAAGGAAGAGAGGGACTTTGAATATACTTTTATAGGTGTGAGGTCTTACTCTACCCATATCAGGAGATATTTCCTTTATTTTTATTTGTTCTAGGGACTTCCTTTAGTGTGTATAGAATTTAATTCCAACAACTCTTCCAATCTGCGCATGCAAGTAGTGTTTAACTTTAGTTTTCCTCAAAACTTCACTCTAGAATCATGGATAGTCCATTTATAGAACTTTAAACATCAATGATATATTTTTCCCCTATTTTATTAATTTTGGAATTATTTCAGCTTGAATTTAGGTCTATATTTTTTAGAATTAAATTTTATAGGGAAATATAGGGACTTCACTCTTTAAAGCAGTGGTATAATTCTATGTCCACCCTTGGATGATATCAAGCTCATCCCCCCATCCTTCTCAACATGATTTTTTTCACTAAAAACTATATAAAGATGGCAAAAAATCCTCTCCTTAGTTAAAATAGTTTCTATAGAACAGGTTGTTCCACCTCCATTTCTCCCTTCCCCCCATTTTATTTTAACCTAAATCTTGTATCAATTTCTAGATCAAGTTAGATGGGTATTTTTTTTCTTTAAATGTGCCTTCTTAACAAGTCCATTCATGGATACTAAGGTATAAATGAATTAAATGTAAAGGCATGTGAAAAATTAATTTTCATTTGAAAAAGGGGCTTAAAAATAAAAACAATTCATCAATCATATGTAACAAAATGTCCTTAATTATCCTAGGTTTTTAATATATTACTCATAAAATTTTGGTTATTAAATAATTTATTGGTTCTCTAAATAAATATATCTCTGTAAAAATGTAAAAATTTGTTTATAATCCTATCAAGTAAGTGATTAAAAATATAGGGAAGTATTTCATGGCATAAGATTAAAAAATTGGTGATACTTTCATGAAATACCCTCTCTAATAATTGGTAAATAAATTTATTTAAACATTTCTTTAATGCGATTGAATGGGTAAAATTATTTCACCAATCATTGGAATAGATTTATAGTTTTC
Organism: Viscum album; assembly: GCA_963277665.1. NCBI lineage: Eukaryota > Viridiplantae > Streptophyta > Magnoliopsida > Santalales > Viscaceae > Viscum > Viscum album. The sequence continues at coordinate 56,576,602 of OY728154.1, forward strand.
TAGGTCATTCAAATTAATGTCCATAAATTTTAAAAACACATAAAAATTTGAAAACAAATTGAAAAAGAAAAAAAGTTTGAAAGTCTTAAACTTCAAAGGATCTATACCCATACTTAAATGATGCATTGTCCTCAATTAATTCTAAAAAAATAATCATGATTTTTTTAAATAGAGTCACAATAATCAATCAAGTGTTGAAGAGAGGTATATCATAATTGGTGTTTATTAATAAATAGGGTGGAGGAGTGTGATATAATACATAGGTTCTTGAGGCAAGTTTTCATATAGTTTCTATAGTATATAAACATTAATAGTAAATGGGGTTTCTTATAATTCTTTTAAAATATATACAGTACCAAAAGTATAGACATAAGTGAATATAAATAGACCTTCCCATTTGTATCAAAGTTTTCTTAGAATCATCTTGAGTAATGATTTGTAAAGAAACACTCGGTCCCCTATATATAATTACTTTGTATGAATGATCTTATCATCAATCACTCTAGTATTTTATTTGAAAATTCTTAAATTCTAAAAAACTTCTCTCATGCTTTATTTTAACTCCTGAATATGTAGTTTCTTTTTTTTCTGTAGTTTTCCAAGTCCAAATTCATATATATAAAAACTTGATATTATTTATTCTCCCACTCCATATTTAGTTGATAGATCTTTACATAAATAAGAATGTATGGAATCATTCAAGTAGGGATTTTGTAAGTTATCCAATAATATCATAAGGTATCTTCAAACCTTTGAATCTAATATTTTCATCTTGGTTTATCATTTTTATCCAAAATCCCTTTGGTCGACCTATTTAAAATATCTTCTTTACCATTTTTTTGGGTGGTATGGCATTGATGTATTATTATTAACTCTATAATTCTTCATTGAAGCCTTCTAGATTCTATTAAAAAATTGGGTACCTTGATCACTAATGATTTATCTAGGTTCCCCAACCCTATAGAAGATGTTATTTCTAATAAACTGAGAAACAACATGAGCATCATGAGTTTTTTTGGTCTTGGATTCCACCCATTTTGAAACATAATCAACTATTAGATAAATTTAATAATTTAAAAATGACCTGATAAAGGAACCTATAAAATACATTCCCCATATTACAAAATATTTCATAAAAATTAATTGTTTCTTTATGAATTTTTTCCTTTTAGATATGTTTCATGTGAATTAAAATTTCTCCAATTTTTTACAAAATTCATTTCCATCCTTGAACAAAGAAATCCAATACATTCGAGATTCTAAAAATTTTCTTTCATTCATTTTTAGAATAAAGTGGAAACTAAAATATAGAGTGTGAAAAAATTCAAAAATAGTTTCGATCTCACTCCAAAGTAAGAATCTTATTATCATTTGGTCATTAAATTTTTTTAAAGATATGGATCTTCAAAATGTAAAATTTTGATTCATATTTAAGTCATTGAATTTTTTGGTGATTCATGAGTGATGAGAATTAGGAGGATACCATATAATTGACTACATTAGAATACCAATGCACTTCTCCTTAAACCATGTATAATTTCTCTCATGGAATGAGATTATTCAGTGGGACTTTGGCTGAAATCTCTACCTTTTCTATGTTGGGTAATCTGCTCCGGTGATCACCAACTTGGTTTTTTTATAACTTAGTATCCTTGATCCCTATATTAAATTCATAAAGTAGTAATATCCACATGAAAAGTATGGTTTTTTTCTATTTCTTCATCAGGTAACTAAGGGATTCATGATCAGTAAAAAATTACAAATTTTTTTCTAAGAAAATAGGATCTGAATTTTTTTAAGGTAAAGATAATAACAAGATTTTTTTGGTTTTGTAATTGATATTGGAAAAATTTAGTATACTTGAAACAAAGGAAATGGTTTGATATTTCACTTTAATATTTTATAATAGAACTAATCTCAAAAATTGGTTAGAGACGTCACAAAGTAACTCAAAGGATTGTTCTAAAACAAATTGGCTATATCACTGGTGGGGTAATCAATCTTATTTTTAAGTGATCTAAATATTAAATATCATTATAATCAAAATTATATTCATAATATTTAAACTAAAAATGGGAATAAAAATCTTAGTATAATATTTGATAAACCTCCTATAACAACCTTCATGTTCTAGAAAAGATCATACATGTTTTACACAAACTGGATAAAGAAAAGAATTTATTACTTTAATTTTTGATTTATCCATCTAAATGATTTTTTTTGGAATAAAATTCCCAAGTACTATCCCTATCTCCACCTTGAAATAAAAATTATAAAAATTAAAAACTAAGTTCTCTTCAATAAATGTATTTTAAAACTTTTACCTTATTTTTTCAAGAAATGATCAAGTAAATCTCCAAAAAGAGTAAATTCATCTAAAATACCTTACTTAAATCTTCAATAGGATTAGAAAATATACTTAGCATACACCTCTAAAACACACCCATGGAATTACTCATTCTAAGTAAAATCCTACTATAGGAAAAGGTACCATAGGTATATGTAAAAATTGTTTCCTCTTAGTCCTATAGTGAAATGGGTAACTTAATATAACTTAAAAATCCATACAAAAAACAATAATGAGTTCAACCAGTTAATATTTACAACATTTGGTCAATTAATTGGATAGGGAATTGATAATTACAAGTGAATTGATTAAAGTTTATATATATTATGAAAACTCACTAGTTATTATGAATTATCACAGGTAATAACTCATTTTGTTCATTCCTTGCAGTGGACATTCTTGTTTTCTTGGTAAAAATATGAATGAGGTAGACTAATTGTTAGTTTAAAATGGTGTAGATTATGTTTTAATTAATTATTATCTATCTCCCTCTTAACAACATCTATAATGGACTTGATTTATCCTCCTTTGGGGTTGCCTAATAGGTCTAGAATTTTCTTCAACTAAAATATCGTGAATGTAGATTTTAGAAATAGTACCTAGGATATATCCTAAACTTTAAGCTATTTCTTGAACATTTTTTCTCAAAATTTTAATAAATTTATGTTATTTATTTTTGGATATGTTATTAGTAATGATTACTGGTAATTTTTATCCTTCCATTAGATACACATACTTTAAATCAGTGGGAAGTGGTTTCAATTTCAAATTTGGGGGTTATTCTAAAGATAAAACAAATTAGGCTTCTTTACCCCTAAATATTGAAAATAATAAACAAAATATGACATATCGGCTTTTTATTCATGTAAAAAACAATCAATCTTATAAAAAAACTCAAAGTTTACATCTTCCTCTAATTTAAAAATAGATTTTCCATATATCTGGACAATTTTATTCTCCATGGGATATTCAAGAATTAAGTGTTTCCCTAGATCTAAAAATTCTTATAACATAATTTATCATCATTGAGTTTAGCCCCTTAAATTTGGGAAAGTGTGAGAAGTGAATGATCCTTTGATGGGTGCCTCATAGAGTCAAGAATATTGAAGTGGATATTGCTATATTAAAACTCTATGGTTAGTGTTACTTCTTTCACATTGATAATTTTATTATATATCTTTAAGAATAGTATCCCAAGATTATGGTTTTGTGGGAAGTTTCTCTATATTATTCTATGTTGAGTACATAAAAGTCTATTATGATTATCATGTTTTAAACTCTATCTAGTACATCCTCCAAGACTCCCGTTGGAAAGGCTATAGATATATTTTAGAGTTATACCACCACTTTGGTTGGATTTAATTCTTATATATAAAAGTATATAAACATATAGTGAGGCATAAATCTATTTAAGCCCATAAATATCATAAATAATTTTGAAATGATAAATAACCAGTGGTTTAAGAAATAGATAATGTCCATGGATTATTTAATTTTATGAGAAATTGGGGGGGTGATAAAATCTGATAAAATTCTTCCTAAATTGATCATTTAATTCCATTAAAGTCTCCTATTTTGATGTAAATATATTTTAGGAAATTGGTATGCATAAAAATTAGTTTGAGAACTTACAATAGGGGGATGTTAATTTCAATATTTTGGACAATTTCTAGAGTTTATATTTGAAGTTATTCTTCTTCAATTATTTTGCATTCAATCATTTTAGATGGGAATGGGATTGGAAGGTATTTCTTCTATCTTATCTACCTCTTCAGGGGTGTTTCATTCTTACTTCTCCTTGGATCAAATTTATCTTCCTCTACTTTATTATATTTATTCCCTATACCAATTATCATAATAGCTCTAAAGATTTTAGATCTTAAAAAATTATTCTACTCAAGTTCTGGTTGACTCTACTTAGGTTTAGGTAGAGATGGTGATAGAATTTATTTACCACTTTTTGTGGTCATAATCCTGAAATTTTCCTTCAGGTTAAATAATGATTGGGATGGTTTCTTCCCATATTAATATAAAAAATTTATTCTAAACTACTACATTGGTTTCTTAACTCTCTTGCTTCATTCCAAACCTTCTTAAATTTAGGATCCTACTGTTACTATTCATAAGGTTTTGTAGTAGTAGAAATTTTTTCAAATGTATCATTTTACTAAAAGAGAGGTGTTTGTTTGTATTAATATTGGGTGTAAGTCAATTTTTATTGTTGGTGGAAAAGTTATGGATGTTGTTATTATTGGTCTTTTTATAGAATAGATATTTTTATTAGAATTGATTTTTATAAAGTGTTCTATCCCAATTATATTGGTTTCTAAATTCATATTGGTCTTAGAAATTGTCCCTCTATCCTTGAGTACATTTTTGGTATTTCCTTGTCTAAGATTACACTGCTCAACTTTTTGTTCCTAGCACCTCAAAACATTTTTTAGCAAAATAAAGAGGCGATGAACAGAAAATGCATACCTTGGATGGTTATTATTGTTTATTTATTTGTTTCAAATCCATTTTTATAATAAGTTTGTTTATTTATTTAAATTTATATTCAATTAATAGGTACAAGTCATATGTTTTTACCTCATGAATACCTATAGAATTAATACCTCTTATGACAAACCATTGTGAGTTTTTGCTATCTTTTCAATCAATCCCTTGGTTTTTATAGGTGATTTGTCTATGAGATACCCACTATATGATGCATCCAACAAGATACTATCATTATCCAAAAGTCCTTTAAATAATAAAAATAGAAATTCGTAATCCTCTATATCTTGATTTGGGCAACTAGCATAGAGCTTTTTAACCCTCTCCCAATACTCGTAAATAATCTCTCTAGTAGCTTTTCAGAAAAAATAAAACTCATTCCCGAAGGTTACACTCCTAGAGGTGGTGAAGAATATATTAAAGAAATATATATACAATCTATCCCAGTCACGGGCTTCACATTATTGTAAGTTATAAAACCACTCCTTGGCTGCTCCTTCGTGTGAAAAGGGGAGTTCTATACACTTGAATTATTCCTCTAACACTCCTATTAGATTCAATGTGGAACACATGAGGGTAAACTATTTGATGTGATTATTTAGGTATTCAACTACAAGATAATGAAATTTCAAAATCAATTATATTATACTAGTTTTCAATTAAAAGCCATTTTCTGAAGAAATCATGATAATTTGGTTGTTAGGATTTCAAAAATATGGTACAAATTTATCTATTAGTGTTTGATTTGGGTTTCCTACCATGATGGTAGGATCGTAGTGAACACTTGTGGTTGTACTAGGGCATGTAAGAGAAATGTCTTTAGAATTTATTTTCAAATTCAAGTTTCTCATCTTTTCTTAAAAATTTATTTCAATTTTTTGGTTAAAAGAACAAACTAGGTCAGTAAAATATATGTTTATGCAATTTAGAATTAGTGATTTGTAACTACCTATCCATTAATGATTCCATGTTTTTGATGCTATGTCATGGGGAGTATTAAAAAGATTATTATTTTCTTGGTTAAATGTAGAATTATTGGTAACCCTAAAGTTTTTTCAAGAGAGGGTTTCATAGAATCAATTGTCACTTGGGTAAGAAAAGGGGGTGTTTTATATTTTTTTTGGATTTTTAAGTGCATGATGAAAATAGTAAACAAGTTATTAGAAACAACAATGATGAAAGGGTGATTAGGTCATGTTTGGATTTCTAATTGTAATTCTATCCTAGTCTTTAAATTATTGGAAATTCCTTTTCCAGTTCATTGATGAATGAGAGGATCTACACGTATTTCACCTATCACCCTTTTTGAATGGTTTTAGTGGGGATTAAATTTGAAAAGATATTTTATTATACTCCTATCATTTATATGTGTGTATGTAACACCCCGAGATCTTATGAAAAATATTCTTTTTAATTTCATTAATGTCTTGTGTTATACGCTACACCAAAAGGAGATTTCACAACACACATCTCTAACCTGGCTTGAATTACACGCAATCGCGACCTTCCACGATAGCGTGTGTTGTACGCAACACTAAGTTTCGCTAAACAACGATATGCTATTAAAATATTATTAAAACTATCCGTTATGAATAGTAATAACCACTTTTTGAAATTTTGTAAATTTTATTTTTCAAAATGGACTTCAATTTTGGATTCGGAATATCGAAATTAGCTTAGGGTGAAATTTTGGTGATTTTCGGATAACTTTCATATTTTGATGAATAGTGAAAATTACTAAATTTTAATTAAAAACAACTTTTTCAATCGAAATAATTAATAGTGATAAATTATTAATTTGAGTGGTTTTAAAGTATATTTAGAATATATTTTTATAATTTAATACAATGTTGGTCATTGGATGTAATTTCACATTTAAACCAGACATAAACAAGTGTCAATCTTTTGATAGTTATTATCTCTTAAGAACACGCTATTTGTTTTGACGACGGGAATTAATTTTTAAATTAATTAATGCAACTGATATGTTTTGAATTTGGTAAAATAGAAATCATTTTTTAGTTCATAATATCAAATATAGCTTAGGCCTAATTTTTGGTATTTTTCTAAAACCTTTCAATTTTTGATGAATAGTGAAACCACTAAGTGGTAGTTAAAAAAACTGAATTTTTCATAAAACTTAATTTTACCGCTTCTGTGAGTGGAATTTCAGAAATCCGAGAGACACGGTTGATGTCAGTAAGTAAAATTCGGTTCAATGAGATGAAAATAATTTTTGGTAAATAGTAACTTTTTACTTTTATTTACCACGGTTAAAAGTAAATAGGGTAATTAAGGGTAAAAATGATATTATTATTACCCTAACACATGTCCTAATTCTATTGGATAAGTGTAATTCGACCAAAAACAAACTTAGAAATAAAATATGACCATTTATGTCCACTTGAATTAGATTAGGACATTTATTATTATTTAATTCAAAGAAGAGTTAAAAGAGTTAAAATCAAAGTTTATTTAATAAAACATTTTTAATATAGGGTTATACATAAGATAAATTCGACTATAAATATTCATTAGAAATATAAAAAGATTTAATAAATAATGGTATTTTATTTGTAATTTTTAGACATTAAATAATTTAATTTATTTATGACACAACGATGATGCAATAATTATCTTATTAATGAAATATTGACATAATTGATGTTATAAATACCCAAATAAATATAATTGGAGACTTTTTATGAATTCCACTAATTTTCTAGGTTAATATGACATGTTAGTATTGATTTAATTAACTTGGTTTGAACTAATAATTCTGTTATGATTTTCACAAAAATAAATTACTAAATAGTTTCAAAATTGACATAAAATAGTTTTTAAAATAAATATTATATTAGTAATTGTTATTTTATTACTAAAAATATAAGGTTCGTCCAAATGAATTAGATAAGATTATATATATTAATAATAAACAACTTGGGGTTCTTTTGGCTTGATATAGTAAGTTTATTAACCATATAGTGTAAGAAAACAAAAAGACACGGTAAAAGTTAAATTATTTAACTTAGAGTTAAATATAATTGAAAAGGTTAAAATAATAACCTAAAATTGTCTAAATCCTATTGGATGAGATAATTTCGACCCATACCCACCTTATCCTCGAAATAAATAAATTTGGAGCTATTTAAAACCGAACTTGACTTTATAATAAAATAATATTTTTAGTTATTCCAAAGGTGCCCCTCTCCTCCCTTATAAAAGGTCACCTCCTCCCTCTCTTCCTCACACAAGTTTGAGCCTTCAAGCTCGGCCAAACCCTGCCAAATTCTCTTCTCCACTTCCCTAGAAACATCCTAGAGGTTCTGGTCTTCCTCAAAGACCAATTTTAGTGCCCTAAGAGGAGGTCTCAAAGAGGCGCTTCAAAGAAGAGGAGGTTCGGACACTTACGAAGCAAATCAGACCTAAGGTAAGGGAAATATCACAATCTCATTTTTATCCGAGATTGCTTATACTTTGGTATTTGCTGGGGTGTATTTTATCATCCACATCCATGTTTCATCAATATATAATATTATTTCCATCCACCTACTATTTTTTTAAATCCAATTTTACCTTTCGGTGAGATTTTACTAAAAGATATGAAAGGAATCTTTTGTCGTTTTTTCGTACGAGGTACTTTTTTGACTTTTCCGACAAAAGTATGAGAAGAATGTTTTTTTTAACTTATACGGAATGAATGGATTTTTAAAAAATTATTTCCAAGAAGCTTCCTTTACAAGTTTTCAAGTTTATTTTTAATAAACTTCTTTTAGTTTAAAGTTGTATGACATGTTAAGAAAGGAAAAATGTTTTTGAAGAAGAAAGGATATTTTCCTCAAGAATGGAGTTCAAGTGTTTTATAAAAATTATTTTCCATCTAATATAATAAAGGGTTCTATTTTTATCCCTATTATTACATTGATTTGATTATGTTGTGATGGAATTATTTTTATGAATTCCTTTATCTTATATGAATTGTTTTATGATGTCATGATGTTTAAGATTCCCATTTGTATTACATGGGTTATGCAATGATGTATGATTTATGATTTTGTGGAACACATAAGAATGGTATCATTATGAGATGGGTGGGACCTATATCTCCCTCAAATGCATTGGGTAAAGATTTTATATCTCATGAGATAGACATGGCTGGAATGGTAGGTTATACCGGTTCAGTGAAACAGGACTGAAACGAGGGTGACTCGGTTCAGAAAGGGACTTTGTCCACTAAGATAGTCTTGGAAATGAGTCTTGACTAACAAGAAATTATTCTCTATGATTATGTGTGAATGACACAAAGTTTAATGTTTTAAGTTATGATTATTGTGATTACATTTCACTGCCATGAGTTATCCCAGGTTATGAAATTATGATCTCTTTTACAGGTTAAGATTTCCAAAAGTTATGTTCTTATGTATATGATGTGATTGATATTTCATTTGTTTACCCTTACTGAGCATTTGATCTCACCCTTTTATGTTTTCTTTTCCCCAGGATATAAAGAAAGGTTTTAGGTATTAAAAAAGGGAAGATATTTATGGGAGATGTTAAAGATCTTTCACCAGGATTAGAAGATTATATTCCAAGTTTCCAAAGACACTAAACTATTACAATCCTTGTGTGTGTGTTTTTGTTATGTACTAAGTATTCCGCAAATGTAAAGTAATGTCAATGTACAACAAGCTTCGGGTCTCTACAGTGTAAATGATACAAAAAATTACTCCTAAATTACTCAGTAAACACACAACCAAGTCTTGTTCCTCCCAATAAAATTAGAAGTAACTAATTCTCCTTCCACACACACTAAAAAATGCCAAGGACATCGCCATTGAGCTCAAAATATTCCACTGTATATAACCTAAAACTTGATTTGAGGGAAATTATATATAATCATCCAAATATATAACCAATAAACATAACTAAATCAAACACAACCACATTCCAAAATTATGAATCTTTACTGAATATTAAAATCCACTAACAAGATAAAAATAATTTATTCATTGAAGTGAAAATACAAGAGGATTACAAAATGAAAACATTCCCTTCCCCGAAAACTTGAAATTTAACCTTCCATGTTAATAATAAATGATATTAATAGATAATAAATCATTACAGGACTAAATAAAATAGAAAATAAAATTAAAAAAGTAAACAATACAAATAGTCTCCAGTATGAACTCATGACTCTAAACTCTTGAAAAACCCTTACCCTTTTGAATCATCTCTTTTTTTAGAGCCTTGGTTTCCATATTACTCAACTTTGGTCAAAACCCCCAAGATCCTCTCTCTTTAATTTTGAGAAAGTTTCATTTCCCATGACGCTTTAAATCTCTACATGATCCTCTCTTTATGAAAATTTTCGAATTCTTTCCTTATTCTTGATCAATTTTTTTTCATATATTAATCCATATATAATCCTATAAATGGTTTCATTAATGTTGAATGGAAATCCAAAATCCTTGGATTAAATCATTAGAGAGTCCCCCCAAATCTTCTTATGATCATCCTTTGGTTTATTTTTCAATGTAAAATATCCTATATGAAAAATCCTCTTACATGTAACAAAATGTCTTATAAAAAGGGAAAAAATCATATGCATGGATGAAATATCCTTTGTGTAGTAAAAATTTCTTACGTGTATATAAAATCTCCTAATAATGAACCAAATGTCAAATTCATAAATGAAATATCATAAGTGAAAGTAAAATTCCACAAGTCGTATGAATTTTTCCTTTTCCAAATTCTGACACACTCGAATATCATATAGTGGATCAAAATATCTTTCATCCTCCTCAAATGTCTTATGTGTTGGATAATTCTACCATGTGGCTCAAAATATTTCTTATAAAGGACCCATAATCCATTTTTTATCCAATTTTCTCCACTATAGTGTATTATTTCTACAATAAGTTTAATAAGTTCTTAATTTATTGAAATAAATTCTAGGCCTTCAAAATCAACCCCAAGTATCCTATGATAACATAAAAACACCCAAATTTATGTGTAGTATTTATTATAATAATTATTAATATAAAATAAACAATTAAAAATCATGTTTTATTCCATTTAATAATTAAACTCTAGATTATTCCTAAAACCGATAAATGTGATAGTGTTATAGTTTTGATACCCATTCAATTGCATGTGATCCCAAGTCTTTTATTCCAACATATAAATATTTATTCATTTAATTTCCAATGATTCCAAATTTATTTATAATACCACCAGGTTTCATTTTATGATGTTATAAATTACTCTAATATTTCTCAAAAATTATTCAACATCTCATTCCCTGGTTTTATAAATAATTTGTGAAGCACTTTAGTGCATAATCGCTTGGTGAAATAAAAGGACTCTTTTCTAATAGAATCAAGATATCTATCTATGCTAAGTTTTCTCTTATAATTTCCCTTTTTTAGGTAACACTCATGAAATTTTTAAGAGGATGTTCGTAAAATATTAATTTTCAATTATTATATTTATTTATTGAAAATTCACTTGTGTGTGGCTTATGATTCTCTCATGTATGTAATTAAGTTCTAAACAGATAAATTATTTTATACTCACCTGCAAATGATTACTTATTAGTTATCACATGAACATAAACCAAAACATGTGAAAACAATCCATATTAATTAAATCAAACACATGTATAATTTAATAAATAAAAATACAATTAACATGAATTAATTGAAAATAAAATATGAAAATCAAATGAATGTATGAAATTACTGTCACATTCTTCATAACTCTAACATCATGAAATTAACTATCCATAAAAAACATGAAACATAAAATAATGAAAATAAATCATCAGTCTATCATTAATTCCAATATCACCACATGTCATTGTTGAATATTGTTAAATAAGAACCATCACCCCACTAATCATCGGTCCATAAGAATAAACCACCATGAGCATACACATGATCCTCTACTAAATGAAAAATAAAAAATGATCCATCCTATAATAAATTATTCTAAAATATTTCACACACACCCAAACTATCATTGTGTGTGGATTCAATAAGAACCGCATTAAGTAATACCATCAATGATCACCATTAGCTACTTAACATATGAACTCCATGAAAGTAATAAAAAACTATCCGCAGCTGGAAGAAAGGTTTCCAAAGGGGATAAAAGTGTGGTAATGGGTTGGTGGTCAATGGATACTCTAACATATTGGGATTACAATCAATTTTCCTTAAGATTTACTATTTTTTCACGAACAGAAGATAGTGAGGGCCAAATTATAGTGATATGCACTGTTATAGTTCTGGATACTGGCTAGAAGATGAAAAGAGATGGTGTTAATGGTTTATAATAGGAGATGATGGACTAATTATGTGAACTCCTATTGGTATGGAGATGAGGATTATTTTGAAGAAGGAAAGATATCTTGGCTATTATTGTGATGGCTTGGTTGGAGGATCAAGATGTAACATCCTGGTCTCGATTCATTCATATGTAGCCAACCCTAGTTGATCACAAGTCCTCAAGCGCGGCTCCCCATATGTCAAAGGCAACCTACTAGCAGCAAGGGTTTAAGGTGGTATAGTTGGAAGACTATACAGTCATAATCAGAGTAAAACAATAGTGATATAAATGGATAATAGTGGTATCATAATTAATTAAAACCAAAATAGTGGAAGTAAAACTCCAGATGATAATAATAAATAGTCATAAATAGAAATATCAAGTACCATATACAAAATTATGTAGTTTCACGTCACTAAACAAAAAGAACATGGAAACATGGAAGCAATCAATTATACATACAGGTATATCAAAATAACCAAAAACCCAAAAATATTATCTCAAGATATCATCATCATCCATAGATCAGTCTTGTGCTCCCCACTCCCATGATATAATCAATCATTCATCGACAACTGGGCACTTTCCCTTATCACTACCCGCATCCACGAAGTATGTCTATGCACTAATCAGTGGACTGAACAGAGTGTGAGATATACTCAGTAGGCCACCACCAGTGGTGTCTATAAAAAAATCATCCTATGCATATAAACCAGAACCTTGTGATGGTAAAATAGGAAAAGATGTAAAGTGAATAAAAAATATGATAAGTCCATGAGCATAATATATAATAAGATATGGCTATAACATGAGAGAATCAATATACATATGAGGTGTCAATAACAGGTAACTACTAGATCAAAATATAACACATGAGAAATGAGTATCAGAGCTAAATAGTCTAGGTCCAAAGGCATATAACCAAGGAGACCACATTGAGACCAAGGATCTCGTTTAATGGAACACTCTGAATAATATCCTACCAACTAGGGCAGGTCCAAAGGTAATAACCAGGGAGACCTATATATGAAAATATGAATGGATACAAAATTCATAGGTTCCATAAATCAGTCTTCATCACTAGTGACATACCATAAATAATCACACCTAGGAGTTTCAGGTTCCATAACACAGTCCCATAGTCGGTAAAATACTGTTATGCATCAAGTTTCATACCTTTATAAGAATGTGGTTCCATACTAAGATGTCCCAAATAAATAAAGTAATATAATAATGACATGGTATATGTTAGTGTCTAGATCCAATTATAATTATCAATAAAAAGGCACACACTAAGATAATATCCATATCATTCCACATTCTCATTTAAATCCATCCATTTAATCACTTTAATAACATTTAATTTCATGGAAATTGATGAATTTCCATATCAAATTTTCTCATTTAATTTAAAAATGCTCCCACTAAAATATGAAAATAACACACACCCAAATTGGTGGATTTAACATAGATGAGATAAAATAACACACCTCATGGGTGGCTTAAGTTTTGGTTGAAAACCTCCAACCATATCAATGTACTAAAAGGGAAATTCATTAAGGTTCCAAAAATTTAATCAAGACAATAAATTAATTTAAAATAAATTACAAGAAAGTTCGGTGTGTGGCACAATAACTATAATTAAATAGACTACAAAACCTTAGGGAAAAGGTATAGACCACCTACCTTATGTATTTGGTAGAACATTTTCCCATCATTGGCCCTTGGTTTGTTCTAAATCATAAGAATATAAAAAAATAAAAAAAAATCCCTAAAAACAGGTCATATGATCTCACTCCAAAATGACTACTTCAATTGGAAGATAAATGAATAAATGATACAAATTAATATAGATATTAATTGTGGCTATCCAACATGATATAAAACACTCAAGAGGCTGGATGGTGGAATGTCTCCATATCCTAGGCCAGTCCATGGGATAGCTTCAAAAGGGAGAAGAGGCTACTATGTGTGGGAGAGAAAATAAAAAATAAATAGGTTTATAAAAAAGGAGGGGAAAATTTAATTCAGTGAAAAATTTAAAGGTTTCATGATTTGGACACATGGTTGGATAAACAGTGCACCAACCATGTGCACACCATTTCCCTCACAACATACATTTCATAGTTAAAAAAACCATGCACTGCCCGTGCACAACCTCTATTACATCCCCACATGACCAAAACCTCCCTTACATAGTTTAGATAAACCATGTGTCACCCTTAAAAGGCCACACAGTTTTAGGTGCATAGTTAGCACTAACCTTTCACCTTCCTGGTTTTCTCTATATTTGAAATCGTGGAGCTTTGAATAAGCCCCAAACACTCAGAATTTAACCTCTAAGAGATTAGGCATGATTATAAGGATAAAATTACGGATTAAAACTGATATTAAAAGGTTACATACATTATAGAAAAGTTGACATCTTACATTCTTCCGCCTTAAGGAAACTCATCATCAAGTTTCCCTTCTGAGGGTGGTAAAAGATCATTTAAGAATAACTATGGCCACTAAGATCGCATGTCAGCCTCTTTATCCCTGGTCTCATCTGGTATGTGGCCATGATTCTATAACATCCATACCAAAGGAACCAACCTACCTTGGAGATCCATTGTGCTCTAATCCAAAATATGAATGGGGTGATCCTGAAAGGATACATCAACCTCCAATTCAATCTCACAAGGTTAAAGAATATGTGATGAATCTAAATTATATCACCAAATCTAAGATACATTGAAGATTTCATACATAGCTCAATAAGTCTAATGTAACTACAATAAATAGTTTATCGGACTGACTCTCTCTAAAATCTCAAAGTTCCCAATTTAATGAGGTGCTAGCTTACCTTGTTTCTGAATCATTCTATTCCCCAGTTTAGGTGGAACATATAAGAAGACCTGAATATACACCTCATACTCTAGTAGTTGACAATGATTATTGGAATATGGTTTATTCTTAGATTATGATGTAGTCATCCACTTCTAAATAATACTAACATACTCTGAATTCTCCTGAATGAGACTAGGTCCAAGTATCACTACCTCACCTATCTCTAACTAGCATATAGGTGATCAACACAGCCAATTCTATATGGTCACCTTTCTCATAAGTAGTCATCTGTATCGTCTCCAAGAAGTTATTATTGTAAGTGAACTCGGAGATGGGTAAGTGTTTCACCCAAGAACCTCCAAAATCAAGAAAAAATTATCATATAATTTCCTCTAGTATCCTTATCATACATTCTAAACAACCGTCAGTCTGAGAGTGAAAGGTGATTCTCAAAATCATATGTATACCCAAATATTTCTGTAACCCCTTCTAAAACCTCAATGTAAAATGAGTGTCTCTTCCAGAAATGATAGTATGAGCGGCCCTATATATATGTATAATATCATGTACATAAAGTATCCCAAGCTCATCCACTAAGAAGGTTTCTCATTTAGGTAATAAGTGAGTGACCATTGTTATCCTATCGATAATCACATATATTTCATCACTACCTCAACGGTATCTCAGTAATCCATTCACAAAATCCATAGTGACATCATCACATTTCCAATTAAGAATGGGTAATGACTGAAAAACACCTACTGGCCACTAGTGTTTTTCCTTTACTTACTGAAAGGTGGAACATCGAGTAACAAAACTAGCTATCTCCCATTTCATACCAGGCCACCAATATTAGAAAATTCAGTCATGATACATCATGTTAAAAATAGGATATACTACCCAAGAATAATCATTAGAGTCTCATATCAATTTCTCCTAGATTCCTGTAAGAAGACATATCCATAGATTCATAAGACCTAATCCTCATCAATGATCCATCATGGTAGAAGATCCCCACCTAAAATATTCTCCCTTAGGAATAATCCCTCGGGGTCTGATAAGTACCCCCTCTTTACTCTTTCCATAAGTGAAGAGATCAATGGTAATTATGAAATTATAAATTATCAAAGATGGTCTCAACCCTCCAATTGAATCTCAAAAAAAAAAAATCATAAGCTACCACTCTCCACTGGCCTCCAAAACGTCCCGTGTCTTAGTCCTATGACTTAAAACATCATCTACAACATTTCCCTTACAAGGAATATTGACAAGCTCAATGTAAAGTGACTGCATGTATTCAACCCATATCCTATGTATGATATTTAATTCATGTTATGTAAAAATATACCTGAGTCTTTTGTATACCATAAACACCATAAATCACTCTTCCACTAGGTAATGACTCCAACAATGCATGGAGAACTACAAATTCTAACTCAATATCATGTGTTAGGAAATTCCACTCATGTGGTATCAATTAATGAGGAATGTATATAATAACATGGTCTTATTGAATAAGAACTAATCATAGACCAATACCTAATGCATCACAATATACATTATATCTTCTTCTCGGCTCTGTTAGAATCGGGATTGGTGTAGAAGTCAGCATCACTTTCATCTCTTGAAAGGATGTCACACAGGTTGCTGACAATATAAGATTCAGCCCATTCCTAGAAAAAAATGTAATTGGTGTTGTTAGGTGTGAAAATTCATATATAAATCACCTATAATATCAATCCTTTTCCAACGAACAATTCATGTCAAAAATATTCTTAAGATTCTCCCAGTTAACTATAACTCTCACCTTCTTTGGGTCAATTGATACTCTTAACTCCGAGATAATGTGACCCAGGGAGTGATTTTTATCGATCTAAAAGTGAAATTTAGTGATCATAGAGTATAAATAATGCTCTCTCTGTTTATTCATAATCACCTCAAGATTTTTGTTACAGACTTTTTGATTATGAGTATACACCAAGAAGTCATCTATAAAGACCACCACAAATGAATCCAAATACTGGTGGAAAACCCAATTCATCATAGCCATGAAAATGGATGGAATGTTCATGAGATTGAATGAAATAAACATATAATAATAAATACCACACCTTCTATGGAATGAAGTATGATGTATGTCTAAAGGTATAACATGTACCTAGTGATATCCTGACGTTAAATCAATCTTTGAGATAAATTAATCTCCTCAAAGCTGATAAAAAATCATCTATACGAGGCATAGGACAATAGTTCTATACAGTAAGTAGATTCAACTTCTGGTAATCCACAAAAATCCTAAGGGTTATATCCATCTTCTTAGATAAAAGGACTGGTTAACCTGAGGGATAAGTGCTAGGATATATAAAAATCTTAGCTTTTAAGTCCTCCAACTATCTTTTGAGATCCTGAAACATAGTAGTGACCATCCTATAAGGAGGAATGGACATTGGTGAAGATCTTGAGACTACCTCAATAGAGAAATACACCTATCTCTTAGGAGGTAAACTAGAAAATTCATCAGGGAAAACGTCCCTTAAATGATTTACTAGAAGAGGGAAATCAGCATGATTGATTCCCTAATCATCCATGTAAAGTCTAGAAATCTGGGAAATAACTCCACTTATCCCATGATTCTATAGTTTAGATCTACTCGCCTAGAAATACCATTCACCCTTATGAATATAAATACCACCATCTGGTGATGTAAATGATATATTTTAGAGATATTAGTCGACATAAGCATGATAAAGAACTAACCAATCCTTCCCGAGAACAATTTTGAAACCATACATCTCAAGGATGAAGAAGTTCCATTGAAAATGATTTCTGACTACCTTAAATGGGAACTCCTTAATCTAGCCTACACACTATGATTAGATACCCAAATGAGTTTCTTGGATAATCACCCCATAGAATTATAGAATTTTGATTATGATTCTTTATATTATATCCATAAAGATAAAATAATTCAAAGCACCTCATGTCAAAAAAAAGATACCAAGGTCGATGCTACTAAAATTTTACCTCAAACTGTAGAAGTTCTAAGAATAAACTCCCCTGGTATATGCTGTACTACATAAACTTGGCCTATTACATGGACCTGAGATAAAACATAAATACCTTTATATTTCCCGCTCCGCTGATTTTGTGTAACTAGTGTCTAGATCCCCTAGCTGTGACTACCTCCTCAGCTTCACTAGACAGTAGCAGTCCAACTTCCTACCTAACATGGCGCTTCTGATTCCACTCTAGGACCAGGATTTAGTGTTGATCCTCTATCAATGACCACTAAAGTGAATATTCTTAACAACCATGATAAATGGGATATCATGCAGTAGGATCAACACTCAACGAGGGCCCTATCATAATGAGGTTTCATGTCCCCTCACTTCCTACACTGATGAAAGACCACAAAACTACCAGTACATGCAATTTGACTGATAATTCCCTAACAAGAGGTCTTAAAGCAATTATTCCTTCTTCCGTATACTAGACTATTGGTTTGAGAAGCTGGTATACTCTAATTTTGACCCCCATCTTCCCTTAGATCACATTTAGTAATAAGAGATTAATTTACTATATCAGGCATAATATTCAACTAGAAGACATTCACCAGAGATCAAATAGGATGATTGATATCATCCTCAAAAAACATCTCACTCTCACTGACTCATCATCGGTATAGATAGGTGAAAATCACTAAAGCTATATAAAACAATCTCAGTAATCAATAACTAAAATAAAACCCTACTACAGGTTAACAAACTCTATATCTTAGTCAGTATTTTGTGTTAGTGGAAGGAAAAAATCATAGAAGACTATCTGAAAACCATCCCAGGACATACCCTGATGACGACCCACATGGTTGATAACATCCCACCTTTTCTTGGAGGAATATGAATATATGTTAAGATCTTCACTCTCTTATCAGGAGGTGTCCTCAAAGATATTCAGCATGGACTCTAGAGATGACTATATATCCTAGGGGCTACCATCCACAAAAACATAATGTGGATATTGCTGCTAAAAATATCGCATAAACTCTTCTATAGAAGAGGCAAGTCTCAGATCTCCCTGTATAGTCTACATAAACCATAGAAACTTTCTTCAAAACTGGGCATCATCACCTATATCAAGGGTAGTATGAGGTGCCACAGGTGTAACAACTAGAGGTAAAACTAGTGGCTTAGGGCCCACCACATCTAAAGCATGTTCGTCACCACCCTTATAGCGCCAGACTTGATGATGTCATGGTGGAATGGCTCTACAAATTCCAAGCACACAACTCAGATAGGATTTGATAACGGTATTACAAAAATAAGATTAAGATAGGTACAATATTTCCTATGCAATATTCACACCCCACTTACTTATAAATGTAGGTATGGGTAAAAGAAATGATAATAAATAATAAAAGAGACTCTATCTACTACCCACTACTAAGGTAGGGTCTGGTTCAAGCTCT
Source organism: Viscum album (assembly GCA_963277665.1). NCBI lineage: Eukaryota > Viridiplantae > Streptophyta > Magnoliopsida > Santalales > Viscaceae > Viscum > Viscum album. Next base: position 56,596,068 of record OY728154.1, read on the forward strand.
CTATTTCACTATAAGGGTCCTATTTTATAAACTATCAATTGAATGTTATATAGTAAAACACCCTTTAAGTCACAATTGACAACCCCATTTAATGACAAACATGTTAGAATTTAGGATTTATAAATTCTTCCATTCTTATTATAGAACTGTTAAAGGGGTAACATTCCCAATTTATACAAGTACTTACATTATAATTGGAATTGATATTTCATATAAATGTATCCAAACCTTTACATTCAATAGAAAAATGTAACAGGTAATATAATATTATTTTACTAAATGAAACATCATTCCAAATTTATAGAGGTACTTTCACTCTTTAAATTTCAATCGACATTCATTTATTTAAAATAAACTAACGTTTCAGTTTATGTAACCTCAATTACATAACTCAAACATGTGATAATTGGTTATTTAAGGTTCTATCATCAACCTATATGGGAAAAAACTATTTGGTTGATGAAGACACTTTAATAACCAATTTTCCAATCCCATTTTTCCTTCGTAAATGTTAGTTTCATAATATATATATATATATACAACTTAAGGAACATACAAAAAGTATCATGTACTCAGAAAATGAAACCTATATGAAATGGAATAATGCATGATATATTTTTCTTATAAGGTTATTAAAAGGTTCATGATCAATTCTTCCTTTCTATACTGAGCCAAGGAAAAATATATTCCAACATAATAATAATAATAACATCACGTATCTTGTGCATCACCCAGTGGTGGAATAATAAAATATATAACATGAATAAACCAAAACATCAAGTCCCATACCGTAAAATTTGTATTCTCTCTCATATGTTGGTTAACTACTCTAAGGAATAGTATTTTACCAAATTTCGACATATCTTTGTCTTCTTTCTACCATCTCAAAATAGTAAGGAAACAAAAAGAAACCTTTGATGCCAATTTGTAATTTATTAGTACTAGTTCACTCATGAACCAACCTGGTTGGTCATAAGGCCCCATGCACACCTCCCCATATTCTATAGGATACCAACTAGAAGCGAGGGTCCATGGTGGTAAAGTGGGGAGACTATGCCCTCATAATTAGAGTAACACAGTGGTGAGATAAATGGGTAATAGCAGTATCGAAATAAATTTCAACCAAAATAATGAAAGTAAAACATACATATGATAATAATAAATAGTCATCAATAGAAATATTGATTACCATATAGAAAATTATGTAATGTAATGTATCTAAACAATATGAATAGTAAAACATGGTAGCAAGCACTCATACAAACAAGTATATTAAAAAATCCAAAAAGACCAAAAGACTATCTCAAGACAGCATCACGAGCCATAGATTGGTCCTATGATCCCCCTCTCTCATGCTATATTCAATTAAGCATCAAAAACTGAGCACTTGACCCTATCTATAACTACATCCATGAATTATGTCCAGGTGATAATCGGAAGCTCGAACAGAGCATGAGATATACTCAGTCAGTCACCACCAACAATGTCTATAAAAAATCCATCTAGGGAATATAAACCATAACTATGTTCATGTATACTAGGAAAAGATGTAATGTTAATAAAATATATGAAATGTTCATGAGAACGAGGTGTAATAAGAGAAGAATATAATAGGATAGAATTAATATATATATATATATATATATAAAGTTTCAATAGTAGGAAACTACTAGCTTGATATACACCACTGGAGAAATGATTATCAAACCTACACAGGCCAGGTCCCAAGGTGTATAACTAGGGTGAACTCATTGAGACCAAAGATCTTGTCCAATGGTATACTCTACATAATATCAGACCAACATGGGATATGTCCCAAGGAAATAACCAGGGTGACTAATATCCTGAAATATGAAAGGATACAAAAGTCACAGGTTCCATACCTCGATCTTCCTCACTGGTTCCATACCATAAATAATCATACCTAGGAGTCATAAGAGACATACCATGATCCCCTAGTTGGTGTCATACTATTATGAAATTTGTGTCGTACTTTCATAAGAAGTTGGCTCCATACCAAGATGTCCAACATCAAGAAACTAATATAATAATGAAAATGGCTATGTTAGTGCTCATACCCAATTAAAATTATCAATAAAAAGGTACACAACAAGATAATATCCATCTCATTCCACGTTTTTCATTTAAATCCACCCATTTAATCACTTTAATAACATTTAATATTAGGTAAAAGTAGAAATTTACATAAACTTTTATCTCATTTAATTTAAAAAGGCTCCCACTAAAAGACAGAGAGCACAAACACCGATAGTGGTGGATTTAATAAAGGAAGATAAAATAACACACCTCATGGGTTACTCGGGTTGAGGTTGACAACCTACAACCTACAACCATATCAAGGAGATAAAGGGGAAACCCGTTATGGTTCAAATAATTTAATCAAGGCATTTAATTAATTTAATAGAAATGTCCAGAAGGTCCAGTGTGCAGTACAAAAAATATAAGTAAATAGATTACAAAACCTTAGGGAAAAGGTATAGACCACCTACCTTATGCCTATGATAGAACATTCATTTACTATTATCCCTTAGTTTGACCTAAATTGGAAGAAAATGAAAAAACAAAAAAAAACCCAAAAAATAGGGCATATGAGATCATACCAAAATAACTCCATTGATGAGAAGATAAATGAATAAAGAAGAAAAAGGAATGGATAGCTTACTAGTGGCTATCCAATTTGATAGTTCGAACTCAAATCGGAGGCGGGATGGAGGAATGAATTTAAAGCCTAGTCTAGGATATGGGAGAGATTAAAAAGGGAGGAGAGGTTGTTGTGAATGGCAGAAAAAATAAAAAGAAATAGGTTTATTAAAAAGGAGGTGAAAAAAAATTCTTCCCAAAATTTAAAGGTCGTATGGTCTGGGAACATGGTTGGCTAGACCATGCGCTAACCATGTGTACCCCATAGTCTAGGTGACACACCCTATTTGACACTGCAATGTATGGTGAAAAAAACTTCACAGACTGTACACACCCTCTATTACAGCCCGACATGAAAAAAATCCTCCCTTTGATGGTATAGAAAATCCACGTGTCACCCTTACAGGGTTGCATGGTTTGAGGGGAACAGATAGCACTAACCATGTGCTAATTGTATTTCTATTCTATTTTCTCTATAATTTGGATCTTTAGGCTTCAAACAAGACTCATACACTCTCAATTTCAACTATAAGAGAGTATTCACATTTATAAGGATAGAAAAGGGGATTCAAACTGAAATTAAATGGTTCGATGCCTCGTAGAAAAAATGGGATCTTACATAAGACTTGATTACTGCTAGGGTTTCACTGAAGAAGAATTTCCCCCACCCCAACTCACATATTCTTCATGGGAAAAAGGGATTCAAATTTTAAATAAAAAATAAAAATATTACTTTAAATTAAAATACAATGACCAGTTTAACAATAAATGTCAACATATAAATAAAAATTTTACTACTAATATTAATAAAAATAAATGTTAATTATATCCAATAATAGTAATAATAAAAATAAAATTTATACTACTAATGTTAAAAATAATCATATCACAATATAATATATAATGATATATGTAATTATAAATAAACATATATATAAATAATACTTAATAATAACTATAATTAGATGAAAATAAAATAAAATAATATTAATAATAATATAATATTAATAATAAATGTTCATATAATTTAGTAATAAGAATAATGATTACAATAATACTAAAATTACAGATAATAATATTAACAAAACTAATATTATATAATTAAAATATAAACTCAATGTAATAATAGTATAAATAACAAATATTAATATATTACTAACTAAATATTATAAAAATAACTAAAATTCTACAAAACTATAAAAGAACATAAAAATACTAAAATTTGTTAAAATAATTACTTAAAATTAAGTTAATTTTTTTAAAAAAATATTAGCAAAATCCATGTACCAAAATATTCATACATCAAGATTGTTCCAATTAGTTCTTTCATTTTGTGATCGTTAACTAGTAGGTATTATCTAATTTTAGTATAATTTTCACTCCATATAGAAGGTATAACTCTAAGAAATTTTAAATATTGATCTGATTCTATACTACAGCTCCCAAAGTAGTAACACTTTTCACTATTTTAGTGATTCTTCTATTCATTTGAGTAATATATTTTTCATCAAACATTTTTAAAGTATCAATCATTAACATTTCATTTTTGTACCTTAATTATCTTACCTTATCAATTTGTTCATAAGAAACAATGATAGTTTCCCATATATCATGAGTAGTATCACATTGAGAGACTTGGTTGAACTCATATAGTTATAATAAAAAAATTATAGAATTCATAGCCTTTGAATTTAGATCATAATCAACCTCTTATTAAATACTCCATAATTCAATATCACTAGCAGGAATTTTGTAAGGTTTAACCTTCATTATGTAAATATTTAATGAAATATTCTTAAAAAATAACACCATTTTATATTCCCAACAACCAAAATTCTCACTATTGAAATGAGGTAATATACTCATTGACATACCTTATATATGATCGTAAATTCTAATAACCAGAGATATATCTTTGAACTTTTTTTCACAAGCATAGAGAACTCAAAATTATTTAACTAATACAAAGTGTTGTCCTAAAACTATTTTAGAATAACACAAGAGGGGAGTAAATTGAGTTGTTAAATTTCACACCAAATTAATACTTCCCTCTTCTTAAAATATTTAAACTTATATTTTCTTAATCAGATATATAGCCTAAATAAAATAAATTAAAGTGTGGGACGCAAGAGGTTTTTATAGTGGTTTGGGCCTACAAATAACTTCCTCTAGTCTACTCTACCAACACCCAATTCAATTTTATAGATTTAAATTAAGATATTTTTATGAGTGATATCACAACTGAGTGAAAGTAGTTTCCACTTGATGTAAAAGTCAGAAGATATTTTATTATGATCTCCCTCATAATAACTATCCTTAGTCTTAGTCAAACACTAAGTAAAAGAAGTGGAAACTTATGACATAAACATAAAGACATATTAATTGAATAATTTTGACAATACACAATCAAGAACTTTATAAACTAGAAGATGATTAAATTTATTTAGAGAAAATGTATACCTTCAAAGTTTGTCTATGAAGACAATTCTTTTACTCGAGTATATTTCTCTAAAAATTGAAAAAATTAAAAATATTCTTTCATTAAAAAATTTTAATCACAATTTATATTAAAGAATTTATAATATAATCAAATAAATCACAGAACACAACTATCCATATATTAAATCACCTACCATATGTTACTCAATTAAGATTATATATATACATATAATATCAAGAAATAAATTCAATCCTAAGACTTCATGATCTTCTCCATGAAGGTTGATATATGTATAACTATTGAAAGTGGCTTTAGTCTTCCTTAAATATTGTAACTAAATTTATCACCATAATAGCTTTATAAAAGATCTTTAACATTTATAATATTAAATAAAAATCTCTTATCTTCTATAAAATAACTGTGAAAAACACTCTTCAAAAAATACTTGGATTTCAAATATGTAAAGGCAATACATACTTAATATGTAAAGGTAAATTTGTGAAACCTAAAACATATTTACAAGTATCATTTTTGAATATGTAAAGTCAAATATGGACTTCACTATAATATATAAGTGTTAACTACTTAAGAAATAATCAATACATAACAGTAATTTCCTTATAATAAAATCTACACATAATATTTACTTCATTAATATAGAATCAATACATAAGAGTTGTTTCCTTAAGAAACAAAATCCATACATATAATTTTTCTACATTTCCATTTTCTCAAAATATAAGAGTTAAGTTCACTTCCCACTATATTATGTAATATTAATATCTTAATGCATAATGTCCATACTTTTATGATTTTTTAGTATGTAAAGGTAATTTCAAAATACCATGGAATATGTAAAAGTTTTCACTTAGGAAATGTTTTCGAATAAAAATAGAATAATATGTAAATATAAAATATACATTAGGAAAATTAAATAAACTTGTTTATCACACTAAAAATAACCCATTAGTAAAAAAATAAGGGATTATATGAGAATAAAAACATAGTGTATGGGAGTATACAAACTGATATAAATATAAAAAATTGTCAAAAATTTTCATTCGATCACTTTGATTTTTTTACACTAGAAAATATCAATTTTTCTTTTTCAAAATGGATTTGACACGACTTTTTAGGACCATTACTCCCATAAAGACCTTCCAGGAACAATAAATAATCCCTTTTGTGGTTTCATACTATAACAAATTGGTAATAAGAGAAGTATCCAATCCAATATTATATGTTTGAAACCAATCCTCACTAAAAATGATGTGATATTGATATTTAACCTAAAATTACTCCACTAAAACCAAATACCACACACATATGGCTTCTATTTAATGATAATATACCTGATCTAAACATCTTGTACCTTCATTTTCTCATCATTAAGAAATGTCACCTGACTGCTTATATTAGAAATACTTTCAATACAAGGAACCACCATGGATACACATTATCTAATTAAGACATTTTTATTGTTATATGTGCAATAAACCCCAATTTATGATTCATTTTTAGGGTAAATGTGAAGTTTTGGTCCTAAAGTAGGGGATAATTTGATAATTTGATCTTGGATCAAAATTCTAAGAGTTGGAATATCATAGGTAGATGTTTTTGGTTTTTTAGAGTTCTAGGAGGTGAATTGGGTACTCAGGTATTTGTTAGATCAAGGTTAGGGTGGGATTGATTTGGATTTCTACTTTAGGTGGATTTTCATACTACAATGGGTGAGAGACATACCCTGACAAGGATTCGATTGAGGTCAGATAATATCCTTAAGGGGCCACCATATTTTGAAGGTAAATAATTATAGTAGTCCATGCTATATCCATTGGGTTTCCTGGTGTGCCATGTTTTTAGGTGTGAGATTTTAGTGTGAAAATAAATAATGTCTGGGAGAGTCATATTATAGCCCATGGCATAACAACGTGATGGTAAACCTTACATATTAGAAAATTTTCAAAGTAAAGGCTCTTATGGATGGTATCATACCATGGTAGTGGGTTTTATGTTGTGATAGTAACTCCTATGTATGTGGATTTGAATCCCTTACATATTTTCTTTTTGAAATTTAATGAGAAAAGATAGTTACATCATGATCCATGGACCCTATCGTGAAGGTTTTCCTATGGGTGGGTGTTTAAATGTAAAGAGTAAAGGCCATGTCATGGAGGTAGAAGGCCCTATATAAAGGGAGGAGGTCATACAATGAAGGATTGGGCCATGGATGTTGGTTCTTCTTGGGAGAGGTGTACCTAACTATGAACATAGGGTTTACACAATGATGATTTTTTTGAAGGGGAGGTTCATTCAATGTGGTGTTAGTTCGGACCATGAAGGGTGTACATGAAAGGGGAACTATTATGTGGTTCTCAGGTAAACTCCATGGCATGCCCACTTTAATATTTTTTAATATAGGTATACCTACCCTTAAAAGGTAATCACATCTTGTGTTTAATGAGAAATATTGAATAAGGAAGGGCTATTTGACTGGATTCTTCACACATTCTTCCTCTATTTAATCCCCCTTGGTGCGGGTTTTTTTATAGAAATTCTATAATGATTTGAGGGAAGTTATTCCATATGTTACCTTCCATTCTTCTTCCCCTTCATTACCATCTTATTTGTGATGATTTATTTCTAGGTTTTGATGTCGATTTGATAAAATAATGGTTTAAATCATCTTAATCGATGGGGTTTTTCTTGTCTTATCTAGAGGGGATCCTAGGGGGATGGATAAACTTAGTTTTATATGGTTTTGGGGATGTGAAATTTCCTGTAGGGTTTTCACATGATTATAAATCATTAGATAAAACATTTTAATTAATTATAAATTGTTATATTAATTATTAGATGTTGTACCTTGAGATAGCGTCTTAGGTGTTGACATGGATTGGTGTGAGATTAGCTAAGGATGAGAACACATGAATTGAGGAAGGTAACTTCATGCTTAAGGTAGGTAGTTCTATCATCACTAATTATCTTACTCATTTGGTGATTTTATGTTTTTATGTTATCATTATGATTATTGTTAGCATGTTCCATGACTCGTGTGGTCTTTCCCCATAGATTGGGATGGGATGACATTGGCCTAATAGTCAATAAATACTAAGTAGCTTTCTAAATGATACGTTGGTGGATCCTTGGTTAAAAGAGTTCCAGTGGCCCTATTTATGGTTGTATTTTTTATGTGATTTATATTTTCAAGATAAATGGGATTTACTTTTAACTGGGGGTTTACAAAGGATTTATTGTGAAAAATGGAATCCTTATTAAAATGGTTAAAGATGTTATTTCAAGCTGAATGGAATTACTTTATGTGATTCTTTTGAAAATGAATTTCAAAACAATTGTGGGACTTTCTAAAGAAAATTTTGTTATGATTTTTTAAAAGGGATTAAAATGAGTAAACATGACATGTGATGAATTTTCTAAATGGTTTATAAAGAGGATTTGACTTGTTTTTTAAAGTAAAGTTAGACGTTCTTGTTTAATATGTGTTTTATTTGGGTTAATCTTATGCGGGAAATGTCATGTTTTCTAAAGCTTGTATGCTTATTTTTTTCATGATTATGATTTCCTGGAATGTTATTTTTATGTATGATGATACATGATTTTATAGGAATCCCTAACCATGTTGTGATATATATATATTTATGCAGTTATGTGGACTTTCAGACATATGGGTGTGTGATTTTCCCTAATATTGCTCCCCTTTTAGTATCAAACTGACTATGTTGGTTCATATTGATGTTATTGACCCATTAGAGGATAGAGATGGGAAATATTGCTTGGATTTGACAGATCTAAGCCTAATATCATGAAGTGATGTGGGGTTTCCCTCTTGAGTAGATTGGGAATAGAATGTGTTTTTCATGCATGATTGAGGTTTGAGAGACCTAGGGGTAATCATATGGATTTAGGTGCTAAACCCTTAATTAGTGGAGGTTTTGAGTGCATAAACATGGATAATGTGAAAAACATTGAGATGTTGGTAAGGGAGAATCTAAGGGCTTTCCCTATGGTGATTTTTTTCTTGGGATGTTCCATTGGGAAAGTGTTTACTTATTTAAATTATGTTATTTATTATTCTTACAATTTTCTATATAATGTGTATGAGACCTAGCCCCTTGTGAGAGGGTGTGTATGAGGACTTGAGGTGACTATCCATGGGCCCCATCTTGTGACAGTTTGGTTTGGTTTAGGCCATGGGACCTACCCTGAGTGGAATGGTTTAACTTTTTTAAGAGGTTGAATAGTTTGATTCCATCCTTTAATCACTCTCGATAATGTTAGATATATGATTATACATGTGATCTTCCTAAATAAGACATGGTTTACATCATTCCATGGGACTTACTTGAGTGGATGAAGTTCTACTTGTGTTGGATTCTAGCCATTGTGACACCTTCCTTCAGTCACAAACTATTCACTAGTGATGAGTTAATGGAACAAATTGAACCTTAATTTCATCACGGAGCCAAAAAAGTTATGATCTGGTTTTGTGGTGGCCTGGTTAACACATAATGACTAGAGGAATATTCTTGTATTTTTATTTTCTGTTATATTTGTGGGTGGGTGTATTAGATGAGTACTTCTTACAAACTTATATATATTTCATGAACACCCACTTTATCACACTAGCATTTAGTATGTAGAGGAATTGGGGATTCCAAATATTCCATTGGAATCACCCCAACTCCTGTATATGACATGAGTTTTGATGCATGTTGGTATATTTTTTTCTTCAAGGGAATTTGTATTTCTTGAAGCTAGATGATTGTGGAGTTTGGGGACTATGTATATGAGATTATGTGATCTGGGTTGGAGTTTAGTGTAGTTTACTTTTCAATTATTATACCACATTTGTATCTATCAGTGTGTCGCTATTGTATTTATTTTGATGATAGTCTCTATGTTTAACTTCAAATACTCTGTTATGTTATTAGGCATCATAAAACCTATTTAATTGATTTTTATTTCAGATTATAGGGACCCTATTGGCTCCCTGTTTATCATCTAATGGTATTTTGGATTTTTGTTATACAAACGAGTCTTGCTGAATATTTAGTAGAAAGGGGTATAACCTCAGGGTTTTCTTATTTGAAGAAATAATATCCCCATGACAATTTTAGGTCCTTTCCCCAAGTTGGTAGCCTCTGACATATGGGGAGGTGCGTCTGAGGTCTTGTATCATCCCAGCTCAATTTCCATTTATAAGATATAGGATATAATATTACAAAATGATATCAAAGCATGTTTTGGGATGAGACATTGTTAGTTAGTGGCGGAGTAAGGTTTTTGGAACTCAAGAGGTAAACCAGTAGCAGGCCAAGCCAATATGGCTTTGGTTAATACCCATGTTTCCGAGGGATATCCAGTATTGGGACTGTGAACTCTAGGGTGAGTGAGGTGTTGGATCAAGAATCCCAATGCAGGATGGATAAGACTTGGGATGAATCATTGGGCTCAACCGAGATCCATTCACAATAACATAAATGTCATTTAGTGGTAGTTTAAACCACTACTAAATGATTTCATGGTGGTTTTCCAAAACACATTGAATTGTGGTGCCATGTAATAATTCATGTAACTTTTCGTAAACCATCGTGAAATGATTTCAAAAACTACCACTAAATAATAAATATGTATTTTCTATTTATTTATTTATTTATTTTCATTATTTATTTAATTTTTAATTCATTAATTAATTAGTTATTATTAATTTATCATGATCTGTAGAAATAAATCATATATATGTGTATACTAGGATTTAAACCTCTTATATCTTGGTTATTCAGCAAAGACTTTACCACTCTAGCAAACACTTCATGCTTTGACTAAAAACAATTAATGCACACACACACAAACACATATATATATATGCACACACAAAAACATATGTAAATACATATGCATAAATATATTTATTTTTTATTATGCGAATATATATATCTGCTAAATTGTATCAATAATTAATAATTAAATAATTATTAATAAATAACAAAAAACAAATAATGAATAATGAATAATGAATAATAAATAATGAATAATGAATAATAAATAATAAATATTATTAAATAATGAATATTAAATAAATGATAGATAAACAATAAATAAATAATAAATAAATAAATAAATAAAATTAAAAAAAAAATAAACATCAAAATAAAGAAACAAATAATAATAATAATAATAAATAAGTATTAAATAAATAATAAATAAATAAATATATAAAATAAATAAATATGTAATATGCAATAAATAAATAAATAAATAATAAATAATTGATAAAATAATAAATAAATAAATGATAAATAATAAATAATAAATAATAAATTCTTATAATAAAAAATAAATAAACTAATAAAAAATAAATATATAAAAAATACAATATAAAAATTAAATAAATAAGAAATAAATAAGCAATATATATATATAATAAATAATAAATAATAATAGTAATAAATAAATAAATAATAAATAATAAATAATAATCCAATAATAAATAAATTACAAATTAAAAATAAAAATTAAAAATTAAAAATTAAAAAATTAAAAAATTAAAAAAATTAAAAATGAAAACTAAAAAATAATAAGTTAAAAATAATATATAATATATAATAAATATTAATAAATAATAATTAACTAATAATATATATGGATGGCGGAGCAAGTGAATAAATGGAAAATTCCCCGAATTATCAACCGAGAAGCTCATGTGAGGTCTAAAATTACTACAAATTGAGTCAGTATAGATCCATTAGAACGTGTTGGTCATAAGTATTTTCTCCACTTCTGTGTGACTCGCAATCCAGTTGTGTAATATTGTGCCCCCTTGAAGCTTCAGGTCCAAAGAATCACTTTATAGATATCATCAGGTCAGCCTCCAATCTCTCCCTCTCGAATTTTGATATCTCGTCCCCTAGAAGGGTCACCAAGAAGGGGCACATTACCCATGTTTCAGATAACTATGAATAGGTCGGGGAATGAATGAATCTATTTAAATATTTCATCATTGTGAGGGTGCTAACTCTGAAAGGGGATAAGCTTTAGATGTTCAATGACCTAACTTGAAGGATTGTCGAGATTTTTAAATTTGATGATTGGATGATGACAACTATGGGGTGAGGATATAACCATGTTTTCTTCCCCCTCATATGATTGAAAAATAAGGGTGTGGATCCGCTGTTCGGTTTCTTTCAAAACTAGATTCCTGCGAATCCAAGAGTGTGATTAGAATTTTGATCCAACTAATGTCAGAAATACCTAAACCTAGATTTGGAAATGTATTTGTAAGTTGAAGTATCTTTATTGGTACATGTAGATCCTCTAGGACATATCTTCTTCAATCAAAAACCCTATCAGGATAGATATGAAAACTAAAAACCCAAGATTCGGGCACTATGCTTGGATCTCGGTGGAGGTCGACATGTCCACCACCCTTTTTTATGAAGTGTTTCTAGAAACCAAATATGATTTTATTAACCTCAATATTTAGTATTATAGGAAGTCCAAATTCTATTTTTTCAATTCTTATCCACTTATATTTTGATTACAATAGAGAAAAAGCTTGTAGCTTCTACAAATCAAGGGGGCATGATGATACCTCCCACCGAAGGAGAAAAGGGAAGGAAAAAAATATGATTCTTAGATTCCTTGTAATCATAGAGTTTGAGTCTTCCAATTATGGTGATGGAAGTCAGAGGCCTAAAATTTTAGATAAATAGGTGGGGCATACCAATGTGAAGGACCCCCATGGATTCAAAGACTTTACACAAGTCCTTACACCTTTTGAATTTGTGGTGAAGGAGATGAACATAGACATCATTGATCTAATTGGAATTATTGGAGTGAAAGGGGTTGAAAAATCCCTTCAATATCATCTTGAAAATATCCCTCTATAGAAAAAGCACCACTAGAGGAAAACACGTAGGAAGAAAACTTACATTATAAAATCAATCAAGGGGAGCCCAAACTGAATATAGAGGATGCTTCCAGACCTGATATGGAATTTGTTAAAGGCCCTCAATGCTAAACTTGTTAGGCTGTTGGATCCTTGGCTATCGAGATGTTTCCTGATGGGTTTTCAAAATATTTCCTTGATGAATTATCATCTGAACAAGATTTTTTTATGGATAGTATGTGTACAAGTAGAGACACAAATTATGTGACACCCATACCTAGTATGGGATCAAATGGGGCCCATCACTACTTGACTAAGAGGATTTATGGTTCTTTTTCTCTTGAGGAGACCTCTAATGAAACACAATGGTGCTTAAATGATGACCCCTCACCTATACAGGATGATGAGAAGAAAATCCAGACGGCTAGCTGAGATAGCCACTCAGAGCTGAAAATCTCACTTATATAGGTACCCTCCTATAAAACTTCTAGAAAAAGGAATCATGGGAACAACCCTAAATATCCAATACAATTTCATAACAAACACACAACTTTGAATGGAGATTTTTGTGATGAAAATGTTGAGGATCTGCATCCCCCTCATCAAAATTATAATGCGACCTTACCAGCTAATGGAAGTGGGAAGATAATGGGAAAGGCAAACTTTAAGGGAAGGAATAAAAAAGGAAAAGGGATAACAAAGAAGGATTATATAAACATTCCATAGTAGGTAGGGACTCAAACAATATAAAGAACCCTTAAACAATGAGAATTATCTAATGAAACTATTAAGTACTTGGGAACTCCCCCATGGTCACAACCCTTAGACATTTCATTGTGATATAAAATCCACCCTTAAATTCTATTATTGAACCAAATATGAAGTTTGAAAAGTGTAAGTCTGTCCTCCTATAATCTCTTGGATATGGAATTTTCACTTAGAATTATCAAAACTATGACACTAATCATTTATGGGTCCTCAAGTATGACAACATTTAGTTAGTCTCATGCTATAATTGATCTAATAATATTTTTATTTCCTTATTATAAGGATCCACTATTTCTACCTCCTTTATATATTTCTCAAAATCTTATATCATGAGAAGGGAGCTATGGCAGGAGTTGGGAATGATTTCGATAGAAAAGATTAATAAATGGATTATTCTTGGGGACTTAAATACTATCATGAAACCTAAGGAGAAAATTGTATCTCACTACAGTATGCTATCCTCACATGAGTTCTTCCTATTCATTGATCAATGTAACTTTGTTAAGGTCCCAATTTCTAAATCCAAATTCACATGGATCAGATACACCCTAAATGAAGGTATGCTAGAAAGATGAATAAATTTCTAGTTTAATTTGATGTTTGAGGTGCTTCCACTGTGGTCTTGAGATTCACCCTTCCCAAGTAGCAATTAGACCAAAATCCATTTATTATTGAGATTATCATTTATATAGAAAGAACAACCCCTCTTCTTTTCAAATTTAACAATGGATGGATGGTTACTCTAGGATGTAGGGAAATCATTCTGGAGCCCTAAAAAACAAGTTCTTTTAGTAGCCCCCGGGTATTGTCTTATAAGATGAAAATTATCAAAGGAATCATGAGGGAGTAAAGTAAAAAATATTTCTCTCGGTTAGATGATGATGTAAAGGCTGCTAAAGGTCAACTTTCATGTTACCAGATTACAAACCAAATTCAGGACATTCCTTAAAGAAATTAATTGCATGCCCTCTCGATGTTGGATGAGATCCTAGTCATTAAATAGAGACTAAAAAAAATAAACTTAATATAATATGTTTAAATTATTGAAATATGAAACTACACTACTCTAGAATATTCACAACGAAAAAATAGACAGGGGTGGGAAATTTCCATCAGCATCAGTGGATGCCTCTTAAACTCAAAAATAGAAATTTATAGTATAGTATTTGATTATTTTAATGGGGTTTAATTTGATTATGTGATGGAAATAACCCACATAATGATTGATAACATACCAAATTACATCGAATGTCTTTGGAATCGAGGCCTTGTCTTGGAACCCGCTGAAGTGTAAGTTAAAATGTGTCTTTTATCACTAATTATGGATAGTTCTACTGGTACTGACAGGTTCACTAATAAATTCTTCATGTTCTACTGGGAAATCATCCATACTGAAGCGATGAATTATTTTAGGTAATTATTATAACTTGTATATACCTCATCGTCTCAACTCCAATTTTATTGCGTTCATTCATAATAAGGAGAATGTCGTTGATATAAGGGACTTCAGGCTAGTTGTAATTGGGAACATTGTACCCAAAATCATTATCAAAATAATTGTGGCTAGAATTGGGATATTGGTCAAAGATATCATCACCCTAAACTAGTTTTGGTTTTTTCCTATTAGGATAATAAAAAATCATTTATTTACTAACTTAGAAAGTATTAAACTAATGATGAGGAGAAAAAAGGTTGGAAATATTTCCCTCAAAATTGATTTCTCTAAATCTTTTGACGCCTTGAAAAGGAGTTTTATTATGGGTGTATTAAAAAAAAATATATTCTTTGATGATGTTATTAGACAGATCAAAACCTTTCTTAGCACTACAAGTATTTCCATTCTCATTAATGTATCACCTATAGGTTTCTTCCAATGTTATATGGGAGTTAATCAAAGAGACCCTCTCTTAGGACTTATTTTTTCAATTATTAAAGACTACTTGAGAAGATAAATTAATGATATTGTTAACATTGTGTTTTAGAAATGAATAAAGTCTAGTAGTGGTATGTTTACACCATTTCATTTTATTTATGATGATGAAATTCTAATTCTTGTACAGGACTCTAAAAAAACCTTGGCTAGCATCAATCTAATTTTTATCACTATGAGGAGGTGGTTGGACAAGCTATCATATGGAATAAATCCTTCATCATCTTTGGTAATGGTGTCTCAGTGATAATGTAAAACAAAATTTATAGGTATTATGGAGTGAATTGGGGGACTTTAACTTCACATACAATGGTTTTCTAATTTTATGGGTAAAATTAAAATGTTGTTACCTTGAATACATTTATTCTATAATTTTCAACTAGATGGAATGATATAAATGCACGTCTATGTCCCGAGAAGAAAGGGTATGCTTGTTCAACTTGATAATAACCTCCAATTTTGTTTATTCCTTATTAATATACAGATGTCCTAGAAGTCCCATCAAGAGTCTTCAAATCATGATCATGAATTTTATTTGGACCAGATCAATCCATGAAAGAAAACACATCACTATGGCATGTAAATAATGTATTAAACCCACTAATATGGGGGTACTGGGAATCAAATATATCAAGATTTTTAATAACACCCTTTGCTCCAAATTCACATGTAATATCCTGACCTCTAATGATCATTATTTGGATTTTCTCTCCTACAATTTCAAAACAAAATTGATGAAGGGATATACATAATACCTTACCTCAGCATTCTAGACTTCCATAAAGAAATCAATAAATAATCTTATGGAAATCACTAAATTGATTACGTCTAATAAGTCCAACCTCAACTATAGGACAACCCATTGGCTAGACGATACATTGATTGAAAGCATGGATGTTTCTTCAAATCGGAATCTCCTCTCCATAGCTGATCTTATCTCTATTAGCCCCATTAATGATATAATTTTCCCTTCACACGTCTCTTTCAAGATAAAATGGTATGTATTTTAGGATAGGTACATTCTCATATGGATTCCAAATAAAAATGTTAAATTCAATAATAGATACTTCTATAAAATTATCTATGAGGGAAACTTCAACACCCACAATGGATACTCAAATTTAAGACCCCCTTCATCTAGTATAAAAGACTAATTCTACTATGGAAAGGTTTGAGAGGCAGGTTTCCTATCCATGACTAGATGAAAAGGATTGGGATCTACATAGCTTCCATCTATCACCTCTGTATAGGGGATTTTGAGAATATTTATCACATTTTATCAAATTAAAATTTCTTATCCAAGATATGGGACTAATTGCAGTGTTTATTTGGAATAAACATTTGTGGGTATAATAAAGTGGATGACTAGATGTAATTATATTATAGAGGATGCCCAAAATGATTAGATAAACAAGATGTTGATTGTGGTTATTAGTTCTTCCATTTAGTTTACCCGAGCAGCAAGGAACATGGCCATTCCTGAAAATTAGTCCCCCTACCTTAATGTGGGGGTCTTGGCCATTCATCAGAATATATTTTCCACCTCCCATCTTCAAACAGGTTCCATACAAAATTTTGTTTCTAATCTCAACATACTTAGGATTCTTGGATATCATAAAAGATAAATAAGGCCACTTTTACTGAAATATATTCATTGGATTCCCCTGACAAATTAATTGATTGAGGTTAATTTTGATGTTGTGACTACTAAATTTCCAGGACCGTCAAGGTGTGGCAGAGTCTTCTGTACCCACCTTGTATTTATAAAGGTATGATTCTTTCATTACATTGGAAATAAAATCACACTTGAATCTAAAAACTGGGCTATCATAAAATCCATCAAGAATGTTGTGATTAATAAATGAAACTACCTATGTATTGAATCATATTCAAAATTGGATATTGAAGCGATGAAGTCTATAACCATAAATTCATTGTGGTAAGTTCGACTTAATTAGATTAAATTTATTCACAACACCAACAACCTCAACCTTAGAGTATCACATTCTTATATGGAGGCCAACCAGGTTGTGAACACTTTATCAAAGTAGGATATCATGAAGACGATATCGATTTGGTCCTTCCAAATTTCTAATTACTATTTATCATTGGTCGATATAGATATGTAGGGTGAAACTCACTATTGATTTTTTCAAAATCCCTTATAAAACCTAATCTCATTTATTGCATTTTTTTAATAAATTTTAGGGTCAACTTTTTCTTTGTCTGGAACCTTTTTAGTAATTATTAATATCCAAATAATAAACTAATAACAATTAAAAATAACAATTAAAAATAACAAAATACAAATGATATATATATATATAAACAAACAAACACACACACATAGACATAAATATGTTCATAGATATATAGATAGATACATACATACATACATATATAGATATTGGGTCATTCATACATAATGAATTATTCATGTTTGATGGTGAAGTTATGTTTTAAATTTCTCTTAGAACTAAATTAATGGAGTGATGGTTTTGTGTTTAACTACCATGAATTAGTGGTAGTTTATGAACAACTGTATTTATTTAATAAAAGTTTTAAAAAAACCACCACTATAGTTATTTGAGTGATGGTTTTCTAAAACTAAAATTGAAAAAACAAAAACAAAACAATCAGTGGAGGCTTTAAAAATCAATAATAAAAAACTAATTCAAGGTTTTTTTTATTTGTATTGAGTGGGTCATTCATACATCACGATAGTGCCATGTTTAGAACATAACATGTTCACTTAGGGGAGGTATTTTATGATATTTTACCTCATCATAATCAATTATTAAATAAATTAATAAATAATATATTTGATTTTTTAGAATAAATTATAAGTGTATTTTTTTTATTAATTGATTGTGGTTTTTTAACTAACATAGTGAAATGATTTTCAAGATGTTTGGTTTTTTCTGAAAAAACTATTTTTAAAAGAAAACTCATGTGTTAGAACGAGGTGTGCATAAAAAAAATTTATAGGTTAGTTTTACTTAAAATGGATAAAAAATACTATTATTTTGAAATGGTTGGGGATTTTATGGTTTTGATGAAATAAGAAGGAAAATGTTTTTAAAAATAGGTTTAAAAGTGGTTTTTGAAAATAAGATCATTTTTAGGAAGGTGACTGGATTGGATAGAGAATATTGAGGTTTTAATTTTAGTGGAAAACCCTTTGCTTCCAAGGGGGGTTTTAAAACTCAGAAGATATTTGATTTTAAAAAAATCATTTTAGCTATTTGAATAAGAAACTAGTATTTTTTAGAACCTATCTTCTTTGATTTTATGTTTTTAACTATAGGTTACTCAGATTTTTAATTCTGTGCACAATTTATGTGTCATGTTTATTTGTAAAGTGGAAATTATTCTTATAAACATGGACCAATTTAGTATGATGTTTGGAAAAATCAATCAATGCTTGTGTGGACTGGATTTAATTAGGTTTTATTGGTAGATCGGGGATGAACCAAGTATTTTAGTTATGAGCATGATGGCTATGTTATAGTTTTTTTGGAGAGATCCATGTTTTTTAGTCTCATGGGTTAAATATGTAATGTTGTGTTGTAGTATCCAGAACCAAGTTTTGATGGGTTCATGGCTTAAACCAGTTGATTTGGATTTTTATTCATGATTCCTATGATAGGGAGTACCATTATTTTTAATTGACCATTATTATTAGATTTTTATGGTGGGTAGCAACATAATCCTAGAGAAAAATCAGTAATTGGAACTTTGATGCCTTGGGATTGAGAGGTTTGGGGGAGAATTATCATGTTTTTCAGTGTTGGTTATGAGTAGGATGCTTTGGGATTTGATTTGGGATATGAGTTTTTATGTTTAGCTTGATTCATAATGATTTTAGTGAGATAGTTTCCATTATAGTTTTCTCTATGAGATTTATTCAAGTATGGTGGCATAGGGATTTGATAAGGATGGAAAGTGTTGCCTTTAGGTCAAGTGGTAACATTGGATATGGATAAAATATGTGTTGGTACTTACTAGTGATGTACAACATCAGTTTTGGTTATTAGAGAATCCAACTATATAATTAAACCAAGTATTATCTTTGGACTTTAATGTGGGTGTTTAGGTGATTTTTGGATTCCTTCAAGGATTAATTCATCATGATCAAGAAATATAAAGATGTTCTAGTATGTGAGGTTGTGTGTTTTTATGAAAATTTATCTAGATAAAGACCAAATGGGTTTGTTCCATGTAATTGGATGCTATGATGTGAAAATGCATCTAAAGCCTTATTTGGGGTGTGAATAATGTATTGTAGGGATAAATTGAGGATTCTTGTTGAAAGGGATGGTGTATCTCTGCTCGATGCATGAGTAGTTTAGGCATATCTGTTCTAGTTCAGGATTGAGAATGTGGAGTGGTATCAAATTTCAACATATGGATGAGAAATTGTGAATAATTTTCTAGTGCTTATCAAGGATGATAAAACTTATTGTGTGGAGTTTTAATGAGATAAAAATCTATGGGTCATTTTTTTAGATGAAATTTGAACTTTTTGTATTAGGGTATGAGAAGTTATAATATTTGGGTCTCATATTGGAATTATAAGAGTTAGAACATCTTTAGGATATATTTTTGTATATTTTTTGAGACATGGTATGTGACTTGGGTTCTTATGTGTGTGTTGGAGCATAATCAACATGGAATTACTATGGATTTGTGTTGTAGTTATCTCATCATTCCATGATGGGTGAGGGTCACGTCATGATGGGGGGTTGATCAAGATCACTTTATAGTTAATAGGGGACGTCACAGTGTAAAAGTGGATGTATTTATTAGATCATTTCATGACAAGTGGGGTCATGTCGTGCCTTTTTTGTGTGTGTTAGATTTTGTGCATGAAATATGGAAGGGTCAGGAGAGTAATGTCACAAACCAAGGAGTCACACTATAGTGATAAAAAATATGTATTGGGAAATTGTAAAAATTAATACTATTATATATGGGATTATACTATAGTGGAGGGATTCACACCGTGATGCTAACTCTTACATATGGGGTTTAAAAGACATTATATATTTCATTTAGGAAATATTGTTAGGGAAACCGGTCATGTTGTGACCCATGGGACATACCCTGAAGGGTTTACCATGGGGAGGTGGCATAGTGTGAATCATTAATTCCACACCATAGAAGATGAAGTCTACTCCATAAAAGTATATGGCTAAGACATAAAGGTTGAAGTCCATGCCATGAAGGATGGAGGCCATGTCATGAAGACTTAGATTGCGTATATTGGTTTTTCTTATGAGAGGTGTTCTAAGTCGTGATCAAAGGGGTGAAACTATAATGAGTCCCTTGAAGGAGAGTGTCACACCATGAGGCACTTAGTTTTATTTTCGGGGGTAATATTGTAAGGGGAACCACACTATGATTCTTAGGGTCACACCTTAACGTGCCCCTTTTCCAGTTTTCTTAATAGGGGATACTTTTTTAGGTAAGAACAAATCATTTTTTAAATGGAATGTGTGCATGGGGAAGGTCTATTTAGATTAATCCTTCCATTTTTATACATCTTTGAATCCCCTTATCAGGGGGTTTTCTTTGTAGCGATTCCATAACAATTTGAGGTGTGTTATTCTCTATAATCCCTCCCATCATTCTTCCCCATAATTTCCCTATAATTTTTGATTATTTATGGTTAGGATTTGATGAAAAATCCATTATAATGATATATAAATTGTCCTAATTAATTAGGAATTTTCTCATATTGTATATAGGGAATATTTATAGAATGATTGCACTAGATTTTGTGTGGTTTTGATTATATGGTGATGGATAATGAATTTTTATGAAATAATGACTCATTGTATTTAATTGTTTAACTAATTATAAATTTATATAATTAATTACTAAATATCATTCCTTAAGATAAGGTCTTGGGTGTTTATTTTTTTGGGTACGTGATTTTTCAATGATGAGATGATCATTTCTTGAGTAAAATAACACAGTGTTTAAGTTAAGTGGCCTTCACATCATTGAGTCTCTTTCTCATTTAGTCATTTTTGGTTATTAGTCTATCACTATGATTATTGTTATCATATTGGATGAATTATGTAGACTTGATTCATATATTGGGATGTTCTCACATCATACTAGTAGTTAATAAGGACCACATAACTTTCTAAATGGTTCATTGGTGGTTCCTTTCTCAAACAAGTGTCAATGGAACTCTTTATGGTTGGTTTGTTAGTGTGATTTGGATTTTCAAGGAAAATATGATTTATTTTTAAAGTGGATTTAAAAGGGGGAGTTTTGGTGAAAATGTATCCCTCATAAAAATTATTTAAGATGTAATTTCAAGATAAAAGAGATGATTTTAGGTGATAGTATTGAAATGACATTTCAAAATAGTTTTGAGGTTTTCTAAAGAACACTTTTATTGGTATTTTTTCCAAGGGATTAACTTGAGTAAAGATGAAACGTTGTAATATTTATAAATGGTTGATAAATAGTTTTTGAGTAATTTTTAATTGAATTATGGAAGGGGTTGTTTGAATTTTTTTGTTTGGGTTGACCTCATGTAGGCAATACCTTATTTTCTAAAACTAGTATGCTTATTGTTATTCCTGGTTACAATAACCTTGCATGTTATTTTTATGCATGATGATGTAAAATTTTATAGGAATCCCTTACTATGTTATATAATTTATATGTTTTTATGTAGACCTTCATGTATACGGGAGCATGAGTTGGTTCGATAATGTTCCTCTTCTAGTATCAAAGTGACTAGGTTGGTCTGTATTGATGTTATTGACCCCTTAGAGGGTAGAGAAGAGTAAAATGACTTGGTTTTGATAAATACATGACTAATACGATTAAGTTAGTTAGGGTAGTAATCTAGGGTATATTCGGTCGATAATGAGTTGTCTAAATATGGTTCAGGATTAGGAGACCCAAGGATCTGACATATGGTTATATGTATTGAACCCTTCATTTATGGAGGTGTTAGGTGAATAAAAATGGGTAATAAGAGTAACCTTGAGAGGTTGGTAAGGGAGGAGCCTAGGACAGTCCCTGTAGTGCCTTTATGCTTAGGAGGTGCTATTGGGTTAGTTTTACCATGTTTAAATATCATTATTTATTATTATTGCTACTTTATAAATAATGTGTTTGAGACACAACCTCAAGTGAGAGGGTGTGCTAGAGGACTTGATGTGATTAGCCAGGGGACCCATGTTTTGATGGTGTGGTTTGGATTATTTCATCACTACGGGAAAATTGTGTTATTGAGATAGGTCATTTGCGACGGGATATATTCTCGTCGCAAATGGTCCAACTGAATACACATTTACGACGAGAATGAATTCCCGTCGCAAATAATGAGGTATTTGCGATGGTGAAAGATTCCTTGTCCCAATTGTTTTGGCTCGGCTTTCACGCCAAAACGCGGGAAGGATATTTGCGACGGGACGTATCCCCCTCGTCGCAAATAGCAGGCGGCGGTAAATCATATTCGCGACGGGCTCGCTACCCGTCACCAAAAAGTTCTGGCGGTAGGGTTATTTGTGACGGGGCCTGTTGCAAATAACCTTTTACAGCGCCAGTATTTGCGACGGGACCCGTCGCAAATAACCCTTTTAACTGCAGGCTGTAATTAATGCGGCGAAGGTATTTGCGAAGGGACGTATCCTCACCATCGCAAATAGCAGGCGGCGGTAAATAGTATTTGTGACGGGCTCGTTGCCCGTCGCAAAAAGTTCTGGCGGTAGGGGTATTTGTGATGGGACCTGTCGCAAATACCCTTTTAACCGCAAGCTGTAATTAATGCGGAGAAGGTATTTGCGACGGGACCTGTCCCAAATACTACTAATTGCGATGGTACACCCGTCGCAAATGCTACCGTCGCAAATAATCTAACCTATATATACCCCTATCTGTTTTCTTCCAGAACATCCAATTCTTCTCTACTTTCTCTCTACAGTCTTCAGTTTTAATAGTTTTAATTTTTTATTTCGAGTGGAATTCGAAGGGGTCAAAAAGTTCAGCATAAATTTTAAGGTATTTTTCTTTTATTTATTTTTATATTCCTTTAATTTTTTTATATTCATTTTAATTTTTTTTTATTTAGTGGTAATTTAGATAAATTTAATTTAATTTATTATTCATATTTAGTTTTATTAATAAAATGATTTTGTTAGTATAATTAGTCATAATTAGTATATAAATAATATAATTTGGTATAATTAGATTCTTTATCAAGAAAGTAATCATTGTCTGGATACGAACAAGTAGAGGCGGCTCTGGCACAACTGTACCTAGGGGTGAAAGTCCTGACAAGGAATCTCGGGCCTGACCCGTGGTATCCTGGTACACGAAAATGGGCATTGCTGCACTCTTGGTTCGACACTCCCGGATGATATTTGTTTGGTAATAATCTAATTAAACTATAAATTAACTAATAATTAAAATAATTAATAAATAATTTAAATAATTAGCTAATAATTACCAGAT
The DNA here is from genome assembly GCA_963277665.1 of Viscum album. Classification (NCBI taxonomy): domain Eukaryota; kingdom Viridiplantae; phylum Streptophyta; class Magnoliopsida; order Santalales; family Viscaceae; genus Viscum; species Viscum album. Next base: position 56,620,260 of record OY728154.1, read on the forward strand.
AATTAGAATAATTACCAGATAATTAGAATAATTTCCAGATAATTAGAATAATTACCAGATAATTAGAATAATTACCAGATAATTAGAATAATTAGCAGATAATTAGAATAATTACCAGATAAGTAGAATAATTACCAGATAAGTAGAAATTACCAGATAAGTAGAAATTACCAGATAATTAGAAAAATTACCAGATAATTAGAAAAATTAAAAGATAATTAGAAAAGTTACCAGATAATCAGAATAATTACCAGATAATCAGAATAATTACCAGATAATCAGAATAATTACTATATAATTAGAATAATTACCAGATTATCAGAATAATTACCAGATTATTAGAATAATTACCAGATAATTAGAATAATTACCAGATAATTAGAATAATTACCAGATAATTAGAATAATTACCAGATAATTAGAATAATTACCAGATAATTTGAATAATTACCAGATAATTTGAAAAATTACCAGATAATTAGAATAATTACCAGATAATTAGAATAATTGCCAAATAATTTGAATAATTACCAGATAATTTGAAAAATTACCATATAATTTGAAGAATTACCAGATAATTAGAAAAATTACCAGATAGTTAGAAAAAATACCATATAATTAGAATAATTACCAGATAATTAGAATAATTACCAGATAATTAGAATAATTACTAGATAATTAGAATAATTACCAGATAATTAGAATAATTACCAGATAATTAGAATAATTACCATATAATTAGAATAATTACCAGATAATTAGAATAATTACCAGATAATTAGAAAAATTAACAGATAATTGAAAATTTACCAGATAATTAGAAAAATTACCAAATAATTAGAATAATTGCCAGATAATTAGAAATAATTTCACATTATGTCTCCACATGTAATATTTTCATTCATTTTCAAAATTATAAACCTCTTCACCAACAGAGAGGTGAAAGTGAATGTAAATATTACATATAGAGAGAGAATGTCAAGTTTCAACACTGAAAAGAGAATTGTAACATAATATAAAAAATAATTATAAATAATTTCACATTTTGTCTCCACATGTAGTATTTGCATTAATTTTCAAAATTATCAACCTCCTCACCAACAGAGAGGTGAAAGTGAATGTAAATAGTACATGTGGAGACAAAATGTCAAGTTTCAACACTGAAAAAAGAATTGCAACATAATATAAAAAATTATATTATTTTAATATTAATAATAAAATAAGCAGAATAATTAGCGAATAAGCAGATCTATTAGCGAATAAGCAGAACAATTAGCGAATAAGCAGAACAATTAACGAATAAGCATAACAATTAGAGAACAATTAGTGAACAATTAGTGAATAATTAGCGAACAATTAGAACAATTATCAAAGGTGATAGATGAACACGTTTGTTTTGGTTAACCAGTCTCTATGTATATCTTCTCATTACTAATTAGTAACATAATTGATAATATAATTAGTAACGTAATATAATAATGTTATTAATTTTATGATTAATATTTATGAAGAAATAATATTAATATTATTAAAATAATAAATAAATTATAAATTATTAAAATTATCAATATTCACAACAATCTATTATTAACATGTTCAAATTTTAAACGATTGTCAATTTTTAGATCATTCTCAATAAGAATTTTGTGTAAGTCATGTTCGATGTAAACTCTATAATTGTCCTTGCTTGGTTGACCACCTTGCAAGTAGCATTCCAATGAGACGATCCAAGTCATGTCTTTCTGAGCTATAAGAATTATATCACATGACCCTTTACATAGACCATTCTTCCTTAAAAATTTAAGGGATTAAATTTTTAAGGAAGAATGCTCTATGTAAACGGTCATGTGAGATGATTCTTAGAGGTGAGAAAGATATTAGTTGGATTGTCATATTGCAACACTACTTGCGAGGTGATCAACCATGTAAGGATAATTATAGAGTTTAAATGGGACATGACTGACATGAAATTTTTATTGGGCATGATTTAAAAATTAATGACCGTTTAAGATTTGAACATGTTAAGAATAATCTGTTGCGAATATTGATAATTTTAATAATTTATTGGGCATGATTTAAAAATTATGTTACTAATTAGTAATAATTTCATTGAAAATTATGTCCCTCATAAGTAGTGGTAATTATTATAGTTTTTTCTTTTAGAGATTGTTTTTCTTCTATCAAATTATTCAAAACCAGTAATGCTTTTATATTTTATAAAAAAATATGAAACTACGAAGTCAACAACAGTCATTATTAGATGACCGCGTATGGATAAATCAACGTAGAATTCCAAACGGTTCTAGTTTAAATCCAGTATATATTGAGGGTGTGGAGACTTTCTTATCATTTGTGGCATCAAATTTAGGATTTGTTTCAGAAGGTACAATAAAATGTCCTTGTAAAAAATGTGCACTGAGAACGTTTGACACATTTGACAAAGTTGGGGGACATCTTTTGCATTTTGGTTTTCAATCGGATTATGTTTTTTGGTATCAAAACGGTGAACGCAGATCCAGAGAAGGTGATACTAACTTGATTCCAGATCCATCTCGGTTTAAAAATTTAGTACATGATGTTGTAGGTCCATCTATTCAACATATAGAAACTCAGGATGATATTGATTCAACTCCTGAGTTTGCACCGTCTGAATTTTATAAGTTGTTGAGGTCTGCTGAGGATGCATTATATCCTAGTTGCAAGATAAGAAAATTAGAAGCAGTTGATAAATTTATGGCTATCAAATCAGATAAAGGAATGTCAAACACTTGTTTTGATCAGATATTTACTTTGATTAAAACACTGTTACCTGAAGGAAATGTTTTTCCTGCAAATTACTATGAGAGTAAGAAGCGGGTTCAGAATTTGGGACTTAGTTTTCAGAAGATTCATGCGTGTTCAAATGATTTCATTTTATATTCTGGGGAAAATGAGTCATTGGATAGTTGTCCCACATGTGGGCAACTGAGGTATAAAGAAGCGCAACATGGAAAGTCTGGCTTGATTCCTGTAAAACAGTTGTGATATTTTCCTCTTACATCCAGACTTCACCGTTTATTCATGTCTAAGAATACCTCAACAATGATGTCATGGCACAAAATGAATATTTCAACTGATAAAAGCTTGAATCATCCAGACGATGGTGATTCATGGAAACATTTTGATAGAGTACATCCATCATTTTCTTTAGAAGCCCGAAATGTGTGACTGGGTCTTTCCACTGATGGTTTCTGTCCGTTCGGATCTTATGGTAGTCAGTACTCATGTTGGCCTGTTTTTTTAACTCTGTACAATTTACCTCCATGGATGTTGATGAAAAAACCCTATATCTTTTTTACCTTACTAATCCCAGGACATCCGAAGAAGAATATTGATGTTTATTTGAAACCATTGATTGATGAATTAAATTTATTGTGGAGTACCGGTGTCAGTACATATGATGTTGCTGTGAAACATAATTTCATACGAAGAGCAGCATTGATGTGGACAATTAGTGACTTCTCAGCTTATGGCATGTTATCTGGATGAAGTACACATGGTACAAAATCATGTCCTTACTGTATGGGATAGAACAAACCATTTATTCTCGTTCATGGAAAAAACCCTTTTTATTTTGACTGTCATCACAGATTTCTTCCAGCTGATCATCCTTTTCATAGAAACAGATCTCATTTTAGAAAAGACACAATTGAAAGGGATGGACCTCCAAAAATTCTATCAGGTATAGAGTTATAATAAGTTGTATTTTCATTACCTCCCATTACATTTGGACCCACAATAAACCAACAGAAAATTTCTAGTTTTGGGAAAGAGCACAATTGGATAAAACGTAGCATATTTTGGGATTTTCCATATTGGTCTGATTTTCTGGTTCACCACATGGTGAATGTCATGCATATTGAGAAGAACTGTTTTGATAATTTGTTTCATATAGTTTTGGATACTCCAGAAAAAAGCAAAGACAATGTAAATGCACGATTAGATCTTGTCCAAATTTGCAGGCGTCCAGAACTCGAATTTTTTGAGAATGTTAGAACAGAAAGGTTAATGAAACCAAAAGAAGTTTATACACTATCCAAATAAAGTCACTTATTATTTTGTCAGTGGATTGCAGATTTGAGACTTCCAGATGGTTGTGCTTCCAATTTGGGTAGATGTGTAAAGAACGGTCATATTACCGGATTAAAAAGTCATGATTGTCATGTTTTAATGGAAAGACTTCTGCCCATTGGATTAAGAGGTCTATTGAATTCCATGATTTGGGATTCCATAACAGACGTATCATATTTTTTTCGGTACATTTGTGCGGCGGAAATAGATTATGATGTTCTAAACAAACTTGAAGAAGTTGTTGTTGTAATTATATGTAAAATGGAAAAAATATTTCCGCTATCTTTCTTTGACTCAATGGAAAATTTGATATTACATTTTCCATATGAAGCAAAATGTGGAGGTCCGGTACAGTTTCGATGGATGTATCCATTCAAAAGATACATGCAGAAATGGAAAAAGAAAGTACGTAACAAAGCATCTGTTGAAGGATCTATTTCTGAAGCTTATTTGCAAGAAGAAATATCTTTTTTCATCTCCCACTATTGTGAATCTGAGTATCCCTCAAAACACAACCGCATGGGACGGAATGAGATGAATGTTGATGAAAGAGACAATCAATTATCCGTTTTTAACCAGACAGAGCTTCGTTTCGGTGGATTTCATGAACGATGGCTTTCGGATGATGAACATCACAGAGCTCATATGTATGTTCTGCTCAACTGTGAAGAGATGAAATCATTTGTACTGTAAGCATTTATATCACTTATTATATCATTTATGTTACAATAAATAACTTTGTTTTTCATAGGTTATTTGATAATCATATCAAGAAACAACTTCCACAAATTATAGCAGCTTCTCTCGAAGAACGCCGATAGAAAAAAATTTCTCAGTGGTTTCAAAAACTGGTAACATAAATTCTTAATGTTTTAACATCTCATTAAATTTATAGTTTAGTATATTGATAATTATTTCACAATTTTTCAAGTGTCTCGATATGCTGATAAAATTGACAAACAGTTGTGTATATTGAGTAATCTACCATCCAAAATGGTTAAATCTTATAATGAATATGTGGTGAACGGTTTTTGATTTCATACACATGCATTTGGGGAATCAAAAAAGACAACGAACAGTGGAGTTTTCTTTAGAGGATCTCATCATAGAGAAAATTAAGTTGACTTTTATGGCATACTTGATGAAATTATTGAACTCTGTTATCTAGGACAACATTACATAATGATGTTAAAATGTCAGTGGTTGGATACTGAGAGAGGTGTGCGTGTTCATCCGACTCATGGAATCATCGATATTAAATATAAAAGTGTTCTTGCCGTAAATGAACCATTCTTACTGGCTCAACAGGCACATCAAGTTTATTACACAAAGTACTATGCTACGTCAAGAGACTTGACTGATTGGTGGAGCATAATAAAAATCAAAATTCGAGACAATCAATTTAGGCAGAGTGAATGTGCTACCACTGAAGTACAAGGAATTGAAGTTTTTCAAGAGAGTACTCAAAATCAATCTTTTTTACAAAGATACATGAGTATCGATGATGACACCCTACAATTAAGAGTCGGTGATGAAGATGATGTTAATGATGTCACAAATGAATGTGAAATGGTAAGAGATGAAGAAACTAGAAGTCAAAGGGATATCGATGATATTGAGGAGGAATATGAAGATGACATCATCAGATATGAAGATGACGATGAAGGTGAACATTGATACAATTCAATGATAGTTATATATAATCATAATTAATATATATGTATATATAATAATAATTTTCAATTATTTGCTAACAATATTTATTTTCTGTTTCAGATGGATTCAAACATAATTCGTCAGTTGTTGGAGCTAGATCTAGATTTCGATGAGGGCGATTTGGTGGTATCTGACACTCAGCCTACAGGCGCTTCAGGAGGTATGCGGAGGGGGAACGGTCTTGCTCGACTGATGATTCCTGACCCCACCCCTGAGCGACGTCCACGTCTTGGGTTTGATGCACGCACACAGAGGTATGATAACCTGTGCATTTTACTATGATTTCATTAATCTATTTACATAATAAATGTTTATTGTTTTTACTGTTTTACGCATATAGCAGTCGGACAGGGCAGCGCTATCTTGCGCAACTATTTTTCTCAGCCATGGACCACATGGGAGTAGATTCCTGTTGATGTGCAGCAGGCCATGTTCAACCATTGGTTGGTATGTATGTAAATAAATAATTTTTATTTTGAAAGTTATTTCATTTATAACTTGATATTTTGAATTATTTGTAGGGTTTATGGTATCCAATCGAGGATACCATGCGTGACCCCATCCACGAGGCATGGAAGGTGGCCATGCGTGATCGCTTTCGTCAGTTTTTGCACAACTTAAGAAGGGCTACCATGAAGAAAGCAGGAGTGTCAGTGTTTGATGACTCCTGTAGAGTGCACCGACTAGAGTTCATTTCATCCCACATATGGGATGGATTATGTTCACATTGGTTGAGTGGTGACTTTCAGAGGAGATCATCGATTGGGAGACAGAATTGAGGGAGACAGGAGGTGACTCATCGAGTTGGGAGTTGTACATTCAGTACTCATAGACAGCTTCTGGTACGTACATTTTTTATAAATATTTTATATAAATTTAAATATTAACAATTTATTTTATATTCTTATAGGCTATTGAGCAGCCTGATATTATGGAGTACGACGTATATTAGAAGATGTATACTGATCCAGCTACTGGGGAGATTAGAGGTGATCGCCAGCGGCAGATTGTGGTCAGTATTATTTGTTTTTCAATTTGAAAATTAACTGCATATAATATATTCCTAATTTTAATTTTAAATTGCAATTACAAGAGTCATATGAGGCCGCAACGTCATAGACTCAGGCTGAGAGTCAGGCCAAGACAGCTCATCAGGCCAGTGGCCATCAGTTTGATGAGGCGGCCTGGATGCAGGCGACCCAGTATGGATTCGAGAAGGGCTGAGTAGTTGGTATCGGCATTCGACTGACTCCCGAAGATTATTATGGCACTATTGCGATGTCGACGTCCAGCTCGAGAGGAGATCGTGCATCATCTTCCGCTTCATAGTATGAGGATCAGTTGAGATCTCAGACTGAGCTGAAAGAGAGTCTTCATAAGGAGCAGGAGGAGAAGCGTCTGCAGCAGCAACAGTATGAGGAGGAGCGTCAATGACAGCAGTAGGTGCACGAGGAGCAGATGAGTCTGTGGCAGTAGCAGCAGCATGATCAAATAGAGTACATGCACAGACTTACTCATGCATTAGGGATGAAGTTTCCTCCACCAGCTCATGCAGATCCTCCCCCTCCCCCTCCCCCTCCTCCTTCAAATTAGTGATTTTTTTTATGTTATAAAGTTTGTGAATTCAAAATATATAATATTTTCTATTCAAAGTTTATGTCTCTCTTATTTATTGCATTATTTAATTTCTATTTTTTTTAATAGTTTATTATTTATTTTATTGATAATATTATTATACTTAGTATTTTAATTATTTGTTTATATTTTTTTTTGCAAATTTTGATAATTTTCATATTTCTATTTTCTAATTATTTTAATAATATTATATTCAATATTTTTAATACATAAAAATTTTCAAATATTTTAAGTAAAATTATAATTTTTTAATTATTTATAATAATATGAATTCTTTATATTATTATTATTATTATATAATATTATAATATTAATATGATTAATAATATTATTCATATTTTATAATAGTTAATATTTTTATATATATTAAAATTTTCAAATATTTTAATTTAATTATAATATTTTTAATATGAATTATAATAATATTATTATTATAATATTAATTTTTTATTTTTTTATTTTTTATAATTTTTTAAATATTTATAATAATATGAATTTTTTATATTATTATTATTATATAATATTATAATATTAATATGATTAATAATATTATTCATATTTTAGAATAATTATTATTTTTATATATATTAAAATTTTCAAATATTTTAATTTAATTATAATATTTTTTAATATGAATTATAATAATATTAATATTTTATTTTATTTTTTTATACTTATTTGCGAAGGGCTGACGACCCGTCGCAAATGGTAATTGCGACGGGCCTGTCGCAAATACTTCTTAATATATTTTTTGAATATTTTTTTTATACTTATTTGCGACGGTATGAGTAACCCGACGCAAATAGCATTTGTGACGGTCCCGTCGCAAATGTTTATTTTTTGTACTTATTTGCGACGGGTTGCTCATCCCGTCACAAATACCATTTGCGACGGTCCCGTCGCAAATAATTATTTAAAGATTTTGTTAAATACATAAACTAGTATTAGCGACGGGAAGAATTCATGTCGCTAATAATATTATTAGCGACGGTCCTTTCGCAAAAAGATTTAGTTGCGACGGGATCCCGTCGCAAATGGCCCGTCGCAAAATAGCCTATTTCCAGTAGTGCATGGGACTTACCTTGAGGGGGATAGTTTAATTTGTATGAGAGGTTGGATAGTGTGATTCCCTCCTTTGACCACTCACAATGACGTTAAATATATTATTAACCATGGGATCTAACTAAATATTGTGTGGTTCAGCTTGTGTGATGAGACATACCTGAGTGGGAGAAGTTTGGCTTATGTGGGAGGTTGGATGTGGCGATGACTTCCTCTTATTTATTATTTTATATGTCTTGGATACCTGATTATCCATGGGACCATACCCTAAGGGAATGTTTTGGCTTACATGATAGGTTGAACATTGTTATGACTTACTCCAATCTCTTTAGTGATGATTAATGTATATGGAATTAGACATGGGAGCATACCCTAAGGGGATGGGTCAAATTACATGGGATGTTGGCTATTGTGATTCTATATAATACCCACGATTCTACTGTAGTAAATAAATATTTCATCACAAATATTTTGTTACAAAAAATATTCTATTATTTCATCATAATATTATAACACATTATAATACAATAAAAAACATTGAAATTACTTTTTTTAATAAAATCTAAAACCAATACCATAAAATCATTTGGTAATAATATAATTAATAATTAATAATATATATATATATATATTAATGAATAATTATATAATTGCATACATTCATCTTAGAATACAAATGAGTTAAGTTTTTGAATTTTAGGTCCCAAATGCGTGATTTTGAAATGCATAATAAATTTTATTTAATAATTACTTTTCCATATATAGAAAAATATTTTCATAAAAATGATTTTAAAGTTGGAATTATCATGTTGAAATTATCCAATTATAATTTTTTCATAATTTTTTGAGACAACCAAAATTTTGGGTAAAAAGTAAAATATGGTATGAATATACGGTAAGTATTATGACATCATAATTACTTAAAATTATGAAATGAGTAATATAAAGTATATTTTGACAAAAATGGATTTATTAAGTAAAATAATTCATTTTAAATTAATAATATTTGTCATCTAAACCTATAAAATTCCTTCTAAAACCTATAAAATATTTTAAATATCTTAAAAATAATTCTTTATGAATATGATTTTTTTACAAATTTAAAATAATATATTTTAAATAATTTTAGTTCCTAAACAATTTAAATCCAAAAAAAAATATATTTAAATGTCAAATACTATGGTATAAAACCTTGGTAAGTAAAATGTTTTTCTTTTTTTATTAACCTAGATTTCGAGAAACATGATTTGAAATTAATAAAAAAATCCCCCTCATCCACTTTAAATACCCACCCATCAACCCATTCCTCTCCACTCCAAAAATATTGAGCATGAATCAAATCTATATATCTCTCAATATTATCTCTAAGGAGTTTAAAATATTTTAAGGTTATATTCTCAATATTTAAGATACTACCTTTCAACGTAAGAGTTCCCAATCATCCTCTTTTCATTTTCAATAGACATCCTTTTGTTATGAAACCATCTAAATAATTTTTCATATATTTAAATTATTTTAATACCATCATATTATCATTAATTTGATATATTTTTAATGATATAATACTTATTCCCTCTCATTATATTCTTTTCTTAAACCATTATTATAATGATATAAGGGTCCCTAATCCATTTTTATTATTTATTTGTGTAACCCTCACCAATTCATTTTGACTTAAATATGAAATGTTATTATTCTTAATTTTTATGAATTCCTTATCATATTATTAATGATATATGACCATTAAATATCATTATACTACCTTCATAAGTTGTTATAATTAATCAAAAACATCCTAAAATTTTGGTAAAGTAAAGAGTGTGTCATTTCCAAACAATGACATCCCTGTTTTTATACTATATGTGAATGCGTGCTATTTCTCAGATACACTAAGGGGTAATAAACCTGAAAACTTTTGATTGGGTGTTAACTCGATCTTCACATAGTTCACAAAAAATTGGGTCAAACTATACACATGGTTTGATACCCCCTAAGTATATGCTTTAGATGATTCACAATCTATTTAAAAACAATAATAAATTATTTGAATTTATTATTATAGATTAACATCTATTTATATCATTAAACCAGGACAATAACATAAACCATTATTTTATAATCATTCCATTGATAAAATTACTTTCCATTACATTGTTGATATCCTATATTTTATATGTTTATTGTTGGATATTCACTTAGATAGTCATAATATTCTATTGAATGAGAAAATATTAACATTCCATGTATCTTTATTTCTATATGAATAATTATTGATTACTTATCCATGATCATGTATGAGGTTCCTTATAGAACATTATGATATGTATTTTTTATCCATTCACTTCATATGATGGATGTATTGGAGTTGTTATGTTACGAGTGGGGCCCGTAATTATATATCCCCTTGATTCATCAATATGTTTCATGAGACAAAATAGATGGGTATTTAGTTTAATCCTTACCCATATGTGTATTATGTATTAGAACATCACTTTGAATATATTTTTATGAGATTAGACATTATGCATTCCATAACTATGAGATCGGTAATTCTTATATAAGAATTTATTTGTTATTATGTAATATATATATATATTAATCTCAAAACTCCATTTGGTATTGAATTTATTTATTCCTATAATATTATTGGCCCTATTCTTACATATTAAATATTACGCTATATGCTACCACTTAATGTGAATCTGAGCTTATTCCTTTATTTTTTTCTCTCATTTCCATAAGAAACCATGAAGATTATTGCATGTGACTTAGGGATTTGACCTAAAACATGGTTTAATATTTTTAATCCACTTTATGAGGTAAAAACACCTATACTTAAAAGGAACCACAAATCCATTAGTATTCGAACATTGGAATAAGTCCCTAGAAAAGGTATTCCTCGCTTTAAGATTTAATGAATGAGAGAAGGTTATAATAGTTGTATATTGTCTAAAAGGATATTTTGATCAAAAGAGGTCTTTGATTCAAAACCCAAATAAGTAATAAAAGATAATGAATATGGAATGAAAGTATTTCAATGTGATATTATTTGAAAAGTACTTTCTTTATGAGCATCGAGATGACATAGAAATAAAATTACTAATTTTAAGACAAAATGAAGAGGAATATATTTTCAAATATGAGGCTGACTTTACAAGGGTAGAAAGACATGCAACAAAATATTCACATAATCTAGAAATAAATATTTGTCACTTATTTAATGGTTTTAAAACAATATTTAAAAGGGCATTAGTCTCTCAAACATTTTTCTTACATGAGGAGATAGTGACAAGTGCCATCAAGACCAAGAAATAATTCTCTAAGTATTTTAATTTCAAAAGTAAATAAATATAAGAAGAGATTGTTTGAGTTCCATAGTGAAATAAATTTGGGAAAGTAAAATAAATGAAGTTTGGAATTACCAAAATCCAATAATTATGGGAAGAAACACCTGAAGGATTTATTGAAGGTAGTGAGAGTTCTCAATAAATGCAGAGATAATGGAGGACATCAAACTCTTGAGTGGAAGGGAAATAAAGAATACATTAATGTAAAATGATTAAATTAAAAGGATATAAGAAATTATTCAAATGAATTACCCAAGATTTATTGGAATATACCCTAAAACAAGATAAGGGGGAAAGGATGGGATTATGAAATCACAATAGTAGAAGTTGAGGTCCCAAATTATGTTATGGATGGTACCTTGATCATAAAATCAAATTTATCTAATAAATTATTTTATTTTGTATTTTCTCAATTTTTTATACCTTGTAATTTTTCTAATAACATTTAATCATCGCATGATACATTAAATAAGAAATTATCGGTTAATACTCATAGTATAAATCTCATAGCAATGAAAGTATATTGTTTTATGTATATTAAAATGCATAAAGGTTATTTAGTTTAAAAGTTATAGGTAATACTAATGACATACTTTGATATTATCTTTGGGATGGATTTTATCTCAAAGTATAATGAAAAAATTTATTTTCATGAGAAGGTTATTATAGTCTCTAAGGCTGAAATAGAATCACTTATTTTTAGGGTAGAGACTTCATTGCCTAAGTATTGTTTTGAACCACCTCCAATGGCTCAAATTAATGAAATTCTTAGTGAATATGAACCAATTAATGAGAATTATATCCTAAGAATAGTGGATGTATCTATTGTGAGCGATTATATTGATGTATTTCTCAATGAAATACATGAATATCAACATAACTGTGAAGTTGAATTTTTTTGACCTTATCCTTAAAGAAAAACCCATATTTAAGCTTCCCTATATAATATATTAGGTATAATTAGTGTAATTAAATAAAAAACTACAAGATTTGTGTGATAAGGGATTCATATACAAGTGTTTCACTTTATGGAGAAATAATATTACTTGTGAAAAAGAAGGATGGGTCTTTGAGATTTTGCATTGATTATAGGGAAATCAATGCCATTACTAAAAAGAAAAAGTATCATTTACCCTGAATTGATGATTGATCAACTTTAAGGGGATCAATACTTTTCAAATATTGATATTAAGTCTAATTATCATCAATTTAAAGTCAAGAAGGATGATACACTGAAATTGGATTTTCATACAAGTTATGAGAATTGGGAGTTTGCAGTAATTCCTTTTGGGTTATCAAATTCACCCTAATTGTCCATTGATATAATGAATATAATATTAAAGGATCATATTGATAATATTTTTTATGATTTTATTAATGATATCTTGATATACTCTAATTAATATGAACAACATAATTACAATTTATGTATTTTCCTTGAGACTATAAGGGATAAAGTTCTATGTGTGAAATAACATTAGTTCTAATTTTGGAATAAATATATTTATATTCTTGTCCATATTTTCTTTAAGGATATAATATTAATTGACTTAATAAAGTAAAATATTGTTAAATAATGACTCACACTGACAAATATAACTGATATATATAGTGTTCTTGGTTTATCTGGTTAGTATTAGAGATTTAATGAAATGTTTTCCTGATTAGATAATATATTAACCAAGTTGAAATGTAAATGGGTCAAACTAACATGGTCTAAGGAATGTGAATAAATATTTGATATATTACTAAAATATTGATCAATGAATCAATATTGAACTTATAATATGGAAAGGAAAGATTTGTTATTTTTTTAAAAGGTGATGCCTTGGTCAAAAATGAAAAAAGTATAAATATTATTAAAAAGGAAGAAAGATTAAAAGAGTCTAAAAGATGGGATCATATTACAATCTTTTTCATGAAAATAAAGGAGAGAAATGGGGAGGTCTTAGAAACAAGTAATATCTTGATTGAATCCCATGTTGGCCAAACCATCTGCAACCGCATTTTCTTCTCGATAAACATGTGTGATGATATAGTTAAGATCGCAAAGTGAATGGGGGAAATCCATCCATCGGGTAGTAATTGGCCAAGAAAGGTGAATTACACCATTCCAAATTTCTTGGACAATATTCATCGAGTCACTTTTGATCCAAAGGTTATTCCAACCAAAGGAATCCAAGGATCTGGCCGTGGTGATTTCTGAAGACAACACCACATCCTGCAGGTCCCGGATTGCCCTTGGAGGAACCGTTGATATTGATCTTGATCCATCCAGGAAGGGGGGATCTCCATAACACCACCATTGTACAACGCGGATGACAGAAATTGCCTTTAATCCTGAGATGTCTCAGGATCACAAAGTAATGCATGGTGTTTTTGCAACATCTCTTTTGAATCGAGGTAGCTTCTTGTATGGCAATGAGGATCCTCATTCAACCTAAATTTTGAAGGAATGAGTAATTATGATGAATAATAGCATTCTGATCATACCAAATCACATGAAAGAGGTTCCTGATTTTTTGAGAGCCTTCCATTTCTGTACAATTTTTAAGTTGACCATTGTGAATTATGCTTAAACCATCTACAGTCAAAATTTTCAAGAATATAGTTCCAGAGAGCAGAAGTAGTAGAACAAGAGAGAAAGAGGTGGTTGGAATCTTCCCTGTGTTGATTACATATTTTTCATTTAGAACAGAGCTGGATGCCAAAAGATTGGACGGAGAGATCAGTGGGAACCCTGTTGTGAACAAGACGAAATATGAGGTTGAATCGTGATGGTTTTATCTGTGGTTTGTTGAAGTGTTTTAACCAACTATAGTCGTTTTTTTGAGTTACAAAAATAATGTCTGTAGAAATTTTTTGAGTTGAGCATACCATTGTGAGTAGGTTCCCAAGTTAAGAAATCATTGGTGGGAGAGAAATATTAGTTTTCAATAACGTTCAGAATAGTTTCAGGTAGGTGATCATGTTGGGAGTTTAAAATGTATCTGATAGAGTTGTTGGTAATATCAGGGGTTTGATTAGGATTCAATAAGGAAATTAAAGGCATGCCAGTCCAATTATACAACCAAAATTTCATGGAGGAGTCTCTGGATACCATCCATCTAGAGTTATGCATAATATTAGCGAAGGAGTTTTTGATGGAGGGCCAGATAGATGATTTAATGAAGTTCGTGTTGCCCATTTTAAGTTTGTCTAGAAACCTATTTTTTAGAAAGTAAATAACTTCAGAGGTATTGTGAAAATGGTTCCAAGTGAGTCTAGCTTTAAGGGCTTCATTGAAGTGCTTGATATTTTTAATACCAATACCACCATTTTCGATGGGTTTGAAAAAAAGTAGACCAGGGCACTGTCACAAGTTTTATTTCTAGAGGGATACCAGTCCAAGTAAAGTTCTTTATAGTTGTATTCATTTTTTTAATGAGTCCAACTGGCCATTTATAGACCATCATTGAATAAACCATCTTGGAGACAATACTGGATTTAACAAGGCAAGTCCTACCGACCATAGAGAGAGATTTACCTTTCCAAGAAGAGAGTTGATTTTGAACTTGGTCAACAATAGTCATAATGTGACAAGATTTGGGTCTACCCCCAAAAAATGGGAACACCAAGATAGTTGAATGGAAGTGTTCCTTCTTTTAGACCCAGGTCCCTGAGAATGTTACATTTTCTGCCAGGAGGTAAATTCTTCCCAAAAAAGATGCAAGATTTTTTCCAGCTAATGGTTTGACCAGAAACCTCTTCATAGTGATAGAGTGAATTTTTTAGGTTAAGAAACTTTCTTTTATCCCCCTGAAGGAAAAGGATGATGTCATCATCGTAAAAAAGATGGGTGCTAGTGGTCACATTTCTAGAGACATGAATGGTTTTTATTTTGTTCTGGTTTACCAGCCTGTTGATCAGACGACTGAGGTAGTCTTTTTCTATCAAGAAGAGTATGGCAGAAAGGGGTTCACCTTGACTGACACCTTTAGTGCATTTAAAATAACTTTTAGGTGATCCATTTACCCAGATGGAGATAGACGCTGAGTTGAAGAGAGTTCTGATAATAGTTATAAAAGAGTTGTTAAAACCATAACCATAAAGGACTTTGAAAATAAAACTCCAGTCCATGGTGTCGAAATATTTTTTGATGTCAAGTTTAATCGCTATGTTACCTCCCCTGTTGGTTTTATTCAAATTATTAACACACTCAGAGGTGAGGAAAATGCAGTCTTGAATGGATCTTTACTTTATAAAACCAAATTTATTCCACGATTCAATTTTGTTCGTGTGAGTAGAGAGTCTATTGGAAATGATTTTTGTGATGACTTTAAAAAGGGTGTTGATAAAAGCAATGGGTCTAAATAAATGAATATCAAAGGCGTTATCCACTTTTGGTATCAAGGTGAGAAACTGGGAATTTAGGGCATGAGGGAGAACCTCATTGGTGAAAAAGGTTTTAACAATTTTATAGACATCTATCCGAATCACATCCCAATAATGCTAGAAAAACCCATTGTGGAAACCATCAGGGCCCCGGACACTATCAAGGTTCAGACTAAAGACAGTGTCTTTGATTTCATGATCCATCAGGGTGCTAAGAAGGAAGGAGTTTTCCTCATCATTGAACACAAGGGGAATGACATTAGGTAGGAGGTATTTGTTTAGATCAGGACCAAAGATTTGTTATATATATTGATATATTTAAGAAATGACCAGAGTGTGTCTTTATACAAAATTATTGATTTGTTACTTATGGATTGAAGAAATTAATGTACCATGAAAATAACTAACTAAATAATGATATTAGGATATCAACTATAATATTTACATTGAAAATATATATGATTTTTCAATATGGGGAAAGGTGTGACATATGTACCAATAAAAAAAGTTTTAAGTATATATTTTCTTCGAAAGAGATCAACATGAGACTAAGTATATGGATGGAACTAATCAGAAACAATGACTATGTAATATACTACAACCTTGGGATAGTGAACAAAATGGATGATGTATTAAACATGAGAGATCACAGAGTAATATCTATGATTATGATGAAAAAAGATCTGGTATTTATGAATTTAGTAAGGTTAGATATAGAAATTATCCAGGATAGGGAAGAATCATTCATTTTAAAAATAAATTTCCAACCATAATTACTATAGAGGATAAATAGATCTCAATAATATGACAATAGTTTATAAAAGAAAATTAAATCCATGAAAGACAGGAGACTAATAGACTTCATCCATGAAGATGTTGTATTGAAGTTTGGAAAGAATCTATGTATACCATCAATAACCAAGATAATGAGGGTATTACTAGATTAATATCATAGATCAAACTTCTATATACACCTTGGTAGTAACAAGATGTATAAATATCTAAAAGAGAACTCCTAGTGGAAAAAATGAAGCAAGAAATTATAGATTATGTGTTGGAGTTGGTTCCTGAGAACTAACTACAATATACTTTAAATTACACACACACACAAACACACACATATATATATATTCAAATATGTAAATATTAATAAATACCTAATCATATATTTATAGTTCTTCTACATAATTTTAATGTGATAATATCATAGAGTAATTATTGTATTAAAAAGGTCATAGTAGTTTTACTCTATGATGTTGATATTATTAAACTATATATCCTATGGTCATATGATATCATCTGATGGGACACAAATGATGCATAATTTAAGGTGATGGATACATGTAATAAGATGACACTTCATCTCATGAAGTTCATACTTGGTAATCTAAATCATGAGAGATTATAAGTAAATAAAAAATATAAGGAATTCTAAATGTTATGTTTCATTGGATATTCCTATCATTGAATGTGTGTAATGATCCTTAGAATTTAATAGTATTATTAATTCATATCTTAATTCATGTAAATAGATGTATTTCTGTAAACCATGAAAATATATGCATGGGGTGAAGTTGGGTATGTTGGGTGTGTCATGAGTGATATATTAATATCGAATAAAATGAGGAAGGATTTTCCCCTTCAATATTTTTGAATGTTGACATATCTGACCTTTTATTGAAATGAAACTATAAAACTAAATTTCATGTACATGGTGTATGGAAAAGTTCATTTTAGACAATTGAATAATTATATATCATGTATTTTGGCTGATAACATGAGTATGTAACCTACTTGATGAGATATCAAGACAAATGAATTATATTACATAGTGAGAGTCTATATGTGGTTATCATTATTATGACAATAAATTATTCCTATTAGGTGGCTTCATATGTTTTTAGATGCTGATATTGGACTTTAGAAAAACATTTATAACACCAACTTGGAATAGTCCTAGAAGTCCACACACTTAATGTTTATATTAATCTCAATTAAATTATTTTTAAATTAAATTAGTGAAATAGTCATTATTATCTAGACTGGGTAATAATATTTATTCAGGATTTACTTACTATAAATATTCAACCACCATATTTATGTGTGAGTTTAATATCAAAATAAATATTTATTCATAATACTGTGAAGATTTTAAATATTTATTTATTTATCAAATAAAAAATATTCATTCTTCTAGGTTTTGTAAATACTTAGGAGGAAATAAAAACTCTGTTAATGGGATTAGTGGGAATGATATATAAAATATCATTTAAATAAATATATATTAATTTATTTAAATTGTGATATTTATTTATTTTCAACACATACACTCATAAAGAAAATAATAATAAAATTATTATTATTAAACATGAGGTTCACAAATTATTATGAGAATAATTTAAGGTATATATGTAATTTTTTATTCTCTAACCTAGCTACACAAATACTTGTTTATATTATTTCAAAGGGTTATATGCGGTTGTACACATCACATCCTCTCTAGTGATTCTCTAAATCCTTGAGAGAAAATTCTCTAGATTTAACTCAAGAACCAAGATTAATGTGAGACATTCATAACATACATGCATATTACAACATTTTAGAGGAATATTCAATAAATCTCACAATAATTCACACTCTAGAACCTAAAGGTTTAATATCTTTACTAATTGGGTATATAAACAACTTATTTTTTCAACTTTTTAAATATTTAACATAAGTAATCTTCATTTGAGACTCCCTTTATAGACATATCATACTTAATATAATTCTTCAAAACTCAAGGAATGGAAACATAAGATAAGAGTGAGCTCAGATACCCAGTAAGGTTAAACATGAGAGACATCAATCAAAGATCACAAGTGATCATATGATGAGCATGTTAGTATGAGAACATAACCAAAGTGAAATGAAATAACATAGGAGAATCATTCCCAACAATACATGAATCATAAATCATAAAATCACGACATAAATATTTTAGCATAAACATGAGTCATAAGTCAAAAATCTTGATTCATGATAACATAGAGATCAGAATGTGGCATAATAGTGTGGCATAAACATAAGAATAGGAATTATAACACATGTCAAGACTAACTAAAAATACATTAATCACATAATGGGACAGGATAACCTCCTTCATAGAGTATAGTTGTATTCGGTTAACCACTAATATACCTTTTAGGCTTGGGTTAACCACTTGTGTTTCCTTGGGCTTGGTCCAACTGCTCGTGTACACTTTTTCAACTCATAATATATAAAAAAATTACCCAATGCATTGTAGGCTTATAATAGACCCACCAATCATATAATGATAAACCATACATATGTATTTTATATGAACACCAGAGCATTCATTATTCCTTCATAGATTAATTAAACCATGGAAAAGAAATGAATTTCATGATAATTCCCTGAAAACACCAACATAATATATATAAATAAATAATGTGGATGATATCATTAGACCATATTCATAGTGAAGTGTATGAATAATTAAATCCTATTTAAATATATGAAAAATAATTTTATAAAAGAAATATAAACATTCTTTGAAAAAAATAAATATCCTTTTCTTTTGGTAACTTTTGAAAAATAAAAAATACATAGAATAATGGAAAGGGGTTTTTATTTGAAAAATCATGGAACTATGAAAAGTAATACTAATAATGAGGTAAAATCATAGTGATGAGAAATGGAGTTTATTTAGTTAATTTATAAAAACACATTTTTACACCTTTTAAAGAAAGTAAAAATTGGCTCATATAGAAAACATAAAAAAATTATTTTCTAAAATTTTTAAAGAAATTAAAAGTTAATAGAAAATGAATATTAGAAATTATTGATGATTATATAATAACACTCATGAAAAAATATAAGTAATATAGATATGTAAGATAAATATTTGGGTAAAAGAAAATATTTCCAAACTTTTAAAGTAATGATTTTAAATAAAATCCCATATGGATTTTAAATAAAACACCTACTTGAAAGAATGGACTTAATAAGTAACTTAATATACCATGAGTATAATAATAATCATGATAAAATATATAAATTAGTCAGTATACAAACCTTATAAACAAAAATAGGTTCATAATATGAAACATTTATCAATAAATGAAAATGAGATGAAAAATCCTTACCTTATACTTTCACTTGTTCGGTATAAGGACCTAACTTTAAGTAGTACATGAGATTGATTATTTAGATAAGAAATAATTTTATTTAATTCTTGGAAATATTTTAGGTTTATAGTTTTGGAGATTTTTTTCATAACCTTTACATAAATAAATATTATATCACAAAGTGGACACTCCCACTCTGTATCCATTTTTTCCACAATACAAAAATTTTAAGATATAAAAAGTTTTATTTTCATGAAATGTCTTGAAAATTTCATATTGAACTCATCCTTGTCCCTACTCATCCATAAACCACAATGAAAAACATTTTCAAATAGGGTATGAGCTAAAAAATCTCAATAACGGACATATAAAATGAATTGAAAAAACCCAATAGTCTATGAATACTCATAATTTTTTTATTTTAAAAATAAAATTTGGCCTCAAAATAAACCTTTTATTCCCCTAATAAATTAACATTACCTCCCAAATGTTTTTATAAAAACTTTTATAGTATATCTTAAAGAAACTTCAAAATTTATAAATGTTTCTCTACAATCATGAAAAAATCATGGAAACCTTATTACAAAGTTATACATTTCACCCTTAATAAGTATCAAATAATTATATTTAAACTTAATCTTATTAGATTAACTTTTCAAATCATGATATTTCTATGAAAACCAATCAAAATCATAGATAAATCATATAGGTAACTTATAAAATCATTTTCATATCACAATTATAACCAATCATACAAATTAAATAATATACCCAGTAAATTTGAATAATATATTAGTAGAAACCTAAACTATTAACTTAGTCACTTTACCCAATGTGTTGGAGAGATATATCGAGCACACCCATTATCATGAGTTATATCAGGATAACCCATAATCATGAGAAATATCAAGGTAAAATTTCAACATAAATAATTCCCAAGAACCATAAAAAATCATAACACATGATATATTCCATTTCAATCATCATATTCATAAAACTATTATTTTCACTCATAAGAAATGAATTCTTAGATATTAAATTATCCATTCTAATTTAAATTTTTTTTTATAATACAGAAAACAAAGGGAAGGATATTTTTTATTTTAAGAAAACCAAGAAGATTATAAAGTAATCAAAACATAAAATAAAGGTTATAGTAGCAAAAAACCATTGATGCTGTATATGTTAAAATATAACATTCCATTTTTCTCTTTTTATCAAAAGGTTCCATATAAACTATATAAAATGATTCCATTTGAAACATTTTAACTAAAGTGAAAAGTGACACAAAATATACTTTATAGTTAATTTATGTTAATATAAATACATCAATAAAATAATTTTAAGAATATGGATAGGGAACAAAAGGATTTAAAAAATCATTAAAACATTTAAAATGAGGTTTGAAGTTAATGTGTCTCTTAACTTGAGTTAGAACCATCAAGTATGTTCTTCATCATCCTAAATAATAAAATTATGTTAATTTTTTACTTTCTTAAGAATAATTTTCAAGTTTATTATTCCTTTTTATTTTATTTATTTCCATATTATAAATAATTACTTAATCAATTAATATTATGTAAAATGTTTTGATGATATTCAACTAATATATCTAAAATGAATTTGGAAAGTTTACTATGTTTAAAGTAGTCACTATTTCATAATATCCAGAATAATAATAATAACATATTTTTAAATTTTTTATAACAATTAAAATTTTAAAACCACCATTAAATATGATTATGAAAATTAATTATTTTGCAATCATTGAGATGGTAAATCATCCGTACGCATGAGTAATGATTCCATTTTCCAAAAAAAAGATGGAAATAAGGTGTTTATTATTTTATCTTTATATAATAAATATTTTATCATAGATATCACATTATATATTTAAATACACTTATATATACCTTCCATGTGATGTGCTCCTGAAAAATAAATCACATCGCTACGTGGAGGTGGTAATCAACATGCACAGATGAACAACATAATAATTTTTTAATGGATGGAAATTAAAGAAATTTCATAACATGTTATCTTCATATAGTGATAAATAGGTCATGAATATCATATATATACATTAAATATGTCATTATAACGAGTTTTCAGAGGTGGTGATGGAAAATTAATTGTGTTTGTTTGCAAGGCGGTAGTCCACCATACACACAAATGATGGTTTCATTTCCAATTTGATGGAAGAAGGATATGGATATAAGTTATCCCACTAACATAACAAAATATTAGTATTTTTAAGGTACTGATGTTATTATTTAAACATTTTTTAATAATATTTGAAGGTGTTAGAAAAGACATAAAATAAAAATGCTCAGTTAAGAACTATACCACTTCTTTGGACAACATCCTTAGGTTTATACCTAAATCCATCCTAGGATAGTTTTATGATTAAAAAATTCCTCTAGGATGTGTTTTATAGTGACCCTGGTTTAACATATATAAATATTACATAATTCTCGAGGAATATTCATTAAATTACACAAACGCATGCCTAAGGACCATAACAGTTTAGTGCCTTTGGAAACTTGGAAATAAAAACATTATTCTATATGTGAGATAAATCATTTAACACTACATTATTCCTAACAAGTAAACTTATTAGACATATCATACATAATACATATCTTTATAACCCAGGGAAAGTAAACAAAATTAAGTGTGAGCTTAGATGGTTAGTAAGGGTAAATAAGGGAGATATGTAAGTATAACATGAACATAGGTGTATGGGAACATGGGAATAACATTTGAAAAAAACATACCCTACAAATAAAATATCAAATACATGAGTCATGGAATAAATATTGAAAGTTAATAATACCTGAATCATAATATAAAAAAATAACATGAGCCACGAGAGAATAAAATTGGCATAAGACATAGATTTTTGGTCATACACATAAACATAGAAAATTATTTTTTTATTAGTCAAGGCTCACTTCCAGGGCTATCATATTGGAATGGGTTTCCTCCCCAAATCGTCATAGTAGTAAAGGTTCACCCCCAAGACCATCATAGTGGAAAAATTCTATTACTGAACCAAGTTCACTCCTCATTCCAGTCCTTTATATCTTATTATATATAAATCTTTACCCAATACATTGGAGGGATATATAGGTACCTCCCATCACATAATGAAAACCATATTTATGCATTCTAAAAGATCATAAAAATACTTCATATCATAACCCATGAAATTAAATGGGTATCATAAATATTTCATCATATCATAACAAATGGAAAATAAATAAGTTTTATAATCATTTAATCATATAATAACCCATGAAAAGAAGTGAGTTTTATAAGAATTTTATCCTGGTATAACCCGCGGAAGATAAACGGGTTTCATAAACAACTTTTCATCATAAACCTAAACAATTAAGAGAGAAATAATAATGGTAAAATTGGATCATATCCATAGGAAGGAATATGTAACATCAATAGGTTTCATCTTATATGGAGAATTAATTTTATTAATCATTTAAAACATTTTTTGAGGAAAATATAATTTACACTTTGAAATTTATTTTTTAAAACATAAAATTTTTTCAAAAAATTTTTATTTGAAAATAAATTTGATAAATTATAAAGGAATATTCATAGAAATTATTGGTCATGATGTCATAAAATTCCTTTCATTTTTTACATGTTAAAATGAATATTCTTTTTATGTTTTCAGAAAAATTTAAACAGGAAATGTTCGGAAAAGGACATGAAGATTCCTTTCAAAACATTTTTTTTAAAATTTAAAACATGTGTAAAAATATCTTTTATAAATAATAAGATAATGAAAAAACATTTTTTTGGAAACATTTTTTAGAAAACATGATTTTAGAAGAAAAAATATTTCTAACCGAAGAGAGAAATAATGTTGGATTTTCTAAACATTTTTTAAAAAAATTAAGAAATAAAGAGTGGAAAAATAGAACCATTACATGATGATATCATAAATAATAAAATTAGTATAAATTTAAATAGAATCATTGATATATGGAACATAATAATTCAATAATGTATACTTAATTATAAATAATTCTGATAACTGATGAGATAGTAACATAAAATCAATACCACATTGGTTCACTGAATCATAAGCTCCATGAAATAATAACATAAAATTAAATGTAAAATATCATGAGTATGAATAAATTCACGATATTAGATTTAAAATGGGACATATATAAAACTCATGATATAATATAGGTTCATAACAAAACATATATCTCAAAGAAGGAAAATTTAGACAAAAATCTCTTACCTTTAGTCTTGAATTCTTTCACACAAATTCAGACTCCTATATAATAAATATAAGTTAATTATAGATATATTACATAACCATATTCATATATATAATACTATATATTACTTTATTATGATCTTTCATTTTCTATTTATTAATAATTTCATGTTAAAGTAATTTTTCGGGTAATAACGGCTTTGTTTTTCATATATGTTTTGACTTGTTATTCTTCGGCCTCTTACTTTGGTTGTTATATAATAATATCTAGAATTTAAACCATGATATAAATATGATATATATTTATTATATTTTTAATTATAGTAACCCATAAAATATATTGATAGAAAATGAAATAAATCGTTCATGAAGATGGTAGGTCATACATATGCATGAACGTTGTTTCCATTTTCATGTTAGATTGAATGAAAGAAAAGTAAATGATATGTATCAAAAATAAAGAATAATGGATTTGTAATATATATCACATATTTTTATTAAACCCATCTTTAATACATTCCATGTAAATAGTGAATGAATCACATAGCTTTGCGAGGTGGTAGTCTGTCGTACACACGAACGTCGTTATCATATTCCACAAAATGGAAATCATGAAGGTACATGTGATATAATAAATACATAATCATAATAAAATCATAAATATAATATAATTAATATAAAAATTATAAATCCATCATTATTAACAACCTTTATAGGTGGTAATGGAAAAATGAATGACATCGGTTCGCGAGGAGGTAGTTCGTCGTACGCACGAACGATGATTTCATAACCCATTTGATGAAAGTGTGTGAGGTTTTTTGGGAAAACATTAACATAAAAACATATAAATATATGGAAGATACTAAGGTTATTATATCATCATGGTAAAATAATAATTTAATGAGGTGTAGGAATATATAAAATAAAGACGCTCGTTGATGAACATTACCTCTTCTTCAGGTATCCCCTTTGGTTTGCACTAAAATCCTTCCTTGGTTGGATTTGTGTATAAAATAAGTCTTATAGAATGAGAGGATATAATTTGGTAATTGAATTTCGTAGGTATTGGTCAAACCAAAGATTTTATAATATGTGAAGAAGGTATGAGAGGGGTGGCCTTTTATATGTGAGGTGATTAGAAAACTTGTAAATTTTTGAAAGAGAGAATTACACTTACATTTTTCATATGTAAAAGGGTCAAAATTAGACCATTATCAAACCTTATCTATGAAATGGTATAAATATTCCAATAAAAGTATTATTATACAAGTGGATATGTGATTTTTACACTTATCTTTTTAGTTTAACCCCTAATAAACCCTTTCTACCTTAATCGTGATAATTAATTTTTACTTCATTCACAATTTTTTTGGTTAAAAACTAAGTTGAAATTATTATATAATATAAATTAATATGATTCAAAATAAGGAGTAAATCTTTCCAAATTACATTCATAGAAGTGAAAAAAAAGTGATTTAATATTAAACTCATAGACATGATGAGAAAGATGAGTTTTTAAAGTGAAAATGGTCAAAAGTTTACGAAGTTTTTGTATAAAATTTGAATGTGAAATTGATTAAAATGACCTAAATTATATTAAGAGATTTATAATTGAACTTATTTCAATTTAAAAATAATTTAAAATATAATTTAACTTTATAAATAAATTAAATTAAAAGATAATTTCAATTAGAATTTAGTATTTTTCACTATTCATCAAAAAATGAAACTTGTCACCAAAAAATAAAAAATTTAACATAAGATAATTTTGAAATTATGAATTCAAAAATGAATTTTTTTATAAAATTTGATTTTTAAAAGTGTGAAAAATTAATTTTATTATTTTTCACAAAAATATATAAAAAGAATTTTTTGAGGAAATAATATTTTTAAAAAACATAAAGACTACACCAAAAATTATATATTTAATTATAAATATGTTTTATGTATATAAAACAAATATAATTATTATATAAAAATTATTTATTACTATCCATATCACTTATTTTAATTACTAGGTTATAACATTTTCATTTAAATAATTTATTGTGGTTTTGTTAAAACTCAGTGTTGTGTGTAATGTAAGCTAAGATGGTTTTTCATATAATCCAATATTATCTTAGCGTTGATTATAATGAAGGAAATCAGATAAATTTAATTTATTTGAAAAAATATCATAAAACATCATGGTGTTACGTTCTTCTCCACTTAAAATGAATTTCTCCCTCAAAATTAGTCATTATAATACATACATATGTGGATAATTTACCTAATCCTATCCTCATATTCCCATTTAGCTTTCTCAATTTTGTGGGTTTTTCAAAAAACTTTGAATAGATGAGTGGTATTGTTTCATGTAACTTTCTTTTTATGGTTTATAATATCTATTGGTTGTTATTTATAAGAAGGATCTTGCCCCATTGGTATGACATATGAGTTTAGTACTTGTAAAGGTTCAATTATATACTTCCTCAGGGGAGATTCATAGAACAAATCATGAATTTTAGAGAGGTTTAGTTGAAGTTCCAAGGGATAGGATACCTTCATGATATGATCAAGAATTTCAATGGGACTGATATACCTAGGTCTTAGTTTCCCTTTCTTCATAAGTCTTATAACCTTCTTCCATAAAGAAATTATTAGAAACACTTTATCATTAACTTTAAATTATATATCACACCGATGATTGTAAACATAAATTTTATACTAAATTTCTGCTTCCTTGATGTGTTACTGAATGGATCTAACTTTCTCTGTCATTTATTTAGCTACCTCAGGTCCCAATATCTTTCTTTGTCCAACTTCATTCCAGCACATTATAGATCCAAATTTCTTTCTATAGAGGGCTTCATAAGTATCCATATGAATACTTGAGTGAAATCTATTATTGTAATAAAACTCAACTAGGGGAAGGTGTCGATACCAACCACCTTTTAAATCAAGATAACAAGATCTCAACATATCCTATTGGGTTTTTCTTTTTCTTTTAGACGGAACATCTATTTTGGGATGATATGAAGTGCTAATACTCAACTCCATATCAAGAGATTGTTGAATACTTCACTAGAAATTTTAGGAAAACCTCAGACCTCGGGAAGATACAAAGGAATGTGGTACTCTATACAACCTTAGAACTTCCTTAATGTATATCCTTACAAGATGATCTAGAGGGAAGTATTCTATGATAGCAACTAGGTGTGCTAACATGGTAAGGTGATCAAACTCTACCCATATAAAATTATTCCCTTTAGATGTTTTTTGGGTCCAATGAAAAAATATATTGTAATGTTCTCTTATTTCCATTTTAGTATGGGTAATGGTTGCATCATTACCTTATAATTTTTCCTTCCAGCCTTAACTTATTGACATACCAAGCATTGAGATAAAAAATATTCAAAATCTCTATTCATGCAATACCACTATAATTACTCTTTAAAATATCAATACATCTTCGTACTTCTAGGATGAATAGAGAATGAAGAACTATGATCTTCCTCCGAAAACTCTATATTCATGTTTGGTATGGATAAAACACAAACACAGTCCCTAAAACATATCATTCAATCACAATCAAGGTTAAAATCAGAAACATTTATAAACTTCTTTTCCAGCTCTACATCCTCCTTCTGTACCTATTTAATCTTCACTTGGATAGATAGTTGAACTTTAAATTGATCAACATAGTATTTTTTTCCCTCCAATCATGATTTCCATATCCATCCTTTTCAAATCCTGAAATTTGGGATCTTTTGAGATCCTTATAATGGATAAGCTAGCATAATCCTTTTGAATCAAAGAATTGGACACCTTTTTTTCTTTCCCATGGTGGTAATGTATTGACAAGTAATAATTTTTAATTAGATCTAAAAATACTTTTTGAAACATATTCAACTAATTCTATGTGAATATATACTTTAATTTTTTTATCACTATATATATTACACTTTTCCAAATAAAAATTATGCCTCCATATATTTAATGAAAAATTACTATAGTTAACTCCAAATCATGAGTTAGGTATTTTTTTCTTAAGAATATTTAGTTATAATGAGGCAAAATATATAACCATGTCATTATACATAATAAAATATCGTAATACCCTCTTGGAAGCATCACTATATATCATAAACCCTCCTCCACTATAGGGTAATGTAAGAATAGGTGCACTGACAAAAATTCTCTTTAGTTCCTTGAAATTTTCCTCGCACTCATCTATGCAGAGGAACTTGGCTCCCTTCAGAGTTAACTTGGTCAGAGGATTATATAGTAATGATAAATTCTCTAAAAATTTCAAATAATATTCAGTTAGACCAAGAAAACTACATATCTCAGTCAACAAGTTTGGTCTAGACCAAAATTCAATAGCATTAATATTTAATGGAACTACTGATATATGATCTCTTGAGATTATACGACCTAAAAATGAAACCTTTTGAAGAAAAAAATAATACTTGGTAAATTTTTCAAATAGTTTCTCCCTCTTTAGGGTCTTTAGTACAATTATTAAGTGATCTTTATGATATTACTTTATTTTTGAGTAGATATGAATATCATATATAAATACTACCATAAATTGATCAAGGTAATCTATAAACACTCTATTCCTCAAATACATGAAGATATTAGGGGAATTGGTAAGATTTAAGGGAATCACTACATATTTATAGTGTCCATATCATGTATGAAATTCCATATTGGGTATATCCTCCTTCTTAATCCTCAATTGATGATATCCAGAAAAAAAGGTCAATCTTGGAAAAGTATTGATCTTCAGGCATTTGATCAAAAAAGTCATCAACATAAGAATATGATACTTTTTCTTGATCGTGATCTTGTTCAAATACTGATAATCAATGTAGAGTTACATTGATTTTCCATTCTTTTTGAAACAAATTATAGGTGAACCTCAAGGTAACACACTTTTTTGAATGAATCCCCATTAAAGGTTTTCTTGGAGTTTCTTCTTCAATTCCTATAACTCAATTAGGGCAATTATATAGAGAGTCTTTGAAATCAGTGTGGAACTAGGAATGAGTCTATAGATAACTCAAATTCCTTCTTTATTGGAAGGTTAAAAACTCTTCTCAAAAGACTTAAAAAATTTAATAAAAAATATGAATATCATCGATGTAGTTTATCCCCAACCATTTGAGATAAAAACCCCTTCTAAATGGAATGTAATCTCTATTAGAAGTTCATAATTATCATCACATTGATAAATGATCATAGGTTGGTTCAAAATATCAAATTTAACTTCCCTTATTCAATAATTGATTTGGGATTTATGCATAGAAATATAATTGTTACCTAAGATGAAATAAAATTAAACTACCAGAAGAATTAAAGATTTAAAGGAAGTGCATTCCCTCCCAGATCAATAAGAGATAAATCAGATACTTTAGATATGATCATCATTACATTAGGGTTTTTCACTACTAATTTCATATCTAATAATTTGTGTGGAATCTTGATACCCTTATCAAATTCTTTATTTATGAAATAATGGTTATATCCATAGTAAATTAAGAAATTAACATTTCTATAGTTTATGGTAAGTTTACCTTTCCCCACATTGTTATCTCACCCCTCTTCAGAAATAGTGATCATGTGATATTTCCCTTTTTCTCTCACATTAAATGGTTTCTGATGTTGAGCATCACCATTAACCTTCAGATCTGGGCATTGGTTATTATAATGCATGTACTACATGAATATAAAACACTAGAGTGTGGGATTTTCATTATATAATTATTTCTCTCTATTCGCATCATTATCTAACTTCTTCCCATCACATAAGTAATCAATTTTCTGATGACTTTCTTTTCCACAATTAAAACATTTATTGGTCCCTTTAAAGAAATTTCCTACATGCTTCTTCCCACAATTTGAGCATAAAGAAAATATTATATTTTACTCTCCTTAGTTCTTATATATTCCTTTGATCTCCATCTTCCATTTCCTATTAAAACCATGGGATTTATATGTAACTTCAACATCCATTTCCACATGATATCATAACACACAATCTATTCAAAGATATAGAAGTATCTTATGGATAAATCCCTTTAAATACTTTGTTTTAAGACATAAAAGAATCAATAAAACTTACTTTTAGGTTTTATGATAATACCAGAAACATTCCTCGAAATTCATTTAAAAGCTTCCTCATAGGTACCAATAGATTCATCATCCTTTCTCTTTAACTCAAAGAACTCCTTTTCCATTTTCATATATAGAATAGATGGAAAGTACTTATTGAAAAATAATTTCTTGGACTCATCCAAATACATGGATTCAATTTTATCCCACTACCTTGTATTCTTGATAAGATCCACCATCGATCTACTTCACCCTCCAAATGGTAGATATCCAAAATGACATTTTCTTGTTCTGAACACTAGATAATAAAAAATTCATTTTTAGTGGTACGAATCCATTTTTCAAAAAAAGTGGATCTGAAGACCCTCTAAAATATGGTGGATGTTTCCTCATGAAAGAATCAATAAAATGATGTTCCCTCCTTTTCTCATTTGTAAGTCCAACATGATTTGTAACTTGATAAATTTGTGTGAGCATAACAATAATATTTTTCATTCTATCTCCCATAATGTTTGAATTCTCAAAAGTAATGTCATTTCATTATCTATCACACTCTGTATTAACATGGTTTCTTTGGGTTCCAACTATTGAATAAAACCAAAAATCATAGATTAATAAACAATAATCATAGTGGAGAACCAATTAATATTGAAATAATCATTTATAGGATGTCTAAATCATGAAATATTCTATAATATATGACACTTTAGGTTTACCTTTGATCATTCATAGTCTTATTATATTTGAATCCTTCATGATGGTTTGTAAATTGTCTATGAATTTCTGAAGAATATCCCTAAGGAGTGTCAAACCAAGTGTGTAGTAAGTCCCATTATTGTGCACTAGTTCCGGATCGAGTCTAGCTCAAACATGTGTTTATGGGGTATTTACCACTAGGTACATATGTGATTGATACAAATCCACTTTCAGTATCCATGAATAGCTGTAATTTCATGGAAACCAATCTCTCAATCCTTTACCAGAATTTAAGGATGTTTTCCTATACTTTGACTCATTATTAGACTTATCCTTAGATATATACTTAGGGATTTTACTAAGGTTTTATCATCTTAGTTTCCAAAGGTTAACTAAACATATCCTTTGATACCAAATATAGTGACCCTAACATAACATGCATAGATATTACAACATTTTTTATGAATATTCATTACATAACATAAACACATGCCTGAGGATCGTGATATTGTAATGCCTTTATAAAATTGGAAATATAAACATTAGTACATTGGTGAGCTACAATATCCCCCACTATATTCTTAATAATAAGAATCCTTCTTAGACATATCATACATAATATATATCATTATAACCTAAGAAAATAGAATATAAGAAAGTGTGAGATAAGATTCTCAGTAAAGGTAAACAAGGGAGATTTGAAAGCATAACATGAATATAAGGGTATTGGAACATGAGAATCACATCTTAAAAAAACCATAACCTATAAATAAAAGATCATATATATGATTCATGGAATAAATATTAGAATTTAATAAGACATGAATCATAATATAATCAAATAACATGATCCATGAGAGAATAACATTAGCATAATACATGGATTTTGTGTCATACAATTAATCATAGAAAATCATTTTCATATTAGTTAATGATCACTTAGAGGGATATCATATTGAAATGGGTTCACTACCAAAACCATCATAGTAGTCAAGGTTCACTATAAAGACCATTATAGTGGAAAAATTTTACTCCTCAACCCAGTCCTATATATCTCTTGAGATATAAATATTTACCCAGTGTATTAGATTAATATATAGGTCCCAACCAACACACAATGCAAACCATATTTATGTTTTCCAAAAGATCATAAATAGTCATCATATCATAAACCATGAAATTAAATGGGAATCATAAAAATTTCATCATATCATAAACCATAGAAAAGAGAAAGGTTTCATAATCATTTCATCATAGAATAACTCGTGAAAAGAAGTGGGTTTCATAATCATTTTATCATTGTATATCATGTGGAAGAGAAACAGGATTCATAAATAACTTGTCATCAAAAACATAAACCATTCTGAGAACGAGTAAGAATGGTATCCTTAGATCATATCCCAAGTAAGCAATATGTAACATCATTGGGAGCCATATTATAAATATATTGATTTTGATAGATTATTTAAAATATTTATAGAGGAAAATATCCTTTACACTTTGAAAAACTCACTTTTAAACATATTTTAAAAAAAAATAATTGAAAATAAATTTTATGAATTATAAAAAGAATATTTTAATAAAATTTTGGCAATGACGTCGGATTATTTTATTCATGTTATTCATGTTAAAATGAAGATTCCTTTAATATTGTTTGTAAAAGAAAAATGGGCATTGCTGGAAAATGATATGAAGATTCCTTTAATTTGTTTTCTTAAAAATTAAAACATGGGTAATATTTTATTTTAAAAATCATAGTAGAATCACAAAACAGTTTTTTTGAAAACATTTTTAGAAAACATGTTTTTTAAGAAAAGATATATTTGACCAAAGAGAGAAATAAAGTTAAATTTTCTTAAAAACATTTTTTAAAAAGTTTAAGAACCAAAGAGTGGAAAAAAGGAACCATTACTTAAAGATATAAGGAATAAAAAAAGGATAATAAAATATTGAGATATGGATCATAATAGTTCAACATTAGACACTTAATCATAAAAAAACCTAATAAATAATGCGATTGTAACATAAAATCATTACCACTTTGGTAACATTGAATCATAAGCCCCATGAAGAAAAAAAATAAAATGAAAATTAAAAAATCATGAATATAAATAAATTCTTGATATTACATGTCAAAGGGGATATATATATACTTTTGGAATAATATAGGTGCATAATATAACATATGTCTAAAAGTAGGCAAATTGAGATAAAAATTCCTTACCTTTAGTCTTAACTTCTGTCGCACATGTTCAACCTCCTATATAATAAATATTAGTTTTTTATGCGTATATTAAAAACACATATTCAAATATATAATACTATTTATGATTTTATTATGACCTTTTATTACTATTTTATTAAATATTTCATGTAAATTCATGTTTCAGGTAATATCCGTTTTGTTTTTTGTTTATGTTTTGACTTTTTATTCTCGGTCCCCTTACTTCAGTCATAAATTAATAATCTACTAAATGTAAACCATGATATAAATATCATATATATTCATTCTATAAGTATTTATATTAACCCATAATATTTAGTGAAAGAAAATGAAATAAAACTTTCACTGAAATTATAAGACAAATGCAACCATGAATGTTGTTTCCATTTTCATATAGGATTGAAAGGAAGAAAAGTAAATAATATGTATTAAAAAACAAAATAATTTTTATGTCATATATATGAAATATGTTTTTTAAATATATCCTTAATACATTCCACATAAAGCATGAATTAATCACATCACTTCACAAGGTGGTAGTCCTTCGTACACACGAACATCATTATTATATTTCCACAAAATGAAAATCATGAAGTTTTGTGTAATATAATAATTCCAGAGTCATAATAACATCATAAATATAATATATATCCTATATAAACTATAAATCCATCATTATTCTCAACCTTTATAGGTGGTAATGGAAAAAACGAATGACAACGGTTTGCGAGGGGTAGTTTTTCGTACACATGAATGATGATTTCGCAACCCATTTGATAGAAGTGTGTATAGTTGTTGGTCATACCATTAACATGACAACATATAAGTATATGGATGACACTGAGGTTATTATATCATCATGGTATAATAATAATTGAAGGAGGTGGAGGAATATATAAAACAAAAACACTCATTGATGAATGTTACCTCTTCTTTATGTATCCCATTAGTTTTGCACTAAAAGACTTTCTTTGTTAGATTTATATCCAAACTAGGGATTCTAGAAATAGGGTAAGGAATTTGGGAAGTTATTAATGAAGTTTTTGGCTTCAAAAGGTGTTTTTAAGGTATAAATAATGGAGGATAGTGGGTGACAATTTATATGTGAGGTGACTAGAAAACTTGGAAATTTTTTAAAGAGAGAATTCCACTCACGTTTTTGATATTTCATAAGGATAAAAATTATACCATTAGAGAACCTTAGATGTTGAATTATTTAAAAATGTACATAAAATGTTTTTTAGAAATGTGGATAAGTGATATTTACCAATATCTTTTTTGTTTAACCCTCGATAAACGAATTTTTATTTTAACCATGATAATTATTTTTTACTGCATCCACCATTCACTTTGGTCAAAAATTAAGTTGAACTTATTAGATAATATAAATTATGATGATTCTAAATATGAAATAAAATTTTCCAAATTAAATTCAAAAAATTGTAAAAAATTAAATTCATATTCATCACATAGATGTGACGAGAAAGATTAGGGTTTCAAATCGAAAATGATCAAAACTTCACAAAGTTTTTATACCGTATTTCAATGTGAAATTGATTAAAATAAAAAAAATGGATTAATATATGTATAATTTAACTAATTTTACTTTAAAATTAATTTAAAATATAATTTAACTTTATAAATAAATTGAACAAAAATATAGTTTTCAATTAAAATTCAGTATTTTTCACTATTCATCAAAAAATGAAACTTTTCATAAAAAATATAAAACTTTACCCTAATCTAATTTTGATATTATGAATTAAAAATGAAGTTTATTTTATCAAATTAAATTTATAAATGTGTTAAAAACTAATTTTTATTATTTTTTTAAAAATACATAATTTATTTTTGAGAAAATAGTATTTTCAAAACATATAATGACTTTATAGAAAATGATGTATTTTATTATCAATATATTTTCTTTATATAAAACCATTATACTTATTATTCAAAACTTGGTTATTAATATTCATATCACTTAATTTAATGTCGAGGTTATAATGGTATCATTTAAATAATACATCGCGGTTTTGTTAAAACACAGTGCTCTATATAATGCAAGCTAATCCAGTATTGTATGGAGTGTAAGCATAACTTAGTGTTGCGTATAACGTAAGCCATCAGAGAAATTTAAATAATTCAAAAAAATAAAATAAATAATAATTCATAAAAACCAGGGTGTTACATGGGGAGGGTTGTAATCAATGGATTTGGGAAGGTATTTACGGAAATAAAAGGCATTTTAAGTATGGATAAAAGAGGATAGAGGGTGTCCTTTTATAAGTGGGGGAGAGGAAACACTTGGAACTTTTAAAAAGATTAATATATATTGATGTCTTATTCAAGAAAAATAGCTTCAAAATGAACTATTTTCAAATATGTGATGTGATAGGGTCAAAATATATCCATAAAATCATATTAATTCAAGTTTAATAGGTCATTTTAACCATAATATATTTAGTTTAATCACTGGAAAACATGTTTTAACATGAAATTTGGTAACTAATTTTTACTATTTTTAGTAGTATTTATGATGAAAAATTAATTTAGCCTTATTAGATAATATTAATTAAGATTATTATAAATATAGAATCAATTTTATCAAATTCAATGCACATAATTAATAGAATTTTGTTTAAAATTAAACCATAAAAATGTGAAGAAAATGGTTTTTTTGAAAAATGAATTTTTAATTATAATAATGTTTCTATACCAAATTCAAGTATAATGTTAGTTAAAATAAAATGTGTTAGATTATTTTTAATAAAAATTAATTAAATAGATTTCAACACTAATCCAAAATAGAATGTGACTATGTAAATAGTTGAAAAGAAAAGGCAGTTTTCAATAAAAATCTTAATTTTTCACTATTTATTAAAAAATTAATTTTTTAGAAAATTATAAAAAACTCATCCTAAGATAATTTTTGACATTATAAATCCAAAAATTATGTTAAGTTTTTTGAATTAAAATTTAATAATTTTGAAATCAATTTTTTGAATAAAAACATATAATGAATGAAAACCCAATTTGGTCAGAAATAAAGATTTTTTCCTTTTGACTAAAAAATTACCTAATTTTTTATGAATATAAATCTATAAAATATAATTAGTTATTATTAATAAGGCATGGAAATTATTTATATTAATATTTCCTAGGTTTTTAAATTCTTCCCCCTTTTGGAAATTTCATCCTCGTGATTTTATTCATTACATAAATGAGTGGGGATATTTTCCTTCATAACATTTTTTTATTCTCATGTTGCTTCTTAAACCATATGTTTTTTTTCAAAAAAACGATAACATGATAAATTAACATATTCCACAACACTTCCTCTCTATGATAAATATTCTATATTGGTGGTTCCTTATAAGAAAAGATTTCTTTTTTCTGAACTACTTCATAGCTCAAAACATGAGATGTATCTAACACATATTTTCATAACAATAAAACATGAAATACATTTTTCACCTAATATAAACTCATAGGAAACTCCACTCAATAGAAAACTGATCCAAATTTCTCCAGAATTTAATATGTCTAAATAAACCGTGAAGTTAAATTTATATTTTTACTAAAAACTTAACACTTTCCCATGAAGTTACTTTAAGTAAAACATGATCATATACCAAAAAAGAAACATATATTCTCGGATTATCTGCATAACGTTTTCCCTACTCCGAGTCCTCCTTAGGCATTGTTGAATCAAATTTTATTTCCCAACTATTTCTTCTACCAATTCTAGTCCCAATGACTTCCTTTTACATACTTCATCCCAACAAACTAGATTCTGACACCAATTTTCATAAAATTCCTCAAAAGGAGCCATCAATATACAAGAATGAAACATGTTATTATAAAAAAAATCAACCAAAGTAATATTTTTATCTCAACATCCCTGATAATCCATTAGACAATATTTAATAATATATTATAAATTTTTAAATGTTCTCTTGGATTTTTTACCATATTTAGTATAAAAAGATGTCCTAAAATTTATTTCAATACCCAAAAACATTTATGGATTTTCCAAAAATTAAAGGTAAACCTGGGATTATGGTCAGATACAATAGAGAGAGGAACTCCATGTAATCTAATTATAGATTTAACATAAAGTGAATAAATTTAATACAAATAAACACTCGAATTGGAAATAAATTAAAGAATTTATTTAAATGATAAATAACCTATATCACATTATTACCATGATATGTATTTGGTATACATGCATGAAATCCGTATATATATTTTACAATTTCCACTTAGAACTAGAAAAGGCTAAATTATCTCCTTTAGTAATTGTGGTTTAGGTTTATCCTATTGATAAGTCAAACATTTCATTATAATTTTAGCAATATCATTAATCATTCCTTCCCACCATAAATGAATATAAATGTTAGTATACATTTTTTATACCAGGTTGAATCCAAAATAGGGATCTATGAGCCTCACTCAACAGTTATTTCTTTAATTGGGGGTCACATAAAACAAATAACCTTTTTATTAATCTCAAAACAACTTATTTTTAAATAATAAATTCAGGGAACTTACCTTCCTTAACTAGTTCAACATTTTCATGTAGAACACTATCTTTCCTCTAAACTTTCTTAATCATGTTGGAGAAAGATGATTGAAATTACATATAAAAAAATAGAGGGATCTCCTTCATGCATAATTTCTTAGACAACATTCATCAAATAATTAACCAAAGGATCATGTTCTAGACGTAGCATAGTTAATGATGCATAATCTTTCTATCTCAAAGAATCAGCTTCCATGTTATTCTTTCTTAAAGGTAAATAATTTTGTAGTAATAATATTTTATCAATTCTCTCCATCTCCTATATCTTATGTTAAAATCTTTCAAAGTGAATATATACTTAAATATTTTTTGATTATTATATATTTTACACTTTACTATATATAATTTATGTCTCCAAATTTTTAAAGAAAACACAACAACTTCCATTTCCAAGTCATGTGTAAGATAATTTGTTTCTTGGGGTTTTAATCGAATTAATGCATAAAAAATTACCTTATCATTATGAATTAATAGACAACCGAGTCCCTTCAAGGAATCATCGATGTAGAGTCATTATTGTAAGATAGTAAGGCCAA
Source organism: Viscum album (assembly GCA_963277665.1). NCBI lineage: Eukaryota > Viridiplantae > Streptophyta > Magnoliopsida > Santalales > Viscaceae > Viscum > Viscum album. The sequence goes on from OY728154.1 coordinate 56,659,026, forward strand.
AATGGACCATCCACTAATTTTATTTTCAATTCTTAGAAACATTCATAATTTTCATTTATACAGATAAAACTAACTCATTTCCATGTTAAATTTGTCATTGGGATAAAGAAATTTGTAAAATTATCAATAAACCCTTGGTAATAACTTGATAATCAAAGAAAACTACGAATTGTAGTAATCCTTTTAGGTCTTTTCCATTCATCAACCACTTTAGTTTTAGGAGGATCAGCCATTTTTTCAATCTTTATTTATGATATGTCTATGGAATGAAGTATGTTGTAACAAAAAATCACATTTACTAAATTTTTCTCACAACTTATTTTCATTCAAGGTTTGAGGAATAATCTTCATGTGTTTTCATGACCCTTATAACTTTTTGAATAAACCAAAATATTATCAATAAACACAACAAAAAATCTATCCAAATATCCATGAAAAATGTATTAATAAGATATATGAATACAACTAGAGTATTAATAAACCCAAAGTTAATGTTATTAAATTATATATATTCAATTAAAAGCCTCATGGAACCATATTTATATTTAAAAAAATAAAATAGGAGCATCGAATGGTGATGTGTTAGGATGAATGAATCCTTTTTCAAACAAATACTGTAACTTCTTCCTAAATTCTAAAAGTTCTATTTGATTCATTTGATAAGGGGGTGTTGTAATTGTCTTAGCATAAGAATTTAATTCAATAGTAAATTAAAGTTCCCAATTAGGTATAACACAATGAAACTCATCAATAAAAACTATCCAAATATCCTTTTACCACCAATTTATCATAAATATGACCAGATCCCTTATTTTAAACAATATGAACATGATAACTTTCATTTCCATATTTTAGTAGTTTCTCAGCTTCTATATATTCTATCAAATGTATGAATTTATTTTTATATACAAACTGAAAATAATTTCAGAAAATAAATTCTTTATCTTTGTAATCTATCTTAGACTGATAAAATGAAATAAAATATATACCTAGAATAAAATAACATTCTATAATAAGAGTAAGGTATTTTTTAATTATTTTTACCTTAACACTATCACCTGATGCTTTTACTAAAATTCGTGACTTTATTTATTGAGGTGAAATTACCGATTTACCAGAAAATTTATTAGAAATGAATGAATGTGTAGGACCCAAATCAAACATCACATTAGGATAATCTAAATAAACAAGTAATTTACATGTTACTACTTTTTTCGATGACATAACAACTATTGAAGTAGTTTCAAAGGATTTCACAACACCCTTATGATTATAGTCTTGGTGTTTCCTATCATTCATGCTCTTCTTCAGACACAAATCCACATAATGACCCATTTAATTACATGTAAAATACTTTAATACCTATTTATAAAAATTAGTCTTACTACTACTAAGATATATTTCTTTACAATCATAATACATATTCCCAAATTTACCATACCATAATAACTTCTCAGATTTCATAATACATTCCCTAGGGTGATTTTTACTCCACCTATCACAAATGAAAAACATTATTTTCTTACCTTTATACATTAATATTTATTTGAGGAATTCTTACCATTTTCCTTATACATAGACCTTTTCTTATAATTATTTTCATAGAACACATGATTATCAATAAACTTCATTCCTACCTTGTCAGCATACCAAATAAATTATCATAAATTTAAAATTTGTGAGAGGATAATTCTTTTTGGTATATTGTCTTTAATCCTAATTAAAACTAATTAGATTTATTATTAAGATCCCAGATAAAATTTGGTGCATACCATGACAATTGGGTAAAGTTTTCTTTATATGTGGCCACTAAATGTTTATCCTTATTCTGTAATTCCAAGAACATATTTCCCATTTTAATTAAAACAACTATATGAAAATATATCTCAATAAAAGTATTCTTATATATATCTCATTCCATAGTGTCAATAAATTATCTCTCTCTAGTATTCATAACCATTTACAACCATTTATTGACTTCACCTTCAAAAAATTAAATTAAAAGAGTTACCTTTTGATGCTTAGAACAAACCATGACTTTTAATATATTTTACAGATCTTTAATCCATCCCTCAACTACCACTGATTTTAAAGATCCACTGAATACTTGAGGGTTATATTTAATAAGATTCTCTAATATCAACATATCCCTCTTTGATAGATTTGGTTGATATATAGCATGTATACCACCATAATTTATTTCCTATGACAAATAATCCATCATAAAACAAACTATTTAGTTCTCATTCTAACCAACTCAGGTTGCTAATTTGGAATGATATTTTCCACTTGGTGCCTTTCTACATTAACTTCCATGTTTCCTCTATAGAAAACCATTATGAATAGAAATAATTTAGAAGAATTGACATGTTAATATTCAAATTATATATCCTTATAATGATAAATTAAAATTTATTAAGGGTATTTACTTACATTATCCTAACCTCTAAAATTCTCTAAACCTCCCTATGATACAAACTACAAAGAACTAGCCTTAAACAGTCCTTTAAATTGATTATTTAGACAGGAATTCAATTTCTTAAATTATTAGAGATCTTTTAGGTTTATAATTTTATATAATTGTGTCATAATCCTTACATAAATAAACATTACATCATAAAGTGGAAAATTCCACTCAGTATCCATTTTATCACAATATACAACTTTTAAGATATAATCACTTTTATTTTCGTGGAATATCTTTATAATTTTTATCTTGACCTCATCCTTGTCCATACTTATCACTAAAAACCTGTGAAAAACATTTTAAAACATGTTATGATCGTAAAATATGAGTATGGTACATATAAAAACAAATAAAGAAGATCATAGTTCCCGTAGTACTAATGAAGATTTTCCTTTTTTTCAAAATAAATTTTGGCCTTAAAATAAAAATTTTATTACCCAAGAAATCAACTTTACAACCCAAATATTTTCATAAATAATTTCATAATATATCTTAAAGGAAAATTAAAACTTATAAGGGTCTATTTTAAATCGTGAAAAACTCATGAAAACGTTTTACAAAGTTATACATTTCACCCCTAAGAAGTAGCATAAACTTCCCTTTAAACATAGGCTCATTAACTTACCTTATGAAATAATATGATTTATATGAAAAAATAGAAAGGATAGATAAATAATGTATGTAACCTACCCAATAAATTTTAACAATATATTAGGAGAATCCAAACTAGTTAACTCCATCCCTTTACCTAATTCATTAGAGAGAGATATCGGGCTCACCCATCATCACGATTTTTACTAGGATCACCTGTCATTATAAAAAAATCCCTATAACTATAAAAAGTCATCAAACAGAAAATATTTCATTTCCATCATCATACTCATATAAATATTCTTTGTACCCATAAGAGAAAAATTTCTACATATCGAAATATCTATCCCATTTAAAACCCTTATTGAAAATACCCATAATAAAGGGAACAATGGTTTTTCTTTAAAGATAAAATGGAAGATTTAAAATTAATCCAAAAATAAACTGAATATAGTAAGATAATTATGTTCAATTTTGTAATTAATACATCATATAAATAATAATAATAATAATATAATCACATACTTTATACATCAATTATAATTTTAATACCAACCATGAAATATGATTATGAAAAATGAATTAAGTTACAATCATGGAGATGGCGAGTCATATGTACACATGAGTAATGTTTCCATTTTTCAAAAAATATGATGGAAATAAGGTATGTGTTATTTTAAATATATATAATAATTTTTATATAATAAATATAATATTATTAATTTAAATACACTTATATATACCATCCATGTGATGTGGTCTTGAAAAAAGAATCACATCTCTTTGTAGAGGTGGTAATCCACACGTATGCACAAACGACGTCAACATCTTCAAATTGAGGGGAAGATAATAGATTAAATAATATATTACATATATATAATGATAAATACCTCATTAATATCATATATATAAATTAAATCAATCATTATAACCATACGCGATATGTGGTGATGGAAAAAATAATTATATCGTTTCATGAGGCAGTAGTCCGTTGTACACACGAATGATGGTTTGATTTCCCATTTGATAGAAGGAGAAGATGGATTTAGGTTTTGAAATTAACATAAAAAATATCACTATATGTAATATAATGTTGCTAATAATTCATCATATTTTAATAATATTGTAAGTATTTATGAATACATGTATTATAAAAAATCCCGGTTAAGAACTATACCTCTTCTTTGGATAACCTCTATTAGTTTATACCTAAATCTTCCTTAGTTTGGTTTTAGGATAAAAACATGTCTCTAGGATATAGGGAGGTATGTAAGGAAGGAATTTTGGTAGGTATTAGACAAAAAAGTCTTTTCAAGTGTGTAGAAAAGAGGATAGGGGTGTCATTTTTTTAAAGTGGAGGAGAGGACACACTTTGAATTTTTAAAAAGATTAAAATATATTAATTCCTTACTCAAGAATTATGGATCCAAAATGGACCATTTTAGAAAACTATATGAGATAGTGTCAAAATATTTCCTACAAATATGATTAATAAAAGTTTTCAAGGTGAATTTAACCCTTATCACTTTATTTTAACCCTTTGTAAACATGTTTTACCATAACCGTGGTAACATATTTTTATTATTTTTACCATTCATTGTCACCAAAATTTAATTTTATCTTATTAAAAAATAATAATTATGATTATTAAAAATGTGGAATTAATTTTATCAAATTCAATTCATATAATATTTAGAATTTAATTTAAATTTAAACCCATAAAACGCGATGAAAAATAGTTTTTTAGAAGAATGATTTTTAATGTATAAAAAAATTATACAAAATTCAAGTATAATTTTGATTCCAATAACATTTATTGGATTTTTTTAATCAAAATTAATTAATTTAATTTTAAAATTAATCCAAAATATAATGGGACTTTGTAAATACTTGAATAAAAGCCAATTTTCAATAAAAATCATTATTTTTCACTATTCATCGAAAAATAAAACTGTTCAGAAAATTCTAAAAAATTACTCTTAATATAATTTTGACATGTCGAATTCAAAAATAAATTTTATTTTTTAAAATTAAAATTCAATAATTTGGAAATAAATCATTTAAATAAAACCATATAATTCATGAAAACCCACTTTAGTTAGAAATAAATATTTTTCCTTTTGACTTAAAATTACATAATATTATTATATTGAATATAACTCTAAAATATAATTAATGAATATTAATAAGACATGAAAATGATTTATTTTAGTATTACATGTACTTTTTAGTAAAAAATACTCAAAACTCCTATATAACAAATTTATATTTATTATATATCTATATTTGAAGCATATTTATATTCATCGTACTAAATAAAATTCTATTATAATTTCTTATTACCCATTTAGTAAAAATAAATTTGTTAAAATAAATATTTTTGTGTTAATTATTTTGTTTCCCATGCATGTTTAGATTCATAGGTTATGTTCCTTGAACATTGGTCATAGTTTTATCATCACCAGAATTTTAATTAAGTTATATAGTATGTTTTCAATATAGTTCTTGAGTCCCATGTTTATTTCATGGAACTTATGGTGATTATTTTCATGTAAATATTAGAAGCCTCATTTTTTAGAAATTTTTATTCTATAAAATAATTGATTTTAGTAGTGAATAAAAATATGTATATAACCATTAAATAAGCCGTAAAAATATAAAAGTCATTAATTTTTCATAATATTACAGGTATATAACATTCATTAATCATTCATAATATAAAAAATACAACATCATTCAAATAGGTGGTAAACCCAACCCAAACAAAAGAATGTTATAACGATTGAATAAGTAAGAAAAATCTATTTCATAATGATAATATCAATTTTACAAAATTTTAATGATTTCAAAGACATGTTAGTAAAGTAATATATCAAATTTAATTAGACATAGATGAATCATATAAAAAATAAAAATTAATAATAAGATACCGCTTATGTTGAGATCTTGAATATCCTCTTGAAGGAATTCTAAGAAATGAGTGGTTTAAGACTTATTCTTAAGAAATGAGGTTCCCAAAATTGAGAGAATCTTATGAGGGAGATATTTTTGTAAGTTATTAAATATTTCTTTTAAGTAATGGTGTTGTTTTATGTGTGGAGAGTAATGGTCCTTTTATAGGTGAGAGGGGTGGTATTTTGGTAAATACTCTAAACTTTAAATAAATAAATATCATTATCAAAGGAAATTGGAACCAAATCATAAAAAATCCAAAGATAATCTTGGTAATTATAGATTACACTCATCGAATCAATTATAGTTAAGTTTTATTGGATATCTATGTCCCTATCTCTTACTTTAACCACTTGTTAACCCTTTAAACTTTTATTGTGGTGACTGAAATTTACTATGATAACTTATTTGTGTGACCAAGAAATGAAGTGGACCTTATTACCTAATTTAAATATTATTATTAAAAATATGAAATCCAATTAAAAATATTTAATTTCTAGTGGTGGTAAAACGTTTATTGTAATATCAGCATGCATAACCTATAAAAACATTTTTTTAGAAAAATTTACCTTTAACCATAAAAATGAATTCACTCTTATTGATTTCCATATAAAAATTATTAAATAAATTTTAATTTATTTAATGGTTTATATTGTCAATAATCCTTATTAAAATCATTCATAAGTTTTTATTGATTTAATTTATTAAGACAAAAATACATTGCGAACATAAAAATAATTTTCTGAAATATATATATTTTTACCAAAATATTATTTTATCTTCATTATTAACAAATTGATAATTAATTTATGAATAATTATTCACAAATATATATACACAATATGTTTCAATAAATTTAATACTCCAACTATGAGAGATTTAATTTTTAAATGAAAAAAAAATTAAACAAAACATTTCTGTTTATTCATAAATATTTAAGTTAATATTATAATTAATTAATCGCTGGATGTTACTGATTTTTAAAAAAATAAATCATTAAATTTTATCAAAAAATTATATTGATATAATTTCATAAAATTAGAAAATTTAATAAAAATTCACTATTTATAAGAATATTTTCTTTAAAATGAATTGTATTTCTTTTGCAAATTACAATAGTTTAATTCAAAAACTATATTTTATATGTCAAATTATATTTTTGTAAAATATATTGTATCTTTTTTTATTCTGTATTTTATAAGTCATTATTCACTTTAGTTCAGTGTTTTGTGCATCACAAGCTATCAAACATGTTGAATTTATTCCAAAGGGAAATATATACTAAAATCACAGGGTGTTACATTCTACCCCTTAAATAATTTAACCAATTTTTTAATGTGCTACTAAATGGTTTGGATATTATTTTAAATATCTTGAGAAATATCCAATAATATAATTTTATTCTCTCTAAATTCATCCTAATATGTTGTATTTCTTTACCTCTTCCCATATAGAGTATCAAATGGTTCCATCTAAATTATAGAGTGCAAACTATTGTTATATAATAACTCTACAAAGGGAAGGTATTTACCCCAACCACCTTTGAAATCCATTGAACAAGATATCAACATATCTTCTATGGTTTGAATGTTCATATCAGACTTAACACCAATCCAAGGATGATATATAGTGCAAAATCTCAACTATGTATTCAATGTTTGTTAAAGACATCTCCAAAAATTTGGGGTAAGCCTTTGAACTCGATTAGATATAATTGAAAGAGGTACTCCGCATAGTCTTACCGCTTCCTTAATGTATATCATGGAATGTTTTTCAAGTGAGAATCTTCATTAATACCAATCAAATTCATTGACTTTTTAATGAGGTAAACTATATCCCAAATTATATTATGGGCTTTAGATATATTTGGTAGTCCCATGAAGAAATCAATATTTATCTTTTCCAATTCCCATACTGTTATAGGAAATGGTTGTATCATCCCATTAAAATTCTAACATTCAACCTTAACTTCATGGCATAAAAATAATTGAGATACATTATTCACAATATCTCTTTTCATGTTGTCCCACCAAAATTGATTCTTAATATCTCTATATATCTTGTAATAATATGATGGATATAGAATTTTGAGATATGGGATTCACAATATCTTAATTAATGATTTAAATTTATATCCTTTGAAAATAAAAGAGTATTGTATATTTTTAAATCTTCATCATAGATAAGGTATCATGATCATTTCTACTCAAAGCATCATCCACATTGTCTGCCTTCGTAGGGTGGTAATATATTGATAAATCATACTTGATCAAATAAAAACTTCTCTTTTGGTTAAAATTCAACTCCTTCTATGTAGATATATAATTTATGATTTTATAATCAGTATATATACCATACCATTCACTATATAGATAACAACTCCATGTTTTTAAAGTAAAAATTACCCCTTCTAGCTCTCTATCATGAGTCATGTAATTTTTATTATGAACCTTCAGTTTGATAGAGTCATATTCTACCACTATTTCATTTTTCATGTGGAAACATACTATTTCCTTATTTTATGTATCATTTAATATCACAAACCCTTTATCCCTTTAAGGTACTATGAGTATAGTTATAGTGATCAAAAATCACTTAAGCTCCTTGAAATTTTCTTTACATTCACCAGTTGAAAGGAACTTGGATCCCTTCGTAGTTAACTTTGTTAATGTATTTTATATCCTTGATAAATATATTAGAAATTATCGATAGTATCCAACTATTCCAAGAAATATATGGATCTCAGTCATAGTTTTTGGTTTGGTACATTATTAAATAACATCCATTTTTGAAGGATCTATAGATATACCCTCTCAAATTATTACATTACATAAGAATGATAATTCTTATAGTTAGACTTCACACATGAATTTTTTTCATATAGTTTATCTTTCCTCATGGTCTTCAATACAACCCTTAAATGATCTACATATTATTCCTTTATCTTAGAATATATAAGAATATATTCTCTAAATACTATCATAAATTGGAAAAGGTAATATATAAAAACACTATTCATTAAATCCATAATGATATTGAGGGAATTTGTAAGTCCTAATTAAATTACTTTAAATTAATAGTTTTCATTTCTCAAACATAAGTTTTTATTGGGTATGTTATCCCTTTTTAACCTTAATTTATTGTATCCAAATTAAAGGTCAATCATTGATAAGTATTGATGCCTTTATATTTGATCAAAAAAATCATAAATATAATGTATATGGTACTTTTTCTTGATCATGATCTTGATAAATTCAAGATAATCAATGCAGGGACACATTGGACCAAATTTCTTCTTAATAAAATGAACCGGTGCACCTCACGGTGAAGCATTAGAGTGTATTAATTCCTTATCCATATTCTCATAGAGTGGATTATTCAATTACTATAATTCAATCAGAGATATTCTATAAGGAGTCATTGAAATATCCATAACACTGGGTATGAGTTATATTAAAAAACTTAACTTCAGTATTTGGGTAAAGAATATGAAACTCTTTAGGAACTACATTGAAAAACTCCCACACAATAGGTATATACTCAATGTTGAGTTTCTAGCAAATATTTTGAGCAAGATACTCCTTATGAATTTGTATTAGGACCCATATAATAGAACCAATTATCATTGGGATTTTATTATTATCCTTGCACCAATAAATGATCATATATTAATTCATGACATGGAATGTGACTCCCCTACCTTAAAATTGATAGGGTATCTATATAGAGAGATTCAATCAATACCCAAAATCACATAAAATATAAATATATAGAGAATAATAAGATTTTTAGGAATCACATCCCTAGAAACTTTCATCACAGAAGTGTTATACACTTGGGATGAAATCATCATGCTTTGAGAAGTTTTCATTGATAATTTAATATCTAGTTATTGAGGTTGTGATGTGGTACCCTTATAAAATTTTCTATATATAAAATAGTGGGTATAAATATAATCAAATAGTATATTAGTAGTTCTTGAGTGGATTATAAGTGTACCTTTCACCATTTCATTCACATGACCTACTTTAGTGTTTTTCATTGCATAGGCCTTAACTTTGTCCCTTAGCTTAAGAGTTTTATAGAATTGATTTTACTCATTCACCCTTGGATTTCTATACTAGTTGGAATAATTACCATACTATTTGAAAGTGAATAATTAGAGTGTGGGTGGTACATTTGGTTGATCATTATCTTCATTCATTTCATTGGATGGCCTCATCATATCTCATCAGCATTCATATGTTTGATGGATATATTTTCCATACTTAAATTACTTACCTATCCCCTTAAGTAAATTTCCCCATGTTCCTTTCTAAATTTTTCATAAAGGAATATATATTTTCTCTCCTCTATGGGTTTTATTATTTAAATTCCCTTGAAACCCCATTTTTTCTTCTCATCCCCAAAACCATGAGAACAATGGGAGCCTGCATTATTTATTTCATTCTAAGATAAAATCAAATGATTTCTCCATAAATACCAAACTATATTATAGAAAATTCCTTCTATTGACTTAGTTTTAAGACACTAAATAACTAATAAATTTTTCTTTCAGTGTTATTTAGAAAACTAGAAGCATACCTTGAAAATCATGTAAAGTTTACATCATAGGTACTAATAGATTCATCATCCTTATATTTTTGATATATAAATTAACTATCAATTTTAGTCCAAAGAGTTTAGGGAAATTATTTATTGAAAATAAATTTTTAAATCCCTTATATTTCATGGATTAAATTTATTCTTTTTTCCTCTTATTCTTGATAAGAGTCCACCATTGATCAGCTTCACCTTCCAAATAAAAAATTATTAACACAGCCTTTTCATGCTTCGAGCACTGGATAATGTAAAATATATTTTTTATTGTATCAATCCATTGATTGGTAATTAGTATATAGGAAGACCCACTAAAGGATGGTGGATTTTTCCACATGAAAAACTCAATGGTTACTTATTCCTTCCTTTTTTAATTTGTAAGTTTGAAATTATTGATGTTATTATTCATAGATTGAGAGTGTTTGGTGATCATAGATATAATATTTTAAATTACATATCCCACTCCATTTGGTTTTTCATTAGGATGTTCATTTTAGTTTTTTTAATATTCATTGATAACTCGATTCCTCCTGGTTCTATAAACTAACTAAAATAAACAATGTAATTATGAGCACCAATAAATAATTAGAGTAATCAATCATATCATTAGTTAAATCAATCCTATAATATATTTATTTCAAACTATGTCATTTTAGGTTCATTCTAATTCACATAGGTTGTTTTAGGTTATATACTCTTACTATTATTAACCAAATACCACAAAATAACTAAAAATTTCCCTAACAAAAAATAATGTGACCCATGGATTATATACATTCATACTACATCAATTTAGATGAATGTTAAATACATATTATAATAATTCACACACTATAACCTAAATGTTTAGTGTCTTTAGTGATTATGTACATGAACAAATTATATTTTTCAACATCTTCAATATCTAACATAATTAATATTCACACAAGATTCCCTTTATAGGCATTCATACTTAATATCCTTCTTTATAACCTAGGGAATTAAAACATAATAAAAGGGTGAGAATGGATGCTCGGTAAGGGTAAACATGTGAGACATCACTTGAAGATCATAAGTGAGCATAAGATGAGGATGTGGGTATGATAACATAATAAGAGTGAAATTAAATAATAGAGGATAACCATACCCTATAATACATGAATCATAAATCATTAAATAATGGTATAAATATTTTCACATAAATATAAATTATAAGTCAATAATCATAAGCCATGATATCATAATAATCAAGATGTAGAATAATATTGTGGCATAAAATTTAGCATAGAAATCTTAACACATGTTAAGTATAACTACTAAGAAATTCATCACATAATGGGATATGATAAACTCCTTATAAAAGTATAGTATGTTTTGGTTAACCACTTGTATACCTTTTTGGGCTTGGCCTGAGCACATGCGTTACCTTAGGCTTGGGATAACCACCCATGAACCCTTTTGAGATCATAATAAATACAAAATTACCCAAAGAATTTATGGGATATAAAATAGATTTCAATCAAATAATGATAGACCATTTATTTGTATTCCATAAGAACAACATAGCATTCATCATTCTTTAATAACTTATTTAACCTAGGGAAAATAAATGGGTTTCATGATAATTTTCCAAAAAATAGTTATATACCATTTATAAAAATATTTTTTATTTTATAATTAAATCATACCCCAGTCAATCATATAAATTATTAATGTACATTGACATAAATGAAAAATAATTTTATAAAATTAATAGAAATATTATTTGAAAAAAAAGAATAAATATCATTTTCTTTTGGAAACTTTTAAAAAATTCCTAGAGTAATAATAATTTTATTTTATTTAGAAAACCATAGAAACATGTAAATAAATCTTAATAATGAATAATGGTCATGATGGTAGGAAAATTTGTTAATTTGGTAAATGTTAAGAATATATCTGTTTCAAAGCTTTATAAAGTAGGTAAAAAATAACTCCTATGGAAAAAAATAAAATTATTCCTTACAAAACTTTTTTAAGGAAAGTAAAAGATTATTGAAAATGAATAGTTTCATAATACAAAACATGTTTCAATGAAGTAAAATTGAGATGAAAAACACTTACCTAAGACTTACGCTTGGTCGAATATTCTATAAAATCCTTTATCATAAATTTATATTTATTATAAATATATCTAAAAACTACACACACACACACACACATATATATATATATATTACGAAAATTCATTTACTAATAAATTATTTTTACCCATTTAGTAATAATTATTTGTTTAAATCAATATTTTTGGGTTAACTATTCAGTTTCCCACCTATGTTTTGATTTAGTGGTTCTAATCCATTCAAATTAGTAATGGTTTAATCCTATAAATAATGTTTATTAAGTTTTATATTATTTTTTACATATTTTTGGAGTCTCATGGTTGTTTTCAAGGAAACAATGGTGGCGATTTTCATAGAAAGATTAAAAATGTCATTTGTTTATAAATCTTGATTCCACAAAAGAATTTGTTTTATTAGTGAATAAAAAAATGTATATAGTAGTTAAATAATCATTAAAACGTAAAATATTAATTAATTTTAAATAATATCACCAATATACAACATTCATTAATAATCAATGACATAAAAATTATATCATTGTTCATGTAAGTTGTAAAACTGACCCAAACAAGAGTATGCTATAACTATTGAATGAGTAAAAAATGATATTTCATAATGATTATATCAAATTTATATAAGACTAACGATTTAAAAAAATTATTAAAGAGATAAATCAAATTTATAAAGATGTATATGAAGAATATATAGAATAAAAATCAATAAGAAGATATTACTTAAGTTGAGATCTTGAATATTCTCTTTAAGGACCTCTTAAAAATGAGATGTTTAGGTTTTATTCTTAGGACTACAGGTTCCAAAAATTGATACAGGATTGTTACGGAGATAATTTGTTTTGTAAATAAATATTACTTATAAGTAATAGTGTGGTTTTAGGTGTGGAGTTGAGAGGTCCTTTTATAAGTGAGGGGTGATAATTTTGAAAACATTGTAAACTATAAATAAAATAAATGTCATTATTAAATGAAAGAGGAAATAATGAGATGAATTTCAAGTATAAGTCCAGATACTCAATAATACACTAATAAAATCAATTATATATATTTTTTTGCAATATTTTTTGCCTTAAATTTTAGTTTAATCTCTCATTAACCATTCAAACCTTTATTTTGGTGACTAAATTTTACTATGGTAACTTATATTTATAAAAACAATAAAATGTAACATATTACATAATTTGAATATTATGATTATAAATATGAAAACCAATTGAAAAGGTTAAATATCTCGAGGTGGTAAGGATTTGATTTCAATATCACTGTATATAACACACAAAAACCATTTTTCTGAAAAATGTATCTTTTAGAATAAAAATGAATTTAATATTATTCTTTACCATATAAAAATAATTAAATTAATTTTATTTTATTTTATGGTATATATATTATCATTAAATGTTATTAAAATCATTCATTAGTCATGATAATTAAATTTATTAATATAAAAATTCAATACACACATAAAAACAGTTTTACGAGAAATATATCTTGTTACCATCAAATGATTTTATCTAAATTTTTAACCAATTGATAATAAATTTAGGCATTATTACTTATTTATTTATAGGTATAAACAATATATTTAAATAATTTAAATACTCAAAATAATATTGATAAAGTTTCTAAATATAAATAATTTTTTTAAACAAAAATATTTTTTTAGTCATAAATATTTAAATTAATACTATTTATAGTTTGTTTATTACTATATGGATGTTAATAATTTGTTTTAAAAACAATTCCTTAAATTTTATTGACAAATTTGGTTGATATAATTCCTTAAAATTAGTAAATTTATTTAAAGTTCACTATTTATAAAAATAATTTATTCAAAATCAATTGCATTTACTATATGAATTTGAATAATTTAATTCTAATATAATAATTTAATTTACAAACTACATTTTATCTAAATAACTTGTAATGTGTTTCATTTTGAATTTTTTAAATTATTATTCCCTTTATTTTAGTGTTTCATGCATAAAAATCTATCAAACACATTGAATTTATTCCAAAGGAAAATACATAGTAAACTCATAGGGTGGTACAGATAATAAGAATCATATTCCTCCATCTTTGGCCTTGTGAAAAAAATCAATCCTTAAACTCTGAATAATTGTATGGTGATCAAAGGGAGCGATGAAAGATGATCAGTAACACTGTGCTAGTACCTAGAGTACCATCAATAATGCTCAAAGATCTAAGGAGAACATATGGATCACCACTAGAGGTATTCTACATTGTATCCCATTAACACATTGATGGTGAAACTAGACCAAATATTTAATAGTTAACACCCTCATCAAAGAAAAAACTCAATATTAAGGTAATTTATTATTGTTAAACTAATTATAAATTTCATTTGAAAAGATTTTTCCTTCGGTTATGATATTTTTTTGTTATGGTTCTTCATATGTTATCATAAGACATATATTTATTCACCATGTTATAAGTATTTATTCAATGGATTCAACAAAAAACCATCATTGGGTATGTGATCAATCAACTTTCATTAAACCTTGATCCTTGAATTAGTATCAAAGTAGTCACATTAAATTCTTTAATTATTTGTTAATCATTTATTGTTATATGAATTCATTGTTAATTTTTATTTCCATTTTATTGGTAATTTAATCCAAAGTAAATATTTATTTTTTATTCAACTTAATATGATCAATAACATGTTAAAAACACATGAAGAAAATTTTAAGAACCCATCCAGAGGTGTTGAGGATTCTAGAAAGATATTAGAGAACTGAATGGGGTATAACTTGAATATAAACAAAATGTATAAATGTTCATTTCACCAAGAAGAGTGTAAAAATTATTTCAATGAGTCTTGTAATTAACATCACACAACATCATTACATACCTCATATTGACCAAGATAGACTATCACGCTACCTTCTGAATTATAGGGTGTACAGCTGGAGCACATGTCATGTAATCCATGTGTTTTCACAAAGGAAATTGTGCGGTCAAATATGTGTTGTGTATTTATTAAAAGACACATAATATCCAAGGATATGAAATATAGAGGTTACATGGCATATAGCTATCTTGTACAGACCGTGTACCTTAAAAGTGTTTACAGTTAAACATACACCCAATCCCTAGGCATGCATCATGGATAAATTTTGATGGATAAACAAAATATGTAGCTGGATTTTATACAACATATATCCCTTTCCTATTTATGTGGAAATAAAAATTAATTAATTACATCATTAAACCTAATACATATAGGTTCTGGGCATAATGTAAGTTACTTTATGGCATGGTCAACTGATATTTTTACTATAATCTATAAAAAATTATCTTACATGATGAATAATATCATGACTAATAGATATAAATCACAGATTAATTGACATGTTAAATGATGGAACTAGAATAGAAGGATCATCACATGTAATTTATAATTAATTTATGAAAATATTTAGAGTCACCTAAACATGTAATTCTTTATTCACTGCTGATCTCGTTGACTAGATCTCATCATACAATCATTGTTCTATAGGATCCAAGTGCATAATGTTTCTAGTAGTGATCCAGATGTGAACCATAATCTATGAATGTCACAATTGGATTTCTGGGTTCTAGCATGGTTGATCTTGATCACTTACATCATTCGTGGTTGATCATAGTAGAATTCACTTGAATAATTCTTTGTGTTCTCATGAGGAATTGAGAGAGGGGGAGGGAATGGCATACTCAAGATCTCAAGATCTCTGTCTAGGGTTTTAGAGAGATCCTTGATCCATCCATTGTGTAAAATAAGAGTGATTATAAAAAGTGGTATAATTATATATTTATTATAGAAGGTCTAGGGTTGGAAACATGCACACAACCCCCCTTCCTATTACTTAATTTTTAAATGACCCCATGTCTAATAAAAATAAAAAAAAATATTATTATTAATCACTTTACATGTGCATCACTTTAAGAATATATAAATAAATATAATTTTCATCATTTATAACTAGTCCATTAAGCTCAGTCTGCTTATCCTACTCAATGTTTACAGAACCTTGTATAATGATTATAAATATAACTTCATTATTCATCGATAAATATAATAAATATTATATTCTCTAATCGTTGCAAATAAATATTTTTTTAATAATATTTAAATTGATTATTACTTCAAATCACTTGTGATTAAATCTTGGTGATCAACTAAACCCTAATAATTATTAAACCATAAATAAGGAAAAATATTTATTCTAACTTGTTAAATTTAAAATTGAATTTAACTGTGATTACAGATACTTTTAGAGTGTGGCCTTATAAGCCTCTTTATCGTTGGAATCAAACAAAACCCCCTAAAGGACAACATTAGCATCTAGAAACATCCCAAGGCACCCATATAGAAATAAGTTAATGTCACAAAGACATAAAACCTCATAAAAATTCTTATTGGGTAATATAATCCCTTTATCATGCTATATCTAAACAATATGTTTGCATACTGGTCAAAAACCTATGAACTTGATGTCTCTTTATTTGACTTTACATAAATGAATTTTCCTTCTAAACAGTATATCCATGGATTTATATTGGTAGTTATATTCCCATCTAAGAGCATGAGATATCAACTTACACAAAGAAATAAAATGGATAAATCCTTCCTCACATTATCCCTTAATAAAATATCATTCATGACACACCCAATGTATTTTACCTCACCATGAACATATGTCATCACGGTTTCATCAATACATTAAATTACACAACTTTTGATATTAATTAAACATAATTTTAAATTATAAGCATCAATACACACATTCTCATGTAGGAACATCCAATGACACATATAAGTATGTATTTCCTATTAGAGGGTCCACTCTCATAACCCCCTTCATAGAGATTACCAAGGGAGAGCACTATGAGAAGGTGTATCAATGTCTTATGAGTATTCTACACCTGATATCCTATATCATCTATGTCCTATTAGAAAATACCATTCATCTATATAACATGGGTTTAAATAATACTGTCATGACATCAAAAGTATCACATCATAGAAGGGAATTGACATTTTTAACGGGGTATGTATCCTCGGGACATTATCACATACTATGTCATGAAGATGAACAATAATTAAGTGATAATACACTTTATTAATATTAAAAATAATGAATATATGTAATAAATTATTAATAATTTGTTTCTAAGAAACCTACTCCAACTGACCACCATTTGAATTAGATCCAACTCTTGACAACCTTCAGTTCACTAGATCTCACATGACACTCATACCTATGTTGAGATAAATACTTTATTAATGGGTTTGACACATTTTCCTTCATGGATACTCTATGCACATCAAATTCCGCTCATTTATAAAATAACTTAATAGATGAAACTTCCAAATTATATTCCTTTTCCTTTTATGGGCCTTTGGAACCTTGGAAAGATCCACTACTGTAGTGTTATAATAGTAAGCTATGATGGATTCATGATTTCTAGGCACCTCATTAAAATATTGGACAAGGTTTTGAATAAAAACAACCCTTATTGATGCATAAAAAGTCTCAATATACTCAGAATCTACAATATAATTGATGAAAATGGATTCTTTTAACTCTTATAGCTCTCAACTCCTCTCTTGAGACAAAAGGAAAAAACTAACTATGATTTAATATCATTATTATATATCTGAAATCTAGAATCTATAAAACCCCTAATGAACCACTCTTCATCTTCTATATACACTAGTAACATATCCTTTGTTGGGAAAAAATCCCTCAAGGTATCATTGAATCATTTTTGAGGTGATTGTGTTTGTTGACAAAGTGGACATCTGTGTTGTGATTGTTGACAAAGAAAACCATGACATACAAATTTGTTGACAAAGGGGATTTCATGGTGGCATGTCAAGTTAAAGTGATCTGGTTAACTATCCATGTTTTATTCAAGAACATCTACAAAGGAATGGTTGATCTGTAGGCGTTACAAAATATGGCAAAGGGAAAAGGGGCACCCAATTTTTATGTTTGGTCGCGCAAGTGAATTACGCGGCAGAGTCTAGGGCGGCGAGACTTGAGCGCCAAGGGGAGACTTGCACGCCGTCGCGCAGGGTGTCAAAATTACTATAAATAAAGGTTTACCCCTCCTCATTTGGTACGAGTTCAACACATAGAGAAAATCAGAGCTCCCTTTGCGCAGGTGTGGTGGTCGCACAAGTGGTGGTGTGGTCGCGCAAGTAGAAGTTGCACACCAATTGTTTGTTGCATGCCCAAGGAGGTTTGGGAGAGAAAGGAAGGGAGGCGCCCAAGTTTTGAGTTGAAGAAGGTGGTGTTGTGCAAGTGGTTTGGTGATACTTTCACGCTAGGTTTAGAAGAAGTGTGACCGTTGATGGTTGCACGCCAAAATTGGTTTGAATGTAAAAGGGTGTGAGTCGCGTAAGTTTGGAGTTAAAGAAGCTAGTGTCACGCAAGTGGTTGAGGTGAACTTGCGCGCCAGTTTTAACTTGCACACCAAGACTTGAGCGCCAGCTTGGATAAGGATGCCAGGTATGGTTGAACCACGGTAGTGATTTAGGGATGCGTGGAAGCTGTAATATTTCCTGATACCTTCGGTGCAAAGTGAGATTCATCTACGGGTGAAAGTTGGACTTCAACAGAGCATCTACATACTACAGAGGATGTATTCATTAGTGATAATGAAGACACCTACAGGTCTATAAACTGTGAGTGGATCCTTTCCAGATCAGTGAGAAAAGGAAGAGGAAGAAGGTGATCCTCTCCACCGGTAGTGATCCAGAGAGAGAGAAACAGGGGGTGAACCTTGGGAAAACAGTGAGCTGGCCCTAAACATTGTAAAGGCAGTGAGCCTGGGAATAGAAGTGATCTATACCAAACTTTGTAAATAGATATGATATTTAGTGGATTTGGTGCAGCGTCACATCACCGTTGTATGCTCCTTGGACATATCCCAGTGAGGGTGAACCAAGTAAAAATCTCTATGTCTACTTGATTGCTTCCCTACATTGCATTCAAAGCATCATCGTCAGATAAAGAAGAAAAGAAGTGATCATAATAAAGACACAAGTGAAAAAAAGTGACCCTTGTAATAAAGAGGTTAAGATCCAGTGAGTCAGGAATAATTTAGAAAATAATATCCATACCCTGATTCACCCCCCCCCCTCAGGGTATATAGGCCCCTATTGGTCCTAACATCTTTACTTCACTTTTGACACTTAAGGATAGTATTAATACTAGTCCAATACTATTCACCAAGATTTACTTTTTATCTACCTACCATGTTCAAAGAGTATGATAAATCAAGACTCATACATAACATAGCACACACAATAGACCCTATCACAAAATTTTTTTGGGATATTAATCATTTTACCACTTTTAGTTGTGTTATAGGGAACCTTTTCTTAGAAATATATATACCATATGAAACTAGAACCAATACAATCTTGGATTTTTCCATGATAACCCTCTTCAGTATCTAGTTAATGTATGTACTTTGAATTAGTCTATGTAGTTTCTTGGATTTATCATGCATAATTTTTATCTCTAGTATGTAGGCTACTTCTCTTAAGTCCATCACAAAGAAGCATGTTCTCATTCTAGGGATTAACCTCTTATAAGAATTTTATCTCATTTCCAATTATTAATATTTAATCAACATATACTACTATTAAAACAAACGTAATCCCACTAAACTGCTTGTAAACACATGGCTCAGATTCATTCATAATAAAAAAATTCATTTATAGCTTCATTGAATTTAATGTTCCATGAACTTGATGATTACATTAATCTGTAAATGGATCTCAACAACTTCCATATATTTTATCATTTCTTAGAGTCACAAATCCATCCTCTTGAATATTCCCATTAAATGAAGTAGTTTTGACATCCATCTTCTAAATATCATAATCATGGAAATCTACTTTAGCAAGAATAATTTTGATAAATTTAAACATGGAAACTAGAGAAAAGGTGTCATCATAGTCAACACCTTTACATTTTCTAAATCCTTTAACCAATAGATGTGCATTATAGGTACTAACTACAACTACCATGTCTAAATTTCTCTTGAAAGACCATTTTTACCCAATATGATTTATGTATTTTGGTGAATAAACTGAAACCTAAACATGGTATTGGTAAATGAAATATATATCAAAATTCATATCGTATTTCCATCTTATATATTATGAGATCTCTATAACCTATTTGTAGGATAGATTCTCATTATTTTCAATTAATAACGAGTCACTATCTTTCATGAATAGAAAATCATATCTTTCTAATTATTTGACCTCTCCATTGCACCAATATAGTAATTTTGTTTCAGGAATAACCTCTCCCAAGGGGGATTATGGAATTTGTTCCTATAATAACTATTTCATATCTTGAGCATCAACTTAATTTTTGTCAATCATACTCCCATTATGCTTCTTATATATGTGTTCCCTCTCAAGGAATATAGATTTCCTAGAAACTATAACTATTTTATATGAGGGATCATAAAGGTAGTATCCCCTCATTTACATAGGGTAACCTAAAAAAGATAAATTTAAATCCATGGGGTGATTTATTTCTTGATATAGAGTTAAAAAATTCCTCACACTACCATTCATGAACATGTAAAAAATGGGTTTCTTTCCACTTCATAACTTAATGGGTAGATCATTTGACACTTTTTTGGTACATGGTTTAGTATGTATATTTCCATTTGTAATGTATATCCCAAAAAAGATAAAAAAAGACTTGAATGACTCATCATTAACCTTACCATGTCCAGTAAGCTACAATGCATCTTTTTACTAACTCTATTCTACTACAGTGTATAAGGAGGTGTGAGTTGAGATAAAATACTATACTCTTAAATAAAGTTGATTTAATCTTGGATAAGATATTCACCACATTGATCGGATAAAAGTTTCTTAATCTTTTTAAAAAGATTATTCTCAACTTCATTCTTTTACTCTTTGAAATTCTCAAAGGATTCATACTTATACCTCATCAAGTAGATATAACCATACCTACTCAAGTTGTCGGTAAAAGTGAAAATTTATGAGAACTAACCTCTAGATTCTATTTTGAATGGTGTATACACATTAGTGTGTACCAATTATAGAATCACTATGTAGTTTTTACTATAACCACCCAATAGTGGGTTAGTCATCTTACCTTGTAAATAAGCATGACATCTTTTAAGTTGTTTAGTCTCAAAAGAGTCCAAGTAATCATCTCAATAGATATTTTTCAAAAGCTTCTCATTTACATGACCAATATGGCGATGCCACAACCAGTGTGAAATGAGTTAGGTCAATCTAATTTTTTTTCAATTTAAAATATTTTGTCATTTTAATTTAAAACATAAAGACCATTTTTCAACTATGTCATACCATAACATATGATATCTTTACAAAATCATCATCTCTAATTTACAAAACATAAAATAAATCCGTTCATATAAAAAAAAGACATGATGTTTTTAGTAACAATAGGAATATTATAATAGTTATTTGAAACCAAAATCAATCCTTTTATAAATGTGAGAAAGTAGTCTCTAATGGATAGAGTATTCATCCTTACCCCATTTTTATCCCATAGATCTATCTTTCCTCTATAAACATTACAAAATCTACTTGGATGCTTTATTTGATAAAAATGTGAGCACCACATGTTGTATCTAATACACAAATTGTAGATATAAAAATATTACACTTGATAACGAGTTCACAAGAAGATTCCCCTTTCTTCTTTGGTTGGGTGTAGCTCCTTTTCCAACATCCTGGATTTCCACATGTAAAACACACAACATTATGTTACTTTTATTACCATTGTATCATCTTTTTCTTGGAAGTGTGGCGATATGAATCCTTAAACTTAGAATGAGTCTTCATACTCTTTGAATTGTTATAAATTTACTTATTCAAGATAAATACTATTGGATTATCATTCCCCATGTTTTTATGAACTTGGAAAATAATAGTAAGATGTTATGAAAGAGTATTATCACTATTGATCATATTATAATTCAAAATAATATGGGAGAAGGTTTTAGGTACTGAGAATATAATGAGATGTGTGCACAATTCATCATTTATTTTAAAACCCAAGATGTTTAATCATTATATGTTTCCAATAATCTTGAATACATGGGACCCAGCTAATGACAACTCTCTAAAATGTCAAGTGAACAATAAAAGGATATTTCATACCTCTCATATCTTTCCTTCTCCTAATAGAGAACACAAAGGTGAGAAATGATGCTATTTGAAACCATATACTCATATTTATTTAAAATATCATTTTAAATAGAGGATATCATGAAACATTGGGTGTCCATTACATCATAGAAATGATTCATATAAAGAGATACTTCTTCCTCACTAGACACTTTGGAAAGAAACTTATGAAGTGGGGTTTCCTGTACATATCATTTATATTCATGGAAAAAATATAATCTGTAAGTTCCTATATCATTCCTAGAAATTCACACTAGTGAAAAGGTTATATTTCTCTAATATTGATCGTAGTGATATTTCCCAAGTAGTTTGGTTTTCCATTTCTTTAAAAAATAAATATGAGATAATTATTAATTCCTTAAATACTATATCAGGTTAATAAATTTTAATTTTATTTAATTTTATTAATCTCTCACTATTTTTTTAAAAACTAATTTTCCTAACCATTAGTTTTGGATTATCCTGTTGTATTGGTATTCTAGTGGGAATGACCCATATTCCCTTCTCATAAACTATACTTAGACTTGAAAAATTAATTGAAGGGTTTTAGGTAGGCATAAGTAGCCAAATGAATTAACTTTAGTTCATTGATCTGTTGAGTGGACTCCCTAATTCAGAAATCCTTGATAAAGATTTCCTTAGACCTTGACTCTTAGTTAAACTAACTCCAACTTAGGCAGTGAACCCTCATTGTAAACCAAGTTAATTTAACCCAAAAATTCAAGATAAAAGTTC
Organism: Viscum album; assembly: GCA_963277665.1. Lineage (NCBI taxonomy): Eukaryota > Viridiplantae > Streptophyta > Magnoliopsida > Santalales > Viscaceae > Viscum > Viscum album. The sequence goes on from OY728154.1 coordinate 56,682,693, forward strand.
CCTACTAATTGAAATCGCCTTAACTTGGGAAATTCAAGAACTTTTGATCTATGGACTTGACTTCTAACTTATGTAATAGAAGGATATGTCAGATTAATATTTTGTTTGAGGTATTTATATCCTCATGTATAAAATAAATAGTTTTATATTATCATATTATTTTTTAATATTAAGTGTATTTTTCTAAAGTGATTAACCTTTTCTAATAAAATTTACACATAATCGGGTTTTATTTTATTTCATCTTATATGCTTGTTAATTCATTAATTATGAAATTGTGTAGCATCCAAAAACATAAATAATCAAACATTAAACTAAAAGAAATAAAATATAAGTGGAATAATCATGAAATATTGAAAATCCATTACATTTTCCACATGTTTCAGGTAGAGTGATACTTTTTCCTCACTAGAAACTTTCACAAGAAACTCAATAAGTGGGGTTTCCAACATGTATAATTTCTATTCATGGAATTGTTTAATGCATAAGTTCATATACCACTCTTCTAAATTATTGTAGGTGTAAAGGCTATCCTTATCTAGTGTGGATCATAGTGATATTATCTAAGTTGTTTGGTTCTCCATTTCTATAAAAATTAAGATTAGATAATTAGTACTTCCTTGATTTCCAAATCATATTATTAATTTTATTAAAAAAATTATTCTCTCACTATTTCATAAAAATCTAATATCCCTCACCATTAGGTTTGGAATATCCTATTGCATAAATATTCTAGTTTCAATGACCCATATTCTCTTTATCATAACCCAGACTTGGGACTGACATGTTATTTTAAGGGGATTCAGTAGGCATACATTTCTAACTACATTAACTCATAGTTCCTTGATCTATTTAGAGGAATCTCTAATCCTAAAATCTTGGATAAATATTTCCTCAACCTTTTATTATGAGTTACACCAATTCCAACTTTAGTAGTCAACCCTTAATGTAAACCATGTTAATTCAACCCAAAACTTCAAGCTAAAAGCTCCATGATAATTGAAAGCACCCCAACTTTGGCCGGTCAAGAACTTCCAACTATGAGTTTGACTCTAACTTAAGTAATGGAAGGTTATACTAACTTAATATTTTAGTTGATGGTGTTTTATCCTTATCTATAAAAACCCATTTTTACCTTATCACATGCCTTGTTAATATTAAGTCAATTTTACTTACATGATTAACCATGTTTGATTAAATTTACACATAATTGGGTTTTATTCTATTCTATATTGCAGGCTTGTTAATTAATTTATTAAGTGATTGTGTTGTATCCAAAAAAATAAATAATAAACCCTAAAAATTTATGAAATAAAACATAAGTGGCATGATCATGAGATTTTCTGGTGGTTATTTTATCTAGAAGATGATAAAAAAAACTCTTAACCTTAGGGGAAAACACCTTAAACTAAAGCTCGGTTCTTATTGTAGAATTCTACCTCAGATTCTATGAATTTTTTCAATTAGTTTTACCTTGAATCTTGGACATAGACTACCTCCTCTTTCCTAGGGTATCCATCATTACATTAGATTTTACTCACACGTAGGTGATGGGATATAATTGATTGGATAAACATGGTTTATATAAAAGAAAACATGGGAATGTATTCCCTTACATAATAAGTAGAATGTGATGAATCAAAATAAATAACATTAATTTTATATGAATAAGAAATTAAAAGTAAACCAATAACCTACACAAGTATGTTCTAGTTTCATGTTCATATACACATCATGTAATGAATATAAATTTTCAATATATCAAAAAAATAAATCAATTTTTTATTTAGTTAAGATAAAGAAACATGAACTAATCCAATTAATTCAGTTTATCTTATTTTCATTTGAGCATCCTTAAAATTCCATTATTAATGATTTTAAACAAATTAAATTAATAAATTTTATTTAAAATTATTTGAGAAAACAAGTGTACTTGTAGACTACTAGAAATAATCCCTGTGATTGTGCATTCCCATGTCGTCCAACACATATTATGTGATAGTTAATTACATGGAATGAACTCTCAAACAAATGAAACATGGAAAACATGTGAATTACACTACATTTAATGCTCCTGATGTTTACATAGTGTATTATAAGTAAATACCATACAAAACCTATAGTTTATATTTTACATGAAAATTAATTAAATATATAATTAATGATCCTATGATATGGAATATACTATTGAATAAATTAAACATTGAACACATATCAGTAAGTATAATCATATAATTAATTCTTCTCTAAATTTGAAATTAAGAAAACTAGTTGTAAAAGACTATATGACTTGCACTTGGTTACATGATGTGTACTATATTCTTTATATGTCTATGGAACACACCTAGGGACTAAGTATGTTGACTTACATAGATGTGGATGAGTTATATAGCATGTAATCACCCTACATGACATGTGGCCTCAAATTTTCATGGTTTTTTATTCCATATGTTTTTTAGAATATGCACAAAAAGCATTGACCCCCCATGTTCTCCATTACAAAGAATCAAGGACTAAACATCATATACATAAGTTACATTGTATATAGTTCTTCAAACCAAATTCCATCCTGTTAATATCCATGCATAGATCCACTTTTATTGGGTCTAATATTATATCTACGGGCTTATCCAATAACTTGGAGAGATACAGACATGATACATAAGTACATGACGTATAGTTTTAGGGTATATTCCATATATTCTTTTGTTGTTTGACAATAAACTTTGGAATCTCCAGATAGAATTTTAGGATGTCTCTTAATTTTATCTTAAAATGTTTATTAGTTATGTGAGCAAGAACAAATAAAGGAAAGAGAAAATGTTGTTAAAAAAAGTAATTAATCAATTTGAATTAAAAATAAATCATAAACACATGCAAACAATCAATGATTGATAAATAATTATGAATTACCCATGTGAATGCTTTGATACCAATATTATTTTCAGAGGGTAGTAGAAGCACCTTTATATCATAAACAACTTGAATTTTAGTTTTAAGTTTCAAAAAATGTTGATGTACAAGATAAATGATGTCATGACCAATGGATATGAATAACAGATTACTTAACTTATCAAACACCAAAACTATATGATAAGGATCATAACATGTAATTTATAATTAATTTATGAGTAAATTTATAATAACCAAAACCTGTAATTCCTTCGTTGTTGATGATTTAGTTGAATAGATCACATTTTACCATCATTTTTCTTAAGGATACAAGTGCATAATCCCCCTATTGGTGATCATCAGATGCACCACAATATCTGAACATCTAGAATCACCAAATCTTGCACATTCGATCTCGATCTATTACATCATTCATGTTTGATCACAACAGAACTCCCTTGAATAATTTTTGGTGTTATCTCATTGAATTGAGAGAGGGTAAAAAGAGATCACTCAAGATCTTTATATCTCTATATAGTGTTTGATATAGATCCTTAATTTATTCATTGTTCATAATAAGAGTTATTATGGGAAGTGATATAATTAGATATTTATTATGGCGGGTCTAGGGATGGGAATTTTCACACAATCCCCTTTACTATTACTTAATTCTCAATCGACCCCATTTCCAATTATAATAAAAATATTATTATTAAAAACATGACATGTCCATCACTTTAATAATATATAAATAAATATCATTTACATCATTTCTAATCAAACCATTAAGTTGGGTCTTCTTATCCACCTCAGCATTTACTAAACCTTGAATAATGACTATAAATATCACTACATTATTCATCGATAAATATAATAAATATTATATTCACTAATACTTTAAAATAAATATTTTAATTATTATTTAACTTACTTATTTTTTAAAATAACTTGTGATTAAATATTTATGATCAACCAAAGAATAATAATAATTAGACCAAAAATTAGGAATAATATTTATTTTAAATTCTAAAATTCAACATTGAATTTAACCAAGATTGCAGATACACTTAACGTGTGACCCTCTAGTCCACTTTCTAAGTGGAATCATGAAGAAATACGTAAAGTATAAGGCTATCATATAGAAATATAAAAATGAACCCCTATAAATAAGTTAATGTCCCGATGACATATAAAATCCTATGAATTCTTATTTTTTTAATAGAAACCCTTTACCACAATATCTCTAATCAAGATGGTTTAATAATGGTCATCAACATATTTGATCGATGTCTATTTATTTAAATTTATTGAAATGAAATTTTCTACTAAACACCATGAACGTGGATTTATCTAATAAGTTATATTCCTATCAAAGGGTCTAATATATCAACTCTCATCAAGGGATAGAATGGGAAAATACTTTCTCACATTATCCATTAATAAAATATCACTTGTGTTTTACCCAACATATCCTACCTCACCCTGATCATATGTCATCATGGTTTTTGTCAATAAATTGAAGTTTATGAATTATGATATTCATTAAAGAGAGTATTAAAGTATAATGATCAATACACATGTCTGTAGATAGAAACCTTCATTAACATATATAATTGTGGATTTCCAATTTGTGGGTATGTTTTCATAACCTCCATTATTGGAGAGTACCAATAGTGACCACCAAGAGAAGGTATATCAATAACTTTGGAAACGGTTTTAATAGATTAAAAAGAATATATAAAACACAAGCCAGTGTTAAATATTAGATTACTGTTTTTCTATTCAGTTTTAAAAATTGAAACAGATTTGTTTTAAAAACAAAGTTAAACATAATAGATAAAAACACACAGTAGAATAAATAAGTGGTATAGTCTCAAGCCTAGTGTTGTTCTTCTCCAATTTTCAATCACTTGTTGATAATAATTTTATTATAAATAAACTGATCTAAAGTATATGTTGGGTTTTACACAACAACACACAATACTTTCTAGGCTATATAGAGCCTCTTCCATAGATCTACATAGGAAAATAAGAAAGATAACAACTGCACATGGGTAGTACTGGATATGAAACCTCTTCCACAATTCTTCATGGGAGAATAGATAGAGAAATGAGAAAGTTAGTATCCAAAACCCTAAAGTTTAGTACACGATTTAGTGATAAAAGATAAACAATTTACAACACACACAAAACTCAAAGGTTATAAAAAAGAGTAAGATAAAGGAAAGAAGTTGATCAGGCCGAGTATGTAGTTATATTGTTCAAAAAAGATTCTTATCTTCTCATTGTAATATTTTTATTTGGAAAATGATGTGTGAATATGTTTAAATGTTTCCAATTTATGTGATTTAAGATTAAGAAAGAATATATTCTAACACATTCAAAGAACATATCAAATAATCGTTGTTTTTTTTTGTGAAAAAATTACAATATCTATTTCCATCACTATGTTAATAAATATATATTTTCTATCTTAATATTTCCTTTTTAAAAATAAGAACTATCTAGAAATAGATGTTGAAAAAAATAATTAAAGATTCTCATACTTTGGAATGAAATCCAGGCATAATAAATGATTCTTAATGTCATTTAGTTATACACTGAAAAATTTATTTTATTAATATATTTAATATTATAATAATATAAAACTTACCATTAAATATGGTATTTTTAAAGTTTCCACATCAGTATCTATAGTTTATTCCATACTCTGTGGTTTCCTTGAAATTTTTTACAGTTGCACATTTGTAAAAATGGTCAATCACATTATACTAACGGTTGATCATATTGTATTTATGGTTGATCACTTGGTACTTAAGATATATCACCTTGTACTTGAGTTCATTCCAATACATTGTCACATTATGACTACTAACCATGGTCACTTCATATAGTCTGGTTGTCGATTATTTTCTTTGAAAAAGTTCCATATTCCTTATACAGTTTCTTCTATTTGGTCTTGTAGGAGGTATAAGTGAGGTAGAGGTTAGAATATATGGCGTATTAAGAAGTAAAACAATTATTAAGACCTAGGAATGATAGGAAGATATTTGAGGGATAAAAAGAGAAGGATATTATAGTAAAGTGGAATTAAAAAAATATATATAAGGATTTAAAATCCTTATGACATCAGCCAAAACTATTTTCCCATGTTCCATAACCTGAAGAAACTCATCTTTCTCTGACAAAATTTGATTGAGTAGAGGATTCATCACTAATAACCTCACTACAATTTCTTTGAAGGTGATTGGTAAAGGTAGCTTCTCTAAATATTTGGGCAATTAAAGGAATTAAGTATTTAGATTAGTCTTGGTGTAAATCCTTCAAAGACAATACTTTATTGCACATTTGATTACACCAATATGTTTGGAAATTTTAATGGATTCAAATTAAATGAAATGAAATTTATTTTCTCTAAGATAAAAAATGTCCTTTTACACTTGGTTTCTGATATATTTCACACCATCCATGATATTACTAATATCTTCATGATATAACCTTTAAATCAAATAAACAACAATAGAAACTGAAGTAATATGAGGTTTTTATGTATAAGTGGAAATTATAGATGGAATATTCATCACTATGAGATACCTTTCATCCATGGTAGCCCACATATATATCAGATCAACTTGAATGGGTCCAATGTGAATTCTAAAACATTCAATTTCTCTTATATAAGACTAAATCTTAAGGTACATATGGTCTATTTTCAGGAACAACTTGGGATGGATGTGTCCAATAACACTCTAAATAGTGTATACAATATCCTGATATCTATTACAGGTATTAGACCGACTGATACAAAAAAATTACACCTTTATAAATTCTATAAGTTCAATCATGAACTAAATTAAAAATTCAAAAGTAAATACAGAATAAGGGATAGAGGATGGTATAAATTGTTGAGATGGATATGTTTGATCTTGATTAGGATAAGATTTAGGAAGAAAAAAATCCACTGGGTCATAAGAATGATCACTAAACTCAGGATTCTTTCTCTAATATTTTTATTTAGGAGATAAGAGACAAGGAGATCTTTCAATTTCCTTCAGTGATCCCTCAAAGATCCATTAGTTATAGAAAAAATAGATCTTGATACCTAATAGATATGAAATCTCCCTTCCTAGGGGCGATCATGTGATAAATGAATTTCTACAAAACAATACATTCTAAAATGAGATCATTTACAATTAGTTTATCAATGGTAAAATAATTTTTTATCTATTCTAGTGCATTAAAAATTTAAAAATGGGATGGTTTACATAGTTTATGATTTGATAGTTATCAAAATCACCAAGACAAGGAAATATTAGACAATCATCCTAGAAGGTTGGGGTGAGCTGAAACTCTTGACCATCGATAATTTTTCTAATCAAATGTTCATACTCCCCAGATTCGAGCAACATATTCAGATAAAAATACTTTACTAGGAATGGATAGAATGAGATATTTTCATATAATAACCAACTTTTCTAGTTTTTAAATTGAACAAATCTCCAAATCAAAGTTAAATTATTATTGAACCATTCAACTCTAAATTCTCTCTTAGAAACTTTTTAACAAATGTGTCTTTGAAATTTTTATTGGCTTAATTGATATGGAATTATCTATTTTCTGGATACTATAGAGAAAGTGTTGAAAAAATGGACAACTTGTTTGATGAAAGTTATTTAAAGGAATCAAAAAATGGAAGAAGTAAATTAGGATCCTTAGAAAGTAATGAGGAATAATTAACCTCAATTGTTCATATATTGATGTAAACCCTAAATTTTTAGGATGGAATTATTTAGGGTGGTTTAATACTCTAGATTCCACTATATCAAATAAACTTTTCATCACAAAAATTATGGCACAATGCAAATTCTATTTTTTCATCTTAATAGTACAACATGTTGCAATACAACAGAAAAAAAGAAAATTAAATTTATAAATAAAAGATAAAATCAATACCATAAAATAATTTGGTAATAATATAATTAATAATTAATAATACATATAGATTGATTAATTTAATATAACTACCCACTTGTATCTTAGAATAAAAATGTGAATACTTTTTGAATTTTAGATGGAAAGTGTGTGATTTTGAAATACATAAGTGTTTTTATTTAATAATTAAATTTCAAATTGATGAATAATTACTTTTAGAAAAATTAATTTAAACTCAGAATAAATATATAGAAATTATCCAATTATGAATTTTTCATAACTTTATGAGATTTTTGGATTTTTAGGTAAAACATAAATCTCAGTATGTATATACAATAATTATTATAACATCGTAATGACTTGAAAAAGATGTAATGAGTAATATAAAGTGTTAATTGACTAAAAAATGGACTTATTCAATAATATAATTTATTTTAAAGTAATAAAATTAATTTTTCAGGTCTATAAATAATCTTCCAAAACCTAAAGTGTATTTTAAATATTTTAAAAACAATTATTTATGAATAAGGATCTTATCCACAACCAAAAAATATATATTTTCAAGGATTTTGGTTATTAAACAATTAAAATCGAAAAAAGAGTCCTTAAATATCAAATACTATGTTCTAAAACCATAGGAAGGATAATGGTTTTATTTGTATATTAACCTAGAGTATAAGTCCCATTCTTTGAAATTAATAAACAGGTCCCTCTTATTCACTACAAATATCCACCCATACTCTAATTCATCTTCACTAAAAATTTATTTATCATAGGAATCCTCTCTTTATTTATCTAAATATTCTCTCCAAGGTATTTCTAAGGTTATAATGTGATATTATAAATCATTAAGAATCTACCTTTCATGGTAAGGTTTCCCAATCCTCATATTTTCATTTCCAATTGAAATCTCTCTATTATGATTCATTTAAGTATTTTTTTCATATATTTACATTCTATAATTCCATGATATTATCACCAATTTTTATATTTTTAATGACATATAACTTATTTCCTCTCATTATATCTTTTTCCTTAGCCATTATTATGCAAATATAAGGGAAATTAATCAACTTTTATCTTACCCAATACAATTCATTTTCATTTCAATATAGAATGATATTATGTTTCATTGTTATTAATTACTTATTATATTATAATTTTTTTATTTACATTACCTCTAATTATACTACCTATATAATCCATTATAATAAATCAAAAACATCCTATAAATTTGTTAAAGTAATGAGGATATGGTTTCTTAGCAATGACATCCCTGGTTGGATATTATAAGTGCATGAAGGATCTGACTAAAATTTTCCTAGGGGTAATATCCATGAAGAAGTTTAATTGGATATTAACTAAATCATCACTTGGTGTATAAAAAATAGTACCAATGACACTCTTATTTTGATACTCTCGAGTGATTTTATTGGGAAGATTCACAATATCTTTATGAATCATAATAAAATATTTAAATATATTATTAAAAATTAATTTCTATTGATATATATGAAATATGAATGTACCTTACAATAGTATTTCAAAATCATTCCATTTATAATGGTATTTTATTTTACATTGTGAATATCATATAGTTTCTATTTTGATTATTACATATTCACCTAGATATCCACATTATTCCACTAAATGGGAAAATATTAACATTTTGTATATCCTATATTTTTTATACATACTTATTGATAACCTATTCATGATTATGCATGATTTTCCATTGGTAACATTACAATATGTATTTTTTATCCATTCTCCAATTATGATGGACGTATTAATCTTGTTATATGATGGCTAGGGCTTGAAATTATATAGCCCCTAGATGCATCAAAAGGTCACCTGAGAAAAACAAGTTTACAATTTTATATAATCCTTACTCATTTATGTATGATGTTTTGGAATTCGACCTTGATGATATATTTATAATATTAGACATTATGAATTTCATCACTATGGTATCAATTGTTCTTATTCAAGAATTTATTTATTGTTATGTAATATAGGGATATATTATTCTTATAACTCTTTTTGTTATTAAATTTATTTATTCCTTTCATATTATAGATTCCATACATATGTATGATTTATTTCTCTTTATGTCACCCCTTACTAACCATCTAAGATCACTCCTTTATAAACTTCATGTAACTTATGGGTTTTTAAGGATATATTATAAATTTTCATGTATTTAGTTTATTTAACTTGTGTTTTAAAAGTAATATAATGTTCATTTATGTATCTAGTTTATTATGACTTCTAAACTATTTGATCTTGTGTATTGTGTCCAATGTATTCTATACCATTTTATATGGGTTATGGTGGGAAATAAAGTTTGAGAGGATCAAATCACTAATAAGTCACAAAAGGTTAATTTTAGTTTAAAGGAAATTATAAAAGTTAACCATTGATTCAACCCCACATTCTTAGTGGTACATCATATTTTAGGGAACTTCAATTAGTATTAGATAAACCCAGGTTCCATATAAAAGATCCTTATTTTTTGAATATGGATAATTAAAATTCAGTCAACAATAGAGGTATTCCTACTTTAAATGACAAAAATTATCATGGATGGATGAATAAGATGATTGGACCAGAGGTTCTTGATGAAACTACTGTGGGATTTCCTCCAATGGGAAAGATACTCCAATGAATTTTATCTATAATAGATGATTGGAAGTTGATGGAAAATCAAGATATGCTATTATTATTTCTATATATGAAAAAGTATATACAAAGGTGGTGGATCTCTAAACTGCTAAGGGGATTTGGTCTAAACATGAAATAATGTTTCAATGGATTTTGAATGTTGAGGAATAAAATATGTAAATTTAGAGAATTAAATTTTAAGATATAAATATAGATGAGGAATAAACTATTTATGATTAATTCACAAGTGTGAATGAAATCATCAACAATATCATATATTTCAAAGAAACTTTGTAATATTAAACTGTTTTAAAGAATTTGATGAGAAACTTCATTGACAAGTAAAATAAAGAAAAATTATATATTAGAAGTTAGTTATGGATTATCTATAAATTAATTTAATAGAATATTTATTTCTTATGAGAGAAATAAATGTCCAATATTTAAGATGATGACCAAGGGGAAGTTTGAATTTGAATCTATAAGAATGCTTAAAATATGTAAAGAGGAAGATGATTAATCTAGTGAGTCTAAATATGAGGAATATATGGATGATAAGAATAATAGGATTGTTTATCTTATGTTAAATAACCTTAGAATATTCAATGGTAAGTATAAAGGTAAAATCCCACTTAAATTTTTCAAGTGAGGTGAAATTGGGAACTTTTCAGTAAATAATCCAAGGAAGAAAGGTGGTAAGTAAAAGGATGATGAGAAAGAATAAAAACATCATAGGAATAAATGGGGTAAAAGTTTTAAGGATGTTGAAAATCTTTTTAAAGTTAGGACAAGGTTCATCAAAAATAAAAAGGGAAGTATGTTTAATAAAGAAGAGGAAGACTATTATACTTCAAGTAGTCATTCTGAATATGATGTTTATAAAACTTTTAAGAACATTATGAATCATTTTTAAAAACATTATGAAACATCAAATAGTTAAGAAGATGAAGGTTATGATTCTTAAATTGAATATATGTTGAATGTTAAGCTTGATTCATTCCTTGAGAAAATAACTAAACTCAATAAAAAAAGTAAACTTTTAATGAAATAAGGTTAAAATAAGAATGGTGGAAAGGAAGAGATTCAAAAAATGGAATATATTTAAATAAAATAAATTAAAAAATTCAAGGTGAATTTTATATAATGTGACAAAATTTTGAAATACATTGATGAAAAATTTATTTAAAGGGAAGAAGATTTATATAAGAAACAATAAAATTTAATTAAAGATGAATATACTCTGAAACATTTTAGTGAAGATTTCAAAAAATATTTGGATTTGAATCCAAATTATCCCATGCTACTGAGAATATTATTCCAAAAAATTATGTTAAATCTACTCCTGCTAAACTTGAAATTAAATATGATTTTACAGATAATGCAGGTTCAAAAACTAAAATTATGAGATTTTGGTCTGATAAAAAATATGTGGAATCTTCTTTTATAACAAAATTATGTTTATAGTAACTTATGGAGAAATAATTCCTCACTAATAAGAAAAAATGAAGTAATGAATACGTTTGGACATAAAAAATATTTTTCCTGAATAAAAATCATATCAATACGTGATATCAAGACTCCAAGGTCATTATTGGTACTGTGGAATATTTAGGCACAAAGCCTATAGTTGATATTAAAAAAAATTAGTTCCTTGGAGTGGGCATGAATTGAGGATGGGAACTCTGAAGGAAAATAAATAAACACTGGGGAGATGAAGATAGATTCAAGGAATGAAGAATTTATGACTAAAATTTTATCAAGTCTATCCACTTAGAACGTATTTGACTACCTAGAGGAAAATTTTAAATTATGTGACCCACATGAACAATATACTGAAGAACGTATGGCTAATATTTTAGGATATTTTATTATGTTGAAAAAGGAATGGATCTGCAGAAAATGAAGAACTATTAAAATTCATTTTTTACTGAAATTTCTATAAAAATAGAAGGAAAAGTAAGGCATTGATACCTGATAACAATTGTTCATATTATATGTTGGATGATATTAAAATTTGAAGACCGTGATTGATGAGAAGTTACCTTTGGGAATGATAGATCATTGAATTTAAGAGGAATCAATACAACTAATATTGAATCTCAAAAATTGAAATCTAAACATGTTTTATTTTTTATGGGAATAAACAAAAATTATTAACTGTAAGAAAGGTCTTTAGTGATAGTGATGGAATTATTGTTAATAATAACTCTTGTATCATGATTTTTTAAAAATATGGAATAATTATCACTAAGTTAGAATTAATTAGTGTTAATTTATTCCAAATTAGATTACCAATAAATTCATATTATTTAAGTGATATGATGAAAATAAACTAGGGCATAAGAGAATTGGATATCTTAGTCAAAGTAATTTGAGTAAAATATCAAATGAATATGTTCTAAGAGATATACCATATCTAAAAATAGAAATAAATTATATCTATGAAATATGTAAAAAGTGGATGATGAAACATAGAAGTCATAAAAAGTTGAATATTTGGTCCACTAAACCACATAAATTTATACACTCTAATTTATTTGGATCGATGAGGCATCAATCCACAAAGTGTGATCTTTACTTTATCACATTAATTTATGATTACACTATGAATAGTAATATTATTTTTATAAAACACATTTATGAATCTATGAAAATATTCAAAAGAGTTATAAGATAAGTTGAGTAATAACCACAAGTATATATTTTGACGTTGTGAATAAATAATGGAAATGAGTACACTAGTAATTGTTTTGAATCCTATTCAGAAAACCATGTGATTAAACATCAATTTAGTTATCTTTAAACACCCCAATATAATGGATTTTTAGAAAAGAAGAATTGGAGTTATTTGATATGGGAAGAACTATGCATAGTGAATAAAACCACTTCTTAGGAGAATTTATCGGTATAACAATGCATATTTAGAATAGATTCTTATTAAGGTTGGAATAATATATAACTCCTTCTAAGATATGGACCAAGAAAAACCCTATATTAAAAGTGGTTTTTAAGAGACCATTTTAATGAAGATAAAAAAATAATATTTGGTAAATTTATATGAAAATGTTGTGGAAGAAGTATTAATAAGATATTCAGTAAACAATATAATCAATAGGTGATAGATCAAAAGGCTACATAAATTGGTCGATTCCTATGATGTAAAAATTATTAAAAAGAGTAATTATTTAAAAAAAGATAAGTGACTGTGAGTTTAAAAGATTAATGGAAAATGGCATGATAATTTCTAAAAATGTTTGGTAAAAGGAAGATGATAATGAACCTAGTAAAGGTTATACTTACTATGATCAATCTAGTGATGATGAAAGTATTAATATCAGAAAGTGTCTAAAATTTCAAAAGTTATAGAAAACATTTTATCATAAAAAAATAATTGGAAATTAATAAGATCTATTATATAATAATAGAAAATTTAGGATTTAAAATTAGACAAATATTATTTAACTTGTTAAACAAAAATCAGTTACAGTGGTTGTTTATCACAAGGAATAGATAAATTTCATGAATGTCGAGCTGGATCATATTTGGAAAAATAACCCATAGAAATGTTTCCATAAAAAAGGAAAGAATATTTTTAGAACCAAGTGGGTGTTCTAAATAACTCAATGAAAAAAGTTGAAGCTTCAAAAAATTGGGATATATTAGTTTTTAAAGGTCGTTCTTAGTAAAAAAGTATAAAATTTATAGAAATACTTTCACTAGTTGAGGGAATTAAATCTATAAAAAATTCTTCTATAACTTATAACTAATATAAGACACAATTTTTTTAGATGGATTTTATGCCTTCATTCTTCAATAGAGATCTTTAGAAATAATTTTTACTAGGAAACCTAAAGGTTTTATACTTGATAGTGGTGGAACTATGGTGTAAAAGATGAATAATCTCTTTTATAGGACAAAATAGGCCCTCATATCCTAGTACTCAAAACATTATAGTTTCATAAAACAATTAAAATTTTATAAAGGAAACTTTTATAGAAACATATATATATATATATATATATATATATAAGATATGAAAATAGGTTCTATAATTTTTGTTTTCTATGTTGATGATATAATTTTTATAGTTTATAGGGAATATCCTTGTGATGAATTTTTGGAAAAAACGAAGATGAATTTTGATATTTCATTTCTCAGAGAGATTTAATTATTTTTAGTATTAAAAGTTATATAAGAATAAAAATACATATTATTATCTCAAGATAATTATATCAGGGAATTTTTGAAGAATTTTAGAATATAATATTCAAAGGAGATAGCCACACCCATTACAGTTGGTATGAAACTGAGTAAAGATGAAATAAGTAAAAGTGTAAATTAGAGGAACTTTAGGAAGATAATAGTAGTCTTTATTTATATTCTACCATAAAGTCCTTATATTGTTTATGTAATATACTTGTGTGTAAGGTATTATAGTGATAAAATGTAAATTCACATGTTGGTTTCAAAATGAATAGTCAAGTATATCAATGTAGCTTTGAATTATGTTTTGATATATAAAATAACTAAAGATCTAAATGTACTAGTTTTAACAAATACTAATTGGGTTAGAGAATGAAATGATAAATAATAAACAATAGGAGTAACTTCTTTTTGGAAGAAAGTTGTATGACTTGTAATAGTAAAAATTAAGTTTATTTGACTCTAAGTATAAATAAAGTTGAGTGAGTTACTACCACACAATCATGCACACAGATTCTATAGATAAAAGTTCATCTAAAAGATTTGATTGTGAACTTATATAATCTATTGAAAATTAAAGTATAATTCATCTTCCTAAGAACCTAGTGAAACACTCTAGATCCAAATATATTGATATCAAATATCATTTCATTAAATATAATGTTCATAATGGAATTTTTAGTTGGATTATATTTCCACAAAGAAACAATTATTGATATGTTTACCAAATTTATGCTAATAAAAAAATATAGAGTAAAGGATGAAAAATAATATATATCCTTCCACTCTCACTTAATTAAGTAATGGATTTAGTACCACTTTACTTCATATTTTTTTGTCAAAGAGGGATATAATTACACAAATATTATGAGAAAAAGGTATTTTTTTACTCAATATTTTATGGATTTGAAATTATTGTTATTTAATAAGAGGAAGAGATTAAAGGTGAATTTATTAAGGGGTATAACATCAAAATAAATTTCTAAAATATTTATTTTTATTTAAGGATGAAATTATCTCAAAAAAATGTTTTTTCCAAAAATTTGGCAAAAGTAAACTTCTCCTTGAAAAAGGCTGTGGTTTGAAAAAAAGTTGAAAATTAGTATGATGAGCATTTTTGGTGTTGAAAACAAATCCAAAGGTGGTTATTAAATGATACATGTAATTTTTTATTGTATTTTATATTTTTTTAACCATATGTATAAAAATTATTTTGAGTAACAATTGCCAATAGAGTGTTTATTTTTTAAAATTTGATTTGGGAGTTTGTGAGTTAAGGTGGATTGATTAAATGTTTATATTTTCTAGAAATTGGAATTTATGTTCATAAAATATTAGTGTCAATTTTATTGTAGAATTTTTTATGGAGATAATTATATTTGAATGTTACATGAATTTGAAATCCCTTATAAAGAATTTTGAAGTTAGAGATGAGTCAAGTTTCAACAATAGACTTTATGTATCGTTTTAGAGTTGTGAAAGAGGTAAATTATTATGGATAACTCTGTAGGTTATTTTCTAGATGTTACTTGATGATATAAAGTTTCTATATTGTAATTAAATATTAATATGAAGCAACTGAGGGAGTTTTATATATTTAACTCTTTAAAGGGCTCCAAAGTTATTTCAAATAATGATATAACAATCATTTAGAGTAACAAACATCGTGATTTTTTAAAAAATTCTTTATCATTTATACATCCATAAGATATAAGGTTGGAAGAAGTTTATGTATCCATAAGTTATAAAAATCTATGATTTTTATGAAGAAGTTGAAAAAATAATTGGTCTTATATTTTTAAATAAGATATTTGGTATACTGATGATTCTTATAGAAAAACTTTATCAAATTAAAAAACCTTATATAGTACATAAGATATTTAAGGATGTGTAGGATTTTCTAATAAGGATCAAGTTTAAATATAACAATAGAAAAAAAAACTTATGAAATATATTGTAGTAATAATTTCTTGGATAAGGATTTTAAAATGATGTTTTCATAAAGTTTATAAGACTCAATCTGATACAATATCAGAAGTTAAGCTAAAAAAATACATGGAATTCAATTTTTCTAGAAGTGAAGATATTAAGATAAGTTATGTGAAAGAAGTTTTAATTTAATAATATATAGTTTTAACAATGTGATAGAGAAAGATAAGATGGAAATTGAAATCTTAGGGAGTTTTTAAAAGATATTTTAAAGAATAAAAGGTAGAAAACAAATTTAAATAATTTTGATAATAAATGTGGAGAAGTATGAGTTATTAAGTCCAGATGTGAGATTGTAATAATAGTCAAGTATAGGGTGAATTATATTCTTTAAATAATTTTATAATAAAAAATAAGTTAATTTTTTTCAACAGAATTAAAAAAAATAAACACAATGATTTTTAGAGTAGTTCAGATCAAATTGATTTTATGTATATTGTTCACTCCTCACAAATATAGACGTAAATGAAACCCACTATAATGAAATCTATTTGTTTTTATATGGATTCACAACCATTTACAACTTCTTTTTTAAACACTATAGTTTCAACCCAAGATTAAATGTTTCTTACATGGAGTCATAACGTAGCTATTTTTATTTTGAGGTGGTGGGAGAAACCAAACCTGACTTTATCTGGACCAAAGTACAACTGAATCCCTCTACCTTTTACCAGTTGGTCACAACCCACACATACTTTTTTTTGGGGTGGTATAACCCTCCAATACTAACTTTTTAATATAGTATTTACCTTTATAATAATGCACAAAAAATATATGGAAGGAATTAATAACTATATAATAAGTTAAACAATTTGAGGGGGGGTTTTTAAAGAAGTAATGTTATCTCTATGAATAAAATGATTAAATGGGTGAGTCCCAGAAAATAGATTTTCAATGAATAATTGAAAAAATCTATCACACAGTATAACTTGAAAATATCCTCTACCTATGGTATTGGGAATAGATCCTATTGAAAATTTTATTTTGAGTTCTCGTATACAAAATAACAATTCAAAAATGAAACTTGTATACATAGTCATTGTATATTATCATTCCCCATACTACTATAATTTTCTATTTCAATAATAATGAACAAAATCGATAAATATGTAAAACAAAAATAGGTTTCATATTAAGAAGTTAATAATAAATGAATATATTAGTAAAATATTCCCATAATAGTGAACATTAATACCATTGGAATACTCCATGAATTTATGTGAGAAAAACTTATGAAATTCTAAAATATTCAATTTAAATCATTCAAATTAAATATGTAGCATGAATATTGAAAACACGTAGACCTTATTTATATATAATTTAAATATACATAGAATACTTAAAAAAGTTTTTCACAACATCACTATGATTAATGAGTAATCATATAAAAATAAATCAATAAAAATAATAAACAAAAATATGAAATATTTTATAAAAATGAAATCATACAATAAAGTGATCATATTTGAAAAAAATTATTTTTAGTACAATAACTTATAGTCAATGGATTCTTGTGGTAGTTCAGCCCTTGTGGTAGGTCCAACCTCATGTCCGATCTATTTTCATGGTTGTTCAATCATTTTAGTAGTTCATAATCAACATTCGGTCGATTAAAATGATCATGTGATCAATCCATGTCATTAAAAAAATTTCATTCTTGGTTGATCATTTTAAATGTGTATTAGATACCATTATAAGACTAATCCAATCACATAATAATTTGAAATAAATGTGCGGTAAATTCATGACCATGTGAAAAATCTAGTCATAGTTTATCAATACACATGCCTCACGGTCACTTGAAATCCATGGTTGATCCGATGATTAACCAGATTTTTCAAGACAGAATAGCAGCAAACAAATAGAATATGAGATACCAACCCATATTGTGATACTTTTTTCTCCGAAATTAGTTTATAAAATAAATAATGAACATAAATTATGAAAATAGTAAATAATATCAATAATAATTCTTCTTCAACAAGTAGTTCAAATATAAAACAATTTTATTCACTCATGCTAGAGGGAATAAATGATTAAGCCAACATTACAAGAAATTATAATTATATAATAAATAGGTAATGTAATTATCAAAATATAAATATCAAAAAAAATATCAAAACACAAATAAAAAAAGTTTTAAGTATCCACTTTAATACTCTCCCCCTTTTGATAATTATAAAAAATTAATTTATAATATTTCTCCCCCTTTTTGAATTTTATAAAAAAATTATGTTATATATTTTAAACCCTTTTTAAAATTGATAATAAAAATTAAATTAAAAAAATTATCACCCTTTAATATACAAATATCTTAGGGGAAAACATGCCCCATAGATAGAAAAACATCTCTAGGATTGAAACTAGCCATTCTAATGTTTGACTCGAACGTAGATTTAAACTCTGCCAATTATTACTTAAAATGAAACTAAATTTTATAATTTTAACATCAAAATTTTGAATCTCCCCTAAGGTGAATATATTTTCAAATTTAAATATATTATATGTTATAATAATATCTTTTTAAGACTAATATTTAATAAACATAACTAAAATTATAGAAAAAAATTAATTCACAGGTTATAAAAACATTATAGAACTAGTAACTTTAAAAACAAGTGTTAATGAGCCACTTTAAATTAATAATTAAATTAAATATAAAGATGAAAATTTAAAGTTCTAAAATAGTTTATAAATTATAGATTTAAAACACAGACTCATAAAAAAAATAAAAATATAAACTAATTATACTTCCTTCATTCCAAGCTTAATTTTAATTTTCTAAATTTTAGATGAATCAAAATGTTTAGTTAAAATTGCAGAAAACTAATTTTCTATAGAAACATAATCCATATTTATTTTCAATTTTTAAACTTGATCTCTAAGAAATTCAAATATGACATCAATTTTCTTAGTCCAAGAATGTTATAAAGGATTTTTAGAAATAGAAATTTTAGTGGTATTATCACAATAAATAGGAATTTTTTTAAAATTAAAACCCAAATCAGTTAAATTGTGTTTTATCTATAATTATTGTGAAAAAAAAGATGTAGAAACAACACACTCACTTTTATTTGTTAATAAATCTACTAGAGGTTTTTTTCTTAAAATATCGTGATACTAAACATTTACCAAGAAAGTGACACATACCTAATGTGATTTTCTTATCAATAATTCATCCACTGAAATCTTAATCATTATAACTAATAAAATGAAAAGAAGGTCCAAAAGGGTAAAATAAACCAATAATTAAATGTCCTTTAACATATTTTATAATAATTTTAAATAAATTTAAAATACATTATTTAGGATTAATTTGTAATCTAGTACATAAAAATACTAAACATTAAATCAGGTATAAAGACAGTTAAATATAAGAAGCAAACAATTATCCCTCTTAATGTTTTAACAACAACATATTTTCCAGATTCTTCATTTTCAAGTTTATATGAAATAACTATTGGATTATTACAACTTTTTCATGATTATAATCCAAATAACTTGATTAAATATTTAGAGTATTGATATTTATTTAGAAAAATATCATCATTCCTTTGAAAAATGTAAATACTAATAAAGAATACATGTTCTCCCATTAAACTGATATCAAATTTACTTGTCTTTAAATTTTAAAATTCACTATAAATGTTTTCACATGAAGATCCAAAAATAATTTTCTCAACATATATTTGAACAAATTAAATATCTTTAAAACTCATTTTAATAGACAAAGTTGGATCAATATTCCCATTTTCAAAACCATAATTTAAAAAAAATAACCTTTTATAAAAAGATCAAGGTGCTTGAATCAATCTATATTACTAATTGGATAGTCTTAAAACATGATTAAGTTTAGATTAATTTTAAAAACTTGGGGGATATTTTAGAAAACTATTTTCTAAGATATATCCATTTAAAAATAAATTTTTATATCTATTTAAAAAGTCTAATTCTGAAATAAGAATCATATTCCAAAATAATTCTTATATATTATAATCTTGTAACCTGGGAAAAATATTCTTCACAATTTATTCCTTCTTCTTTATTGTAAACTTAAGACACTAATATTTCATTGTCTCTAATTATTTTACTAGATTCATATAACAAAATTATAAATATCCATTTGGTTATAATAATATTTTGATCCTTAGGGGTTTCAAATAAGTCCCATTATTTATTTATCTCAAATTAATTTAACTCTTCATGTATTTCCATGATCAATTTTTAATCAAGTAAAGTTTAATCTATATTTTGAGGTGTAAAATAAGAAATAAAATCATGATAAGCACAAACATTTCTTAAGAAATTTATGGTTTTAACACCAACAATTATATCACCACTTATTTTTTCAACTAGGTGATATTTATAAAATTTTAATATTTTTTCACAAGAGAGACTCTCCCCCTCAACATATGAATAAAAATTTGAATCTTTAAGTTCTCTAAAGTTAAACTCTCTAAACACTTCCTCAACCTGCTAAAAATCTTATTTTCTTTATTTTAAATGTTTTTTATAGAATTTGATATGAATTTATTATTCAATAAATAATTATTTTGTGAATAGTATATTCCTTAATAGAATTAGAATATATTAGAAACATACGATAGTATGATTTTGACTGATTTGTTTTAATGAATATTTTGTTTTAAGAATTAGAAATCTGAAGCCAAATATTATTAAATAGTTAATTCTTGGCTTCCTTTCCTTACAAATTTAAAATATTTTTTTATTTAATAATGGTCTAAGAATAATTGTGTTATAAACATGAAAAGATATATTAATATATTTTTTCCGGAATTATTAAGAATTATTATACTCATTTATCATTATCCAAAAAAATCTTATATTGTATTAGTTTTCCTCTCCACCACACCATTTATTTTTTGAGCCCTATGAGCTGAATAATTATGATTATATCTATTATCTGGATAGAATTTATCAAAATATAGATTTGATAACTGATAACCTCTTTCACATCTAATTGAAAAAAAAAATATATCCTTTTTTTATTATGAACCAATGAGCAATATATAATAAATTTATACAAAGTATCATATTTATTTTCATGAATATAAGTCCATGTAAACCTACTATAATCATATACAATAATACATACATATAATTTTCCCCCAAGATGAGTAGTTTTCATGGGGTAAAATAGTTACAAATGTAAAATTTTAAGTGGTTTATAAATTCATACCTCATCAACTGATTTAAAATACAAATTATGTTGTTTACCTTTTTAATCATGAATAATAGGTGTTCATAAGCACATGAGTCTCAGCCCAGTTAGTGAGGAATCTCTAGGTGCATCCAAGAGACCCGAGATCAAATCTGGGTGGAGGCATATTTCCGGGGTTACTGTAGCATTACTGTAGCAGGCACTGTTCGGTACTGTAGTAGCCAGAACCATTCATCCATCTGGGCCTTCAGGCCACCGGTTTGGTCCTCGGGTCCTGTAAGGATTTCGGGCCACCCAAGGCCTTCGGGCCACATGAATGCAGGCCCCAGACACACTATAAAAAAGGAGCATCCCCAGAAGAGGATTCAGAGCATGTGCACTCACCAGAGCAGAGCCAAATGGATTTCCAGAATGAGAGGGTATGGCTATGCCATCGATACCAGCTTGTGCTTGCACGGGAAGCCTAGACAGACGGTCATGCAAAGGTGGAGAGAAACTATCAGAATGCAAATGCTGGGGAGGGGCAGTTCCTTGTAGATAGTCTGGTTGAATTCCCTAAGACCTTCGGGTCATGTAATCTTCTAAAGCCTATGGGCCATGTGATATCTGAGCCTACGGGCCTTGTAAGGGTTCCCCCTCATCCCTTGAAAGGGGGGTTATCAAAAATCAATAAAAATAAAGGTCTTCGGGCCATTCATGCATAGGTGTTCATAATATTTAACTCGGGTAGATCCAAAAAAATTGATTGTCGGAGATCTTTTGTAGCATCCTGAAATTTTAATAACCCATTCATATATTCTGTAAAAAATTATTAAATTATATAGTATTTAAATATCATCTATTTTTCTCAGTTAATTCAGAAAAATTTATTGAATAATTTTGTATTTTCATAAAATAAAATAGATCCATCCTTTATACCAATAAACTTTTCATTTTGAAATTGAAAAGGGACACATCATCACATAGTTGAGAAATAATTATAAAATTACTCTTTAAACCTTCAATAAATAAAACTTTTGAAATGATAATATAATTTGAAATTCCAACTTATCCAAAACCTTTTAATTTTACCTTTGAGTTATCACCAAATATAAAACTGCCATAATCACACCTATTGAAATATAGAAATTTAGAAATATCACTAGTCATATATTGTGAACATCAACTATCCTTGTACCATGTTTCCTCTTTTACCCTTATAAGATGCACTTCCTATAAAAACATGTTAAGAAGGTTTTAATACCCATGAAAACTTGGGTACTATGGGACTAATATAAGTTTTTGTGGAAACCCATAAAAATTTCAAACATGTGTTCACTGGTAATTGAGAGGATGATGATTTATAAATATAAGACTTTTTGGGACCAATATATTTTGAAAATATCAAGCAATGCTTATTTGAAAAATAACCCTTCATTTAGAATCTAAAACATGTAACAATTGAAACATTTCAACTTGAACCTATAAAAAATACTTATAGATTTTTGGTAATTGATTATCACGGAAAATACTTTTTATTCATCTAATTTAAAAAAAAATAATGTTATCATAGTTTTTTGTCCATGAAAAAAATTGAAAAAAATAAGTTTTTAATATTTCAATTTATTTTCATAGATTATTATTTTATTATAAATAACAATTGAACTTAATTTATAGAGATTTATCACACGCAGACCAATAATATTTCAGTCTATCATTTTCAATTTGAACACATTCCAAGTCATCACAAAATTTGTCAATGGATCTCAATGGATTATTTCTCAAATATTCAATTTATTCAAAAACATCCTTATGTTTACCCTTAATATTTTTTAATAATCTAGTAGTTTTGTTAATATTATGATTGATTACATCAAAATATTCATTCAAATCGTATTTAATGGGAATATAATCAAATTCAACAGGTCAAGAATAACATGATTCCCTTACCTATTTTTATAAAGCCTTTTAAAAATAGGTTTTTGATTATTTTTTTACACCAAATTCATTTTTAAAATTTGTGTCCTAAGTATAACACCAATCAGCTACTATTTATTTTTTTCCATTTTTAAATATTTTATCTCATACTTTTCATTCTTAAGCCTTAGTCAATTAGGCTTGATGTGTCATATTTTTTTATACTCATATGAAATAATTTCGTAATCATTATTAGAAATATAAATATATTTTTTATTCTCCTTGTAACCATTTTTATGTTGATCCTTTATAAATATATGAGAGTAAAATTTATTATTTATATATCCCTACTTTTATACATGATAATCACCATATATTTCATAATATTATAGATCAGCAGAAAAATAATAAGTGGTAACGTTTAATTTTAAAGTAATTCCTTTATTTTTTTAAGTTTCCTATTGTGAAATTTATTTAAATTATAAATTATATTGTAATAAAAATAAAATTAGCTCATATGAATTATACTCTTTGAAATCCTTACCCTCAACAATTGACACCTTCTTAGTATGTCATTTTTTGGTAAATCTCTTCAAACTCTTTAAAAATAATTGAATAATCAAAAATATTATTCTAAAGAAGTCATGTAATTTATATATGTAAAGCTAAGAAAAATTTTATTAACTATTTATTATTATTGAATTTTAATTTATTAATAGCCATAAATTAACATATAAAGCCAAGTTCTTATTAGATTATTTGTCCCAAGGTGAGTGACTTGAAATATCTTCCCAATTTCATGTGTTTTTTTATATAAAAACACATTTCTATATACATTTCTAGTAATTAAAAAAATATAAAAGGTTCAATACCTTATAATTTAGAATATATATAATTTCATAACAACTAGTTAATGAATCTAAGTTTACTTTAGGTACTTTATAAGTATTGAATGTGATAGTATAACTATCAATTATTAGGTGATTAAGGTAAGCTTCCATGTGAGACTGCCAATATCTATAGAATATTCCATCAATGAATGGAGGTCATTTAGGTGTCCATCCATCATTTTCATATATTCCTACCATCTCAAAATATCTTTTCCACTTAATGGTTAAGTTATTATTTTATGATTATAAATAAATATATATAAACCAAATCAATGGGTTAAGATTTGATACTAATTATTAGGTCCCAATGTGAGAATGAAAGAATAATCAAGAGGGGTGAATTAAATTCTTTAAATAATTTTAATGTCTTATCAAAATTAATTTTATTTTTACATTTGAAATAAGAAAAATTAATTTATTTTTTTTAGAGTAGTTTTTGACCTAAGTAATCCCTCATATAATCTTCACTCCTCTCAAATGCAAAGAGAAATGAAAACCAGTATAAAAGAATATTTGAATTTTATTTGGGAGTCAAAATCCTTTAGAACCACCTTTTAAACCTTATAGGCACAAGACATGACTATATTTTTCTTACCTAGAGTCACATCCTAGCAATATTTCTTTTGTGATGGTGGAAGGAATCAAACCTACCTTTTAACTAGATTAAGGAACATCCAAATTCCTCTGTCTTTTAACGATTAGGAATAATCCACACATATTTTTTTAGGGGTCATATAATCTAACAAACCCACCTTTTAATGGTAGTTTAATTCATTACCATAACATGAAACAAAACAAATAGAAAGAATTAAGAACCACAAAACTAGTTAAACAATTCGATCATGAGTCTTGGGATAATATCGTTATCTCTAGGAAGAAAAGGATAAAAAAGATAAAGTCTAGATGAGATAGTTCTAAGAAATGATTACAAAATTTTATTTCATAGTAAAATTGGAAAATAACCTCTACCTCTAGTATTAGGTGTTGGTTCTATGAAACTCTTTATATAAATTTCCCATATGCACAACAACACTTCCAAAATTAAAATAGCATGCATAGTCATTGTAGACTATCATTCCCTATGAAACCATAATTTTCTCTTTCAATAATAATTAGAAACTTTGATAAATATATAAAACAAAAATAGGATGTACAACGAATAGTAAATAATAAATGAATATAAAAGTCAAATATTACTATACTAATAAACATTAATATCATTAGAATACTCCTTGAATTTATGTGATACAAACACCTCAAATTCCAAAGGATTAAAATTTAATATGAAATGTGAATATAAAACTTGTGTATAACTATATATCATTTATTTAAATCTATATATAATACTTCAAAAAAGGTTTTCATGGAATCCACATGATGAATGATTAATTATAGAACAAATTAATCTTTTAAAATAACCAATATAAACATGTAGTAATTAAAAATATGGAACAATTTGAAAAATATAGAATATTTGATAAATTTCCTTTTACAATTGGTATATATCCCCAACCCTATTAGGCCTGGTATCAGTACCTTCTATCATAACATTGGCATGATTACAAGGAATAAAATTCGGAAGGATCGATCAGTTTAGCAGTTTTGGAAAGCAGATACATACATGGATACCATTTTAAATTTGGAATATAAAATAAAACATAAAAAATAAAAAATATAATAAAATTCATCCTTGAAAATACATTCAAACATTTATTTATCATAACATGGGTAAATGAAACAAAATAAGGGTGATCTCAAATTCTCAGAAAGGGTAAAGTATAGTGAAAGTAATAATGAATTAATGAGCATAATAAACATGGAAATGTAAATAACTGAGCACACATGACATTAAATAACTAGAGAGAGAATGATAAATATGGAAAGAATAAAATATGATCAAATAAATACATATAAATAATCAAATGATCTGGAAACTCAGCCATGTATATTTTAACTAATCGAATAATCACATTGAATATCAATAACTGAATTTATAATGATGGAACACATAACGATGGATATCTAAAACTTACCATTTGTACTTCATGATAATAATATAATACTATCAAGGATTCATTCCAATAATCTAATACTATCAAGTCTTCATGCCAACAATCTTATACTATCAAGGCTTTATTCCAAGAATCTAATAAATAGGTAGGACCTCGACCAAAACCATATTTATTTTGTCTCCTGAAACCTACTAATGCATTAAGGGTCTTGAATTTGAAAAGTCCCCAATCCATTTATTACATGTCCAAAACATTCTTAATATAACAAATAATCAATTTAAATCATAAAAAATGTGCCTTATCAAATATCCATAATGAGTAAAGGATATGTATTTATCATTATTTCCCCAATAAATCATATAAATTTAAAAGTAGACACCATATGTAAAGATGTTATATAGTTTAAGAAATAATAATATCCACCATACAATAATATGTATATTAAAATTAAATACAATTTCCAATGAAAATTATTATAATAAATTGATTGTTTCAAGAGAAGTTAATAATCACAAAAAGGAATTGATATTGTACAATGACTTTTACCACTTGGTAATTTTAATGTCAAATCCCCTAGGATGAGATAAATCAAAGTGAAACATAAAATAACATAATGTATGAATGATTCATGATATTAAATTACAAAGGGGAAAAATTTACACCACATAAAAGCATCTTGGTTCATAATAACAAATAAGTCTCAATGAAATGTAAATTGAGACAAAATACCTTATTACTTGAGTAACTTTTGAATCAGGAGATCTTAGAGAATAAAATAAATTCAAACTTTTAATATCTTGAAATAAATTAAATTCATGATATAACATATCATAGGTCATTATATACACCACAAAATATAAATGAGTGGTGAATATAGAATAAGTCTCTCAGAAATAAAAGTAAGACTAGAAATCTCATCACCTTACACTTCCTGTTGGTTGAATGCTCATTAACCTCATGTATAATGGTATTAAGAATGTTTTTAACTTATAAAAAACCATAATAATATTTATAATATCATATATGATCTTATTATAATATCTTATTACCCGTTTTTTAATAATCATTCATTATTTTCACTATTTCATGTGTTAATTGCCTTGTTTTTCGAGTTTGTTTTGACTTGTTAATTTTTGTTCCTATTAAGTTGATCATTGTTTCATCATATCCAAAATTAAAATCATGATTTAAATATTATATATATATATATTAATTATATATGTATTTATAGTAATCCATAATATTTATTTATAGGAGATGAAATGCAATGTTCATGGAGACGGTAGGCCGTATATACGCATGAATGTTGCTTTCATTTTCTTGTCGTATTAAAAGAAGGAAAGGTAAATGAAATATATATATATATATATATATATATATATATTATAACTTCAGTATCACTTTTATTTCAAATATATCACATATTTTTATTAAACTCATCCTTGATACATTCCATATAAAGTGTGAATGAATCACATTGCTTTGAGGAGACGGTAGTCCACACATCCACAAGCAATGTTATCATATTCCTAAAAATGGAAATCATGAAGTTATGTGTTATATAATTATTAAATAATCATAAATACATTATAAATAACATAAATATCATATATAAACTATATTTACATAATTATTTCTAACCTTTAAAGGTGGTAATGGAAGAAGAGATGACATCGGTTCATGAGGCGGTAGTCCACCATACACACGAAAGTTGATTTTGTATACCACTTAATAGAAGTGTGTATTGGTGTAGTTTATACCATTAAGATAAAAAAAAATTAGTAAATTTAGGATACTAATATTATAATATAATAAAGACATAAAAATAATTGAATTAGTGGAGAAATAAATAAAACAGAAGTGCTCATTGAAGAACGTTACCTCTTTTTCAGGTAACTCCTTTTGGTTTGCACAAAATAAATTAATTTGTTGGATTTATGACCAATTTCAGTATTCTATAATGAGGATATAGTTTTTTGAGTTGATTTTGTCAGGTTTTGGATAATAAAAATGGCTTGAGATGTGTGAATAAGTGAGGGGGCGAATGACCTTTTATAGTGGAGGAGGACAGACATCCTTGTAAATACTCAAAATTATTCACTATTGGGAGGTCTATCTTACATAATGTGCCTAAAAAATAGACACATAATTTATTTTAAGGAAATTATGGTCGATAAAAATCTCTAACACAAAAATATAGGTTCTTTTTTATAATTTTGTTCCTTAACTTCTAAGTTTCCCTACATTTACCATTTTGATTTTTATTAAGGTAACTAGTTTTCTATCCTAAGTTCTCTATCCATTAAAACAAAAATAAAATGATAATTTATATATAAATTATATCCAATTATTCTAAATAATATAAATAATTTATAAAATAAAAAACCTAGGTGTTTTGGAAATTTCTTTTGACACATTGAAAGTAACATGCAAAAACACTATTTAAACCGTAACCACACTAATAGAGTTTTTTACTATTTAATTGTAAATATATTCATTATAATAGAATAATTTGTCCATAAATGTAAAATATTTAATATTTATTAACATTTATAAATCAATTTATAGAAGATAGGTTTTCTAGAAATATTAAATCAATTAATAAAATATCATTTGTTATAAAATAGCACTAATATCAATTTTGACATTATTAATTTAATTTGAATTAAAAAATTCCAAGAAAATGATGGAATTAAAATATACTATTTTAATATATATTTAACAAGATATATTCATCTAAAAATTATGGTATCATAATAACTCACTCAATTTTATTCACTTTTAATATTTTTAGTATCATTTATCTTAGTTAATTATTAACTAAATAGTTACTACATTAGCATTTATAAGGCATTAAGAATAATTATATCAAGTATAAAAATTAAAGATAGATTATTATGATAAAAATAACTCATTTATGTTTAAAAAGGATATGCATAACAAAAAATATGATATTTGTTCCATATCTCAAGGCTTTATAAATGTTAAATGTAAGTAATGTTCTTTTTTCTCTTTTTCCTTAACTTATTATATAGTCCACTTTCATGGAATAGTATCCCATTAACACATAAAATTATAAAAAATAAGGTATATGGTCAGAATATGGATAGATAATGGGTTTTGGGAAATTTTATAGATCATTTTTTCCCTTAAGATTAAAGTCTAACCACAAAGTAAACTCATTTATACTTTAATCACTGTATTTACCTAAATGGCCCGAAGGCCTTCATTTTTATTTTATTATGGATAATCCCCCTTTTAAGGGTTGAAGGGGAACTTGTACAGGACCCGTAGGCCCAAGGAACAAGGCCTGACTGACCCACAATACATGACCCGAAGGCCCAGAGGCATACCATGCCCAATACAAGACCCATAGGCCCAGCCCACTTGAATCTAATCCCACAGATGCAACGGAAAAGTGGATTTTTAAGGTGAAAATCTTTAAAAGTTTAATAAGTTTTTAAATATAAATTAAATATAAAAATTATTCCAATGACATAAATTTTATTAAATTATTTATAATGGATCTAATTTATCATAAAACAAATTTAAAATATAATTTAACATTATAAATTATTTATACGAAAAATAATCTTTCAATTAAAATTCAACATTTTTCACTATTCATCAAAAAATGAAACTTCTCGAAAAAATACCAAACATTAACCCTAAGAAAATTATGATGATTCAATTTAAAAAATGAAGTTTAATTTTTAAAATAAAAATTATATAAGTTCCAAAATTTATTATTAAAATTGGTATACCCTTAAGAGGTGGGAGAACTGCCTTTAGAAAAATACAATTTTTTAAGTGTAAAATTAGATTTGTTCTTATCTTATGCCTATCAAATATATTGGATGAATGTAAAAAATATTTTATTGAATATATAATTTTTATATTTCATTAATATCATTTACTATTATTAATTAATATAATATATTCTAAACAATATTGTAAAGTATTTGGTTGTCAAAATAGGTCACTCTTTCTAGTTGTTCAGAATAAACATGCTGTTGATTGAAATGATCATGTAGTCAATCCATGACTTTAAAAGTTTTTTAATCACAGTCAATTAGATTCGATGGGCGGTCAATCCCTTCATTTGGTTGATTGATTAATGTGGTTGGATGAAATAAACGTTTAGTGAATGCATTAATTTGAAAAGTTTATAGTCGTGGTTGAATAATATACATGACTCATGGACACTTGATAGCCTTGATAGATCGAAAAATTAACTATATTTTTAAAAAAAAATTGTAGGATACTAACAAAATATGATAGACTAACCCATGTTGTGATTTATTTCTCTCCAAAATTATTTCATAAAATTCATTAAAAATATGAATAATAAAAACATAAAAAATATCAACAATAATACTTACTCTACAAGTTGTTCAATAATAAAACACTTTTATTCACTCGGTATTTATAAAATAATGGATTAAACAAAAGTTTTAAGAAATTATAATTATAAAATAAAGATGTATTGTAATTATAAAAAAATAAATTTTATAAAATAAATAAATAAAGTTTTTAGGAACTAATTTCACATTAGTGTTTGGAGTCATGAGTGGAAGATGAATCTATATCTTCCTAATGTTGGAGTAATTCATAATATTAGGTATAAATAGAATTGGAAGTGGAGTGAAGTTCACTCTATTATATCTTTAGTCCCTGAAATTTATAGAATCGAAAGATGTAAAGTGATAATGTTGATATTAACTTCAATATATAGAAAATCATGAAGTTAAAGTCTTGATTATAGCTAAGATTCATGGAATCCTTGAATAAAATTGAGTCGAGTATTTTTGTGAGACTTTGATGAAGTCATATAGTGATATTTTTAGAGGCATTGGAGGTTCTTGATTGAGATTTAGGAAGGTGGAATATTCTATGTTTAGAGATCACCTTCTCCAGATCTATCAGAAGAAGGTAGGATATATATAGAGTAGTATCATTTAGAGACTAGTACTGATAATTTGAGAGATTAGATATAGATAACCCAACCTATATGTTCTATAAGATTCGTTTGTTCAAATAAGAGGAGAATTAATTCCAACTAATTTCAGTTTTTTGGAGGAAGTGTTTAACTTCCAAAAGATTATTAAATTGAGAAGACCAAAAGCTGAAGTTCCAATAGTTAATGTTATATTCATTTATGTCCCATAAATTTATATTGTGAGAATAATTTAATTTAAATTATTCAAAAGGCCTAGAGAAAGATCAATTTTATTGCATAAGTAGTCGGTAGTAAAATTAATCATACTCTCCTTTTTTGTGGTAACATTATAAACTTGTGGGAACCTTTATAATAAATTTTAAAGGGACATTAGTATTACGAAATAATTTAGGGTAAAATATGATACCTTCCCATAACACTTGTAAACATTGATTGATTTTAGTGGAAAATCTATATCTTGGACTAGACCTGAACACATCATAGATGTGGTCACCAACACTAGGGGAGAAACTTGTAAAAATATTATTTTTCACAAATTTACTTTTATTTATAATCTATATGAGTAAGAGTGAAAAATAATGTTTTATAGGATCAAAAATATAATAATCCACAGAGGTTAATTTCAGTTTAAAGGAAATTATAATATAGTACGACTGATTCACCCCCATCTTAGAGGTACATCGTATTCATGGGCACATCAAGAATAAATGAGGAGGAGATACTACACATTAAATATTATTTAGTACTTAAATATTTTAGGTTTGATGTTATATGTATTAAGCATAATATGATTTATGTGATTATCATTTTCTATCAAATCTAGGTAGATAATATTTCTGAGTTGTAAAATATATTTCCAGATATATTAATGGAACTTTTCAATATGTTTAAACATATTTTTTTTCGTTGTTGAGAAAGTGTTGTTTTAAAAATACAAAATGTTTTTATTTAAAGTGGGAGTTTTGTTGAGAACTATACTCCATCTCTTTATGACAATTTTGATGCTCACAAATACCCTTAATTATTTTCTAATGATTTTCTTTTTAAGAATATTACAGGAATTTATTATTCATTATATTTTATTTTATTTCTGGAAGAAATATTTAAATTCTTGAACAACGATAATTAATTTCTAAGGTATTCGCATTTAGAACGTTCTGGAAACACTGTTTATACTCTTCATATTCGAGATCTGCTTTAGCGTGTTCTGGAAAAACTGTTCATACCCTACGTGGAGAAACATAGCGTAAGAATGAAAAGAAGTGTATACTTTATGAGATAAGAGAAAAGTATGGTTAATCAACCATATGTTATCAACAAAGTATCTAAGAGGAACCTCACGTTAGGAAGGAACCCTATGTTTGGGATATTAGAAAAGTATGGAAGGAGAACCGTACGTAAGTGTTAAACATTACATTTGTTTCTCAAAAGTATGGTTCATCAACTTTAATTTTCTAAACAACCATACGTTCTTAGAAAAGTATGGATCAAGTAAAAGTATGGATCTTTTATTATACGTTTGAAAGTTGAAGAGAAAAGTATGGATGACCCACCCTACGTTTGTGATTAACCATACGTTGTCAACCCTACATTTGAGGGCTACATCATCAACCTTAATTTTATGATCTAGCTTACATTCATAGGATGCATACTGTATAACTCAACCTTACATTTAGCGTCAGAGCATTTAAAATTGATATTTTTATGCAACGGTCAGCAAGCTAATTATTAGGCTGATTTCAAGCCGGATTTAAAGACGATTTTAAAGAATGACTTTGACTGATTAAAAGTTTTTTATCAATTGTTTAAGGATTTAATTAAAAGGAGATTTTTATACTGAGTCTTCAAGGAAGTTATGACTACTCTGTAAATTCAAATATTTGAATATCACAAGTCAAAAGGCGACTTTTGTGGATCTAAATTTGGAGAAGTGCTTGTCGTTATTATATATATATGAGCTTTTTCGAACAACGATATATGATCTCTCAATCATTTTGAGAAAAGAGGAAGAAAAATAGAGACAATCAAAATATACAGATCTGGTGATTAAAGAAGAACGAAAAATCTCTATTTATTGAAGAAGAAAAATCATGACATAAGATTCATTCGTTCTACATCAAAAATATATTTGTGAGTCTTCTACTACTGAAGTTGTGAATTATATTTCTATATCTACTTCAATGGGATCGACTCTGAATGACACTTTTATGAAGATCATTATTTCTAAAAGTGACGATCTATCTACTATCAATTTCATGCTGTTGCAATTGTGAAGAACATCTAGAAAGTATTTTCAGAATGAAAAAATATTTATTTTCTATTCTTGAGTGACCGAATTCTCATACTAAGCTGTGTAGGTTCTGTTAGTGAACCAGAAGACTTTGTTTTTCCTTAGATTGTAAAGGTGTCAACTGCCTGTACTCAGTTGTTGAAAGGTCTGTTGAAACGAGGACCAGATAGTGAAAATCACCAAGCTCGTGAAGTAGAGCGTTAGTGGAGTGGACTAGGGGATTTCTGTTCCCCGAACCACTATACATCGTTTGTCTCTGCACTTCATATTTCCACTGCATTAATTCATTTGATTAAAGTATAAGAGTATAACAAAATATCGTGAATATTTCTGAAAGGATAGAATTCACCCCCCTCTTGTGTATATTTGGTATAATCTGATCCAACAATTAATATTAGAGGAAGAGCTTTCTGATAAAGCCTTAACAAGCTTAAAGTGATTATACAAAGAGAAAGATGACTAATACAAGAGAGGGAATGTCTATAGTCAGAGCATCATACTTCAATGGAGAAAACTATGGATGCTGGAAGTCATGAATGATTATCTATCTAAAAAACCTTGAATACAGAGTATATTCTAAGATTCTGACTCCATGTGAAATACCAGAAAAACCTCAAACATGGAGTGCAGCTACTGAAGAAGAATATGATATGAACTCAAAGGAAATGAATGAAATTATATGTGGTCTATGACCTGATGAATTTAATAGAGTATCTCAATTCCCGAAAAAATATGAAATTTGGAAAACAATTGTTATTGCTTATGAAGGAACTAACAATATCAGGGAAATGAGATATGCAACTGCTAAGTTTAAATTTGATACTTTTAGAATGGTTGAAGGTTAAAGTATTACTCAAATGAATATAAGATTGACATAGATCATCAATAACATGACCTATTTGGGAGATCCCATTAAACAAGATGATCAAGCTTTAAAAGTACTGAGGGTACTGCCTACAAAATGAAATGGAATATCTACTGTAATCAGACCGTTGACACCTATCAAGGACTTAACCATGAGAGAATTGATTGGAACACTAATGATGTATGAAGATGAGATAGAATATGAAGCAAATGAACATAAATTGCTTATCAAAAGAGATGACACTGCCTTGAAAGTGTCATCACGGAGCAATAATAGAAAGATGAAGAAAAGTGTAAAAGAGAAATCAGAAAGTTATGATTTATCAAATTCTAATGTGGAACTGGACCAGCTAGGCAGAAGATTCACTAAATTATATAGAAAGAAGAAGGGATTCAGAAAATCTTTCAAAAATGGTGACAAGGAATTCAGATGCTATGTATTCAAGAAAATGGGGCATATCACACCTGATTGTCCTCAGCTAAAAGAAGACAAGAAAAATAAATTCTTAAAAAGAAATGATTATGAACATATGGACAAGAAATTATTGAAATCTACAAGGAGTTTATCTGAAGACTCCAATAGAACTTATGAATCAGACTCAAATAAGGAAGAAGTTAATCTAAAAGTCAACATGTGTTTTATGGCAGAAACAGATGAGGTACAATCTTACTACTCTTCTGACTCTAGTTCTGAATCTAGTTACTCTAATGAAAAACTTGCAGACTACCGAAATATTCTTGAAGAAAAATATGATTCTATATTTAAGAAGTATAAGTCTTTAAAGAACATTCATAAGGCTTTTTCTGATGAAATAGATACAATGCTGAAACAATATAAGGAGTTAACTAAAAGGTTTGAATCAATTAACACTAACAATACAGATTATGAATCAAGGATAAAATCACTAAAAACTGAAGTGGAAACTTATAAAAATGCAGCCCTTGTTTTTACTAAATGGGAAAATAATTTAAATGAAATTCTAGGGAAAAATGTCATTAAAAAGTAAATAATTAGAATTGGCAGTAAAGGTGAAAACCCCAATCTGTACAAGATTTATTTTATTCCAAGTGCAAAAAGACTAGACTGTAATTACTGTGGAATAAGGGGACATATTTCTAAAAACTTTTTCTTAAGACAACCCCAAATAAGTGGTATTAGGAAGGCTTTTGTATCAAATGATTTATTTGACTCTTGTGAAATTAGAAAAACAAAGCAAGTCTGGATTCCCAAATCTCTGCTGACTAACACCCCTAGACCTAACAGAATATGGGTACAAAAGAAAATTGTGTAAA
This sequence comes from Viscum album, assembly GCA_963277665.1. Taxonomy (NCBI): domain Eukaryota; kingdom Viridiplantae; phylum Streptophyta; class Magnoliopsida; order Santalales; family Viscaceae; genus Viscum; species Viscum album. Next base: position 56,718,760 of record OY728154.1, read on the forward strand.
TGCCTTTGCAGGGAGAATGTCACAAAAGAAAAAAGGACATATGGTATATGGACAGTGGCTGCTCAAGGCATATGAGTGGAAACTCATCGAATTTCTCTACACTCACTCAAAAAGATGGTGGACTTGTCACTTTTGGTGACAATGCCAAAGGAAAAATCATTTGTATTGGAACAGTAAGAGATTGAAAAGTTATCTCAATCAACAAAATACTTTATGTACAAGGATTGAAACACAATCTGATAAGTATCTCTCAACTATGTGATGATAGTTATGTTGTTGATTTTTCTAACAATTGTTGTTCTGTTTTCAAAAATAAACTGCTTAAATTTAGAGCACCTAGAATTGACAATGTGTATACCTTGGATTTAAATTCCTTGTGTAAACAACAAGTAAACTGCTTAACTTCTAAAGTAAATGAATCTTGGATCTAGCATAGGAGACTTGGACATTGTAATGTATATGTTGTACATAAATTATCTAAGAAACAATTAGTTTCTGATCTTCCTAGTCTCATATTTGAAAGTGACAAATTCTATGATGCATGTCAACTTGGAAAACAACACAAATCATCCTTCAAATATGTTAACAGAATTTCTACATCTAAACCTCTAGAACTTATCCATATGAATTTGTTTGGACCTTTAAGAGTTTCAAGCTTGGATAATAAATTTTATGTATATGTTTTAGTTGATGACTTTTCTAGATTTACATGGATTTTCTTTTTAAAATTTAAAAATGAAGCTTTTACTTTATTTGAAAGTTTTTGTAAAACTGTTCCAAATGAAAAAGGTTTTAAAATAATTTCATTAAGAAGTGATCATGGTGGAGAATTTGAGAATCATGAATTTAATTTATTCTTCTCAAATATGGGTATTAAACACACCTTCTCTGCCCCAAGAACACCTCAACAAAATGGAATTGTTGAAACAAAAAATAGGACTATTCAAGAAATGGCTTGGACTATGCTAAATGAATATTGTCTTTCTACCTATTTTTGGGCAGAAGATGTAAGAACAGGCTGTTATATAATGAATAGAGTTTTAATTAGACCTCTTTTGAAAAAGACACCCTATGAACTTTGGAATAACAAAAAACCTAAAGCAAATTACTTTAAATTTTTTGGATGCAAAGTTTACATCTTGAACACCAAGGACAATATGGGTAAGTTTGATCCAAAATCTGATGAAGGCATTTTATTAGGTTATTTAACAACCTCCAAATCTTATAGAGTCTATAATAAGAATTCAAGGATTTTTGAAGAATAAATTCATGTGAAATTTGATGAATATGATCCCTTTGAGAAAAAGACAGATCAAATGGATAAATCTGACTCTAATGATAACATGAGACTTGAGAACTTGAAAAATGATTTTGAAAAAGATATAAATGAAATTCAGTCCAATTCAGAAGAACATGATACTAAAGAACCTATAAGTGTACAGTCTAGACAGACTAGAACTCTAAAAAATCACTATTTAGAAACTATAATAGGTGGATTAGACACAGGAATAAAAACTAGAAGAAATATAGGGAATCTTGTAGAATTATATTCCTTTCTATCCCAATTATAACCCAAGTCTATAGAAGAAGATTTAGATGATGAAAGCGGGATGATAGCAATGCAAAAAGAATTAAACCAGTTCAAAATAAATGAAGTCTGGGAATTAGTTGAAAGACCGCAGAATTATCCAGAGATAGGAACCAAATGGGTCTTTAGAAATAAGTAAGATGGTCAAGGAATAATAAATAGAAATAAATCTAGACTTGTAGCTAAAGGATATAATCAGGAAGAAGGTATAGATTATAATGAGACCTTTGCACCTGTAGCTAGATTAGAATCCATTAGAATTCTTTTAGCCTATGCATCTCATATGAACTTTCAATTATTTCAGATGGATGTTAAGTATGCCTTTTTAAATGGTTATTTAATGGATTAAGTTTATGTTGAGCAACCTCCTAGTTTTGAAAATTATCAAAAACTAGATTATGTTTTTAAACATACTAAATCTCTTTATGGCCTTAAACAAGAACCTAAATCTTATTTTGAAAGATTAATCTCTTTTTTATTGAAAAATTATTTTACTATTGGAATGGCAGATCCAATACTTTTTAAGAAAACTGTAAATTCTAATATTTTATTGGTTCAAATTTATATTGATGATGTAATTTTTGGATCAACTAATAAATCCCTTTTTCATGAGTTTTCAAAGTTAATGCAAAAAGAATTTGAAATGAGCATGATGGGAGAATTAAATTTATTTTTAGGTCTTCAAATTTATCAAAAAGATTTTGGAAATGTTTTGAATCAAATCAAATACATTACAGATTTATTAAATAAATTTGGACTTGAAAACAACAAGACATATACAACTCCTTTGTGTACCAATATAAAACTTGATTTGGATGAAATTGGAAAATCAGTTGACAACAAGTTATATAGAGGTATGATTGGTAGTTTATTATATCTTACTGCTAGTAGGAAAGATATAATTTATTCAGTGTGTATTTGTGAAATATTTCAATCAAATCCTAAAGAATCTCATTTAATTGCTGTTAAAAGAATTTTTAGATACTTAAAAGGAACTGTTTTTCAATCTCTTCTTTATCCCAAAACTTCTGATTTAAATTTAATTTAATATTTAGATACAGACTTTGGGAGTTGTAGATTAGATAGGAAAAGCACTTCAGGAACTTGTCACTTTTTAGGGAAATCCTTTGTGTCATGGTCAAGTAAGAAACAACATTCAGTTTCCCTGTCAACAGCAGAGGTAGAATATGTTTCTGCTGGCAGTTGTTGTGCACAAGTGTTGTGGATGCAAAACAATCTTATGGACTTTGGACTAAATTTTAATAATACGCCTATTTTATGTGATAATACTAGTGCTATAAATATTTCAAAAAATCCTATTAATCATTCTAGAACTAAGCATATTGATATCAAACATCATTTTCTAAGAGATCATGTTATTAAAAAGGATATATCTTTAGAATTTGTAAGTACCAAAATTCAATTAGCTGATATTTTTACTAAACCACTTCCCACTATATGGTTTGATTTTATTAAGGGGGAGCTATTTTTATTTAATTTTAAATAAAGTTTTATTTTACTATGTTGTTTCTCTATTTTAATAGTGTTTAAAATAATTTGGTTATTTTTTTTTCAAATAGAATAAGTTTTGTTTCCTCTTCTTTTCCCCGCGTAATCGATTTTATTTATATTTAAAATATATGTAATGATTAATAAAAACATGGGAATCAAGGCTATCAGAAAACTTTCGACTTCTAAATCGTTTCATTTCTACTAAAACCTTTTGAAACCGCAAAACCGCACCACTGCTCTTCAAACCCTAATCTTCGAACCTCTGAAACCCTAACCTTCAAACCATCAAATATTCTCATATAAATGGAAAAGACTAAGAGAGTTGATGAGGTCAAGACCAACAATTCCAATAAACAGTGCTCAGAAGGAAGGAAAATCTTACAGGGAAAGGTGATTGATCTCGACTGGCTATTTCAAATGAACTTGTTGTTAAAACAAGCACTGTCGTTTCATAATCTTGAACACACTTTCAATAGTGAGAATATAGAGTTTTTTATGAATCAGAACTATGATATTTCTTTAAGTTTGTACAATTCATTCTAAGAGACAATGAAGACACAATGCTAGCTAAGATATAGGATAGGGATTTTTCGATCTCTTCAGTTAAAATTGGTTAGATTTTGAACTGCCCTCATGAGGGAGTCTTTCATTTTGATTTGAAAAATGAGAATTTGTCTTTGTTTATGGAAAAGGAAGAAATAATTCATGAGTTTTTCAGAGTAAACCTCATAGAATACATTCATATAATTTAAGAGACCAGGGATCTTATTATTAGGCTTGGTTAAGGAATGATGAAAAGGCTGAGGGAGCAGTTGAAAGAAATCAAGTCTGCAGTTCAGAGGAGATAGACCCTACCTGAACCCTGACCAAACATTGATTCCTGTATTTATCATATTTTTAATTTTTATGAAAATCTATTTCATTATATTTATTTGTTTTACTGTCCTTGTTTCGATATGCTAGTAATCCAAATTTAATTATTGAAAAATAGTTAATTATAGAATTTACTTACGTTCAGTGCTACATTAATATGTGTTATATTCCATATTTTTTCATTCTTTTTGTTATCACAAAAAGGAGGAGAAATTTTTATAAATACAACATTTTTTTGGTTTCATTTTATTGGGGGAGAAATTAAAATAGAGAAATTAAAATAGAGAAATTAAAGGGAGAAATTAAGTTAAATCTAATATTGTATTTATCTTTTCAAAATTCAAAACTATATGTAATTAATTTTTTTTGTAAGTTAATTTCTTTAATTATTTTATGGGTTTTGTGATCATAAAAAAGGGGGAGATTGTTGAGCAAGTGTTGTTTTCAATAATACATAATGTTTTTATTTAAAGGGGGAGTTTTGTTGAGAACAATACTATATCTCTTTATGACAATTTTGATGCTCACAAATACCCTTAATTATTTTCTAATTATTTTTTTAAGAATATTGCAGGAATTTATTATTCAGTATATTTTATTTTATTTCTGGATGAAATATTTAAATTCTTTAACAATGAGAATTAATTTCTAAGTTATTCGCATTTAGCGCGTTGTGGAAACACTGTTCATACTCTTCATATTCAGGATCTGCTTTAGCGTGTTCTGGAAACAATGTTCATACCCTATGTGGAGAAACGTAGCATAAGGATGAAAAGATGTGTATAATTTATGAGATAAGAGAAAAGTATGGTTAATAAACCATACGTTATCGACAAAGTATGGAAGAGGAACCCAACATTAGGAAGGAACCCTACGTTTGGGATATTAGAAAAGTATGGAAGGAGAATCATACGTAAGTGTTAAACGTTACGTTTGTTTCTCAAAAGTATGGTTCATCAAACTTACTTTTGTAAACAACCATATGTTCTTATAAAAGTATGGATCAAGTAAAAGTATGGATCTTTTATCGTATATTTGAAAGTTGAAGAGAAAAGTATGGATGACCAACCCTACGTTTGTGATCAACCATACGTCGTCAACCCTATGTTTGAAGGCTACGTCATTAACCTTACGTTTATGATCTACCTTAAGTTTAGAGGATGCATACTGTACAACTCAACCTTACGCTTGGCATCGGAGAATTTAAAATCGATATTTTTATGCAATGGTCAGCATGCTGATTATTAGGATGATTTCAAGCCGAATTTAAAGACGATTTTAAAGCACGACTTTGACTGATTCAAAGCTGTTTTATCAATGGTTTAAGGATCGAATTAAAATGATCTTTTTATGTCCAGTCTTCAGGGAAGTTATGAATACTCTGTAAATTTAAATATTTGAATATCACGAGTCAAAAGGTGGCTTTTTTGGATCTAAATTTGTAGAAGAAGTGCTTGTCGTTATTATATATATATGATCTTTTTTGAACAGCTATATATGATCTCTCGATAATTCTGAGAAAAAAGGAAGAAAAACAGAGACTATCAAAACATATAGATCTTATGATTAAAGAATAACGAAAAAGCTTTGTTTATTAAAGAAGAAAAATCACGATAGAATATTCATTCGTTCTACATCGAAAATCTATTTGTGAATCTACAACTGCTGAAGTTGTGAATTATATTTCTATATCTACTGCAACGGGATCGACTCAGTATGACTCCTTTGTGAAGATCATTATTTCTGAAGGTGACGATCTATCTACTTTCAATTTCATGTTGTTTCAATTGGGAAGAACATCTGGAAAGTATTTTCATAATACAAAAATATTTATTTTCTATTCTTGAGTGACCGGCTTCTCATACTAAGCTGTGTAGGTTCTGTGAGTGAACCAGAAGGATTTGTTTTGCCTTAGATTGTAAAGGTGTCAACTACTTGTACTCAGTTGTTAAAAGGTCTATTGAAACGAGGACCAGATAGTGATAATCACCAATCTTGTGAGGTAGAGCGTTAGTGGAGTGGACTAGGGGATTTCTGTTCCCCGAACCACTATACATTGTGTGTCTCTGCACTTCATATTTTTGCTGCATTAATTCATCTGATTAAAGTAAAAGAGAAGAACACAATCTCACGTAGATTTCTGAAAAGACACAATTCACCCCCCCCCCCTCTTGTGTATATTTGGTATAATCCGATCCAATATTAGTATCCATAATTTTATACAATTAGATATTAAAAAGATTCATATTTATATTAATGGATCAAACATGTGGATAAAATTTCTTATCAAAAGATAAATTTAAAATTTCTGATTTATTCTATAGTAGGACATATTTTTAGATAAGTTGAAAGGGAATGTTGTCGGTTTTCCTATGTAGGATCCCTTGTATTATTAAACATGGTAATTTTTTAAAACATTTAAAATATTTTTTAAAAAATAATATTATGAAGCACTCACATTTTTCGAAAATAAAAATTAAAATTAGGCATTTTGGGATTATTCGCCTAGAGAAAATTAAGAACAACATGTTTTGAGTTTTTTAGATTCAAACAAAATTTTTTAGAAGAACTAATATCATTTTATCCTCTATCAATGTTTTGTTTAGTGTTTTTTTATTCATTTTATCTTCTCTAATATATTTTTTGACCACAAATTTTTTAATAGTTTTATATATTGGATATTGTACTTCATATCCATATGATTAAATCATTTATCATGTATTAAAATTCATTTTCATCATGATTCTATAGAATACTCATAAATTTTAATAGTATGTTATTTTTAATTAGGCCTTATTTTTTCTCATTTTTATGCTTTTTCAAATTAAAAATCTACTTATTTTTATGTTAATTTTTCTATCCCATTTTTTATCTCATTATATGTCTCTAATTTTTTGTTTATGATCATTTGGGTTATTCACTAACCATTCCCTAATATTTGGCCTCTTATAACTAGATTATAAATCAATAGATGTCTAATTTATAAATAAATATATATGTTATAAAATAAGGTTTATTAGGTTTGAGTTGTTTGTCCACTGATAACAAAACTAAACATCCATAAAACACTGATAGCATGAAATAATCATTATTTTACTCTAATTTATTAAAATAATTGAGGGAAAAGAGTATCCTTAGTAAAATCTAATAAATTCATTTGATATGTAGTTAAACCATGTAGGTATAATTTGGTGAATAACACAACCCACCTAAGTAAAAAGTTATAATAAAAAATTTCAAATAAATCTAAATTTGATCAACTCAAAATTAACTATAATTAAATAAATTATATTATTATATTTAAATTCTCACAAATATTTCAATGTGAGTATTTAGAAAAATCTCCCAAATACCAATTGAAATAAAATTAAAATTTATTGGGATACCCTTATTAGTTCCCCTATTTATCATTTATGATCTCTCTATTACAGGAATAGAATTTTATAGGGAACTCCCTAAGGGTTTATCTTCATATTTTAGTATAATATCTTGATGTTCAATTTATAGTTAATCATTTTCAACTTTATTATTCTTTTAGGTGATGTAAATAAATGATTCTTCATTTCCCATTCTAGGTTTCTATGATTTTTGTATCATAATTTTTAATTTATCAATATTTTTTTAGTGTGATGATTACAAGTGAGGTTTTGATGACTGGAGTGATTGATGTTAATGATAGTTTTTGATGGGGAAGATAGGAGGAATGAAAACATTTTTTGGGTAATTCCTGTCATAGGAGGAATTTTTCTCACAATAATGCATTGGGTTTTCACTATTTTCTTATGTATTTCTTATTCTTTTTTGATATTTTGTGTGTATTTTGTTGGAGTTTTCTTTATTTTCTATGGTTTTAGATTTTTTTTGTTCCCATGCTTGTGGTTATTGTGTATAGTGTCTTGTGTTTATCTCAAGGTAAATATTGTAGTTATTTAAGGCTATTTTTATTCCAGGATTCAAGTTTTATTTCATATAAAATAAGGTTTATTTATTCAAAATTAATATCTAGTTTTTATTATGGTAGCTTTTTTGGGATATGTTTCTATTTATTATAAAATTCTATGGGGTGATTTTTTTAGATTTTTTTATATTGGGTATTTTAATTGAGTATTATGTTGGGTTTCTGTAGTAGGATATTCTAGGAATCTCGTCACTATGGTGGAAACACATCTTAATGGATCCAATAGAAAAATTAATTGGAACCCATAACAATATAATAATGAGTTAGTTTACTATTTTTTAGGAAACATTTTTAAAAACATAATCAATGAAATCATACTTCTATAAATAAATGATAAAATGTGTGTAGAAGACACTACCATTAATAGTGGTGAGTTCCCACACTAAGTATACAATGGTGGGTAAATTAGAAAATAGAAATGTTTTACAATTATCCATGAATCAACCTTCATAACAAGTTAATATTAATATAACATGTTGTCATTGACTCCATTCTCCAACAATGAACCTCTTTAATCTCAATAAATATAGTTTAGTGATTCCATTTTCATATACACAAAACCAAAGAGAATTTTTAAATATTTAAGGTTCATAATTTAAAATTAATATGACTAAATATTGATAGGTCATATAGGAATATATCAAGCTCATAAAAAGAGTTTAAACCAAATAAAAAACAATATTTTTCACTATTAAATAAATATTTAAATGAAGAAAATATAATAAATAGAAATACTTTATGCATATTATGATTGATGGTGTATGGTTGAGAAAGATCACTAAGCTATAAAATTCAGATTCCTTCCTCTAGAATAAGTACATCAACTGCTAGAATCTTCATATGCTATGAGAGGACCCCTTAGTCTCCAGAGGCATGATAGAACCATCTCCAAAAAGATACATAGAGAATAAAGAGGAAGAGATATTAGATTTGGATTGATGAATAACTATACAGAACCAATAGGAGGTTCTAATTCATTATATAGACTCTTTCCATTCGATAAAGGTTGTAAAGTGTTAGTTTCTAATATTCAGAAGCCGCCATAAATTACCCAAAACATATTCATGTTGGTTTATTATGATTTTTTAATGTTAAAATGATAATAATATGGGCTTTAATCTACAAATAAATCATTTATATAATTCATAATTAATGGTAATGTTATTTATAAGATTTTTAAATTCCTAAGAGTAAAATATCTCATATCATAAGATGAATCATATAATATACTATAGGCATTATATTCATTTAACGTTATCACTATATTGTTTCTTTTGATATGCATAGTATGTATATCCTATATTATAACTCATGGTGAATCATACAATATGATTCACCTATTTTAGTTTATAACCTACAGTATTTTTCTTGTACAAAAATCTTATAAGGACATTATAAAAAAATAAAATCTATTTGTGAATCCATAAATACTCCTTTGGATACAGGTTATCAGACTCTTCATTTATAAAAAAAACTTTATAAAAAATTAATTATTATTCAAAAACCTAGTTATGTGACCCTATGATCCTTTGTATCATTAGAAATAAATATGAATTCCTAAATTCATAAATGTAAGAAAATAAAGTCCTCTAGTAAAATTTCATTAATGCTTAAGGTAGAAAGGATTTTGGTGTGATCTAAAGTACATAACATGGCATACATGATATATCCTATGGTAGAATCATAATCAATTATATTCATCCTATACAACCCCATGATTTTATAATATAAAATTCTTCGTTTTAATTCAAAGTGTTTGATATCTTTCTTTATACACAAGCTTCAGCTTAAACGAACTACAATATGCTATTGAAATGTTATTATTAAATGTGTCTATTATCTCATAGTCATTGTATTGGTGGGTATTAATAGGGATAACTGAATTATGAAATATATTAATTAAATGTTTCCATAATACCAATGTACAATATAATTCCAAGGAAAATGAGTAATCAATTTCAAATGTCAAGAATAAAATAATTTAATGTTAAAGTATATCTTTTTCAAGATATTTTATTTTTTTATACACAAATTAACAGTTATTTTGATGAAATATATTATAAATTAATGAATAATAATTCATACAATGGTTATAAATTTAATAGAAAAAAACATAATCATTTGAAGGTAAAAGAGACATTTTTCTGAAAAATGTTTTTAAGTGCACAATGTATTTAAATTTTAGTAAATTAGAATAACATATATTTATGAATGATTGTAATTTATATAATATATATTAAATTAAATAAATTTACATTCATCTAAAGATTATTAATAGGAAAATAATTATAGTATGTTCATTTTATACATGAAAATTGTATTTTTCTTAAAATTGTTTTCATCTCATTTTATGGGGTTTTTTAATTAGTTTTTACCACTTATATGAATTGAATTTTATAAAATGGTATCCATATTTGAAATAAACATGTTCAATTTTTTTAAATGTCTCAATTCCATTTTTTATCATAATAAATAGTAACCAGGGTAAAAATTCATTACTATAGTAATGGTTAAAAGGCTTAATGAGGGGTTAAAAATAGATAAGGGTTAAAATAAAATAAAAACTCATCTAAATCATATTGGTTGAATGTATTTAGACACTATCTCATCCCATATTCTAAATTGGTCCATATTGGAGACACTTGACCATAAAAGCGACCATATATTATTACAAGTGTTCGAGTCCCCTGACATATAAAAACAAACCTCCTCTACAATATTCTTAAAACATTATTACACCACTTATCTCAACAAAAATCTACCTAAATATCTTATCAAATTCCCTATATGTGTTCTAATGGTGATGTTCTTCTTAAAAGACCAACCCAAGGGTCTTTAATAAGAGGTAATTATCTTTTCTGAATCCTTTTAAGTTTATTTCTTCTTCTACCTCCTAAAAATATTCTATAACCATCTTAACATGATAATATAAGTATATTTAATGTAATTAAATGTTTTTATATTAATATTACATAAATTTTCCTTCTCCTTTATATCTAATTGAAAATAAAAGCATCACTCATGCATATGTATGAACTACCATCTTTTTTAAGCGATACATTTTATTTTTCATCATTGCCACTATTATGTGGTTATATAGTTGAATTTAATGGATATATATAATTTTTATAGAATAATTTTTATTACATGTACATAATATATTATCTAACTTATTACCCTTCCAACATTTGTAAAATGGTAACATTGTTAGTGTGTATGTGTGGACTACCACCTCTACAAACAGATGTGATTTGTTTTTCATTTATTCTTAATATGGATGGTAATAAGGATAGATTTAATGAATATATATTATATTTATGATATTATTATGATTATATAAATATTAATTTTTATTTACCTTTATTTAATTCCATTCATTAAAAATTGGAAACATCACTCATGTGTATGTATGAACTATCATCTCTACGTTGTGATGTAATTCATTTTTTATCACTATCCTATATGGTTGGTTATAGAAGTTTATATAATTAATAAATATTATTTTTATTAAATTATTAGTATTAAATAGATGATGAAACCATGAATATGGTGCAAGGATCAGAACCATTAAACCAAAACATATATGGAAAATGAACAAGTTTTCAACCCAACAATGATTTTAATAAAGAATTATTAATAAAAGGGTAATTAGAAATTATAAAGGAATGATATATGGTAAGATATATAATAATATGGTTATGAAAAATATGTATAATGAATCTATATTTATTATACAAGATGTTTTAAAGTATACAAAGTAATACAAGACCCGAGGTAAGGTTTATTCATCTCAAAATTATTTCATTGAGACTTGTTTAATATTATACACATATTTGTGTTTATAATGAGAATATAATAACCATTTTTTATATTATATCATTAATTTATTAATATTAAATTTATTTTAAGTTCTATTTTAACTTATCACTATCAAGGAGTTTATGATTCAAAAGTTACCAAAGAGGTAAGGCTTTATGTTGCAATCTCATTTCTTTTTGGGGTTGTCTATGTTAAATTTTAATTGATGGACCTCATGTGATCATAATATATTAAACCCAACATATTATCTTATCCTATTATAATTTCTATATTTTTCAATTATTTTTACCATTCTATACCCTTTGGTACTTAAAATTATTAAGAAAATGTTTTTAAGAAAATGTTTTTTAAGAAAATGTTTTTTAAGAAAAGTTTGCCTTATTACTTCTTTTTGGGTCAAAAATAATTCTCCTCTATGTCCATGTTATTTAAATGATTTCAAATAATGTTATTTTTTATGATCCAATTTTTTTTTGAATTCATCTTAAACCATATTTTACTTTCTTTTAAATAGTTTTAAAAATGAATTTTTACAATGTTTTTTGAATAAGCTATTTATGACTATTTATAAACATTATTAAAGGAATATTTGTATTAATGTTTACCGGATGAATGAATTTTACCATTGTAATGACTATTATTTTCTTTCAATATTATATTTTAGGCTTCCATAGAGATTTTAAAAGAAAATATTTTAATCATTATTTTAGAATATTTTTTTAAATATACCAAAGGAAAAGAATATTTTCCCATGGTATTTTTTATATATATCAACATCCTTTGATGTTTCTTATTCTTCATTTGGTATATTATCTAATGATACTATCCACATTATTTTCCTAGATGTCCTATGAAGATTACATTTTAAGGATGATTCTATGAAACCCATTTCATTCTCATGGTTTAAGTAAGTTATGATGAAATCTTTACTAATTTTCCAGGGGGTATGTTAGGATGAAATAATGAATATTTTTATGATATTATGGCATAATTATGTATGGTTTTAATTATGTGATGGGTGGTACCTAAATTATATGTCATTCTAGTGCATTTGAAAATTATTTATATCACATGAGATAATATGGACTGGAATGGGGAGTGGACATAGTCTATTAAGGGACTCTATCCACTATGATAGTCTTAACAGTGATCCTTGACTAATGAAATGATAGAATGGGGAGTGAACCCAATATTCTATGGGACTCTTTCCACTATGATTGTCTTCAAATTGATCCTCGACAAAGAAAATGATTTTATATTCATATTTATATGAAGAAAACATATTTATGATTCTTATTATATGTTTTCATGGATCATGATTATTTATTGATGATTCAATATGATTATGAATTATATATTTTATTATAACAAAGAATTAGTCCATGAATAATGATTAATGATCTTTGAATGATTAGATATGAATATTTTAAGTTATGATCATATTATCATACCCATATTTCTATCTTGTGCTCACTTATAATCATTGACTGATATCTTCTTTTTTTACCCATACTTAGAGTCTAAGATTCACATTTCTTATGTTTCTATTTCCCCAAGATATGAAGAAAATTTTTAAATTGGGTATGTCTATGATGGGTTATATGTGATAAGAAATTTATGGGATATATTGAAGATCTTTCATGAAATATTTTTATTATGTATCAAGTCTCAAAATGAAATAAACCTCTACAATTATGGGGAATCTATTATTGTAATATGTATTGAATATTCATCTGAAATGATGTAATATGTATGCATGTAATTCCCAAGTTTCCTTAGTTGGTATCAGAGAATAGTTCAGTTATTTTTAGTGATTTAGATTAAAAACATTGGTGAAACCTCTATGGATAATTCTAAGTATATGATAACATCTTAAACTTTTGGAAATATAGATATTTTGTGGTTTATTAGAAATCGAATCACTGTCTGGACACACAAAAAATGAATATAAGATCTATAAAAGATGTACCTAGGGGTAATAACCCCAAAGAGGTTGGTTGTGGATTAAATTGATCTTCACTTGGTGCATGACAATGAGTCCTAACTGAACACTTAGTTTAACACTCCCATAGGATACACTTTTGTTAAATTCACATTCTATTTATGAACCATTATGAAGAATGAGAGGATAGTTTCACACCCTGACCACAATTTTCCTTTTATTTTATTATTTTCTTAGATTTTCTTCTTTTGGTTGAGGTTTGAGTCCATTTCCATTTTTGAATTTTTGAGTTTTGGAATTTCTAGATTTCATTTTGGGCTATGCACGATCTGTGTGCATGGTTTGGGTATTAACCATGCATCATGTTTAGTCTGAGGTCATTTCTGGTTCAATTTCTTCTCGCACAGTTTTTTGTAGCATGGTATACACATGGTTTATGCCAAACCATGTGAGTCCTAATAGAAAGCATATGCATTGGGGTTGGTGTCTTAGATATAGAGCAAGGCTTGCACATAGTTAATAGAAACTGCACGACAAACATACATGGAGGCTATAAAATTTGAAAGAGACATTTCCCATGTTTGTCACACGGGTTACCAAACTATGTGACAAAAACATGTGGGGTTTCCTTTATGTCTAGTAGAGTGCACATGGTTGTCACACGATTTAGTAAACCATGTAGCCTAACTATGTTAGTTTCCAAGATTTCTTACAACTTGAAATTCCAAGTTTAACCCTATTATGTTTTACCCCCTTTTAGGATTTCCTCTCCCTTGCCTCATTTTTTGGCACACGAAGGGTCTCTTAAGATCCCTTCTTTTGGTCCCTATCCCACTTTTGGTGGTCCTCCCCTGGATCTAAGGCGGGTTTTGCAGTTTTTAGTTGATTTTCTCTTTTCCTCTTCCTTATCCATTAGTTTATTGTGTTTCCTTGGTTTGGTTCTCTCTTAGACAAACCCTAGAGGCTAGTGTTGATATGTGGGTTGTGTTTTCTTTAAATTTGTGGTGTGAGGTTTGATCCTTGGGCCCCCTTAATCCTTCTCCAAGAGTCTCATCACATCTGTACACTGTTGAGGTAGGTATTTCTTTCCATTTCCTTTCAAACACATCATGTTGATGCTTTAACTTTCCTTTGATGCTTTAAAAATGTTATAACCATAATTTTTATTTGTTAGTATAAGTTTTTTTTCATGATTTAAAATTGGTGAAAATCGGTTTTTAATGGTTTTCTTAAATACATATATGTTCATATATATGCAAGTTGTTTTACGAAATGAAAATTATCATTTTTAGATGAAATTGGGTATTTTGAGAGTGTGTTTATCCTTGTAAATGACTTGGTGGTTTGTTTTGATTCTGATTTAAACCTTATGTGTAAGTTTTTGTGACATTTATTGGTTGGTATTATGTGTGTAATGAAATTTTTGTTTCCTTAAAATGGTTATTTCATACTCCTTTGGTTTGTTAAGGATTTTTCATTGGATGTTAGCATGACCATAGATTCACAAGGTGCACCTATGGATGGGAACAAAAATTAAGTTTTCCTTTTAAAGAAATTTTTGTTTTCTATCTTGGATTTAAAATACCCTTCCCTTTTATTTCTTTTCTTACTTAATACTCCACCCATAAAATGGTTCCTAAATGATCTCAAAGGAGGTTTTCGAATTATTCATTACAAAGTTTATCTTGTTTGGTATTTGGAACATGGTTTGGTTTATAAATATTGTAAAGTCCTATTTGGAACCTTTGGTGTTGTTTTATGTTTTTAACTTGGTTTGGAAATGGTTTTCAAATGGTTTTATAAATGGATTTGGATTTGAAAATTAGAATGACCTATTAGAATTTTATAGTCTTGGAAAAAAATTTATGAAACACGTATGATGTGAAGGTCCAATTTCATCCTTGAGATGTCTTGAGAATGGGTTTTTGAAACTCATATGATGTGTAGGCCTGGTTAGTACTTTGTATGATATGGTTTTTTATCTGAACCTCTACAATGGACCCTCCTAGGAGAGGTTCATTGCATAGGTGGTGTCGGTACTTGGGCTAGGAAATCATGGTGGTAGTGGATTCCAGTTAATCCATGTGTGTGAGGAAATCCCCATTCAACATGTACTATTATATATCATGGGATTCCTAGGCATCATCTAGAGGGTCGAGTGACGAGTACTTATCGACCCTAATTAGATGGGTTGGTTCCCTCTAGATTAGCTAAGAGGCCAGGTGGGACGTACAACTAGATTGGATAGTTTAGATCATCCATTTGGTTATTTGACTATGGAGCTACACTAAACACCAGCAGGTGAGTCCAAATGGAGTATGTATAGGGATTTATTCTGGAGATGTTTAGGAAATTTCCATGATTATCAATCTGTATATTCCTACTTATCTTTAGTGTTCTTGGTTACCTGTTTTACCGGTTTTTCTCTACTTGTATTTGTACGATTGTGCTAGTGTTTCACCTATTTTTTCTATTTCCATTAATTATCAGTGCATCCATTTTTATTACCTAGTTTTTATTATTCATTGTGTTTTATTTTTGAAACTCTTATGTTTTAAAATGAAAACTTGTTTTAAAAAAGGAAATTGGTTTGTTGTTTAGAAAAGTGGATTTCCCTAGAGAGGCATGTTTGTATTTTGAAATGATAAAACCAATTTTCTAAATATATTTCAAACTATTTTTTTTTGGATAGTTTTAGGAAATTAAATGCATGGATTCTATGGTGATTTCCAACTAAGATGTTGTATAATCACACCCTACTTGTTCCACTTGACAATGATAGATCTGAGCTATTTTTCAGGTTCTGGTTTTTTGATCCAGTTATGAATTTGGATGAGGTGGTTCTTATGGTTGATGGTGACCAAGAGTTTGCATAGAGATAGAGTTTTCTTCGTTTTGTTTTTAGTTTTGTCTTTTATTTTTCAACTTTTTTTAGTTTTAGTTTTATTTTTGGATTTGACTATTATATTTATTTTTATCAGTGGATTATAGTTTCTTCTTTCATGCTCTATTCTAATTACTTGATCATGGTTTCTTATTGGGATAAATCATCCCCATAGTGACAACTTTGATGACCAATGATATTCTACATCCTAATAGGATTGTAAATTCCTCTCAGTCTTTATCTAAAACCAGATCAAGTGTCTAGTGAGATGGAATCCCAGCTTGGTTTATGACAAAATGGTATCATAGAAGCCCTTTATTATTTGAGGTATCGATTAGTTTCATATTAAGAATCTTGGAAATATAGAGGTAGGTAATATAAGGACATCATGAACCCTTCCTTTCTCTAATCCCTACGTTTATAGGGTTAGTCCGGGATTTGAGTCTTTTGTATTGGTTTTTTGTTTCTGTGGATAGGGGATGACAACGAAAGTGAGTCAATGTTATGTAGTGGTCTCACATGGAGTACTGACCCGTGTGGAGACTAATTATATGATTTTGGACATTCATAGTGGCTGATTCTTTCCTGAGGCATGACCCACTAACCATGTCATCAAGTAATTCACAAACACTAGTTCAATATCTCAAAAGTTTAGTGTGAGTTGTGTTTTGGTTCTATTTTTGTTATTCTGAGTGGATTTTAAAAAGGTAAATGGTTTTTGGATAGAGTGTTCTGAAAGAGAAATGGTTTTCAGGGATCGGTTTTGGTTTTTATGTGGTACTTGGTGTGTGAGTTGGTTTTAAAATGAGTTTTGATATTTGAAAAGTGGCCTTGGTGCAGGGTGGTTTGAAACTAAACTAGAAATTGTGGCTTGGAAAAAGGAATTTGGATTGGTTTTGTGGTGTTTGGATTTAAATTTGGTTTTTTTGGCTCAAGGTTTCTTTTTATTGAAACTTTGGTTGATGTTGGTTTCGAGCTTTTGTTTTAGTTTTACTCATTATATGCCACCTGTAAAATCCCCTGAGGTTCCTAGTGAGATTTCTTAAATTGTTGGATCTTCCCAGACTCCCATTAGAGTAGATGGATCATGATATTCTTAGTTTTTTTCCATTTTATATGGTTATAGAGTTCCATTACAGGTTGCGGAGTGGCTTAAAAAAGTTGAGAGTGTCTTCAGATCATTGGGAACTCTCAAAGTTGTGAGAGTGTGTGCCATTTTGGTTCATTAGGAGGTCCATTTTTTATATTGGTGTAAGGTGATTTTCCCACCATTGATGTAGGTTGGGGTGATGTGGGAAGTGGTTAAGACCACTTTTATTCGATGGTTTATACATTAGGAGGTGAAGGTGAGGAAATTGGATGATCTCATGGGTTTTCAACAAGGCTAGTGGATAGTGAAGGCTTATGATGAACATTTCAAGGAGTTAATTCATTTTTCTTTAGAGTTAGAATCATTAGACAAACTAAAAGTTACTCTCTTCAATTAGGGTATTTAACCATAGATTAAGTAGAGAGTTCTTTTTTCTGTGGAGGTTCTGTATGGGATGTTATTAGACTAAGATTTTCTGGTCGAGTTAGTTCATGGAGCGTAGTTGGTAGTTTTTTGTGCCTATGAAGGTTCCCCATATAGAAAAGGGTGTGTTTTAGAGGAACCTATTACTAATGATTTTATTTTGATGGTTCCATCTTCTTATTAATTGGATCATTCATCCATGTGCTTTCAATGTGGCATGTTTGGGCACTCGAAGTTATCCTGTCATAATCCTTCGAATTCTTTGCCTTGATGCGGCTATTTTGGTCACTTGGAGAAATTTTGTAAGTGTAGTTTCCAAAATAGGAATTCTTGTTCAGAGGATATCAACTCATGACTTCAAGGTGGTAGATGCTTCAAAAATTAGGGCTCTATCCATAGACCCCAAATTGAAGCTATATATATAATCAAAAATCACAGGGAGTGTAGGAAACCTTGGTCTAGATTTTGTCTCCACTGATGGGAAAGAGACAGTTAAAGATACCCATTATAGTCTTTTTTAGTATTGTGATGTTTCCCTCCTTTTGGAGGATCTTAGAAGTTTTTTGTATAATTTTAGTGGTTGAAGCTTTTTGGGTGAGCCTTTGATTTTCATTCCTTCTTTTGTGTGATCAACCCTTTTCGTATTGGTTTCAGTTTTTGATTGTTCTCATTTTTCATATTCTCATGTCTTGTGTAATTAATGAATTGTTATTAACCTCTAGTATTAGTTTTGGGTTCCTCTCATAGGGTTTCCCCTTGTGTTGGTGGTTTTAATTCAGTTTGGGAGTTCCCAGTTTTGGTGGTTGTGTTGTATATCTCGTTTAGAGAACATTTCAGGCTAGTTCATGTCAGGTTTCCCAAGTTATTTGTATTGAATAGGTCATGTTCTTATGGTGGGGAGAACCCTAATCTTTTCTTCTCTACTCTTTTTTTGTGGTTCTCTCTAAGAGATGGTTGGGTGTGACCTGTGGAGTGAAAGGTCACACCAAGGACCATTTTTTTGTTTTATCTTGTATTTTTTTTAGCGTGAACGTTTTTCTTCATGAGGTTGGGTGACTTTATAGGGGTAGAAAGTTTTGGTGGGGGGTAGAACATTCACACCCTAACCTCTTTTTTTCATTTATTGTATTCTTTTCATTTATTGGTTTTTGGGATATAGCACACAGATTCTATAATATTAGAATAAATCATGTGTAAAGCATGCGTGGAGTCTTTGTAATTTGATAGATCCATTTCACATGGTTGGTGCACAGTTTCTCAAATCGAGTGGCCAAATTGTGTGGGGAATCCCTTTTCTCCAGTAGGGTTCTCATGGTTAGAGCATGATTTGGTAAACCATGTGTCCTAATATTGTGAGTTTCCCAAATTTCTTAAAACATAAAATTCCAAGTTTTCAACTCTTATGTTTTTACCCATTTCATAATTTCCTCCCCCTTGGTTTGTTTTTTTGTGAATGAGGGGGCTCCCAAGATCCCTTCCTGTAGTCCCTCTCCCTCTTTTATCATTCCTACTTCAGATCTAAGGTGAGTTTTGTGGTTTTTTGTTTATTTCCTCTTATCCACTTCCTTATCCCTGGTTCACTGGGTTTCCTTGGTTTGGTTT
This sequence comes from Viscum album, assembly GCA_963277665.1. Taxonomy (NCBI): domain Eukaryota; kingdom Viridiplantae; phylum Streptophyta; class Magnoliopsida; order Santalales; family Viscaceae; genus Viscum; species Viscum album. The sequence goes on from OY728154.1 coordinate 56,738,451, forward strand.
TCTCTTAGAAGAACCCTATAGGCTAGGTCTGATATGTGGTTTGTGTTTTCATTGAATCTCGGGTGTACAATTTTATCCTTGGTCCTCCTTCTTCTTTCTCTGATAATTTTTCACATCCACACACCATTGAGGTAGGTGTTTCTATCCATTTCCTTTCAAGTACATTCCATTGATTCTTGATCTTTCCTTTAATTATTTCAAAATTTTATAACCTTGCTTGTGATTTTTAAGTATAAGTTATTTTGGTGTTTCCATTATGTAAAATTTGTGTGAATTGGTTTTCAAAGGGTTTTCTTAAATATGTATATGTATATATGTATAAAAAGTGTTCGATGAAATACCAATCAACCTTTTTAGATGAAATTGGGTATTTTGAGAGTGTGTTTGGCCTCAGTTATGACTTGGTGGCTTGGTTTGATTATAATTTGAGCTTTGTGTGTGAGTTTTGGTGACTTTTATTGGTTGGTATTATGTGTGTAATGCAATTTGTAGTTCCTTAAATTGGTTTTTTGGAACTCACTTGGTTTTATAAGGATATTCTATTGGATTTGGGCATGCCCATAGGTTTATAAGGTGGGCCTATAGATGAGAACACAAATGAAGATGGACATTTAAAGAAATATTCATTTTAAATCGTGAATTTCAAATACCCTTCCTTTTTCTTTCTTTTCTTCCTTAATCCTCCTCCCAAAAAATGGTTCCTAAATGATCTCAAAGGTGGTTTTATAATTTTTCTTTACAAAGTATGGCTTGTTTGGTACTTTGGGACATGTTTTGGTTTCCAAATGGTGTACAGGAATGTTTTTCACCTTTCATGTTGTTTTATGTTTTTACCTTGGTTTTAAATCATATTAGAAAAGGTTTTGTAAATAGATTTGGATTTTAAATGTATAAGGTTGGTTGGTATTTAATAGTTTTGGGAAATTTTGTGTAAAACTCGTATGATTTGAAGGCTCGGTTGGAACCTTAAGGTGTCTTGAGATTTTTTTTGAAACTCATGTGATGTGTTGTCACGGATGAAAATTTGGATGATGTGATGTTTGATGCGAACCTCTATAATAGACCCTACTAGGAGAGGTTCATCGCATAGGTGGTGTCAGTGCTTGGTATAGTAAACCATGGTGGTGGTGGGTTTCAGTTGATCTACGCATGTGAGGACATCCCCATTCACCATGTACTATTGTCATAGGATTCCTGGGTGTCATTTAGAGGGTTGAGTGATAGTTTCTTATTGACCCTGATTAGATGGGTTGTTACCCCATAGATTAGATGAGAGTCCAGGTGGGATGTGCCACTAGATTGGCTAGTTTATAGCGGGAAATTTGTTATTGACTATGGAACTGCACCATACACCAAAAAGTGAGTCTGAAGTGAGTATGTCCAGGGATTTTCCCTAGATATGTTTAGTAAATTCCCATTATTATATATCTATATATTTTTGTTATCTCTGTTGTTCTTTGTTACTTATTACACTAGTTTTTTCCAAATTGTATTTGTAATGTTGTGCTAATATTTATCCTACTTTTTCTATTTCCATTCATTTTCAGTGTACCCTTTTTATTACCATGTTTGGATTATTCATTGGGTTTTTATTGTGAAACTAGTATGTTTTAAAATTTAAATCTATTTTAAAATGGAAAGTGAAGTGTTTTTTTAAAAAGTGAATGTAACAACCCAAACTTTTGTTAATGAAAATTCCACTTGATCTGATTAAATGTCCTACTATGTAAAATGGTTATATAAGACTTATTCACTTCCTTGGTTTTATGTTTTTTTTTTGTATTTTCAAATACCCTTAATAATTGTTATCGTTGCTAATATATCCATTGAACAATGATCACATGATTAGTAAATACAGGTCTTTAACAAATCCAATTTACTCAGACAAAGGAAGTGATTGCCTCATCCAGTACTATAACTTCATACGAAGCCCATTTTTTGAAGCTCGGAAAGGAGTTAGTATAATTGGGATTCTCTCTTGACCAATCCCAAGAAGACATTCAACATGTTAATCTTGAATGAAACCGCCTATATGAGAAGTAGAAGTTAATAGAGATTACCACTCGAGTGATATTATCTGAGCCACCCCAAAATTATGTCACCATCGCACACCTTACTCTTAAGTCTTATGAAACTGTTATAAGGGGTTATGTAACAAGACCCTAGAACTACAATTATGTTCATTATTTTTTTATAGAATAAATAATATACATTCATTTTATTATTGTCACTTTGTAAATGGTTTTTAAAGCAAAAATAGTATTTTTAGTTAATATTCAATTAAGAAATTTATTTTGATGAATTAATGGATTTTTTAATTAAATAATATTTTAATAAAATATTATTAAAAAATTACTTTTTATTAAATATAAATTATCATATAATTTTTATGAATACAACTACAATTTTTATTAAGGTTTGAAAGCTATTTTTGTCAAGACACAAGAATTTTAAAAAAAATTGGTTTTTATTTTAAAAGTTAAAATTCACATTATTTAGAAAATTATTTAGATAAAATTAATATTATTTTTTATTTAGGATGTCAAAATTATCTAAGGGTGAATTTTTCATATTTTTCTAAGACAGTCAAATTTTTTGGAAAAATTTAAATACTGTTTAAATATATAATTTGTTTTATGACATCATAATGACACAACAGTGAAGTAATAAAATATTATAAATGGTATGTTAAGAAAAAATATGTTTTAAATTTAAAATAATGTGATTTTAGGTTTTTTATTTATTTTACAAAGCTTTAGTGGACCATTGAAGACTTATAAAACATTTTAACTTTTTAAAATGATTTCCTTGAGAGTGTGACTCACCTTCACAAAAGAAAGCCTGATATTTTATTATGTTAGGAAATTTTACTTATAAAATAATTTTTTCCACTACCCTTTGTTAAAAAACCATGGGAAAACCCCATGGATTGGTTTGTGGTTTTGATTAGTTTAATGTTTAGTGTCCAACACCTAAATAATAAAGAATTCTATCTTCTTCCCTATATAAACCCACTCAATATCCAATTACTCTTCACTAAAACCTTTTAGAGATCAACCAACCTCTTCCCTCATCTCTCTATAATCCTCCCAAGGTGCCCCAATCTCCCAGAAGTCTCTCTCAAGCCTCTCCCAAGCCTTTGGGATCACACTTCCAAGTAAGGGATTTCTTCCTTTCTCATTTTTGTCCAAATTTATTTTTGTTGTTATACCCTTTTATTTTCAGTTAAAAATGTTTGGGTATGATATATAACCTCCCATATACATCAATACTTATGTTTTAATGATTATATACCCCTTTCTATCTCATTAATGCCTCACATGTACACCCGTTACCATGCCAAAATTCTGTAAGGGTTTCTCTCTCCTTATTTACATTCAACCAATTATTTTATATTATGCACCTAAATTCCATTAAATATGTTAGTAAATGTATCTATATGACCCCCATTACTTTCCATTTAATTTACATATGATTAGATAACCCTTTCTCTCTCATTAACCATTTTTTATGAATTCTTATGTCATGTTGTTATGCTACCGAAATTGCACCGTGATTTTCAAGACAAAGTCATTATGTAGTGAATACCATTCCCATTTATCTATCAAGGGTATTCACCTTTATTCACATTTACTTAATGATTATATAGTTTCATGTATTTAGTTCACATTACTTTATCATGGAATAAATGATGATGTTGAATGATTCCATGTTGTATGATCCATGTGGAACACTTATGCATGAAATGAAATGATTAAGAAGGGTGTGCCCTGATAGCGCTCTAATGCATTGGATAAAGGTTATTATCATTATACATCAAGTTAAATTAGGGTTTTCTCATTATAATTAAATTGAAATTAGGGTTTAATCATGCTCCATATGCAATGATCCTTGGATCATGTTAATAACATGTTAAATGTTGTTGCCACATTTCCATGTTATGGTAATCATGCTATATCATGCCTTTATGTTAATGTTTCTATTGTGATCCATTGATATGACTATTTCCTAACATGTACTATATTCATCACTTTATTCCTTGTTTACTCCCTTCCTGGGCTTTATAGCTCACTCTTTTCCTATGCATGTCCTCAGGTTATCCCATACAATGCTAAGTACGAAGGAATGTTGTGGTCATGTAAAAGAAGTTTTCAATAAATATATTGTGTTTTATATTATAATTTGTTATGTAATGTTCCTAATCCCCAAATACACTATACCTCTCAATCCTCAAAGTTGTATTAAGTGCAATTTTATGTAAAAAATCATGATCAAGTGTGTAATAAAGAGCAGAGTTGTTATAGTCGGTATCAAAGTATAGGTATAGTTATTTTTTGGATTAGGATTAGAAAACCCTATTGAAAGCCTTATAGATAAGACAAAGTTTAATAAAAACATCCCTATATTTTGGTGAGTATTGAGTAAGTGTTTTTTCAAGAAAATACATCCCTATCTAGATATGAGTAGGTTGAGGCGGCTCTGGCACAAATGTATCTAAGGGTAAAACCCAAAAACATCTCTTTGAGCTAGACTCGAATAGGAACTCGTTCACAATAACGGGCCTTGCTACACTCTTGGCTAAGACACTCCCGAGGGATATTCTTTGGTAAATTCATGAGCTTATTATGAACCCTTATTAAGGGAATTAAAAAAAATGCCCCTAAGAATATATATTGGGAAGTAAATCATGGATAACATATATTGAAGCTTATAAATTCATAAGTTAAGGAAATAAATTTAATTTATATGTTATCACTTTTGGAATTTGGATTCTCCTTTATGTTTTACCCCTAAATTTCTTTTTATTCTAGCCAATGGTCAGTAATAGGAGGACTCAGGCTAACAGCTGATGGGAAGATCAATGTGATGACTATTCTAATTAGATGCCCAATCTGATGAGAGTGGTAATCGAAAATTTTGTCATGATAATCTCTCAGTTAACTCAAGACTTGAATATAAACATGGGTCAAGAGGAACGTTCAACCCCCCTAAGAAATAAAAAATCACAATCAAGAGCTTCATGAGATAAAGGCCTCCTACTTTTAATGGATCATTTGATCCCTTAATTGTTGAACAATGGATCAACTATATTGAAAATATCTTCTCCATCCTTCAATGTTCTGAACAAGAAAATATTCTTGTGGATTCTTACCATATGGAGGGTGAAGCTGATCAATGGTGGACATTGATCAAAAATACGAAGCCATATGAAGAGATCGAAGAATTGGAATGGATGGATTTCCAAAAAAATCAATAAATATTTTCTGCGCACTCTCTGACTTAAAAAGGAAAGGGACTTCCTTAACCTCAAGTAAAAAAGATGACAAATACATTGGAGAATACAAGGAAAACTTCACAAGGCTTTCATGATATACATCTGGCTTTGTCGTTACCCCTGAATTCAAGGTTAACTGCTTCTTTGGTGGGCTAAAACACAGCCTATGGAAAGCCCTAGCGATTCATGACTTTGATAGCTACAAAGAAATTGTCTTATGTGCCCTCAAAGTAGAAATGGAGATCGGAGAATCTCAGGGATATCATGGGTATAAGAAGCATAAGTCAGACTTTAATTCTAGCAGTCTTATAGATAAATCCAACAGTGCTAAGATATTCTAGCACCCCAGTTGCCAAAGGTGATCACATAATCACCCTGGAAATTGCCTAAAGGGGATGAGGAAATGCTTTAGGTGTGGAAGAGAAGGGAACCTAGCCATTAATTGCCGACAATTAAAACTCATTGTTGTTATAGAGGAGAGGAACACTCTGTTCGACCCTCAATGCATTGTTCATTGCTTCAAATACAAAGAACTAGGGCACTTTGCAAACTAGTGCCCTAAGCCAAGGGTTTTTGGAGGAAACCAACAACCTCCAAGACAGCAAGGGAGATCTTTTGACATCACTATTTCTGAAGAGGAACCCATCAACAAAGTGGTGATAGGTATGCTAGTTATTCATTCAAGAATAGAAAATGAACTTTTTGATTCCGGTTCTACACATTATTTTATATCCCGAAAGTTTAGTAGAATAATATCAACATCACCACAAATCATGGAAGTGGAGATATCAGTGAGAAAGGTAAATGGGAAAATCATTACATCCCATGAATATAACTCCTCCCCTATCAAAATCTGTGGATTTAACTTCTTGGAGAACCTCGCCATACTCCCTATGGTGTAATTTTATGCAATTCTTGGCATGGATTGTCTTCCCCTATCTAGAGCCAACATAAATTTTCGTGAGAGGTAAATCATTCTCCATATGGAAAATAGACCCCAGATTCTGTAAAAGTGCAAGGAGTATGAATCTTATTTATCACCATAATATCAAATGTGGATATTACTACCCTATGAGAATGCATATCTTGCTCAGATGATTGGTTTTAAGGAAGCAACCAACCTTGAAGACATGCCTATTATGAGGGAATTCACTGAAGTGTTTCCCGAGGAATTTCCTGGTCATCCTTCTAGAAGAGATATTGAATTCTCAAGTGATATTCTACCTAGGACATTTCCAATATCCAAGACTCCTTATAGAATGGATATTTTGTATCTTGAGGAGATGAAGAAACAACTGCAGGAGAATTTTTATAAAGGGTTTATATGCTCAAGTCCTTAACCATGGGGTGCACCAGTCCTCTTGGTCAAGAAGAAGGATGGGTCAATGCACCTTTCTATTTATTATCATGAGATTAACAAAATAACGATAAATAAAAAGTATCATTTTCCCCAAATTGATGAATTTTTCGATCTGCTACATGGAGAACAATACTTCTCTAATGTGGATTTGTGGTCGAGATATTACCAAGTAAGGGTGAAGAAAGAGGATATCCCCAAGACTGCTTTTTGTACAAGGTACAAGCACTATGAATCCATGGTAATGCCTTTAGGACTCACTAATTCTCCAGAAATATTAATGGACTTGATGAATAGAGTCTTTAGAGATTACCTCAACAAATTTATGGTAGTCTTTAAAGACAATATTCTAATATACTTCAAAACAAAGGAGGAGCATGAGGAGAATCTAATCACTGCACTAGAGACTTTGAAAAAGTATAAGTTCTATGAAAAGTACATAAAGTTTGATATCTGGTTGAAGGAAGTCTCATTCTTGGCTCATATCATCTCAAACAATGGGATATCTATGGATCCCTCCAAGATAGCTGCAATTGAGGGATGGATGAGGCCAACATCTATGATAGATATCTGTAGCTTCCTTGGGTTAGCTGGATATTATCAATGATTTGTGAGAAATTTCTCATGATTGTCAAACCCTCTTACCAAGATAACTCGAAAGGGAGTCAATTTTTCTTTTAGTGATGAATGTGAAGATAGATTCAATGATTTGAAAAGGAGGCTTATCACTATGCATGTGATCACATTACCTATAAGTGGAGAACTTTTTGTGGTATTCAGTAATGATTAGAGGAAGGGAATGGGTTGTGTGTTGATGGAAAATGACAAATTAATTGCCTATGATTCAAGTTAATTTAAAGTTCATGAGCAAAACTATCCAACACATGAACTGGAGTTGGTTGTAGTAACCTTCGCTTTAAAAATTTGGCACCATTACCTATTTGGGTAGAAGTGTGAATTATATACAGATAACAAAATCCTCAAGTATATATTCACATAGAAAGAGATGAATATTCACTAATGAAGATATTTAGATCTGATCAAATACTATGACTCCTCAATCCATTACCACCCTGGGAAAGAGAACAAGGTGGCAGATTCTCTAAGCAGAAAGGACCTAGCGATTATTTCATTGATGAGAATTGAAAAGGATCCAATCTTCGTAGATTTGATGAATATGGACATGGGAATCATAATGAAGGGAACATCATCAATCATTTCACAAATGATTGTTCAGTTGTCTCTTTTGGAAAGGTTAAAGAATGCTCAAAATAGTGATGTGGGAATTCAGAATAAAGTGGAAACTATAAGAAAAGGGAAATCCTTGGATTTCAATGTTAATGAAGAAGGAATTTTGAGATATGGGTTAAGAATGTGTGATCTATCAAATCTGGAGTTAAATAATGAACTTTTGGATGATGTACATAGTTCAAATTTATCCATTCACCCAGGAAACACAAAGATGTATAGAGGTCTTCAAGAGAATTATGGGTGGGATAACATGAAGAAGGAGATCGTTGAGTATACATCAAAGTGTCTGGTATTTCAACAAGTGAAGTTTTAGAGGTATAATTCCAATGGGATGATGCAACCATTACCCATACCAACATGGAAACAGGAGAAAATCACCATGGAATTTGTCACTGGACTTCCAAAGACATCCAAAGGAAATAATTCTATATGGGTTATTGTGGATTGTCTTACAAAGATTGCACACTTCATTTCAATTTGAGAGGATTTTTCATTGGATCAACTGAAACAGATATATATCAGAGAAGTGGTAAGGCTGCATAGAGTACCACTATCTATTGTATCTGATCGAGATCCAAGATTCACCTCTAGGCTTTGGAAGAGTCTTCAACATGCTTTGAATACTTATCTTAATTTCAATACGTATTATCATCCTCAAACTGATGGCCAATCTGAGTAGACTATCCAAACACTTGGGGACATGTTGAGAGCATTCTCAATTGACTTCAAAGTATGATGGGATCAACATCTTCCTCTGGTTGAGTTCTCTTACAATAACAGTTTCCACTCAATCATCCAAATGGATCCTTATGAAGCCCTTTATGGGAAGAGGTGCAGAACACTGTTCTGTTGGGATGAAGTTGGGGAGTGAAAACTCCTAGGTCTAAAAATGGTCAAAGAAATGGAGGAGGAGGTTCAGACCATCCAACAGCACATTAAAACAACCCAGATTTGACAAAAGTGTTATGTTGATAATCACCGATGAGACCTAGAGTTTGATGTTAGATACATGGTATTCCTCTGCATATCATCGTGGAAGAGAGTTATGAGATTTGAGAAAAAGGTAAATATTATTCCATGGTACATCGCCCCTTTTGAGATCCTTGATCGCATTGGAGCATTGGTCTATCGACTAGCACTCCCACCGAACCTATCTCATGTACATTATGTATTCCATGTATCAATCTTGAGGAAGTACATACCTGACCCATCACTTGTACTCAATCCAGAGGTGGTACCATTGGATAATTACCTATCCTATGAAGATAATTCGGTGAAGATCTTAGATCGTAGAGAAAGAGTTCTACGAAATAAGACAATTCCCCTCGTCAAGGTGTTGTGGAGAAACCACAAGTTTGAAAAAGAAATGTGGGAATTGGAGAAAGTGATGATGTAGAGTTACCCTTATCTGTTTTAGTGTGGGAAAAGGAAATTTTTAGGGTGAAATTTCTTAAGGGGGGAAGATTGTAACGACCCAAACTTTTTTTAATGAAAATTCCTCTTCATATGATTAAATGTATTACTATGTAAAATGGTTATATTAGACTTATGAACTTCCATGGTTTTATGTTTTTTTTGGATTTTAAAATACCATTAAGAATTTTTACCATTACTGATATAGTCGTTGAATAGTGATCGCATGATTAGTATAAATATAGGGCTTTAACAAATCCAATTTACTCATACAAAGGAAGCGATGACCTCATCCAGTAGAATTGCTCCATATGAAGCCCATTTTTTGGAGCTTGGAAAGGAGGTAGAATCACTAGGATTCACTCTTGACTAATCCCAAGTTGATCTTCAACACGTTAAGCTTGAATAGAACTGCCTATGAGATAAGTGGAAGTTAATAGAGATTACCACTCGAGCGATGTTATCTAAGCCACCCCAAGAGTCTATAACCATCACACGCCTTACCCTTAGGTATTATACGACTGTTACAATGGGTTATGTAATAATACCCTAGAACTATGATTATGTGCATTAGTTTTGTGTAGAATAAAGAATATACATTCATTTTATTATTGTTACTTTGTAAATGGTTTTTAAATCAAAAATAGTATTTTTAGTTAATATTCAATTAAGAAGTCTATTTTGATGAATTAATGTATTTTTTAATTAAATAATATTTTAATAAAATATTATTAAAAATTTATTTTTTATTAAATATAAATTATTGTATAATTTTTATGAATACAACTGTAATTTTTATTAAGGTTTGAAAGCTGTTTTTGTCAAACCCGTGAATTTTCAATAAATGTTATTTTTTATTTTAAAAGTTAAAATTCACATATTTAGAAATTATTTATATAAAATTAATATTATTTTTGGATTTAGGATGTCTAAATTATCTAATAGTGAATTTTTCAAAATTTTCTGAGACAATCGAATTTCTAGGTAAAAATTAAATACCATTTAAATATATAATGTGATTTATTACATTATAATAACCAAATAGTGATGTAATAAAATACTATAAATGGTATATTTGGAAAATATATGTTTTACCTTTAATATAATGTGATTTGAGGTTTTTATTTATTTATTTTAGAATGCTTTAGTGGACCCTCCAAGACTTATAAAACATTTTAACTTTTTAAAATGATTTCCTTAAGAGTGTGACTCACCTCCATATAAGCAAGCCTACTATTTTATTATGTTAGGCCATTGACCTTATAAATTAATTTTTTCCACTCCAATTTGGAAAAAACCATGGTTTTATTTGTGGTTTTGATTAGTATAATGTGTAGTGTCCAAAACCTAAATAATAAAGAATTCCCTCTCATTTCCTATATAAACTCACCCAATCTCTCATTCATTTTCACTCAAACCATTTGTAGCTCAACAAAACTATGACCTCCAATCTCTAGAATCCTCCCAAGGCTCCCCAATCTCCCTAGTAGTCTCTCTCAAGCCACTCCCAAGGCTTGGGGATCACACTTCCAAGTAATGGATTTCTTCATTTCTCATTTTTGTCCAAATTTCTTTATGTTGTTATACCCTTTTATTTTCAATTACAAATGTTGGGGTATTATTTCAAACCTCCCCTGTACATCTCTACTTATGTCTGAATGATTATAGACCCATTTATCTCTCATTAATTCCCCTTATGTACACCCATTACGATGAAGAAATTCTGTAAGGGATTTCTCTCACCTCATTTACATTCAAGCAATTATTTTATATTATGCACCTAAACTCCATTACATATGTTGGTAAATATATATATATGACCCCCCCCCCCCCCCCCCGCCCAGCCCCACCCCCCTTACTGTAAATTTCATGTACATATTATGAGAAAACCCTTTCTTTCTCATCAACCATTTTTATAAATTATTATGTCACGTCGTTATGCTGCCGAAATTGCAACACGATTTTCCAAGACAAAGTCATTGTGTAGTGAATATCATGCCCATTTCTATATCAAGGGTATTCAACTTTATGAAAAATTACTTATTAATTATAGATTTTCATTTATGTATTTCACATTATTTTATTGTGTAATAAATGATGATGTTTAATGATTCCATGTTGTATGATCCATATGGCACACTTATACATGAAATGGAATGATTAAGAAGGGTGCACCCTGATAGCGCTTCAATGCATTGGGTAAAGATTAGTATCATGATAAGTCAATTTCAATGAGGTTTTACTCATGTTAATTCAAGTTTAATGAGGGTTTACTCAGGCTCTATGTGCAATGAGCCTTGGCTCATGCTAATATCATGTTAAATGTTATTGCCACATTTCCATGTTATAATAATCATGTTATATCATGCCTTTATGTTCATATTTATCTTGTGATCCATTGATATGTCTATTTCCTAACATGTACTATATTATTCATGTTATAACTTTCTTACTCCCTTACTGGGCTTTATATCTCACCCTTTTCTTATGCATGTCCTCAGGTTATCCCATGCAATGCTAAGTATGAAGGAATGTTGTGGTCATGTAAAAGTATTTTTCAATAAAGAGGTTGTGTTTTATGTTCTAAGTTGTTATGTAATGTTCCTAATCCCCAAATACACTATAACTCTCGATCCTTATAGTTTTCTTAAGTTCAATTTTATGTAATAAATCATGTTCAAGTGTGTAATAAAGAGAAGGGTCGTTATAGGGGATTTCTCTGGAAATTCATGTTTGGATTTTGAAATGATAAAACCTATTTTCTATATATATTTCAAACAAGTGTTTGGGGAATATTTCAAGAAAGTAAATTTATGGATTTTGTGGTGATTACCTACTGATATGTTTCATTCTCACACCCTATTTGTGTCACACAGCATCGGTAGACCCGAGTTGTTTTTTCAGTTCAGGTTTTCTAGTCTAGTTATGCCTTTAGAGAAGGTGGGTCTTGTAGTTGGTGGTGACTATGAGGTCATGTGGAGACTATTTTTTATTCGGTTAGGTTTTAGTTTTTTTATCATTTTCATCTTTGTTCAGTTTCATATGTTTTTTTATGCTACTATCATATTTATTTTGATTAGTAGATTATAGTTTTTTACTACGTACTCTATTATGATTACTTGATCCTAGTTACTTATTAGTATAAATCATTCCCATAGTGATAAGTTTGATTCTTGGTTCTATTCACCAAATTGGGAGGATTGAAAATGTCTCTTAGGCCTTGTCGTGGACTAGGTAGAGTGTCAGGTAGGATGGCAGCTCGGCCTAGTTCGTGATAGATAGAATCTATGACAACCTATAATAGACTGAAAGTGATATATGATAAACCTAAAGTTTCATAGCTTTATAAAAAAATTTCTTAATTTATGATAAATTGGGAATGGTTTTTATGATTATATAATTTCTTACACTGATTAACGATGTTGGAGTCTCAATCTAACCATTGTGATATTAGTGATGGATTGAAGATATAATGATGAAGTTGATGTGGTGAAAGGTTTAATAAAATATTAAAATATCTTATTTAATATTAGTTATATGAGTTCTTTTATATCATTAAATGTCTCTAGGAATGTTAATTCATACCATAAATGATAATATTTTGAGTGAGCATTAAAAATTATTAATGATATAATAATCACATCTCAAGCCTACAATTCCTCTCTGATAATTTTTTTTGTAATGTGTTTCATGAGAGTATTTATATCCTCCCTATAATTCACTTTGATGTTATTCTGGGAATGAATTTATTTTATTTATATAGATTACACATCAATTTCCAAGGAAGGAAAGTAGCTTTAGAATATGAACTTCCAATGGATATAACTAACATTATATGGTTCATACAACCTATTCATGAGAGATATTAATATCAAATGGTTAGGGGTAAATTCAACATTAAATATACTCCTATTATTTAGGATTATGTTAATATATTTATTAAATACTTTCTTAATGTTTCCTGAAATCAAGAAGTTGAGTTTGAATAGAACTCATACCTGGTGCTACACATATTTCAAATACTCTTAATAGAATTGACCTGATTGAGCTGTAGGAATTGAATATGCATCTATAGTAGAATATAGAATAGGGAATCACACACAAGAGTGCATCACCATGGGTGCACATGTTCTTGCTGTAAAGAATAAATATGGTTCAATGAATATTCTCATTGATTATTGAGAAATTAACATGATCTCTATCCAGAAAAAGTATCTTATAACCTATATTGATGACTTTTTTGATCAACTACAAGAAGATAAATACTTCTCAAAGATTTAACTACATTATGTATACCATCAATTGAGGGTCAAGAAGGAAGATATACCTAGGACAACCTTCCATATTGATTATGGTCATTATAAATTTATTGTGATTCCATTTTGACTTTCCAATGCCCCTGTTATCTTTATGGATCTAATTAATAGAGTTGTTATATATTACCTTAATTAGTTTGGGGTATCCCTTATAGATTATATTATTATATATTCCAAGAATAACAAATAGGATGAAGGTCATGCGAGGATTATGTTGAAGACCCTGAGGAAGGAGAAGTGGTATTCCAAATTTACTATGTGTGAATTTTCTCTATAGAAAGTTTCATTCCTAGGTTACAAAATCTCAAGTGAGGGTATATTGGTGGATCCTTGAAAGATGATAGTTGTTGAGAAATTGATTATACTAACCAAAGTAAATGATATATCATATTTTCTAGGGTTGTATAGATACTATTGATTCTTTGTGATAAATTTATCACATTTATCTTATCCAATAACCAAGTTGACATGGAATGGATTGAGGTTCCTTTGGATAACTTAATGTGAGGAAACTTCCACAGAGTTAAAAAGAATGTTGGTTAGTGAAACTATACTCACACTACCATATAGTGGGTCAAGGATTTTTATATATAATGATTTATCAAATAATTGTTTGGAATGTTTTCTTATGCATAATGACATGGTAGTAGAAAATTACTCATAGAAATTGGAGGTTTATAAGAAACATTACCTAATTCATTAATTGGAGCTAGTAGTAGTAAATTTTTATTTGAAAATATAGAGAGATTATCTATATGGTTAAAGGTGTGATATATAAATAATTATAAAAAAATATTGAAGTATATATTCACACAAAAATATTTGAACATGTTCCAAAGGATATGGTTGGAGTTGGTTAATTATTATGACTCCTCAATACACTACCACCCTGGGTAGGTGAGAAAGGTGTATGATGCTCTAAGTCAAGAGGACCACACTAGTTTTTCTAAGATGAGGATTAAAACATATCGAAAACTTATGGATTTTAAAAATATATTTCTTGAAATCATGAGGAAAGGGTAAATATCCTATATTTTTTGGTTTAATATTCAATTATATATCAATGAAAGGATTAAGGAGGTATAAAAGGGGAATGTATAACTGCATAAGTAGGTGAAAAATAATCCTATATTTAATGATGATTGTGATGGAATGATATGGTTTAATAACTGAGTATGTGTTCCATCAATACCATACTTGAAGAATTATATGTTTGATGAAGCTCATAGTTCATCAATCTCTATTTATCTTGGAACAAATAATATGTATGGAGATATCAAAAAGTATATCAAGTGGTATAAAAAGAAAAGGGATACTCTAGATTTTTTATCTCAATTCCTAGTATTTCAGAAAGTTAATTTTGAGTTAAAAAATTCTAATGGGATGTTACAACCATTACCAATACCATAATGGAAATTTGGAAACATCACCATGGATTTAATCATCGAACTCCCCAAAAACCTCTAAAGTTAACAATGAAATTTTAGTTGTATTTGAACATATTATGAATTCAATACATTTTATTTATATAGGATAAGATATTTATATTTATTATATTTCTAGGATAAACATTAAGGAAGTGGTAAAGTTTCATGGAATTCCATATTTTACTTTATCTGATTGGGATCTATGGTTTACCTTTATGTTTTGGGTAATTCTTTACCAGGTGTTGAGTATGAGATAAATATTTGGCACGGAATATCATCCTTATATATATAGTAAGTTTTAGAGGACTATTAAAACCATAGAATATATTACAAGATATTTTTTTATGGATTTAAAATGTGCTTGGGATCAACACCTTCCTCTTGTCAATTATTTTTCAAAAATCACTTTCACCTGATCATTCAAGTGGATCCTTTTGAATCCCCCTTAGAAAGGAAGTGAATAACTCCAAAATGATATGATATATTTTGAGAAATAAATCTATTGGAACATGACTGATCTGAGAACATGGAAGAGAAGGCTAGATTCAATTAGCATAACATCAGGGTATCTTAGAGTCAACAGAAGAGTTATACTGACAATCATTGATGAGATATAGAGTTCAAAGTTAGTGAAAATTTATTCTTACAAAATATATTCTTGGAATATGGTAATGATATTTGTAAATAAGGGAGATCTGAGCCCTAGTAATATTAACCCCTTCAAATTTTTTGATCATATCAAGAAAATTCCTTATCACTTGACACTTCCATCAAAACACTCCCAAGTTCCCGAAGTGTTCCATGTATCTCTTTTGAGAAAGTACATACTGTATCCTTCACATGTACTAAAATCAGAGATTTTACCAATAGATCATGATCCCTATTATGATTAATAACCATTGGATATTCTGGATCGAAGAGATAAATTGCAACGGAAAACAACCACACACATAACTAAAGTTTGGGGGTAAAACAATAAATTTAAGTAAGCTACGTGGGAACCTAAGGATGTGATGAGGTAGAAGTATCTTTATTTATTAGTATCATAGTAATGTAATTTCAAGGGTGAAATTATTATTAGAGGGTATAATGTAACACCTAGTGATTTTATAATATATGTTTCTTTTTTTAAATTCAAATAGTTTGATAACACACTTTATATGAAACATTGAGCTTAAACAAATCAAAATATAGTATTAAAATATTATTATTACATGTGAATTTTATATCATAGCCTTTATATTGGTGGGTATAAATAGAACCAATTTAATTATGAAATATATGAGTATAGTATTTACTTAATATAAATGTATTGAATAATGCTAAGGAAAATGAGTACTCAATTTAAAATGTTAAGATTAAAATCATTTATTGATAAAGTATCTATTTTTTAAGATATTTTTTTTCTATAAACTAATGAAATTTTATTTTTATGAAATATATTAGTAATTAATGAATAATAATTCATACGTTGGTTACCAATTTAATATAAATAAAGACATAATCATTTGAAGGTAAAAGGGACATTTTTTAGAAAATTATTTATAAGTGCACAATGTATTTATATTTTAATAAATTAAAATAATATTTATTAATGAATGATTTTTATTTTTATATTATATATTAAATTAAATAAATTTATATTCATCTATTTCTTATTATTAGGAATAAAATTATAGTAAGTTCATTTTATAATTGAAAAACACATTTTTCTAATAATTATTTTCATCATTTTTATGGGTTAATTTTTAAATTAGTTATTCTACTTATAGGTATTTAATTGGATAAATTATTTTTATATTTATAATAATAATTTCCAAATTTATTAAATATTTGAACTTCTTTTTTTTCTTGATGAATAGTAAGTGAGGTAAAAATTCATTACTACAGTAAAGGTTAAAAGTGATAACGAGGGGTTAAAAGATAAGATAATGGTTAAAATAACCTATAAAATTGTCTAAATACTATTTTTGAACTTATTTAGACCCTATAAATTTTTTCCTTTTAAATTGATCCAATTTTAATCCACTTTTACATGAAAGTGGACTTATATTATTTCAATGTTTAGAATAATTACAGGGGTTCCACTCCCCACTTATAAAAGGGAACCTCTATTTTCCACACATTATTTATCCACTTGTATTAACAGACTCTACCAAAATATCTTATTAACATCTCTATAAATTTTCTAGATACTTTTTTTTAAATACTGACCCTATGGTCCTTAAGAAGAGGTCCAAAGGGGGTTTCTCAAAGAATGGGTAATCATCTTCACCGAATCAATTTAAGTTTATTTCTTCTTATACCTCCTCCAAATATTCTATAACCATATTAAAATAATTAAATTAGTATATTTAATATAAAAAAATCATGTTAATTTTATATTCATTTTTTATCTTCTTATATCTAATGGAACATAAAAACATCATTCATGCACATGTACGGACTACCATCTCTAAAAAGCAATGTAATTTATTTTTCATCACCATCTATCTCGGATGGTTATATAGATGAATTTAATTTATACATATTATATTTATAAAATTATTATTATTATATAAATATATGATATTATCTACCTTCTTACCCTTCCATCCGTTGGAAAAATGATAACGTCGTGTGTGGACCACCGCCTCCACGAAGTGATGTGATTCATTTTTCATTTTCACTTAACATGACCGGTTATAATGATATGTTTAATGAATATATATGATATTTAGAATGTTTTTAAGATTATACAAAGTTTAAATATTATTTATCTTTCTTTGATTTCATTCATTGAAAAGTTGAAACATCACTCATGCGTACGAACGGACTACAGTCTTCAAGAAGTGGTGTAATTAATTTTTCATCACTATCCTATATAGATGGTCATAAAATTTTATGTAATGAATAAATGTGATATTTATTAAATTATATATATTCTATATATGGTAAAACCATGAACAATGTTTAAGTAATGGAACCTTTGAACCGAAAAATGCATGGAAAACCAACCAGTATTCACCCAAATAATGATTTTAATAGAGAATTATTAATAAAATAATAATTGAAAATTATAAATTAATGATACATAATAAGATATATTTGAATATTTTTATAAAAAATTATAATAAATCTATATTTATTATACATGTGTTTTGGACATATACATGCAAGATGGGACTTGAGATAAGGGTTCATCTCAATATTGTTTCATTGTGACATACATCATGTTATGCAATGATTTGAGTTTATATGGTGTATATAATGTCCATTTGATATATTATATCATGAATTTATTTATATTACTGATATTTAAATTTCAGTTTTATGTTATTTTGGTTTTATAAATCAAAAGTTACTAAAGCGATAAGGGTTTATGTTGCAATATCATTTATTTTTTACATTATTTACATTAAAATTAAAATGAGGGGAATTATATGATACGTATAATTTAAACCACGTATATTATGTCCTACTATGGTTATTTATGGAGTTTCTAAAGTATGTTTACCATTATACTATCTTTAGTACTCAAAATGATCAAGAAAATATTTTTAATAAAAGAAAACTTTATTTCTTCTTTTTGGGATGGGAATCATTCTCCTATATGTACATGTTCTTTAAAATGTTTTAAAAAGTGTTCTTTTATATGATTCGATTATTTTTTTTGAATTCATATTAAAACATATTTTAGATTATTTTCAAATTTTTAAAAAATTAATTTTTACAACATTTAATGAATATGCAATTTTTGACTTTTAAAAAAAGTATTAAAGCAATCCAAGTTTTATTATTTACCAAATAAATTGATTTTACTGTCACCATGACCATTATTTTCTTTAAATATATTTTTATAATTTTATCTATCAATTTTTTAAAAAAAATATTTTCCTCAATTTTTTTATAAATTTTTAGTTTTTAAAGATACTGAAGGAAAATAATGGTTTCCCTATTTTTAAAGAAATGATCAAATGATCTATTAAATTTATTTTCATCAATTTCAAAATCCTATGATATTTATTATTATTTACTAGGGATGTGATCTTATTATACCATCTAATTTATTTCTCCGAATGGCCTATGATGATGATGTTTTAAGGATGATTATATGAAACACATTTATTTCCTATGAGTTAATTAATTTATGATGAAATCCATATAAATTCTCTTTCTTTTCCATGTGATATGATATGATAAAATGATGTATGTTTTTATTACCTTGTGGTTCACATCTATATGGTTTTAATTATGTGATGGGTGAGACCATAATTACATAGCCCTCTAATTCATTTGGTAAAAATTAATATCTCATGAGATATTATGAACAGAAATATGGAGTGAACCTAGTATCGCAAGGGACTATGTCCACTATAATAGTCTTAGTAGTGAGCCTCCACTAAGGAAATTATGGATTTGGGAGTTAACCTAATACATTGTGGGACTATGTCAACTATAATAGTCATTTCAGTGATTCTTGATTAAGGAAATGATTTTATATGTTTATGTGTATTCGAAAAAAATATGTCTTATGCTTATATGTTCTTATGGCTCAAGATTGATTATTAACGATTCCACACTCTTATGACTTATGTATTTTTTTATGAAAAAGGCTTACTCCATGACTCGTGAATAATGATCTTTTAATAATTGGTTACGACTTTCATAAGTTATGATTATGTTATCATACCCTTATGCTTATCTTATTCCCATTTATGGTCATTGATTTATATCTCACATGTTTACACTTACTGATCATGTGATCTTATCCTTTATTATTTTTCTATTTCCACAGGTTGTGAAGAAAGATTTTATATAGGGTATATCTAAGGTGGGTACTATGTGATAAGAACTTTTTAGGATATGTTAAATATATTTCATGAAATAAGATGTTTGAGTATCTTTTCTCTAAATAAATGAAACCTTTACAATTCTAGGTTATCTATTACTTTGATATATATTGAATATTCAACTAAAATGATTTAATATTTACATATATAATGTTAGGGTCACCAAATACCCTTTCTAACACTTTATAATGATTGTGAATGTTCCTTAGATTCATTCCATGAAACATTCATAGAGTTCACTTGGATAAAAAACTTTATAAATTTACTAATATATATGTTTTGACTAAATATAAGCATCCTTTTTTATCTATCTCTACAGTTCTTCATACCTACTATATTTTTTGCATACCTACCTTTTTCAATGAGAAACACATTCCTAATTATACATGTAGAGAATATAATGTTTGAATATTATTCATGATAATTAGTATGTCATCCACATACCATATCATAAATACCACAACACTTCCACTAATCCCCTTGTATATACAAAAATCATCCACCTTTTTAATGAAACCAAAATCTTTGACTGTATTATTGTACTATATGTTTTTAACTCTGAAAATATTACCTCAATCCATAAATATAATGTTGAAATGTGAAAACATTATAATGAACATTAGGTAATTCAAAATATTCAAGTTTTATCATGTTACATCCTCAAGTAAATTCATATTAAGGAAAATGGTTTTGAAATACATTTGATATATCTCATAATTATAATAAGCTTCTTTAAAAAATATTTTAATGAAATTTATCATCTTAACCGGTGAAAGGGTCTCTTTATAGTCAATACCATGAAATTTTTATAACCTTAATCTAGTATATGAGAATTATAGATAGACACTCTACCATCTATGTCCATTTTCTTATGAAAAACCCCACTTTCAACCTATGGGAATCACCCTTTTATATTCATACAGCAAGTTCTAAACCTGGTTAGTGTACATAGATTCCATTATATATTTTATGGTATTTGACTATTTCTCTAAATAAAAACTCTCAATATCCTCATTATGGGTAGAAGTTTCGTCATATATAAACATTACTACATCATCATTTTTCATAATAAATCCATGTATCTTGTACTCTTTATGAATCTTACCAGACCTCATGGGTTCTTGTGTAACTTGAGTTGGTTATTCTTACATAGCTATTTGTGTAACCCACCCAATTTTTATCTCAAGAAAATTCCCTATTTGTTCATCTTAAACATCCCCAATTTGAATTTTCCTACCACTAACTCCTCAGACTATATATTCCTTCTCAAGAAATTTAATAACTTGGGACACAAACACTTTGTTATCAATATGACTATTGAAATAATATTTGGAAAACTAATGAATATGAATGTATTTGATTTAGAATCATGTTTTTTCAAATAAAAACATTGAACATATAATTCAAAACCCTGAATCTTCATAAAATAAAACTTGGGATGTTTTATTTTCTATATATCATATAATGTATTTATGACTACTTTACATGGAATGTGGTTAAGTAGGAATATAATAGTTTTTAGAGAATAATCCCAAAATGATATAGGAATGCCACAATAACTCATCATTAATAAAACCATGTCTAATAGGGTATGATTTTTCCTATCATACACACCATTCCACTATAGAGTTATAGGATGATTGAGTTGTGAAATAATTCGAAAATCTCATAGATGATCGGTAAATTCATGTATCAATTATTCATCACCAAAATCTAAGCATGGGATCTTAATATTTTTTTCTATTTGATTATATACTTAAATTTTGAACACTTTAAACTTTTCAAAGGTTTAAAAATTGTCTCTCATTAGAAAAATATCACTATACTAAATAAATACATCATTAAAGGGCATAAATTACCTTAGCCGCCACATCCTTGGGTACTCATTGGTCTATATACATCACTGTGTATAATATCTAATAGTATTGTGGATATTTCACCTTTTCTACTAAAAGGTGCTTTGTTCATTTTTTCAAACATATAATTTTTATAATTTTCAAATGATTCGTAATTGAATGATTCCAAAAAATATATCTCTATAAATTATTTGGACATGTTTCTCATTTATTTCCCTAAAATTTAATGCCAAAGATAATTGGTATTAGAATAAATCCTAAACATATTATCCTGAATATTATAGTGACGGTACTTGGGTGCACAACGGAATACGATGGGCCTAGGATTTAATGTTTTTATCATTACCATTGTGATAGAACATCAACATCTCTGATGATCTGAGCTCTAGTAGAGAGGTCTAAGGATATCATGTGAATATTTCAATGAAAAAAATAAATAAATGAGTACCATATTTTAATCTAAGCATGCACAATTTATGCTCATAACTGGTGACCATTTCATGAAGGATATTAGGATGAATCCCCCTATATCATCCACACATGCTTAAAAGAATACATGCATATTCCAATCATCTAATTCTGGGTGCTAGCGTAGAGCTTCAACAATTCCTTCGACATCAGGACGATCACCTAGATCCCATCCCTTCGATCCATCGAAGGCATACTTAGATCGATCACTCAGAGTGAAAAATTATATCTCTATGATGTGGTAGGGTAGATAAGTTCTCAATTCTGAATGATGGATATTCCATGGAATGATCTTCTCCTCTACTTATATTATGGATGTCTAAAATATCTGGTAAGTGTTTCTAGACCCCCAAATATCAAATGTGCACTAAATAAACAATAAATGACATGTTATGAAAAACTAACTATGTCATAATTTAATTTAAATTTTTATTGCATACTTTTAATATAATAAATATATTACATGATAAATGCAATTAATTAACTAGAATCATAATTCCCACAATATTAAACAAACCTTTAATATTCATATATTTTTTTCTGTATAATATTTATATTGTATTAACTTAAATACCTTGTGAATAATTTTAATAAATAAATTAAACCCAATTATTCTATACTCTAATAAAAATGGATTTATTTATTTTTTTTTGGATTGATTTCTTGGAAAAATCTCAGACCCTATGATGGGGTCATCCATGTCCAATATTCATATGCACCAGAATTGGGTAGACTCTTGAATATTCTATTGTGTCTGACCTCCTAGTACCTTATATCAATAGTATTGAATACTATTCATAGAAGAATATTGGAGTATAGTAACCCATAAAGTACCTTAAATATATAATAAATACTCATATAAATGAAAACCATCCTACGAACATGCACTGTGTAATATAATCTCTTTGTCTCTCGGTATCTTATAAAGTAGGATGCACAACTTGTGTCATCATTTGTTCTTTATTTGTTATTTATTAATCTATCTATACATACTTACCTTTGAAATCCTTGACTATGGATTTATGAAGGTAATATCATCCTGGTCAACTAGGCCTGAGATATCACTTCCTTAACTCGGAAGTTAAAAATTATATCTTGATCATTCAACCAATGTCATACCACCAATAGCGCACCCAACGCAACCTACCTTAGAATGAATTTAATGTCATTTTTTTCCTTGAATCAAAGTACGTGATCAAATATAACACATTCATAATGAAATAAATTATGGAGACCAATACACGTGTTCGTATATAGGAACAACTAATGACACTCGAAACATGTGGTGTTCCTATTAGTGGGTCTTTCTCCACGATACCCCTACCAGAGATCACCATGAGGGAACTTCATTAGATGAAGTATCAATGATTATAATCCCCCATCACATTATAGTAAAAGATCACATTTTTCTATAAATTATGATTTATCTATTCCATAGGGAATTTTTTTAAGATCAATGTCATCTTATCTCAAGGTTCTCAGTATAGTTTGGGAACTACTATATCCTTTTTATACAAAAAATAATCTATTTAAATTACCATTTAAATAGTGGAATCCAAAATATCAACACTATAATGGTATGTGTACATCATTTATAACTCATTGTATACATGGTATGGTAATCGAAAAGTACAAATAAAGTTGGGTCTAGGGAACCCACTTTTACAACATATTGATAGTATTTTCCATGTCAATAATGTATAAACCATTTACCATATTTAAAATTATATAAAAAAATTAATTCACATATATATATATATAAACACTTATTCTAAAAAATTAATGAAAATTCTTATCTAAACAAGATATAGAAATAAAATTTCTATCTTTGGAAAGAGCATAATAGAACTTTTAAATTATAGAACTAATATACTTGGTCGAATTAGATCATACATGCCACCAATGAATCAACTATTGCTCCATTTCTCATAAACGTTGATCTAATTTACCTTTCAACAATTCTATTTTATTTTTTATCATGTGTTTATTAGAACAAATATGTGATACACACCAATTATCAAATACCCATGAGTTAGAATCATATAATTTTATTTCTCAAACATTTATATCTAAATGTTCAGAATTATTATATTTGAGAACACTTCTCAACCTTATATATCAATATAGTATTATATTATAGTTCATACCTATAAGATATCTCAAAATTATAATCTTGATCTATAACATAATCTAAAATAATGACATATCTATAAATGAGTATCTTGTTTTATATCTTTTCATCAAGGACTTTTAATAAAAGTACTCCCACTAAAAGCGATGACCCCATACATCGTAACATTTAGTGGACCAGTATCCATATTTCACTAAGTAATGAGTTTTGTTTTACTGTTCCACTCACAACATATTTATTTAGGTAGTCCATCATTCCAATCATATTATATGTGATTCTTCGATTGTTGAGTGGATAACTATATTCCCTAATCAATCATATGGATATAACTCTACTCTATTCCTTGGGTATCCTACCTCTTAGGGATTACCATATAAGTTTCACTCAATGATCATAATTTGATTTAGTTATATGACTCTTAAGGTTAGTCATCACCACTATTATTTTGAAAGATAATCCTTAGGATCCCTATTTTGGTTGAATCTTCTAGTTTGAAAGATTAAAGTCTCAACATGCATTTTCTTTGGAAAGAATCTCACACTTAGTGTTTAAAGGTTTTTCTTAGTCTTACCATTTTGATATATATCACATGAATATTAAATTCAAAACTATTTAATTACTTAAAATATTTATTATCTAATGTGTTATTCCAATATGTATGCATTCTATGAATGATTTAGTTTTGGAATATCTATTTAATCCACTAAATTAATATATCCAAACCATGTTAATGTGTAACACTTTACACGAATCAAGGTTTGTGTTACTTACCAAAAAATAGAATCCAAACATAATTATATATGTCCAAATACAACCCATGTATAAGGTATATTCAACATTTTAATGTAAAGGTTTAAAATTATATAAAATTAATAATATCTATAAGAGTAAGCATGGAGTGATGGGTATCCAACCCCCACTTTTTTATACATGGTATAAGCCTCCAGTAAAATGAGATTTCTAACCTAAATTCCACCAAACCTTAGTTATTTACTCAAAATTGACTTAAATTTCATTATAATTCTAACACCTAATATGTATAAACTATACTCAACATCTTATTTCATGCTCATAAATCCATAACGAACTGATTTTAATGTAGTTAAAAAAAATATGTTTTTAAATATAGAATGTAATTCATGGTATAGAAATTTTTTAAGAATAAATTTACCATATAAATCTAAGCATACACAATATTCACATCATATAAACATTTTACATATACAAATATTTAAATAACAATAAATAGATAAACAAACTTTTTATTTACTTTAAAAAAATGATATATTAATATGAACATTTTATATTCAAAAAATATTTCATTTATAATTCCTAAAACTTAAATTATATAAGTGATTTATAAACTATGATAATTTTTATGCAATTATTTTTTTAATGATTTGAATTATATAATATTTTATTATATATGGTATCTATCATAAGATTATACTCAATAACATAATATGATAGGTGTTATTTCCAAGGGATTATTTTATTTTATGACATGCATTATCACATTGTGTGGTGAACTAAATCGTATTGGGAGACATCACCTATATCAATATTACAAAAAACCTAAATCATTATTCATATCCTACAATATCCATTATCATAGCTTATAATACAGTAAAAAGCCAAAGATCTTTCATGAATCATATGCTATGATGCATCCAATGATACATAGAAAAACCTCAAATCACATGTTACAATGTCATATTTCATAAATAAAGTTAAATAGATCCAATAAATAACATTTAGATATTTTATATCATATTTCACAATATCATCTTTGAAACCTTACAATATTCTTGTTCTTTAAAAAGTAAATATGAAGACATGTTGATTCAATGATGATGGATGATCTGATAAAACTGGTAGGATTTTTAGGAAAATATCCGGCTCATAATAACTCAAGAAACCTAACACGCATCTTGATATATCACCATTGAATAAATATGTAAATGAATAATATATATAATAAATAGGCATACTTCATGCCTAGTATGATCTATTATGTAATGATCTTAATTAAGTATACAATATGAAGATCAATTCACAAAAAACTCAGTTTATGGCCTCCATAGATAGTACAACAATCGCTAGAATCTTCTTACAACATTCTAGGACCCCTCAAACATGAATGGGGTGATATCAGCTTCTCCTTGAAGAAAAATGGAAAACATGGAGGAAGAATATAACACCTCTAGATTTTAGGATATTTTCTCTCTACCAATTTTGATGTGTTCAATATATTGTGATGTACACAACACCAATATTAAGTTATTAAAAATTTATAAAAATAGTAAATGAAATAAATTATTAGATATTTTAATAAAAATTATAAAATAAATGACTCTTAAAATTTTGAAATTCATTTAAGGAAATACCATTAATTTTTTAGAAACTATTTTCAAAATTTTTTTGTTTAATTATGCATTTTTTTTAATTTAAAACATATTAGGAATGATATAAATATACCCCATCAATGAATTTAAGTAATAATTAATAAAATAAATTAAGGATATTCATGAAACTCTTAAGTAATGATTATGAATACTTGTCTAATAATTCTTGGTTACAATCTCACTTTTTATTGGGATTGTCTATGTTAAAAATTAAATAATGAGAAATTATATTTTTTATCTTCCAAGACCAATATATTTTATAATCATATAGTTATTTTTAGGTTTTCAATTATTAGTACTACGTTTCCGATCTTCGATACTCAAAAGACAAAAGGGATATTTTTAAGAAATGCTATTATGGTTTCTTTTCTTTTGGTTAGGAATATTTTCTATCCATATCCATGTTCTTTAAAATTGTTTTATAAAAGTTATAATCAAATTTTAAAATATTTACAAAGGTGTTTTATTCAATATTTGACTTTATTTACAAACTTTTAAAACAAATTTTCTTATAAATTTCCAAATTGTCATTTTTTACATTCTTTTCAAAAGTGTTAAAAGATTATTTTTTAAATATTTATGACATGAATAGGTTTTCCCACAATTATTACATTTCTTCATGATTTAAATTCCTTTAAAAGTTCCTATGTTTCTAAAAAGAAAATCTTATTCCCATTTTTCTAGGATTTTTTAATTTTTAGAAGTTAACAAATGAAAATGATGTTTTATCTTATTTTTATAGTATATTTCTAAGGAATTTATGAAATATTTTTTTCATATATGTAAACATCACATAATAATTGTTATGTTTAAATAGGGATATTATCTTCTCATGCCATCCACTTTATTTATATAGATGATTTATAATGGTTATTTTTAATTGTGTTTTATGAAACTTTTTTTCGCACCGGTTAATAAAACTGTGAAGGAATATTTAATGCTCTTGTGTTTTATGAATTATTATTTAAATAGGGGGTTGAGGTTAAACCCAAACACTTAAGGGAATCTTTCTATTCTATGATGGGTGCTTCCATTACATCCCTCTAATGCATTAGGTTATTTTTTATATCTTATTAGCTTATAAGAATACATGAGAGGTTTTCTCAATCCCATGAGGGTACATAAGTGATTATCCCAAGCCCAAGTGGGTAAAAATCAAGTTTTACTAGTCCCAATAAGGTACATGGGTGGATAGAATAAGCCTATTATATTATGAATGTCATGAAAAGGAGCCTTGATATATGATTTCTATGTTTATGGGAATTTAAAATGAACGCAATCCATAATGGGGCTTTGAACACTATGATAGTCTTGGTAGTGAACCTTAACTAATAAAACAACTTTCTATGATTATGTGAATGATAAAAACCTATATATTATAATTATGATATTATCTCATGGATAATGATTGATTATTGACGATTTCACACCCTTATGAATCATGTATTTTGTTATAATAAAGATTTATGCAAGGAATCATGTGTTATGATCTATGAATTATTGGGTATGATATTATAATTTATGATCATATTATCATATTTTTAAGCTAATCTTATGAAAACTTATGATCATAGATTGATATATCCCATTTTTTCACTTTCTAAGAATCTTAGATGACCCTTTATTATTCTTCCATTCCCCCAGGTTATGAAGAAATTTTTTAACAAGAAAATGTATAATAAGGATACTATATGAGATGAACTTTGTGGGAGATGTTGAAAATATTTCATGAAATAAGTTATTTATATATAGAGTCTCCAAATAAATAAAATCTTTATGGTTATTAGGACTGTATTATTCTATAATGCATTGAATATTCATCTAAAATGATGTAATATGCATATAAGTGATGCTCGGGTCACCATAGTTGGTATCAAAGTAGGGTTTAGTTATTTTTATATATTATGTTATGATAAATTAGAAGATAAAAACTATGATAACCTATGATAAAAAAATTGATATATGATGAACCTAAAGTGTCATTAGTTGATAAGAAGGTGTCATAGTTTAGGAAAAATTAAGAATGATTTTCAGTATCACATGAATGCTCACATTGATGCTTGTTTCTCACACTAATATTTTTTGTTTTAATAAATAGATTGATCCAAGAGTAATCTTTCTAATGATAAATGAGATAACCAATGCAATGATCATCCTCAGGGGAAACCAAATGAAATTGGAACTAGGATACAAAATCATGTGTCTATGTTCACCCAACTCCCTCAAGCTAGGAATGGAAACATGAATCATGCTAATCATAAAAATTTCCAAAGGAAGTAACAACTAATAATTGTGTCATTTGTGTAGGAATTCCAAATTTCCTTTGGCGTTTTCTCTGATTCACATATTTCTGAGCAATGTATCAATTCCATAGAAAATATATTCTTCATTCTTCAGGGCTTAGACCATGAGAGGACTATTTTGGCTATGTATTACTAGGAATGTGAAGATGGATAATGGTGGAATCATATTAATAATATGAGGGAAAACAAATTAATTTACTCTATTAAATTGGAAG
Source organism: Viscum album (assembly GCA_963277665.1). Taxonomy (NCBI): domain Eukaryota; kingdom Viridiplantae; phylum Streptophyta; class Magnoliopsida; order Santalales; family Viscaceae; genus Viscum; species Viscum album. Next base: position 56,767,700 of record OY728154.1, read on the forward strand.
AGTTTAAAATTTTATTTATCAATAATTTTTTTCCATTATACTCTTCAAAATAAAATAGAGAGGGAATTTATGGAACTAAAGTGGAAGGATGACGATTCCATTGCTACATATGAGGAAAATTTCACCAGACATGAAAGGTAAATTTCTGGTTTTATCATTAAAATTTAAATTAAAATTGATCAATTCATTAGTGTCTTAAAACCAAGTCTCTAAAAATAATTGAATATAATATATTTTGATAGCTATGAATAATTCATCTGATGTGAAATCAAGGTCAAAATCAAGAGGGGAAGCTTTCATTATTCTTGTGGTTTTGGGGATAATAGGATAAAAATAAAAATAAATATAGACTCAAATAATAAAAATAAAAGGGAAAATAAAATTAGTATTCATTTATGTTAAAAAATATAATAAGAAGCATTCGGGAAATTGTCTCTAAGGGGTGTAGAATATAAGGTTTTCAAGCACATGAATTACGAAGTGATGTGAAGAGGTTATCCAATGAAATTAATATAGAAAAATATAAATAGATTTCACCACCCATACTATAATTATATAATTTTAGAGATTATAGACATTACGCAAACCAGTATATGAAACTAAGGGTTAATAATGATAATCTATAACAACAACCTCCTATTCCAAAGGAAAAAAGGTAATTATTTTTTAATCACTACTGCTAAAGTGGTTCATGAGAATAAAGTAATGATAAGAACGCTTATCATCCACTCTATAACTAAAAAATTATTATTTTATTTAGGTTTTACCCACTCTTTTATATCAGAATAATTTTCTAATAGTATCACATCACTACCTCAAAGTTAGATATTGATTTATCAGTAAAAAAATTTAATGGTATGATGATTTCATCTAAATTATATAGATCATATTCAATAAAATTTCATGGTATTATACTTCCTATAAATCTTTTTACTCTCCCAATAATTGAATTTTATGTGATTTTGGGCATGGACAGGATCTATCTATATAGATCCCATATCAATTACTGAGTGATGGAAGTCATGTTTGATATTCTGTATCAAAATATGATCATCTATTTATGTGAGGATAAACATGAATTTCTTATGGAAATTTATTTCATTATATGGTTATGAATATTTATTTATGAGAGGTACGTATCTCAAATGGTTGGGGAGAAAATAAATATTGATGGTATTCCTATTGTGCAGGAATATGTTGAAATATTTCTTGAAGTGTTTCCTAACATTCCCTCAACTCATGAAGATTAGTTTTTAATATAAACTTTACATGGTGATACACAAATTATAAAACTCCTTATATAATAGACCAAATTGAGTTGTAGAAATTTTAGAATAGACCCTTGGAGAATCTAGAAATGTGATTCATATTCCTTAGTGCATCAATATTAGGTGAAATTATTCTTTTTTTAAGAAGAAATATGGGTCAATGCATATTTTCATTGATTATCAAGAACTTAATAAGATCATTGTCAAGAACAAGTATCCTCTACCATAAATTAAAGACCTATTTGATCAACTTTGTAAAGCTTAATACTTTCAATGATTGATATTTGAATTAGATATCACCAATTAAGGGTCTAAAGGGAGGATATACCTAAGAAAACTTTCCATGTAAGGTATATACATCGTGTCTTTCTAGTGATTCCATTTAGAATTACTGATGCCCCCATTATCTTCATAGATCCCATGAATAGTGTATTTTGATATTACATTGATCATTTTTTTATAGTCGTTATAGATGATATTTTCATATATTCCAAGATAAAGGAAGATCATGAAGATCGTTTGAGGATTTTTTTTAAATACCCTAAGAAGGGATAGGTTTTTTTCAAATTTATCAAGTGTGAATTATGGCTACAGAAATTATCATTATTGGTTTATATAATTACATGTTATGGTATATCGGTGAATCCTTAAAAGGTGAAAGTTAATAAAAAAATGGCTCAAACCAACCACATTGATATAGATCCATATTTTTCTTACTTTGGATAGATATTACTGATGCTTTATGATAACTTTCTCATGTTTATAAAATCCAATAAATAAGTTGATGGGGAAGGGGGCTAGGTTCCTTTGGATAGATGAATGTGATGATAATTTGAAGGAGATGAAGAAAATGTTTTTAGTGCATCTATAATCACACCACCCTGCACTCAAGAAGCGTTTGTGATATAGAGTGATGTATCAAACAAGGAACCAAGATGTGTTCTCATGAAAAATGACATGGTGGGAGCATATTCCCCATGCCAATTTAAGGTTTATGGTAAGAATTACCCAACTCATTATTTTTAGTTAGAAACACCAAAATATTCTTTAAATATATGGGTTTATTAAATTTATTTTGAAATATGTAATATATATACTAATCATAAAATCATGAAGTATATATATTAACATATAAAGGGTTGAATATGAGCTAAGTAGATGGTTGGGGTTGATTAAATATTATGACTAATCAATATATTGCAAGCTTGGGAAGGAGAGAAGGGTGGATAATGTGCTAAGTTAGAATGATCATGCTAGATTTTACCTGATGAGGATTAAAAGAGATCTAATAGTTATGGACTTATAGATTATGGACCTTTAAATCATAAGGAAATGAGATAAATTCTATATTTCTTAGATGACTATTCAACCATCTATCAATTGGAAGATTAACTAAGAATAGAAGTAATATGTGAAGCTACAAAAGAAGGTAAGGATTGTTATATAGTACAACCATGATCGTGATATAATGATAAGATTCAGGAACTAGGTACGTGTTCCATCAATGCCATAATTGAAGATAGAGATATCAAATGAAGCACATTGCTCACCATTCTCTATTCAAACTGGAAGAAAAAAGATTTATAGATATCTGAGAGAAATTTTCCAATGGGATAATATGAAAAGGGATATTGTAGAGTATGTATATCTATGATTGGAATGTCAGTAAACTAATTATAATCATCAAAAGTTTAAGGGTATTATGAAACCATTACCCATAAATGTATGGAAATTGGAAGATTTCACCATGTATTTTTTCCCAAGTCTCCCCAAGGCATATAAAGGCCATTATACCATTTGGGTTATAGTCGATCTCATTACAAATTTAGAACATTTAATTGTTATCAGAAAATATTTATTTCTTAATAAACTTTATATGATATACACTAAATTAGTGGTAATGTTTTATAAAGAACCCCTATCAATCTTATCTGATCGAGATATGTGGTTAGCCTTTATTTTCTGGAGAGGTACTTTAAATGAGTTGAATACATATTTGAACTGTATTACTGCATATCATCCTTAGAAAGATTAAAAACCTAAAAGATATGTTAGGATCGTTATCTATAGATTTAAAATGTTTTTAATATCAAAACCTTTCTACGGTATAAATTTATTATGATAATATCTTTAAATCAAGAATTCAAGTTGATCCATAAGGTTTTGGGTGTAGAGTATGAACCAATGGTGGGTGATTTATTTAAATTTATTTTAAATAAATATCTATGAACCTCAAGAGATGATATTTCATGTTAAATTTATAATTAATATTTTTATATCTGAAAGAAATGATTTCTGCATTGAAGGATCCTTTCTTTATTGACGTTTTTGATCTTCTGAAAGACCCTTTTGGATTTCCTTTGTTTCATTTTAAGGACTCAAGTGTAGAATCCCACTAGAGGTAATCCACACATGCCCCTTTGATCTTCAAGCAATGACAATTAATTTTTCGGTGCTAGTATGATGAATCAAATGTCTTTCATTTTTCATCTTGATCACTTCAAGATCCTTCAGGCCTTAAGGGTTTCTTCTCAATTGAAGAGAATATAGGAGGTGTTCAAGAGTGAGAGAGAAGTATGTTATGTGAAACGATTCTCTATTCTCTATTTTTTATAATTTACTCAATATACATAACCATATATTTATAGAGATGGGATTTAGGATAAAATAATTATTTATGGCCGTTAAATAATATTATAATCTTTAATAAACCCCATGCCACATAATAATATTATTATTATTATTATTATTTTATTATTTTTTCCAACCAATGTTATAATAAATAATATTTACTAAATTATAAATAAATATTCATCAACAGATGTGGTCTTGGTCTGTTCATCCTTCTCAATATTTATTGAATACCCAAATAAATATATAATTTAAATATATCATTCATCAATAAATATTTGTGATCGATAAAATGTGCATAAAATTATTCCTTTATTTTGAGAATAATGTTTATTCTATTAATTAAATTAAAATATAAATTAATTAAGATAATTTAAAACACTTAGTGTGTGACCCTCTAGGATTATTTATTTTTGGATTTAGGTGGTCTTGCCTAAAGTCCAAGATTACCATCTATAAATGGGTTAAGGATCCCAACCGAAAGAGCTTAATATCACAATGGAAAAAAAAATTGAACTTCCATAGTGTAATATAATCCCTTTCTCACAATATCTCGTCAAGAAGGTTATATATATGTGTCACTGACTTGTATGATTGATTTTATTTCTTTCAGTATTTGAAATAAACACATCATTACACCATGACCATGGAATTTATTAGGATTATTTTATTACAATCAAAGGGTCAAGATATCAGTTACTATTAAAATAGAAGGGAAAAATCCTTCCTTGAATTATTCATTAAAAAAACATCACTCATGATAAACCCAATTTATCTAACTTCACCATTAATTTTTATCATCATGATTTATGAAATACATCTAAGTGTGCGAGTCATAAAATGAATTGATAATAATCTTGAATTTTAAGGACTATTTAACATGTTAAGGGATAGAAATATCTGATGACACTGAAACATGAATAATTTATACTAGTGGGTAATATTCCATCTTAAAGATTACCAAGTGAAAGATTCATGAGATGAATCCCCATACACTTATTAGTACTCACACCTTACATTCATATTCTATGTTTCCCATCATAGAAAATTATTTGACCATAGATATATATTTAATAATAGTGTGATACCACTTCAAGGATCTATTTATTGTAGGGAACTACTATGACCGTATCAATGTGACGGATACTCCAGGACATTATTAAATTAAAGTCATGAAGAAAAATGAACAAAATGTAATAAGATATTTTATTAATATTAAAATAATCAGATACACATGTCATCAAAGTACAAACAATTGGTCCTATGACACATGTGTTTGATAGGGTGATGATGGTTGAGATGGACCTAGCTGAAAAGTCAGGGTTATCAGGAGTTTCTTTCTCTCCTAGTGGTGGTGTTAGTTTCTTCAAGGTAAAATAGAAGCGTGATGATTCATTCAGAAGTTATCAATGTAAGGGTCATTCCAGACCTCATAAAATGCTAGGAGGAAGTATGATTTTCTATCAGTGTGGTAAGCCAGAATATTCTAAGAGGGTTTCCACTGAGGTACCAAAGATTGTAGCTCTTATGAACGTTCAGGACACTTATAGAGATTTTGTCAAAACTTTTCTACTCTACATAGTGGGACAGGATCATCATATCCTCCTAAAACTATGTTTAAATCAGATACATCATGTATAAAAGGGTTCCATCCATAGACAACCAGAACAAAGCTACTTTACGTAGTGGAAGAGTCACCAGAGGAAGAAAATGTGGGTCCATCAATAGTGAGAGGTACCATTACTATAGATTTATTATTAGTGACTGCTCTATTTGATACTAGTGCATCTCACTCATTTATTTCAATCAGTATTTTTAATCTGCTTAATCTTCCAATAGATATTTTATCTTGTGAAATGGATATTACAACACCCCTTGGTACAAAGAGAGAGCGGGGTCTCCGTAGTATGGATTGTGTCTTATCTCTATCTAATGTCAATCTAGCTTGTATTTTTCTAGTCCTCAACATTAAATCTCTTGATTTCATATTCATGATGTATTGGATCATTACTAATAAATCATGGATTGATTGTTATCTTTGATGGGTCTACTTTACTACACCCAGTGGTGTGTCTCTTATATTTCAAGGAGAATGGGACCCAAGGTAGAGCAGAGGCGGACCTTATAATATAGAGTTGTGGAAAGTAATACTAGTGTTTTCTTTTGATATAGATCAAGAATATTAAATTGGTGATCTGCCTCTAGTTATTTTCGAGCTTCCCAAAATGTTGCCTTCTAACTTCTTTGGTTTTCCACCGATAAGGGAGGTTGGGTTTTCCATTGACTTAATACCAGGTACTCAACCAATTTTTATTCCCTCTTACCACATGGACCCATCTAAAATAAAATATTTGAAGTCCCAATTGGGTGATCTTATTGAGAAAGGATTTACATGACCTAGTGTGTCACCTTGGGTGGTTCCAGTTCTCTTCGCTAAGAAAGTTGATGGTTCTCTTCTCTTATGTGTTGATTATCAAAATTTCAATTGAGTTATAGTAAAGAAAAAGTATCTATTAACACATATTGATGATCTATTTGGTCATTTTAAAGTGGAAAAGTGGTTTTCAAATATTTACCTTTGATCTAGTTACCATCACTTAAGGATAACAGAATCTAGCATTAAAAAACCCACTTTTTGGAGGAGGTATGGTCATTATGGATATCTTGTTATGCCCTTTGGTCCAACAAATGCTCTTGCAATTTTCATGGATCTAATAAATATAATTTTCCTTGAATATCTGGATACCTTTGTGGTAGTATTTGTGGATGAAATCCTTGTTTACTCCAAGTATGAAGAGGATCATATGCATCTTTTGAGAATAGTTTTGAGTCTACTGAGAAATCAATGACTTTATGTCAAGATTTCAAAGTATGATTTCTGGATTTGGGAGGTGAAATTCATATGACATGTGGTGTCTGAAATGGGTTAAATGGTTGATCCTAAGATGGTGAAGGCTATTATAACTTGGGAGCAACCAAGAAATGTTTTTGAGATTCGATTCTTCTTGGGCTTAGCCAGATATTATCACCAGTTTGTAAAGGACTTATCGAAGTTGGCTTCTCTAATGACTACTCTGACTCGGAAAATGGGTGAAGTTTTCTCAGAATGATAAATGTCAAAATTCTTTTATTGAGATGAAATGAATTTTATTACTTCACCTATGTTGACTCTTCTAGAGTCCAAGCAGGGCTATGTGGTATTTTGTGATGCATTAGGTTCTGTCTTGGGAAACGTTCTTATACAGGGAGATCATATAGTTGCTTATGGATCGCATTATATTAGGCCACATGAGAAGAATTATCCTACCCATGACCTTGAACTTGTAGTTGTGATGCATGTGCTTAATAGTTAGAGGCACTAACTTTTTAGATAGAGGTTTACTATGTATTCAGACCACAAAATCTTGTGTTATATCTTCTCTCAAAAAGATTTGAATCTCCATCAAAGGCATTGGGTGGAATACCAATAGTATATTGACATTGATAATGCCTATAAGTCTAGGAAATGGAATGTCACTACAAATGAGTTGATCAGAAAACATCTAACCCAAGTAGTGAAAGAATCTTTGGAAGAATGGAATTTTATGGCTCTCCTTACACAATTACACATTGGAGTTCAAGAGAAAGGGGATGAAGTTTCTTTAGCTAGCTTTCAGATTACATCTGCTCTTATCAAGATGATTCTTCAGTATAAAGAGATTGGTGGTGAATTTTTTAGCATTATAGACTCTCTTTATGGTGTGGAGATAGTTTCCTAGCGGTCATTCTCTAAAGAGGGTGTTCTATGTTATCGAAATCACTTTCTTGTGCCGTTAGCAGCAAGGAAGGTTGTGATGGGGGGTTGTCATAATTCCCAGGGGGTTGTGCACCCAGGAACCACTAAGATGTTCTATGACATTCAGTAGTATTTTAGGTGGATAGGTATGAGACGGGGCATTGATGATTTTGTCTCACAATGCTATATGTGCTAGTAGGTGAAGGTCGAGCATTAGAAACCTTCAGGTTTACATCAACAACTTTCAGTCCCTGCATGGAAGTGGGATAAAATCTCTATGGACTTTGTGGTTGGGTTTCCTCATAACTTGAGAAAGAAGAATATGATATGGGTTGTGATTGACAGAATAACTGAGTTGGATCACTTCATACCCATTTGAGATACAACCAAAGTTGAGTAGTTGGGAAATATCTACGTGAAGGAGATCATTTGTTTGCATATATTTCCATATGATATAGTCTATTATAGGGATCCTCGATTCACTTCTCACTTTTGGATAGGCATCCAAAAGGCACTAGGATCTCAATTACATTTTAACATGACCTATCATCCATAGTAGGATAACCAGAAAGAGAGAGCTACACATATTATTGAACTTATGATTTGTGTGTGTGTTCTCGACTTCAGTGGGGCTTGGGATGATCACTTGGGGCTGGTTGAGTTTTCTTATAATAATAGTTACCAGTCTATGATTAGAATAGATCATTTTGAGGTCTGTTATGGTCATCCTTGTAAATATTTGTTGAGTTGGTCAGTGATTGGTGAAAGTTTCTTGGTTAGACTGAGTTTGTTCCAAGACGCGATAGCTAAGATTTAGTTGATTCATTAGAAAATGTTGATAGCACAGAGCTAATATAAGTCTTATTTTGATCGTCGTCATAGACCATTGGAGTTCTTAGTTGCTGACCAGGTGTTATTTAAAGTTTCACCCTAGTTGGTTCATCGATGGATTGGGAGGAAATGGAAGCTTTCTCCTTGTTTTGTGGGACCTTTTGAGGTTGTTGAATAGTTAGGGAAATTTACATACCATTTAGTACTTCCATCTAACATGATGTGGACACATAACGTATTCCATGTATCGAAGCATAGAAAGTGTTTATCTGATCCATCTCATGTTTTGAGCTGGAGTGATCTGGAGATTGAACCTGATATATCTTTGAATGAGTGGCCAATCAAGATAGTTGATTCTAATAATAAGGTACTTTGTGGGAGGAAAATATCTTTGGTTCATTTTCTATGAAAGAATGTTTCTGATAATCATGAGATTTGGGAATGTGAGGCAATGATGAGAGAGAAGTCACCTCATATTTTTTTCATGGAAGCTTATTCATAGTCTTTCTCGGGATAGAAAGTTTCTATGGTGGGGAGGTTGTAACATCCTGTTACCAATATGAAATGTAATCCTTTAACCTTGTCATGTTTTTTCATTTTCTTTGACTAGGTAGGGTTGATAATGAATTGGGAGGATACCTATAATGGTGAAGTCATATGTTTTTTGGAATCTCAGCTTTAATCGGAATTTTTTGTAGGTTTTCATAGGGTTACACACTGTATAACTAGGTTACAATACGTGTAATGGTTTCTTGAGACAATCCATGAAAGGCTTCATGTTGTGAAGTTTACAGGTCGTGACTAGCCTCTACACATTGTGAGTTATTTAATAAAAAAATTCAATTTAAAGTGATGTGTTTTTCAGTGGTTACGATAATTAACTATTTCAAGATGTGAAATGGAAATTACACATCATAAAATATCCCAACCGTGTTTTTCTAAAATGATCATCCCAGCTAAGATCTATTTTAACCTCCACTATATTTTCTTCTCAATTGACCTAAATCATTTCCCAAGATAGCTTGAAGATCTGGAACCCTTTCTGATCCCTTCATTTGTTTTTCGATCATTGTTGCTCTTGCCATGTGATTCCCAGGTAAGCGTTCTCCTTTGTTCTTCATCTTTCTCTATTTTTTCTCCTTCTGTATTTCAATATATCAATATTAAATTGATGGATATATGCTCTATGTTGTTGTATTTTGTCTCTAGGTTGTGTTTCTAGGTCTTCTACACCATTATTCTCATTTACGGGTGTCGTTGTGAGTGTTGCGTTTCAGAAAAATATAGGGGGTTCTGTCCGGATTATCTAAATTTATTAACCTTAAAATGCTTGATTTATTTCAATTGTTGATTTAAATTAAATTTCCTAAAATTACATACAATTTACTCGATAAAACCCAATTCTAATGAATTGGGATATTTGAAATGGTTTTGGTATAGAATTAGGAAAACCTCCAATTCTGTTAAATTGGGGTGTGTTTATAGAAATTGGTTGAATTAAATTGTTGAATTTAAATTGAAGTTTTGATGGAAATTATTTCAATTAAATTGTTGAATTTAATTGTGTAAAATAATTTTTAAATTGACAGAATTGGTTTTGAAAGGATTTAAAACTTGTGAAAAATCCTTAAAATGTTTTGATAGAAACCCTGTGGGTTTATCTTATTAAAGAGGCATATTTTGATTAAAACATTTTTTGGTTTTAAATGGAAAATTGGCATTTGAAATGGAATAATGGGATTTAATTTTATTTTAAGTAGTCTTAAAATAAATTTCCTATCTTTGATTGCATAAGATCACTTGGAAGCCTTAGGTAGTTGGTGAGTTATTTGGACACACACTATGCTATTACAATGTTCTAAAACAAACATGTTTCTAACGCTTTCCATCGGGGCACGCTACCCATGCGTGTGCATGTGTCGATGACGATGATGGTTGAATTGTACTCCACATTCTGGATTTCCAAAGGTGAGTTTCATTCATCACTTCTTCAGCGATGTTTTCTCATTGATTGAAATGGGATAATGGGATGTCGGTTCCTCCTGCCATGGATTACTCCTCAAAATTTGTAGCATAGTCTGGGTCTCCCTTAGAGATTATGACATTGTTCTTGAACCTATCCTCGGTGCCATATCTTTGTGGATTACGGTTAATTATGCTTCTTCTATCAAGACATTCGAAAGGGTCAAGTCAGGACAGTAACCTTCGGTCAGGAGAGTAGTCACATTGGGCATCACTAGAATGTATGGACATTGGAACACTAGTCGCCAAAATTTTCCCTTATTATAGGGATTCTTGAGGATGCATAAGCTTGAGGTATCCAACATCGATTGTGGGATACTTATGTTGGAGTCATTTCTCCAAGGTTTTCCTCAACTTCCCATGTTTAACACGGGGTATGTCATGAGTTTAACATCTTACAGAGATGAATCAGATTGATCAGAATGATAATGAGAGTGGATTTGATAGGTAAATCCCTAGAAGGAATCACCTAGAATGTTTAACGGGTGAATGGATCAAAACAACCATTAAGGATGAACCCGGGATGGTGTGTCCTAGAAAGGAAGGTTTCACACTGTGAAGGCTAATCTGGACATCACAAAGGATGGATTAGGGAAGCGTACCCCAGGTAGGGGGATGCCAAGGTTTTCTATTGGCTAGTATTGAACCTCAATGAGGCTTCCTACGTACCCTATTTATTATATAGTGACCAAGACCCATGTAGTTAGAATGGGTGGTTTGGTGCTTACACATGGTTAGATGCCCATCGTAAGAGGGGCACTCTTGGTGGGATGAATATGGATTGTGTGTGGATTACGCATGGTTAGCAGCCCAGGTGCCAAAAAAAGAAACAATTCGATGAATGGGGCTTATGCATGGTTATATGACCATTGAATAATGTGACCCCACCATGATAAGGGTGAGGTGGTTGAGAAAATGGTTAGAGATTATGAATGGTTAGCTTCACAAAGTGTTGTTATGAGTTCACCGGGATGTGGCAGCCCGGATGAAATCAGGATGGATACAGAGAAAGTGTTGAATAATGAGGATGAGATAGAACCAACATGAAGATGACAGTGTTGGGATTGAACCTCAAGGAGGTTTCCAACATATCCTGGTGTCTAAGAATCAAATTCCATGTAGTTCTAAAATGGGGCAATGAGACACCTAAGGAGGAAGCTCATGAGAAATGGAGTGCATGGATAGGGACCTGGAGGAAGTGAAATCTACGGGTTAGGGCATGATCCTCTAGATACACAAAGGCTCAAGGTAAATACCAGGATGGAAAATGGATTATGGGATTGTACCTCATAGAGGCTTCCTACATACCTGAAAGGGATCAAAGTCCACATAGTTCATGATATAGCCATAGAACCAGGGCGTAAGAAAAGGACGAAAACCTGGAGATGTGGCAGGGTCTTATGCATGGTTATATGCCCTTCACAAGAGGGACACTATTGGTTGGAGGAGTATGGGGAAGCGTAGGGATTATGCATGGTTAGTTGCCCATGTGGATCAAAACACCTCAAAGGATGGATCCGAGTGATGTGTACCAAAAAGGGGGAATGTCACATCATGAGGTTACATCCCTAAAAGGGAGCACTATAGTTTACCATTGGTTGGGATTGAACCTCAAAGTGGCTTCCTATGTAACCGAAAGGGATCAAACCCCACATAGTTCGGAGCGTGCAATTTAACGTAATGTAGAATGGGTGAACCGACATGAAATAGCCGGGACAAATGGATTGTGGGGAGTGATGGGTTTAGACCTCAATGAGGCTTACTACGTATCATGTTTGAAAGGTAGGGATAAAATTCCACATAATTCAGGATTGTTCATGAGGATTATGCAAGGTTAGAGGCTCATAGATGTGTTGGGGTTTACACATGGTTAGTGTCCCAAAGAGGATGTCATAGTTGTTGCTTACTATAAGCCCACGTGAGTCATACTTGGTGTGGGAAACAAGTGGTAACAGTGGACCTGATGATCATGTCGCAAAGGGTTTATCCACGAGGGATGGTGTGGGGATTACACATGGCTAGAGTCCTAGGGATATGGAGGTTGGGACTTACTCCATGATGGAATACCAAGAAGGTGGTTTGGGGATTACATGGAGATAGCCCAAGGTTCACATGGTGACAAAGCATAAAGGGAGAGAGAAGTTAGATTTAAAAGGTGGGAAGAAAACGTCTCCCAGTCTCATTCCCTCTCTAATCCTCTCAAATCAGTCACGTACATGGAAACATATAGTTTAACATCAAGTTTTGAGGATCTGGGTACTTATAATTTTAATATCCTATAGATTGGATGATGAGGACTCAATACTCATCCCTTAGACTTACATAACTTTTACCAACCCCAATTTGGGGAAGGGAAGGCACAAAAAATTCCTGATGGGAGTGAGGTGGAGGATTGGTCAATCGAGGGTCCCACATTAGTATATCTATGTGAAGAAGAAATAGATGTAATCATGCCTATGCGAAGAAGCATAATCTAGGGAAACGTAACACAAAACACCACTTGAAGGACCATAAAATCACTTAGTACAAGCCTAGAGGGTTGTAAGGTAGAGGATTTAGCGAAGCCATAGGGATCTCTATGTGGGGATTCATGAAGTAAATTAGCTTCAAAAAGGAAGGTTGTTTCACGAAGAAATGAATTCGGTAGAGCATAGCTTAGTCGTAGCAAAGAGCTCTTTATTTGGAGAGTGCTTTGCGAATGATTAATGATTTACGGAGCCTAGAGAAACCCAAAGGGACTCCCTCCTTCATGAAGGATGAAGGCCTTCATGAAGGGAATCCCTATAGGTATGTGTCATGAATAAAATTGAAAATCATGGTTCATGATGCTCAAGTACCTCGGGTGATCCATTTTTCTCTCAGTTCCACAATGCTCAGAAGTTTTGTGAAATGGGAGGTTGAAAGGTGAAAGGTCGGAGTAAAAATGGTTTTTAGGGGGGTTACCCTTCTATTTATAGGTAATGGGGGTTCACGACACTCACAGGGCTCATCTCAAAGAACAAAGAAGATGCTGTGAAGAAAAAGTGATGTCGCAAAGCGATGGGGCAGTGTCAGACTCACCAAGGGACCGTCAAAGTGATGATCACAGGGCTCAGCATGGAGAAAGTGGGACATCGTGGAGCAGTCGGGCTATGTCAGACTCTGTTAATATCGTGAAGACACTATCACCATTTCTCACAATCATAGAGGTCAAGCAATCACATTTCTTTTCATGTAGAAAAGGGACATCGTGGAGCGATGAGGTGGCGTCAAACTCGCGGAGCCACCGTCAACCTTCTTTACGGTTGTGTTGGTGAGGGTTCTCCATGGAGGATCTTCACGAAACGGACCTTTTTGATGATTTGGATGGATTCTAAGGCCATTTCGGGCTTATGTTAGCTTTGAACCTACTATGGATTTTTTCATTCCTTCAATACCATGATTTTTGGTGCCAAAAAATGCCCCCCCTCAGAATGGGATCTGAGAGAAAAGAGACTCTTATTCTGAGGGTAAGTCACCGAAAAAAAAAGATAACTTATCGAATTGTGAAGGTGGATCATGAAGCATGAATGCAGGGTGCGACTTGAAGCTTCAGTAGACAAAGGCCACCGTGAATCTCAAGTGAAGATAGCCTCAAATCTCGAGTGATGGTCACCATGAAGCTCGGGTGGGCCTTGCCTATAAATAGGACTAGAGGGTCCCAATGTATGTACTAGAACTTTGTGAACGATTTCACAGACACTCTCTTTTCACAAAATGATCTGCTCCGTGAACGCGCCTTCATGAACTGGTTTCTACGGTTCTTTTCTCTTCAAATGATTTTCAGTGAACCGATGCATCATGATATACTTCTCCTTTGTGATGTATGATAAGAACAAGGCTATTTCATGGTATAATTCTTTGTAAATGACCTCCATGAATGATCTTCATGACTGAGCTCCACGAACAGGCTCAGAAAAATTCCTAAGTCCTGGATTGATGGCTACTCAATAGGCTACTCGGGAAGTTCAAGAGGCTGCTTAGGAGGTTCAGGCTGATTCCACTTGGAGGAAGGAAATGTAGAACAATATCCTGATAGGTTAGTATATTCAGAGCCACTCTTATCACGAATCACTAATGAAGCTGCTATCATATTCTCATAAGGACTATCCGCTAAGAAATATGTTTTCATTATATATCTTTGTCTTGTGGGATAACATATTCCTTCTAGAGGCCAATAGATATGATCATGCATACTGGTTCAGAGACACACTAGGAACACACGAGTGGTATTGGGCTACAGATGGTCATATTGGGATGGACCACACTCCTGTCATAGTGCACTGGCTCTACAATCATCTCAACAACATTGATAGAAAGGTGTTTGAGAAATAGACATACCCACCTTAGTACAAAACAATCATTAAGGTAGGAATTGGTAACTTGAATCAGGGGTGGATAAAAATATGGGATCTACGCTAAGACGGAAACTTCATGGACGAGTGGGCTTGGGCCTACTGGGTATGTGCATCCTACATCGAGTTCAAGACTATGCTCAGGCGAGTAGGCATGTACGAAGAAGCATGGGCTTCTAAATTCCATGTCTCCCAACCAAAGGAAATTGTACCAGAGCTACTGAGATGATGCTCACTGGATACCAAAATGTTCCACTTGCATCACGGGGAGGTTGTAATCAGCCTCTAAGACCTCCATAAGATCTAGGGCATCCCAATTTTGGGGGGAATGTATGATGAGTTTCTCCCTATCAATAATTATTGGGAGGATGTAGAATAGATCCTTCCTTTATCAAAGATATTGTTATACCTAGTGTCAGGAATGAACAATGACAAGTAGAATACCAGGAATGTCCACTTCAAGCGGTGTTTTAGTTACTTTTTTAATTTTCAACCGAAGAATCCTACTAAAGGAGAGGCGGTGCCTATGAAACTACCAGTGAGGCCCCACAACTATCCAAGGGGATCTTAAAAAACTAGGGATGGTTCTTACTGGAAAATACTGGAGGATATCTAGTGTAAACTATGGGGATTCAGCATCAAGGAAGAGCCGAAGTCAATAGTCAGGATGGTTGGGTTTAACTCGGCGCTGATCTGTGGATGGATGATTCTGGTGAGGGATGTGCATATGGGAGTGTGTCCAATCACATTTATCATGGAAGATATGTTGAACTCTAGTAAACACATCAATCTAGGTATCTCAATGATATAAAAGTTGTATCATTTTCTTCAACACGTCAGTCATGGGAAAAGGTTGTTTCATGTGTTTGGGCCATTCCACTTTTTATACAGCTGGATCACAGCATACATTGGTGGCTATAAATACTACAATCCCATTTCTCCTCTTGGTATACATCTCAACCATAAATCTTGAATATTGCAGGGAGCTTTCCGTTCAAGCTAGATCTGGTGGTCGTGTCGAGCAAGATGGGATGAGAAAACCAATTCATCTTTCACCCATTTCATCTACCAATTGGAGCATTCACTGATGATGGCACATATACCATAGATAAGCAATCATATCTATTGTCCTTCTATTGTGGGTTACTAGTGGCTTGGGTGGACTGTGAATCGATTTGCAAACCATACACTCTACACTGATTCATAAGATAGTTCAGATACATACAGAGGCTGACTCTGAATCTGTATATGGGGGTTCATCATGAAGACCACGTGTGCATGATGAGACAGATATGGATGATGTTCACGTAGGAATATGAGAATATGTGGAATGAGCTTCCACCACCCACTATTGCATTCAGGTTCATTCATGAATATACACAGAGTTGGGCAGCTACTAATCCAGGTGAGACACTAAAGCAACCAACAATCCAGATCAACAAAACAGTGGTCCCCTCACCTCGAAGTCGGGGTTGAGAGGTAATAAGGGGACATCATTAGGGCTATGTAGATTCTTATTATGTTGATGTGTCTATAGAAGTAAGGAAAACTAACCACGAACCTACACTGACTGAAGGTGAAGGAAGAGAGGTAGTAGTTCCATACCATATGGTTCCGACCAGGAGGACTCAGGAGAGAGGTGAATTGTTGAGGGGATTCCACAAGAGTCCTCATCAAGCTCCAGGGAAGCAAGTGCATCAAGCGGTGAATCCTCCTGATGTCGTCTATCTAGAGTCCTAGAAAGACTGGTAATTATCCAAATAGTTCCTCAACATCAAATACCTATGGGAAAATTTGAACAAGAATGGGGTGGAGCTTGGGGAAATTGGATTTTCAAAAGGTAGTTTCAATTCAAACCCTGCTATGAGGAGAAATTTTGTGATAGAAATGGAGGAACCAGTGCACTCCTGAGGCACCACACGGCCCATGAAAAACTGAGTAAGGGTGTTGTTAAACATGACTTACCCCCAATGTTGTCAGAAACTCAACTAGTACAGATCTTCCCCTTGTTAGACAACTCATATGGATCCTAGGGGATGATTTTGGTGAGGAGGAACCTTGAAATGATGATTAAGAAATAGATTCCAAGGGAGGTTATCTAGAAGAGGGAAAAATTGTGGCCTCAGAGGAATCTTCTCTGGGTGGATTTTTTTCATATCTTGAAGTAATCTCTAACTCACCCCCCATGTGCCAATATCTTCCTTACTATAATTGGGATTCTTAATTAACATCTACTTATGCAGGAGGATCTTGTGAAGAGCATTCCTACTTATGGGGATGAAGGTGTGGCAATGGGTGTGGAGAACTAAGCACTGGGACCCATGTCCACAGAAGTAATAGTTGTAGAGTCAAGCAGCACTAGGGAGGAAAGGGAAGTCTCCTCATAACCCACTATCATATATGAGGGGACACACCCTAGAATCTCGGTGATAATAGGACAGATGTAAGAGCATGGGAATCCATCACTCAACCATCATAAGCTTCCTGCCTCATGGAGCCATATTTGTTATTTACTAAATCAATCATGACTAAAATGACCCTCATCTGAATAGGAAGAAAGAATCCTGCTATTTCAAATGGACAAAGGACCTAAGGCTCCTCTCTTGAGAGAAATTCTAGTCCACATTGAACCAGGTATATAGGATGGCTAGGCCATGGGTCCTAATAAGCGACCATTTGTAATCGTGGGTGATGCCACTGGTGGGGCAGAACCTAGAGCTAGGTGGGCCAACAGCATTGAAATAGAATCAGGTGATGAGGACCTGCCTTATGACCTAGAACCTAACTCTTTGGATTAAATTCCCAAATAATATCATGTCTTTAATATCCTAGATGCATTCCCCGAGTATGAACCTGCTAATCCCTTGGGGCTGGATGAATCTGATTCTGATGTAGTTGAGAGCAGTCAAAAGGCCGAACGCCAAGCATGGAAACTAATCAAACGCTTTCTCAAGAATATTCTAGAATCTGGGTGGATAGAATGGATGGGATTTATTCATATTTGGTTTTGAGATCTATGCACTAGAGGGGTAGACACGTGAAATTTTCACATGAAAATCCAAGACTACCTCACTGAGAAGGTAAGGGAGAGTAGCTAGAAATTGTACCATGCCTGGTACCGGAAGAAGTCCAAGAATATCTGGAATCTCCAAGAGGTTGAGCAGGCTATCCAACACCTCGATGAGTATATTGGAGAGCATTTTATATTCATCATGAATCATATCGGGCTCATCGAATGACTGAAGTCCAAATTAGCGGAAGCCTAGGAGCAGTTAGCACATGTGAACCATCAACTGGTAGAACTATGAGTTGAATGGGGATAGATGCATATCAGGGCTGATAAGATTCACTCTATGGCCATTAATGAGGAGGAGGATCTCAAGAAGTAGTATTAAACCCTGGAATCTATGCGCTAGAGAGCAGTGGAATCATATCATTTCATTGAAGGAGTAGATCCATAAGGGCCTTGTTTTGGCAGAACTCTAGAAACATACTCTTCCATCTTACCTACTTCTCAGTAAAACTGTGTTCATGGATACATTTATTTTATTGATTCAATTAATAAATATCAACAATATTTTTGAAACAAACAATGATCAATCTATAAGTTCATGTGGGTCATGCCCGATGTGAGAAACAAGGGACGACCACATAATCATTCACTTTGTATAAGAGTGTCAGTCAATTGTCATATACTCAGGGTTTGTAATTTTTGAATGACCACCCAGAATATCTGAGCTGAGGGAGATTGTAACTAGAAAATTGGTTTCCTAGAATATCCAACTTTCCTTTCCCAATTTTTTCTAGTACACGAGCGGGATAACGTCAAGGGTGTTGGAATCAATCCAAACAAAAGGGAATGGGAAATGTGAATCATGATACCCAGAATTTAGAACACAATGATGAAGGCATGACAATATAAAATAATTGTTGACCATGTTCAAAACACAGTATTCAAACTATTATCCCTAAATATAAACAAACAAATAAGGACTAACCACTAACCGAATTCAAAAACATGGGTCCAAACTCGAAATGTTGTCTGATGTCTTTTGAAACGTTGGCCTAGAATGGTAGGTGAGCCAAAGTTCCATGGGACCAGGTCATTAGGGGGTTTCCTTCAGGCATGAAAGAGGATAAATATCCAAATAAGGGGCATGCGAAGCATGGGGTGGAGGTATAGAATATTCAAAAATATTCCAACACTCACGAAACTACGCCACCGTGACGAGAGCACATTAATGTGAGTGTATTGGTTTGAATCAGGATCAAACCTAATTTCTAGAAAGGAACTCTCTGGAAATTATTTGGGATGAATTGTAATGTTACATCATGCAATTAAGGACGATAGTCACGTATTTTAATGTCATACGATGGGTAAGATACATGGACTAGTTTAACGTCGTATGAATAGGACATTGCACATAGTTTAAGGTCATACCACATGGACCCTATACAATAGTTTAAAGTCATGCTTCATGGACTATGATGTCTATTCCAATAATGTTTTCATGGAATGGAGGAGATGAACCTGATGTGAATGAGCCAAAGGAGGCTTGTCACTATACAAATACTTAGGAACAGATAGGGAGGAGGAATATTTGATGCAGTGAGGGATAAAAACTGATATGTATGAAGGCCAGGGAGACCTACCGCCACACCACATATTCCTATGAGGCTCCTAGTTTATGTTCGTAGAGTTTGGACCATGGAAAACAGTTTAATTTCATGATGTTTGGACAAAGTAAAATGCTTAGTTTCAAGGTATATACAACATGTAGGAAGAGAAACCCCAAAGTGAATGAGGCCAAAGAAGGATCATTTATTGCATACACACTTAAGATTAATAAGGACCAGAGGGTCGAAAAAGAGTTAAGGAACCTATGATTGGACCTGAAAAAAAATGTATGAGTGTCACTACATATCCTATAAATATGGGAATCAATCCACATATAGTTCTTGTATAAAAATGTGGTTATACCAACAATGTGGTGACTAGTTCCAAAGGTGATGCCCTATAAAGTGATAACACCACAATGTTGTGATGTTTTTTATTGTACATCCAGGACGATGATGTCATGGTTTAAGGTCATATGACAGGACTAGCCCATGCATTTTATTTTCATGCGGTAAGTACGTGATAGTTTAAAGTCACAGGGGATGAGGTAGCATAGTTTAACTTCATATTTCTTGGATGGTAAGAGATCTTAGTTTAAGGTCACAGAACTCAAAACTTGGGGTTGTGCAGTGCTCTATGTGGGTATCACCCTACCAAAAATCCTAAGCCCATGTGATCCATTCTTGATGTAGGAAAAAATTAGTGAATTCAGGCTTTCCCCTTCATTTTAGAGTGAAAACCCATGAAAGAGAAACATCAGGTGGGAAAATCCCAACCAAGCCGACATTCCTACTTGAGGTACATGGCTGTATGGAGGAACAACACTAGGGGTGTTGAAGACCCATAAGAATATAAGGTCGGGAGAATATGAATCACTAAACCTAATATTTGGGACACAATGGAGATGGTATAACAATGGGGGATAACTATTGACTATATTCAAAACACATCATCCATATTGTGTAACCTGGGATGGGAAAAAACAACTAAGGGTTAGTAGCTGACCATATTCAAATCACATGACCTATCTCAAAATGTAGTTCAATATCCTCTGAGACGTTGTCCTAGAATGGTAGGTGAGCCATGAGGTCGAGCATCCATACCATTTTGGGTTCCTTTCAGATGTGGAAGATGATGGAGGCCCAAATAATGGGACACATGAGGCATAGTCATGCTCTTATAGTTTAACGTCATGCGGTAAGGATGTGTACAAGGAGAAGTGATCCTAATAGAGGTACATGGCACGACTACTATAAACCGAATGTGAATGAGGAAAAAGGAGGTATCAAACATGCCACATAATCTTAGTAGAACTCAGACCAAGAGGCTGGAAAGATAAAAGGGGCGGCAGTTAGACCAAAGATGAAAGGTTCAATCATTTCTACGTATCTCAAAAATATGGTAATAAAGCCACACATAGTTCTTAAATTTCATGTAGTTTAACATCATGTGGTAAGTATAAAGGTCATTGTGTAATTTATCATCATGCAGTAAGGTTGTGGGGGATCTTAGTTTATGGTCATAGAGCTTGGATCGTAAGACAAGACCTCTAAAATAGGAATATGTAGTGTGGAACTATAAGGCAACCCAACATGAATGAGGACCAAATATATCCAAACCATTCCATATATTCCCAAGAGGAATGTAGGCTAAAAGTCCAAAGAGGTGATGCCCTCTCAACGAGTACATCGGGGTGTTGCGCATTTTATCATCATGCAATGTGGATGAAGCAGCAGTTTAACGTCATGTGGGATGGGGTAGTTTAATGTCATGCATGAAAAATGTTCATTTTTCTTTTAAGGTCATTTGAAAAAGACCATACACACTAAGTAGTTTAAATTTGTAAGGCTTGGACCATGTGATGGTGTGAATCTTCCATGTAGGAAAAAACCCTATCCTGACCCCTAATCCCACATGATCCATGCTCGTCTAGGGAAACAAGGGGATTAGAGGATCCTCATGACACATGGAAACACAAGGAAGTGGAGGTGAATAGACAAGGATGACCTCACGATGTCGGTATGCCCTATCAATGTGAAAAAGTGCACTGAGGGATAACACCGAGCGTGTTGAAGTTCTACCTAGAAATAAGGATGTGAAAAGGAATATGAATCACTATATCTAGTATTTGGGATATAATGGGGGTGTATCAATGATTAAGGATAACTTTTGACTATATTTTAAACACAGCATCCATATCATGTATCCTGGGATGGAAATAAACAAAAGAGGGTTGACCACTGACCGAATTCAAAAACATGGGTCCAAACTCTAAATTTCATCTGAGATTATTCGAGACGTTGGCCCATAATGGTAGGTGATCCATGAGGCTGAGTATCCATACCATTTGGGGGTCCTTTCAGATGTGAAAGATAATAGAGACCAAAATAAAGGGGAATGTGAGGCATGGATATGGAATAAGAGAATTTCCATGTAGAATTTAACACTCTAGGATATACACCATAGCACGTCTGAGCATGTTAATGAGGAATAACAGAGGACAAGGGATTAAATTAAGGGAAGATGGCCCTAGAAATATTACATCACTTGTAAAGAATTTTCTTAAAGTATTTTTCCATCATTTAAACTATATAGAATGATTTTTAAAATATGATTTGAAAATGAAAAAACTCTTTTTAAAAAAATGCATTCCTTTGGTTAATCTATTTTTGGCATCTATTATGGAATCCTTGGTGAGACCCTACAGGGATTTTTATCTCACACCGTACTTATGCCTTTAGGTTTTTGTATATTTTCTCATTCCAAGTTCAAGAAAGGGGAAAGTATCTCTTGGAGGTAGATCCAGTTGTTGAACCTTGGACATGGTGAGTTTTTTCCTTAAGGACTTGTGTTTTTTTCCCTATTTTGGTACTTTGGTCTTGTTTATTCCTTATTTTATTATGGTACTTTACTCCCTATGAAGTTTCTTTTATTATGCATATTGTCTTGTTTCTTTTTCTTCTGCTATGTTTTGTGGCAAATTCATTCCCACTTTCATGTTGTATGATGTTAGGTGATAGTCGTCGACCTATGGAGATCAAGAATATCATTCGGCCTATGTCAGGTTTGGCTCGGTTACCGGGTTACTAGGGTAACCAGGATGGTTCGTGACACAAATTAGTTGGCCAAATCAGACAGTTTTCTACCCATAGATTTAAACTATCTTATAAAAGGTCTTTAAAATATGTTTCAAATGATTGGGATTATGAATTTCCTCATTATATAATCAGTTATTTCCATGTTATTATTTGATTAGTTAGAATATTCATGGATAAGTTTCAAGATTACACGATTATTTATATGGATTTATTTGACCATCATTTATTTATGCCATATTATGCTCAGTTCAATGATTAAATGTCTTATATTTTAGCTATTTACCTTACTATATTGAATAGTATTATTTATTCATGATATATTTAATTGTGTTCTTTCCCTTACTAATCATTTGATCTCACCCCTTTCTTATGCTTTATTTTCCCTAGTATACCAGGAAGTGTTTTGTGATTGATATGGTGGGATACGCTATGAGTAATAATGGTTTTCTTAAAGAAAACACACTATGTATTTTATATTTTCAATTGTAATGTAAATTTCAAGTATGTATCTATTTTACCAAGAATACGAAACAATTCAGGCCTTTGGGATGTGATTCATTGTATCTTATTCCAATGTAATAAACTAACCACAAACTATGGGCTACTAGGGTTGGGTTATTTATAGTTGGTATTAGAGAAAGTTTAATAGAAACGTTGGGAACTAGATTTAGGAAACATAGATTATAAAACATAACCCTATCATAAAAATTTAGGATAATATAGAAGAACATCCTAAAGTTTTGGTAAGGTAGATATTGTGTGGTTTTTCCTAGAAATACGTCTCTTTCTGGATAATACAAGTAGACGTGCTTCTGGAACATATGCACCTAGGGGTAATAAATCCTAAAAAGTTATGTCAGTTTTGACTCAAGTGTTACCTGGTACACGAAAATGGGCCTTACTGCACACATATTTTGACACTCCATATGGATATGCTTAGTATAATTCACATTTTCCTTACAAACCATTATGAAGGGTTTGAAAATATTGTTATTATTTGAAAACATTCCTAATGAAACCATGTTTATGATTATGAGATTAGAAATGCATATATTTTTCAATTTATGTTAAGTATTTCATGATTATTAGAATTTTACATTATGTATCATAATGTTATGACCTAATCTAACATATGCCATTGTTTAGAAATGGAACCTAATGGAAGGAATGGGAAATGTATCAATGTATATACCCCATGTAGGGATTACCCTACTGGGAAATATAATGATCAGATGGAGCTGGATATATAGGTGGAACTGAAGAAAATTTTAACCATATTGGGGTAGCTAACTCAGGTTATGATCAATAACCTTTCTCATATGGAGAAGTCTACTAATCCACCATTTGGTGTAATAATGTTAGACCGCTTCATGTGTTAAAAAGCCCCATCATTATAAAAATCCATTTGTATATGAGCAATGTATAAGTTCCTTAGAGAATATATTTCTTGCTTTGGGAAGAAATGAAAGGGATAAAGTTATAATGGTATTTTATCATCTATTAGGAGATGTGAATAAATGATGATCATTGATTCAAAAAACTAAGAATGAAGAATAGATACTAAACATGGAATATAAGTATTTTAAGTTAATCTTCTTGGAAAAGTATTTTCCTCGCAATAAATGAGCGGATATGGAGATACAATTCATAAATCTAAGAAAAAAGGGAGATGAAAATGTTTCTAAGTATGAAACCATATTCACAAGGTTATAAAGGCATATTATGGACTATGTACGTAATCAAAATAGAAAGATTGATTGTTTCTTTAATGGGCTTAAGCCAGTTCTTTGAATGGTATTAGTCTCATAAAATTTCTCATCATATGAGAACATAGTATCATGTAATATAAATATAGAGAATGAATTCTCTAATTATTATGGATTCAAAGGGAATCGAGAGAAGAAGAGGATGGTAGAGTAAAAGATGGATAAAGGGAAGAAGGGAAAGAAGGATTTTCTCCCATTTGATAATTATGGAAATAAATATCCTATTACTTTATTAAAGGGAATGGGAGTTTTCTACAAGTGTGGAGATAAAGGACACCATGGTCATGATTTCAAGGGAAATAAATATGTTTCCAATGATAAATGATTTAGTTTTAAGGAGATAGGGAACTATGCAAATGGATTCCACAAGCATCAAGGGAATATACCTCAAAATAAGCTAAGGGGTCAAGGTAAAGCTTATGCTATTGCTACTGATGAAGTGGAATGATTAATGTGTTTGTGTTTGAAATCAAAAATTATATTATAGAATTATTATTATCAATAATATTATGGTTATGATAATTTTTAAATGTATAAGGATTGTAATATAGTAATTTCTCTTTAAGGATTTGAGAGCTTATGTTGAATGGTACTGATAACCAGGAAAAAAATTTAGTGGAAAGTTGGTCTTTTTTAAAAACACGTGATTGAAGGAAGATAACCCTTAATATGTGCTCGATGTTGAGAGAATAATGATAAATAGATGTTTATGGGATCGTATTGGTGACCATGAAATTGGTTAGTAATTTTATGGTTTATGTTATATTTTCTGGATTTTACTGCATATTTGGATTTATAGAATATATTCAAAAACCAAATATTTTATTTTTGAAACCATGCACATTTTCATTAAGGTTTTATAGTGATCCAGGTATTCAAATATTTTTAATGTGACATTAAGATCCACTTTATATTTTATGCGGAATATAATTTTGATTTAGTAACCTTATTTCTAAATTTGGTCTGACATATTTTGGATGATATTTAAGGTAAAATATTCATAAAGTGGATTAATTTAAACTTTGTGTGTTATTGGATAACTTGGTCTAACCATTATGGTCTTGGAAAATATATATAGATAAGAGGAGTGACTTTTTATTCTTTGATTTAGATAATGATCTATTAAATATTAATTTTAGTACTTTAGGAATAAAAATTATTATTGGATATTCATTTCTTGGAGTAAGTGATGAATTAAGAATTTATCAAAGCACAGTCAAAGGATGAATATTTTAAGTATATTTTATAGTGATATCTATCATAATGGTAACATAATCCCTATAAGATCCCAGTTTTTGGAAAGGTATGTTTTGTTGTGTTTTGGGTTGAACCCTTTGCTTTTGGGGCTTTAAAAGATTTCCTGGAAGTGTGAGAGGCCTTGGGGGTATTCTGGGGGCTCGGGGCATGGAAGAAGGGAAGTTTGGGCAAAGCAGACCAAGGCACACGACCTGTACACGATCAGCCAAACTATGCGGCCTGCCCAGACTAAGTCATGCGACCCTCCCTCTTCTAGATAGAATTGAGTGCACGGTTTGCGCAAAGTTTTCCAAACCGTGCGGCTAAATTGTACGAATACCCCTCCTCCGGGCAGTGGCGTGCACATGGTTTGCACACGGTTTTCCAAACCATGTGGCTAAACCGTGCGGCCACTTAAAGTTTTAAAATTTACAAAATTGCCACTCTGGGATTTATAACCCCAACTTGGGATTTTCCTCCATTTCCTCCCTCTTCACCCTAGGAACGAACCGATTCTCCCAAGATCTCCAAGAGATCGATCTCCCTCGTTTCTAAAGCATTTTTTGTGCCGTTGGTTGCAGATTGAAGCTTTGGGTAAGGCTAATCTCTTTCTTAGTTATTTTCTTGGTTTAGGGTTTGTGCCTTCTCTCCCTCTTGTTCTGAAACCCTAAAACCTTATCTTTTGGGTGAGTTCTAGGTTGAAGCTCCAAGGGTTGGTCGAATCAAGGTCTAAGGACTCTATTGAGGGTGCGTTCAACTGCATATTCGAGGTAGGTGTTCTACAAGTTATATCCCATAGTTATTTGAGTAATTTGTGCATGTTGGTTATGTTATTGTTTTCCTTTGGTTATGTTTTGGATAACCTTGGCATGTTTGGAATTAATGGTGTTTATAATGGAAAATGAGAACCCTCATGATCCCCATGGGATGCGTTGGGATTGACTTGACCTAATTGGGGCTATCCATGGGATGTGACGGCTTATCCCGGGTTTAGGGATTGTCATTAAACGAGTGAACTTATTTTAATGAATTGTAGAACCCTTGATAAACATGTTGGTATGAATGGTTGATTCATGGAAATGATGAACGGGTTAAATGGGTTAATGTGAAAAATGATTAAAGACCATAATGGGATAGATTATGGGTCTAGGATGGAATGCTTAGTGAGATAGGCATAACACATGGGAATTGGGTGAATGGTTAAATGATGTGAAATGGTAATGTGTTAATGGGTTAAGGCTTGATGTGGTTTCCCATGTGGGTTGTTGTGAATGATGGTTACCAATGGGAAATGGTTGGAAGTTTGATGGTTACTTATATATAAGCATGTGCACATGGCTTGGTAGAGTGGGGTATGACTTGAGGATCTACTCCCACGGGTCGAGCGAAGACTGATGCTCTAAACTCCACCCTAAATGCACGGGTTAGGAAAGGGGACTAAGGGTCTATTCTCCTAACGGTTACATCCACCCGGACTGAGGCTTCGAGGTGAGGATATGGTTGCTATGAGGGAGTTAGTCCTAGTGAGATATAATAATGATGTGTTTACCCTCTTGCATGTGATTTTTGGCCTTATACCCATGTAACATAAGGTATGTGATTAACCCATGGAAATGTGATCAAAGGGTAAGTGATGGTAAATGGTAATAAATGGATGGTAATGGAATGGTAATGGCTTTGGCTCTAAACTGGTTAATGGAACCTTAAATAATTACTTGGCATTTATCATTCATTTTCCTTTTTTCATGCACAAGTGTTTATACTGGATATTTTGTAGACACCGTTGGTGGTGGCCTACGGAGTTGTACTCACACCCTGCTGGGGCCATTTTGGGATTTTGGTCGTTGTCTTTATTTTTGGGATTTTGTTCACTCTTGCATTGTAGCATGACATGGCATATTTATCATTAGAAATGGTTTCTATACATGTTCCTTGTTTATTAGTTATTGTTTCCGCTATCTGGTTATTCTGTTGTGGCTTACTCTCATAAAAAGGGGGTATAGTCTCCCCACTTGACCCCATAGACCCCCGCTGCTAGTCGGCAGCCTTTGGTGTATGGGGAGGCGCGCTTAAGGTCATGTAACCACCCAGCTCGGAGCACCAGTTTAGTGGCTTCTGGGTTGGGGACGTTACAATGTGGTATCAGAGCAGGTCTTTCTTCTCCTTCTCTAAGGTCTTATTATTTGGGATTGACATCCAAGGGTTAGGATGTGTCGGGCCTTGGAAATGAGCTCGTGCTTGGGAGTAACTAACCCAGGTACGGGGGAAAACCCAAGTCACCCTGGGTGGGAAATGTTGTTCTTGGTTGTGTATTGTTATAGTTGATGATATTTCACTGTTGGGTGATGCACATGTGGTTTGATGTGATTGTTTTATGATATTTGGATCATGGCCTTAACAGCATGAGGATTGGCATTCATGCATCATTATAGGAACCTAGGGTGATAGGTGACATGCATTGTATGAGACACACGCATGGGGTGGGTGTGTGAGGCAGGAAAGTATGGTGCATTATGCATTTCATGAAACCAATAAATAATGAGAAAAAAGAAATAAAAAAGTGGGTAAAGGATTTTTAATGAAACCTAAGGGTTTGAAATGAAGTGGAAAATGTCTTGTAAAATTTTTTGTGAGTTGGTGGTAGTGCATGGTTGTTTTCCCCATATGGACCATGGCCGCGGTAGGGATGGTTGGGGCGGCTGTAGCTAGTGAAGAGCTTTTTCTGCAGTTGTGAAGTTTTATGGTACGCGTTCCAAATCTCATGCTTGGCATTGTAGAGAGATGCCACCGCGATGTCGATTACCAATTGGGCAATGGGAGGATGTTGCTGAGAATAATCCTCCAGTAGAGGGGCAAGAAAATTTGGTTATCAATGAAGTTAGAGAAGACCAGTTCCAAGAGAACTTGGATCGCCTTATGCAGATGATGGATTGGGACCCAGGGCGGGTTGCACTGAGTATGTTTGAGCTAACCAGGGAATTCTAGCTGCAGCACCCTCCGACTTTCACCGAAGAGGGTGGGATAGAGGTAGCGGAGTTCTGGTTAGAGTCTGTCCAG
Source organism: Viscum album (assembly GCA_963277665.1). Lineage (NCBI taxonomy): Eukaryota > Viridiplantae > Streptophyta > Magnoliopsida > Santalales > Viscaceae > Viscum > Viscum album. The sequence continues at coordinate 56,796,375 of OY728154.1, forward strand.
ACGATACTGGATCATCTGCAGACCCCTATCGAGAAGCGGGTAAAGATGGCTGCTTATATGTTGTGAGGCCAGGCTAGGCGTTGGTGGGACATTCAGGCTCAAATTGAGCAGGATGAGGGAATATCGTGGAAAGTTTTTCAGGAAAAGTTTCTGGAGCATTTCTACCCAGAGACTTTGAGGCAGGAGTGGGCTACAGAGTTTATGATCCTGACTCAGGGATCGCTGTCACTGATGGACTATGATAGTCGCTTCACTGATTTGAGACGCTTTTTCCCAGTGTTAGCAGGGGATGAGGCAGCGGTAGCAAGGCGTTTCCAGGATGGCCTGAGACATGAGATCAGGTCTCAAGTAAATATCTTTCGCTTGAATAGGTTCACAGAGGCAGTAGATCATTCATTGATCTCGGAAGGACACCTTAAGGGAGATTTGGGTAGTGGGCTTGTGGTTTCGGTGGGGCAGACGAGCATTGCAACTTCTGAGGGTCAGAAGTGATGCCATGAGAGCTCACAGCATGGCGGAAGCATGCAAAGTGGCTAGAAGAGAGGGTCAGCCTCTCAGAGTGGGAATCAGGTGTTCTTCTATCAGTGCGGTAGGCCGGGGCATGTACATGGTCAGTGTCCTCAACCTCCAGTTGAGTGTCGTTCGTGCGGCAGGATGGGGCATGTGCCAAGGTTCTGCAGGAACCCAAGGTAGGTGGGCGAGTATGACGGTGAGAAGCATGTACCAGATACGGGAAGTGGATCGGTTTCCCCATATTAGGTAGGCAGTTGGAGCTCCCCGAGCCGTACTGGCAGGGGCGGTGGATGTGGAACTCCAGGGAAAGATCGCTCACGCCAGCAGGTCAGTTCGGCGCAGAGTATTCAGGCTGGAGCCCAAGGTAGAGGGGAAAGTCAGCTTCAGGCAGTTCAGTTTGCGCCTGGTGATAGCGAAGCCGGACCATCAATCGTTCGAGGTACAATTCTTGTAGCCTCCACTTTTTCTAGTGCGTTGTTTGACACAGGTTCCACACACTCTTTTATCTCTGCTCAACTTGTGGTATTTTTGGGTTTAACTGTGGAAAGGGTGTGTGGAGTTATATAAATTGACACCTCGTTGGGAGTGCGGGTTGAGGATATCAAGCAGTGCAAGAGATGTGCCTTGGATATTGGTGGGTATCATTTTCTGTGGAATTTATTCATTTTCGAGGTTTCAGGGTTTGACCTAATATTGGGAATGGATTGTTTGGTGTTGTACCGAGCACACATAGACTATTATCATTGCAGAGTAACGTTCAAGTCGCTTGAGGGTGACGCTTATGTCCACCGTGGTGAATGGGATGTCCGAGCAGGGCGTGCGGGGCTGTTTTGTCAACAGATGAGTGGACTCATGACCCAAGTGGCATGTCTCATTCTTGATGATGATGAAAGAGGGGAACATCCTCCTCCTGTGGTGTAACAGTTTCGGGACGTGTTTTTTGAGGATTTCTCGGGGTTGCCACCCGAGAGGGATGTTGAGTTCACGATCGAGTTGCTGCCGGGAGCGGATCCAGTTTCTATTCCACCATACCGAATAGCACCGGAAGAACTCCAGGAACTAAAGTTTCATCTTGAGGATTTTTAGCATAAGGGGTTTATCCGTCCTAGTACGTCTCCTTGGGGATCTCCTATGCTTTTTGCAAATAAGGTCAATGGGTCGTTGAGGTTGTGCATGGACGATCGAAAGTTGAATCAGATGATGGTGAAAAATCAGTACCCTCTTCCTAGAATTGATGACCTATTTGATCAGTTGAGGGGTGCATCGGTGTTTTCTAAGATTGATCTGAGGTCGGGTTATCACCAGTTGAGGGTGAGGTCTTCCGACATACCGCGGACAGCTTTCCGGAGTCGGTACGGGTTGTTTGAGTTTGTGGTAATGCCTTTCGGCTTGACCAATGAAATGGTGTTGTTTATGGCTTTGATGAACTGGATATTTCATCCCAATCTAGATCAGTTTTTGGTTGTATTTGTTGATGATATCTTAGTGTACTCAAAAACTCACGACGATCATGCCCAACATCTTGACATCATCTTAGGTACACTAAGAAAGCACCGGCTATACCCCAAGCTATCAAAGTGTCAATTCTGGATAGGTGAGGTGCATTTTCTGGGTCACATCATCTCGGAGGCAGGTGTGTCAGTGGATCTAGAGAAGGTGCAGGAAGTTGTATCTTGGGAGCATCCCAAGAGTGTTTCTGATGTTCGGAGTTTTCTGGGTTTGGCTCGGTATTACCAATGGTTCATTAAGGATTTCTCTCGCTTGGCAGCTCCACTTTTGAGCTTGACCAAGAAGGGAATCAATTTAGAATGGTATGAGGCTTGTGAGAATGCCTTTCAAGAGTTGAAGAAGTGGTTGATGACCGCACCTATCTTGGTCTTACCGGAGTTGGGTAATAAGTACATCGTGTTTTGTGATGCGTCCGGAATTGGACTTGGGGCTGTGTTGATGCAGGATGAGCGGGTAGTGGCTTATGGTTCAAGGAAGTTGAGACCCCATGAGCAGAAATATCCCACTCATGATCTTGATTTGGCTTCACTGGTGTATGCCTTGAAGTGCTGGAGGCACTATCTGTTGGGAGAACAGTTTACAATGTTTACTGACCATAAGAGTTTGAATTACATCTTCTCGCAGCGGGATCTGAATCTTCGGTAGCGAAGATGGGTTGAATATCTCTAATCTTTTGACTTTGAGTTGGTGTACACACCGGGAAAGGGAAATAGTGTTGCTGATGCTCTGAGTAGGAAGGTTCAGAATCAGGCAGTTCAGGAGTCCAGCACCGAGTGGAAGGTGATGGCCTTGTTTGCAGAGATGCACCTGGAGGTGCAGGAGGAGAATGGTCAGGTCGCTCTTGCTTCCTTAACGAATGAATCAACGCTTTTGAGTCGAGTTAAGGAAAGTAAGCTTGGTGATCATGAGTGTTTGATCATGAAAGAAAATCTTAAATGTGGGGAGCTACCTTCTAGCTGGACCATTGGTGTGGACAGTGTTGTTCATGTTCGTGATCGTGTGGTTGTGCCAAAGTGTGTGCGGGAAGAGTTGATGTGTGAGTTTCATGCATCGAAGTGGGCAGTGCATCTTGGTTTGACCAAGATGTACCGTGATCTCCGAAGGCAGTTTTGGTGGCCTGGAATGAAGAAGGAAGTTGCAGGCTTTGTAGCGCGGTGTCGTACCTGTTAGCAGGTTAAGGCCGAGCATCAACGCCCAGGTGGTTTGTTGCATCCATTTCCCATTCCGGAATGGAAGTGGGATGATGTGACGATGGATTTTGTCATGGGTCTTCCAAGGATGCCACGGAAGAATGATGCAATATAGGTGGTTGTGGATCGATTAACGAAAGTGGATCATTTCTTACCGATTCAGGAGACCCATACAGTCGACCAGTTGGGTGAGCTGTATGTTCGGGAAATAGTGTGGTTGCATGGGGTGCCACGGACCATAGTTTTGGACTGAGATCCACGTTTCACATCGTTTTTTTGGCAAGGGTTGCAGAAGGCGCTTAGTACGCAGGTGTTTTTGAGCATGAATTTCCACCCGCAGATGGACGGGCAGTCGGAGCGTACGATCCAAGTGTTGGAAGACATGTTGAGAGATTGTGTCTTGGACTTTGGTGGTTCTTGGGAGAGTCACCTATCGTTGGTTTATTTTGCCTACAACAACAGTTTTCAGGCTACAATTCAGATGGCACCATTTGAGGTGCTTTAGGGGAGACCATGTAGATCTCCATTGTGTTGGATAGAGGCCGGTGAATCTGAGTTTTTGGGGCCAAGTCTCGTGCAGGAGACTTCAGAGAGAGTTCAGTTGATCAGGAAGCAAATGGATACGTCTCAGAGTAGGCAGAAGTCGTATGAAGATCGGAGGCATAGACCTCTTGAGTTTGGGGTGGGTGATAAAGTATTCCTTTGGGTGTCACCAAGGTTGGGTCACAGTTGAATTCAGAAGCAGGGTAAGTTGGCGCCTAGGTATATGGGACCTTTTGAGATTGTGGAGACTATCGGACTAGTGGATTACCAATTGGCTCTTCCATAGAGTCATGGGGGGATGCATGATGTGTTTCATGTGTCGCGGCTTCGATGGTATCACCCTGACCCTTCTCATGTTTTTGATGTTGAGGATGTGGAGCTTGAGGCTGATGCGTCCTTTGAGGAGCATCTGATCCGTGTGATGGATCGTAGTGAAAAGGTCTTGTGAGGAAAGGTAGTGCCATTAGTGTGAGTACTATGGCAGCATGGGAAAGTTTAAGAAGAAACTTGGGAGCGGGAATCAGATATGTGGGCTCAGTGGTCTGAACTCTTCTCTTCGGTGGAGCAATGAGGCTTGGAAGCTCGGCTCGAGGATGACCTGTTATAAGGTGGGGAGGTTGTAAGATCCTGGTTTTTGGAGTGGTATGTTTTGTTGTGTTTTGGGTTTAACCCTTTGCTTTTGGGGCTTTAAAAGGTTTCTTTGAAGTGTGAGAGGCCTTGGGGGTGTTCCAGCGACTCGGGGCACGGAAGAAGGGAAGTCTGGGCAAAGCATACCAAGGCACACGACCTGCGCACGGTCATCCAAACCGTGCAGCCTTCCCATACTAAGTCGTGCAACCCTCCCTCCTCTAGACAGAAGCGAGTGCACGGTTTGCACACGGTTTACCAAACTGTGTGGCTAAATCGTGCGACTCCCCCTCCTCTGGACAGTGGTGTGCGCACGGTTTGTGATTGATTTTCCAAACCGTGCGGCTAAACCATGTGGCCACTTAAAGTTGGAAAATTTAAAAAATTGCCACTCTGGGCTTTATAACCCCAACTCGGGATTTTCCTCCATTTCCTCCCTCTTCACCCTAGGAACAAACCGATTCACCCAAGAGCTCCAAGAGATCGATCTCCCTCATTTATAAGGTGTTTTTGGTGTCGTTGGTTGCGGATTGAAACTCTGGGTAAGGCTAATCTCCTCCTTGGTTCTTTTCTTGGTTTAGGGTTTGTGTCTTCTCTCCCTCTTGTTCTGAAACCCTAAAACCCTATCTTTTGGGTGAGTTCTAGGTTGAAGCTCCAAGGGTTGGTCGAATCGAGGTCTAAGGACTCGATTGAGGGTGCGTTCAACCGCAGATTCAAGGTAGGTGGTCTACAAGTTATATCCCATAGTTATTTGAGTAATTTGTGCATGTTGGTTATGTTATTGTTTTCCTTTGGTTATGTTTTTGATAACCTTGGCATGTTTGGAATTAATGGTGTTTATAATGGCAAATGGGAACCCTCACAATCCCCATGGGATGCGTTGGGATTGACTTGACCTAATTGGGGCCATCCATGAGATGTGACGGCTTATCCCGGGTTTAGGGATTGTCATAAACGAGTGACCTTATTGTAATGAATTGTAGAACCCTTGATAAACATGTTGGCATGAATGGTTGATTCATGGAAATGATGAACAGGTTAAATGGGTTAATGTGAAAAATGAATAAAGACCATAATGGGATAGATTATGGGTCTAGGATGGAATGCTTAGTGAGATAGGCATAACACATGGGAATTGGGTGAATGGTTAAATGATGTGAAGTGTTAATGTGTTAATGGGTTAAGGCATGATGTGGTTTCCCATGTGGGTTGTTGTGAATGATGGTTTCCGATGGGCAATGGTTGGAAGGTTGATGGTTACTTATATATAATCTTGTGCACATGGCTTGGTAGAGTGGGGTATGACTTGAGGATCTACGCTCATGGGTCGAGCGAAGACTGATGCTCTAAACTCCACCCTAAATGCACGGGTTAGGAAAGAGGATTGAGGGTTTATTCTCCTAACGGTTTCATCCACCCAGACTGAGGCTTTGAGGTGAGGATATGGTTTCTATGAGGGAGTTAGTCCTAGTGAGATAGGATAACGATGTGTTTACCCTCTTTCATGTGATTATTGGCCTTAGACCCATGTAATATAAGGTATGTGATTAACCCATGGAAATGTGATGAAAGTTTAAGTGATGGTAAATGGTAATAAATGGATGGTAATGGAATGGAAATGGTTTTGTCTATAAACTAGTTAATGGAACCTTAAATAATTACTTGGCATTTATCATGCATTTTCCTTTTTTCATGCACAACTGTTTATACTGGATATTTTGTAGACACCGTTGGTGGTGGCCTACTGAGTTGTACTCACACCCTGCTCAGGCTGCCATTGGGTACCCGAGCAGACTTCATGTTTGCAGGTGAGGATAAGGGGAAGGGTCCTTGCTAGTTAGATGAGTGGACATGGGTAGCACTTGGTGGAGGATCCGGACTTGGAGTCGGGACCATTTTGGGATTTTGGCCATTGTCTTTATTTTTGGGATTTTGTTCACTCTTGCACTGTGGTATGACATGTCATGTTTATCTTTGGAAATGGTTGCTATACATGTTCCTTTTTTATTAGTTATTGTTTCTGCTATCTGGTTATTCTATTGTGGATTACTCTGATAAAAAGGGGGTATAGTCTCCCCACTTGACCCCATAGACCCCCGCTGCTAGTCGGTAGCCTTTGGCGTACGGGTAGGCACGCTTAAGGTCATGTAACCACCCGGCTCTAGCACCGGTTTAGTGGCTTCCGGGTCGGGGACGTTACAATCCCTCAACTTTTGAAAAAAGATCTTGAGAAAAAAAATTGTCCTATTACTTTCATTTCTATTGAATCAATGGTCTTTTAACTCATTACAGATTTATGATTTTATAGTGGTTAACTTCCTCATGACCATGTTCTCTATCACTCTTTATTAATCCTTGGGTGTTATTATTCTCTTCCATTTCTAGGTTTTTTTTCACCTATGTTCACCTACTTGGAAACCTAGTAATGTGTTGTTCTAGATGACCTTTATATGTCCCTTTCTCTCTTATCAAGAGGAATTTTTATTAACCCCTTTTATGATGTGGTTTTTAAATAAATGTATTTTAAAATTTCAAACCCTTGATTATTAGGATTGATATTAAATTTCAAGGATACTATTTATTTAATGGGGTATAATGTAACACCCTGAGATTTTGAAATAGGAACACCATGTTTGATAGTGTGTATTAAAAGCAACACCAAGATTAGAAGAGAATTTAACACCCTGAGAATTTGTGATATATTTATTTTTAAATATATTCAATATATTTAATAGATTTCAATGCACACAACACCAGTTTCGAATGAAATGTAATACTCTATTAAAATATTATTATTTAAACATGATCATTATAACCTAGTTGTTATAATGTCAGGTATGAATAGTAATAAATAAATTATAAAAATTATATGGTTTATACATATATAAAATAAATTAAATGGTAATATATTTATTATAAATAAAATAAGAATCATTTTAAAGAAAAATAAATGGTTTCTGAAAAACTATATTTTTCTAAAAGGTGGTTTATTCATGTTTTGCACACATAATTTAAAATTATTTTTTTCCACTTTTAGAAAATGTATTTAATAAAATTAAATTAAATTTTTTAATTATACATGTAAAAACTATATTTGGTTGAATTTTTTGGATTTTTCTAAAAATATTAATTTTTTGATGAATAGTGAAAATACTAATTTTTATTAAAAACAGCATTTTTATTTAAAATATTTAAAGATTTAAATTATATTTTAAATTAGTGTAAAGTAAAATTAGTTAAATTATATTAAAATTTAACTAATTTAGGTCATTGTAATAAATTTCATGTTGAGTTTTCATATTAAAACATTCTATACTTATGAGAATTTTCTCTTTGGAAAACTGGTCTTTCGTTACATCTATAGTTTAATTTTAAATTGAATTATTCCACTTATTTGAATTGAATTTTGAAAAATAGATTAAATATTTTGAATCAGTATAATTTATATTATCTAATAATTTCAACTTAATTTTTGACCATAATTAATAGTAAAAACATTAAAAAATAATTACCGTGATTAAGGTAAAAATGGGTTTACTGGGGGGATTAAACTAAGAATATGGGGACTCAAAATTACCTAAAACTTTTCCAACAACCATTTTATATCTATATTTCTACCATATAATCTCTAATGTTTTATAATGAACCATTTTTTATGCTTTTGGTATAAATACCCAGGCTTTACATACATGGATATTACATCATTTTAGATGAATATTCTGCACATTACAAAAGTGCATTCTCGAGGACCATAATAGTTTAGTGTATTTGGAAACTTAGAAACATAATATTATATATTGGTTAAATATATTAAATATATCCCTTAAAGATATTATTCTTTAGTACTCTTATTGAAAACCTTTCTATATAACCTGGGGAAATGAAACATAAGAAAGGAGTGAGCTCATATGCTTGGTAAGGGTAAACAAGGGAGATATGTAATAATAACATTAGAATAAGGGTATGAGAACATAATAGTATCATTATAAGATAATACCTTTTATATCAAAGATTATAATCAAGATTCATGTCATAAAAATTTTCAATTCATAATACAGGAATCATAAGTTAATCGAGAGCATAATCCACGAAATCATAACATAGGAATAAGACATGGAATTTATGGAATACACATAATAATAAAATATCATTCCCTATAAGTCAAAGATCATTGTCAAAACTGAATCAAGGAACTTCATGGTGTCTACACCTACTGGTAGGGACACACCGCCATCCCTAGTTACAACCCTTTTATTATAGTGGATTAGGTTATACCTTCTTCCCATGGTGGATCAAGCCTATTGACTTGTTACCATCATTATCTTATGAGATATAAATCTTTACCAAATAAATTTTAGAGATAAAATGGTCTCACCTGTCACTATATGTTCTACCCCATCATCTAAACTGTAATGATCTCACCTTGCGCTATCTAAGACGCCTTATTGTATAAGTTATAATAGGCTTAATTGATGTTATCTTGGCCACCCCATTATATAAGATATAATGGGATTACCCAATTATATCTAGGACACCCCCATTATATAATATATAACATTCTTACCTGGTGATATTTGGGACACTCCATCATATAATTAATTTCTATGAACCACAACATGAATAAAGTACAAAGAGCTTGCATATCATCATAAAAACACATAAAAATAATAATTCTTTCATAACATAATTAATGGAAAATAAATGGGTTTCATGTTAATATATTTGAAACATGATTATCCCATTAAAAAATGGGATTAATAACAATCTATTTGAAACATTATTTACTTGTGGAAAAGAAACAAGTTCCATAAATATCATGTCATCAAAACATAAACCATTCAGAGAAAGAATATGAATGGTATCCTTAGATCATATCCCTATTAAATAATAAACTATATCAAAGTATGTAATCTTATATAGAAAATAATTTTTAAATGTCTTTTAGAAACAGTTCTTGAGTAAAATATCTTTTTTGCTTTGAAAAATGCTTTTTAAATCATAAAACATTTTAAAAACCTTACTTTTTAAAAAATAACCTTGAAAACTTATATATAATGATTTGAAAACAATTTTAAATACCTTTTTAAAGAAAAAAACTTTTTTAAAGTATCTTTTCCTTTAGATTTATCTTAAAATATCATTTAAAAACATTTTTGAAACATTTTTAGAAAAAATGGGTTTGGGAGAAAAAAGATTCAAGACCAAAGAGAGACATAAAGTCGGATATTCTTAAAAACAATTTGTTAATTATCTTAAGTGAAAAAGAGTGAAATAATGGTACCATTACTTGAATATATCCTGAATAAATAGAGGATAAGAAACTTCATGATATTTATTGAGATATGGATCATAATATTTCATCAATTGAAGCATAATCATAAACAATCCAGATAAACGATGAGATTATAGAAATAAATTGTTACCACTTTGGTAACTTGGAATCATAATCCCCATGAAATAATAACATTACATAAAGCTTAAAATGTCATTAAAATAATTATATTCATGATATAACATGTCAAATTTCATTATATACACCTCATATAAGAATATAGGTACATAACATAGCATGTTTCTCAAAGAATGAAAATTAAGACAAAATTACTTTATCGATTTGCTAACTTTTGAACCATAAATCCCATAAAATAGAGATAATAAAATGGATATATAAATAGACATAAATTTAAGTATAATAATAATATAATACATTCATATACAATATATACACCATAAAAAATAATAATTGGTGAATATAGCATATATCTCATAGAAATAAAAGTGAGACGAGAAAACTCTTACCTTAAGTATTGACTTTCTTTGTACACATTCAAAACTACTGTATAATAAATATAAGTTTATTATAAATATAAAAATGAACCATAATATTATATATCATACCATATATGATTTTATTATGACTTTATATTACCCATTTATTAACAATTTTATGTTAAAGTTACGTTTCAGGTAATAACCGCTTTGTTTTTTTATATGTCTTGAATTTGTATTCTTGATCCTCTTCATTTGACCATGATTTACTTATTTAAAGGATGTAAAACATGATTTAAATATAATATATATTCATTATATAAGTATTTATAATAATCTATAAAAGATATAAATATGAAATGGAATACATCATTCTTGGAGACGGTAGGCCGTATGTACGCATGAACGGTGTATCTGTTTTCTTGTCATATTGAAAGAAAGAAAGTAAATGAAGTATATGTATATACATATATATTATCATTCCAGTGGAATTATTATTTCATATATATCATATAAGTTTACTAAACTCGTCCTTAATACATTCCATGTAAAGTGTGAATAAATCACATCTCTTTGAGGAAGTAGTAGTCCACACGTCCACAAACGAAGTTATCGTATTCTCACAAAATGGAAAGCATAAAGGTATGTGTTATATAATAATTAAATAATCATAAATACATAATAAATATCATATATATAATATAAAAATATTAATTCAATCATTATTTACAACCTTTAAATGTGGTAATGTAAAAAAGAATGACATCGGTTTGTGAGGCGGTAGTTCGTCGTACACATGAATGATAATTGTGTATCTCATTTGATATAAGTGTGTGTGAGGGTTGATTTTAATCTTAAAAAAATATAAATATATTTAGTATACTTATTTTATTATATAATTATAAAATAATAATAATTTAGTGGATGGATAAATAAATAAAACAAAAGTTCTTATTGAAGGATGTTACCTATTCTTTGGGTTACTCCTTTTGGTTTGCACCAAAGGGATTTCTGGGTTGGATTTATGATAAAAGGGAGTCTTATAGGATGAAGTGAGGGAATTTTTAATCTTATTTGGGAATTTTTTGGATGATCCAAATGTCTTTAGAGCTGTGAATAATTGAGAGAGTGAGTTCCCTTTTATAAGTGAGGGAGAGGACACTGTTGGTATTTTTTGAAAATAATTGTGCGATCCCCACATTTTTACCTTAAAAGTGGATTAAATGACATAAATAAATCAATAAATAAAGTTTTAAGGTTTAAATATGGGCACAAAATGGTTATTGTAAAATTTTAGGATCATTTTTACACCTTATACTCTAAGTTTAACCACTAAGTAAACTTGTTTTTTCCTTAATCACTATAATTAATTTTAACTGCATTCACTAATATTTTTGGTCAAAAATTAAGTTGAAATTATTAGAAATTATAAATTATTATTATTAAAAATATGGAATCCATTTTTTAAAATTCCAATAAAATAATTTTCAAAAATTAATTTAAAAATAATTTCACAGACGGGACGAAACAATGGGCTTTTAAAGTAAAAATGTTCAAAAGTTTGAAATATTTTTATATCCAGTTTCAATGTGAAATTGATTCCAACGATATAAATTAGATTAATAGAATTATAATTGATCTAAATATACTTAAAACCAAATAAAATTATAATTTAACTATAAAAATAAATTAAAAAATAAGCCGGTTTTCAATTAAAAGTCTATATATTTCATTATTCATCAAAAAATGAAACTTCTCAGAAAAATACCAAAAAATCACCCAAAGTAAATTTTGATATTATTCTTTAAAAATAAAGTTTATTTTTTCAAATAAAAATAATAAAAGTTTCAAAAAAAATTAAAAACAAGTCTTCCATTAAAAGGCAGCAAAACTGCCTTTTATAAAAATATAGCTTTTTATGCATAAAATTGGATTTGTTATTATTTTATGCCTATCAATATTATTTGATGAATGTAAAAACATTTTTTTGAATTTATAATATAAAAATTTTATAAAAATTTTTATTAAAAGTGGTTTTTTTAATTTATTGATATAAAATGTGTATGTACGTAGAAAATTATTTTTCTTAGAAAAAGGTATTTCTTTATTTTCAAACAGTTCTTACTTTCATTTCTAACTAATTAATAACCAAAGGATTAATTTTATATACATGTTTAAACCATATTTTCACAATTTAGTTAATCTTATTTGTAACTTCCATTCCAACAGCTAGGTGATAACTATAATAATATTTTAATAATAATATAAATATTATATTATAGTTCGATAAAACTCGGTCTTGCATGTAATGCAAGCTATTAAAGGAACTCAGTATTTTGCGTTACAAAATCCAAACATAGTGTTGCGTGTACTAAAAGCTAATATAAATGTTGTGTATAGCGCAATATTAACATGGTGTATCATGGAATGAAATACATCAAATAATTTTAATTTATCTAAAAATAATAATTCATAAAAACTCATGGTGTTACATTATACCCCCCTTAAAATGAATTTTTCCCTCAAAATTATTTTGGTTTATCAAAGGTTTAATACTTTAAAGTTTCCTTCATAGAACCCCACATCACAAAAATGAATACTATAACTTCCTTCAAAATGGAAAGTTGTAAATATAACGGTTACCCAAAGTAACTCATAACTAGGTTTCCACATAGAAGAACATAGGTGATATGTGAAAACATGGATATAGAAGAGAAATATAACTATCAAGTTCTGATGGAGAGTGATAGAGAAAATGGTCAGGATAAAGTTAAAGATAAAAAATACATGAACTAAAGAAATTTGAAAAAGGTCATTGATTTCATCAAAAATGATGATAATGGGACAACATTTTATTTCAATACCCTTTTATTAAAGTTGAATAATTTTAATGAGAAGATATACTTACATGATTTCAGCATAGTCTCGCCCTTTGTTGTGCCTTAATCAATTTCAAATTCATCTCTTATTCCAAGAAATAAAGGTGAATATTTCATTCTTAAAGCATTATCAGATCATAAGATCCATAAATATAATCATAGGTCATTCCATATGTCTTTATCACAACAAAATGGTTGGCACGTGTTATCAAATATGCATAAATCCTTATATGGATAGATAATACTTTAATCTTTACAACCTCATCTAAAGTTTAACATAAACTATTCCACAAATTTTTAACCTTATAACACTTTTTAAATATAAAAGACTAAAACTTTAGAAATAAGGTCACTAAATTTCTCAAAAATATCTAATAATTTATCCCCTGTATATCATAAAGTTTCTCTTGGTTGTCACATACCAAAAATGTGAATACCTTCATCATGTTTTCTTTTGAAACATGGTAATAAACGTAATTATAATAAAAAATTATTTAAAACATGCTTGATTTATTATTCCAAATACTATTCGATATATTCCTTAAATCCAAAAAAAGATTTAAACTTCATCCATGATAACATAGACCACTTTATCAACAAATCAGTAATCAATTCCATGATAATCAGTACTATCAAATTTACTTTATCTGTAATCATATATTTATCCATTTTACTATTCAATATATTTTTAAAAATCCTTAATGTAAAACATATACTTCATTATTCATATAACATAATTCTTGATTTCTAATACATATACACTTCAATCATCCAAATTTATTCTTAAACCATTACTTAGGCTTCATAATCTTATTACTTAATACCCATTTCCTATAATATGAAATTTGAATCATTTATTAAGGTTACTCAACCTCAATTTAATCATGATTATTATTTTTAATGTAAAAAATATTGTTAGAACATCCCATACCTTTCACATTTCATTCACGATATCTTTATCTTCAACAGTATAACCAATACTCATGACACCTTCTTAATTATCTTCATGAGATTTCCACTTAGGAAATCAATTTTCTTAATGACTATACTTTCCACATATAAAACATTCAATGTTAACCCATTTCCTCCTAGTTCCCATTATTGACTAAACCAGAAATCATAGTGTGATAAACACTTATCATAGTAGAAAATCACATAATCATGAAAAATTACTTATAGGATACCTAAATCATGACACCTACTTTTAAATATATTACACCTTAGGATTATCCTTAGAGACATCCCTAAACATGTCCTTAGAAATATCCCTTGGGATATAACTAATGTTTTATCATCCTAGTTTCCAAAGGTTGACTAAACCTTTCCTTTAATACAAACTATAGTGACCTGGGATTAACATACATAGATATTACACATTTTATATGAATATTCAGCACATTACCAAAAATCAAAAAAAATTATGGTCTCTGTCATGGTGGTGTTCAGGTTGCGGCGACCCTGATTAGCTGGGAGACGATTGGATGTCCGACGATGGCAGGATGAGTAAGGCGGGCGACTGTTGTATCTAGAACAAGGAAATTTTGAATGATCTGTGATGCAAAGGATGACCCGAGGTGTGCAGGGCAGTGTAACAGTCGACAGGGTCGAGGGTTGCAGTGTGTTTTTTTTGGATGGGTCGGTCTTGGTTGTTGTTTTGGTAGGGTCTGGTCTAGGACTTGGTTCCTTGGATGACCTTCTTTAGGATCTTTGTTGGTTCTCACTTACCCTTAAAGTGATCTTAATTTAAAAAATCAAAAAAAATGTTATGGTCAAGGACCATAATAGTTTATTGACTTTGTAAACTAAGAAACATAATCATATATATTGCTGAAAGATCTTCAATATCTCCCTTAAAGATATCCTCCCTTAGTACTTCTAATTAAAACCTTTCTTCATAACCTGGGGAAAGGAAACATAAGAAAGGGGTGATCTCAAATGATCAGTAAGGGTAAAGAAGGGATATATATATATATATATAAGTATAACATGAGAATAAGGGTATGATAACCTGATCATATCATAAGGATATCATACCTTGTATATTAAATATCATAATCAAGAGTCACGGCATAAAGATTGGCAGTTCATAAGACATGAATCATAAGGTAATCAAGAGAACAATCCATGAAAGAATAACATAGTAATAAGACATGGAATTTGTGTCATACACATAAGCATGTAAAATAATTACCTATAAGTCAAGGTTCATTTCCAAAACTCATCTAGGCACTTCATGGGGGCTACACCTACTGGGCGGGACACACCACCATCCCCAGTCATGGACCTTTCCTTATAGTGGATCAGGTTATACCTTCTTCCCATAGTTGATAAAGTATGCTGACTTGTTCCCATAATTATCTTATGAGATATAAATCTTTACTCAATGCATTAGAGAGTTATAACAGGCTCACCCGATGCTATCTAGGCCTCCCCATCATGTTAGTTGTAACAGATGTACCCAGTACAGTCTAGGGTGCCTCATCATATAAGTTGTAATGGGCTTACCCGGTGCTATCTTGACCACCCCATTGTATAAGATATAATGGTATTACCCAGGGCTATCTATACCACTCCATAGTAAAAGCTATAATGGGATTACCTAATGCTATATGATCCATACTATCATATAAGCAATTTCCATGAACTACAACATGAATAAAATACAAGGAGCTTGTATATCATCATAATAACACATAAAAACAATTATTCCTTCATTACTTGATTAACCCATGGAAAAGAAATGGGTTTCATGTCAATATATATGAAATTTGATTTTTCCATGTAAAAAAATGGGTTTTATAACAATATCTTTGAAACATGATTTAATCATGGAAAATAAATGGGTTCTATAAACATCATGCCATCAAAACATAAACCATTCAAAGAAAGAATATAAATCGTATCCTTGGATCATATCCCTAGTAAAATATAAAATATATAAAATGATGTAATATTAGTTGTAAAATAATTTTGAAATGTATTTTGAAAACATTTATTGATGAAAATATTATTTCCTCTTTGAAAAACGTTTTTTAAATCATAAAACTTTTTGAAAAACTTTTTCTTTGAAAATAACCTTGAAAACTTATATAGAAAGCTTTGAAACCCATTTTAAACACATTTGTAAAACATAAAACAATTTGAAAATCCTTTTTCATTGAAAATAATATAAAATGTAATTTAAAAAAATCAGATAATTTTTAGAAAACTTGGTCTTAGGATAAACAGATTTCCAACCAAAGAGAGACATAAAGTCAGATATTCTAAAAAACACTTTCTTAATTATCTTAAGTACCAAAGAGTGGTAAAATGATAGCATTACTTTAATATATCATGAATAATAATAGTATAATAAAATTAATGGTATTTATTGATATATGGATAATAATATTTCATCAATGGAAGCATAATCATAAACAATCCCGATAAATTATGAGATTGTACCAATAAATTGTTACCACTTTGGTAACTTTGAATCATAATCCCCATGAAATAATAATATTAAATAAAGCTTAAAATTTTATTGAAATAATGATATTCATGATATAACATGTCAAATGGAATTATATACACCTTGTAGAAGAATATTAGTGTATAACAAGGCATGTTTCTGATGGGATTTGGTGCATTAGTGCTGGTGTTATCTCAACCAAGATGGCATGTTTCTCAAAGAAGGAAAATCAAGACAAAATTACTTTATCGATTTGGTAACTTTTTAACCATAAATCCCATGAAATAGAGATAATAAAATAGATATGTAAATATCTATAAATTTAATTATAATAATAATATAATACATTCATATATATTATATAAAACACACAAAATAATAAGTGGTAAAAATAGCATATATCTCACAGAAATAAAAATGAGACAAGAAAACTCTTACCTTAAGTCTTGACTTTCTTTGTACTCATTAAAAACTACTTCATAATAAATATAATTTTTTTATAAATATATAAAAAAACCATATTCTTATATATCATACCATATATGATTTTATTATGACTTTATATTACCTTTTTATTAACAATTTCATGTTAAAGTTACGTTTTGGGTAACAATCGCTTTGTTTATATGTGTGTGTGTGTGTGTGTGTGTTTTGACTTGTTATTATTGATCCTCTTACTTAGATCATGATTTAAATATTTAAATAATGTAAAACATGACTTAAATGTAATATATATTCAGTATATAATTATTTATAATAATTTACAAAAGATATAAATATGAAATGGAATACACGGTTCATGGAGACGGAAGGTCGTACATATGCATGAACGTTGTTTCTATTTTCTTGTAGTATTGAAAGAAAGAAATTAAATGACATATATATATACATATATATTATGATTAAATCATAATTATTATTTAATATATATCATATGAATTTACTAAACTCATTCTTAATACATTCCATGTAAAGTGTGAATGAATCACATCACTTTGAGGAGGCGGTAGTCCACACGTCCACAAATGAAGTTATCATATTCCAAAAAATTGGAAATAATGAATTAATGTGTTATATAATAATTATATAAGCATTAATACATCATAAATATCATATATATCATATAAAAATAGTAATTCCATCATTATTTCCTACCTTCAAAGGTGGTGATGAAAGAACGAACGACATTGGTTCATGAGGCAGTATTTAGTCATACACACGAATGATGATTGTGTATCCCATTTGATATAAATGTGTGTTATTTTAGGTCATAAAATTAACATAAAAAAATCATTATATTTATGATCATGAGGTTAATATATAATCATGTAATAATAATAATTTATGGGGTGGATAAACAAATAAAATGAAAGTTCTTATTGAAGGATGTTACCTATTCTTTGGGTAACTCCTTTTGGTTTCCACCAAATGGATTTATTAGTTGAATTTATTCCAAAAGTAAGGATTATATAATTAAGGGAGGGAATTTGGGAGCTTATTTTGTCAGGTTTTTGATGAGTTCCCTTTTATAAGTGGGGGAAAGGACAGACTTGGCATTTTTGAAAAGAATTGTGTGCTCCCCATGTTTTTACCTAAGAAGAGGATTCCATGACACAAAAATTATAGAAAATAATGTTTAAAGTATATTTATTTCTATAAAATGGGTATTGGACAAGTGTGAGGTCATTTTTACACCTTATATTCTAAGTTTAACCATTAGGTAAATTCATTTTTACCTTAATCATTATAATTAATATTAGCTGCATTCAGTGATATTTTCGGTCAAAAATTAAGTTGATCATATTAGAAATTATAAATTATGATTATTTAAAATATGGAATCTATTTTTTCAAACTCCAATCATATAATTTTCAGAAATTAATTTAAAAATAATCATGCGAGCTGGACGAAGCAATAGGATTTTAAAATGAAAATGTTCAAAAGTTTGAAATGTTTTTAAATCTCATTTAAATGTGAAATTGATTAAAATAACTTAAATTATATTAATATATGTATAATTTATATAAATTTACTTTAAAACTAAATAAAAATATAATTTAAATATATAAATAAATTATAAGATAAGTTGGTTTTCAATTAAAATTCAGTATTTTTCACTATTTATCAAAAAATGAAACTTCTCAGAAAAATACCAAAAAACACCCAAAGTAAATTTTGATATTACACTTTCAAAAATGTAATTTATTTCTTCAAATAAAAATTTTAAAATTTTAAAATTTATTTTTAAAAAAAAAATCCATTAAAAGGAAGCAAATTCCTTTTATAAAAATATAGTTCTTTTTCCTAAAATTGGATTCGTTATTATTTTATACCTATCAAACTTATTGGATGAATGTCAAAACATTTGATTGAATTTATAATATATAAATTTTATTAAAATAATTTATAAAAAGTGGTTTGTTTTATTTATTAAGATAAAATGTGTTTGTACATAGAAAAATAGTTTTCTTAGAAAATGAATTTATTTATTTTAAAACAGTTCTTACTTTCATTTCTTACTAACTGATAACAAAAGTATTCATTTTATATACATGTGTAAACCATATTTTTAGAAATTATTTTATCTTATTCATAACTTCCATTCTAACTTCTAGGTGATAACTATAATAATTTTTTAATAATAATTTAAATATTATATTATAGTTTAATAAAACTCTGTCTGGAATATAAAACAATATATAAAAGGAACTCAACATTGTTTATAATACATTCAAAATATAGTGTTTTGTGTACCGAAATCTAATCTAAGTGTTGCATGTAGAACAAGATTAAAATGGTGTATCATTCAATGAAATCCATCAAAGTATTTTAATTTATCCAAAAATAATTAATTCATAAAAACTTTGGGTGTTACATTTAGAATAATAAAAACATGGGTATCACTTTATCTTTTAAAAAATTTCATGTGTGTCATATCCCCCACTTATAAAATAACACCCCTACTCCCCCCCTATTCACACTTCAAAAACTATTTTGTTTGGCTAATACCTACCAAAATATCTTCCTTAATTCCCTCCCCAAATACTAAAGGACTTAGTTTGATTATGAATCCCTCCTAATAATCCTTTAGGTATAAACTTAAAGAGGCTCTCTGAAGAAGAGGTAAAATTATTAAACATTCATATTTGTTTTATTTCCTCTTTCAACTCCTTTAAACCTTCTTAGACAATGATAATATAATGATAATAATATATAGTATATAATTAAATGTTATTATTTTAATTAAATAACCCAAATTCATCTCTAATTCCATCAAATGGTAAATGAAACTGTCAATCATGTGTATAACAAACTATCACCTCACGAACCGATGTAATTCATTTTCCACCACCGCTTTTCAAGGATAGATATAATGATGTATTTAATATATATGTACATATATATAATTTATAACATTATTATACTTTTTTAATTATTATATCACATATACCTTCTTAATTTCCATTTCATGGTGGATATGATAGTGTTGCTCGTGTGTATGATGGACTATCATCACGTGAAGTGATGTGATTCATTTTTTGCTTATGATTTACATGAAAGGTAGTAAGGTTAAATATAATAAATATATATGATATTTATTATCTAACCGTACTTATAGAAATATAATATCACATCTAAAATTTTAACTTCAAATCCATTGGAAAAAATAACTTCTCTCACACGTACATGCGGACAACTGCCTCCACATAGCGATGTAAAATGTTTTTCATTTTATTTTAACATGGATGGTAATAAATATGTATTTTATTAATATATATGATATTTATAATATAATAATTATTATTTAATGGTTAATTAATATATATTTTCTTTTTGTTCCATCCATCGAGAAAAATGGAAACATCATTCATGCGTACATACGGCCCACTGTCTCCATAAACGGTATAATCCATTTTCTATATATAAATTTAATTGATTAATATAAATCCATATATAATGAATATATATTATATTTATATCATGATTAAAATTATATACATGATTTTACCATAATTAAATTAAAAGGAAAAAAATTACCAAACTAAAACATACATGAAAAATGAAGCAATTATCACATGAAACAGTCATTTTAACAAAGAATTGTTAATAAATGAGTGATAAAATATTATAGGTAAATCATATATGGTATGATATATATGATTATTTTTCTATAATAGATGTATAATAAAACTATATTTATTATATAGGAGGTTCATACACATACAAAGGAAGTCGAGTCAGATGTAAGGATTTCTCATCTCACTTTTACTTCTGTGAGACATACATCGTATTCACCAATTATTCCTTTATGTGGTGTATATACTGCCCCTTTTCATATGTTATATAATTAATATATTTCTATTAATGGTATTTAAAATTTCATTTGAAGTTATTCATTTCATGGGGCTTATGATTCAAAAGTTACCAAAGTGGTAAGGGTTTACTTCACAATCTCATCATTATTCAGGGTTGTTTTTGTTTAAGTTTACCTTGGGGGAATTATTTTGTATTTATATCATAAAACAAATATATTTACTTAATCTCAGTTTATTCATGTGATTCTCAATTAATATTACCATCTTCCACTCTTTGGTACTTAAAATTATTGAGAAAATGTTTTTAAGAAAATCTGACTTTATTTCTCTCTTCAGTCAAAAATCCTTTTTCATAAAAAACTATGTTTTCTAAAAATGTTTTCAAAAATGTTTTTAACGTTCTTAAAATTATTTATAAAATAAATGTTTACCCATGTTTTAATTTTTAAAAAAAAAATTGAAATAAATCTTCATTTTTTTCCAAACAAGGTCAGTTTCTCTTTTACCAAAAATATGAAAGGAATATTTTCTTTAACGTGCACGACGTGTATAAAACTTCTGTCATCATTACCACTCAATGTTTTAAAGCTTAATTTATATGTTTCAAATATTATTTTCAAATAAAATTATTTTCAAAAAATTTTGTGAACTTTTTTTTAATCTGATTTTCAAAGTGCAAAGGTTATTTTCTTTAAGAATGTTTTTAGTGAATTTTTTATGGTATTTGTATTCATCAATGACATCAACCTTTTATTAGGATTGTGATTCATTGGGAATATATTGTATTGATATCATACTTATTATTTATTTGGATGGTTTATGATATGTTTTAATGAGTATATATAGTTTTATTACCATTCACTATATTATTCTGGATGTTTTATGATTATGTTTATTTGATTGAGGTAAGTATTAACGTTTTTTATGTTAGTTTTTCAGTATGAATTTGTATGTTGATTATATTTCACCCCTTTCATATGAGGGATGCATTGGACTTAGTAAGTGATGGGTGATACTCGGTTATATATATCCCCTTGATGTATTTATAGGTATCATGAGACAAATCAATTGGCCAAATTAGATGGGTTTCTACCCACAGATTTAAATTTTCTTGTGAAAGGTATTGACAATATGTTTTAAATGTGCATCATTATCCATTACCTAATTATGAGATTAGTTATTTCCATGTGATTATTAGATTAGTTATAATATCCATGGATAAGTTTCAAGTTTATGTGATTATTTATATGGATTTATTTGATCATAATTTATTTATGCTATATTATGATCAGTTTATTGATTAAATGACAAGTATTTCAATTAATTACCTTGTCATATTGATAATACTTATTTATTTATGATTTATTCTACTATACGTCTACCCTTACTGATCATCTGAGCTCACCCCTTTCTTATATTTTATTTTCCCCATAATATTAAGAAGTGTTTTTTGATTGATATATAGGGATACACTATAAGGAATAATGGAGTTCTCAAAGAAAACACTTTTTTTATTTAAAGTTTTTAATCGTAATGTGAATTTAAAGTATGTATCTAGTTTACCGAGACTACTAAACTATTTGTTTTTTCAAGATGTGATTCCTCGTATCTTATGCTAATTTAATAAATTAACCATCTACTCTGAGCTTCTAGGGTTGGGATCTATAAAAAACAGAACTACGTATAGGCCATACCCTTATGAAGATGGTATGTGTAAGGGTAACCCCTTTGTTACCTTTATGTAAATAATTTGTGTGAAGGTAGTAACCTTATGCAGAAATTCCAAGATACCACATAAAGGAAAATTGAACCATACCCTTGTGTGAAGAATTCACATAAGGGTAATATTATTTGTGCCCTTATGTAACATATGGGTAATGGGAATCTACCCATATATAGACTATCTATGTAATTGTAGAAGGAATATTACCATTATGCAACGATACTACATAAGGTTCATGGAGTTATACCCTTACACAAGTTCTCTAGGACTGTTTTACCATTACACAGAGTGTTTTTCTAAGGCTAAATAGAGGATACCCTTATGCAAGAATGGGTTCCTACATAAGGGTAACTAGAAAAAAATGTTAAAAATTATTTTTAAAATATCAAATGATTTTAATGGTTTGTAAAATGTTTATAAATCATTGTAAAAGAAATTTTTTGATATTTTAATTTATAAAAGATTTATAAATTAATTAATTATAAATATGTTATAATTAAATAAATATTTATGAAATATTATTCCCCAAATATTAAGTGTTAATGTATGAAATACCTTTTAAATTATATAAAAATTCTTAAGAATTATAAATAAAAGTTTTTATAAAGAAATCATAAAAAATAATTTATAAATGGTTATAAATTATGAAAAAATGTAAAAATATGATATGTTTATATTTAAATTATGAATTTTTCATAATTAAATATTTTAAAATGTTCTAAATAAAAAAGGCCTTCTTTAGATATTATTTAAGTCGTGTCAAAAATTATTTAATTATTGATATGGTCAAGGTTTAAATAATGATAAAGTATATGATATTAAGATTATATAAAATGTTTGAGTAATAGAAATTGGATTATGAATGGTTTGTAATTCATATAATATCATATATTTAAAATGGAGATTCCATATAATAATAAATATGAAAGAGTTCATACTGAAATGAATATCAAATGTTTATATTTATAACTATGGAATGTATATAATAATAAAGCTAAAAATTTATAAAATATTTATAATTATCGTTTATTTATAATTGTTTATAAATTTTTATCTCATGTTTAATATTTGAATTATTCATTTATTCAATGGTTATTCTCTACTATATTAATTTTTCATAAATTTTTTAATAAATGTAAATATTATGAATGCTTTGGTTTAAAAATGCTAAACTACTTGTAGGATAGAGCATTTCATTACATGCTAGGATTGACTCCATAATGAATTTATTTTTTCATCTACCTCATCCTAGGTTTGTAATTAAAGTTATGAACTTGAATTTAGCTATTGAATAAAGTTTGTGCATATTAGGTTTTAGAGTTACAATGGATATGATTCTATCTTGAGTAAAGTATACTTAGGTAGAGGGACTTGGGATCAGACTACCTATATACTTGGAGTCTTATGCCTTATCTAGGCTGGTGGATGGTTTTGTCTATCTGTCACTTTGGGATTACTCGTGAGGATAACTCTATACCTTTACATGAATTTTTCATGTACCTTATTCATATGATGCATTTGGATATGTATGAATATGTTTTCATTCTATTTTTGGGTGAGTAACACAAACTTGTGGGTTTTGTAAAGAGTTACACATCAATATGGTTTGAACATATTGATTTGGTGGAGGTAATAGGATTACAAACTAAATTACTGGACCCATGAATCCATAAATGGAATAAAAAGAGATAATATGGTGAGATTAAAATCCCCTAAAAATACTAATTGTTAGATTCCTTTCAAAATGAAAATTGTCAAGACATCGATCATTCAATCAGGTAGGTCATTCCATAGCTGGGTTCTTCTAGATTATCTTGTGTAAGGTAATAAAGGATGGGTGACACTAGAGCATCCTTGGGTAGGTCATTCTATAGATGGATTGTTGGACATGTTATTTTTTTATAACATATATTTGTTTTTATGCATTTTGATTATTCAAACAATCCATACTTTTATACTAATAAGTTTATCTTAAGTGTTTCAGATTATATTTATCAAAATAATTTATCTTACACTATTTCTCAAAGTGTTAATCTTACATTGAGTATAGTATTCGATCTATGCCAAAGAGTTTTATCTTACGAGAATTAAAGAACATCTTCTGTATAATTAGAATCAGAAAGTGGTTGATGTTTATATAGTAATGTAAGACTTTAACTTATGAATAGAATGTTTGAGTTACTAATTCTCAAGTCAGATGTCTTAGATAAAATTACAATATTAGAGAATATTATATTATGAAAAGGATATTCATAAAATATTATATTACGAGAGTCAAAGAAGTAATGAAATATAAGTATTGTATCTATGTTGAATATTTATCTTACATAGTTTTTAGAATAGTTTATCTTATAAAGAATTTAAAAAGTTATTTTCTCTTAAGAAGTCTCTCGATAATTTATCTTATGATGATCAATACTTCCAGTTGATATCTTTTGAAGATATAGTTGTTGCATAATATCATGATTTCTTTGCTAATATCTTGATAATTCATTTCATGGTTTTAGAGTGAATTATAAAATATATTATCTATTTAAGGATAGATCAATCTATACAAGATTTCCGAATGGAAATATCTAAATAATAAGTAGATCTCTCACATCATTGTTGAAAAAGTAATATCTATATTTGGAAAGAATGAATGCATGCCATTTAAAGCATGTCTTATCAAGTTCATAATTTTTGGATCATATGATCATTAAGATTATATTTTTATTTAGTTAAAAATTATCTATAAAAAGAAACAATTGGTCACTACTTGAAACAAAAAGAAGACGAACATGAGATAGACAAATTTGAATAAAGATTAGATCACTTATTCCTTGAATACATGTGCATAGAAAAGGTCCTATTAAAATGCTCATACTATTATTACCAGTTTTTATTATTTAAATTTAATATTGTCCTGAGATATACCTTGAATACTATCATATTCTCATAATGAATCTTCTACTATTTTTAGTTTCTACTTGAAACTGTGTACTACAACTGTTTCTATCAAAGTTTTGTTTCATTTTATTTTGTTTACACTCAGTGTAAGAGTCTATATTGAGATTGTGGATAGGTCTTGTAAAGGGAGAGACTGGTTAAAAGCTCTTGTACCTTTATATTAAGTGGAAACTACTTTTACTCAGCTAGGATCCCCCGGTAAAAGGGATGTTATAGTGAAAATCATCAAACTTGTAAAGAAGATTGTTTGTGGAGTGGACTACGAGATTTATATTCCCCAAACCACTATAAATCTTGTGTGATAAATATCATTCATTTAAGTTTTAATTTATGTTGCCTATTTTCATTAAGGAAAAGTATTTTAATGATCATACATTAAAAGGGAGGTTTTTTGTAAATAAATTTTTAAGAACTAAATTCACCCCCCCCCCTCCCCTTCTTGAGTATTCATATAGTCATTATCTAGGATAGCAATTGGTATCGAAGCTTGTGACTCTTGAGTTCACAACTATCAAAGGTTGTTATCCAAATATCCATTTTCAAATGGCTTCCATGGATGATAATCAAGAAGGTATGTAAATGGTTAGATATCCATACTATATTGGTGAAAATTATGGTTGTTGGAAATATCGCATGACCGTCTATCTAAAGAATTTTGGCTTGAAAGTTTATCTCAAAGAAGAAAATCCCTATGATATTCCAAAGATAGAACCTGAAATATTGTATGTTACTACTGAAGAAAACTATGATCTGAACTCCAAATCTATTAATGCTATAATCTTTGGACTAGGATCATACAAGTTCAATAGAGTTTCCCAGATTCAAACAATAGATGAAATGTGGACCACTATAGCGGTTTCATATGAAGGCATCGACAATGTAAAGGATCTTAGATATGATACGGACAAGCTTAATTTTAATACATTCAAAATGGTTGAAGTATAAAACATTACTCAACTAAATGGAATTATTAATGATATTTTCAATAAAATTTATTCTCTAGTAGAACCCATTACTAAAACCAAATAAGCATTGAAATTTCTTAGAGTATTACCACCAAAGTGGAGTGGAATCTCAACTTCCATCAGAAAATCTACAGAGGTAAAAAATTTCAAGATAAAGGATCTCATCAAAACTCTCATGATGTATGAAGCTAAAATAAAATTTGAAGCTAGAAAACCTAGAATGATAAAAGAGGAAAATCATCCCTTTAAGATTTTTAATTTTAAAGATGAAATAAAGAGAAAAAGTGCACAAATCTCTAAAACATATGAAGAAGAAGACTCCTTGGGAAATTATAGATCAAATTTTGAGCTTTCACGGCTTGCTTAAAAATTCAAAAATTTCTACAATAAGAGAATACATTTCAGAAAACCCTTCAACAAACATAAAATCCATGTTAATAATTCTAAATAATTTATATTCTATGAGTATAAGAATCCAGGACACAACAATCATGACTATCCAAAAATTAAGGATGATAATAAAAAATAAATACTTAAAGAAGGATGGTTATAAGAAAATTAATAGAGATATGAAGGACACCTAGAGATCTTAATTCAAATCATCATAATCATAATCTGAAGCTATTAATCAAAAGGATGACATATGTTTTATAGAACATTCAAATGAGGTACATTCCTATTATTCTTTTGAGCATGAATTTGAATCAAAAAATGAAAAATTCTCATATGAAAAATAAAATGAATATTAAACCATGTTGGAAACCAAGTATGAAAGATTGAAAAATAAGAATAACGCTCTCATAAATTCTTATAATAATATTTTTAATGAATAAGAGGATCTAAATAAACAGATTTTAGATTTAAAATATCAATTGTAAAGATCTATTATTTTGAATACTAAAAAATCTAAAACAATAGAGAACCTATGGAAGGAATTTTAAAACTTTAAGGATGTTTCAAGTGTCTTTACCAAAGTAAATGACTATCTCAAAAAAATTATTTTCCAAAATCAACTTAAGAAAAAAAAATTGAATAGGTGGTTAGGGTGAAAATCTCAAATTCTACGAAAACCATTTTGTTCCCAGTTCCAAAAATAAAAACCTTTCTAGTGTTGCCTATTTTCATTATGGTGAATTAGGACATTATGATAATATATGAAATTTGAAAAATACTCAATTATATGGAATCAAAAATTATTTTTGGAAGAAATGTTTTTCAAAACTAGTTGCTAAGTACACTGGAAAACAAAAACAAGTTTGGATACCTAATTATCTTATAGATAACATTTTTGGACCTAAAAGAGTTTGGGATTTATCATTGTAGGGAACAAACCACATGAAAGTAAATGAAAAATGGTTCATAGATAGTGGTTTTTCAAAACATTTGAGTGGTTATTTCTCAAATTTTTACTCATTATCCAAGATTTATAGAGGTTGTGTCACATTTAGTGACAATGAAAGAGGAAAAATAGTTTTCATTGGATCTGTTAGAAATCCTCATCATATTCTCATAAAAAAAGTTCTTTACATTGAAGTCTTGAAGCAAAATCTGATAAGTATCTCTCAACTTTGTGATGATGGCTATTCTGTTAATTTTTTTAATAATTCTTGTTTAGTTTTCAAAGATAAATTTCCCATGTTTAAATCACCTAAAATAGACAATATTTATACATTATATCTTAATTATTTGTGTAGAAAAAATGTAAATTGTTTAAATGTTCAAATTAATGAATCATGGATTTTTCATAGAAGGCTTGGACATTATAATGTTCATTAATTAAAAAAATAATGTAATAAATGTTTGATTTCTGACTTGCCTAACTTAAGTTGGATAAAAAGAAGTAATGTGATGCATGTCAAATGGGCAATAAATACAAGTCATATTTTAAACCAATTAAAGAGGTTTCTACATCTAGACCTCTAGAACATATCTGTATGGATCTATTAGGACCTGATAGAACTACAATTCATGCTAGAAAATCATTTTTTTTATGTGTTAGTTGATAATTTTTTGATATTTACATGGTTTTCATTTTTAAAATTTAAGAGTGAAGCATGCTCTATTTTTATTAATTTCTATAAACTTGTGAAAAATGAAAAATATTTCAAAATCATGTCTTTAAGAAGTGATCATGGAGTTGAGTTTGAGAATCATTAATTTAATTCAAATTACTCAAAACAGGTAATTAAACATACATTCTCTTCCCCCGTGAAACCTCAGTAGAATGGTGTTGTTGAAATTATG
This sequence comes from Viscum album, assembly GCA_963277665.1. Taxonomy (NCBI): domain Eukaryota; kingdom Viridiplantae; phylum Streptophyta; class Magnoliopsida; order Santalales; family Viscaceae; genus Viscum; species Viscum album. The sequence continues at coordinate 56,825,053 of OY728154.1, forward strand.
AATAGGAATTTACAAGAAATTTCTAGGACTATGTTATTTGAATATAACATACCCACTCATTTTTGGGATGAGGTTGTTAACACAACATTTTATGTTATTAACAGAGCTCTAATAAGACCTATATTAAATAAAACACCCTATGAGTTATGAAATAATAGAAAACCAAAGGTAGGATACTTCAAAGTATTTAGATGCAAGGTTTATATCTTGAACACCAAGGATAATCTTGTAAAGTTCGATCAAAAGGCTTGTGATAGTGTCTCCCTAGGTTACTCTAGTACTTCCAAATCATATAGATTTTTCAAAAAAATGGTCAAGGATTGTTGGAGAATAAACTCGTGTAAGTTTGATGAAAGTGATCCTTTTGATCACATAATGGTTCAAACTAATGATCAAAATGAATCACTCAAGGATATGAGACTTGAAACTTTTTTTAACAACAAAAAGTATGGTGATTTGGAATTTTATTACTTTAAAACAAATATAATAATGATAGATACCAGTGAACCATAAAGTGTGTTTTCGAGAATACCTAGAAACCTTGAATTCCATCCTCTAAAAACAGTTATAGGAAGATTAGTTTAAGGAGTAAGAAATTTAAGAACCCGAGGAAACCTAGTATAATTCTCTACCTTTTTATCAGAACTAGAATTTAAATATGTATAAGAACCTTTATCAGATGACATTTGGTTCCTATATATACAAGAAGAGTTAAATCAGTTTAAAATAAACAATGTTTGGGAATTAGTTGAAAGACCCTTAGATTATCCTATAATTGGAACAAAATGGATTTTTAGAAACAAGAAAGATGGTCATGGTGTAATAACTAGAAACAAAACTATATTATTTTCCAAATGATATAATCAAGAAGAAGGAATAGATTATGAAGAAACCTTTTATCCATTATCTAGGTTAGAATATATTAGAATCCTTCTAGCATATGGATCTCATGTGAATTTTAAATTATATCATATGGATGTTAAATATAATTTTCTAAATGGATTTTTAGTGGAGAAATTTTATGTAGAAAAACCTCTTGATTTTGAAGACCCTAGCTTTCAAAATTATGTTTTTAAAATTACCAAATCTTTGTATGGACTTAAACAAGTTCCAAGGTCATGGTATGAAACATTAAGTTCTTTCCTTTTATCAAATGGTTTTATGGTAGGAATGGAAGACCCTAAATTATTTAAGAAATATTCATCCTCAGATATTTTTCTAGTAAAAATATATGTTGATGATGGTATTTTTTGATCAACAAATCAAAAATTATTCAATGATTTTTCAAAAATTATATAAAAATAATTTGGAATGAGTATAATGGGTGAGTTAAACTATTTTTTGGAATTTAAAATTTATCAAAAGAATTTTGGAAATATTTTAAACCAAAGAAAATACATACTGATTTAATTAAGAAATTTGGACATGAAAATAGTAAGACTTACTCAACTCTTATGAGCTCTAATATTAAACTTGATTTGGATGAAACTGGAAAATTAGTTGAAAACATGTTTTATAGAGGAATCATTGGAATTTTGTTATATCTTGCTTCAAGTAGACCATATATTATGTTTTCAGTGTTTCTTTGTGTATTATTTCAATATAATCCAAAATAAACACATTTAAAATATAACAAAATAATTTTAAGATATTTAAAAGGAACTGTGTATCTTTATATTCTCTTTCCAAAAACTTCTAACTTTAATTTAATCCCATATTCAGATTCTGATTTTGCTGGATGTAGACTAGATAGTAATAGCACCTTGGGAACCTATCATTTTCTTGAAAAATTTATAGTATCTTGGTCGAGTAAGAAACAGCACTCTTTATAATTTTTAACTAATGAAGATAAATATATCATAGCATAATTTTTTTGTGCACAAGTGTTGTGGATAAAACATGCCTTAATGGATTTTGGATTTAATTTTAATTTCATACCAATAAAATGTGATAACATAAGCATTTTCAACATTTCAAATAATCCAATAAACTATTCAAGAATAAAGAACATTGATTTAATACATAATTTCTTAAGATATTATACACAAAATAATCATATCGCTTTAGAATTTGTTTATACAGAAAATCAATTAGCAGACATTTTTACTAAATTATTGCCTGTTGACAGATTTTATTTCATTAAATCAGAACTAGTTTTGTTTAATTTACTTTATTTTATTTTATATAATAATTTCATATTCAAATTAAATATGTTATTTACCTTATTTAATTTAATTTTTGTGTCATCATTTTGAGTAATAGTCATATTCAATAGGTCATGTCACCTAGTTCTAGTAATAATGACTATGCACATCACTGTGTGGCCCCTGGATTACCGTAAACAAAAATAAGTGTGTGTCAACACTATACAGAAAACTCTTTTAAAACATTTGAACCCTCTTTCTCTATGCTAACACAAACCTTCATTGACCTAACCTTCCAACCATTTGAACTTGTCGTTAATGGAAAAAATGAATAAAATTGACAGATCCACTGCGAGAAGAACAAATAGACAAAGTTCCTTAAGAAAATTTTTGCGCAGGCAACCAATTGATTTTGACTGAATAGAAAAGACAGATATGTTTCTAATGTTCATTAACCATCAAGTATGGGAGTATGTCTTCGATAAAATGTGAACTTTTTCCATATTCAAAAAGGAATTTTGTGAGTCCTATGAATCTTTAGTTTTTCATTTTGGTGATGATGAATACCTAGTTACATCAATAGTAAACTAGAAGAATCTCTTGATAACCTCTGTACAATTAGTAAAAGACTTCAAGAGACCCCATTAATTCTACTCATCTTTTTTTACCTCCTTAGTTGAAGTGGATGGAGTCACTCCACTAGAGATAATGAAGTCTCTCTTCAAAACATTAGATGTTGAAAAGAAGTTAGTGAAGGAATTAGATCCCAAAAGAAAAGTGTTTACCAAGTCCATACATTCAAGAATAGTGCAAATAAATAGTGATTTTGAGAATGTTCTTTTTCAAGACATTACTTTGATTTATCTGTTTATGATAGAAAAAACTGTCAAGGTGCAGAACCCGCATCGACTCAGGGGGATCCATCCCACTTGTAATAAATACCTATATTAGTAAAAGGATTACCTCATATTAATGAGATAATAGAAATTTTGGATGATGAAGAGACTCTTTATACAAGGTGCAGAAGATTCAGAGTTTATTTAGAATGTGGAGATCAAACTACTCATCAAGAGAGTTAACCTCATACTCCCTTTTCATTACCAGTTCATTTAAATTAATAAAGGATGGCCTATGCTATCACCTGGATGTTTTCTATTGGTCAGTATAGGATAATTTCGATAAGACATGGAACTTCTCCTCTTGTTGTTGATTCCCACTTTGAAGAGATATAAAAGTTGATTGTGAGAAGGATTGGTTGATCTGAATCCCAATAATTGCATCATGTAGATTAATTACCCTATTATTAATAAATACACCTAGTTGGTGGTGAGATTATAGAAGTCCAACTATATAGGCATTCTCCTGATTGTGAATATTCTAGAAATTTTTAAATTCTAGAAGTTGGTAAAAGTGTGTCTAAGAAAGATCAATAGATCTATTCTAGGTTATAATTATAAATGGAGTCTCTAAAGACTCAATTGGTTGAATTTAGGAATGAGTTTATAAATATTTGTGAAATTTTTGTATCTAAATAAGAAGTGAATGAAGTGAAGATGCTGGTGTAATCAATTTTAGAGAAATTATTGTCATAATCTCTTAGAGTAATCATAGATCAAAGTAATATTTTTTCAAATCTTGAAAGTGTGTCTTGAGATATAGACACTTTAACCTCCTCCATTACCTCAATGTAGTGTAATAATCTAACTAAATAAATCATTCAAGATATTTAACTGGACTTAGTTAGTGAAATAAGAATAATTCAAGATGTTCCATGGTAATCTCTTGCATTGATTGGTCAATCTAGAAAAGATATATCCCTTCTATTGAAAGAAAAGTGCCAAAAGTTCAAAATTTATCATCTAAAGTGAATAAGGACATGATTTTTATCATAAATGGCTTGTAAAATATGGCCATATATTTTTCTAACAATTTCGAAGTTATAGAGAAAAAGGTTAAAGGCATGTATCAGATATTCGTAATCAGTTTAAAGAAAGAATTATTTGATGATGATGAAGAAGAAAAAACAAATGATTTTATAGAATAATGTGAATCTAGTACCTATACAAAGGGAAAAGAAATCAAATATTTTAGTTATCTAGTAAACATTTCAAATAATCATTTTGAAGAGTTCAATAATTTGGTTGTTGGATTTGCAAAGAAATGAGACATACAAAATTTATTAGGAAATTTTTATCAGAGAGTTTCTAACGGTTTCACAACCATCTTAGACTATTTCAAAAATGATGTGGTAGAGAGGATAGACACCTATATTGATAACCTATTTCAAATCTGTGGGATACATCTTCCAGGATCTCCTATAGTTGATCGACATGGTTCTACATCTTAGATATTAAGGGAAATTGTTTATCTAGCTAATGAGTATCTAAGGGAAAATCTCAGGTTTGAACAACAAGTTTCTTTACCTTCACCTGAACCACCCTCTAAATTGTGATGTTAATATAAAGATAAATTTGATTTGGAAAGAGCTCAATGATCTTCTCTCAACATTCAATCCACACTAGTAAATATATCTTAAGGAGATTGATCAGGTCTTGGAGAGTATATACTAACATTGGGTTATGTTGTTGGTGAAACAGTAGATTCCCCTCTTCCAAAATAATATTTACCCTCTAAACAAATATTATCATTCAAGAATACACCTCCTAAAAACCATTTCAAGTTCAGCAGTTGATAAAACAACTCTTCAGTTTGCGATAGTCATTTCCCAATGAATGGGAATCTTTAAAACATTTGAATTATGCCTCTTTTAATGAAATTTTAAAAATATTTTAATTGTGCCTTGTTTTATAGCATCATTTTAAAAATTTAAATATGTTTTTCGTTAACATTTGAATTATTATATTTCTTTAATATTCTCTTTAGGATGTTTATTTTTATGATTCTATCTATTATTTACTATTCTTATTTTACAACATCTGAATGCTTGAATACTTATACTGTTTTATGATTTCTATATATTTTTAATCTATTGTGTTTAACTTTTTATCCATGTGATTGATATGTTTTAACACTCATTTACTATTATTATTTTATTTTCCTTATTTTCATAGTAATCACTATTTCTTATTAACATAACTTAATTCCAATTTCTGATTCACAATCAGTAGCATCAACTATTGACTATTGATTCATGTGAAATATTAATTGTATTTCTTACTCTACTTATTTTTTATATCATAAAAAGGGGGATAATAAAAGAAGAATAAAAAATTTAAACTGTTAATTTTTTTGATAAAAATATGAAAGTGTCAACTTGTTTATTTCAAAAAAATGTTAGAATAATTTATTAAGGGGAGAAGAAAAAGAGAATAAATAAAAAAATAAGACCATAAAAAAGTTCATCTTCTTTATTTAAAAAAGGGATATGAATTTATTTCAAAAATATAGATAAGAAAAGGATAATACATAAATTTAATTTAATCTATTTATTATTCTTTGTGGAAGATGAATGATTTTCAAATGGAAATTTTTTAGTAAAAAAAGGAAGATTTTATCATTCTAAAAGTTTTATCTTAAAAGAAAATTTGAAAAGATAAAATCTTATTTCATGAAATTTTTATTTTCTATTTCATGGGTTTTGTGATCACCAAAAAGGGGGAGATTGTTGGATAGATTATGTTCTTCCAACATATCTTGGTTTTTATGTGTTTTGATGATTCACAAAATCCTTAATTTTATACTAACAAGTTTATTTTAAGTGTTTCAGATTATATTTATCAAAAGAATATATCTTACGCTGTTTCTCAAAGTGTTTATCTTAAATTTAGTAGAGAATTTGATATATGCCAAAGTTTTTATCTTACAAGAATCAAAGAACCTATTTTGTATACTTAGAATCAGAAAATGGTTGAAGTTTATCTAGCTATGTAAGACTTTACCTTTCAAAGAGAACGGTTGAGTTACTAATGTTGAAGTTAGATGTCTTAGTCAGAATGATAATATAAAAGAATATTATCTTACGAAAAGGATATTTGTAAAATATTATCATACAATAGTTAGATAAGTTATGAAAGATAAGTATTGTATCTATTCTGAAGATTTATCTTTTGCAGTATTGAGAATAGTTTATCTTAAAAATATGTCTAAAGGTTATTTTATCTTATGAAGTATCTCGGGAAGTTATCTTATGATGAGAAGCACTTCTATTTTATATCTTATGAGGATATAACTATTTCATAATGTCATGGTTTTTTTAAGGTGGGGACTTATTCAAATACTAAGTCACAATTTATTGAATATAAAAAAGTAGATTACATGAGTCTGAAAGATAGAATCTTATTACAATATTTTTCATAAAAAGGGAGAAAATCACCAGGAAAATCATTCCACCAAGTAATATCCTTGTTGACCCCCTTGTTGGTGAGACCATCAGAAACCATATTAGCTTCATGAAAGGCATGAGTGGCAATGTGGTTGATCTCCTGAAGCAAATCTAGGAAGCTCATCCAATGGTTAGTAAGTGGCCAGGAAAGATACACCACACCATTCAAGATGGCATGGATAATAGTGGTCAAATCACTCTCAATACAAATATTATTCTAGCCCTTTTTCTTGGAAAAATCAACAGCATGAACCACACCCATCATTTCTGCTTCTAGCGACGAGGCGGTACCATAGCTACCATAAAAGAACCTATGAAACTGACCAAGATAGTCTCTGAAAATGGAACCACAACCCGCAGGACTAGGGTTTCCTTTAGAGGCACCATCAACATTCACTTTGATCCATCCTGGGAGCAGGGCTTTCCAAAACACCTCAAAAGTGTGCTTTGGATGTTTGTAAAGACCATCAATCTGAAGTTGGTGAAGGATATCAAAGTCTCCAACGGTATTGTCACAATAATCTTTCTGAAGTGAGGCAGTATCCCTAATAGTGATGACAATCTGGGTCTGACCTGCATTAAGATTAAATGAGTAATTGTTGTGCATAATAGGATTTTTATCGTAATAGATCACATAGATAAGCTTAGCAACAACAGCTAATAAGAGTTTCTTGTTTTTTGTGAGGTTTTGAGATCCACACAACTTTTTAATTGAGAGATGATAGTATTAAAGAGTATCCATCTATAGTCAAAAATGTCATTAATATAATTCCAAAGGGCAAACACCATAGCACAAGACAGAAAAATATGGTTAGTATCTTCTCTATATTGGTGATAGAAATGACACTTAGAGCAAAGTTGGATCCCAAAATTCTGAAGAAAAACCTTTTTGGGGGCACAGGTGTGGGAAATATGCCAAACAAGAGTAAGTATCGAAGGTTTAATCCAAGGTTTGTCAAAGGATTTCAACCAAAAAAAATTAAGATTAGAATTTGAAAAATTGTACCTATAGAAACTTTTGGAATCAAGGACACCATTGTGAGACTACTCCAAAATAATAAAATCATCAGTATTAGAGTAGGAATAATTGCTTATAATCTAAGTGATTTTATCAGGAAGATTAAAGATATGATATTGAATAACATCTTTAATAGTGCAATCATTGTTTTTAGGAAGAGAATCAAGAGGCATCAAAGAGATGAGAGGGGAACCAGTCCAATTTTCCAACCAAAAATTCATTGAGGAATCAGTGCTAACGATCCATCTAGAGTTGTTAATGATATTTTCAAAATATTTATTAATAGAAGGCTAGATGTAGGAATTAATATAGTTCAGATTGGCCTTCTTCAATTTTATGAGGAATCTATTTTTAAGGAAATCGATAGAGTTGGAGTTGTAATGGATCAAACTCCAAGTGAGTCTAGCTTGGAGGGAATCATTGAACATTTTTATATTTTTGATAACAAGACCACCCTTCTCTAAAGGTTTATAGCAAGTGGCCCAGGGGATGGTAATGATCTTCCTTTCAAGAATACTACCAGTCCAAATAAAGTTTTTGATGTAAACATTAATTTTTTTTAAGGAGACCAAGAGGCCATTTGTAAACCATCAAGGAATAGACCATTTTGGATATGATAGTATAATTCACCAGACATATTATACCAGCCATAGAGAGGGATTTACCCTTCCAAGAGGAAAATTGATTAATGACATAATCAACCACATTGGAAAAGTGAATGGATTTAGGTCTTCCCTAGAAAATAGGTACTCTAAGATAGGTGAAAAGGAAAGAACCTTCTTTGATACCTAGATTATTGATAATATTGTTTTTTCTAGTAGAAGAGAAATTTTTGCCAAATAAAGCAGAAGATTTGTTCCAAATTATAGCTTGACCAGATATTTCTTCATAATGAGACAAAGAATCTTTTAAGTTTTGAATGTTCCTTTTATCACCTTGTAAAAACAGAATGATGTCATCAGCATATAATAGATGAGTGGAAACAATTAATTTTATGTTAGGATGAATGGATTTAAGTTTATTTTGGTAAAAAATATGAGTGATAAATCTGCTTAAGTAATCTTCTGCAATAGAAAAAAGGATGGTAGATAAGGTATCACCTTATCTAACTCCCTTGGTGAATTTAAAATAACCCTTAGGGGAACCATTGCAGATTGCCATGATTACTTTTTTTAATCACTTGATAAGTCATTTCATGCTATTAAAGAGCATCAGAAAAGAGATTATCTATTTAATTAAATACTAATCTTTACAATCTTTACCATGAATAGAAATATCTGAAGAACGATAATATATCTAACATCATTGCCAAAAAAGTAATATCTATATTCGGAAAAAATAGATACATTCTCTTTAAAGCTTGTATTATCAAGTTCACAACACATGGATCATTCGATCGTTAGGATTATCTTGTGATTTAGTTCAAAATGAGATATAAAGAGGAACAATTGGTCGTTGCTTGAAATATAAAGAAAGAATAAGAACATGAGATAGGTGAATATGAAGAATGATTAGATCGCTTATTCATTGTATAATTGTACATAGAAAAGATAAAAAATAAATTCTCATGTTGTGATTACTAGTTTCTATCAGTTTCACTAAAGATCATCCCAGTCTATACCTTGAATATTGTCATATCTTGGGATGAATATTCAACTATTATCAATTTCTACTTGAAACTGTGTGTTACAATTGTTTATCTCAAAGTTTTGTTTCATTAGATTTTATTTACACTCAGTGTAAGAGTGTGGATTGAGAGCATAGATAGGTCTTGTAAAGGAATATCCTAGTTTAAAGCTCTTGGACCATTGTATTAAGTGATAGCTTCTTGTACTCAGTTAGGAGCCCCGGTTAAAAGGTCTGTTATAGTGAAAATCACAAAAATCATGGAGAAGAGTGTTCGTGGAGTGGACTAGGGGATTTTTGTTCCCTAAACCACTATAAATATCACGTGATCAATCTATTTCCATTAAGTTTTAATTTCTAATATCTTTTTTCATTAAGGAAAATGATTTTAATGATCATACATGAAGAGGTAGGTTTTCTGTAAAGGAAATTTTTAAGAAATCGATTCACCCCCCCCCCCTCTTGAGTATTCAGCAAGCCATTATCTGGGAAAAAATGGGTTCCCATGTATTTTCCTTTGTTATCCTATTCTTGACACTTGTTTTAGGTTACACTATTTGGGAGACCCTAAGAGGATTAGGTTACCAAAGGAATAGATTTTAGTGTATCATATGATGGATAGGACAAAGGTTTATCTTCTCAACTATATAAGAGTCATATATGATATGATTGGGATAATGGCTGGCCTAAATAACTAATTGGTGAGAGAAATTACATATTGGAATCATTTTATTAGTGAATGTGGATCTTGGCCCACTAATGGGTATGATGAATTTTAAAAGGGAGTCATCATTTTAGTGGGAACCCATTTAATAAAATTCCTTATTAAATGGTTATATAACATGATACTAATCTGATAAAATACTTTTTTGTAGATAATATCATCATCATAATCATCAATATAAAACTTTCTAATTAATACTAGAAAATTATAAACTTAATGTAAGTATCAATTTATATTAGTAACTTAATAAAATTTCTTAAGCAAGATTGGTAATTTAAGAAAAGTTATTAAGAAAAAATTAATGTGTCAGAACATTTCTTTCCTCAGTAACCAAGTATTGAAGTTGTTAAAAAAGTGAATCTAGATGTTTATGGAAGCATATAGTGATTTATTTAAGGTTTAAAATCATTGGATGCAAAATAACTAAAGGAGTCTTAGTCTACACTTGTGTACTCAATATGACAAGGTATGTCGATTTTAGTCTCATATACTCAATATGATTGGGTGTATCAAATTACATTCAATATGATTGAAAATGTTAAATGAATTAGTGAGACTAAAGGTTTACTTAAAACTTTATTGGTTATGTAAATTAATTATATCATTTAAACTGATGTATGATATCAACTATATGTTTAACGAAGTGGTGTAAATATAAATAAGGGTAGAAGATGAAAAGAATTAAATCTTAAATTTTTTTCATGTAATGGGGAAAGTATTTTCTTAATTGATAACTTATATACTTAAATATTGGATAAATTTGTCATAAGATGTGTATTTTTATCTCATTTATCTCTTGATAAGAGCATGTAAACAATATTTGTTTAAATGAAATGATATGGGTGTTTTAATACACATGGTTTATGTTTTGTTTAGTTCTATAACATGATTTAAGGGGGACTAAAATTGAATTTTCTAGTTATATAATTAATACTATTTTCATTTATTTAAATGATCTAAAAGAGTGACTAAATTCAAGAAAATTTTACCTGATATTCTCAAAGTGTTGAGAATGGATAAACATGGCATATGATCTCTAGACTCTGGTATTGTATAGAAAGTGTAAGTGGGTGAAAGTTCAAACTAAAAGAAGAAAAGTTAGTTAAAAAGTTCAACATTATTTTTTCAAGAATCCAATCATGGTCATGGAATCCAAGGGTTATCTAGAAGGTGGAATAACAATTCTATATGATGGGATTATATGGAATACTTAAGGAGTTTTTTAAATTCCATAGATTTTCCATGTCATGTATGGATTATATAGAAATTAATTCTTTATTTTTTAAAGGTATATTATAACAAATGTATATTTTAAAAGTGTTGTAAATATACAGGAGTTAAAAATAAAAGAAAGAATTGGTTGATATTGTAGTTTACATTCATAAAGCAAAGAGTTTCTATATAACAATGTAAAGGATTTTATCAAACTCAAATGAATCTAAGTAAAATATGTGTATGTTTATCTCATTTCTCTAATGTAATAAGAGAATATGTTCGGTAAAAAATATTTTTTATGAAAAAGTATGATATGATTAAATTAATACACATGCTTTGTGATTTATTAATTCATATAACATGTTTTGAGAAGAAGATTTTGATAAAAGTGTTTATCTAGGATAACCGTGTTTATCCATATATTTGTTAAAAATATATGGGAATGTGTTCCTACCACCCATAAATGGTATATTTTAATAAAGTCTTATTTTAAAATTACAAAGTTCCAAACACATACAATACCATATATGATATGGTAATAATAATTTATTTGTGAAATATTCCCACTAAAAGGAAATAAATATTATTTCCTAACACAAAAGGGTTTCCATATCTTAGCAATATATTCTGAAATTAATATAGTGTTTAAGAGGTTAGTGGGAGTATGTTTGGACTTAGGGAAGTTCAAAATTAAACAATAAATGATAATACCAGTATTAATTTTAAATTTTTTCCACTTAATATCCTAAAATGTTTAGGAAAAGTGATGGTAAATAAAAATGTTAATTGTTATATTTAGTTACCATTTAGAAAGTGGATATCACTATTATAACAATTTAAGTTAAATTATTTTTCAATTAATATCCTAAAAGAGTTTAGGATATGTGATGATAAAAAAATGAAAATAGTTACATTTAGTTATCATGAAAAATGAAAAGATAATATTTATTAAAGGATTATACTAGTCAATATGAAAAGTTTATTACAACTGATATCCTAAAAGAGTTTAGGGTATGATGATAAAGAAAAATTTAAAGTGTTACATTTATTACCCTAACATAATGTTATCACTTTATCCTAAAAAAATTTAGGATGTGGTAGTAAAGATAAATGTAAATAGTTCCATTAGTTACCATATTAAAGTAATTGTCACTTTATCATAAAAGAGTTTAGGAAGACCAGTTAACTATAATGTAAGAAGTTACATTATTTCAAGAAAAACATTTGATGGAATTGGGTTCTAAGTATTATGATGATAAAATTAGAAAGAGTTCTAAGTAGACAATATAAGTTGACATCGTAACATTTTATGTTGAGAAGTTAAGAAGTTTGAATATGTTCAAGAAGTTGAACAGGTGGGAATATGATTCTTAAGTCTCACCATTATTCACAATGAATTACTTCATAGATGTTTCTCACTAAATAGTTAGTGGGGGTGTTTTATCATATAGCCACATAAAGATGTGATAGAGATTACATATTATGTAATGTGTTAAAAAAATCCATAAATTGTATCAAACATAATTTTGATCTGACAGTTTATCATATATGATATGTTAAATTGATGCTTATATTGGGTTTGTTAAATATTCTTAAAGAGTTTAAGAATATTAAAATGTATCAAATTGAAAGGAAAAAATCAATTTTATAATTCTTTCATGTTGGATTCATAAATGTATATAGAGATACACATTTCATGAAGTGTAATGATAATTGACCTCTCAAAGTATGACTTTGAGTTTATCCTTAACTGATGTTCATCATGGAGTATTATAGTTTGTGATGAAATGTTAAGGTTAGCATGAGTAGGATACTTGTATAGTGATATAGAATATTCTCATGAAGCACAAAATAAAAAAAACAAGATTCTTTGTGTGTGCTGGATGATGTACTAAGTATACTACATGGAGTTTCATACAAATGTCTTTGATATACTAGGGGTACATGGATCATATTTGAGTCCCTGCTACCAAAGGTTGGCGAGATACCTAGATTTATAACCTTCATACTTTGATATACTACTTTCCCAAGTTTACATATTATCATAGCTAATATAGGGGTGATTGGGTATGTTGTTAGTCATTTCATCAGTTGGAGCTTAATCAAGATGGTATTTTTCCTCTCGTATGAAGAATCTGACATTAGGGCCCTTAATTGAGATAGACTATGGTAGTGTGTGGTTGCACCTAGATATTGTATATCTATCTAGATAATGTAAATGTGATTTTATTATCCATAAGGATGAATGGAATGTGATGTATTCATCAATTAGGTAAGTCTACACTCTAAGAATCAAGAACAAATGAGTTGGTTATATGGGATTGACATGATGTTCCATGTCCAATGGTCACTCGATGCCCTGTCCAAATGGAAATTATGAGAATACACATTTTCATATGATGAGGACTAGAGGAAATGGGTATAGAGATACATGTGATTGATGTATATCATGCTAGATCCCTTTATAAATTGAGTAACATTGATGTTTTTCTAGAGTCCTATATTTTCTTATATAAATGATATATAGATTCATAAGTGTTGTCAATTCTATAAAGTCTCATGGAGTCATACTTTATGGTTGACTGAATGAGGATTGAGTTTGACTCGGAGAGCTACTTTAAAAGTGTTTTAGAGTTAATTAAATAGTTTTTTGGATGGGTTTTCATAGGTTATTTCATATGATTTAATACAAGGTTAAGTTAATGAAAGATTTTCTAAACTTTTTTCAAATATATCCAAAATAAGTTTTGGATATGGTTTCACAAGTTATTGTATACTATATAATATATGGTGAAATGGAATAGTCTTTTAGGATTTTGTGTAAGCAGGATATTGATGGGAAAATTTCCTAAATCCTTATATGTATATATGATATATATATATATAAGAAATATTTTATTACATACAAATTGTGATTTTCACACCCATGCATTTTATGATTGTGGTATAAATGATGAACTCTATTAATTTATTATTCTCCCATGTTAGCTATCATTTGTTATACCATTTCATGAGATAAAACGCATGGGAGTTGAAACACTCATATGATGAATGTATTTTATAACACCCCAAGCTTTCACAGTATGTTTCTTTTTAAATAATTTAATAACTTGTGTTGCACGCAACACCGAGTTCGAGCGCACCATGATCTATCAAACTAGCCATTTAAAAAGAAGTTATGAATATTATTAACCACATTATGAAATTTATAAATTTTATTTTTCAAAATAGACTTCATTTTTGAATTCAAAATATCAAAATTAGCTTAGGGTGAAATTTTGGTATTTTTCTGAAAAGTTTCATTTTTTGTTGAATAGTGAAAAATACTGCATTATTATTAAAAAACTAACTTTTCATTTAAATAATTATTTTAATTTAAATTGATCTTAAATTAAAAATAGATAAATATTTCATTAGAATTATATTTTATAATAGAATTATATATAAAAATTTATTTAACTTTTGAACATCTTTTTTAACCGCTTTCCCGCCACATCTATATGATTAACATTAAACTTAATTTTCCCATTTATGTGAATTGAATTTAGAAAAATTGATATAAATGGTTGTAATTATTATGAAATTTTTTATCTAATAGGATCAACTTATTTTTTTATTGAATAGTAACTTTATTAAATTTTTATTTATTTACCACGATTAAGGGTAAATTGGGTAATTAAATGTAACAATAATATTATAAAATTATTCTACCACATGTAAAAAAATTATATTAGATGAATAAATTAGACCCTTATCACCTAAGGTTCAAAATTTAATCATTTAATGGACACTTTTCCAGGAATATGACATAGATATTATAAAACTCAAAGAATGTGACAAAATGTCACACTCTCATTTTATATAAGTATATTACTTTTAATATAGGGATAACCAAGTGATAAAATTGATTGTAAATATTATTTGGAAATATAAAATAATTACCTATATCATAGTAATTTATTTATAATTTTTAGAGATTAAATAATTACAATCAATGATGACACAAAAGTGACGCAGAAATTATTTTATTAATAGAAATATCAAGTGGATTTAAAAATATTAAAAGAAATATAATTTAAATTAATTAAGGTGATACAAGAATTTTCTAGATGACTGTTAATTCTCCTTTCATCACAGAATCTAAAGATTGGAAAAGGGAAATACCGTAGTCCAAATTGATTCATCCTTTGAAGAAACATCAAAAAATCGACAAAGGGAAGAACAAAGAGAACATTGCCCATAGGTCGCACAAGTTCCCTCATGGTCGCACAGGTGTACTTGCACACCGCATAGTGGTCGCGCAGGTGACTTGCGCGACCTAAGTGATATCCGCCCAGGTCTTCTCCAACCTATAAATAGACCCTGTGGGCTCCACATTCAGGAGGAATTTTTTTCCAGAAACTCAGATTTAAGCTCTCGGCGCCCTAGTCTCTTCTCAAAGCTTCTGAAACACTTCTAAGGTAATTTATTACCTAGAACGGAAGATCTAAAGAGGGGGAGGAAGGCCTAAGTGTTGAAACTCACAACACTTGTGCGCCTGAGTGGCCAGCCCTTAAGGGAAGTGGCCACACTTGCGTGTCGCCTTACTCCTTCAATAAAACTTGCGCGCCCCTATTCTGGAAGAACCTCAAGAGGATTCTAAAGGATTTAACCAAGTGTCACTCAAGAATTACCCTACTGGTTAACCATCGCGCAAGTAACCATGTGTTGCGCAGGTATACCTGTGTGACAGAACTTGCGCGCCCACGCAGTACCTACCCACCTGTCAGGACTTGCGCGCCCCTGCCTTTTTGGGTGCCCTTCTTTCCCATTTCACCCCTCTTAAGCCATTCCACCTCTCTTATTTAAGATTCAGTCTTCAAGACACTCTTCAAATCCATTCATGGCATGATTTCTTGATTTGAATTCCTTATCTGAAAGTAATTATATGGAATATCTCTCAAAACCTATTGATTTACACATCTTTATGTCACTAAAGATTGATATTTTATTCATTCAACCTCATCCTTTAAGATGAGAGAACTCATTAACCTAGGGCTCCTTTTCAGGAATAATCCTCAGTCATAATTCTCAAATCTGGGCCTCCTTTTCAGGAATAAGCCCCATTCATAATTCTCAAATCTAGGCATCCTCTTTAGGAGTAAGCCCCAGTCTCAAATATGGGCATCCTCTTGAGAAGGATGCCCCAAGTACCTTAATTTTTCATGTCTCTTAACCTGGGCTTCCTTTTCAAGAGTAGTCCCCAGTCTTAATTCCTCTTAACCAGTCCTAATTTACCTTTGATCTGGGATTCCTTCTCAGGAGTAAAACCCAATCATAAGTCCTATCCTAATTAGGGCATCCTTTTCAGGAGTAAGCCCCAAGTTAGAGTATTCAAATATCCATGAAGCACATATAACTTTATGGACCTTGTTCCTGGATTTCTTCCCTGAAATAAATCCTAATTTATCCGGGCAGTCATACATACATAAGTCCCACATTATTTCATATGATTGCATCTTTCATGGCACAATTGTCTAATTTTTACCAATACCTCTTGTTTCTCACACTGAGCATGACTCACATGAGCTTAGAGTGTAAAAGTAATTATGACATCCTTCTTTGAGCCATCAATCATAAACATCACACTCCCTTACTCGAAATACGTGGGTTCTGATTCCTTTTCTAAACAAAGGATACGTAGGTAGCCCATCTGCGGGTTCGATCCCAACTCTGAAATAATCCATGTCCTTCTAAATGACAATAAACTTCAAGTGCCCCACTGAGTGGCTTTAAAAACCATCCTGGTCATCATAATGACCAAGAGACTTCTATATAAATGTTACGAAGGATACCATTGACCAAGAATCTCTAAATAGATATAGATGATTCTCTATTGATGAAGAACCTCAAATACATAAAAAAGATTCTCTAAATTTCTTACATATTAAATCATTGATTGTCAAATCTGAAGGAAATCTCATTTTATACTTGGTAATGTAATAAGGATTCATGAACATAACTTAAATCTATAAAGAGAGTCACGGAGTAGACAATAATTCCCCTCAAAAAGGTGTGATGAGTCCGACCTCCCATCCTCTCGACCAATGCCAATTCCTAAGCCTCATCATTCCACAAACTAATGAGCGCCTACCTTTGAAAAGTAGGTCCAAATGGATGTGGAATCATTGGGTGTTTCCGGTTCTACGAAAAAACCCATTAGAAACCGATCAGAATGTTTGAACCTCCCATCAAGGCAGTCATCCACAAATTCCGAGGGAAACAAAAAATGGTGAACCCGACGTGAATCCTTAACCAAGTTAAAATGATGTTTTACCTATTTGTTAGGCCCCTATTTAAAACTCAATAAGAGGGCCAACAAAAACAATCATTGACATATGTGATCATCCAAAAGATGTAGTGGCTGAATTTATCTTGATTATGTATGTTATATCAAACAGGCACTCTTTTCCAAGATCTTATGCATTTCTAGAATGGATGCTCTCAAATTCACACCTGTGAATACCGCTGCTGCAAATGCCACTGCTGCTACTCCTGTTGGATCGTCATCCGCTCTGAGTATGACATCACCTACTCAGCATCTTCAACGCTGGGTATCAAATGCACTGGTTAAGGAGTACTGTCAACACGGTACCATCCCAACTCTGGAGGCTGCCCGACAAGCCCTCCAAGTGAACAACTCACATCGGTCATCCGGACAATGACAACCTGTGATCAAGAAGCAGATGGTGCTAACTACCGTCTCCAACCGTTTCGGGTCGTTATCCCCATAATGCAATCACCATTCACTCCCTTATTATGAGGAGTTGAATGAGCAGGTCTCTCAGGGCCTTAATTCAAGTAGACAGGAGTCCTTCCCGAGGGATCCCACCAACAATCGCTGCTAGACTCGTGCGGCAGTGCGCCCTCAACATGATGAGGGTACCGACTCTAGGCGTTCGGCTCAGGTTCCTCGAACCCGAGCAGGTAAGACGAACCACCAGAGGCGGAATCCGGTCAACAGTGAGCAGGTTCTCATCTATGCCATCTCGAGAGAAGTCCACCAACCTAACTTGGTGGAAAGCAACGAGCGGGCACATACACCTGCCCGTTTTAATTCCGTTGTCCAGCAGACTCATATGGAAGCATCACGTCGATCCCGCCAGGAAATTCCGGCGGAGTACTATAGGCAGGAACATACACCTGTTTATACATCATCAACTAGTCAGTAGGCTCGTCTGACTACATATGATGGAGCTCGTAAACCACGTTTGGCGAAGTGCAATCAGCAGGCACATACACCTGCTAGTATTAATCAATCCTACCAACAGTCTCACTTGGTAACATTCGGAGAAGTCGATCGGAAAGCTCCGACAACAAATAGGAGGCAGACTCAACTCTTTTCCCCCACACTTGAGTAATGTCAGGATTCACTGACAGGAAAAGGAGGACAGGAGCAGGCACATACACCTACTCCAAGCCCAGAATGGACGTATATCCCCGTTCCGGTAGCTGAAGTCACCAAGAATATTCTATCAATGGTAAAAGAGCAGAAGAAAATCTCTGCTCATATTCTGGATGCTTGTCAGGATATTATAACAACTTTAGTAGCATCTCAGGGAAATACACAAAAATCTATCCCTACCAGTGGAGTGACACATCAATAATTCACTCCAGAACAGACACACACATATTTTCCAGTCCAAGAGGGTTGTGGGGCATACTCCCCCATATCATACGGACAACCAAGTCAGGCACATACACCTGATTTGAGCAGAGATTGTCATCCTAACCTGGCCATCTTTCCTGATCAGGCACATACACCTACTCAGAGCAACCACTTTTGTCAACAAGTGGTTTCCAAATCGAGTAAGAAAGCGTCTAAGAAAAAGACTCGCCCAGCACAGTCAGGAGATCAAGAGTCAATCTGTAACAAGGCCTTGCTCGATGCTGGAGTTCTTGAAGCCCTCATACAGTTATCTGTTGGAATTCAAGATTTTACTCCCTCATTTCCCAATAATGGGAACATTAATTCTAAAGGTCTTTAACAAACACTTCCTCATAAAGGCTTCCTTCATGATAATTCGGTCGATCTCGAAGTTTCATCTTCAGATGAGAGCCACAGGAACCCTCTGTGTGGTCAGAAGACCAAGGAGCAAGAGATTTCATCTTTTGTTATAACCCATTATGGTGTTCCTCCCCATGATGATGAATTTCGCTGCGAAAGTCCTCTCCGCAGTAGTGATGCACATTGCCCGGAAAATGCTCCAGTGGATAATGTAGTGCCGAGAAAGCCCTCTTATCTTGAGGCACTTGCAAATGCGAAACCAGTTATGTCTGATGCTTCATCGCTAGCAGGTTAAATACTTTCTCAATTAGAAGATAGCCCAGGGTGTAGGTCATTCTCCGAGCCACCCTTAAGTCATGCATCTTCTAGTTTTATCAATGATTTCTCTACCAATCTTGTTGAATCCGATGAAGCAACAAGGAAACACCAAATCTGGTCAAATCAGGTAGAAGAATCTTCATTGAATGATAAAGAGGAAATGCTGAACATGAGAAAACATCTGGCGAAAGGTGAAGTTCCAGTCATGTTTTGGCCTCTGGATGACTCTCAGTATGACATTCCAGAATTGTTGACGAAAGATAGAATTCATGATATTCATCTCAACATATGGAAAACTCTTTGTCAGTTGAAAAAGAAAGTATTATCTTATGATGAATATGAAAATCATATTAAGATAATATAAGGGTTACAATGTCAGATTGATTTGGCATCTCTATCAGTCTCTCGATATCTGAAGGCTAAAAATCAACAGAGAGACCTTCAACGTTCATGCCTTGGTGCACTAAGAAGATTGTGTCAGTTAATTGCCAATGCCCCATCTGGTATTCGTGTCAGAGGATGGGGTGCTCATGGAGAACTGCATTTCACGGTGCTCTCCAGTTAGAAAAGCCCGCCGAAAATGGTCTCATGCAATGTTATTGCCCATGGCCGGCCACAATCAATGGGCTTTGTTTGTAATCAAAATCTTTCCCAAGAATAGGCTTCAACTAGTTCCTCTCAAAATCAAGCATATAGAGAACAAGTTGTTGAATTACTCCTACATAAAGCAAACGAGAATATTGAACAAGCCTCTCGTATGGAGCAAGCACATCATCAAGTGACAGAAGTGTCAGAAATCATCCAACGGTCTTTTAAACTAGGTGATAAAAGTGGATACAAGTTAATGCATCCAGCTAATTTTCAGACTAAGGTTCGAAAGATCAGGAGAGATTTTAAGAAAGTCTTAGACATAGCATGTCAAGAGCCACCCCAGCTTGCCAGACTGGGGACTCTTTTAAACCAACCCTCGGAATCAACAAATAGGATTCGAGGAATTGAGTGGGAACAGTAGGAATAGCCCCAGTCCACCGGACTGGGGACTTTTTCAAATCATCAATCCCCTTCTCAGAGAAAGTCGGTCTTTTCTCGATTGGGGAAGAAGCATCAAGAGGAACAAAGAGCCAAATTATCAGGAGATTCCCTCCAAATTACAGTTCTTCAAGAAGTTCCTGAGGGATCAAATCAACAAAAGGCAATGTCACATCAAAGACAGGAAAGAAGACAATATCATAGAAATGCTGATAGAAGGGATGTGATGCGTTATAAATCAATCAATGTCATCAATTCCATTGTTGCTGATCCACCAGATTAGGCTCACTCAGGGGACTCAGATGAAGAGTTTCTTACTCAAGAAGATGTACGCACTGACACAAATGAAGAAGGTGTGCGTACACGAAATCAAAGGATTACTTAGAACCTAGGTAATCCTTCGAGTAACCCACTTCCCCCTCTCCGAAAAGGATCCAACAAAGGGAGGGGAAAGAATAAGGTTACATATCCTCCCTCTGGAGAAGGCCAATCACTCTCACTAGAGCAAAGGTTTTCACAACAGGAGGAAGAAATGAAGGAATTAAGGAGGTTAAATGCAGAACTACTTCAGGGTAGTCTTCTTCGTGAGCATGCTGGAGTCAGTCTGCCAAGGGAATTTGTTGCAGCTACTAAGATGGATCAAGAATATCCTCCTCTATCAGTACACCCTCACAGGTCTAATCTTATAGGTCAAGTGCAACAACAGTTGGCAGTGCTACCATCAGTTTTAGCACCAACCACTACATCTGTCCAAGCTCCATTCATTGCACCGACCCAAGTCCAAGTTCAACTGGATGTTTCTCAAAAGTTAATAACTACTATTGAGTCATTAACAGCTCGGTTAGAAATTATGGAAAGGAAACATGCACAGGTTCGACCAGAAAAGAAATTTTACCCTGAATGGGTAGATTCAATCTCTCCTCCATCCAGTTTTAGAAACCCTGTATTCCCTATTTTCAATGGATCAGGTGACCCTGAATAGCATTTGACGCATTACGTGTCTTGTTGTGATCCTATGATGGGAACTCTGGAGCAGCAAGAAGCAGTAAAACTCAGATGCTTCGTACGGACCTTGCAAGGACCAGCCTTTGTCTGGTATACAAGCTTGCAATCCCAGTCAATTACCGGATGGGAGGATCTTTGCCAAAAATTCCTTCTTCAGTTCAGCTCAACTTTTCCAAAGACAACAGTTTTCGATCTTAAAAACTGTAATCAAAGAGAGAATAAAAGGGTCTCAGATTTCATTGCTCGCTGGAAGGGATTAACATATTTTCTAAGCTTAGCACTCCCTCAAGAGGAATTGTTGCCAATCTGTGTGGCAAATCTGCGTGATGAATTACGCACGCCGTTAATCCCTGTGAAATATACAGGTGGGTTTCGAGACCTTACTTCAATCGCTCAGCAGATTGAAGATTTCCTTATATAGGCTAAGGATAAATCTCGTGTAATTCCATCAGCTCCAGGAAGGAGAATGGGTAAAGCAGAAACTGCTACAGTTATGCTTAAACAAGTACATGTACCTGTTTTTACTTCAAAACCTTCATCTTCTCGAAGGGCTCTGCCTCCTGAGCACCAACAACAAAGACCGTTTCGTCCAGATGATCAAAGAGATCAAAGAAGAAAACAATTTGAGGATTTGAAGAGTAAAACATACTCTTTCTGAAATGAACAAGTTCCTGGTTACTTCATTTCGGCCCTAGAGAATAATTTGGTTCAACTGCCAAATCCCAAGAAGCCAAACAAGGAAGGAGTTGAAGATCGTCCCAATTATTGCCCCTTTCATCAAATGTTGGGGCATCCCATCCAGGAGTGTTTTGTCTTCAAAGAACTCCTACAAAAGATGGTTGACTCAGGACAAGTTAAACTGAAAGGCTCTTTAGCCCAGGTAGCATGTTTCACTACTACAGTTCCAGAAGAGGAAGGCGAATGGAAAGAATTCAAAATAAAAAATGCACAGAAGTATGATGATTGGATGGTTAGAAAGACAATCAACCGAACTCATGCTATTTTACGAACACAATTAAATAAACCGATTGTGTCTTATGCCATGAATGTTGCGGAAAAACCCTCTTCATCAGAGGGAAATTCCTCAAAGAAACAGCATGATTCAAAGAAAGAAAAAGAATCATAAGAATATGAGTATGTGTCAAATCCTAAGTTGTCTTTGACTCTGGCAGACTTCATGCCATCTACTTCAAATCCACGGGCACCGCTCCACCAAATAGAACAGCCTAAACAGGCTAATCAGGCAGAGTCTTCATCAGACGAAGAGTTAATCTTCAGTTCTGTTAATATGATTCAATTAACAGATCCATATGCCAGTCACAGTTTCAATTTCAATGAGCCTAAATTCCCTGTATCAAACAAGGGAATCAGAGGAAGTTCCAGAGGCTCAGGATACAGGGGAAGACATGGATCTTTCAGAATCCACTACTCCAATTCTACCCCTTCTAGAACTGTGTATGTAGCAGAAACTCGTGGTAGAGCCCTTCAGCGAGCTCAGCAAGAACAAGCAAGTTCTTCTACCAATAGAAAATTCAGTCCTGGCACAGTTATTTTGGAAGACCGGTTGAAGGTTCCATCCTCTTCCTTTCAGCAAGTAAATAGATCTAATCGGTCTAATCTTTCAAAACCAGGGATATTTCCAACTCCTATCCCGATACAAGATGCATCAACTTCCAAAGCATCTGCTTCCAAGGTATCTGCTAAACCACATATTCCTGTTGGGAAACGCATACCTCTGGATCAAAAGTATGATGTATTGAAACACTTGGCCCAAGTACCAGCCAAGTTATCAATTCTGGATGCTCTAAATTTGTCAAAAGATCTTCGGGAAGCACTCATCGAGGCTTTGTTATGTCCTTAGGATTTTGAAATTGAAATTGTTGCAGCTGAAGTCTATCACATAGAGAATAATCCTGCAGAATTCCATGCAATAATATCTTTTACTGATGAAGATGAAGATGATGTTGTGCATGGGAATATTAGACCTTTGTACTTATCTGGAAAGGTCAATGGTGTAGATGTTCGAAGAGCTTTCATTGACAATGGTTCGGGAGTCAACCTCATGCCCATTTGTACACTTCATCGATTGGGCCTCACAGAATCTGATTTATCTCCTTCTACCATGATATTACAAGGATATAATAAAAATGAACAAGAACCACTAGGAGAAGTTACACTCATAACTCAGTTTGGAGATCTTGTATCCAATTCAGATTTCATGGTTGTTGATCAAGACTCAGCCTTCAACATCTTTATTGGAAGACCCTGGCTACATCAGCATGCGGTTATCCCTTCATCATATCATCAATGTCTCAAATATTGTTTTGATGGTCAAGTTGAGACATTGTATGGTGATAAGGCCATGTTCAAGCTCAATACATTGAGGCGGAATTCTATCACATGAAGGGAAGGGAGAAATCCATAACAAAGGAGATTACCAAAGTTAATGCTCCATATGGTTTAGAGAATATTCCAGTAAATCCATTTACACATGTGAGTACAGATTATGTGTTGCCTATCAGTGAAATTAACAAGATAGACCCAAATCAAAATACTCTTATGGAAAGATCCATAATGTCAATTACGACAATCGATCCAGACAACATGGGAGAAATTGATAACCCACTAAGCAGTGATGAAAGCACAAATGGTGACGTCTTCATTTCATCTGCTGAAATCCAACAAGTCTATACTTTGCCAATTAGGCCAGAAGAAGTTATAGCAACATTAAAGGTGAACAATGATGTCGATTTTCAATCCATCATCTCCTCTTTAATACCCAAAGAAGACCCTTCATCGTCAATCGGGTCGGAAATGGAAGCTTCTTCTTCAAGATGTGCAAATTATGACATCTCTTATGATCATGAAAATTATGCTTTATCACCTACTATGCAAGTAGAAACGCAAGAAATAACACATGATGAAGAATAAGAGGAAGATCTCAGAGATGCTCCTCCAGCATTTGAAGAGGGTATATCTACCACTGTGGATGAACTCAGAGAAATAAATCTGGGTACAAAAGAAGATTCACGCCCCACTTTAATCAGTGCGGCCATGAATCTTGAAGAGAAAGAGATGTATATTTCTTTTCTAAAGCAAAATAGAGATATATTTGCTTGGAACTATACAGAAATTCTCGGTCTTGATCTTGATGTTGCTACTCATCACTTGGGTTTACAAGAAGAACATAGAGGATTTAAGCAAGCTGCGAGAAGATCACACCCAACTTATGCTTCCAAAATTGAGGCTGAAGTGGATAAGCTTATCAAAGATAACTTCATCAAAGAAGTTCAATATCCCAAGTGGTTGGCTAATATTGTCCCTGTAAAGAATAAGAATGGACAAATTAGAGTTTTCATCGATTTCAGAGATCTTAATCGGCATTGTCCTAAGGATGATTTCCCAGTTTCGATTACAGAACTTTTAATTGATGCAGTAGCTGGCTATGAAGAACTTTCCTTCATGGATGGATGTTCTAGATATAATCAGATCCGAATGGCCCCAGAAGACGAGGAATCCACAGCCTTCAGAGCCCCTCAGGGTGTGTTTTGCTACCGGGTAATGCCTTTTGGCTTAAAGAATGTAGGTGCAACATATCAACGTGCCATGCATCGTATCTTCAAACCCTTCTTAGGGAAGTTTGTTGAATGCTATGTAGACGATTTGGTGGTCAAATCCAAACAACGTTCTAATCACTTGTCTAATTTGGAAGTCATATTCCGTAAGCTTCGACAACATAATTTGAAGATGAACCCCTTAAAATGTGCTTTTGGGGTAACCTCAGGAAAGTTTCTCGGCTTTGTTGTACACCATCGTGGTATTGAAGTCGATCCTGAGAAGACCAAGTCAATCCTTGGTATGTCACCTCCTTGAAATTTGAAATAATTAAGAGGACTTCAATGACACTTAGCCTATATTCAGTGTTTCATCGCCAATTTGGCAGGAAAAAGTTTACCCTTCACCAAATTGATGAAGAAGGGAGTCACTTACCAGTGGACTGATGAATGTCAAGAAGCATTCAATATTCTCAAGAAATACCTCTTGAGTCCATCGGTACTCATGCCACCTATTGAAGGAAGACCACTTATCCTCTACGTGACAGCTCTAGAGCAATCATTAGGTGCCTTTCTTGCTCAAAAGAATGATGTTGGGAATGAAAACAGCCTCTACTATCTCAGTCGAACTATGCTTGAAGCAGAAACCCAGTATTCAAGTATTGATAAGTGCTGCCTGGAATTAATATTTGCAGTTTAGAAGTTGAGACACTACCTGCAACATCACGAGGTCCAATTGGTATCTCTCAATAACCCGCTCAAATTCATCCTTAGTCGTCCAATGCTTACAGGACGTCTGGCAAGGTGGGAAGTTATTTTGCAGCAATTCGACATACAGTATGTGTCTCAAAAGGTGATAAAGGGCCAAGATCTGGCTGATTTCCTAGATGAACACCCTTCAGTGGAAGACACATCTTCAGATATTGAAATCCCTAATGAGGAAGTCTTCTCTATTCAAGAAAGTCCTCAGGCATGGGAAATGTATTTTGATGGTGCTTCCAGAAGTCCAACAGGGATGAAAATGGAAAATCCTAAATTCAACAAAGTTGGCTTAGGAATTGTACTCATTTCTCCAGAAAAGGCGGTATTACCTTATTCCTTCTTATTGTGGGAAGGTGGTACCAATAATGAAGTCTAATACCAAGCTATCATCGCAGGTTTGGAATTAGCACTTCAAGCACAAGTGAATCACTTAAAAGTGAAAGGTGATTCAGACCTGGTAATCAAACAAGTCAATGGGGATTATGCCATCAGAAAAGAAGAACTAATCCCTTTGTATGATTATGTCAGAGAGTTAATGGCATAATTCCCTTCAGAACTGACATTTTCTTATGTCCCGAGATCACAAAATGTTCAAGCTGATGCACTGGCTAATATAGCCACAGCTCTGGCAGATCCAAATCGGGACGAGACAACCATCAGTATTGCCCACCATCATGCAATTTCACCTTATGTTCAAATCAGAATAGATGAAATTAATGAAATTAGTCCCATTCCTGAACCGTATGGTCATACTACAGGATGGATTTCACCTATCAGATAATACCTTCAAAATGGAACACTTCCACCTGATAGAGTCGAGAAAGAACAAATCTGATGACGTGTGGTCAATTTTACTCTTTATGATAGCCCAGATCACCTATAGAAAATTCTCTACAAATGTGGTTTTGATGGAGTTCTCTTCAGATGCATTGATGGTGAACAGACAATGGTTTTCATGAAAGAAGTGCATGAAGGAGTCTGTGGTGCCCACCAGTCTAGACATAGACTGTCTGATCAGATTCAAAGGCTTGGATACTTTTGGCCTTCAATGATACAAGATTGTATCGATTTCACAAAGAAGTGTCATTCATTCCAAGTACATGCCAACTTCATTCATCAACCTCCAGAGTTGCTTCATACAGCTAAATACTCATGGCCATTTGCCACATGGGGAATGGATGTGGTGGGACCTTACCCTTCGGCTATGGCCAAGCAGTTTAAGTACATTCTTACTGCTACTGACTTCTTTTCCAAATGGGCAGAGGCAATACCTCTCAAGGAAGTCAGTTCTAAATGCGTTGTTAGCTTCATCAAGTCTAACATCATTACCAGATTTGGTGTCCCTCATACCATATTGACAGACAATGGCACCAACTTCTGTTCATCCGAGGTGAAGAAGTTGTATCAAGAATACAACATCAAATCCAACCATTCATCTCGGTATCATGTTGTGGCCAACGGCCAGATAGAAGCCTTTAACAAGACTCTTTCAAATATACTACAAAAGATGGTGGATAAAGATAAGAGGTCATATCCTGATAAACTCTTTCATGATTTATGGGCTTATCGGACTACCACCCGCACTGCAACTCGGTCTACTCCATATTCACTGGTATATGGAACGGAAGCTGTCTTGCCCATTGAAGTTCAATTGCTTTCGCTCAGAGTAGCCATTTGTGATCAGTCATCTACAGATGAACAATCTCAAAAGTGATTGAATGAATTGGAATGGTTAGATGAGAAAATATTGTGCACTTTGAACCACTTGGAAGTCTATCAAAATCGAATAGCACGAGCTTTTAACAAAAAAGTTTGTCTTCGTTCATTCACTTAGGGAGAATTGGTATTAGTTCTCAGAACTCCAATGATACTAGGAAAGAAACCTCCCAAGATTGATCCAAAATGGGAAGGACCTTACTCAATACATAGGGTCTACTCCAATGGAGCTTATTCATTAATCTCGATGGATGGAGAACTCATCACTACTCCAACCAATGCCAGATTTTTTAAGAAGAATTTTGTATAAACACAAAATACATCATCAAAATGGTTCAGTATGACCTTAAACTGCACCACTGTCCAGCAAAACATTAAACTGCATCATCAACGGTCCATGCATATGACCCTAAACTATTTGCACCATCGTCCCACACGACGTTAAACTGCGAAAAAGTTCCCTAAATGGTCCAGTATGACCTTAAACTGCACCATTGTCCAGCAAGACGTTAAACTGCATCATCAACAGTCCATGCATATGTCCCTAAACTATTTGCACCATCATCCCACATGATGTTAAACTGCGAAAAAGTTCCCTAAATGGTCCAGTGTGACCTTAAACTGCACCACTGTCCAGCAAGACGTTAAACTGCATCATCAACAGTCCATGCATATGACCCTAAACTATTTTCACCATTGTCCCACACGACGTTAAACTACGAAAAAGTTCCCTAAATGGTCCAGTATGACCTTAAACTGCACCACTGTCCAGCAAGACTTTAAACTGCATCATCAACGGTCCATGCATATGACCCTAAACTATTTGCACCATCGTCCCACATGACGTTAAACTGCGAAAAACTTCCCTAAATGGTCCAGTATAACCTTAAACTACACCACTTTCCAGTAATACGTTAAACTGCATCATCAACGGTCCATGCATATGACCCTAAACTATTTTCACCATCATCCCACATGATGTTAAACTGCGAAAAAGTTCCCTAAATGGTCCTGTATGACCTTAAACTGCAACTAGGTCCTGTATGACCTTAAATTGCATCATCAACAGTCCATGCATATGACCCTAAACTATTTGTAAGTCCCTTACGTCCAGCAAGACGTTAAACTGTGACGTCCTAACTACATGACGCTAAACTGTATAAAAGTCCCTTATATCTGGAAAGACGTTAAACTACATAATCATCAAAGGTCATGTATGACCTTAAAATACACCACTGTCCAGCATGACATTAAACTGCACCATCCACGGTCCATGCATATGACCTTAAACTATTCGCACTTTCGTCCAACATGACGCTAAACTGTATCATCCTTTTTTCGTCCAACATGATGTTAAACTATATTTTCCTCATCGTCCTAACTACATGATGATAAACTGTACAGAAATTCCTTGATACGTCCTACATGACATTAAACTGTACTTTGTCCCTGCTATAGGACATTAAACTGTGTAGCACCAATATTCCTAACTGCAAGACTTTAAACTGCATAGTCCCTTCATACGTCCTACATGACGTTAAACTGTGTATCGTTAAGGTTTTTGCTACCTCTTGTTTCTCACACTGAGTATGACTCACATGAACTTAGAGAAAACCTCAACCATAACACTCTCTCTGGGCCGCAAACCATGTGTAAGTCCCAACATCATTTTTTAGGTCGTTGTCCCCAAGAACAACTTGATCATTAATTCATTCTTTAATTGAACTACGCGGACTTTGATCCTTGCCTTCCAAGTTGGGTACGTAGGCAACCTCCCAAGGTTCAAGCCCAAAATCAATCTCTTCACATTGGTTCACCTTCATCTCATATGATGTTGATTCGTGAAACCGCCTCTAGAATCAAAATCTTTACATTGGTTTACTTTCGTCCTTTTTATACGACGTTAAACTATACAACACTTTTGTCCAGTATGACAATAAACTAAAATATTCTTTGATACCCTCACTTGAGAGGGAATCATTATTTACATTGATTTTCAATCATGTTTCATTTCAAGGACCACGTGCATACATGGCAATGCCCAAACCTTTTATCTTGGGTTAAACCATCACTATACTAAAGTCCCCTTTCACCCTTCACATGTACGAACCAAATTTGTACAGAGGGTATGTCTAGAACTATGTGGGCTTGATTCCCATCCTAATGGGATGTGTAGGAATGTTTGGGTGTCCCTCGAATCCAACCCCAAGTCTTTGGGTTTAACCCCAAATTCCACTTTTAGTCCCTTGGCTGAAAAGTCCCCATGAAAACACACACTGTTTATTTCTTATAATGGTCCAAGATCTATGACCCTAAACTAAGATCTCTAATCCTTTTGTCCTACACAACGTTAAACTGTGGTTTAAGAACTACGTATGGCTTGATTCTCATCCTTATGGGATACGTAGTGAAGTCCAACATTTCAATTCAGGACCCAGCCACAACATGATTATGGTTATCATTGATCTGTGTATCTCTGTATACATTGGACAATCCTTATATTTATGTGTCATAATCCTAACCTTAAATATTTTCAGATCTTCATAACCCTTTTCATGACTTCTAGTCACAAAAATGTCAAACTTCTGAGAATTCGTCTTCCTGACTATACAACACGTGCCTATAGGCGAACTTGTATAAATAGTCTACATAACATATTTTTCATCCAAAAGATACTATTATTTGACTATGCAGCCAATGCCCTTAGGTGGCCCTATATTATTCAACCCCCTAATGGGTTTGTCGGATAGTGGTAACTTCATTCTTGGGAAGAATGCCTCTTTTTTCCTTATTTGTCTTAAATGGCAGTGTGTAGGGATCCACAAAAATAGACATCCTTAACATATTTTCCACATATCCTTTTTCATGATCTGAAAAGTATTCAAGTTTGTGGTTTATATTCTCCTTCCCTACATTTGGGTTAGACCTTCGTAGGAGTGATATCTATTCAGTTCTTCAATAATCTTTTTTGGAAATATCTTCTCCATATTCAAGTACCTATTTCCATACATAAAACTCTATACTTTGGAAAATTTGAATCTCCATAAACTTTCACTGGATTTTAGCACAAGGAAAGTAAATTTCTGAGAGTTCTTTTGCCTGACTATGCAGCACGTGCCCATAGGCGGCCTTTCATAAACAGTCTACATAACAGACTTGTTAGCCAAAAGATACTATTTTATTTAACTATGCAGCCAATGCCCTTAGGTGGTCCTACATAATTCAGCCCCCTAATGGGTTTGTTATATAATGGTAACTTCATTCTTGGGAACTACTTCTTCTAATGAATTTTAGCTCTTTTTCATGTCATTCCTTAGATTCAAATATTCTTAAATCATAGTTTACATATTTTTCCCTCATACTTGAGTATGGTACTATGTTTTCAGATGAATTGTCAAGGAATTGAGTCAATTCTAATTCATTCGGTCAAAGCTATTTCGACCTTAAACATTAGCCTTTTTATGTTCGATGTGCATGACTTTAAACTGCCCACAAAATACAAGGAAACTCTAAATAAAATTCAAGTTCCAAGCTCACTAAACATATGTTTTGTATGATTTAGGTAATATTGAGAAATTAAAAGGTTCGAAGTTTGTAGGGTTATTTACATTAATCCTAGTAAAAATCAAACTATGCTTACTAGGCCCATTAGCTTAGGTAAAATCTAAAGCATGTAACAAAAGAGAATGCAGGTACAAATGAGTGAAGGCGAAAGTGTTTTTCATTGATGCACAGGAGATAGAAGGACATCCACAGACTGGAGTCTCTTCTCTTTTTCAAGAATTACAAGAGGCTTTCAACATAATTCCTCATTTGATTTACGGAATCCTGAGATTCATCAGAAACCACTTGGAATTCATTCATTCAACTGGATACCATAAGAGATGCAGTGATACCAGCTCTTCTTGGAACAATTGTAAAAGAATGTTCTTGAGTGCGGTTTGAGAAAATTTTCTGCTGATCAAACAGTGACTCTGTTTCTGTCCAAGAGACTTGGAAGATGGATACATGGATTTGAGAATGGAGAATTGGAAGATAAGAGCCACTTTGGAGAGATTATTCTTTTCAGATATTTCTCTAATGCCATGTTTGTCTTCTCTCCACCAACCGGCAGCGGAAAACATTTCATCCCATGGGTTTTCCATTTTCATATCTGCAAGAAAATGATATGGAGGAAGAATTTGAAATTTCACACCATTGTTGTTGCTCTTAATGCACAGCATAACCGAAATAGAGGAGTAGAAATGCAGCTGCATTTCAGGCATATAGTTCTTTGCATTTCAAACATTGACTCCTTGCAGATGACCATGCCCATACAGGGACAGGTAGATTCTCTATGGGAAATTAAGATGATATTTCTTCAAGTACTTAGCCAAATCTGGGAGAGTGTTTTCACAGATATCATAGTAATCATGGCCAAAAATATTCATCATGTCATCAATCTGCTTGCTAGCCAGTTCATCAGTCGTTCCGATTCCCCTAAGAGCCATTGAATCTGCACAAAAGTTGAATAAACTAACTCTTAAATGGGCTTATTTTTCATAAAATTTGTGAAAGAATTCAGAAAAATGGAAAAGGAATTAAGGCGTGCAAGTCTAAACTTGGCGCGCAAGTGTTAGTGTGTCGCGCTAGTTTTTGACGTGCAAGTATAAACCGTGCAAGTACAAATACCTATAGAGCATCCCAATAGCAAAGAAAGATTGGAAAACAGAGCAACCTGCGTGGCTAAGGTGACCTACGCGGTGAGAGCTCGACGGTTTGAAATCCGGAAATCCGGATGCTTTGTACGGAAGTGAGGCCCTTTATTTATAGACGCATCCAGAACCCTATGCGCCGTACCCCTGCGTGCCAGGCCCTGCACGATGCACACTTGCGCGCCACCCTCTGCGCCATTAAGACTTGCGTGCCACCTTTACTTTGGTTTTCTTCTTTTCCTCTTTTCCTCAGAGTCAAATCCTTTATTCTCTCCGGATCCAACTCTGAGGGGGGGCTTTTGTTAACGCTTCTTTCATCACAGAATCTAAATATTGGAAAAGGG
Organism: Viscum album; assembly: GCA_963277665.1. Classification (NCBI taxonomy): domain Eukaryota; kingdom Viridiplantae; phylum Streptophyta; class Magnoliopsida; order Santalales; family Viscaceae; genus Viscum; species Viscum album. The sequence goes on from OY728154.1 coordinate 56,857,591, forward strand.
AAATAGCGTAGTCCAAATTGATTCATCCTTTTAAGAAACATCAAAAAATCGACAAAGGGATGAACAAAGAGAACATTGCCCATAGGTCGCGCAAGTTCCCTCATGGTCACGCAGGTGTACTTGTGCGCCGCATAGTGGTCGCGCAGGTGACTTGCACGACCTAAGTGATAACCGCCCGGGTCTTCTCCAGCCTATAAATAGACCCTGTGGGCTCCACATTCGGGAGGAATTTTTTTCCAGAAACTCAGATTTAAGATCCCATCTCCCTAGTCTCTTCTCAAAGCTTCTGAAACACTTCTAAGGTAATTTATTACCTAGAACGGAAGATCTAAAGAGGAGGAAGAAGGCCTAAGTGTTGAAACTCATTAAAACTTGCGTGCCTGAGTGGCCAGCCCTTAAGGGAAATGGCCACACTTGCGCTTCACCTTACTCCTTCAATAGAACTTGTGCACCCCTATTCTAGAAGAACATAAAGAGGATTATAAAGGCTTTAACCAAGAGTCGCTCAAGTATTACCCTACTGGTTAACCATCGCGCAAGTACCCATGTGTCGCGCAGGTATACCTGCGCGACAGAACTTGCGCGCTCACGCAGTACCTGCGCGCCTGCAAGGACTTGCGCACCCCTGCCTTTTTGGGTGCCCTTCTTGACCATTTCACCCCTCTTAAGCCATTCCACCTCTCCTATTCAAGATTTAGTCTTCAAGAAACTCTTCAAATTCATTCATGGAAAGATTTCTTGATTTGACTTCCTTATCTGAAACGAATTATATGGAATATCTCTCAAAACCTAGTGATTTACACATCTTTATGTCACTAAAGATTGAGATTTCATTCATTCAAACTCATCCTTTAAGATGAGAAAACTCATTAACCTGGGCCTCCTTTTCAGGAATAATCCCCAGTCATAATTCTCAAATCTGGGCCTCTTTTCAGGAATAAGCCCCAGTCATAATTCTCAAATCTGGGCATCCTCTTTAGGAGTAAGCCCCGGTCTCAAATATGGGCATCCTCTTGAGAAGGATGCCCCAAGTCCCTTAATTTTTCAAGTCTCTTAACCTAGGCTTCCTTTTCAAGAGTAAGCCCCAGTCTTAATTCCTCTTAACCAGTCCTAATTTACCTTTGATCTGGGATTCCTTCTCAGGAGTAAAACCCAATCATAAGTCCTATCCTAATTTGGGCCTCCTTTTCAGGAGTAAGCCCCAAGTTAGAGTATTCAAATCTCCATGAAGCACATATACCTTTATGGACCATGTTCCTGGATTTCTTCCCTGAAATAAATCCTAATTTTTCTGGGCAGTCATACATACATAAGTCCCACATTATTTCTTATGATTGCATCTTTCATGGCACAATTGTTTAATTTTTACCAATACCTCTTGTTTCTCACACCAAGCATGACTCACGTGAGCTTAGAGTGTAAAAGTAATTATGACATCCTTCTTTGAGCCATCAATCATAAACATCACACTCCCTTACTCGAACTACGTGGGTTCTGATTCCTTTTCTAAATAAAGGATACGTAGGTAGCCCATCTGCGGGTTCGATCCCAACTCTGAAATAATCCATGTCCTTCTGAATGACAATAAACTTCAAGTGCCCCACTGAGTGGCTTTAAAAACCAGCCTGGTCATCATAATGACCAAGAGACTTCTATATAAATGTTTCTAAGGATACCATTGACCAAGAACCTCTAAATAGATACAGATGATTATCTATTGATGAAGAACCTCGAATAAATATAAAATATTCTCTAAATTTCCTACATATTTAATCATTGATTGTCAAATCTGAAGGAAATCTCATTTTATATTTGGTAATGTAATAAGGATTCACGAACATAACTTAAATCTATAAAGAGAACACTCCTTTAATCACAGAATCTAAAGATTAGAAAAGGGAAATATCGTAGTCCAAATTGATTCATCCTTTGAAGAAACATCAAAAAATCGACAAAGGGATGAACAAAGAGAACATTGCCCATAGGTCCCGTAAGTTCCCTCATGGTCGCACAGGTGTACTTGCGTGCCGCATAGTGGTCGCGCAGGTGACTTGCGCGACCTAAGTGATAATCGCCCGGGTCTTCTCTAGTCTATAAATAGACCATGTGGGCTCCACATTTGGGAGGAATTTTTTTCTAGAAACTCAGATTTAAGCTCCCGGCTCCCTAGTCTCTTCTCAAAGCTTCTGAAACACTTCTAAGGTAATTTCTTACCTAGAACGGAAGATCTAAAGAGGGGGAGGAATGCCTAAGTGTTGAAACTCATCAACACTTGCGCGCCTGAGTGGCCATACCTTAAGGGAAATGGCCACACTTGCGCACCGCCTTACTCCTTCAATAGAACTTGCACGCCCCTATTCTGGAAGAACCTCAAGAGGATTATAAATGCTTTAACCAAGAGTCGATCAAGTATTACCCTACTGGTTAACCATCGCGCAAGTACCCATGTGTCGCACAGGTATACCTGCGCGACAGAACTTGCACGCCCATGCAGTACCTGCGCGCCTGCCAGGACTTGCGCGCCCCTGCCTTTTTGGGTGCCCTTCTTTCCCATTTCACCCCTATTAAGCCATTCCACCTCTCCTATTCAAGATTTATTCTTCAAGACACTCTTCAAAGCCATTCATGGCATGATTTATTGATTTGACTTCCTTATCTGAAAGGAATTCTGTGGAATATCTCTCAAAACCTAGTGATTTACACATCTTTATGTCACTAAAGATTGAGATTTCATTCATTCAACCTCATCCTTTAAGATGATAGAACTCATTAACCTGGGAATCCTTTTTAGGAATAAGCCCCAGTCATAATTCGCAAATATGGGCCTCCTTTTCATGAATAAGCCCCAGTCATAATTCTCAAATCTGGGCATACTCTTTAGAAGTAAGCCCCAGTCTCAAATATGGGCATCCTCTTGAGAAGGATTCCCCAAGTCCCTTAATTTTTCAAGTCTCTTAACCTGGGCTTCTTTTTCAAGAGTAATCCCCAGTCTTAATTCCTCTTAACCATTCCTAATTTACCTTTGATTTGGGATTCCTTCTCAGGAGTAAAACCCAATCATAAGTCCTATCCTAATTTGGGCCTCCTTTTCAGGAGTAAGCCCCAAGTTAGAGTATTCAAATCTCCATGAATCACATATACCTTTATGGACCCTGTTCCTGGATTTCTTCCCTGAAATAAATCCTAATTTATCCGGGAAGTCATACATACATAAGTCCCACATTATTTCTTATTATTGCATCTTTCATGGCACAATTATCTAATTTTTACCAATACCTCTTGTTTCTCACACCGATCATGACTCACGTGAGCTTAGAGTGTAAAAGTAATTATGACTTCCTTCTTTGAGCCATCAATCATAAACATCACACTCCCTTACTCGAACTACGTGGGTTCTGATTCCTTTTCTAAACAAAGGATACATTGGTAGCCCATCTGTGGGTTCGATCCCAACTCTGAAATAATCCATGTCCTTCTGAATGACAATAAACTTCAAGTGCCCCACTGAGTGGCTTTAAAAACCAGCCTAGTCATCATAATGACCAAGAGACTTCTATATAAATGTTTCGAAGGATACCATTGACCAAGAATCTCTAAATAGATACAGATGATTCTCTATTGATGAATAACCTCGAATACATATAAAATATTCTCTAAATTTCCTACATATTTAATCATTGATTGTCAAATCTGAAGGAAATCTCATTTTATACTTGGTAATGTAATAAGGATTCACGAACATAACTTAAATCTATAAAGAGAGTCCCGGAGTAGACAATAATTCCCCTCAAAAAGGTGTGATAAGTCCGACCTCCCATCCTCTCGACCAATGAAAATTCCTGAGCCTCATCAGTCCACAAACTAATGAGTGCCTACCTTTGGAAAGTATGTCCAAATGGATATGGAATCATTGGATGTTTCCGGTTCTAAGAACAAACCCGTTAGAAGCTGATCGGAATGTTTGAACCTCCCATCAAGGCGGTCATCCCCGAATTCTGAGGGAAACAGTGACTATGACATGTTAGGAATATATTAAATGGATTATTTTTAAGTTATATTTATGTTTGGATTTTAATTTAAGTCAAAGTAATGAATAGTGTCAAAATTGACACTATTGATATTTTATAAAAATAACATTTTATATTTATAAACTACAAAGTGATAATTATAAGGTCAAAAATATAATAAAGTTTCCATTTATGAACAATTTACACCATATAAGTAAATATTTATAACCTTTTAATATTTATAATATTATTACCAAAATTAAAATTTAATATATTAATTAAGGATAAATCAAAATGATAAGGTTCAAAATAAAATCCAAGAATGTATAATTTTTATTGGTTGAGATTATTTAAACATGTCCTTGTATTAGCCTCTAAATAAATCACTTTTTAGATATTTTAAATCTAAAATAAATTTATATTAAAATAATAGTTTTGGAGTTTCCGAAAGTGCCACTCCCCTCTCTTATAAAAGGGTGCCTCTCATCCTCTATTATTCACACCTCTAAATCCATTTAGATCATCAAAACCCTACCAATTTCTCCTCCTAAATTCACTTAATTCATCCTAGAGGTCATACTTTGGACATAAATGCAACCTAAGGATTCCTTTTTTGAAAAATCAAAAGGAAACACTCTAAGAAGAGGTAATTGTTTTACCAACTCTTTTAAAGTTATTTTTTTCTTCTACTTCCTTTTCCAAAGTTGTTTCCATAATAAAGTAATAAATTCATAATATTCTATATTCTGATATATTTTTATGATTATGGGACAACCATATTCCTCTTTTTACCCATCCTATTAAAAAATAATATCACCATGTGTGTGTGCGTATGGCTTCCCATCTCCACGCCGTGATGCAAACTATTTTTCATATATACTTTATTTAGATGGGTATAATGATGAATATAAATGATTTAAATAATAAATATGACATTATATTGTTACTTTTTAATTCATATTCTGTCCAACTCCTTGCCCTTTACCATTATGGAATGATATCATCGCTCGTGCATACGTACGGCCTACTATCTCCACAACGTGATGAGATTCATCCTCCACTACAACCATTTAAGAATGATTATAAAAATGTATATAATGAATGAATATAATATTTATTAACTTAATATAATTATGGATATGAAGAATATATATCATATTCCTAAGAAACAAGACTTATGCGACAAAATAAACATAAGAAAATGAAGCTCTTCATGCATGAAATATTGATAATAATGAAATATTATTAAGAAAATGATATAAGAGGATCATATATGATATCATAAATAATGGATATAGTTCTAGAATAACTTAATAACATTATTTAACCATTATAAAAGAGGTTAATGCACCCTCGACTAAAGGAAAGTATGAGTTAAGGGTTAATTTCACAATCTCTTTATTATCCGAGATTGCTTTTACGTACGAATTTACTGGGAAATATTTATCATCCATGTCCACATTTATTAAGAATGTATTTCAAAACATTCTTACTATTATTTTACAATTTTTTAATGAAATTTTACCCATGATCAATTTTATAAAAGGAATCTTTTTGTTTTTTCCCTTACGAGGTACTTTGTTTGACTTTTTTGACAAAGTATGAGAAGAATGATTTTTTAACTTATACAGTGTGAGATTATTTTTCTGTCATCATGATGCCTTAAAATTTTTGAAGTTTCCTTTACAATATTACAAGATTATTTTCAATGAAAATAGTTTCTTTTTAAATTTTAGTGCATTTAAAATATATATTTTCAATAAAAAGGGTTATTTCTTTAAAGAAGTTTCTAATGATTTTATTAAAACATTTTCATCTATGTCAACATCTTTTATTGAATCATATGATTAATTATGGTTTATTTTATATGATAAAACCTATCATGTTTTATTGAAGGTTTTATTAATAGTTTGACTATAGATGTACTACTTTTATACCATTCATGATTTATGGATAATGTATTAAGATTTAGTATGCTAGTTTTAATAGTAATGTTTATATTGGTTATGTTTTACCCCTTTCATAAGAGGAATTCATTGAAATTAGTAAGTGATGGGTGGGGCCCACTATATCCCCTCTATGTATCTATAGGTCTCATGAGATAATCTAGTTTGGTTTTTTACCCATTTATGTATGGTCTTGGCATGAGGCCTTGACGGTATGGTTATGATGTCTGACATTATGTATTCCCTCTTTATGGGATTATTTTGTTGATATTGTATGTGATTATTCAGCTATTAGAATATCCAAGTGAATATTTAATTAGTATTATTTTATTAATTATTTCCACATTATGCCCAAGATTATGTTTAAAAGTCTTGTGTTCTAATTTTATACCTTGTCTTAAAATTTTATTCTTATTTGTTTATACTTACTGAACATCTGAGCTCACCCCTTTCTTATGTTTTATTTTCCACAAGATTCAAAGAGGTATATTATGACTGACCTACAAGGATATTCTAAGATATATGAGTGTTTTAATGGAAATACTCTATTACTTTTCATTTTATGGTGTAATGTAAAACTTATATTTGTATCTAGTTTTTTTGAGGCTACTAAACTGATCAGTCCTTCGGGATTTTATTTCTTGTGATCATGAAAATGTAATAAAATAATGCACTGGATCTGGGGATCTGGAGTTAGGGCATTATAGTTGGTATCAGAGGAATTTTAGTACAAACATTGAAAACTATATTTAGAAAATACTTTAGTTAGTTAACACTACCCTAAGATAGAATTTGAGGATAAGTATAGAAGAACATCCTAACATTTTGCTAATGTAGATATTATGTGGTTATTCCTAGAAAATATGTCCCTATCTGGATACTACAAGTGGATTTTTTTTGGCATAGATGTACCTAATAGTAATAACTCTGACAATGTGTTCTGATATTAACTCGAAGTAACCTGGTACATGATAATGAGCCTTACTGCACACCTGGTTTTTCACTCTTAAGGGATATGCTTATGATAATTCACATTTTCTTTATAAACCATTATAAAGGATTTAAAATTAAATATGTCCCCATATGACCATGTTTATAATTATAGGATTATATATACATAATTTTTTTAATCTATGTTATGTATTTTGAAACTACGTGTTATGATTCATTACATAATATAGTGAATGTCATTATTTAGAAATGGTGTCTAGTGGAAGAAATGGAAATCGTATCAATGCACATAATCCATGTATGGTTTTCCCTCTTATTAAAGACAATGATTTTGGAGCAGGAGTTGCAACTAGTGATGAACAACTTATAACTATACTGGGACAGCTGACTCGAGTTATGAATAATAACCTTACCCGTATGGAGAAGCCTGATCCACAATGCGAATGAACGATGTTAGAAAACTTCATGAGACAACATCTCCCAACATTAAATGGGACTACAAATACATTTTTAGTTGGGCAATGGATAAGTTCCTTAAAGAAAATATTTCTTACTTTGGGAGTAACGAAAGGGAAAAAGTTGTCATGGCAGTTTATCATCTATTAGTAGATGTGGATCAATGGTGGTCATTAATTCAAAACATAAATAAGGATGAATAAGTGTAAAATATAGAATGGAGTGAATTCAAAGAACTCTTCCTAGAAAAATAATTTCATCGTGATCAGTGAGCAGATAAAGAGAGGCAATTTCTAAGTCTGAGGCAGAAGGAGGATGATAATGTTGCAAAGTATGAAGCTAACTTTACAAGGTTAGAAAGGCATGTTGTAAACTACATATATAACCCAAGAAGTAAGATTTATCAGTTATTTTATGAGTTAAAATCATTTCTTCAACAGTAATTGGGCTCACAATCTTTCTCATTGTACGAAGATATAGTCACATGTGCTATCAATACAGAAAAGGAATTCTTTAAGTCTTGTGACTTTAAATTAAAGAAAGAGAAGAAGAGGGTCATTGAACACTCTAGAAAAGAAAATAATGGGGATAATAGAAAAGTTTACTTTCCACCATGTGGTAATTATGGGAATAAACACCATGGTACTTGCCTAAACAGGATGAGAGTTTGTTACAATTGTGGAGGAAAAGGCCACCAAGATCACGATTTCAAGGGAAAGAAAGAAGCTACCAATATTAAATGATACAATTGTAAAGAAATGGGACATTTTGAAAATGATTTTCCTAAGTGTCCAGGAAAATTTCTCCAAAAAAGGATAAGAGAGAAAAGCTAATATTTTGTGATCACAACTGCTGAGGTTGAAGTTCCTAACAATGTGGTGGTAGGTACTTTAATCATTTCCTCAAATTTATCCAAATCTTTATTTGATTATAGAATCTCACATTCCTTTATATCTTCCCAATTTTATTCAAAAATTATATATTTCTGATTCACATTAACAAGGGAGTTTTTAGTCAAAACCCCTAAGGGAAGTCTCATTACAATAAAGATGTGTCAAGTAGTTCCTATTATGGCATATAAACGTGCTTTCTCTGCTGACTTTATCATCATACCTATGGTAGACTTTGATATAATCCTAGATATGGATTGAATATCGAAATATGATTCTAAAATTTACTACAATAATAAGAAATTTAAAATTTTTGAGGAAGATATAGAATCCATTATCTTTAGGGCAGAAACTTCATTATATGATTCTTATCTAGATCCACCTCTTGTAGCTCTTCTAAATGAAATTCTTAGGGAATAAGAGAAGATAAAACCTAATAATCTTAAAATTGATTATGTACCTATTGTAAAAGAATAAATTTATGTATTTCTAGAGGACTTACCTAGATATCCTCAAGAGTGGGAAGTTGAGTTTTCTATTAACTTAGTCCCTAATTCAAGACCAATATCAAATACTTTTCATAGAATGGAAAATGTGTAATTAATGGATCTAAAGAAACAACTATAAGAGTTGAGTAATAATGGATTTATTCACCATAGTGTTTCTCCATGGGGATCCCCAATTCTTTTTGTTAAGAAGAAAGATGGATCAATGAGGTTGTACATTGACTATAGAGAAATCAATGTTATTACAATAAAGAACAAGTATTATCTACCACACATTGATGATTTGTTTGATCAACTTCATGGAGCTTAGTATTTTTCCAATATTAACCTTCATTCTGGATATCACCCATTTTGTGTAAATAAGTAATATATTCTAAAGAAAATATTCTGAACCAGGTATGGACATTATGAGTTTATAGTGATGTTGTTTGGACTAACTAATACACCCTCTGTCTTCATGGATCTAATGAATAGAATGTTCAATTAATATATTGATGATTTTTCATAGTATTTATTAATGATATCTTAGTATACTCAAAAATCTATGAATACCATGAGAACTACTTACGAAATGTTCTAACTACTCTTAGAAGAAATGAGTTATATGAGAAATTTAGAATGTTTGAATTCTGGCTTATGGAAAAAACATATTGTCCATATTATCTCAAAATATGGAATCTCTATTGATCCTACAATGAAAATGTCAATCCAAGAATGTCCAGCACCGATGATCATAAGTGAGGTATGCAATTTTATTGGTTTAATAGGTTATTATCGGCATTTTTTCTAGAATCGTTCCTGATTGGATAACCCGTTAACCAAGCTCACACATAAATGGGTTAAATTTTTTTGGAAAAAAGAGTGTGAATAATGTTTTTAAGAATTTAATAGAATATTATTCAATGATACTATCTTGAATTTACCATGTGGAAAAGATGGGTTTGTGATTTATAGTGATGCATTAAGGAAAGGACTCAGTTGTGTTCTTATACAAAATGGTAGAGTTATTGCTTATACATCAAGGAAATTAAAAATTCATGAACAAAACTACCCAACTCATGATATTGAGTTAGCTATAGTAATATTTTCTCTGAAGATATGGAGACACTATCTCTATGGTGAAATATGTGAGATATATACTAATCACAAGAGTTTGAACTATATTTTCTCATATAAAGAACTCAACATGAGACAAAGGAGACGGCTTGAGCTACTCAAGGGTTTTGATTTCCCAATACACTATCACCTAGGGAAGGAAAATAAGGTGGCGGATGCTTTGAGTAGGAATGAACATGAAGTTATGAACAAAATGAGAGTCAAAAGGGATCCTATGTTCATGGATCTAGTAAAAATGGATATGGGAATTACCATGGAAGGTGAAACATCACTACTTTTTCAAATGGTTGCCAAACCATATTTACTGGAAAAAATAAAAAGTTATCAGTCTGATGATGAGGATCTTCAAAAAAAATTAAATTTTTGAATGATGGGAGATTGATTGACTTTGTATATGAATATGGTATTTTGAAATTTGGGAAGAGGATTTATGTTCCCTCTATACCTGAGCTAAAAATTGAATTATTGGATAATGTACATAGCTCCAATTTCTCTATAAACCCTGGTAGCACTAAGATGTATAGATATTTGAAGGAACATTTTCTATGGGACAACATGAAGAGGGAGATTGCTGATTATGTTTCAAGATGTTTGGTTTTCCAACAGGTAAATGTTGGAAGACAACATCCTTGGGGAGTCATGTAACGTCTTTCATAGCTCTATGGAAATGGGATGATATTATGATGGAATGTTTCATGGGGATATCAAAGACTCCTAAAATAAATGATGTGATATGGGTTATTGTTGATTGTATTACCAAATCATCACATTATATTTCTATAAGAGAATATTTACCACTTGAACATTTATCAAGAATTTACATTAATGAGGTTGTAAGACTTCATGGTATACCCCTATCAATTGTTTCTGACCATGATCCCCATTTTACATCAAGATTCTAAAAAAGTCTTCATAATTACTAGATACTAAGCTTAATTTGAGCATTACCTACCACCCTCAAACTAATGGATAATCAGAAAGGACGATTCAAACTTTAGAAGACATATTGAGATCTTGCTCACTTGACTTTCAAGGTATGTGGGATCAGTATTAACCTCTAGTTGAATTTTCCTATAACAATATCTTCCATTCAAGTATTCAGAAGGTACCATATATAGAGTTATACAGAAAGAGATTTCGTACACCTACTTTTTGGGATGATGTTGTTGAAAGAAAACTTGTAGGCATAGAACTTGTTCAGGAAACAACGAAAAAGGTGAAGATTATTCAAACCCATATCAAAGCATCTCAAAGTAGGAAAAAGAGATATGTCGATAACCAGAGGAAATATTTAGAGTTTCAAGTGGGAGATCATGTTTTCTTGAAGTTATCTCCATGGAAGGGTGTTATAAGATTCAGAAAGAAGGTTAAGTTAAGTCCCAGGTACATTGGACCTTTTGAAATTATGGAATGAATTAGAATTGCAGCTTACCATTTAACAATGCCACCAAGTCTCTCAAAAGTTCATGTTTTCCACGTATCATTGTTAAGGAAATACATGATAGACCCAACGTATGTACTCACCTATGAAGAAGTATAATTGGAACCTGATCTGACTTACTGTGAAGATCCTATTGAGATTCTTGACACTATAGAACAAGTGTTGAGTAATCAGAGGACACGACTGGTAAAGGTTCTTAGGAGAAACCATAAAATGGAAGAGGCGGTGTGGGAACCTAAAGAAATTATGATGAAGAACCACCCAAACCTTTTTATGAAGTGATTCTGGAAATTTTGAGGATGAAATTTTTGAAGGAGGGAAGAATATAACACCCCAAGCTTCTATGGTATGTTTCTTTTCCGAGCGTACCATAATCTATCAAACTATCTTTTTAAAAAGTGATTATGAATAGTATTAAGAACATTAAGAAATTTATAAATTTTAGTTTTCAAAATATACTTCATTTTTGAATTCGAAATATCAAAATTAACTTAGGGTAAAATTTTGGTATTTTTCTGAAAAGTTTCAATTTTTAATGAATAGTGAAAAAATATTGCATTATTGTTAAAAATTCGAAATTTTAATTTAAATAATTATTTTAATTTAAATTTATCTTAAATTAAAAATAGATAAATAATATTAATCCAATATAATTCATTATAATCATTTTTATAATATAATTAGCTTTAAAAATTTATTGAACTTTTGAACGTCTTTTTTAACCGCTTTCCCACCACATCTGCATGATTAACATTAAACTTAATTTTTCCATTTATATGAATTGAATTTATAAAAAATAACATACATGTTTTTAATTAGTATGAAATTTTTTATGTAATAGGATTAACTTATTTTTCTGGTGAGTAGTGACTTTAGTAAATTTTTATTTATTTACCACAGTTAAGGGTAAATCAGGTAATTAAAGGTAAAAATAATATTATAAAATTACCCTAAAAACATTTCAAAATACTATTGGATGACTAAAATATACCCCTATCACCTAATTTTCTAAATTGAATAATTTAATGGACACTTTTCCATAAATATGACATAGATAGTGTAAAAATCAAAGAATGTGACAAAATGTCACACTCTCATTTTATATAAGTATATTAATTTTAATTTAGAGATAACCAAGAGATAACATAGATTTTAAATATTATTTTTAAAGATAAAATAATTACCTTTATCATAGTAATTTATTTATAATTTTCAAAGATTAAATAATTACCATCAATGATGACACAATAGTGACGCAAAAATTATTTTATTAACAGAAATATCAAATAAATGGTTTTAAAAATATTAAAAGAAATATAATTTTAATTAATTAAGGTCCTAAAAGAATTTTCTAGGTGATTATGAAATATTAGGAGTATATTAAATGTTTTGTTTTGAAGTTTTATTTCTATTTGGATTTTAATTTAAGTGAAAGTAATGAATAGTCTCAAAATTGACACTATTGATATTTTATAAAAATAACATTTTATGTTTAAAAACTACAAAGTGATAATTCTACGGTCAAAAATATCATAAATTTTAAATTTATGGACAATTTAAATCATGTACTTAAATATTTATAACCTTTTAATATTTATAATATTATTACAAAAATTAAAATTTAATAGATTAATTAAGGATAAATCAAAATGATAAGCTTCGAAATAAAATCCAAGCATGTATAAATTTTATTAGTTGATAGGATTTTTACCTATACTCATATTATCCTCGAAATAACTCACTTTTTATCTATTTGAAATTGAAAATTAATTTATATTAAATGAATAGTTTTGGAGTTTCCAAACGTGCCCCTCCACTCTCTTATAAAAGGAAAACTCACTTCTTCTATTATTCTCACCTCTAAATCCATTTGGATCATCCAAAACCTACCCATTTCTCCTATAAACTTCCCTTAATTCATCCTAGAGGCCATACGTTGGGTAAAAATCCAACCTAAAGAAACCTTTTGTGCAAATCAAAAGGAGACACTCGAAGAAGAGGTAATTGTTTTACCAACTCTTTCAAAGTTCTTTTCTTCTTCTACTTCATTTTCCAAAGTTGTTTTTATACTAAAGTAATAAATTAAACATATTATATATTATGAAATTTTTTATGATTATGGGAAATTCATATTCCTCCTTTTACCCATCCTATGAAAAAATAATATCATCATGCGTTTGTACGTATGGCTTACCATCTCCACGTTGTTGTGTAAACTGTTTTTCATATATAATTTATTTATATAGGTATATCAATGAATATAAAGGATTTAAATAATAAATATTGCATGGTATTGTTATTTTTTAATTCATATTCTATCTAACTTATTGCCCTTTACCATTACAGAATGATATCATCGCTCGTGCGTACGTATGGACTACCGTCTCTACGGCGCAATGAGATTCATCCTCCACTATAACTATTTAAGAATGATTATGAAAATGAATATAATGAATGAATATAATATTTATTAAATTAATATCATTTTTGGATATGAATAATATATATCCTATTTATAATAATCAATACTTACATGACAAAATAAACATAAAAAGATGAAGCAGTTCACGCATGAAATAATGATAATAATGAAATATTATTAATAAAATGATATAAGAGGATCATATATGATATCATAAATAATGGATATAGTTCTGGTATAACTTAATTACATTATTTAACCATTATAGAGGAGGTTAACATGATCTCTACTAAAGAAGAGTATGAGGTAAGGGTTGATTTCGCAATCTCTTTATTATCAGGGATTGCTTTTATATAAGAATTTACTAGGACATATTTATCATCCATGTCTATATTTCTTAAGAATGTATTTCAAAAAAATCTTACTATTATTTTAGAATTTTTTAATGAAATTTTTACCCATGTTTGATTTTATAAAAGGAATCTTTCTGCTATTTTCCTTATGAGGTAGTTTGACTTTTTTGACAAAGTATGAGAAGAATGTTTTTTTAACTTATACGACGTGAGAATATATTTCCACTGTCGTGCCTTAATATTTTTGAATATTCCTGTACAATATTACAAAATTATTTTCAATGAAAATATTTTATTTTTAAATTTTATGGCATTTTAAATAACTATTTTCAATAAAAAGGGGTATTTCTCTAAAGAAGTTTCTAATGATTTTATTAAATCATTTTCATCTATGTAAACATCCTTTATTGGATCTTATATTTAATTATGTTTGATTTCATATGATAAAACCTATCATATTGTATTGAAGGGTCTATGAATAGTTTGACTGTGGATGTGCTACTTTTATACTATTCATGGTTTATGGATAATGTATTAAGATTTAATATGCTGGTTTTAATACGAATGTTTATGTTGGTTATGTTTTACCCCTTTCATAAGAGGAATGAATTGGACTTAGTAAGTGACGGGTGGGGCCCGCTATAGCCCCTCAAGTCATCGGTATGTCTCATGAGACAAGCTAGTTTGGGTATTTACCCATTTATGTAAGGTCTTGGCATGAGGCCTTGATGGTATGGTTATGATGTCTGGCATTATGCATTCCCACTTTATGATATTATTTGTTGATATTACATGTAATTATTTGACAAATAGAATATCCACATGAATGTTTAAATGGAATTATTTGATTAATTCTTACCATATTATGCTCAAGGTTATGTTTAAAATGCTTGTGTTTCAATTTTATACCTTGCCTTAAATGTTTGTACTTGTTTTTTTATCCTTACTGAGCATTTAAGCTCGTCTATTTCTTATGTTTCATTTTCCCCAAGATGTGAAGAGGTATATTATGACTGACCTTCAGATATAGTCTAAGAGATATGAGTGTTTTCAATGGAAATACTATGTTCCTTTTCATTTCATGATGTAATGTAAAACTTTTGTTTGTATCTAGTTTTTTCAAGGCTACTAAACTGATTAGTCCTTCGGGATTTGATTTCCTATGATCGTGCTAATGTAATAAAATTATGTACTGGCTTCAGGCATCTAGGGTTGAAGTGTTAAATATTTATACTAACTGAAGCATAAACTCGTGTGTTGAAATTCATGAGTTAATTCGTGCACTTTTGAGGAGCTTCCTTGAGGTCATTATAAAGCCTACAACCATATAATAGTGATATTGCAAGTATGCTTCCACTACCACAGATTCGAGCAAGGGATGTGCTAGCTTTTATCAGCACTAAGTAGAAAGCACTGATAAAGCCTCAACTTTATCAGCGCTAGCTAAAGGCACTAATAATGGTCACATTTATCAGTGCTAAAAAAACGATGATAAAGGTGTGTCCTTTATCAGTGCTTTTTTTAACGATGATAAAGGATAGCTTTATCAACACTATTATTAGTGCTGGTAAAATATTTTAATAAAAAATATTATTAATATATATATAATTAATATATTTATATAAAAAAATAATGCTTATTTATATAAATTAATTAAAAACACATGTTTATAATTAATATAAATATGATATATTATAATATATATTTTTTAATAATTCAAATATATATGGAATGTTTTAAAAAAGTATTTATAAGTTTATAAATAAATAGATATATATTTATTTATGTTTATATATTGATGTGTGAGTATAATTGATGTTATATGATCATAAAGTTTATTTGTGGGCGTGATTAAGAGTTATGCTCCAAATGTTTAGATTACCTATATTATGATGACGCGTATATGCATATGTTATGTATTCATCACTATAAATGTTCATTTATAAATTGAAACTCATATAATTCATTCATGTTATACCCATAAACTTATTATGTTCTCATAAATACTTATAAAATTACAATAAATATATTTAAATAATAAATATATTTATTATATTTATAATTATAAATTTTTAATTATATATATTAAATATATTTATTTATAATTATTATTATAACTATATATATATATATTTATTTATTTAAATAATTATAAAATTACAATAAATAAATTTATTATAATTATATATATATATATTTATATATTTATAGTTATATAAAAATATTTATAAAAATATTTATTTATAATTATAATTATAAATATATATTTATTTATTTAAATAATTATATAATTATAATAAATATATTTATAATATTTATAGTTTTATAAATATATATAATTAAATAAATATATTTATAAATATATACAAACATTTATAATTATAATTATAAATAATATATATATAGGTAAATAATTATAAAATTATAATAAACATATTTATTATATATAATTATAGAATTATAAATATAATAAATATATTTATTATGATGTTATAATTATAAATAAATATTTATTTATTTATTTAAATAATTATAATATTATAATAAATATATTTATTATATTTATAATTTTATAATTATATATAATTATATAAATATATTTATTAAATATATAATTATAAAAATATATTTATTTATTTAAATAATTATAAAATTATAATAAATATATTTATTATATTTATAATTTTATAATTACATATAATTAATATATTTATCATATATAATTATAAAATTATAAATTTAATTATATATATTTATTATAATTTTATAATTATTTAAATAAATATATATTTATTTATACTTATAAATATAAATAATATAAATTTATTTAAATAATTATAAAATTATAAATTTAATTATATATATTTATTATAATTTTATAATTATTTAAATAAATATATATATATTTATACTTATAAATATAAATATTATTTATTTATTTAAATAATTATAAAATTATAAATGTAATTATATATATTTATTATAATTTTATAATTATTTAAATATATATATAATTATAACTATAAATAAATATTTATTTATTTATAATTACAATTATAAATATAATAAATATATGTATTATAATTTTATTATTATAATTTATTAACATTAGGCCTTTATCATCGCTTTTTTAGCACTGGTAAAGGTCAATTTTATCAGTGCTTTCTATTTCAGAGCTGATAAAAACCTCCATCGGTATTTTTCAAAAATCACTAATAAAAGTCTTTCATGTTTTTATAAATAGAACCCTACTGCCGCTCGCACCTCAAGATTTCATAGAACCAGAGCTATGTCGCTGCCTCCGCTGCCCCCACTACCGCGTCCGTCTCCGCCGCCCCTGCCGTCGGACCCTACTACTATCATCGGACCTCCAAATCTGAGGTATTATCTTGTTTGCGCCTATTTTTTCAGTCATTTCCCTTACTCGCATTTCACTTTGTCTTGATGTACCGAACTCTCATCCTTTGCACGCGTCTTACTCCTCCTTCTCTTGTCTTCATTTTCTCAGTGCCCTAGCTTTAAATCCAATGGAATCGGTCGATATTAATTCATTCATATTCCCTTTCATATGTTATTTTCAATTCCATGTGGAGTAAACCAAACTAGTTGATGAAGTATAAGTAGTGGAAGTTCAAGTGAGTTCCAAATAGATTCTATGTTGTCAAAAAAATCAATTAAAGCTAACAATTGAAGGATTAATACCCTAGAACCCCAAACTAGTTTAATGTAATTAGCTTAGAATTAGAGAAGGAAAGAGGAAGCTATTAACTAGAATATAGAACACTAACTTTTGTATCCAATTACAATAATTAAATTCAATTTTATTCTACAAATTATTTTTATTTTAACTCTTATTAATTAGATTTGTTCTATTATAATAATTCAAATATTCTTTAATGATTATTCTCATTGTTCTTATATTATTAAGAATTTTTTTCTTCTTTTGATGTTAGTCAATTCTTTTTAATTCTTATATTTGTTCATATATTGCATAATGATTTTATATTTAAATGAAGTGATTTATAATCATTTTCATGTGAGAGATCTTGAATCTCATGGTTCTAAATGCATTGTATTTATCTTTAAGACTTAAAATATTGTTTCGTGTTTGGAAAAGAATATTTTTTTAATGAAAAGGGGGATTTTATTGAGTGGGTTGATTTTAAAACCAATTTTTTTAGGGAATGAAAAGTATTTAAATGGTTGTGAAATGTTTTAAATATGTTTTCTCTTCTCTTTTCATTTTTACATGGAATTTTTTGTATTGAAATTAAAATAGATTTTGATAAATTCATTAATTTTTTAAACAATGTGTGAATATTTCCTTGTAAAAGGAATTTATTTAATTTCAAATTTTTGAGATGTGATTGATTTAATTATGAAAAATTAGAGATCATTTTTAGAATTTGTGGAAACAATATAACATGAAAAAATGTATTTCTTTTTTAATAATTTGGATTGATTTAAATGTGTGCATGTATTTGAAAAATTATTTCAACCCTCCTAAGATAGGGGTTTTCTTTTAATGGAAATTAAAATTTTGAAAAAATATGTTGTGTTTTTTTTCTTATGTGGATTGTGCTTTGGGATTTGACCCCTTGGTGTGCATTGAGACTATGTGATTTGATTTTCTTTTAAAACATGAAGTAGATAGATTCATGTTTCATGTTTCTTTATTTCACCTCCATGAAATTTCTTGATATGGGGAAGAAAGTCTATTATGAGGATATGAATTGGATAAAATCCTCTTATTATTTTAATGTATTTTTTCTAGGGATTGGATTTTCCCAAACTCTGAAAGGAGTGGTAAGGGAATGATCTTTTTCATCTTATGAATTATTGAAGCATCATCCTTCCCTTTTCATGGTGACCAAGATCCGCATGAGGTTATGGAATGGTTTGGTCATCTTTAGAAATTCAGGAAGTTGGAAACTACTAAGTGGTTTGAGGTTATTATTATTTTTGGGTGGTGTGCTTGATGAGATTAGAGTGGTATGGGAATTTTTAAGTGATTTCCATTATAGTGAGTTCTTTGTAAAAATAATTTTGATTTCCCTACAATATCCTCCATTAGCCTACATGCAAATGAAACCTCACAACAATCCATATAATAATCTCAAAGCAAGTATATTTTTATACAAGTATTTTGATATATATATATATATATCATGAATGGTGTGTATCTCTATAAAGTTCTCTACTCATGCACTTGAAAATGATTAACCTTTATTATCTCCAAAAAAAATTCCTTTATAAATGTTTTAACACCATTAAAACATGTATTTAATCGAAACAAATGTCTTAAATAAATAATACTAAATAATTTTTATTTTATTAATGAACCTTAAAAAACTTTAAACTCATTGTAATTGAATAAAAAAACCCTCAAGTCTCTTTATAGTACACTCACTATACATTTTTGGGAGAGATTTCAATTGAACATCTTTTGGGTATTTATTTTGTTAAATATTAATATTACTGAATCAAATAGGATGGATATGAATAAATAATGGATGAATTCCAATCGTATGATAAAAGAATATGAAGATATAGTGAAAGTGTTCATTGAGTTTTCAAAATATCATGCATATGACCTTTCTCAAATCCTTTTTCCATGTTTATTATATTTTTATTCAAGGCTAATTAGTCTAGAGGAGTTATAAAAACACTTGATCTATCACAGAATAGATAAAACTTATAAATTTTGGAATAAACACTAGGGAAAGGCGAATATAGATAGTGGTTGGGATAGAATTATGTTTTATGGATCATATGATATGATTACAAGTTTGGACAATGAAGATGATTATATCAAGGATGTGATTAAAGATTTTAATGATGATGAATATTGTATTGAAAAAATGACAAGGAAAATTGAAGATAAACTTCATGATTTCCCAAAATTGTTTGAGAAATTAAAGAGTTGTGCAAAGACGTTATTGTATACAGGTTGCACTAAATATAAAATTTTGTCATCCATACTAAAGCTGTATAATTTGAAAGAAAAAATCAGATGGAGTGAGACCATTTTTACTAAACTACTTTATCTCTTGAGTGATATGCTCTCAGAAGATAATGAGCTCCCTAACTGAACATACAATTCCAAACGAATGCTACGCTCGATGGGTATGATCTCTGAAATGATACACGTCTAGAAAAATGAATGTATATTGTTTTACAAGGACCAAAAATCACTTAAATAATTCCCAAAGTTTGGTTCTTCTAGATACACAAAAGATGAATTCATTCCTATGAAATTTTTATGGTACTTTCTGATCATTACAAGGTTTAAGCACCTATATTAAAGTGAGGAGGTTGCAGCCAAATTAACATGGCATGTGGATAAAAGAAATAAATATGGGAAACTATGGCACCTAACAGACTCTCCTCAGTGGAATAGAATTGGTCATGAGTACCCTGAATTTGGGAATGATCTAAGAAACCTTTATCTTGCGTTATCTACAGATGGAGTGAATCCTTTTGGTTTTCAAAGCAGCACTCACAGTACATGGCTAGTTATGTTAGTAAATTATAACTTTCCACCATGTTTATGCATAAAATGAAAATACATCATGTTATCTATGATTATATCAGGACCAAAACAACTGGGTAATGATATTTATGTTTATTTAGATCCATTGATCTATGATTTGAAATTATTATGGGATTCAACTATGATGTTGTATGATGCTTACATAAATGAATATTTCATGTTGAGTTCCATGTTGTATGGGATGATAAATGAATTTTTGACTTATGTAAATTTACCAGGATATATCATTAAAGGAACTCAAGGGTGTCCCATTTTCAAACAAGATACACAATCAATTAGGTTTAAACATTCATCAAAGACTTTGTTTCTTGGACATCGCATATTTCTACCCCAATGACATATGTACCGATCTTGGATGACATCATTCGATGGAGGTTCATAAGAATGTACAATATCATTTTCACTAATAGGTGATCAACTGTGTGAGGTAATGGATTCATGTGGATCAACCCTTTGTGTGTTACCGAAGACCGAGGTTCTTGGAGGAGGCTCAGAAGAAGTTTGGAGGAGTTTAGCTGCTACATGTTGGAAGCAGGGGAGGATTTCATGTCTTGAAAAGTTACACGACGTGAAATAGGGTTTCACAACGTGTAATATATCAAGGTTTAAAAAATAAATAAAGTGAATATGTGATGTGTTTTTCATTGAAAAGAAAATTTTGAGGATTAAAATACATGAAAGGGGATTACACACCATGTAATTCCCTGATGTTGTATGTTTTAAAACATTTCCAGCCACTCGGGTTGTTAAACCCTATAGACATAGTAGCTCTTTCTCAGTTACAAGAAACCCCAAGACCCCATCTTTAACATTTTGGGGATTTCTTCATCAAGAATTTATTCTTATCTTCCCTCCTTTAATATGTAGTGATCCATCTTTTATCTATGGCGATCCAAGGTGAGATCTTCTTTCATTTTATAGTGGTTTCTTCCAGTTTCATCTCTTTTTACTTCTGATATTATTTCTATCCAATTTTGGATGATATCCCATGTTTTTTATGGGGGTTTTCTTGGTTGTTGGTTGGTGTGGTTATGCTGCGACATCCTCAGGTTGATGCAGTTCTTACAGGAAGGGTGATCAGAGATTCGTTGTGTGGTCTGTTCTCATACGAAGAACATCGACGACCTTTTGAGTTAGGGGATTTTTTGATTCTATATTTATTTACATGAAATCATAGATCTAGAAATATTTATCCCTTGGTTCATAATGAAATTAACCTAATAATTATTTTAACCAGATTAAAGAATTGGTATTGATCGCATAGTGATTTTTCTGCTTTATACCGTGATAACAATTTGCCTCTTGATTTTCTAGAAATTATGATATCTATGACTTTATTGGTTTATCATGTTTTTTTGATGAAAACTTTTAAATGACATTAAGTTTTAATTAATTGATAAATAATTGGCTAAAGGAATTAACGAGTCATGTTTAATGAATCTGGTTGTTGCTGCTGCAATTTGATGATAATCAAATTGATGCAAGTATGCATATTTAATTGAATTGGTTAATGAAACTAAATCATGTTTATGTCTATTAATAAAATAATAAAATTCATGTTGAATTAACTGTTTAATTAATTTGTGGCTTGAGATATCTTGTTTCTTAGGTTTCCTGTAGTTAGAACCTGTGATTAATGAATTGGTTAATTCAACATGGAATAAGAATTAGTTGTGTGATAAAAGATAATTCCTTTAAAGGGCCTAAGTTTCCTAATTTCTTGTAAAGTAAAAGTGTCATTTTATTTGGATCCATGAGATCTCATTGTGTTTTATGGCATCCTACCTTTTTATTACACAACTTTTCATTACATTTCACAAAAATAGGACCTTTAAAGTTTAGTGTCTTGGAAATAAGGTACATAATACAAGAAAACATAAAATATTCCTCTAATCCACTTGTAAGGCTTAATAATAGATTTATACTAAGTAAAATTACTATATATCATAACCTGGGGACATACATCAAAGGAAAGGGTGAGCAGAAGGCCCAGTAAAGAAAACAAGTGGAACAGTTTACATGTGAACTTGAGAGACATCAATAAGAACATAAGGAATATAGTAAAGGTGTGATAAAGTGGAATATAATAATAATAATAATAAATTGATTCATAACTTAAAAATTTGGATAAAACATTTAATTTGGACATTCATAATAATATCACCAAGGTCCATCCCCGAGGTATTATAAAAAATACCAAGGTTATTCACCAAGGTATCATAAAACTTGTCATCTCTAGAGATTAATTTCCTTACCCAATGCATTAGAGATATATCAGGGAACACCCTTAATATGTATTTATTTTCATGTTATACACATATATCATAATCAAACATTTCATAAATAACCCAAATAGAATAAAATAAATGGGTTTTATATCAAAATCATGACTTTTTAAAAAGTGCCTAAAAGCATTATCATTATGTTATTTATAACCCACAGAAAGGAAATAAGGGTTTATGTATGCCAATTATAGAATAAAATATATAATTTTTATGTATTTATGAATACCCATGGAAATTAAATAGGTTTGGGTATTCACATAAATAAAATAAATGAATTTCTTGAGAAAAAGAGAGAGATTTTGAGATAAAAAATCTGCAACATAATGGCTATGCAACATGGTTTTGGAAAATATTAAACGGAGATGGGAAAGGGGTGACCCATTAATAAAATAACCATAATATAGTATAGGGATATAATAAAATATAAATAAGAACATGTTATTTAAATTTGAAAGATATACCACATAAAAGAGAACTTGAATGGAAAAGAGAAGTTGAGAATTCCCTTACCTTGAAGAGTAGCTTCTAAAACTCTAATATTGGGACCTTGAGGGATTGAGAACACCTTAGGAGGACTACTTGTGAGGAATAAATAGCATAAATTCGTGGAGTATTAATTTTTAATGAATATAAATGAAGGAATGTATTGGTATTTATAGTAAAATAGAGGGAGTATTTAATTAATTTCCAAGGACACCTCATCGGTGATATTTGCAAAACCATGGGCTTGACCATGGTATTTGACCATGGTTTTGGCCAATTGGTATATCTCATATAATATTTTAATCCACATGAGTAGAATAGAATTTTAAATTACATATTATGTCATTATGATGTAATAAAACACACCAAAAACTCAAGAACTGTATTTTTACTATTCATTGAAAAACAAAACATTTTATAAAAATATCATAAATTCACCCTAGCCTAATATCGATGTTATGAATTTAAAAATGAACTCCATTTAATGAAAATAATTTTCTAACTATGAGAAATTTAATTTTTAAGTAAAATCATTATTTAATCAAAAACATATTAATACTTAACCAATAATTTATAAAACAGTTATTTACTTATACTATTATATCACATTACCATTCAAGATTCCTAAATTACATTTATAATTACTTGGGATAGGTTACTATTTCATTGGTCGTATTACTATTTATAAGGTTACTATTACTATTCATAAGTTACTATTCACCAAAAAAAAAGTTGATCTTATCATACTCTAAATTTCTTCCTGATCACAATCATATATATCTATTTTTTTTTAAATCATTTCATAGTATAAATTATTTAGAGTATAAAAATTATTTTAAAATAAACTTTTATTTCAATGTTCATCAATAATATGAAGCTTCTTAGAAAAAGACTAAAAATTCAACCTAGATTAATTTCGACATTTGAAATTGAAAAATGGTGGTTATTTTACCATAAAAATTATTTATACAGATAGATTACACAATGTAACTAAGGCCTCATTACAACCCCTTATAACACCCATATAGGACCTAATAGTAAGTTGTGAAATGGTTATAGAATCTTGGGGTGACTCAGACAACATTGCTCAAGTGGTGATTTCTATCAACTTGAAATTCTCCTATATGCGATTTCATTCAAGATTATCATGTTGAAGCTCGGCTTGGGCTTGGTCCAGAGCAAAGCCCAGTGACACTAACTCCTTCCCAAGCTCTGAAAAATGGGCTTCGTATGGTATTATTCTACTGGTATAGTCCATCGACTCTTCTTTCTTCATCAATTATCCATTATCATTTCTATTTATAAACAATAATTGCAATGTTAAAAAAATTATGGTTTCCAATGGTCGTGTTAACTAATGGTCAAAAATTGATGGTTACATTTCAATTATATATATATAGTTTTATTGATTATGACACAGTAAAACATACATTTTCAGGAAATAAAATATTATTCAAAAGTTTGGGTCATTACATTCTTCCCCCCCTTAATAAATTATGTCCCAAAAATTTCAACTCGTACCCTTAGAAGAGAAAAGGTGTGGGTACTTATGCCTTAAAGTCTCCTCTAGTTCCCACGTGGCTTCTTCATATTTGGGTTTCCTCCACAACACTTTAACAAGGTGGGTAGTCTTGTTGCGTAGAACCTTGTCTCCACAATCCAAGATCTCCACCGGTTTCTCCTCATAAGAGAGGTCATGTTCTAGTTGTACCATCTCTATATTTAGTACATATGAAGGGTCAGGTATGTACTTCCTTGAGAGGGATACATGTGATACATCATGAACTTGTGATAGATTTGGAATAAGTACAAGATGATATTCCATTTCTCCTATGCGATCAAGAATTTCATAGGGGACAATGTACTTATAGATGAGCTTCCCTTTCTTTCTAAACCTCGTGACTCTCTTATAAGGTGAAATTTGAAGAAATACTTTGTCACCAACCTCAAAATCCAAGTCCCTTTGATGGTTGTCAGCATAACTCTTCTGCTGACTCTAAGAAACCTTTATGTGTTGTTGGATGGAATGAATATTTTCTATCATCTCTTTCACAAGATCATGCCCAAGAATCTTTCACTCACCATCTTCATCCCAACAAGTAGGAGTTCAATATCACATTCCATATAGAGCTTCATAGGGTGCCATTTGAATGCTCGAGTGGAAGCTATTGTTGTACGAGAAATCAACTAATGGGATATGTTGATCCCATCCACCTTTAAATTCCATCGAACATGTTCTCATCATGTCCTCTAGTGTCTAAATAGTTCTTTCATATTGGTTATTATTTTGGGGATGATAGTACATACTAAAATTCAATTCAATACCCATATCATGTTGAATACTTCTCTAGAATTTTGATGTGAACCTTAGATCATGATCAGATATGATAGATAATGGAACTCCATGCATATTTACCACTTATTTCTTATAAATCCTAGAAAGTTAATCAAGAGATAAATCTTCCCAAATAAAGATAAAATGGGAAGTCTTTGTGAGATGGTCTACTATAACCCATATCGCATTGTTTCCTTTATAAGTTCTCAGGATACCAATGACAAAGTCCATAGTGATATTGTCTCACTTGTATGATGGTATAGGTAGTGGTTGTGATGCCCCTTTAGGAATTTGTCACTCTACCTTCACTTGCTGACATACCAAGCACCTTGTAGTGTAGTCAAAAATATCCCTTTTCATATTATCCCACCAATAGTGATCATGAAGGTCCCTATACATTTTTGTGCTTCTAGGATGTATAGAGAAAGTAGATCTATGATCTTCATCCATCAGATCCTTCTTTATTTCTAGAATAGATGGAACACGTAGTCTTGTATGAAATTTCAGTACACCTTCTTGATTAATATTGAACCCGGGAAACTTCCCATCCATCACATTCTCAAACTTCTTTTGTAACAAATGATCTTATTTTTTATATTTCTTGATCTTATCTAGTAATTATGGTTGAGAAATCATTTGGGATATGGTTTATGATATCCCTTCCCATAAAATTCCCATGTCTAGTTTTACTAGGTCTTTGATCAAGGTATCTCTTTTAATCCTCATCATAGATAGAACAATAGGGTCTTTCCTACTTAATGCATCAGCAACTTTGTTTTCTCTTCCGAGATGATAATGAATTGAACAATCATATTCTTTAAGAAGTTCCAACCATATCCTCTATCTCATTTTAAATTCCTTTTGTGTGAAAATATACTTCAATCTTTAATAGTATGTGTATATATCACACTTATTCCCATAAAGATGGTGCCTTCATATATTCAAAGCAAAAACAACTGCATCTAACTCCAGATCATACGTAGGATAGTTCTACTCATGAGTCTTCAACTATAGATATACATAAGCAATCACCTTGTCATTTTTCATGAGGATGCACCAAATCCCTTTCATAGATGCATCGCTAAAAATAATGAATTCTTCTCTATTTGAGGGCAGAGTTAACATGGGTGCAGTAACCAATCTCTTCTTCAACTCTTGGAAAATTTCCTCACACTCCTTTTTCTAGATGAACTTGACCCCTTTTTGGGTTAACTTGGTTAATGGATTAGAAATTATTGAAAAAAAAATCAAAAACCTCCTATAATATCCCTCTCATCCAAGGAAACTATGAATCTTAGTTATTATTGTAGGATGAGGCCACTCCTCTACAACCTTTTTCTTTGCAGGGTTAACTTTGATTCCTTCATTGGTTACAATGTTCCCCAAGAAAGAAACTTTTTGTAACCAAAATTCACATTTAATGAACTTTCCAAAAATATTCTCCTTCCATAGAGTTTCAAAAATAACCCTTAGATGATCCTCATGCTCCTCACAAATTTTGGAATATATCAAAATATCATATATAAAAACTACCACAAAGTTATCAAGATAGTCCTTAAAGACTCTATTCATTAAATCCATAAAAATATATGGAGCATTAGTAAAGATGAAAGGCATAACAACAAACACATAATGCCCATATCTTGATCTGAAGTCATTTTTTGGAATATATTCTTTCTTCACCGTCAATTTATGATAACCAGATTGAAGATCAATCTTGGAGAAGAATTGATCCCCATGAAGCTAGTCAAATAAGTCATCAATTCTTGGAAGAGGGTATTTTTTCTTCACTATGATCTCGTTCGGTTCTCTATAATCAATACATAGCTGCTTTAATCCATCCTTTTTCTTCACAAAGAGAACATGCGCTCCCTAAGGAGAAACACTCGGTCAGATAAACCCCTTCTCCAAAATATCTTGGATTTGTTTCTTTAATTCCACCAACTCCACATTTTCCATTATATATGGGGTCTTTGTTATTGGATAAGATCTAGGTATTAGTTCAATGGAGTACTATACCTCTCTTTCTGGTGGAGTTCTGGGTAACTCCTCAGTAAATACATCAATGTATTCTTGGATGATGGGGACATTTTCTATCCTTATACTATCATTTCCTTCTTCATCCTCACCAATAAACTCCATAAATAATTCTATAGGAGGTACTTCTAGACAAATCTCTGGTCGAGAAATATATCCTTGGAAGATAATTGTAGGTTTCCCATTCAAAACTGCTGATATTTCCTTGCTTCTGTATTTGATATTAACATTATACTTTGAGAACTAGTCCATCCCTAGTATAATGTCGAACTAAAACATAGGAATGACTACTAGATTTGATATAAGATTGTGATCACTAAAGTAAATACTAGAGTTTTTAAACACTAATGATGCTTGGATAATCCCACCAGGAGCCTTAATTGATAACTCTACTTTTATAAATTTAGGGGTTGATTCTAAATTTTGTAAACTTGTAGGAAATAAAGGAATCCGTAGAACCAGAATCAAACAAAGTAATTTCTAAATTTTAGAGAACAACAAGAGTACCTACCACTGCATCATTTGGAGCTTCAACATCAGCTGTCGTGATAGAAAAAGC
This sequence comes from Viscum album, assembly GCA_963277665.1. Taxonomy (NCBI): domain Eukaryota; kingdom Viridiplantae; phylum Streptophyta; class Magnoliopsida; order Santalales; family Viscaceae; genus Viscum; species Viscum album. Next base: position 56,885,931 of record OY728154.1, read on the forward strand.
ATGACCTTTCTCTCTTAGCCTTTATTGAGGGTGATGGTGATTCCCCTCCACTATACTCAAATTTGGATAGTGATTGGAAAATTTCCCAATCTATCCACACTTAAAGCATTGGACTTCTGATAGAGCTTGCACCATCTTCCCTTTGTCGTTAGTGATGGTAAGTTGAGGCTTCACCTCACTGCGACAATTCCACATGATATGGATATCTCTTCCACACTTGTAGATTTTCTTGCTCCTGAGCAGGCAGTTCCCCGAATGCTTCTTCCCAAATTTATTACACATAGGAAGTTTCATTTTCTTTCTTTATCTTCCCTGATCAAAGATCCTCCCCATTCTTGGCTCCATTTATCTCTTCTTTTCATTTGATTTATGAGACCATTGCGTCTCAATAAACTCTAGTTCGACCTTCATAGCACTCCGTATGATTTCCTCATAGCTGTCATAGTCTCAGTTGGCTAAATTCTTTCATAGATGAGGTCTTATTCCACCAAAGAATCTATTAACCATACCATTAGGATCCATGATAAATCTATAGGTGTAACATTAAAGCCTTTTGAATTTCATCTCATAGATTCCCACAAATTCATTCTCCTTCTGCTTCAACTCGAGAAATTCCTTCTCCATTTTCATACTCATCAAACGAAGGAAATATTTATTGAAGAAGATTCCCCTAAACTCTTACCTCTACAAATCTTAAATCTCCCCTCTTGTCCTTGTGTTTTTAATCATTTCCCACCACTGATCATATTCTCTATCTAAGCGGTAAAAAGCTAGGGTGACCTTCTCTTGTTCTGAATAGCAAAGTATAAAAAAGATCTTTTCGATATAGTCGATCCACTATTCAGTAATCAATGGGTCAGTAGATCCACTAAATGTTAGTGTTCGTTGACACATAAAGGACTCAATATAAAGTTATTCCCTTCGTATTGAAATCGATCTCTCATCTTGATTCAAGTTATTTCCCATAACTTGAGTCAGTTGGTTCATCATTCCCATGACAGTTACAATTACAGCTTCCATCAGAGGGCCATCAGCGCATAGTCTGTTGCGGTCACCATTTGCATGGTTCCTCCTATTTCTTACCATTTTATAAAATAATAAAACCTTATTAAGGATTTTTATGACTTAAAACATAATTATTAAATACGTTATTCATTAAAAAATTCAAATTTTCAATACACCCTTTATAAGGATTTATAAAAATCTTGTGATTAACCAAACATATCCCTCGGAAATGTCAAACCAGGAGTGAATAAAGTACCATTTTCATGCACCAGTTCCTATTCAAGTCTAGATCCAAGTGTTTTTTTTGGGTTTTACCCCTAGATACATCTGTTCCAAAGCCACATCCACTTGTTTGTATCCAGATAGAGATTTATTTATTCGAAAACCACTTACTTAATATTTCACAAAAATACCAAGAAGTTTTCCTATATTTAAACTTTTCTATAGGGTTATTCCTAAAGTTTTTAAATCCTAATTTTCATAAATAACTAAACTATCCTCTGATACCAACTATGGAATCCAACCTTTTTATTACACAACTTTTCATTACATTTCACAAACAGAGGATCTTTAAAGTTTAGTGTCTTGGAAATAAGGTACATAATACAAGAAAAAAATAAAACATTATTATAATCCACTTGTAAGTATTCATAATAGGCTCATCCTAAGTAAAATTACTTCATCTCATAACCTAGGGACATACATCAAAGGAAAGGGTGAGCAGAAGTCTCGGTAAAGAAAACAAGTGGAAGAGTTTACATGTGAACTTGAGAGACATCAATAAGAACATGAGGAATATTGTAAAGTCGTGATAAAGAGGCATATCATAATAATAATAAATTGAGTATTAACTTGAAAATTTGGCTACAAATTTTAATTTATACATTCATAAGAATATCACCAAGGCCCATCCCCAAGGTGTCATAATAATTACCAAGGTTATTCACCAAGGTATCATAAAACTTGTCATCTCTAGAGATTAATTTATTTAACTAGTGCATTAGAGTGCTATCAGGGAGAACCATTAATATGTATTTATTTTCATGTGATCCACATAGATCATAATTAAACATTTCATAAATAACCCAAAGAGAATAAAATAAATGGGTTGCATATCAAAATCTTGACTTTTTAAAAAGTGCTTAAAAACATTATCATTATGTTATTTATAACCCACGGAAAGGAAATGAGGGTTTATGTATGTCAATTATAGAATAAGTTATATAATTTTTATTTATTTATTAATACCCATGTAAATGAAATAAGTTTTGTATTCACATAAAGAAAATAAAATAATTTCTTGAGAAAAAGAGAGAGATTTTGAGATGAAAATTATACAGCATAATGGCTATGCAACGTGGTTTTAGAAAATATTAAATAGAGATTTGATAGGGGTAACTCATTAATAAAATACTCATAATATATTATATGGATAGAATAAAATTTAAATAAGAACATGGTATGGAAACTTGAAATAAATACCACATAAAAGAGAACTTGAATGGAAAAGAGAAGTTGATAATTCCCTTACCTTGAAGAGTAACTTATAAAAATCTAATATCGGGACCTTGAGGGATTGAGGAAACCTTGGGAGGAATCCTTAGGAGGTATAACTATCAAAAACTCATATATGATGAATGTTTAATGAATAGAAACAAATTAATGGTGTGGTATTTATAGTAAAAGAGATAGAGTTTTTAATTAATTTATGAGGACACCTCATCGGTGGAATTTGAAAAACCATGGGATTTCCCATGGTATTTGCCCGTGGTTTTGGCCAATTGGGACACATCATATAATATTTTAATCCACATGAGTCAGCCAGTATTTTAAATTATTTGTTACATTATTTTTATGTCATAAAACACGTTGAAAACTCAAAAACTGTATTTTTACGATTCACTGAAAAACAAAACATTTTATAAAAATATCATAAATTCACCCTATCCTAATATCAATGTTATGAATTCAAAAATGAACTCCATTTTATGAAAATAATTTTCTAAGTATGATAAATTTAATTTTTATGTAAAATCACTATTTACTCGAAAAAATACTAATAATTAACTAATAATTTCTAAAACAATTATTTACTTATACTATTATATCACATTACCATTAAAGATGCCTAAATTACATTTATACTTCTTTAGGTGAGGTTACTATTACATTTGTCATATTACTATTCATAAGGGTATTATTACTATTCATAAGTTACTATTCACCAAAAATTAAGTTGATCTTATCATACTCTAAATTTCTTATTGATCACAGCCGTATATGTCCATTTTTTGAAAATAATTTCATAGTATCAATTATTTAAAGTATAAAAATTAGTTTAAAATACACTATTTTTCAATATTAGTCAATAATATGAAACTTCTTAGAAAAAAACTAAAAAATCAACCTAGATTAATTTTTACATTTAAAATTCAAAAATGATGGTTATTTTACCATAAAAAAATTTATTTATACAAATGGATTACACAACGTAACTAAGTCCTCATTACAACCCCTTATAACAATTTCATAGGACCTAAGAGTAAGGTGTACAATGGTGATAGAATCTTGGGCGGCTCAGACAACATTGCCTGAGTGGTGATTTCTATAAACTTGAACTTTGCCCATATGCGATTTCGTTCAAGCTTAATATGTTGAAACTCAGCTTGGGCTTGGTCCAGAGTAAAGCCCAGTGATGCTACCTCCTTATCAAGCTCTGATAAATGGGCTTCGTATGGTACGATTCTACTAGTAGAGGACATCGACTCTTCTTTTTTCATTAATTATCCATCATCATTTCTATTTATAAACAATAATTATAACATTAAAAAATTATGGTTTCCAATGGTCATGTTAACCAACAGTCATATAATGGTCAAAACTCAATGGTTATATTTCAATTATACATATATAGTTTTATTGATTATTAAATGGTAAAAATTACATTTTCAGGAAACAAAATATTATTCAAAAGTTCAGGTAGTTACATGTGTGAAGGCTAAATGCCTTATTTTAGGACCAAGAGGCCAGTTGTTGTGTTTGTTTTCATGCTGCTCGTGATGTGATGTGAGCATGGGATGGCTAGTCCTAGAGGGTTATTATGGTATGTGGAGTGGAGAGGCTTCGATGTTATGTGAGCTTTAGGATAGCTAATCCTAGAGGGTTGTTGTGGTATGAGGGGTGGGGAGGCCCAGTTATTATGGCAGCAGTTGATGCCTAGAGTGACAATATGCAATAGGATGTGAATGTGGGTATTGGGGAGGATACTAGGGATGATGAAACGGGTTTAATATGGGTTTACCTATTGATATTAAAGATGGATGCTTGTTTGAATCTATTGTTTGGTCAATGGCCAGGATGTTTGTTTATCTACTTTCCTTTCCCCATTGCTTGAGGCAGATGGATGTACTTGGTTATATGCCTTGTTTTGTAGCTTAAGATGTTTTCCTAGAGTACTTGGTAATATTTAAAGTAATAATGTTAATAAATGAATAAATTTTTAACCTAAGGGGTTGGAAATTGTTGGGATGCAATGCTGAGGTTATAATTCTTAGAAGTCATTGACTCATTTTTTTATGCCTAGAGGTCATGGATATTTGTTTTAATTCTAATGTGATGTAATTTAGAAAATGAAAATGGTTAATTGATGGTTAAATAATTAATCAATGTAAATTGAAACTGATGAAAAGGAATAAAGTAACTTAATATATCTCTTAAATGGTTGTGTGCTAATAAGATAGCTAGTCTTAACAGTGGTGGTCAGGAGTCTGAGAGGCGTTATTAGCAGTTGAGTCTGAGACTAGTTTATGCCTATAATGTGGTTGTGAGCTATATTATATCCTTTAATTTTTGTGTTTTTTACGCTACTCCACCCTATAAATTAGGGAAAATGACACGCCAGGTATTCTGAACCTTGGGGGTGTTTACCCCAACATCCCAATGTGAGGATGGATGGCTGACTAACCCCTTTGGGCCCACTCTCTTCTCTTGGTAGTTACTTGTTTTGGTATGCACGATGGTTATTTTTCCCTATATATGTTTGTAGAGGGTTGTAATGTATTGTGGTTATTTTCACACACATGTATTTTGGATATAGTTTCTTAGGGGCTACTATAGGTATAACATGTATAGGTTGTGATGTCTTGAAGATCCTTACTCGGTGTATGTGTTGTGATGGATTTTGGTATAATACCCAATGTATAATACATGTTATGTAAGATGTGGGGGCTCCCGAAAACTACCTGGTTACTTTTTGTTATGTGGATATGGTGGCTTTTTGCATTAGGTGAATGTTGTGGAGATTTTCCTAGGTATCTGTAGGATGGCCTTTTTGGAGAGAGATGCTCGGGACATGCGAAGTTGGGGAAGAGTGGAAAACCAGTAGGAAAGTAGTGGTAGGGTACCCTTGATATTATTTATTATATTATATGCTATTGTATATGGTACTTGGTGATAGTATCCATGGTGATGTTGGGAACTTGGTATACTTGTTTAGGTGATGAGTTATTTTCACTTGTTGTTCACTGTGCTTTAGCATGTTTTTCTTACTTTTTCATGAGAGGGTCTGAGGAGGATCCTACTGAGTATATTGTTATACTCACCCTACATATATATAAACTATTTTTTAGTTTGGTTGGAATGGGTTGGAGATTAGGCTGGTTACTACTAGCTTGGGGTTTTTCAGGAGCTGTTTGGACTTCGTGGTCACTGTCGTCTTTACTTTTCTTTTGTTACTTGTATTTTTCTTTTTCAGTTGTTGTAGTTATTTCATGACATTACATTTTTGTACTTGGGTTTCCTTTTATATTTTAGTCTGAGAAAGAGTTGGTTGTCATCTGTCTTATCTCTCTCTTTTTCATGTATTCTCTTAGAGGGTAATGCCTCCCATCTATGTGATTATTATACCCTCGGTGCTAGTCGTCAACCCGAGACCTACTGGAGGCAGGACTCGGGTGTCATTATCTCTCTTCTCCCATTGTCGACCTAGGAAGGGAACACCTTGTGGGGAGGGGGTCATGAAAAACTATTTGAGAAAGTAAAATATGTGGACATTGTTTTTGGTAAACCATTTTCGAAACAACCTTATGAAAACTCGTTGGGAAAAGAGATCAATTTTTTTAAATTATCATACTGGAATTGTTTGTAGGTCATACATTTTATTGGTGTTTTTCATGTTGAAAAAATGTATGTTGACTACCATGTTTTGATGTAATATCTAATTCATATAGATTTATGTTTAATTTTTTTCAAGAATGTCCATCATACATTAACCAAGCTTTGTTTCTTATTCAAATATATATTGTGCTAAGTTATAGACCTGGTGAAATTGCTGGCTATGGAAAGATAAATTTCCGTTATATTATGTGAATTGGAAATGTTCTTCCTGCCAACATTCTTTGATATGATGGTTCACTTGATGGTTCAATTGGTGAGATATATTCAACTATGTGGTCTTGTACATTATAAATGGATGTACCCCATTGAATAGTATATGAAGATTTTGAAAGGGTATGTTAAAAATCAAAGTGAGACAGAGGGTTGTTGTCATGAACCAAGCTACGTTGACCATGAACCGGCACCCAACCTAGTTTGTGGAAAGTCCTGAAGGGTGTTCTTAGTCCCCATGGGCTGGTACAAGTGCCCGGGTATCAAATGAAATATGTGGTAATGATTTACCCAAATTAAACAATCATGAAACAACCAAAAATATAAATAAAAACAAACTAAAAATTCATTACCAAACAATCCATAACAAATGTTCCATATTTGAGTTTAAAAAGGCTTACATAAAACCAAAATGGATACAACCAAAAGAGAAACCAAAAATCAACTCAAACCACCACATGGCATAGGGGTGAAACTCCCCCAGGCCATCTCCACAACACCGCACCAAGATGACCGCTAGTAACCCGAACTTCCATCAAGAAAAGATTTACCCTTACCTATATAAAACATTACCAAGTCTGTTACAGCCAAGTGTGTAAGTAGGGTGTGAGCTATTTCCCAATAGGATGCCTCCCAAAATGGATTCCATGCTCTAAACATTAAATGACAAATAAACTTTAAAGTTTTATAAATGAAAGGAATTCTATAACAATTTTAAGGGAATCAACTTAAAAAGAAAATCAATTTTAAATAAAACAACTTCAAAGTAAATACACTTGATTTTAAAATTACTGACCAAACTTACCATATGCTGATGGTAATTGCGATATATCCAATGATCACTAGTCACAAGAAATACCCCTAGGAACTATTTAACAATGGGACATTAGGTACCTCGTATCTCGGTGAAATGTGGTATAGAAACCAAGACCAACATCTTTATCATGAAAGACCCACTAGAGAGGAGAAAAATCCAAAATTCTAATGGTCTAAAATCATCATCCATGTTTAGTTAGTGTTTTCATCATCAATCACTCTATGTGAAACCGAAACGCAGCCACTTCTGAATTACTAGAATACTAGTCCTAGTCCACCTACCTAGATACTCAGTCTTTCCTTTTGTGATCAATCAAGTTTCACATGTCACGTAACACCACTTGTGCATTTCATCAACCAAACAATACATTACACATCACATGACACCACTTGCCCAACCAAATTCTATTTCAAAATCATATGCACACCAAAACCTTTTCAAATATGTTTCGCAACTCTTAATTTAATAAATCATTTTAACAATTTATAAAACAATTTCAAGAAGAACTACAAAGATTTTACACCAAAAATGAACCCAAAATACTCTTTTAAAATAAACCGTACATCAACTCCATATCAAAACAAGATTCAAAACCCTTATATAATTTAATAAACTAATTGCATAATTTATAAAACACTACCAAGTGACACAACATGGTTTTACACAAGAAACACACCCAATTGCACATAGAAATGCCACTTTAAAACCAAATGCATATCAAAACCATATCAAAAAATGATTCAAACCACTTAGACAATTTAATAAACCACTTTCAAAATTTACCAAATATTGTCAAGAAGTGAAACAAGCTTTACACATAAAATACACCCAATTTCACGTGGAAACTCATTTTCCAACCAAATACACATAAAATATTTCCAAAAAACACTTTCGCACCACACACATAAATAATAGAACATCTAAAAATACTCAATCATGAAATATAAATTCATTAAATAATGTTTAAGCATAGAATCACCTACCTCGGTGGTGTACGAACACAATAAAACCTTTGAAGATGAGATATATAAGACCCACGGACCATTCACACACCATATATAGGAAAATGAACTAAAAATAAACCCTATACATTAGGGTTCATCAATTGGAGTAAACCCCAAAGAAAACCAAAAAAAAGAGATAGGAGAGATAGGAGAAGAGTAAAGGTAAGGATTTGATGAAGAAACCATGAAGAATCACTAACCTTTGGTGAGAAATCACCCAAAAAGTGACACAAAATGATGGAGAATTAAGGGGGCTCCCTTTGGTTGATACCCAATAGGTAGGGATTCAAATGGGAGGTGGAATCACTCAAATTAGATTTTTAGCTTAAAATTTATTAAGCCCATAATGGGATGCACAGTTTTGTTGCACGGTTTTGTAAACTGTGGACAAACCATGCGAATGCCACTATAAAATTTCTGCAACTTACAGGTTTTAGTTTGAACGATTTGGGAAATCCGTGCTCAAACCATGTGACCTAAAAAAGTGTACAAAAACCCTAAAATAACACCTCAAACACTAGGGAAATCCAACCCAATGATCCTTGAATAATTTAAACACAATATAGTAACATCGCGGGTGTCACAAACTCTCTACCATGCAAATTTATCCAAATAACACTACTAGAAATTTAACTTATAGCACGGATCTATAGACACGATTTTATAGATCTATGGATATAGCATGTTTATATCCACAATTTAATTAACAAACCGTGGCAACTTTTTTTCACATAAGCGTCAGGCGCCTCCTCCCTCGACCTCTCTATGACCTCCTCCCCACCGAACGTCGTCACTTCCTCCCCTGATCTGCGATCCTCTTCTCCCTCTTCCTCTTTGTGCCCTCCTCCTCCCTCGAACTCTCTGACACGCTCTTCCCCACTGAACTTCGATGCTCCTCCCCCGATCCAAGACCCTTTGAACCCTCGGCCTCTCTCACATTTGTGTGACTCATCTCCCACCTAGAAAACCTTCTCCCTCATTGTCGATCGATTCATTTCTCCCTCGTCCAATCCTCACTGGATTCTTCATTTGGTCCCACCCCCTTGCATAATGTAATCCCTCCCACCCCCTTGATCACATGTTCCTCCTCTAATCGTTGCGTCGGCCGAACTGTGACCTTCCACGAGCGGGATCCACACGAGTGGACCCTTACACTTTCAATACCTATCTCCAATGATCGTTCGGCCATACCTCTGCAATCCATGGTAATTTTCAAGGTTCTATCCCCTATAAAAATATGTCAATGGTATGATCAGTATGGTTCTAGTTCATCATTCCTTGTTAAGAGTCTTACTTTCATCTTTATTTATTACCTTACATTATTCTTCCATGATTTTGGTGTTTTTCTGGGTATTTAAATATGTAATTTCACAAGATCATTAATGCAATCACACTGATAATGTGTATTTTTGTGTGCAATAGATAAAGGACACTTATAGAGGAATAATGTGTATTGATACACACTCTTTCAATGGATGTATGTCACCAGACTCATTTATTTATGGATTTTATAAAATTTTCATGAAATCAATGTTTTATTGGGATTTATAAATTTGGGATTCTACTTATAGTATGTGATGTGTATTCCATTATTTTTATACACCACATTTCTCATGGTTTCTATTTCGTTATTCCATATGATGAGTATTATATTATTTTTTCCAAATATAGGACTTTATTTTAAATATATGACATATATATTTCTAGGGAATTTGAAGAGATAATGGATCTTTGTCATAGAAACTGGTTGGTATGACCTTTGATTTATATTGGATGTATAATTAATATTGGTTGTATTTATTCATTTATTATTTTAATCTTTTTTCTTTTATTAAATTGCTAAAAGTTATTTTATATTCATGTTATTATTGATATTATTTCGAAATAATTTTATGAAATTCTCTAACTCTATATTGTGATGGGATATTATTATACTATAGTCACCCAAGGATACATAGCTTCCTAAATAGTATATTTATTTCCACCTTAGTTGAATAGTTATCGGTGGCCCATCATATAGTTCACAAGGTCGTGTGAGGTGATGATTTGTTTTGCTATCTAAAAATAAATTTGTTTAACTATAAAATGTAATTTTAAATGTGAATCATTTTTAAATAAAATTACATTATAGAACTCATCTTAAAATGAGTTTTTTTAAATAATTTTTTAAATTGAATTTTGTGATTTTCCATAGGCAATTTTAAATATATTTGTTCATGGAACTCATGTGTGCATAGTAGGCATGAGATGACACTTTAAATTGTTTATAAAAGTGTTTCTGAACTGATTTATTGATATAACATAATGTAAGTTTTTTAAAAATTGATTGGTCTTATTAACCTCATGTAGTAGATGCATTTATTTATAATGGAAATATTCTCATGTATTATCACTTTTTTGTTGACTTCCCCATGATTTTTTTACTATTATTTGATTATGTATGATCTACATGTAATTAATTTCTATTATAAGATGGGTTGGTTAGGCCAGGATGATATTCCCACTAGGTTTCATAATGATCTCACAATGATTGGGGCCTTGGAAGGTTCCCATAAGATTTTGAGATGGATTTTAGGACTCTTAGGTTTCCTGATGACAATGAGATTGTTCATGTAATTTTAATAATTATTTGTGAGCAATAAGTCACAATTTTGATTAGTTCATGGTATGAACATCGGATAGTGCGGGAAACATTTTGATGATTGACTGGTGGTGAAGTGTTTCACAATCAAACTTGGGGTTAATGAGTTAATTGTTGTAGGTTAGACATGGGTTGTTTTGATTTATGGATTAACCCCAAATTGGGAAGATAGTCTCTATTTATAATAATCTATACAGGGTATAAAATCTTTGGAAAAGAGAAGAGTGAGTCTCCCCCATTTTAGTTTTTTCATTTTCTATAATGATATAAATTGTATAGGTATGAATATTTTGAGAAGGGTTTTGTTTTAGTAGTATACCATAGATATAGATTTGAAATTTATTAATACCTCACATATCATAATTCCACCTTTATAAGGGTTTGATATTATGGATGACTTTGGGGATCATGATAAAGATCATCAATAGTGAATCCATTTTCCCTTTCAATCCCTTCATGCAATGAATATAATATTATATGTTAATTAATGTGAATCTATCAGTAGTTATCTTCCTTATTGGAGAATAAATATATAATGATGAATGATTTAGATCAAGGATCAAAGGTTAATTAAACTAATATACATGAGGTTATATTCTTTATAGATTCTTTTTATCCATTAATGATTAACTACAGTAAGAAAATATTAGTGGAATAAAAGATTGAATGAGAGGATTCTTTTATGTTTAATATGATAGATTGGTGTATAACCATAGTGACTAAAAAAATATAATGAGATCATTCCCTTATAATGAAATTCTATATGTGGGACAATGTAGAAGATTCTCAATGGGTAGTATTGCAGATAGTTTGGGTGAAGACTTGTGAGGTGAGATGGATTATAACATGAGAGTAGGGTTTTGTAATTTAAAATGATAGATTTTCTTTCTCACTAATCATGCTCATCACACTTCAATTTTTAGGTTCAATTAATGATGATTCATCAGATCACTGGCATTTTGTTGAAGTCTCCCAGGACATGTTCGTGTGTGTTGTGGCAACCAGAGTCAATGGCGACTCACCATGTATGCATAGGTAAACATATATATAATAAGTTCTCTTGTTATATGTATATCCTCCCATGGCAGCACGATTACATATAATGGGCTAGGTGTGATTATGTATATATATGGTAAATGCATACGTGTGTGGGTGATAATGGGCTTATGCATGTGATCATATATATCAGGATCCTCTTGTGTGTGTTCAAGGCCATGAGGACACATACATAGGGGTTAGGACGTCCTTATGTATATGAAAAGGTGCATATGCCCAAAGGATGGATGAAGTAGCTTAGAGTTGTCACTGATAAAAGTGTCAAGTGCTGAGTGTGTCTTGGCTCATTTGAGGTAGGGTCCCTCTCCTATCCTCTTTAATTCAATAATGTTTTAAATTTCATTTAGTTTCCTTCTTAATTCTGCTTGTTTATGTTAAATTGCAATTCTTTTGTAAGTGTTATTTAAGATAATTGTTTTGTTTGATAAACAAGTCATGGTTTTGTAATAAAACCCCTCTAAAAGAGGTGAGCTGTCTGCGAAAACTCACAGTGGTATACCTTGCTTGACATTATTTCATTAATATTTTCCTTATAATTGATGTTGTTGTTAGTAGTAAAGCGCACATCATACTTAACCCTTTTTATATCCCTGTAGGGGGTTGCCCACTTTTTATTAAAATGGTTGTTTGAACCAAAACACCCTTTAATTATAGTTAGACTTTTAAGATGGAATTACCCAAGTAGGCAAGTGTTGTAATGACCAAGTCACCACTAAGTGACCCCCCTGATCTTATAAATGGAATTTCCATGTTTTAATGAATCAAATGAGTTAAATAGAACCGAACATGTTTAACTTATCCATGAGCAGTAATGCCTCATGTAGTGAATTATTTAACAGTTATGCCTCCTTTCTAAAGTATAATTGTATGTCATGAAATAAATAGAGTGGATTATTCATGGTGACTTGCACTCTACTTTTGAAATGTATTAATGGAAAGTGGTAAATATCCAATTATAACCAAACACCTCCCAAGTGTTTTAATTTCTTTGTATAAGGGATTACCCAAGTAGGTAATTTTCCTCTTGACCATTGCACATTCTAAGTGTTTTCTTTCCACTTTAAATCCAATCGCCTTGTTTTGATAAAGTAAATAGTATGACTTGGATGTAATGGCTTGTCCTGGAAGAAATCCTTTCTGTGGGTGTTTAAATTGAGAGGACCTTGTTAGAATAAAATGAAAATTTATGCTTACTTGAATTAAATGACATGTATCTGAGTGTTTTTACTTGCATTAAGTGTTGAAGTGGAATGAAATGTGGAGGGTGGCATGGGGGTTTAGGGGGGTTATGCATGGTGCAGGGGTGGTGCAAGGGGGGGTTATAGGGGGCTGTGCAGAGGTGGTGAAAGGGGTGTGTAGTGGGGGTGTGCAGGGGGTGTGCAAGGGGATAGGGGGTGCAAGTGGTGTGTAAGGGGGGTTGTGCAGGGGGTGCAGGGGGGCTGTGCAGGGGGGTGCAAGGGAGCATGGGTGTTCAAGGGGGGTGTAAGGGGGATACAATATTAGAAAGGTAAGTAAATGTATCACCATCATAATATTTATTGAAGTTAAAGAGACATTTCTATCACTTTTTAAGGGAAATTGTCTATAAATGAATAAGAATTGAAAAGGAGGGTTTTTTAGGAGGTTGTTATTATATAAGTGGCCTTTTCACTAGAAAAACTATATTATAACTCTATCGATGTCAAAGATTTATAGCTGGATGTTAAAGATAATAGTATTAAAGAACTATATAGTTCTCTTATAAAGGCTAGTAAAGTGTATGGACATCTGATTTTGAAGTTACAAAATGGATTTGAAGAAATTTTAAAATATATTGAATATGATATGTATTATATAAATCTATAATTATTGGAGTAAGAGGTGAAATTGATAAATCAAGAAGTCACCCAAGTTGAATCATTACATGTTTTTTTGGAAAATAAGAGAATATACCACACAAACTAATAATGATAATATTACTAACAAAAAGACTTAGAAATGTGTCAAAATAACTTTAATTGATCCACTAATTTTTTTCACTGTAAGCTCATAGAGGAATGTGACAGACTATCCTGATAAATCTATTGTTACTCATGCATATTTATCTAGTATCCATGTTTTAAAAACAAATTCTATACAAATATGGGTGTGATTAAATAATGGGAATCCATCCATATCATCCAATTTGGCTATGAGCATGGGGGGACTGGGGGGGCTGGTGCTGGGGGCAGTGGGAGTGCAGGTGGGGGGTGGGGTTGGGGTGAAGGTGGGGGTGGGGGGATAAGGGCTGGGGGGAGGGGTTGGGGGAGTGGTGTAGGGGGCCGGTGTATGGGGGGCTGGTGCAGGGGGGTGGTGCAGGGGGAAGTGGGGGTGGGTGTAAGGGGGCTGGGGGGCTGGGGGGGATGGGGGAGTGGTGTAGGGGGGCTGGTGTAGCGGGGTGCAAGGGGAAGTGGGGTGGAGTGTAGGGGGGATGATGGTTGGGGGAGGGGCTGGGGGCTGAGGGGTGGGGGTGGGGGTGGTCAAGGAGGGGGGTGTTGGGGGGAGTGGTGCAGGGGTGTTGGTGTAGGGGGGACCGGTGATGGGGGTGCTATGGGGCTGAGGGAGAAGTGGGGGTGTAGGTGGGGTGGGGTATGCTTCATGGATGTGTTATTTCTATTGTTTATGCATGTATTGATGAAATTATTATTGATATTATGATGAAAAATGTGTGTGTTTGTAGCTGTTTTGTGTTGAAATGACCACCATAAATTATCAGTCCAATGGGAGTGACTAAATGATGATATTGTGGTAATAATAGGAAGGAATTATAGAATCTATAATAGTAATGGATTCATGTATCATTTATCATCATTGATCATATATATAATAAGTTGTTATATCTCATTTATTTTCACACTATTTCCTTACAGGTGGTTTCTTATGATGAGGCCAGTTCTATCCACCACCATCGATGATAGTGAGTTCAACATCGGATTTGGGTAATTTTTATTCAGTTTTTATTCTTTGGCCAAATTTTAATTATGGATTTTGTGATTTTTTGGTTCTTTATATTTTTGTAGTGCTTTACAGATCTCGTTGAGGTGGATTTTAGTTGTCATTGACAAAGGCCTACATGTTTATGCATAGGTAGGCATATACATATATAAGTTCCCCCTTTATATATATTCACTCATGGAAATATGAATATGTACATTGGGGCTAGGTGTGCTTATATATAGATATGAAAAATTCATACATGTGTAAGTGTAAAGGGTTATATGCAAGTATAAACATATATCTAAGTACCCCCTTGTGCATATTCGACCATGAAAATATGTACATAGGGGATAGGTGTCCTTATATATATGTGAAGTTCCATATATGTGCAAGCAGAAAAAAAAAGGAAGATTTGAGTTGTCGTTGTCAAAAGCAGCGCACCTTTAGGTTGAGGTAAGTTACCTCTTCCTAACCCTGTAATTTGAATTCTATAATTGCTTGAGTATTTTAAAAACTTGTTTTCATTATTATATAATGTGTATATTCTATACAAATTGTTTGTGGCTCTTTGAAATGACATTTTCACCTATTTTACATGATTTCCCTAAGCCTTCAACTTGAACTAGTAGAAGGTTTCAGCCAACTCAATAGTAGAAAATGAAATTTCCTTCACTTTAGAGATGACAGTGTCCTCATTTTGAGAAAACATGAACTGATCATTCTCATAAAAATATAAAACTTAAATAAAATATTTGTTTTCATTTCATCAAACATAAACAACCAGACTTGAAAACTTGACACTTTAGTAACATCACTATGAAACACTTGACCTAGAAAAAGACAGAATTTAACCTATTAAAATAAATCCACCTAGGCATGATTCAAAGTTTGAACAAGGGTTTCACACCATGAATCCCTACCCCTGGGAATTTCATGGCTTGAACTAAGGTTCACGGCTGGAAATGTTCGAGATAGGGGGTTCACCCCTCAACCAACCCCATTCAAGGAATAAACTCGATGGGTCACAACATAAAAGGATACGATAACTTAAATATAAGTTATTTTTTTACCCTGAACCTCCACTAAATTCCACCCAAACCCCATAGGTTCCAATAGGGGACTCAAACCAAATCCAAAAATACCATTTATGAATATCTAATTTTCAGATTTATGATCCAAATTCCAATTTAAGCGATAACCCATGCTTTATATTAAAAACGCAAATTTCCTCCAAAAATAAGGAATTGGAAACCTGTGGGGAATTACAAACTCCCCACCTTAACACTTCTCATCCCTAAGAAGCCATGGTATTCATCAAAACATGTCTCATAAACTACTACGATTGTCAATTCCCTGAGAACTCACTATTCTCCATCTCTGAATTCTAAACATGTTTCTATTACACAAATCCAAACATAAAGGCACACTTTGCTTCCTACATCATTCTCTCACTCTAAGAACTGACTCACCTCTGATGTGATTCACCCTCAGATCACTCAAAAACCATCCTGAGCCCAATTCTAATTCACTAATTCCACTCAACACCACATCTGAACTTCAAATATAGTATTACCCAAGGAAACAGAAAAGATAGGATCTTACCACACACTAGAATCACTTTTTCACCTCAATCGTTCAATGATCGGCCTCACTGCAACAATAACCCATATGACATAAGCGTCAGTCACCCACAACTGATATGATTCTCTCCACCTTAAGAGTACCATTATCATTGACCTTCCAAACCAAACACCTAGTCTATATAGCCCTTGTTCTATCCATCACTAAATTCAATGACTATATGTGGATGACCCACTTATCCCTAAATTACAATATGAAATATCCATTGACACTGACTCTTGGATCACCATAGATCATCCATGCCATCCAATGATAGCCAATAGTGCAAGGGGTAGGGTGAAGGGGGCAGGGGGTGTGCTGGGGGGGAAGGGGGTGTAAGGGGCAGGGGGAGGGGTGATGGGGGTGTGCTGGGGTGCAGGGGGTGTGTTGGGAGGGGTGGGCTGGGGGTGGATAGGGGGGTCAGAAGGGGTGTGTTGGGGCAGGGGGTGTGTTGGTTGGAGGGGTAAGGGAGTGCAAGGGGCAGGGGGAGGGGTGCAGGGGGGAGGGGGCAAGGGGCAAGGCGATGTGTTGGGTTATTTTGCAAGGGGTGGGGTTAGGGTGTAGGGGGTGTGTTGCGGGTGGGTAGGGGGTGTTCTAGGGGGAGGGGGTAGGGGTGGTGCAAGGGGTAGGGGGGAGGGGTGCAGGGGGGAGGGGCAAGGGGTATGGGGTGTTGGGTGCTGGTTTATTTTTCAAGGGGCAAGGGTAGGGTACAGGGGGTGGGAAGGGGGTGTTCTGGGGTGTAGGGGGTGTGCTGGGGAAGGGGGTATGGGGGTGTAGGGGGAAGGGTGAGGGGGAAGGGGGAGTGTGTTGGGGGGAGAGTGTAGGGGGTGGTGCAAGGGACAGGGGGGAAGGGCAGGGGGTGTGATGGGTTCTTTTGCAAGGGGCAGGGGTAGGGTGCATGGGGGTGGGTAAGGGTGTTTTGGGGTGTAGGGGGGTGTATTGGGGGGTGTGTAATGGGCTAGGGGGAAGTACAGTGGGTAGGGGGTGTGTGCAGGGGGTGGGCAGGGGGGTGTTGGGGGTGTGTTGGGGAAGGGGGCAAGGGGTTTTCTAGGGAAGGGTGTGGGGGTGCAAGGGGGAGGGGTGTGGGGGTGTTGGGGGCAGTGTACAGGGGGTGGGAAGGGGATGTTGCTAGGGAAGGGGCAAGGGGTGTGCAAGGGGTAGAGGGCAGGGGGAAGGGGGTGTTGGGGGTGGGTAGGGGGTGGGTAGGGGTGTGGGCAGGGGGTGTGCTGGGGGGTGTGCTGGGGAAGGGGGAAGGGGTGTGCAAGGGGTGGGAAGGGGGTGTGTGTTGGGGGTGTTATAGGGAAGGGGGAAAGGGGGTGTGCTGAGGAAGGGGGCATGGGGTGTGTAGGGGGTAAGGCAGAATACATTCCAATAGCTTTTTCTTTGTAAAATACAGTCCTCTCAATAGCCAGCACTGTAGAACAGTGCTGTTTTTTATGGAATGGGGGGACATATAGCCACAGTTTTAAATCTGTGGCTATAGACCTATATCCATGGTTTAAATCCATGGAAAAAGGTCTATAGCCACAGTTTCAACCGTGGCTATATATATTGCATGACTATAGGGCTATAGCCATGGTTTGAAAACCGTGGCTATAGGGTATTTCCACGGTTCAAACCGTGGCTATAGGTTTTTCCCTATAGCCATGCCAATACTACCCACAGTTTATGAAACCATGGATATAACCTATGGCCATGGTTTTTGGGCCTATATCCACAGTTCCAAATTGTGGCTATAGTATTATTTTATAGTAGTGTAACATTCACAACAAACATGAATAGAGCTAGAAGAAAATCAAAACCACCAAAACACAAAGGATTTTTTTGGACAGTTGGCCCAAAACTCAACCAAAAGATTCAACATCGAGAAATAAATAAAAACAAATGAAAACTGTGGTCGGGGTGTGACAATTCTCCCCACCACAAACACTTTCTTCCCCCAAAAAGTCACTCAATCAAATTATAAAATGAACTCGATCCCAAACTCAAAATAAGAAAAACAAAACCACAAACCTCAGGGTGACCTTTCACTTCACAAGTCACACTCGACCCACTCTAAGAGAATCCACAACACGATGAACAATGGGAGAACATGAGAGGATTCTCCCCACTACAAGAACCTGACTAACACCATGGCACTACATCATACTATCCCAACGTGGAAACTCCCAACACAAACCAAGAACCTCTGGCACAAGGGGAACCCCGAATTGGGGTTAAAACATTGTAGGAGAAAACTTGGAATTTTACATTTTTTTAATGATCTAGGTAAGCCACACAGTTTGGTCACACGGTTTGACAAACCATGCATCAACCATGAAATATGTCACTTCCCAACTCCAAAACCATACCACACACTTTCCGCACAGTTTCTCTAACTGTGCGCAGGCCATGCGCTAAACCCCATTCACCAAACTCAAGTTGATCGGTTTCTTGGGAGAAGACGCATAGTTTCCCCTAACCATATGTTGACTGTGCTCCACCTATTGAAAAGCCCCAAAATTTTCATTTTTTAAAAAAAACCTCACTTGAAGGCACCCAAAACATAAAATTTCAAGATGAGATTACAAGAAAATAGGATCACCCAGCTAAAAGTTAACCAAAACCACATCCATGCCCGATCAAAACTGAGAACCTTGGGGTGACTCTTCACTCCACAGGTCACACCCAACTGATCAAGAAGAAACCAAAAAATAAGAACGAGGGGAGAACATTAGAGGGTTCTCTCCACCATAAGAACTAAACTATTTTGGAAACTTTAAAACCCGAACAACATCACTAGAACATAAATAGAAAACTGACTACGGAGTAACCCAGAAGAATGAGACCCCAAGAACTGACTCAACCTATCCACATTATCTAAACAACACCTTTATCATAATTAGGAACTAGGGATCTCCTATCATGGTCTAACCCAATTTTCCCACACAACCAATCCACACTTCCAAGACTTAAATAGAAATCACACTGCAAGGTAACTCGGTATATCGGGACTCTGGGATGAGGGAATCCCCTAAAAGATCCAAAATCCCTCCACACAAAAACGAAAAACAACACCTCCAGAACTAAGAACCTCCCACACCGATAAAAGACTCCCAGCACAGTGGTAGGGAAAACCCACAAAAAGAATCCCAAACTAAAAAATAGATCGAAAACACTGTTGATTAACTCCAAAAAACACAAGCACTTTCAAATGGTCACTAATAAAACTGAAACCAACACCACTCATCTAAGGTTCAAACACCCCTTAAGGAAAAAATAATGAATCAGAAATTTACTTTCATATTAACACAACCATTTAGATCATGAAAGGACATGTTTATCATAATTTTACAATGAAATGATGAAATTAAAATAGTAGGAAAAATGAGAACAATGAAACTTTAAATGTTCTCATCCCGACATGGGAAACATAAATTAGGCTAAGGTTCCACACACCCCCGAAAACTCTTGACTGTGCGCAAGATTCACTCTGAGACCCATGGATGGAGACCTGATTACTAAATCATCTCCATCCTCACACTCAAGCATTGACATCCTCTAATCGCAACATCTTCTTTGGGTTATGCTTCCTACAAAAATTATCCAGATGACTCGAACAACTGCAACGATGGTATTCTTTTTGGAGGATTGCGACAAGATGGCTTCAAATGCCCAAACTGGCTACACTAGTGGTGCATAAGTGAATGATCTGATGAACTGGGAGATGGATTCAATGAAGGAGTCTTCTTAGAGACTGGTTCCTTTGGCATGAACTTCTCGTCAGATGTGTAACCTTCACCGGCAACAGGAGACATTATATTTCCAAACACCTGTGCTCCAAAAACCAAATCAACTAGGAATTCTTCCTCCACCAGCTTCTCAAAATGAAGGTCCTTAGAAAAGAGGAACTTCTAATTGATATCTGGATGAAGACCCTCAATTAAAAGGGAAGTCTTCAACAGATCCTACGACGCCACATCTGGAGAAAAAGAAACTAGCTCATTGAAACAGTCAACATAGGCCTTCACCATCCACTGGCCTTGATAAATACTCATGAGATCTTCCTTCTTATTCATATTCACCTCCTCAAGTATAAACCATTAGAAAAAAAAATACTTAAAAACTTCTCACATCATCCCAAATTGCAGTGATGGAGGGGTGAAAAACTCTCATTCATCTAAAGATGGGCCCTCAAATAAACCCAAAATAGACAGCTTTGGGAGTTCCCAATGATTTAAGACACTCTCAACTTCATCAATCCACTTAACTACCTCTAAAGGACCTCTATCACCTCAAAGAATAGGCAGCACTCAAGAAGGATCAAAAACTGATCATGACTCATTAGAAATTTTGGGGACTTTATGGGAGGCATTTTTTGAATAACCTAAAAGAAAAAAAAAACCAAAACCAATATCAAACCAAAACACAATCAAAATAACACCTCAAACCAAAACAAATGGCTCACAAACTGAAAGCATACCAATACAACTAAAACACCACTTTTCAACAATCCCATTTCCATTTTAATTTTCAAAACTACCAACTTTCAAGGACATTTTCAAAACCAAAATCCACTTTTCATCGAACG
Source organism: Viscum album (assembly GCA_963277665.1). Lineage (NCBI taxonomy): Eukaryota > Viridiplantae > Streptophyta > Magnoliopsida > Santalales > Viscaceae > Viscum > Viscum album. Next base: position 56,906,984 of record OY728154.1, read on the forward strand.
AAACCCACACTCTAAAATAAAAAACCAATTTATAGAATCAATTTTATCTTTAAAAATCATTTTAGAAAAACAAGGCCAAGCCTTTGATTTCAATCACCCACCCATGGAATCTAATGAACCATCACATATGTGTCCATATGTTTCCATCCACATGTGCTAACACACACTTTCCATACATACCCACACATATGAGAACCTTCATAAGGAATACCATAGGCCATGCTTATCATTTCATTATAAAAATCCAAGAGTTCACCAAATTTTCAATACAAAACATTTTCCTTCAAAACCCACTTTATTGATTTCAGAACCACTTGAAAGAAATCATTTTTTTATAAACAAGTTTCACAGTTGGAACCAAAATGAAACGTGACTCAAGCCAGACCACCGAAATGAGGAACTAGTTTTTATGCCTAACTTAGTGACATGCTAGTGGGTCATGCCCCAAGTAATCAATGACACTAAGAGGACCTTGAACCGTGCACTCAGATTCCAAATGGGTCACTACTTTATGTGGGACCACAACGTGAAACCATCTCACCACCATTGTGATTCATCAATCCAAAACAAACCAAGAAAATACAAAGACTCTATTCCCAGAATACCCCTACTAAATTGAGGATAAAAATGAACAAGGGTTCATGATTCCCTTCCTGTACCTACCTCCCAAGTTCTGATTGTCTTAATCTCTAACTACCTGACACCCCAAATAACAAGAACCTCTTCTGATACCATTTTGTCATGAACCAAGCCAGTTCAACCTTGAACTGGCACCTAAACCAATCCATGGCAAGGATCGAAGGGCGTTCCTTATCACCATAAGCTAGCACAGGTGTTTGGGTATCAGATGAAATATGTGGGAACAATTTACCCGAATTAAACAATCATGAAACAACCAACAATATAAATAAAAACAAACTGGACATTCATTACCAAACAAGACTTAACAAATGTTCCAAATTTGAGATTAAAAAGGATTACACAAAACCAAAATGGCTACAACCAAAAGAAAAACCCAAAACCAAATAAAACCACCACATGGCATAGGGGTGAAACTCCCCCATGCCATCTCCACAATGCCACACCAAGATGACCTCTAGCAACCCGAACTTCCATCACGAAAATCTTTACCCTTACCTATATCAAACATTACCAAGTATTATAACACCCAAGGGTGTAAGCAGGGTGTGAGCTATTTCCCAGTAGGATGCTGCCCAAAATGGATTCCATTCTCTAAACATTAAATGAAAAATAAACTTGCAAGTTTTATAAATGAAAGAAATGATAGAACAATTTTAAGGAAATAAACTTAAAAAGAAAATAAATTTTAACAAAAACAAATTTAAAGTAAACACACTTAATTTTGAAATTACCAACCAAATATATCGTATGCCAACAGTAATTGCGATATAGCCATTGAGCACTAGTCATAGGAAATACCCCTAGGCACTGGCTAACAATGGGACACTAGGCACCTCGTATCTTGGTGAAATGTGGTATAGAAACCATGACCAACAGGTTTCTCATGCACGATCCACTAGAGAAGAACAAAATCCAAAATTATAGTGGTCTCAAATCATCTTCCATGTTTATTTAGTATTTTCATTGTCAATCCTGCTAAGTGAAACTGGGTCGTAACCACTTCTGAATCACTAGCATACTAGTCCTAGTCCACCCACCTAGATACTCAGGCTTCCCTTTTGTGCTCAATCAAGTTTCACATGTCACATAACACCACTTGTGCATTTCATCAACCAAACAAGACATTACACATCACATTCCACCACTTTCACACCCAAATTCCATTTCAAAATCATACGCACACCAAAACCTTTTCCAAATATGTTTCCTAACTCTTACTTAATTTAATATATCATTTTAACAATTTATAAAAAAAATTAATAATAACTACAAAGATTTTACAGAAAAAATGAACCCAAAATCCTCTTTTAAAATAAACTTCACAACAACTCTATCAAAACATGATTCGCAGGCCTTACATAATTTAATAAACTAATTGCACAATTTATAAAACACTACCAAGTGACACAACAAGGTTTTACATAAGAAACACACCCAATTTCACATAGAAATGCCACTTTAAAACCAAATTCATAGAAAAAACATATCAAAACATGATTCTCACCACTTAGACAATTTAATAAACCACTTGCACACTTTACCAAATATTTCCAAAAATAACAACAAGATTTACACACAAAATACACCCAATTTCACATGGAAAACCCATTTTCAAACCAAATGCACATAAAAACTTTCCAAAAACCACTTTCACACCACACACATAAATAATAGAACATCAAAAAATACTCAAGCATGCAATATAAATTCATCAAATAATGTTTAAGCATGGTATCACTTACCTCAGTGGTGTTCGAACGCAACGAAACCTTTGAAGATGAGATATCTAAGCCCCATGGACCATTCACACACCCTAGATCCAAAGGAAAACTAACCAAACATAAACCCTAGACATTAGGTTTTGTCCATGGGAGGAAACCCCAAAGAAAACCAAGAAATAGAGAGAGGGAAGAGAGGAGAAGAGTAAAGGGAAGGATTTGATGAAGAAACCATGAAGAAAAACTAACCTTTTGTGATAAATCACCCAAAAAGTGACCCAAAACGATGAAGAATTAAGGGGGATCCCTTTGATCGATACCCAATAGGTAGGGATTAAAATGGGATGTGTAATCACTCAAATAAGATTTTTAGGTTAAAATTTATTAAGCCCGTGATGGGTTGTATGGTTTTGTTGCACGGTTTTTTAAACCATGTGCAAACCATGTGAATGCTACCGGAAAATTTCTGCAACTTACAAGTTTTAGGTTTCATGATTTGGGAAAGTCGTGATCAACCTGTGTGAACTAAAAAAGTGGCCAAAACCCTCAAATAACACCCCAAACACTAGGGAATCCCACCTAATGATCCTTGAATGATTTAAACACAATATAGTGATGTTGTGGGTGTCACAAACTCTCCACCATGCAACTTTTCCAAATAACATTCATAATAAACATGAATAGGGGTAGAAAAAAATTGAAACCACCAAAACACAAAGACTTTTTTTGGAAAGTCAACCCAAAACTCAACCAAAATATCCAACATCGATAAATAAATAAAAACAAATGAAAATTGTGGTCGAGGTGTGACAGTTGTATTGTGGAGTGATATATTGTTGAGGAATTTATTGAATTTTGTACTGAATAACTATATGGTGTGGAAAGCATTGGTCTACCAAAGTATCTTCACACTGGGTGGCTTGCGGGAAAAGTAATTTCTAGAAGAGATGTTGTCATAATCAATAATAAAGATCGGGAGAAGACCCACCTTTACATTTTTCATAATAGTTTGGAGGTTTCCCCATATATTTAAACTGAAAAATAAATTCTTAGGCATTTAAATCCCTCAATGGATTAAATATGGATATCAAATACATGTAATCAATAGTTTATAAGATGGTTTTGGGGCCATATTTTTAAGGAGTCAGATGAAAATATAAATTCAATTTCAGAACGACTTTGATGGCTAGCTAGAGGACCAAGTGTGTATGTATTATTTTACGATGGTTATGTAATTAATGGTTATATGTTCTATACAAATTAACATTATGAAGATGGTATCATGAAAAATAGTGGAGTTATATTTGTGGCTAAAGCGATGCATATTTCTGGTACTAAGGATAAAAATCTAATTTATGTGAATATGTCATACTTTGGAATCATCAAACAAATATGGGACTTGGATTATACAACATTAAAAGTGATGATATTTCAATGTAAGTGGGTTGATAACAGGAGTGTTATTAAAATAGATGAATTGGGATTCATGAAATAGTATTTTAGTAAGGAAGGGTAAAAAGATGAACCATTTATAATGGAATCACAGGCAATACAAGTATTTTATGTTCTAGATCCCGCGAACTGAAAGTGGTCAATTGTTCTTTTATCGACCAAAACCATTGAGTGGTCAAATAAAAATTCAATAGAGGATAAACCTTTCATTGGTACATCATAATCATTTTGCAGTGGTCCCAGTGTAGAAGGAGTTTTGTATGTTAGATGATACCACAATGAAGGGATTTTGATACTCAATAGAGGGTTAAAATCCCTTCGACCTTTAAAAAAAGAGTTCATTAGTTGGGTTATATTTTTTTGTAATATAAATTGTGTTGCCTCATGTTATTATTTGTTCACTATTGCATTTATGTAATATAAATTAAATATTAAACCACTTTTGAAAATAGTGACTTCTGTATGTAATGGTGCTTCCAATCCTGAGGAACAACAGGTCTCTCAAGCAGCTGTTACTCCTAGTGTAGAGGAAAAACGACCTTTTTCATGTGTTGGGGCTCTAAATATTAAGGAACAATAAGTCTCTCAGGTTGTTTTTGCTCCCAATGTAGAGGTACAATGACCTTCTACACATGTCGATACTACCACTCCAAAAGAACAACATATTGATGATGTTAAAACTGAGGAAATAGTAGGCGATGAAGCACCGGTGATGTAGAAAAAATAGGAGTGTTTTAGTTTGATGGTGTTAGAAAAAAACATTAAGGAGAAAATCAAAGACATAAAATTTGAGGTCAAATGGAATGTGTGGGGCCAACATGTTAACCCCAACAAGGCCATGTTTAGTAGTTACATTGGACTCGTCACTTGGAAACACATGTCGATTGATGTAGATTTGTGGCACCATGTTGTGCTCACACTTAAGATAATGATGTGGTGAGATATTATGATAACATTATGATATCATTGACTTAATCTTCATCATCCCTTGCAGAGTGAATTTATAGTAGATGACTCCCACAAAAAATATGTATTAATACTTGCAAGAAGGATTCACAGAGGATTTCACACAATTCTAATGAGATTTCATCTTAAAGATTCTGAAGGGAAAATAAACATGCACCCACCACTTATGTATGCACACCTGATAACCTAAGAAGTGTGGGATGTGTTTACTAGTCATCATATAGATGTGTATTTTTAGATACATTGTGGCTGGTAATACATTATTTGAAAATATGTGTATTCATCACTTTGATTGAGAATTTTTTATTTATGAAACAATAACTGAGTGATGAAAATAATGAATAGGAAGGAAAACCAACGTACCCCTACTGTAAAGTAAGGATAGGGTACGCTTAAATTGAAAAAAAATCGGTATGTATTTTAAATCTATTGTAATAATTTTATGTGACATGAAACAACAACATAATTATGTTTCTCTATTTATATAAAAATTGATGAATCCAAATCCAAACCCAATTCTATCCCATGTCATGTGCTATGGAAGAAGGCACATGTAAATAAATATGGGATAATAATAGATGAAAACACACAAAAATATGGGAAACATGTGTAAGTATGACATAATAAAAAAATTATTTAAATCACTATTACATAATAATGATTACTTATTTTCCTATATTTTCTATTTGAAATAGTTAAAGGAACCATCAACACCTATATTGAATAAACACCTACTATCGGTGTCCTTGACGTGGTCAAAACAATATGGCTACATTAGAGGTGTGGGTTTTGATGTGACACCCTGAACATATTTTGAGAAAAAAATAAGAGGATAAAGATAAAGAAATGACAGAGATGAAATCAAGATTATCTTCCCTTGAAGAAAAAATTCATTGATAGACTAAGTTGCTAGTAAATATTATAGAGGGAAGTAAAGAGAAGAAATAACTCAATAAAAACCATTGCGTGAAGATCTCGCCCCACCCCCACCAGCTTTGAGGCAAGTCATTCCCATCAAAGAGCTGTCTTAATCAAGGTAATCAATATTCTAATAATTATTTTTGTGAAATGTGAATCATACAGACACTGATACCTTTCCTGTCATGATATTCTATAGGGTGAAAATGAATATTATTTATATCTATCAACACCCACCTGCCTCCTTGTAGTGAGGACTACGGTGTTCAATATCCAAGACTATATGCTACACAACATACCACTTTCAACAGGTCATGTGAGAGTAATGATTAGCGTAGCTCATGAGCCAAGTGATGAGATACCTGTTCCACTTAATGAATAATATATTTATAAGTTCAACCAAACTTTTGGAACATTCATCACATGGCCGTCAAATCCTGTAAAAATACATTTCGACAAGGAGGTATTCATTTCCAATTTATTTTTCATGCTAAACCTTTAACAATTGATGAAAAAAAAGGTCTAAATTGATGAATGTTATTACAAATGGACAAAGGTAATGGGTAAAATGAAATTTCAACTCAAAACCATCTAAAGTATCAACCAATTAACTGAAAATATCTTGTGAAAGCACCTTTACCCTACCCGTTCAATATCCGCATTTACTAACATTGAAGGTTCATGCAGATACAAAGTTACAAAATGGTAGTAGCCACATAGTTGATTTTGAAGAAAAAATGTATGGATAGTAAGTTACTAACTACATTGATTTTGATAATGTAAATGAAATCCTAAACTATGAATGGTTAAGAGCCTTAGTTGTAAATGTATACATGATGTATGTTTTCATGATTTAATTTTCCAAAAGATGATATACTATGTTAATTGTGACTAAATACATTTCATATTTTTTGTGGGTGTATATATCAATTCAAATTGAAGGTATTTACCCATGAAAAAAATGGACTCATTAGTCCTCATGCCACCTCTACAAAACAAAAAGAAATAAAATCCAAAAAAATGGATGAAATAATGGTAGGCCTGGCTAAATCGTTTGAAAGAAAACTTATAGATGAGAGACGCTTCTTAATACAACATTTTTGGGGTAAAACTATATAATTTAATCATATAAAATATATTTTCATTTCATTTATTACTTATTCCTCTTTGTGTTTTTAGGAAACATTGGATTCTCATTACGATCAATTTGGATACTTCAAAGATTTTTTTTTTTTTGATTCACTAAAAAAACAACCACACATGATGGTGTCTGTCAATTTGTAATACACTGCATCCAGTGTTTTAGAACTAAAATTAATTTTATAAAATTTATATTATGTTTTAATGAGGATTATGTTATTATAGGGCAATGTATAAATATCGTGAAAATCATAGAATGAGGACATGAATCGTGCACAAGGACCCTAAAACATTTTACAACTGGATAAGTATCAGGGTATATATAATAATATTTCACTATCCAAACACATATCAAAAAAATTACTTATTTTTATAAATGTTTTTGTAGTGTTTGAAACAAACAAATAGAAAATATTGTGGCTATTATGTTTGTATATTTATGATAGAGATCATATTCCACCAACAAACTAGCATCCCCAAAGAGGTATTTTCAAAGATAATTACTATTTAATTTAAAATATTTATTAATAATTTGTGTATTTATATTTTTCTAGTACTACTATGACTATATAAAATAAATCATATTCACAAGATGATATAGATTTTCTTAGAAATGAATGGGAAACATACCTAATCGTAGAATGTACACAAATAACATGAAGATGTGAATTCCATAGAAGTAATGAATTGTTTCATATTTATGTTTAATTTATTTATTTATAGTATTACTCACATAAGAATTGTTTTCTTATACATTTGGATTCTTTTTTTTTAAATTAGGGTGGTTTGTTTGAAGCTGCTCATGTGCATTAGTGATTGGAATTTGAGGCTACAACTGAGATAATGACAAAAAGGAAATGGCTCAAGAATGTATACAACCATCATGAAAAGGTGAATTCGTACTACATATTCAATTATTTTTTCATAATTTTATCCATTATTTGTAAGTTATTTTCTCTATCATTTTTCTCTAATACTTGTTTAGTTTTTTTCAAAGATCTTTTGGGAATTCATATTTTTGTTTTAACTATCTACAACAAGCCATGTTTAATTTATTTATATTTAGTATTACTCACATAAGAATTGTTTTCTTATATAGTTGGATTCTTTTGTTCAAATTGGGGTTCTTTATTAGAATCTTCTCATGCTCTTAATAGATTGGACTTTGAGACTACAGCTAAGATAATGACAACAAGTAAATAGGTCAAGAATGTATACAACCATCATGAAAAGGTGAATTCCTACTACTTATTTAATTATTTTGTCATCATTTTATCTAATATTTGTAAGTTATTTTATATATAATTTTTATTTGATATTTATTTAGTTGTTTTAAAATATCTTTTGGTAATTAATATTTTTATTTTAACTATCTAAAACAAGACACATAAGAGATAACATGTTTCTTTCTGCCAATTTTACAACATTTTCCATTGATTTTCTTTTTCGACATGCTGAAACTGCATATTGAATTGATGTTATTAACTAAAAAACATTTCTCATTGTTGAAAACCAGAATAGTTTAGGAAGATCTTGTGACCATTGTGGTGGATTCTCATGATATAATAGGAAGAAGAGCTTCCTCTACTCTTCTTGTTTTCAATAATGAGAAAGGTTTTTCAGCTAAGAACATCGACATGATATGTAGTGTTGATAGTTTGATATAGAAAGACAATGGTAATCATGTAAAAATTGGAAGTTATTATTTTTTTAAGACTTTGGGATTTGTAGGAATCATCGGTGCCTCAATCTAACACATAGTGTGACCGATATGACTCCATGTGCATCTTTTTATTTAAAATTGACATTAATTTTAGTAAAATAGACAATTGGCATACTCAAAACTGAACAAAATCATTTTTATTATTTTTATACTTAAGTATAATGATCTATAATTCATTTAGTATGTGTATAAATCAGTATCACCTCAATATGACGCACGGTGTGACCCGTATGACTCAAAATGTTCGTTATCAGTTTAAAATTGACATTTTAGTTCAAAACGTGTCACTCACTAAAAACCAAGAAAACACACTCAAATTGTCTTTATAATTTATTACATCAATTCATAAATAATTTTTTATATGTAGGAATCATTCTCATGTCAAACTGATACATGATATGACTGGTATGAGTCAAAGTACATGTTTCTAGTTTAAAATGACATTTTAGTAAAAAAGACAAGTGACATACTAAAAACTAAGAAAATGCATTTGGATTATTTTGATAATTTAGGAAAACAATACATGAGTTATTTGGGATGTGTATGAATTAGACTCACCTCAATATGATGCAAAGTGTGACCGGTATGACTCCAAGTGTGCCTTTTTATTTAAAATTGGCGTTAATTTTAGTAAAAAGGACAACTAACCTACTGAAAACCAAGAAAAAATATTCAGATTATTTTGATACTTTAGGTAAATGACTCATGAGTACTTTGGGATATATAGGAATTAGACACACCTCAATAAGATGCATGGTGTGACCGGTATGACTCCAAGTGCATCTATTTTATTTAAAATTGACATCAATTTTAGTAAAAAGGAAAATTGACCTACTCAAAACTGAGAAAACACATTCATATTGTTTTGATACTTTAGTAAAATGATACATAAGTTATTTTGGATGTGTAGGAATCATCCTCACCTTAATCTAACACACGGTGTGACTGGTATGACTCCATGTGAATCTTTTTATTTAAAATTGACATCAATTTTAGTAAAAAGGACAATTGAACTACCAAAAACTGAGAAAATACATTTGTATTATTTTAATACTTTAGTTAAATGATCCATGAGTCATTTGTGATGTTTATTAATTATTCTCACCTCAATATGAGGTATGTTGTGACCGATATGACTCCAAGTGCATCTATTTTATTTAAAATTGACATCAATTTTACTAATAAGGACAACTGACCTACTCAAAACTGAGAAAATGGATTTTTATTATTTTTATAATTTAAAAAAATTATCCATAAGTCATTTTTGATGTTTGGGAATCACCCACACCTCCATTTGAATCACGGTGTGATAGTTATGACTCTAAGTGTGTCTTTTTATTTTAAATTGGCAATAATTTTAGCAAAAGGAACAAGTGACATACTGAAAATTGAGAAAACACATTCTGATTGTTTTGATATTTTATTTAAATGATCCATGAGTCATTTGGGATGTTTATAAATCATATACACCTCAATATGAGGCTTGGTGTGACTGGTATGACTCTAAGTGTGTCTATTTTATTTAAAATTGGCATCAATTTTAGTAAAAAGGACAAGTGGCCTACTCAAAACCAAGAAAATACATTAGGATTATTTTTATACTTTAGTAAAACTATCCATAAGTCATTTTTGATGATTAGGAATAAATTTCACCTCAATATGACACACGATGTGACTGATATGACTCCAAGTGTGTCACTTTATTTTAAATTGACATTAATTTTAGAAAAAGGAACAAGCGATGTACTAAAAACTGAGAAAATGTATTCAGATTGTTTTTATACTTTATAAAAATGATTCGTGAGTCATTTGGGACATGTAGGAATCATATGAACCTCAATTTAAGGCACAGTGTGATCGGTATGACTCCAAATGCATTTATTGGGATTGTTTTGATACTTTAGAAAAATGATTTATAAGTCATTTGTGATGTGTAGGAATCAACCAAACCTCAATCTGAAGCATGGTATGACTGATATGACTCCAGGTGTGTATTTTTATTTTAAATTGACATTAATTTTAGCAAAAGGAACAAATGGCATGGTGAAAATTGAGAAAACACGTTCTGATTTTTTTAATACTTTATTAAAACGATACATGAGTCATTTGGGATGTGTAGGAATCAACTGCACCACAATCCGATACACGGTGTGACCGGTATGAATTCAAGTGCATTTTTTATCTAAAATTGATATCAATTTTAGTAAAAAGAAAAACTAGCCTACTCAAAATCAAGAAAACGCATTTGGATTGTTTTGATAATTTATTAAAACAATCCATAAGTCATTTTTTGATATGTAGGAATCAACCGTACCTCAATATGACGCACGGTGTAACCAATATGACTCCAAGTGCATCTTTTTTGTTTAAAATTGATATTAATTTTAGTAAAAAGGATAACTGACCTACTCAAAACTGAGAAAAGGCATTCAGATTATTTTGATATTTTATGAAAATTTTAAGAACCCAAGTTTTTTGGAACGGGTCAAAATCCCAACCCTGTTTGAATTTTTGACTTTTTTTTGAGAAAACTGGGAAAATCTAGCAAGTTATGGAAATTTCCAGACTACACGTCATGTACTCCAAAGTACACGCCATGTATGGGTTAGGAGTGTACCGTCTGCGTGCTCACCGAGTACATTCCATGTGATGATAGTGTATGAATTTCCTACTACACGGCGTGTAGTGTTGCTTAACATGTCATATATTCTCCTTTCTGTGTACCGAATGAGTTCTAGTCGTGTGTCGACTCGTGTGGCATGTCCAATCTGTGTGGATACCTCCTCTTAAGTCAGAGTACGGACAAGGAAACTACACGTCATGTAGTCCTTTATACATGCCGTGTATTTTTATTTTTTATTCGCTTAAATGAAATAGTGTCACATTTATTTTCCGGAAATATCTTCTTTTTCCTCGTTTTCAGACCTTGACACTCTAGAAGGCTGAAAACATTTCTTCACCTAGATTCTTCATCCAAAGTTCTTTCTTCAATCCGTCAGTGGTTGCGAGATCGTATCAGTGAAGATAAACCCACATAACTTGTTCTGTTCTTGATCCTTTGCCTCACACGTCACAGTTTCCATCTGATTAGAATTGCCAGGATTTGACGGAAATGTAGATCTACGAAGATCAGCTTCAAATTAGAGCTCGATATCGAACATGCCTATGTCTATGAGTCTCAGGTAGGTGGTTCATACCTCTTTTTGTGTTTTCGTAGTCATTTGGGTGTCACAGCTTTTAGCGCATATTTGGGTATTTTGAGTGTGACCCTATTTTAGCTGTCATTTCATATTAAATTGTTTATTTGACCTAGGGGATGCCTTTGGGTATGCCATGTTTTCTGTTTTTCTAGAGCGGGGTCGGGCGAGGGGTCATTGCTCATTTGGGGCATTTTGGTTAGGGGTGCCAAGATGGTATAAGTTGTTTTTGTTTTGATTAAATTGCTGAGTTTAATTTTTTATATTATGATATGAATTATTAGAGGCTTCCAAGACCTTGGTGCTGGTATGGGACATCACATAGTTAGTGAAATTAAATTGTTTAGTTTTTTTTGTCTGTCTAAAGTATTTATTTTGATTATATATATGTGATGTGTGATATTTCATATGTTGGAACCTTCGGGTTGTGTTGGGAATGACCTGGGTATTGTTGAGTGATGCTGGTTACAGGTTGGGATTGGCCTAGGTTACATTGGGTGATTCTGACCACAGTATTGGGCATCATGGATGTCGACTTGAGACAATATGACTTTCAGGTTGGGCATAGCCTGGGTTACTTGGATGGAGAGGCCATCGGACTTGAGTGACATGGTCATAGGGACATGAGGTGTCAAATATGTTGTGGCTTGGGTACTATTTTGGTGATTACCGCTCACCTGAAACTTTGAGTAGTGTGCACACAGAGAGACTCTGTGATGAGGTGGTTTTGACCACTCGTGTGGGTAGAGTCTCCCGTTAGTTTCAGTTTAGGTACTATTTTTTCAGGGGTGCTTGTCGTAAGTAGCTGCGTTGAAGGTGAGAAGCCTTCAGGGGATAGTATTGAGGTTATCTAGTTAGGGGTAGTGGATCACCGTGATTTGAGGGCAGACATCATTGTCCCTCCGGTTACTTTATTTGAGGGCAGACATCATAGTCCCTTCGGTTACTTATTTGAGGATAGACATCGGTGCTCCTCCGGGTTACTATTGTTTGGGCATGCCTTCGGGATGTTGGTACTTGAGACATGAGGTGTCAGGAGGCACATGGCACCGGGTGACATGATAGAGATTCCAACATTGGTCGAAGCAAGTGACACTCCATGGTGGCTACTGAGCACCAGTGGAGTTTGTGTTTATTTTTACATCGCATTGTTTTCTGTTTTCTTTATAAATGCATGCCTACTTAAACACTTATATTAGGTAGGCACCGTTGGGTGGTATCCTACTGAGATTCATCTCACACCCTGCACGGGCCCTTCGGGATGTGTGTAGACTTCATGATTTTACGTGTAGGAAAGAGATCATCTTTAGGAGCTGGACTGTATTAGTTCTCGCATGGAGGAGGTATGGACCTTGAGCTCTTTCCTAGCTGGAGTTTACTTTGTTTGATTTCTTTCATGTATCAGCATGTTACCTTGTTTATTGTAGATACTATTGGTTATCCATTGGTGCCTCTTCATGTACTGACCCTATAGATGCATCCTTGGTTGTTTAGTAGTTACAATTGTTTTTCACCATGTTGTTGTGTTTACTTTTTGCTGCTGTTGTATTTATATTGCTTCCATTGTTTTATTGTTATTGGATATGCTTCCGCTATGCGGGTTTGGTTCATGTCTGTTGAGTCCTTTATTTCTGCTGCATGTTTTATATTGTTGCTCGGATGAGTACCATTATTATCCTCCAAGAGGGTATAGCCTCACCCCTATACCTATCAGACCCTCACTGCTAGTCGCTAGCTTTTAGTGTTCGTGGAGGTGCGCCTAAGGTAGTAGCACCCAACCCGTTTAGCACTGTTCGGGTGGCTGATCGGGTCCGGGGTGTTAAAAAGTGGTATCAAATTAGTTCTTGATAGGGATTTAGTAGCAGTGTTTTGTTGGCTAATAATGATATTGAGACTTCTATTTTTATTTTTGATGGTTTACTATTTGGTATATGGTAGACTGGAGGTAGGTTGTAATTAGAATTGGGCTTCTAGCTTGTGCTTGGGTGCCTATAGCCCCAGGTACGAGTGATGGACCAAGTTTCCTTGGGTGGGAATTGTTGTTTTGCTTTTTCTCATATTACAGTTTATATGATTTCCACCTCGGTGTCTCACTTGTTGTGTGATGTTATTGATTTTGATATGTGACCCTTGACCCAGTGCGGTAAGGGAGAATTGGACCTTGGCTCGTTATGGCAAGGCGTGATTGTTTGGCTTTTGATAGGCACATTTTTAGGGTATTTCAATTTCATAACTTCATGTATGCTTTATGAAGTGATAATGTCATGTGAATAATATCAATTTCCATGCTTCGTATTCTTTTGAAATGTGAATAGTTTAAATTCCTGATAAAATTTCTTGTTTATTGCAATGTGTTATTCCATGCTTTATATATTTGTGGAATTGCATGTGGCAGGATATTTGGGTCTGGCTCTTGTATGAGCAGGCAGGTACTATGGTTGAGGTGATTTTGATCATCAGGATTGGGTGACTCGGTCATCGGTTTGAGGCAACGTTAGTTGTTGGGATGGGCATGGCTCGAGGTAATTTTGCTACTTGGCTCTGTTGAGGGCGGGTAAGGAGGCCATGAGGTTGGGATGTTGTGGGAATGGGTTGTGATAGGGGAGAGTAACGGTATTTTTTTTATGCTGCCTCTTTACTGCTTTTCTTATCTGCGTTGAATATATATTGTTATATATATATATGAGTTTCTAACCATTTATGGTATTCAGCGGGGTCCTTTTAGTCGAATCAGATGGAGCATCAGGTGGGAGATGGTACAGTGCCACAGGAGCAGGATTAGGTTCAGGATCCAGTGTAGGTGGAGCGTGAGCCACAGGTACTGGCTCAGGGACATGATCAAGTTTAGGATCCGATGTAGGTAGGAAAAAAACTGGGTTTGGCAGCGTTCGGTTCGTGGCTCAACGATCAGCTCTGAACTAGCTTGGTACATGTCTTATAGGGGATCGATAGGGGTGCGTAGGGTATAAATCCATTTATGGAATATCTGATGTGGGAGTTCAAGTCACAGCACCCTCCACTTTTTCAGGGTGAGGGTGGTCTACAGATGGCTAAGAACTAGATAGAGAGCATGAAGATGATTTCCGAGCAGCTCGAGATGCCTCCAGGGTGGAGGGTCAAGCTAGCGACGTACATGCTGAGAGGACCGGTGAAGCGTTGATGGGATGTACAGGTGCAGGCTCGCAGGCACAAAGGGCTAGCATAGAAGGACTTTGAGGATAGGTTCTTTGAGCACTTTTACCCAGAGACAATGAGGGAAGAGAGATCTCGGGATTTCTTGAGCCTTCAGTAGGGAGACATGTTCGTCATGGACTATGTAGCTACATTCACTGAGTTGTCTTGCTTTGCACCTAGTATGGAAAGTGATGACTCGTTAAGGGTGAGTTGCTTCGAGGATGGCTTACAACACGCCATTCGGATCTAGGAAAATATCTTCAGGTTGGGTTCGTTCTCAGAGGCTATGAATCAGGTGCTCAAAGCAGAGGGCAAACAGAGGGATAGGTCCCAGGTTAGTCAGGTGGAAACTTCATGTGATGGTTTGGATAGCAGGAAGCAAGGACGATATGAGTTTCAACAGGGTAGTCAGGACAAGAACCCAGCTAGACCACCTCATAGCAGTTCTTCAATGGTTTGCTTTTAGTGTGGACATCCAAGTCATGTTTGAAATCAGTGCGATATGCCTCCAAAGGAGTGTCGGGCATGTGGACAGGTCGTACATCTTGAGAGGTTCTGCAGGCAGCCTTCTCAGACAACCGGCATATAGGGACCAGGATAGACGGTGGCATCTGGAGTTGTTTTAGTTTCAGTACCAGGAGAGGGTAGCTAAGGTTCATCTACACTTGGAGGACATGGAAGAGACAGTGGGACCTGTTTGATCGGAAAAAAGACGAGGAAGAAGAGTCGGAAGATGATACCTCATGATTTTCCATTAGGCATTTTTTACCTTGGTCGCTCGAGGAGAAGGAGGAGGAGGAGAATGAAGAGGTGGAGCTATCACTCCATGTTGCCTTTGAAGCCTTCTTTTTCTTCTTGGCCCTTTTCTTGTGAGGTGGGCAAACGGGCTTGATCTTTTCGTCGGGTTCTTGCTTTTGATCGGATTTTTGCTTTGGAGCCTCGCTAGTACCTTCATAGGTTAGTTCTAAAAATTTCCAAAGATCGTAAGAAGTAGTGCAAGAAGAAATACAATTAAATATATTACGGTCTAAGCCACAATGAAGAGCATTCATGGCTTTGCCATCAAGCTCGAAATTTGCAATGTCTACGGGGGTCCATTGAGATTCATCTTTACAAGAGAGAGTATAACCATGCATGACAATTTTAAAAATAGGATATCCAATACTTTTAAGAAATGTGGTCATGCGGGTTTTCCAAAAACTATAATCGGTTCCATCAAAGAATGGAGCACGATCCAAAGAAAAGCCTTCGGGGGCGTAAGAGGTTGAAGCGGTAGAAGCCATCAAAAAGGATCTTTAATTTGAAACCGGTTAGGGAATTATTCAAATACTTCCTTTGATACCAATTGTTGGGTCGGAATAAACGGGAAGGATGGCAAGAGGGGGGGTGAATTGCCTTTTAAAAAAAGATTAACAAATTAAAATCAAAGTTAAATATGCAGCGGAAAGTAAAGAGGCAAGACACAAGAAATTGATAACGGAGTTCGGCCAAAACCCGGCCTACGTCTCCGCTCCCAACTCAACCGTTGAGAGATTCCTACCGCTTGCTTTTCAATGGTTTTAGCAAGAAACCCACTAGGCTTTGAGGTAGCACTAGGACCTATTACAGCTTGCTTTTGTGGTTTAGCAAGAACCCACTTGCTTTTAATGGTTTATCAAGAACCCACTAGCCTTTTTAACGGGTGAAGGCTAGCTCACCGAACACAAGCCTTTTAAAAGGAAAGGCTTGACGAAACCTCTTCACACCTTAGTGGTGGTGTGAAACCCAAAAGAAAGAGGGATGAGAAAAGAGTTTGGGGTTTGTAGGCACAAACCCAATTGTTGGGTCGGAATAAACGGGAAGGATGGCAAGAGGGGGGGTGAATTGCCTTTTAAAAAAAGATTAACAAATTAAAATCAAAGTTAAATATGCAGCGGAAAGTAAAGAGGCAAGACACAAGAAATTGATAACGGAGTTCGGCCAAAACCCGGCCTACGTCTCCGCTCCCAACTCAACCGTTGAGAGATTCCTACCGCTTGCTTTTCAATGGTTTTAGCAAGAAACCCACTAGGCTTTGAGGTAGCACTAGGACCTATTACAGCTTGCTTTTGTGGTTTAGCAAGAACCCACTTGCTTTTAATGGTTTAGCAAGAACCCACTAGCCTTTTTAACGGGTGAAGGCTAGCTCACCGAACACAAGCCTTTTAAAAGGAAAGGCTTGAAGAAACCTCTTCACACCTTAGTGGTGGTGTGAAACCCAAAAGAAAGAGGGATGAGAAAAGAGTTTGGGGTTTGTAGGCACAAACCCAATTTTAAAGCTCAATAAAAAGTAAAACAATAAAACCGTATATGAGGAGAAGCCTTGGGCGCCTTTGATGATTGGAGATGTTGAAGGCTGCTTCCAAGCTTCTTTGAGGGAGCTCCTTGGATGTGGAATTGGATGGAGCTAGGAGGGTTCCTTTGAGGAAGTCCGCCGGAGGTACGCCAAATGATCAACAAGGTGTCCGTAGGCTTCCGTATAGTTCCGGTTAGTGTCCAGGGCTTCCTCAGCCTTTATTTATAGGCAAGGAACCCTTGGGGAGTCTTCGGAGCCGTTGGGAAAGGCCTCGGAGCCGTTGGAGGCCAAAAGAAGGTTGACTGGTCAAAGCCAACGGCTAGTTTGACTGGGCTACCGGCTGGCCGGTACAGCTCCACCGGCTGGCCGGTGCCTTGGTAGAGAAGAAGAGTCTTGATCCAGGCTCTACCGGTCGACCGGTGGAGGAGCCACCGGCTGGCCGGTGGCAAGACAGTAGCAAATACTATTTGGGCTGGGTGCCACAGGTCGACCGGTGACAGAGCCACCGGTCGACCGGTGGAACCTGGCAGTGGGCAATCCCTCTGCCAGTTCCACCGGCTGGCCGGTGCTATCACACCGGTTGGCCGGTGGACTGAATTTCAGTCCATTTGATGTCCATTCTTGGGCCAACTTCTTGGCAACCTTGTGCCTTTCAATCAAAAACACTTCAAACAATGTTAGATAAACATGAAAGTGATTGTGATCATGAAAATTAAACCACGAGGGGATACGAGAGGTACAACAATCTCCCCCTATTTTGATGATCACAATCACCGAAACAATCAAAGTAAAATACTGAAATTAAAGACATTCTTAATGGATAATTTGAAAATAAATCAAAGCAGGATAGAGAAGACTCTCCCCCAATCAATCAAGGAATTTCTCCCCCTTTGTGATTATCAAAATAGAATGGGGCATAAAACTTGATTGAGGGAAAGGGTTTGAAAAACTAGATATGAGAATTGAAAATTCAATTGAGATATTTGAAATTGAAATGAAAGATTTGAATCAAAGTTTAAATTGAAAGTTTGAAATGTAAAATTGAATAACAGTTTGAATTGAAAGTTTTGAAAAGAAAAATTGAATAAAAAATTTTGAATTGAAGAAATTGATTCCAAGTGTTGAAATTGGAAGTTTGAATTAAATGAAAACAAAGGCTTAAACAAACCTAACTCCCCCTAAATAAAAACAATAAATCACTGGGGAGAGGAAATAAATTTTGGCCCGGAGAGACTCGCAAGAAGGGATTTTTCAATCCAAACTTGTCTCATAGCGGGTCTTCTCCTAAAAAACTCGTCCGAATAAAAAATGAATTTGGGTTGGCCGTACCGGGCATTTTTGCAATTACACTCATAAATGAGGTGCCCGGGTTTTTTACAATAGTTACAAAATTTAAATTCGGAGCTCACCTGTGTCTCAAGCTTTTTAAAGGAAAAGCTTGTGAACCTCTTCACACCTTAGTGGTGGTGTGAAACCCAAAAGAAAGAGGGATGAGAAAAGAGTTTGGGGTTTGTAGGCACAAACCCAATTTTAAAGCTCAATAAAAAGTAAAACAATAAAACCGTATATGAGGAGAAGCCTTGGGCGCCTTTGATGATTGGAGATGTTGAAGGCTGCTTCCAAGCTTCTTTGAGGGAGCTCCTTGGATGTGGAATTGGATGGAGCTAGGAGGGTTCCTTTGAGGAAGTCCGCCGGAGGTACGCCAAATGATCAACAAGGTGTCCGTAGGCTTCCGTATAGTTCCGGTTAGTGTCTGGGGCTTCCTCAGCCTTTATTTATAGGCAAGGAACCCTTGGGGAGTCTTCGGAGCCGTTGGGAAAGGCCTCGGAGCCGTTGGAGGCCAAAAGAAGGTTGACTGGTCAAAGCCAACGGCTAGTTTGACTGGGCTACCGGCTGGCCGGTACAGCTCCACCGGCTGGCCGGTGCCTTGGTAGAGAAGAAGAGTCTTGATCCAGGCTCTACCGGTCGACCGGTGGAGGAGCCACCGGCTGGCCGGTGGCAAGACAGTAGCAAATACTATTTGGGCTGGGTGCCACAGGTCGACCGGTGACAGAGCCACCGGTCGACCGGTGGAACCTGGCAGTGGGCAATCCCTCTGCCAGTTCCACCGGTTGGCCGGTGCTATCACACCGGTTGGCCGGTGGACTGAATTTCAGTCCATTTGATGTCCATTCTTGGGCCAACTTCTTGGCAACCTTGTGCCTTTCAATCAAAAACACTTCAAACAATTTTAGATAAACATGAAAGTGATTGTGATCATGAAAATTAAACCACGAGGGGATACGAGAGGTACAACAGGACCTAGCTGAGGGGTCATTGGCCGGTGATTGGAGCAGCACTACAGGGAGGTCAGGCATCAGGCAGTCGTACTTCAGGCCAAGTGCATGTCGTGGAGCTGCTAAGCGCTGAGCAGGCTGGTGAGCTAACGACAGTTAGAGGTACACTGCGATTGTGTCTGTGACTTACTTGTTTTCTTTTTGGAATGACCTATTTAGGCATGTCCGTTTTGAGTGCATGAGGTGCACAAGATATATGTGGACTGACTAGATGTTGGTTAGTGGGATTGGAACCATATTGGGTGCGTGATATATATATATATATATATATATATATATATGCATGGAATCAAGGGCATCGAGGATGCAGGTTACTTGAGGTGCCTTGGGCATCGGGGCATCGAGGATGTGGGTTACTTGAGGTGCCTTGGGCATTGAGGCATCGAGGATGCGGGTTACTTGAGGTGCATTGGGAATCGGGGCATCGAGGATGCGGGTTACTTGAGGTTTATGGCATCAAGTTTTATTTTGAGTGTCCATGGGATGCAGGACCTTGTGGAGGTAGACATCGATGCGGTGCGGAATACGTTTGGGTGTCAGAAATGACGCGGGAGCACCAATAAGGAGTAGGGGAGAAGATGCGTCACGAGAGAACCATGAGTCTGGAAATAGGTTAGTGAACCCTTGATTTGTTGAGTTTTGTAGGGTTGATAGCGAATTAGGAAATTTCTAAGGTAGGGATCCCCCTTGAGGAATTTATCCAGAACCTTTGAGACCGAAGGAGTCTGGGTTACTTTGATCGGGGTGGTATGTTCGGTGCCATCTCTGGGTTTCATTTGATAGCTCAAGGATGAACTATGTTAAGGTGGGGAGATTGTAAGAACCTGAGTTTTTGGAACGGGTCAAAATCTCGACCCTGATTGAATTTTTGACTTGTTTCTGAGAAAACTGGGAAAATATGGGAAGTTCTGGAAATTTCTAGATTACACGCCATGTACTCCAAAGTTCATGTTGTGTATGGGTTAGGAGTGTACCGGCAACATGCTCACCGAGTACATGTCGTTTGATGACCGTGTATGAATTTCCTACTACACGGCGTGTAGTGTTGCTTGACACATCATGCATTCTCCTTTCCGCATACCGGCTGAGTACTAGTCGTGTGTCGACCCGTGTGGCACGTCCAAGCCGTGTGGCTACTTCCACTTAAGTCAGAGTACAGAAAAGGCAACTACACAGCGTATAGTCCTTTATATACACCATATATTTTTATTTTTTATTCACTTAAATGAAAGAGTGTTGCGTCTCTTTTCCAGAAATACCTTCTTCTTCCTTGTTTTTGGACCTTGACGCTCCAAAAGGCCAAAAATGTTTCTTCTCCTAGATTCTTCATTCGACGTATATTCTTCAATCCATCGGTGGATGCGGGATTGCATCAGTGAGGCTAAACCTGTGCAACCTATTCCGTTCTTAATCTTTTTCCTCACATGTCGCAGTTTCTATCCAAGTAGAATTGTCAGGATTTTACAGAAATGTAGATCTACGAAGATCAGCTTAAAATTGGAGCTCGATATCGGACGT
The DNA here is from genome assembly GCA_963277665.1 of Viscum album. Classification (NCBI taxonomy): domain Eukaryota; kingdom Viridiplantae; phylum Streptophyta; class Magnoliopsida; order Santalales; family Viscaceae; genus Viscum; species Viscum album. Next base: position 56,928,082 of record OY728154.1, read on the forward strand.
TCCTACATCTATGAGTTTAGGGTAGGTGGTGCATACCTCTTTTTGTGTTTTTGTAGTCATTTGGGTGGTGCGGCTTTTAGCACTTATTTGGGTATTTTGAGCATGACCCTATTTTACCTGTCATTGTATATTAAATTTTTTATTTAACCTAGGGGATACCTTTGGGTATGTCATGTTTCTTTTTTTTTTCTTGAGTGGGGTCGGGCAAGGGGTCTTTACTCATTTGGGGCATTTTGGTCGGGGTACCAAGATGATATAAGTTGTTTTTGTTTTGATTAAACTATTGAGTTTAATTTTTTATGTTATGATATGAATTGTTAGAGGATTCCAAGACCTTGGTGCTAGTATGAGACATCACATAGTTAGTGCAATTCAACTGTTTAGTTTATTTTGTATGTCTAAAGTATTTCTTTTGATTATATATATATGTGATGTGTGATATTGCATATGTTGGAACCTTCGGGTTGTGTTGGGCATGGCTTGGGTATTGTTGAGTGATGCTGGTTACAGGTTGGGCTTGGCCCGGATTACATTGGGTGGTTCTGACCATGGGATTGGGCATCATGGACGTTGGCTTGAGGAAATGTGACTGTTAGGTTGGGAATGGCTCGGGTTACTTGGATGGCGAGGCCATCGAACTTGAGAGACATGGTTGTAGGGACACGAGGTGTCAGAGACGTTGTGGCTTGGGTACTATTTTAGTGATTAACGCTCACTCGGAACTTTGAGTAGTGTGCACATAGAGAGACTCTGTGATGAGGTGGTTTTGACCACTCGTGTGGGTAGAGGGGCCTGTTAGTTGCGGTTTAGGTACTATTGGTTTGGGGGTGCTTGTTGTAGGAAGCCACGTGGAAGGTGAGGAGCCTTCAGGGGATTATATTGAGGCTATCGGGTTGGGGTCAGAGGCTCACCATGATTTGAGGGCAGACATCGTTGTCCCTCCGGTTACTTTATTTGAGGGAAGACATTTTTATCCCTCTGGTTACTTATTTGAGGATAGTCATCATTGCTCCTCCAGGTTACTATTGTTTGGGCGTGCCTTCGGGACATCGGTACTTGAGACACGAGGTGTTAGGAGGCACATGGTGCCGGGTGACATGACAAATATTTAGGTGTTTTCCAAAGCAGGTGACACTCTATGGTGGCTGCTGAGCACCAATGGAGTTTGTGTTTATTTGTACATCGCATTGTTTCTTGTTTTCTTTATAAATGCATGTCTTATTAAACACTTATATTAGGTATGCACCGTTGGGTGGTATCCTACTAAGATCCATCTCACACCCTGCACGGGACCTTCGGGATGCGTATAGACTTTATGGATTTACGTGAAGGAAAGAGATCAGATTCAGGAGATGGACTGTATTAATTGTCGCATGGAGGTGGTATGGACCTTGAGGTCTTGCCTAGCTGGAGTTTACTTTGTTTTCTTTGTTTCATGTATCAGCATGTTACCTTGTTTATTGTAGCTACTGTTGGTTAACCGTTGGTGCCTCTTCGTGTACTGACCCTATGGATGCATGCTTGGTTGTTTAGTAGTTACAAGTGGTGTTCACCATGTTGTTGTGTTTACTTTCCACTGGTGTTGTATTTATATTGCTTCCACTATTTTATTGATATTGGTTATGATTCTGCTATGCGGGTCTAGTTCGAGTCTGTTGATTCCTTTATTTCTGCTGCATGTTTTATATTATTGCTTGGACCAATACCATTATTATCCTCTGAGAGGGTATATACTCCCCACTATACCTATCAGACCCTCACTATAGTCGGTAGCTTTTGGTATTCGGGGAGGTGCACCTAAGGTAGTAACACCCGACCCGTTTAGCACTGTTCAGGTGGCTAATCGGGTCTGGGACGTTACAAGAATAATCCATAAGTCATTTGTGATGTGTAAAAATAAATCTCACCTCAATCTGATGCACGGTGTGGCTGATATGACTTCAAGTGTGTCTTTTTATTTTAAATTGACATTAATTTTAGCAAAAGGAACAAGTGTCGTACTGAAAATTGAGAAAACACATTCATATTATTTTGATACTTTAGGAAAATGATACATGAGTCATTTGGACATTTAGGAATCATTTTCACCTCAATCTGATTCACAGTGTGACCGGCATGACTCCAAGTGCATCTTTTTATTTAAAATTGACATCAATTTTAGTAAAAAGGACAATTGACCTACTCAAAACTGATAAAACACATTCGTATTGTTTTTATATTTTAGGAAAACAATCCATAAGTCATTTTTGATATATAGGAATCAACCACACCTCAATCTTGTGCACAGTGTGACTAGTATGACTCAAAGTGCATCTTTTTATTTAAAATTGATATCAATTTTAGTAAAAAGGACAAGTGACCTACTCAAAACCAAGAAAATGCATTCAGATTATTTTGATAATTTAGTAAAATGATCCATAAATAATTTTGATGTGTAAGAATCGAACACACCACAATACAATGCATGGTGTGACCGATATGACTTCAAGTGTGTCTTTTTATTTTAATTTGATATTAATTTTAGAAAAAGGAATAAGTGTCGTACTGAAAACTGAGAAAATGCATTCATATTATTTTGATACTTTAGAAAATGATCCATGAGTCATTTGAAATGTGTAGGAATCATCCGCATATCAATCTGGCACATGGTGTGACCAGTATGACTCCAAGTGCATCTTTTTTATTTAAAATTGACATCAATTTTAGTAAAAAAGGAAACTGATATACTCAAAACTGAGAAAACGCATTCAGGATGTTTTGATACTTTAGGAAAATGATTCACAAGTCATTTGAGATGTTTAAGAATCAGTCACACCTCCATATGATGCATGGTGTGATCGGTGTGACTCAAAGTGCGTCCTTTTATTTAAAATTGACATCAATTTTAGTAAAAAGGACAACTGACCTACTCAAAATTGAGAAAATGAATTCAGATTGTTTTCATACTTGAGAAAAATAATTCATAAGTCATTTATGATGTGTAAGAATTAATCGCACCTCTATCTGACGCACGGTGTGACCGGTATGACTCCAAGTGCATTTTTTATTTTAAATTGACATTAATTTTAGCAAAAGGAATAAGTGACATACTGAAAACTGAGCAAACGCATTCATATTGTTTTGATACTTTAAGGCAACATTCCATGAGCCATTTGTGGCATGTAGGAATCACCCTCACCTTAATCTGTTGCACAGTGTGACCGGTATGATTCAAAATGTCCGTTATTGGTTTTAAATTGACATTTTTAGTTCAAAACATGTGTCACTCACTAAAAACCAAGAAAATGCGCTCCAATTGTCTTGATAATTTAGGACAAAAACTCATAATTCATTTGTGACCTGTAGAAAGTGGTATCACATCAAACCGAAACACGATATGATCAATATGACTCAAAGCGCGTGTTTCCAGTTTGAAATGACATTTTAGTAAAAAAACACACAAGTGACATACTGAAAACTGAGCAAACACATTCATATTGTTTTGATATTTTAGGACAATAATCCATAAGTAATTTGTGGCATCTAAGAATTAGCTTCACCTCAATCCCACACACGGTGTGACTGGTATAACTCCAAATGTGTCTTTATTTAAAATTGACATTAATTTCATAAAAAAGAACAATTGACATACTCAAAACTGATCTAGCACATTGGAATTGTTTTGATACTTTAAGATAACGATCCATAACTCATTTTTGACATGTTGGAATCAACCAAACCTCAATAAAACATACGGTGTGACCGGTATAACTCCAAATGTGTCTTTTTATTTAAAGTTGACGTTTTTTAATTTATTATTTCATATTAATGTTTAATTTATTTCTTTATAATATTACTAATATAAGATTTGTTTTATTATATAGGTGTATTCTTTTGCTCGTGTTGAGGTGATATGTTCAGCAACAGATACCATGGGCGGACCTTTTTGAGAGGGGAGCACCGGTGTCAAAGACGATAAATATTAATGTTTTTAAATGTTTGTGTATATTAATTGTAAATGTAATTATAAAAAACATTGTTTAAAATGTATATAGTAGTGTTTTTTTGTATATGTGATGTAAAATTTATTTCAATTAAATTATATATTTTGTGTACAGGTTACAGGTTGTTGCAGCGTGCAATCATACAAATAGCACACTGCAATAGATGGAGCCTTTATCAGCGCTATAAATAGCACTGATAAAGGGTGTCTTTTATGAACATTGAACTAATGATGATAAAAAGTGACATTTATCAGTGTTTTTTTGGCATTGTTAAAGGATCCCCTTTATCATTGCTTTTTTAGCGTTGATAAAGGGGATCCCTCCTTTAACATCGTTGAGATTAACAACGTTTTTTAGCACTATTAAATGTCTTTTTGCGCACTATTAAATGGCATGTTTGTAGTGGTGTTCATGCTTGGTCAAGAATCCTCTCATAGATCTCTTTCTTCTACCTCATTTGCATCATGAGTTGCTAGCACCTCATAGAGGATGGAGAGTCCCACATGTATGACATGCGATTCAAATTAGCTCGTGGGTACCGGAGAAGGTGGGATTCTTATGTTTTCCACTATGTGATCTTTATCAAACGCATATGAAGATGAAGATGATGCAATGGCTTCTCCAGTAAAAGGTATGACATTTTTACATATTCTCCAATTCGGTTTTTATACGTAGTTTCGTATTATCTTGCATAGAGATCCTTTGATAAAGGTTTAAATTGTTTTTGTTGCTTCTAATAAATGTTATTGGACACTAACACCTCTGGAGTTTGGGGAGATGCATTTGAGGTTACGTGGCAGACCAATGCAATTACTATTCATAGAGTGAGTCGGGTCTGAAAGTTATCGGGCACCGGCCACTCGGTAGGTTAGACAGAGGGACAATCCCTCCGTCTACTACACCGAGTACCCAGTTCAATAATACCGTGCACCCGATGGTTGTTACCAACAACCTCTCCCCGCTTTTCCTCCACTTACACCCATGATCTCGATTTGGGTGGTTTTCCACTAAACATCTGTTCCAAAAACATCTTATAATTCACTTTAAAAATTATCCAGGCGTCCTTCCTTTGATCCGAGATCAAAATTCAAATTCACTCATCCACCGAGTCAATAAGGATCCAACCCATCTCTTGGTTCACCGATAGTAAAATTTGTGGGTCGTTACGCAACAAAACTTTTGAAGATTCCTTGCTTTATAATAAGAGTGACACTCATTTGGCCCACAGGGACAAATAGATCGAGCATGCCCTCTTCGGCCACATTGACAACGCTCCAATGGTGCCCGGACTTTGAATAAAGGAGAAGAGAAAGCCTTCCTTGAACCACTTGATCGCTCATTATCCTATCAATATTATTCTCTCTTCCTCTTCTTGCCTTTATCAGATCAACAAACTCTCATTGAAACCATCTTCTCTTCCTTGAGATCTTCCTATGCTAAATGAACCTTATTTAGCACCTTCATGAAAATTAGGTAAATTGACATTTAATTCAATTCGAGCATGCTATGAAAATCACATTGCATGCTTGATTAATATATTGTATTGAATGGAATCATCATTACTCAATTTATTAAGAGGGTTCCTTGTTATTTAAATATAAATATTTAAAGTTTATATATATATATATATATCAAAAACATATTAAGGGATCAATAGTTGGTTTTCCCACAACCCCGCTTTTACGGTTTAGGCTGCTTCCATTTTGCTCGCTACTACTAGGGGAGTCACTCTTGATTTCTTTTCCTCTGGGTACTAAGATGTTTCAATTCACTATATTGTCTCATGTTTTCCCATGAATTTAGCAGTTCGAAAGATTGACCTATTCGAGAATATTTGGATATGTGCTTCTTTTCAACTTCTTGAAGCATTTTGTCGAGTTTTTTTTATACATTTAAAAAATATATTTTACAAAAAGCGGTTAGGGCAGAAATATTTTTCAAAATGCGCCTTAAAGGCGGCATCCTAGATGCCGCCTTTGCATTCCGGGTGAAAGGAGGCACCGTGGATGTCGCCTTTACACTGTGGGTGAAATGTAGCATCCACGATGCCGCCTTTCCCCTAATTTTATTTTTTTTTTGAATATTTTTATTTTTATTTTTATTGCTTTGTTTTGTTTATATATATATATAAACAAAACAAAAAAAATCAGCAGAATTTATCCACTATTTTAAATCTAGAAGTACTGCCATTACAGTAGTCTGGATTCTGACAGAACCTCTCACCCAGAGCTCCCTTTTATAAGAGAGCTTACCCTAAAAATCATTCTGCATTTCCGTTGTGGGATTCTGGTTCTCTGTTTCCTGCACCGAACATTCTGCATTTCCGATGTGGGGTTCTATTTCAAGTACTCGACTTTAAAAGACTATTAAAATATAAACTATAAGACCAATATAAATGAAACTTAAAATATGGATTAAACATATAAAAATTAGTTGAAAAAAATTCATAAAAAATGATGATGAAAAATAATTTATAAGCTTTCAAAACCACCTACTTTAAACTTAAAAAGTTTCAAGTATGTGAATTTAGAAGCCTATATAATATAAACTACAAGACCAATATAAATGAAACTTAATACATGGATTAAACATATAAGAAATAGTTGAAAATAAAAAGAATTTTGAAAAAAATGTTGATATAAAATAATTTATAAATTTTCTAAACCGCTTATTTGAAACTAAAAAATGTTTCAAGTACATTACTTTGAAATACAATAAAATATAAACTATAAGACCGATATAAATGAAATTTTAAAAATTGATTAAACATATAATAAATAGTTGAAAAAAAAAGAATTTCCTCAAAAATGTTGATGAAAAATAATCTATAACCTTTCAAAACCGCCTACTTGAAACTTAAAAATGTTTCAAGTACGTGAATTTGAAAGACTATAAAATATAAACTATAAAACGAATATAAATGAAACTTTAAACATTGATTAAACATATAATAAATAGTTGAAAAGAAAAAAAATTGTAAAAATTGTTGATGAAAAGTAATTTATAATCTTTCAAAACCGCTTACTTGAAACTAAAAAATGTTTCAAGTATGTGACTTTGAAATACAATAAAATATAAACTATAAGACCAATATAAATAAAATTTTCACTACTAGAAATCCGGGCTATAGCCATGGACCTATAGCCACGGTTTTATAGGTCTGTGGTTATAGCCTTTATTTTGCCACGGTTAAATTTTTTGTATGTGGATAAATCTGTTTCATCATTTTTTCTCCTGATATTTTATCAGGCTCCTCCTCCTCCCTGATCCACAGCCCTCCTCCTCCCCCGATTCGCACACCGCGTAGCCCTCCTCCCCAACCACGTCTTCTCCTCCCCACAGCCCTCCTCTCCTCCTCCGATTCGCAGCCCTATCTCGCGCATCCCTCCTCCCCGACGGCATCTCCTCCTCCCCGCAGCCCTCCTCATCCTCCCCCAGTTCGTAGCCATATCCCTACGCAGCCTCCTCCCCGACAGCATATCCTTATCCCGACGATTACCCTTTCCTACGTGCTCCCTGACAGCCTCCTCCTCATGCCGAACCTCCACCCTCACTGGCATCACCTCCTCCTCAAGCCAGACCTCCTCTCTCACTAGCATCTCCCCTCTAATGTGTGACCCCGTCGACATCATCCCCTATATAGCACGTGGCTTCCCCTTTGGTGAGATTTCTTGGATTTCTTTTTGGGGTTTTACTCATCTTGTCCAAACCCTAAGGGTTGAGGTATGATTTTTGTGCTTTATTGGATTCTAGGGGGTGCAGTTCATCCATCAGGGTGTACTCATCCATTTATGAGAGTTTCATTGCATCCGTGCATGTTTGAGGTAGGTGTTTTCATGTTTTTTCCTTTTAGATTGAAAAAAATTAGTTCTTGAGTCGATTCAATTAACATTTAAATATGTTTCAAACCTTTATTATACTTGTGGCTAGTTCATGGTAGTGTTTTCTTGTTGGTAGAATTTTCTAAAAATAGGTTTTGAGATTATTTTCCATTTATGCCTATGTGTATGCCTATCCAAATTGGGTTAGATAAAATGTCATTTTAGTTTAAATATTTAAGTTAGATGATTAGGGTAGTGTTTTCCCAAAAATGTATTTTATTGAAATTGTTTTTCTGGTGTTGGGTTGGCTTGATGAAACATGTTGATTTTCATGAAATAAATTTTGGGTTAGTGGAAGGTACGTGTTGTTTTCCTTGAAAATTGTTTGGGGAAAGACTACATGTGCCATGCAATTTGACACAGGCACATCCATGGGTGATTGGAATGAATTCATGTATGAGACTTCAAATGATAATATTGTTGGAAGGGGTTCTTTTCTTGAAACTTTTTTTAAATAAAGGGATTCATTATCTTCTCCATATCCCTCCCATTATTAAAAGGTTCTATGACTTTGCAAATGGCTTGTGTAATTTTCAAAATTGGGTGGGAAGTGATGACCTCTTTGGTTTTTTATGAAGTGAATGGTTTCCTAATGGTAAAAATCCAATTTGGAACTTCTCACTTTAAAAATACTGTTTTACTTTAACATTATTTTTCTTAAATGTTTTCTTGGTTTTTGAATCGTATATTGATTACATTGTTTGAATTAATTTTATTTTAGGTATGCATGGTGTTTTTGAGTCCTGGGTAATTATGGTAGGGTGTTGCGATTGGTTTCGAAGGCACGCGCTCATATTCCCAGGTATGGATATGTATGTATGTATGTGTGTGTGTGTATATATATATATATATATATATTGTGTGCATGTTTCTTCATGGTATGGGGAACACATTCATATGTTTAACGATATATATATATGGAAGTGTGTGAGTGTGAGTGGGCTGCTGGTTGAGTGATAATGGTTTGGATTGACCATCCTTTAAGGTAGGATTTCTCATGCACTTTACTTTTTAATTTAAGATCTATTAGTTTCTTGATTTTTGAACCCTCTTATATTTATAAATATGAATGTATGAGCCTTGGATTAGATTTTTTGGTGTGAAATTAGTGTATTAATCCTTTTTTGTGATAACTGGAATTGTCTTGGTAAATAGCACACACTAAGTGTTTGGTTAAATTCCTGGTTGGATTTTGTGGGAAATTTAGGACGTAAAATGCATGGTTTAGATTTATATATGTATTGTAAAGATAAAAAATGGTATTTGGGTATCCTTTAATGGTTTTCCATTGTGTTTTTAATTTTTATAAAAATATGAATGTTGGTTTTCTTCTCTAAAATTTGTCGGGCTCCTCCTCCCTTCTCCTCCGCGATACTGCGCGCGTGGATATCCTCCAGCCCCCGATACTCCCGAACCTTCGGCGGCGCCCTCCTCCCCGATACGTGCGATCCCCACCGCCTTCCTCCAGTGCGCTCGCGATCCCCACCCCATTTCTGCCCTACTCCCCGCTCGCGATCCCCACCGCCTTCCTCCCGTGCGCTCGCTACCATTCTACTCCGACGACGTGGCCACCCACCTTGGGATGATTCTCCTCTGATGATGCAATCACCCCACCTCCCAGTCGGCGTTCCTCTTCCTCTCGGTACGTTCGCTCGCTCCTCTCTCAATCCCATGGTGATCTTCCTTACGCCTGGGCGTTTTGAATCTCATCATTTCACAACGCCGTAGATGACACATTTTCCCCTTATGCACAATCATTCCGTGGCTACGTGAAATGTGGAGACACTCGAAGATATCTCCCGCAACAATCCTTTTACCAGTTGAGTCCAAGGGATTTCGTTCCTGGATGCTTTAAAAATATCTAACCAAGGCAATGATTTCATGGTGAAGCCCCCTCTGGTAAAGCGATAGGATGATGGTGGTTATCTAGTTGAAGCGGACCCAGACGCCCTCAAACAGCGCGCACAACTATGAAAATTCTCAGTGATGGGTCGTATCTCTTACCACAAAGGTAACTACCCTTGGCCCCTTACTGAACTTCACTCTCGTATTGCACACTGCTAGAATACTGCAAATTGGAAACTAATCCCCATAGGAAAAGGATATTTTCACATACTGTTAAGATCACAAGATGATTTTGAAAGAGTTTGGAAGACTTGTAATCTCAACCTCAAGTCGGGTTTACTTAAAATTTCAGAGTGGGACTCCACATTTAATCCGCACACACACAGAAACACTTTGGCACAAGTCTGGATCAAATTTTATGGACTTAACTGGTTTTTTGGTACCCAAAAATACTGAATGATATTGTCTCATGCATAGTAACTGCTCTTAAAATTGATCAAAGGACCTTACATGCTGACTTGGATCTATTCGACAGAGTAATGGTTGAAATAAACCTTGACTCAAAACTTCCCAGCTCAATTAACTTCAATGCCAATGAATACAAAACTGAAGATATAGTGGAATATGAGCGAAAACCCCCATTTTGGGATCACTATAAAATCATAGGGCATACTATCTTCAACTGTAGAGTGATTATGAAGCAGGTAATACAACCATCTGATAATGAATGGAAGGAAATGAGGAGACCTAAAAAAGAAAAATCCCCCATGATAGACATGCCTGAAATATCCAAAAAGAAATATGAAGTTTGGGTCAAAAAAACTCACACTTTGACTCACATAAGAGATAGTTCAGGAACCAAATGGGTGGATGAAGTGGAGGAAGAAGAAAACTCTATTAATGATAAAAACCTCTCAATTGAAATTACAAACCTTTTACTAGACACTATTAGAGTATCAACCGAGCAGGAAAAGATTTCTAGCTATCAACATGACCTAGAAAAGAATAATCTCTAGCACCCAATCTTGGATGGAGGGAATTTTTCTACTAATGAACTGAAGAAACTAACCTGTACTTCTAGTACTTCAATCCACAATAATGATGTTTGCACTAAAGAAAATGATGTGGCTGACACTCCATACTTAAGCGCCAAGCAGACCCATATTACTTCCACACCTAAATTAGGTATGCAAAAGGAAAATCAGGAAACCCCCTAGTCTTCTAGCTCCATGGTGAAACCTGCCTCCATAGACCTAGAAGCTTGAGCAGGCATGAAAAAGATTCCAGCACCTGTTTTACATGACAATTCAGTTTCGGTTCTCATACCCTAACATATGTAGGTTTTTAATGTTCCCCCGGAGCAGAAGTAGAATCTCTCTCAGAACTCTATCGAACAACAATCTGCTCTAGATCCTGTTATTCCAGGTACTTCTCCTCCTCTTTCTTATGATACTAATAACTATTACATTCTGTCTAAAAAATTGCGTTATGATCAAAATGAATCTTCCTCTGATTTTTTCTCTAAGAATTCTGCTTCTCTACACTGATGCAACCTGACCACTACTATCCCATCCCATATTGCTAAAAAAAACAATGCCTCTTTTATGAACAGTAGCCTGGTTTTAACTACAAGTGACTCCACAATGGGAAAGTAGCATGAGACCAAATCACATGTCCATAATCCAACTCCGACTCCCGCGGATCACACTGTCCACCTTAACAGGGTTGTTCTTTCCGAGCCCCAAAATGCTGAGCACACACCTTATGCTAACAAGAGATTTGAGCCTACTATTCATGAAAATCCACCCGTTGTTCTGTCATATGATAGGCAGGAGACTAAGGACTACCTGGAATAGAATCATACTACCATGTTGTTATCCACAGTGAATACAAAGTCTCCAGGGGGAGGGGCGTCCGGCAGGGGGGAGGGGCGTCCGGCAGGGGGGAGGGTTGTCCCGCAGGGGGGAGGGGCTGTCTAGCAGGGGGGCTATCCAGCAGGGGGGAGGGGTGTCCAGCAGGGGGGAGGGGTGTCCAGTAGGGGGGAGGGGTGTCCAAGTAGGGGGCGGGGCTGTCCAGCAGGGGGGAGGGGTGTCCAGCAGGGGGGAGGAGTGTCCAGCAGGGGGAGGTGTGTCCGGCAGGGGGGGAGGAGTGTCCATTCGTGTCATTCCATGACCCCTTCATTTGGTTGTTTTACATTAAAATTCTCATATTGTGTTTGGTTATCTTGAACCATTTCATCTATGATTATAACCTTCTGATAGTTACTGCATGCGGAAGTATTGTTAGATCGCCTCTATCCGAGCAATGGAGTCTTGGTTTATCCGAGCATCTCGGTCGGTGTATTTATGTCTGAACATCCCCCCTGCCCGCAACACCGCCCCTGCAGCCTTCGAATCAGCCCGCACCATCCCCCCAACACCTGCAACCAGCCCCTTTCCACCAGCATTCCAGCCTCCTCCCGCTCCCTTCGCTCCTAGTCTGAAGATGTTGCCCCGTGGATGTCGCTGGATCGGGCCAACACGCTGCGGTCACGCTGCGCTCATGCCGCGGTCACGCCGCGGTCACGCCGCGGTCACGCCGCGGTCACGCCGCGGTCACGCCGCGGTCACGCCGTAGTCATGCCGTGATTTGGCCCTGCTCCAGCCACATCCAACACCATCCCCCTTCCACCTTCATTTCAGCCCGCTGCCATCGGCATTCCAGCCCGCAACAGCCCCCCTGCCACCTTCGAATCTGCCCGAACCATCCCCCCAACACCTGCAACTAGCCCCCTTCCACCAGCATTTCAGCCTCCTCCCGCTTCCTTTGCTCCTAGCCAGAATATGCTGCCCCGCAGATGTCACTGGATCGGGTCAACACGTTGTGGTCACGCCGCGGTCACGCCGCGGTCACGCTGCGGTCACGCCATGGTAATGCCGTGATTTGGCCCTGCTCCAGCCACATCCAGCCCACACCAGCCCCCTTCCACCTTCATTTCAGCCCGCTTCCACCGGCATTCCAGCCCGCAACATCCCCCCCTGCCACCTTCGAATCAGCTTGCACCATCCCCCCAAAACCCGCAACCATCCCCCTTCCACCAGCATTCCAGCCTCCTTCTGATCCATTCGCTTCTGGTCGAAAGATGCGGCCCCGCGGATGTCGTTGGATCGGGCCAACACGCTGCGGTAACGCCGCGGTCACGCCGCGGTCACGTCGCGGTCACGCCGCGGTCATGCCGTGATTTGGCCCTGGTCCAGGACGACACCCTGTGGCGGTTACTCCTCCTTAGAGAAACATTGAATGGTTAGCTCTATAATTTTTCGTATTTCCTCTTTCCTAAAATATATCTCCTCTCAGCGCTGCCTCTCATCCATCTTTCCACAAAACGTGCATAGCAGGTGGTACAAAGGCTCAATTCAACTGAAAACATTGGTTTGGAATTGTCTGGCATATTTTATTGTACATGTATCACAGAATATTTGTTTGGTAATTCTTCTTTTTCCTCATCCTCTTAACATGTTTTCCGAACCAGATCATCCCCATCCTCTACACATGTCGTCTGAACCGGATCAGCCTGTTGTGATGGAAATTCAATGTCTGCTTTTGGCTGTTTTAGATGAAATTCCTTCCATAATTCCCTCATCTCATGTAGCACTCATTGGAGGAGGATGATCACTGCCAAGTTGAGTTTTAAAGGCTGCACACAATCTGTTTGATGCAATTCCAAAGAGGCTGTTCTATTCTGAGGGCCTATTTCATGCTGGAGTTCCCACATTTCCCCCATAAGCTGGAAAAGGGAGGTCTGTTTGGGCCTATGCAAACAAGGCTTGTTTTTTATGGACAAAGATGCAACTGGAGACCTAGTTTGCTTGAAGAGTTTCCATGAAGGGTCTTCACTGTAGAGGAGACTAGCTCTGGTCTGTATTTGGTAGTTTCTTCCATGATGGTTCCCACAACCGTTTGACTGAATTTCACACCAAACCAAGCCCTTCTAGTGACTCTTTTTCGATGCACTATAAAAATCCCATGGCCAACCCACCAAAATCAAACCAGCTATTCCAGGGCCCTTTCCACTCTCACTAAAAAATCCAAACTCAAGCCCTACTACAATTCCAAGCTCCCACTTCAATTTAGCCACTATGAACTCCTTCCCAGTCCCCCACCATTTTTCAATCCACCTAGGCAACCCATCCACAACTTGACCACCAATCAGGCCTACCCACCTCTCAACTTCTAAGCCACCAACCCCACATTTTCCACCAGGCATCCCACTTTAAAACCATTCCAAACCTCACCCAATTATAACCAATTAAACCAGACCCCTTAACATTTGAATCCCTCATCTAAATTCCTGTTCCAACTCACTTATTTTAGACCTAATCAGCCCTGCCACTTCAGAAAAACAAGAGCAGCCTACTTAAAATCCAGTCCAACTTAGTTTCCTTCATGATTTCCCCCATGAGTCCACAGCCTCACCTCAACCAAATTATTAACCACCTGGACACCTAGAAGCCACAAGAGGAGAGAGAAGGTTTATAGATTTTTTTTGTAATATTTTATTCCATTGGAAGAGAATTTGTTGGATGCTTCCACTTGAAATGAGGTACTTAATTTCCTCTCCCTCTTTCTTTCATTAAATATTAGACAGATCCTATGTAAAAAAATCATTCTCCACCTCTGGGGAAGGAACTCTCAGCTACCGTTCTTCTGTTCTTCTTCCTGTTGATGAATAAAATTCCCCAAGTATATTGGGAAAATTTTATTCATTTTTCTTCATTTACCTCTTCTTACTTACTGCTGATTTCAGCAGCCAGATTCGGTCTTTTAGCAATAGCCCATGAAATCCATCCGTTGTCTAGGGGGTCCAGTGGGGGGGTCTGTCCTGGGGTGTCTAGTGTCTGGGGGGCTGTCCTGGGGGGTCTGTCCATGGGGTGTCTAGGGGGTCCAGTGGGGGGGGTCTGTCCTGGGGTGTCCAGGGTCTGGGGGGTCTGTCCTGGGGGGTCTGGGTTTGGGGGGGTAGGTTCTGGGGGGTGTCCATGGTTTGGGGGGTTGTCCAGGTTCTGGGGGGGTGTCCTGGGTCTGGGGGGGTATGTCCTGGGGTGGGGTCTATCCTGGGGTGTCCAGGGTCAGGGGGCAGGGGGAAAGGGCGTCCAGCAGGGGGAGGGCTGTCCAGCAGGGGGAGAGGCTGTCCAGGCAGGGGGAGGGGTGTTCATCATGGGGGAGGGGTGTCCAGGGGGGTGTTCCAGGGGTGTCCAGGGTCTGGGGGGGTCTGTCCTGGGGTGGGGTCTGTCCTGGGGTGTCCAGGGGCAGGGGGAAGGGTGTCCAGGGTCTGGGGGGTCTGTCCATGGGGTGTCTAGGGGGTCCAGTGGGGGGGGGGTCTGTCCTGGGGGGTCTGGGTTTGGGGGGGTCCATGCTCTGGGGGGGTCCATGCTCTGGGGGGCTATCCAGGTTCTGGGGGGGTGTCCTGGGTCTGGGGGGGGTCTGTCCTGGGGTGTCCAGGGTCTGGGGGGGCAGGACTGGCAGGGGTGTTCAGGGTCTGGGGGGGTCTGTCCTGGGGTGGGGTCTGTCCTGGGGTGTCCAGGGTCAGGGGGCAGGGGGGCAGGGGGCAGGGGTGTCCAGCAGGGGGAGGGGCTGTCCAGGGAGGGGGAGGGGTGTCCAACATGGGGGAGGGGTGTCCAGGGGGGTGGTCCAGGGGTGTCCAGGATCTGGGGGGGTCTGTCCTGGGGTGGGGTCTGTCCTGGGGTGTCCAGGGTCAGGGGGCAGGGGGCAGGGGCAGGGGTGTCCAGTAGGGGGAGGGGTGTCCAGCAGGGGGAGGGGCTGTCCAGGCGGGGGGAGGGGTGTCCAGCATGGGGGAGGGGTGTCCAGGGGGGTGGTCCAGGGGTGTCCAGGGGTGGTGGTCCAGGGGGAGGGGTGTCCAGCAGTGGTGTCTATTGCTGGTATTCTTTTTTGGACTTCAACAGATTATGCAAGGACTCGGTGGGGGTGGATAGTGGGGGTGCAGTGGGGGGGATGGGGACCTGGGTGCAAGGGGTAGTGAGGGGGCTGGGTGTAGGGGGGTGGGGGTGGATATACGGCTGGGTGCAGGGGGGATGGGGGTGGGGCTGGGGGCCTGGGTGCAGGGGGGCAGTGGGGGTGCAGGTGGGGGTGGATAGTGGGGGTGCAGTGGGGGGGAGGGGGACCTGGGTGCAAGGGGTAGTGAGGGGGCTGGGTGTAGGGGGTGGGGGTGGATATAGGGTTGGGTGCAGGGGGGTGGGGGGGGCTGGGGGCCTGGGTGCAGGGGGCAGTGGGGGTGCAGTGGGGGGGAGGGGGACCTGGGTGCAAGGGGTAGTGAGGGGGCTGGGTGTAGGGGGTGGGGATGGATATAGGGCTAGGTGCAGGGGGGTTGGGGGCCTGGGTGCAGGGGGGCAGTGGGGGTGCAGTGGGGGGAGGGGGACCTAGGTGCAAGGGGTAGTGAGGGGGCTGGGTGCAAGGGGTAGTGAGGGGGCTGGGTGTAGGGGGGTGGGGGCTGAATATAGGGCTGGGTGCAGGGGGGTTTGCAGGAGGTGTCTAGGGGGGTGTCTGGGGGGTGTCCAGGGTGTGTCCAGGAGGTGTCCAGGGGGTGTCCAGGGGGTGTCCAGGGTGTGTCCAGGGGGGTGTCCAGGGGGTATTTTTTTATGGATTTGGACACCCTATAGCCACGGTTTTAAACCGTGGCTATTGGTTCATTGCCACGGTTCTTAACCGTGGCTATAGACTTAATTCCACGGTTCTAAACCGTGGCAATATAATCTGTCCGGCCTTTAGTATAGCCACGGTTTCAACCGTGGCTATAGGTATACAGCCACGGTGTGAACCGTGGCTATAGGTCTAGGCCTATAGCCACGCCAAACTTAGCCACGGTTCCTCGAACCGTGGCTATTACCTATAGCCACGGTTTGAGGGCCTATAGCCACGGTTTAGAACCGTGGCTATAGCCCGAATTTCCAGTAGTGTTTAAACGTTGATTAAACATATAATAAATAGTTGAAAAAAAAAGAATTTTTTCAGAAATGTTGATGAAAAATAATCTATAACCTTTCAAAACCGCCTACTTGAAACTTAAAAATGTTTCAAGTATGTGAATTTGAAAGACTATAAAATATAAACTATAAAACGAATATAATTGAAACTTTTAAACATTGATTAAAAATATAATAAATAGTTGAAAAAAAAAATAATTTCCAAAAAAATGTTGATGAAAAGTAATTTATAAGCTTTCAAAAGGGCTTACTTGAAACTAAAAAATGTTTCAAGTCCGTGACTTTGAAATACAATAAAATATAAACTATAAGACCAATATAAATTAAATTTTAAACATTGATTAAACATATAATAAATAGATGAAAACAAAAGGAATTTCCTAAAAAAATGTTGATGAAAAATAATTTATAAGCTTTCAAAATCGCCTACTAGAAACTAAAAAATGTTTCAAGTACTTGAATTTGAAAGACTATAAAATATAAACTATAAAACGAATATAATTGAAACTTTAAACATTGATTAAAAATATAATAAATAGTTGAAAACCAAAATAATTTCCAAAAAATGTTGATGAAAAGTAATTTATAAGCTTTCAAAACTGCTTACTTGAAACTAAAAAATGTTTCAAGTACGTGAATTCGAAAGACTATAAAATATAAAATATAACACCAATATAAATGAAACATAAAAAATATTTATTAAACATATAAGAAATAATTGAAAACAAAGGGAATTTTCTAGAAAATGTTGATGAAAAATAATTTATAATCTTTCAAAACCGTCTACTTGAAACTAAAAAATGTTTCAAGTACGTGACTTTGAAAGTCCATAAAATATAAACTATAAAACGAATGTAATTGAAACTTTAAACATTGATTAAACATATAATAAATAGTTTAAAACAAAAATAATTTCCAAAAAAGTGTTGATGAAAAGTAATTTATAAGCTTTCAAAACCGCTTACTTGAAACTAAAAAATGTTTCAAGTACGTGACTTTGAAATACAATGAAATATAAACTATAAGACCAATATAAATGAAATTTTAAACATTGATTAAACATATAATAAATAGTTGAAAACAAAAGGAATTTCCTAAAAAATGTTGATGAAAAATAATTTATAATCTTTCAAAACCGCCTACTTGAAACTAAAAAATGTTTCAAGTATGTGAATTTGAAAGACTATAAAATATAAACTATAAAACGAATATAATTGAAACTTTAAAAATTGATTAAACATATAATAAATAGTTGAAAACAAAAAGAATTTCCAAACAAATGTTGATGAAAAGTAATTTATAAGCTTTCAAAACTGCTTACTTGAAACTAAAAAATGTTTCAAGTACGTGAATTCGAAAGACTATAAAATATAAAATATAACACCAATATAAATGAAACATAAAAAATATTGATTAAACATATAAGAAATAATTGAAAACAAAAGGAATTTCCTAAAAAATGTTGATGAAAAATAATTTATAAGCTTTCAAAACCGCCTACTTGAAACTAAAAAATGTTTCAAGTACGTGACTTTGAAAGACCATAAAACATAAAATAGAAGACTAAAAATGCTTCAAGTACGTGACTTTGAAATTGGAAACGTTACTCATGCGTACATACGACCTACAATCTCCAAGATTGTAACATAGTTCATTTTTCTGAACTATATGAAATGGTTTGATTTAAAAGTATTATTTATTTATAAAAATGATAAAAATGAAATTATTATTCTTCTTTATATGGTTTATTAAATACATTTATGACCATATTCCAATTACCATAGTCATTTTGAACTTATAAAACTAATGTCCTCAAAATATCCAAAGTGCATTTAAAGAATTAAGTAATTGTTTATAAAATTATACTAAGTGATATAAACGTAATAACGAACATGAATATGGTTAATAAGAAAGTATAAAACTAACATAATTTTATTATTATGGAATATAAAGAACATATTTGACGTGTCAGAATCGAGGTAAGGGACTCTTTAACTAAAAAACATTGATTTAAACTACACTGGATATTACCAAGGGTGTACACCATGAGAAGTTGCCTCAAATCTCTACCCCTAATAGCATGTATATTATTTTGTAGGTGTATGCATTCTTAAAAGACTTAATTTGTGTTTTGATTTAGATTTTTTAATAATGGTGGTCGTTTATTTATTTACATATGAGACTAATTCATGCTTTATTTTATTTGGATAGAAAATCATTATTTAGCATCACTCAAATACTTTAGAGTTTGTCACCACCCTTTGAAAATAGCAGAGTATGTCCAGAGTTATCATTAAATATATCATGTTAACAAATATGTTATATATATATATATAATGATAACATTACTTACATATGTTCTCTTAATATTTATAACACATGTTTATAAAATATTAGTGTTTTTATCGATGTAAACACATAACATATGTTTAATAAAGTACAAATAGCACATACTATATGATATAAACACATGTGTTAAGAGAACATATGTAAGTACAAATAGCACATACTATATGATATAATTTGTAGTCATTTAATCAGTAATTATTAATCATTAATTATATAATAATTAATTAGTTAATTAGTAATATAATTGTTAAATATATAAATAGTTAATTAGTTAATTTTTTGAGAAAGATAGAGCCGATGCTCTTTTTATAATTAGTTAATTAGTAATATAATTATAAATTATAATTATTCATAATAATTATTAATTAGTATTTATTAAAAATTATTATATAATAATTAATTAGTTAATTGGTAATATAATTATTAATTATATAATAGTTAATTAGTTAATTAGTAATATAGTTATAATTTATAATTTTTCATTATAATTGTTAAATTGTAATTATTAAGTCATTATATTACTAATTAATTGGTTAATTATTATATACTTAATTATTAATAATTACTAATTAACTAATTAATTATTATATAATTAATTATTAATAATATTAATTTAATACTTTAATAATTTATTATATGTTTAATACATGTGTTAACTTTAAATTATATCGGTTTTATAGTTTATATTTTTTAGTATTTCAAAGCGACATACTTGAATCATTTTTAAGTTTCAAGTAGGTGGTTTTGAAAGCTTATAAATTATTTTTCATGAACATTTTTTACGAAATTCTTTTTATTTTCAACTATTTGTTATATGTTTAATCCATGTTTTAAGTTTCATTTATATCGGTCTTATAATTTATATTTTATTGTATTTCAAAGTCACGCACTTGAAACATTTTTTAGTTTCAAGTACGCGGTTTTGAAAGCTTATATATTATTTTCTATCAACATTTTTTACAAAATTCTTTTTATTTTCAACTATTTGTTATATGTTTAATCAATGTATTAATTTTCATTTATATTGGTCTTATAGTTTATATTTTATAGGCTTCTAAATTCACGTACTTGAAACTTTTTAAGTTTCAAGTATGTGGTTTTGAAAGCTTATAAATTATTTTCTATCATCATTTTTTATGAAATTCTTTTTGTTTTCAACTATTTTTTATATGTTTAATCCATGTTTTAAGTTTCATTTATATTGGTCTTATAGTTTATATTTTATAGTCTTTCAAAGTCGAATACTTGAAACAGAATCCCACATCGGAAATGCAGAATGTTATGCGCAGGAAATTGAGAACCAGAATCTCACATCGGAAATGCAGAATGATTTTCAGGGTAAGGTCTCTTATAAAAAGGAGCTCTCGGTGAGAGGTTCTGTCAGAATTCAGACTGTTGTAATGACAGTACTGCTGGATTTAAAATAGCGGATAAATTATGCTGAACTTTTTTGTTTTGTTTATATATATATATATATAAACAAAACAAAAAAATAAAAATAAAAATAAAAATTTTCAAAAAAAAATTAGGGGAAAGGCGGCATTCGGGATGCCGCCTTTCGGGTGCATTTTGAAAAAAAAAATCGCCCTAAACTTTTTTTGTAAAATATTTTTTTTAAATGTATAAAAAAACTCCATTTTGTCGCTTACTACGCCTTTCTTCGTTTCTGAGTGCCTAGATATCCACCGTTTCTCAAGAGTGGTATCTCCTGCTAATGGCCTAATAGGATCCGGTTCACTTCATCCTAACGTTGGATGAATATGGTTTTCAGTTATAGTTAATGTCGATATTCAAATAATCATAAAATTTTGGTTTGTTGTTTTTACAATAAAATCCAAAAATCATTTTAGTTTTTTTCCTAGTTTCGTTGTGAACTTAGTTTAATGAATTGATAATTTTTTGGTTTTCAAATAATCAGTTGGTTAATCCATTTGTTTATCTATGTACAAAAGAATGAAAGGTTTTGTTGTAAATGCAATGTTAGGCGACGTTGTTTTGAATATTAAACTAAAAAAAAATTAGTCAGTTTTTTGATTTTATGTTATGAAAAATAATATAAAAAAATATCTATATTATTAATAAAATTAAAAGTTTTACTAACCAAAACCAATTTAACTTTCAAATATTTTTAATCCTATTTTTCATTAATCATACCATTAAGGGTGGCAATGCTTAAGATGGTTGAAACCCTGAAACCCCCTGTACCTGTTTTTGATCAAAAGTAAAAAAAAAATGACATCTATAGGACAGTGCATCAAATTTATCTCAATGAAAAATCTGAACAGTCCGAACAGATTAACTATGGGATTTTCATTGAAATAAATTCCTAGATGTCATTTTAGCTCTGAGAGAACAGAAAAATGAGAAGGCAAAGTTGCTCAACCTTGAGGTAGTTTAGAACAGACATGGGGGAGTAATGGGTAAAAAACGTGAAGTGATTGTCGGGCTCTGGGATCGAGGGCTAGTCCTGCAGCTGCATCTGGCTGGCCTCCATCTAAAACGATTGCCACCGCTTTTCCAGCGGGTCTTTTGTTCCCCGATCTGCTCCGCAGGGAAGAAGCGTCGGGTCCGAACCCTAAAACCCTTCCCGCCTTCTCCCTTCGATCACTGAAACACTCACCCTCTCCGTTTCTTAAACCCTGAATCCTAGGCCGCCGCCGGACTGTAAATCGCCGGCCTCGAGCGCCCAGCCACCAGATGCGGAATCCGAAACCCATTTCAGCATGCTTCTGCATCATCCTTCTTGTTTCGATTTTGAGCAATGTGGGTGTGGTGATCCCCAAATCAACCATCGAACCCTGCTCCGACCGCAATTCCTGCTACGCGCTCGTCGGCTACACTCTCTACGATGACCTAGAGGTCGCCGAGGTCGCTGAACTCTTCCAAATCGACCCCTTTGCTCTCCTCGCCGCCAACAACATCAACCTTTACGAAGCCGATATCTTGCAATATATATTGCCTTCAGGAGTCTTCCTGCTTGTCCCCCTGCTGTGTTGGTGCCCCAGCGGCATTCGCAAGTCCCCTGTCACCTATGTGAGCAAGCCCTCCGACACCCTGAACACCATATCCAACTCTGTTTATGGGCGTCTTCTCACGGCCGAGCAGCTGAGTACCGAGAACAACATATCTGGCGATGGATCCACCATTGCTGCAAACACCAGTCTTACAGTCCCTCTTCCGTGCACTTGCTTCGGTCAGAAGGTTAATTCGTTGCCCGCCATTTATTTGTCGTATGTCGTGAGAGAGGGCGAGACATTGAAAAGGATTGCGGCGAAGTATGCTACTTCTCTCACTACCATTTCCAGGGTCAATGGATTGCAAAGCACTGATGTTAGTTCTGGAGATATACTCGCCGTTCCGTTGGCTGGTAATATTTAATCATGTCTTGCCTTAACGTTCCTCGGAAATGCCATTAATGTAAAGAATTTTCGGGTTCAGCTATGTTAAATCACCGTTTATCGCTCCCATTCCTGATCTTGTATCTATAATCTTTTCACCATCAGCCTACACACATTCCGACAAAATAATTTGGAATTTGTGTTCATGTTCAAATTCTATTTATTATGAAGACCTTATGGGTGTTTCAAGTGGGTGCTTTTTTTTCCTCCATATTGTTATGTTGTAATCCATGTTGGGCAAATTCACCTCCTCTCTTCCTGAGAAGTCTGTAAATGGATGGTTGTGGTGGTTAGGGTTCTTATTTGTGATTTTAAACCTTTATATTAAAGAGTTTCATGCTACATATGCATGAGATGCATTCGAATATGTTTAAATATAATTCGTTTTTTATTTGTTGGTAACATACATCACGAGTTTTATAATTGTTCCACATTAACATGTTGTGAACGTATTGATTTGATTTAAGATATGCAAAAACCAAATCATTAGAAGCACACATACATTAAGAGAATACACTAAGATAAGATGACGATATTTTAATAACTAAATCATTAAAAACTCATTTGGTTACTTAAAAATTACTCTCTGTATTAGGATTGTTAATGATTAAAGAGATGATTGGATCGAACCTTGGTGTCCATTTCCTCTTGGTTGAATTGAAAGATTTGCCGTCATTGCATTTCATTTTTATTATTTTTTATTTTTGTTGTATGCTGAACTTATTTATGGTTTCCTCTTCAATTTCAGCTTGTGCCTCAAATTTTGTTAAATATGCCTCATACTATGATTTGGTCGCAGCAAACAATAGCTATGTAATTAGGATTGTTAATGATTAAAGAGATGATTGGATCGAACCTTGGTGTCCATTTCCTCTTGGTTGAATTGAAAGATTTGTTGTCATTTCATTTCATTTTTATTATTTTTTATTTTTGTTGTATGCTGAACTTATTTATGGTTTCCTCTTCAATTTCAGCTTGTGCGTCAAATTTTGTTAAATATGCCTCAGACTATGATTTGGTCGCAGCAAACAATAGCTATGTAATTACCGCAGATCACTGCGTGCAATGCAGCTGCATGAGTTCAAATTTCATGTAATCAGGCAAACTCTTACTTCAGCAGCTGCAATTCTAGCGGACTTGGCTTTATACCGATTTGGAACCTTTGTATTGATGTTATTGTTTTTTATTCTATTCTACAGTTTGACGTGTAAGCCAACGTTGTTGCCGGTTTCTTGTACTAGCATGCAATGTAAGAACAGTAATCTTGGGCTCGGGAACGTCACAACTGTACGGAGAAATGGTGGTTGCCAGGTTACTTCCTGTAGTTACAATGGCTTCGTTAATAAAACGATTTGGATGACGTAAGTTCTCCATATTCAAAAATATGCGCACTCAAACTTCAGTTAGTATTAAGCTAATCAGTTGGGGTTTCTTCATTTTGATCATGGTGCAGGCTGTCCAACTCTCTCCAGGCCGCCTGCCCAGGTAAGAAATGGTTATCTGAAATTGATGCTGAGGCTCTCTGGGTGCTTGTAGTTTACCTGTTGGGTGTGAATTGTGCAGGGACACAGCATTTCCCTCAACTGGTAGAGCCGACCTCGTTACATCCATTGGCGCCCACCAAAGCTCCGACACCATCAGAGATTCATACAGATACTGCTCCTGTTGAAGCACCGAGGCCATCGAAGGTGCCCTCAGCGCAGCCATCTCCAAGATCTGACCGATCCCCAAATGCTCCTGCTGGGAGTTTTTCTGGAGGCTTTTCCGCCGCTTGTTCATTGACCCCATGGCAGAGCTTGCCAATCACTGTACTAGCTGTGTATTCCATGCCATTATTCTTCTAATTTTGGTCCCTTACTGTATCCGGGATGTCAGGTTTTGACCCGAATGGTGTTGGATTTGTCTGCCGCGATGGGCGAGTTTTAATTTTCATTTTGTTTTTCTCAGTAGACATTCATCAAACAGTTGGGAGACGATGTTTATATCTATATAGCAGCATTTCCATGGCGATCGGGAGTACAGAGGCTATCCCATCTGGGGAACCCCGACCGCCCCTGTTTGTTACATTTATTGCCGAACGCGGCATTCGAATCAGGATCCCTCATCGCAAGCAGCGGGTGCCATGGACAAGCGCCCCCTTTCCAGGTCATGAACCATCATCAAATTTTGCTGCTGAAAGTTCCCGATTACAGACCTCACCCCCGTCGCGGCTATGGCCAGGCACACCTTATCCGCGCCGTCGAAGACGACGTAATTTTCCGGCGCCAACTCCAAGTCCATCCCCGTGAAATGAAACGTCAAACTAGGGAACTTCACCGCCGTCGCATTTTTCCTCCCCAGCTGGAAGCAGTCCAACTCCGATTCCGTACCATCGCCATCATCCGCCGTCGAATCTGCGTCCGGCGCCCGGCCGGAGCCTCCGCCGGCGACTGGCAGCTGCGTCTGTGCCTCGAATTCCCATTTCAACAGATCGTACGCGTCCTCCTGGATCATCGTCAAGCTCGTCCCGGAGTCGACGATCACGCCGCCGGACCCGTCCTTCCCAATCTCGAAGGTGTAGTTCGCGATCCGTAGCCGGGTCCGCCCGACCGAAATCCCCTCCAGGGGTACGTAGTAGTTTGTGGGATTGGCGGGGTTGTTGATGAGTCGGACCGTCTTTGTCGGGTCGTCTGAGGTCCGGTTCGGATCCGACAGGGATCCGATGACGAGGCTCCCGGACCCGTCCCCGCCCAGGGTCGCCATGCAGTAGGAGAACTCGCGGATGCCGAGCTGGGCCACGAGCGAGAGCGGGCCCCGCCCGAGCCCAACCAGGCTAATCCCCGTGTCCAGCCCGGGTCCCTGGTTGTTGACGGCGCACCCGAACACGATCGGGGTGGAGTTCGCCCACGCGCCGCCGTCGCCCATCGTGAAAGTATCGGAAGCCAAATACCCCTGGGTGGAGGACCCGTCTCCGTAGGCGTAGATGTACTGGCAACCACCCGCGCAGCGGGGTTTGGGAAGCGCTTTGCAGAGGCCGCTGCTGCAGGAGACGTTGGCTGCGGAGGACGACTTCCGGGGATCGAAGGGGGAGGTCCGGTTGGCGCAGTTGGTGCAGGGCATGCACTGCGTCCACGTCAGGTCGCTGCCGGTGTCCATGATCGCCGTGAACGGCACCGGCGGCGTGCCGACGGAGAGGTTCATGATGTACTCACCGGTGGAGGCCTGGATGGCGGCGCGGAAGCCATCGGCGGGCTTGCCGGCCCGGGGAGGAATGCGGGAGGGCGGCGGCGCCAGCGTCCGGAGGCGGTTCAGATCTCGGACGAAACCTCGTCGGACGATGTCCATTTTGGTTAAGTTTTTGCCGGAATCGACATGGGAGAGGCGAGCCCTGAGGGGGGATGGTTGGGGGAGGGGAGTGGGGGCAGGGGCCCTTCGGGCGGCGATGGGTAGTATCGTCCCGGCGAAGATCGCAGCAAGGAGGAGTAACAGTGGGGAGGGATAAGCCATGAAAGCGGGAGTGGGTTGGAAAATTTCAGAGAGTGAAGGTAGAAGAAGGGGATGCATGGGGTATATAAGAGCGGGGGAGAGGGGTCGTTCCGGGTTCCGGGTTCCGGGTTCCGGTGGTCGGAGAAGTCGGTAATCGGAAGGGGTAACGTCTCCCGTGGATCCATCAACCGTCGAGAAAGGAGGGGGCGCTGAGAAATCTGAGAAGAATCGTTCCAACTGGCATTGGCACCCAAACGTATATTTCACGTTCATTTTACGGTGATTTTCTGTACAGCTTTTATAGGGATAAAGTCGCGAGTGCGGACTTTTATAATCAATAAAATGATAACAATCATTAGCATCCATTTTAAAAATATGAAACTTTTGAACCCTTTATAAATAAATCTAAAAGCATACTTACTCATAAACTTATTTTAAAACTATTTCCTTTATTCGGATGAGAATAAAATAAAACTATTTACCAACACGTCGAGACAAAAAAAAAAAAAAATGAACACACACAAACAATTGCATGTGAAATAATAATTATAGATGAATGTGAATCCTTGAATAACAATAAGAGTCAATTACTTATTTGTCATGAAATGTATATTTTGTTTTATAAAAAATTGAGTACAACCGCGAAACCATCACATACGCAAAGAACAAAATTACATTAAATCGCAAGCCCGGGGACTTGACCCCGTGACCTGCCCCTCACCCCCCCAAACCCTTACCACCCCACCACCAATGGTGTGACATATATTTTATTTTATATGTAACTAGTTAAATTAGATGAGTAAAAGAGTTTTAAAATATAGTTAAAAAATACATGACCTCATATATTTACTTTAAATATTTAAGTAAAAAAATAATTCAAAAACAAGACATTTGATATGTAATTGTTCTAGATACCTTTTCCCATTATATTTATTTTTTTATAAATAATGTCTACTAAATAATTGGCTTTTAAAATTATTAGAAAAATCTTTTATTAACGCTAAAAAAACATGGTTGATCTAACCACCGTTAAAATTGAACCACTTTTATCAATACTAGAAAAGTGTTGATAAAGAATACTTTTTATCACCACTCATTGTATCTGTTACCGAACAAACCACCACAACTCAAGCAAAAAAATCCATCTATATAAGAAAACAATTCATATGTTAATAATACTATAAATAAATAAATTAAGCACAAATACAAAACAATATATTAATAAAATGTCAATTTTAAATAAAAAGACACACTTGGAGTCACACCGGTCACACTGTGTGTCAGTTTGACGTTTCGATGATTCATACACATTACAAATGACTCAAGAATCGTTGTCAGAAAGTATCATGAGAATCTGAATGTGTTTGCTTGATTTTGAGTATGTCGCGTGTCATTTTTTACTAAAATGTCAATTTAATCTAAAAGCACGCACTTTGAGTTATACCGGTCACATCATGTATCAGATTGATGTGAGATTGATTTTTACACATCAAAAATGACATTTGAATCGTTGTCCTAAAGTATCAAAACAATCTGAGTGCATTTGCTTGATTTTCAGTGAGTGACACATATTTTGAACTAAACTGTCAAATTTAAACTATTAACGGACATTTTGAGTCATATCGGGGACACCGTGTATCAGATTTAGGTGTGACTGATTCCTACACATCACAAATAACTTATGGATCGTTGTCCTAAAGTATCAAAATAATATAAATGTGTTTGCTCGGTTTTGAGTATGTGACATATGTTTTGAACTAAAATGCCAATATTAAATAAAAGGACACACGAAGTCATACAGGCCACACCGTTCGTCGGATTGACGTGTGGATGATTCCAACATGTCAAAAATGACTTAAGGATCGTTGTTCTAAAGTATCAAGACAGTCCGAATGTGTTTGCTCAGTTTTGATTATATCACGTGTCTTTTTTACTAAAATGTCAATTTAAACTGAAAACACGCATTTTGAGTCATACCGGTCATATCATGCATCGTTTTGATGTAAGAATGATTCCTACACATCACAAAATGACTTATGAATCATTGTCATAAATTATGAAGACAATATGAATGTGTTTTATCAGTTTTTAGTGTGTGACACGTTTTGAACTAAAGTTTCAATTTTAAACTGATAATGGACACTTTAAGTCATACCGAGCACACCATGTATCAGATTGAGGTGCACCTGATTCCTACACATCACAAAAGACTTATGGATCGTTATCCTAAAGTATCAAAACAATCCAAATGTTTTTTCTTGGTTTTGAGTATGTGACGTGTGTTTTGAACTAAAATGTCAAATTTAAATAAAAAGACACGCTTAGAGTCATACCAGTCACACCGTGTGCCGGGTTGATGTGTGGTTAATTCCTATACATCACAAATGACTTAAGGATCATTTTCCTAAAGTACAAATACAATCTGAATGTGTTTGCTCAGTTTTGAGTATATCATGTGTCATTTTTAATAAAATGTCAATTTAAACTAAAAACACACATTTTGAGTCATACCGATCACATCATGTGTCGGTTTGACGTGAAAATGATTTCTACACGTCACAAATGACTTCTGAATGATTGTCACAAATTATCAAGATAATATCAAACACCTTTGCTTGGTTTTCAGTGAGTGACACATGTTTTGAACTAAATTGTCAATTTTAAACTGATAACAAAGAGTCATACCGGACATACAGTGTATCAGATTGAGATGAGACTGATTCCTACACATCATAAATGACTTATGGACCATTCTATTAAAGTCTCAAAACACTCAAAATGTGTTTGCTTGTTTTTGAGTATGTGACGTGTGTTTTGAACTAAAATATCAATTTTAAATAAAAAGACACATTTAGAGTCATACCGGTCACACGATGCATCGGATTGATGTGCGATTAATTCATACAAGCCATAAATAACTTGAGGATCATTTTACTAAAGTAACAAGACAATATGAGTGTGTTTTCTTGGTTTTGAGCATGCCACGTGTCTTTTTTTACTAAGATGTCAATTTAAACTGAAAACATGCACTTTAATTCACCGGTCACATCGTGTGCCGGGTTTGATGCGAGACTGATTTATACACATCACAAATGACTTATGAATCATTGTCCTAAAGTATCAAGACAATACGATCATGTTTGCATGGTTTTCGGTGAGTAACACACGTTTTGAACTAAATTGTCAATTTTAAACTGATAACAGACACTTTAAGTCATATTGGGCACATCGTGTGTCAGGTTGAGGTGAGACTAATTCCTAGACATCAAAAATGACTTATGGATTGTTTTTCTAAAATATCAAAACAAATCGAATGCATTCGCTCAGTTTTGAGTATGTGACATGTGTTTTGAACTAAAATGTCATTTTAAATAAAAAGACACACTTTGAGTCATATCGGTCACATAAAACTATTTCCTTTATTTGGATGGAGAATAAAATAAAACTATTTACCAATAGGTTGAGACAAAAAATGAAAACACAAACAATTGTATGTGAAATAATAATTATAAATGAATGTGTAATGTCCCAGAATTTCCATATAATTTTTTTAATTGTATTAAATTATTTCGAGACCGTAAAATCTGACGGTGCTTGATTCCGAGGCCCGGAGTGCCCATAATGATCCGTCGAAGTTTTGTTAAGCTTTAATTAGCGCGCGTAAATAGTTTTCCTGAAAAAGCAAAATAACTCTTAAATGGTTGCCCGAATCAGAATTATGAGGGCACCGTTGTGTTCAGGATGACGGGTTTACCCTAAGCGCGACTTAAGTTTAGTCGGCGCATACCTCCTATGAGAAAACCCGAAAATGACATAACCGTAAATAAAATAATTAAAAAAAATTATTTTATTTTTCAAATGCTTATAACTCACGAACGGTAACTCAGATTGAAAATCTGAGACCACTCCTGAACTTGTGAGGGTATGCACTCTTTATGATGATACTAACATTGGTCGGCGCGGGCCACTGGTGAAAATTAGTTTTTGGTCGTAAATAAAATAATTAAGTAACAATTATTTTATTGTAAAATCCAGAACTTTTAAACGGTAACTCGGATTAGAAATCTGAGAGTACCGTTGGGTTCGTTGGGGCGTCTTTCACTTAGGCAGAGCCTAAACTCGACCGACGCGAGTCAAGGGTGACTGTTAATAATTTCATGAACTTTTTTTCAGGTACGTTCAGTAAACACGCGAGCGGCATTTTCAAACTTTTGAACCGGTGCTCGGATTAAAAATCTGAGGGCACCGTTGAATCCGCAATGCCAAAATTCCCTTAAGAGGGACTTTACTTTGACTGCAGTAGGTCCGGAGAAAAAGTTAAGATTTGTGACTTTTTAAAAGAAATGAAATAAAACAATTTTGTTATTTTATTTTATAAACCTCCAATGGACATTTAAAGGGGTGGGGCCTATGGTGTGTCAAGCTATTAAATGGCTTGACCTTCCAACCAAAAGTAACGACAACGTTGGGGAAATTAGGAAGCTTCCTAATTAAGGAGCCCCATTATTTCCCCATGGTGTTACTTATCCTTCCCTCTCCTATATATAGAGCTAGGGGAGGGGTATTAGAAAGGTTCACCAAGCAGCGAAGTGCTGAAGGAACGCTGCGATGCCAGACCCTTAGAAGACGAAGTCGACCCACCGATAGGTGACAGACGACACCGAACCAAAGGGCGACGTGCGAGTGACATCTTTAGGAGCCGGTCGTAGGAACGAAGAGCACGATCCACCGACAAGCACAGACGATTCTCTGAAATTTCAAGGTAGGGGTTATTTCGTTTGTGCATTTTTGATTTCCTCTTCTCCGTTCTTGAAATTACATGAAGAACGCGGGTCAACCGACTAACGGGTTGACTCGCGATTCATTCGCCTTTGTGGGAGGTTGATGCATGGTATCTTTGCGGGGTTAATCTTGTCTTCAATTCAATTGTTTTTTGAACTCCCTTAATATCCTCCATATTACGAGCTAACGCGGAGGGCGTGAGCCTAACGAACTCGTCCCGAACTCTCCGCTATCTTGCTTTCCTTGCGCCACCTTGGAAGACCGCGAGCATGTTGACGTGCGCTGCAATAGGGTCGTGGCTCGTCAGCCGCGACGAACGGAGGAGGCGGCCGACACGCCGACCGACCGCAGGAAGGGAGGCGGTGCGACCGCCGTGCCTTCGGTGAAAAGAAGCCGCGACGAAGGCCGAACCAGCCTCCAACGGGTTTTGTGGTGATTGAGTGGCGCCCAAGTGCTGTCGCCGCTTCGTCAACCGAATGGCCTCCAGGCCGTTCGGGAATCTGGAAGACCGGGGGGTTACACCCCCACGTCGGACCGAACCGGGCCGCTGCCCTCAGATCCGAGCCGCCGCCCTCGGAGCCGTGCCGCCGCCCTCGGAGCGGGCCGCCTCCCTCGGACCGGGCCGCCGCCCCGGCGGGCCGCCGCCCCACGTGGGCCGGGCCACCCCTTTGCGGGCCGCCCTATTTTGGCCGGACCGCCATTGCGGGCCGCCCCCCTTAAGGGTCGGGCTAGACCTCAACCCAGTGGGCTGAGTCTGCCGCAACCCATCCCAGACCGGGTCGGGCCGGGTCAGTCCGACCGGGTCGGACCGGACCCGGGCCCAGAATCACATAAAGAGCCATATCTTGAGAACCAGACGTTCATTTGACGAACCCTCTACGGCATTGGGATCCTTGGATCGAGACAGTCCTTTTGGTTTACTTCTCTTGAGTTTTGGAGACAGTTGGAGTACAACCGGGTTGCATCGAACCCTAATCCAACCGGGCCCCCCAGAGCTAAAATGCTTATAACTCACAGACCGAGCGTCTGATTGACGCACCGTCTGTCGCGTTGGAACCCTTATGACATTGCGGTCCTTTGGGTTACTCCTTTTTGGAGTTTAGTGATGGTCGAGGTATGACCGATATCTCGAGGGCAGATTCTATGACACTTGAGCGCACCAGGTGCGAAGAATCCAGTGGCTGGCAGTGAGGCGGAGGTTGGAGACAGATCATGCAGAGTTTAGCACTCAGCGATTCTGTGTGGGTCAGTGCATACCAATCCTGTGTGGGTCAGATCCTGTGTGGGTCAGCGCTCAGCGATCCTGTGTGGGTCAGCGCATACCGATCCTGTGTGGGTCATCGCTCAGTGATCCTGTGTGGGTCATCGCATACCGATCCTGTGTGGGTCAGCATGGGTTAGTTACCTATCGACTCTGGGCAGGTCGGATCCTGTGTGGATCATTGCGGGGGTTAGTACCTATCTATCTGGTGTGGGTCAAACTCCGTATGGTCAGAAGCAGTGCCTCTTGACAGAATAAGATGATCTAGCTTCGCGACTAATCATCTGTACTTCTATAATTCACTGAAAACCTAGTTTGAGCTGAGACTCTTTGTGAGTTGTCGTTACTTTGTGCTTGTGATTGAGGTTATGCTACGTGCTACTATACCTGTGTGGTAAACTACCTTCGTGGTGTTACCCTGTGGTTTTTCTTTGTGGAACTTTAGGAAACCTTTGAGGTCTCGGGGTCCATACTGAGTATCGTTATACTCACCCATACACGGGCTTCGCCCACACCTTGTTGTGTCTTGTGCAGACAACGTATAACATTGATCGAGGCTGAGGGAGCCAGGACTGGACGGTGCCCAGAGGTGGACCATTCGGCGTGACGTGACGCGGAGGAGACGAACAGACGTGGAGTGCTGAGGAGGTGATCTGTACCTACCCTTCAGGTAGGAACCTCGGAGGACTACCCAATAACTGTTTTCCTTTTTCTTTAAGTTGTATTGTATTTTCAGTTGTACTTGTACCTCTACAGTTGGGCTTGTATTTCGACCCCTTTTACTTTCAACACTCTTTTACTACATCAGTTTACTTCACAGTTGCTTCTTGTTGTGTTCTTGGACCATGTGTTTGTACAGGATTAAAGATAATGCCTTCCTGTTTTAGGGAGTATGCCTTTCGGTGCTAATCGCCAGCCTCTGGCCTATGGAAGGCGGACTTGGGGTAGTCACGACACGGGCCCCAGGGGACGGGTCGTGACAGAATGTGAATCCTTGAATAATAATAAGAGTCAATTACTTATTTTTCATGAAATGTATATTTTTTTATATGTAATTAGTTAAATTAGATGAGTAAAATAGTTTTAAGATATAGTTAAAAAATACATGACATCATATATTCACTTAAAATATTTAAGTAAAAAAATAATTAAAAAACAAGACATTTGATATGTGATTGTTTTAGAGACCTTTTCTCATCATATTTAATTTCTATAAATAATGTCTCCCTACTATATAATTGGATTTTAAAAGGGCTAGAAAAATCATTTATTAGTGCTGAAAAAACGTTGTTGATATAAGCGTCGTTAAAATTGGACTACTTTTATCAGTGCTAGAAAAGTGTTGATAAAGAAGACTCTTTATCAGCGCTCATAAAGGCCATATTGTTGCATCAAATTCACATATATATGTCAAATTCATAATTTAATTGAATTAAAAATTACACCACAAATACAAGAAAAACACACACTATATTATAGACATTTCAAACATTTTGTACAATTACATTAGCAAGTACTATCACACACATTAAAAAACATCAATTATTTCCTCATCTTTGACACCCATCCCCCTCTTAAAAAAGCCCGATCATTGTATCTGTTATCGAAAAAATCACCACAACTCAAGAAAAAAAATCCATTTTTATAAGAAAACAATTATTATGTTAATAATATTATAAAGAAATAAATTAAATACAAATATGAAACAACAGATTAATAAAATGTCAATTTCAAATGAAAGGACACACTTGGAGTCACACCGGTCACACTGTGCGCGAGATTGACATGTAGATGGTTCACACACATTACAAATGACTTAAGAATCATTTTTAGAAAGTATCATGATAATCAGAATGTGTTTGCTTGATTTTGAGTACGTCACATGTCTTTTTTTTACTAAAATGTCCATTTAAACTGAAAGCATGCACTTTGAGTTATATCAGTCACATCGTGTGTCGGTTTGATGTGAGATTGATTTATACATGTCAAAAATGACCTATGAATTGTTTTCCTAAAGTATCAAAACAATCCGAACGCGTTTTCTCGATTTTCAGTGAGTGACACATATTTTGAACTAAATTGTCAATTTTAAATTGATAATGGACACTTTGAGTCATACCACACACATCATGTATCAAATTTTGGTGTGACTGGTTCCTATACGTAAAAAATGACTTATGAATCATTGTCCTAAATTATCAAATCAATATGAATGTGTTTTCTCAGTTTTGAGTATGTGACATGTGTTTTGAACTAAAATGTCAATTTTAAATAAAAAGACACACTTAGAGTTATATTGGTCACACCGTACGTCGAATTGACATGTGGATAATTCCTACATGTAAAAAATGACTTAAGGATCATTGTCCTAAAGTATCAAGATAGTATGAATGTGTTTGCTCAGTTTTGAGTATATCACATGTCTTTTTTACTAAAATGTCAATTTAAACTGAAAACACGCACTTTGAGTCATACCGATCACATCATGTGTCGGTTTGATGTAATAATGATCCCTACACATTAGAAATGACTTATGAATCGTTGTCATAAATTATAAAGACAATCTGAGCATTTTTTTCTCAAATTTTAGTGAGTGACACATGTTTTAAAGTAAATTGTCAATTTTAAACTGATAATGGACACTTTAAGTCATACCAGACACACCGTGTATCGGATTGAGGTGTAGCTAATTCCTACACCTCTAAAATGTCTTATGGATTGTTATCCTAAAGTATCAAAATAATCCAAATGTTTTTTCTAGGTTTTGAGTATGTGATGTGTGTTTTGAACTAAAATGTCAATTTTAAATAAAAAGACACGCTTAGAGTCATACTGGTCACACCGTGCGTCAGGTTGATGTGTGGTTAATTCCTACACATCACAAATGACTTAAGGACCATTTTTTAAATTATAAATACAATATGAATGTGTTTTCTTAGTTTTGAGTATGTCATGTGTCTTTTTTACCAAAATGTCAATCTAAACTAAAAAAACGCGCTTTGAGTCATACCGGTCACATCGTGTGTCAGTTTGATGTGAGAATGATTCCTACACATCAAAAATGAATTATGAATCCTTTTCCTAAATTATAAAGATAATCCAAGTGCATTTTAATGGTTTTCAATGAGCGACACATGTTTTGAACTAAATTATCAATTTTAAACAGATAACAAACACTTTGAGTCATATTGGGCACACTGTGTATCAGATTGAGGTGAGACTAATTCCTATACATCACAAATGATTTATGGATAATTTTCCTAAAGTATAAAAACAATCACAATGTATTTTATTGGTTTTGATCATGTGACGTGTATTTTAAACTAAAATGTCAATTTCAAATAAAAAACACACTTAGAGTCATACCGGTCACACCGTGCATCAGATTGATGTGCAATTGATTTATACAAGTCATAAATGACTTAAGGATCATTTTTAATAAAGTACCAAGACAATAAGAATACATTTTCTCAGTTTTGAGTATGTCACATGCCTTTTTTTACTAAAATATCAATTTAAACTGAAAACATGCACTTTAAGTCATATTGGTCACATCGTGTGTCAGGTTTGATGTGAGACTAATTCCTAGACATCACAAATGACTTATGAATCTTTTTACTAAAGTATCAAGACAATAAAATAATGTTTTCACGGTTTTCAATGAGTAACACATGTTTTAAACTAAATTATCAATTTTAAATTGATAACACACTTTGAGTCATATCAGGCACATCGTGTGTCAGATTGAGGTGAGAATAATTCCTACACATTACAAATGTCTTATGGATTTTTTTCCTAAAGTATCAAAACAACCTGAATACGTTTTATTAGTTTTGAGTATGTGACATTCATTTTGAACTAAAATATCAATTTTAAATAAAAAGGCACATTGGGAGTCATATCACTCACACTGTGTGTCAGATTGAGGTGCGGATAATTTCTAAATGTCAAAAATGACTTATGGATATTTTTCCTAAAGTATCAAGATAATCTTAATGAGTTTGATCAGTTTTGAGTATGTCACTTGTCTTATTTACTAAATTGTCAATTTAAACTAAAAACACGCATATTGAGTCATACTGATCACATCGTGGGCCATTTTGATGCGAGACTAATTTCTACACATCACAGATGACTTATGAATCATTTCCTTAAGTATCAAAAAAATATGAGCACGCCAATTTTTAGTGAGTGACACACATTTTGAACTAAATTTCCAATTTTAAACTGATAGCAGACACTTTGAGTCATACCAGACACACCGTGTATCAGATTGAGGTGTGTATAATTCCTACATATCACAAATAACTTATGTACTGTTTTCCTAATGTATCAAAATAATATGAATGTGTTTTATTGGTTTTGAGTATGTGACATGTGTTTTGAACTAAAATTTCAATTTTAAATAAAAAGACACTTGAAGTCATACCGGTCACATGGTGCGTCGAATTGAGGCGAGACTAATTCCTATATATCAAAATGACTTATGAATCATTGTACAAAAGTATCAAAACAATCTGAATTTTTTTGCTTGGTTTTGAGTATGTGACGTGTGTTTTGAACTGAAATGTCAATTTTAAATAAAAAGAAACACCTTAAAGTCATATCAGTCACATCATGTGTCAGATTGAGGTGTGGCTATTTCCCACACATCACAAATGACTTATGGATTGTTTTACTTGAGTATCAATACAATATGAGTGTGTTTGATCAGAGTGACACATGTTTTGAACTAAATTGTCAATTTTAAATAAATAATGGACACTTTGAGTCATAACGGTCACATCATGTATCAGATTGAGGTGAGACTAATTTCTACACATCAAAAATAACTTATGTATAGTTTTCCTAATGTATCAAAATAATTTGAATGTGTTTTCTTGGTTTTGAGTATGTGACGCGTGTTTTGAACTAAAATGTCAATTTTAAATAAAAATACACTTAAAGTTATATTGGTCACATGGTGCATCATATTGAGGTGTTACTAGTTATTACACATCAAAAATGACTTATGCATCATTTTCCAAATGTATCAAAACAATTTGAATGTGTTTTCTCAGTTTTGAGTATGTGACGCGTGTTTTGAACTAAAATTTCAATTTTAAATAAAAAGTCACACCGTGGAGCCATACCGGTTACATTATGAATCAGATTGAGGTGTGACTATTTCCTACACATCACAAATGACTTATGGATTTTTGTCCTAATGTATTAAAATAATTTGAATGCATTTGATCGGTTTTGAGTATGTTACGTGTAATGGTTCGTGCCATCTCGACCTGTTACTTTGCCAATTTTGGGTGTTAGAGGTGTTTTGGAGGAGGATTCAGTGGTTGGAGCTGCAGTAAATCTACTACAGGATATTCAAACCACGAATGGTTTGAATGGAGTGAATTTGTGATTCACTCCTTGTGTAGGTAGCTGGTTTCATGACTTGTATGCGAGCTAAGGGAAAACCGTGAAACAGATTCACATCATTTAAGTAGTACATGACATGTAATTAATAAAAGTTTGAGGTGAAATGAATTTTAGTGGAAGTTGTAATTTTGGGAAACCCCTAAATTACACATCATGAATGGGTTACACGATGTGAAAGTGTCAGATTCTAGGTTATTTTATAACCCTTTCATCTGATTTATTTTCATTCGTCCATACCTCTCTCTATCTCTCTCATTCCAAATAAACCCTAGGTGACTAATAGAGACCTTGTAACCCTCTTCTCCCTTTCTACGATCCTTGTCTTTCGGTGTATGCCCATTGGTGAGGCGTGGTGAGTTCTCCTCTCTTTCTCATGGGTTTCCTTTCGTTCTTCTTCATAGATCTATTTCGGTTGTGTAGTTTTGGTTTGGGGTGCGTATGAGTGGTGTTTTTGACAACCCTTTGATGTGGTGTTGGTTGACCCATGAGCTTCTTGTGTGGAGATGGTTTCTGGATAGTTTCTTCTTTTCCATATGATATAAAGTGAGATTGGAAATCTTCCTTGTGGTAGAAGATCCATGTTATCACCTATTTATGTTCTATGTGTGAGATATGTATGATTTTTCATACCTTTGGTGGAATAGTAAGGTTTAGCATATTGAGATTATTAATTGGCATGTCTAAAATTGATGGGAATGGGGAGTTTCTACATGCTTTACTACTTTCATATATGTTGTTGATGATATTATGCATTCCTATTGCCAATTTTGAAAATAACAGCTATTGGGAGCCCTGGTTGTGCTGTAGTTGTTATTTTGTAATGAACCTTACTATGTTGTGTGATTTCACCCTAAATAAAAGTCTAAGGAACATATATTTGGTTAATAAACTGGTTGCCCCTTTATTTTGGTTATGCGATAATACCCATTCCAATTAAAGAAGTAATGTGATGAAATCCCCTGAATAATTATGGAAGCCGGTTTGTGATGCTATTTTGTATGATTGTGCTTGTTGTGTTTCCCTATGTGATTTGGGATGTTGTATGGTGATGGAGGTGATTAGATGGGCTGTGTGATGTGTGGGGATATGATACAGAGGTTGGTTAGTATGGATGTGATGTGGGCAGTTGTGCGATATGGTTCGATGGGGTTGTGGCTTAGTGG
The DNA here is from genome assembly GCA_963277665.1 of Viscum album. NCBI lineage: Eukaryota > Viridiplantae > Streptophyta > Magnoliopsida > Santalales > Viscaceae > Viscum > Viscum album. The sequence goes on from OY728154.1 coordinate 56,966,604, forward strand.
TTGTGGCATAGTGGTTGTGGTGCAATGTAATTGTTGTGGTATCACTACTACAAAATAAGGTTACAACCACTATTTTAAACCATGGATATAGGCCCAAAAATTGTGGATATAGTTTATAGGCACAGTTTTCTCAACCGTGGTTGGTATTGACGTGGCTATAGGATAAAGCCTATAGCCATGATTTGAAATTGTGGCAACAACCCTATAGCCACGGTTTAAAAACAATGGAATAGGCTAAAATCACTCATCGTCTATAGCCACAGTTGAAAACCGTGGCTATAGAAATATATCCACAGTTAGGAACTATGACTATAGACATATATCCATGGTTGGGAACTGTGGCTATATACTTATAGCCACGGTTTTAAACTGTGGCTATAGGACTTCACATTTTCTAAAAACAGCCAGCACCGTTCAGCCGGTGCTGGCCCCTTGTATCCTCCCCACCACCCCATGAAAATCCCCCCCACTCCCCCTTGCACCCCACCTACACCTTATAACCCCCATGCACCCCTCCCCCTATAAGGCCCCACCCCACCACTCCCCCTGCATCCCCCCTTCCCACCCTAAAAATCCCCCCATCCACCCCCTAGATAGACCCCTTGGACATACCCCCTACAAAGCCCCCCACCCCTGGACAGACCCCCCACCCCCCTAGACAGACCCCCTCCTGGACACCCCATGGACAACACCCCCCTGGACAGACCCCAACCCCCCCTCTTGGATAGCACCCCAACCCTCTTGGACAACACCCCCATCCTAGACAGACCCCCCCTCCGGGACCCCCCCCATGCCCTCTAGACAAACACCCCCACTGGATGGAACCCCCTCCTAGACCCCCTTGGATAACACCCCCCTCCTGGACAGACCCCCCTCCTAGACACCCCTTCCCTCCTGGACACCCCCTGGACAGACCCCCACCCCCTGGACAACCCCCCAGACAGACACGCCCCCTGCACACCCATGCCCCCTTTCCCCCGTGCACAACCCCCCTACACCCCCCCTGCACCCCCCTTGCACCACCCCTGCTGGACACCCCTTGCACCACCCCTGCTGGACACCCCCACTGCACCTCCTTAGATAGACCCCCCCACCACCCTGGACAGACACCCCCACCCCTAGACATCAGCCCCCTCGGACAGACACCTCACTTGCACCCCCTTACACACCCATGCCCCCTTGCACCCCTTGCACAACCCCCCTTGTACCCCTTACATACCCCTTGCACCCCTACATATCCCCCCTTACACTCCCCTTACACACCCCTTTCACCCCCCTACACACCCCCTGCACCCCCTATCCCCTTGCACACACCCCCTTGCACACCCCCCTGCACCCCCCTACACCACCCCTGATAGACACCCCTTGCACCACCCCCACTGCACACCCTCCTCCTGGTCAGACCCCCCCGGACAAACCCCCCTCCCCCCTGGACAGACACCCCCCAGACAGCAGCCCCCCCTAGACAGACCCCCTCCCCCAGACAACATCCCCCCCAAATAAACACCCCCTGGACAACACCCCCCTTGCACCCCCTTCCCCTTGCACACACCCCCTTGCACACCCCCACTGCACCCCCACTGCACCACCCCTTGCACCACCACTACTGGACACCCCCACTGCACCCCCTCTTAGACAAACCCCCTGGAAAGACACCCCCTCCCCCTAGACATACACCCCCTTACACCCCCTACATATCCCCCTTACACCCCACCTTGCACACCTGCACACACCCCCTTGAACACCCCTTACACCCCTTCACATCCCTGCACAGCCCCCCTACAACCCTCTCCCCACCCACTGCATACCCCTTGCACCACCCCTACACCTTGCACCCCATTTCACACCCCCTGCACACCCCCTTTAACCTCCTATCCCCTTGCACAAACCCACTTTCACACCCCCTACACCCCCACTACACCACCCCTACTGGACACCCCTTGCACTACCCCTGATGGACACCCCCACTGCACACCCCCTCTTCGACAGACCCCCCTAGACAGACCCCCCCTAGACAGGCCCCCCTAGAAACCAGCCCCCACCTCCCTTGCACAAACACCCCTCTACACACCCATGCCCCTTTGCACCCCCTGGACAGACCCCCCCAGATAACACCCCCACCCCCTGGACAGACACCCCCACCCCCTAGACAACAACTACCCCCTTGCGCACCCCCTCGTGTCCCCTTGCACACACCCCTGTCCCCTTACACACACCCCTTGCACACCCCCTACATCCCCACTACACCACCCCTGCTGGACACCCCTTGTACCACCCCTACTGGAAACCCCCACTGCACCCCCCTAGACAGACACCCACCCTCCCCCCTGGACAGACCCCCCCTGGATAGACACCCCCTGACAACAGCCCCCCCCGGGACAGACACCCCCCTACACACCCATGCCCCTTTTCACCCCCTGGACAGACCCCCCTGGACAACAGCCCCCACCCCCTTGGACAGACACCCCCACCCCCTGGATAGCCCCCCCACTTGCACCCCCCTGCACCCCCTGTCACCTTGCACACCCCCTGCACACCCCCACTACACCCCCATTGCACCACCCCTGCTGGACACCCCTTGCACCACCCCTGTTGGACACCCCCACTGCACCCCCCTCCTGGACAGACCCCCTGGACAGACACCCCCTTTCCCTGGACATACACCCCTTGCACCCCCTGCATAGCCCCCTTGCACCCCACCTTGCACAACCCCCCTGCACACCTACACACCCCCTGCACATCCTTGCACAACACCCTTGCAACCCCCCTCCCCCCAACCCCGCATACCCCTTACACCACCCCTGCACCTTGCACCACCCCCTTCAACCCCCTTGTACACCCCTTGCAGGTGGAATTTTGGAATGGCACTAAAGTAGGAATGATCGAGTGTCGTGGTATCCTGGTTAACACATGCATACCTCAGGTTCATGGAGTCATAATGTCCTAGGTGTGCATTCATGCCTTATTGTTTGATTTTAGGTTCATATTGATATGTACCTCCCAATACTAAATAACATGATCATTAATAAATGTTTTTTGTTCAAATGATATCTAATGTCATCCAATACATACACCACATAGTGGCATCATGAATCACCAGATAACACAAACCACAACATGATGGATTTTAATATATCATGACATATACTTTGGTGCATGTTTATAATAATCTACAAATTTCACGTATGCATCATAGGTTTTATTCAAATCATTGAAAATCATTGTGAAATGATACCGAGTCTTTTGGATATGATCTTTATATAAACACCCTCAAACATTGGGAGAAAACATTGTACCAAAATTATGAGAAACTGGAATCCCTATACGGGCATTTTGGTGGAAATATTATAGTTGTGAAAGATAAGAATATATGTCTAGGAGGTGGATGACTAAATAGTGATGTGGCCATGGTGATGGTTGTTTTTCCTGATGATTAACTACTCAATGCTACAGTGTCAAGAATAAGGGTATTTCATTGGGAGTGAAGTACTGAGAAGCACTCAAAATGATATGGAAATTTTGGTTATGTTGTATATCATTGATGATCGCATGAATTATAATGTCATATGAAAATGTTGTGCATAAGTCTTTCCTAAAAGTATTCAAATATCTAAAATATGACTTTTTTTTACTATGTGATCAAAGAAGATATGAAAATATAGTGTCATAGGTGGGATTAACACTACCCCCATGCACACCCCCCTACACACCCCTTCCACCCTCCACCTGCCCCTTGCACCCTCCCCCACGCCCCTTGAAACATAACCCAACACCCCCCTGCCCCTAGCACACCCCCTCCCCTGAACCCCCCTGCCCACCCCCCTTCACACCCCCTGCCCACCCCATGAACCCCCTCAGTGGAGGTGTTTGGTTATAATTTGAAATTTACCACTTCCCCTTAAGACATTTCAAAAGTGGAGTGAAAGTCACCATGAATAATCCACTCTATTTATTTCATGACATCCAATTAAACTTTATAAAGTAGGCATAACTTTTACATAATTCACTACACGAGGCAATACCACTCATGTGCCAAGTTAACCATGTTCAGTTCCATTTAAATCATTCAATTCATTAAAACCTGGAAATTCCATTTATAAGATCAAAGGAGGGTCACTTAGTGGTGACTTGGTCATTACAACACTTTCCTACTTGGGAAATTCCATCTTAAAAGTCTAATGAAACTTAAAGTATAGCATCCCGCCTTTTTATCACATAAACTTTAATTACATTTTACAAAACCGAGGATCTTTAAGGTTTAGTGTCTTGAAAACCAGGAACTTAAAACATGAAAACATAAAACATTCTTCTTAAACAATTGAAAGGATTATCCTCATGTTCATCCTAGGTTCATTAATGCATATCATAACCTGGGGACATACATCAAAAGAAAGGGTGAGCAGAAGACCCAGTAAGGGAAACAAGAGAAACATTTTACATGTGAACTTGAGATACTTCAATAAGGTCATGAAAAGAACTTTAAGGCATGAGAAAGAAATCATGAGATATATCATAATAAAAATAACATTTTTCATAACTTGAAGATGTGGCTACAACATTTAATATTGACAATCATTTCATTTCACCAAGGTCCATCCCCAAGGTGTTGTTAAAAATTACCAAGGTTATTCACCAAGGTATCAGTCTAAAAAGTCATCTCTAGAGATTAAGTCTTTATCCAATGCATTGGAGCGCTATCTGGGCACACCCTTGAAATGTCTTTATTATCATGTGAGACACATATATCATCATCAATAATTTCATAAACAACCCATATAGAATAAAATAAATGAGTTTCATTTCATAATCATAATGTTTTAAAAACTGCTTTAAAGACATGATCTTTATGTCACTTTAAACCCACGGAAGGGGAGAGCGGGTTTCATGTATATAAATCCCAGAATTTAAAATAGAACATTTTGGTATATATGTGAATACACCCGTAGAAATAAGATCTTTGAGTATTCACTTTATAACATAAAATAATTTTGAGAAAATAGAGAGACATTTTGAGATGAAAATTCTACAGCATAACAGCTATGTTTCTGGGTTTTAGAAAACATTGAAAAGAGAGGGGACATGGGTCAAACAATCATAAATGACCCATAAAACAGTAGAGGAACAGAATAAGAAGGATATAAGAACATGGTAATGAAATTTCAAGGACATACCATTTGAAATGAAAAACATGGAAGGAGGACAAAAATAAGATTTCTCTTATAAAAATTCGGCAGCCTAACGGCGTCACTTAAACTTGAAAAAAAATGAATTGACAAGATCAAATAGGGTCTCTCATCATATGAACATAAAATTACAGTATGATATATATAGATATCATACCCCAACATAATAGAAATTAACTTGAAAGACTTGACATGAAAGTAGAACTTTGAAAAAGAGAAGGGTGAAAGAATCCCTTAAAAATTCAGCAGCCTAACGGTGTCACTTAAACTTCAACAAAAATGAATTGACAAGATCAAATAGGGTCACTCATCATATGAACATAAAAGTCCAGTATGATATATATAGAGATAATACCCCAAAATAACAGAAAGGAACTTGAAAGACTTGACATGAAAGTAGAACTTTGAAAAAGAGAAGGGTGAAAGAATCCCTTAAAAATTCGGCAGCCTAACGGCGCCACTTAAAACTTCATAAAATGAAATGATGAGAGTAAGAGGAGGTATTTCATCATATGAAAATAAAATGGACAGTATAATGAATATAAAAGAACATCCACCAACATAAGAACATGGAGTATAAAATAATTGACATAAAAGAGATCACTTGAAAAGAAAGAGAGGGGTCAGATCCCTTACCTTAAAACGTAACTCTTAAAACTCAAAGGTTTGGACCTTGAGGGATTGGGGGCACCTTGGGAGGACTCCTTGGGAGGTAAGGAGACCATAACTTCGTTGAGGATGGTTTTTGAGTCGAATGGATGAGAGGAGGGCTTGGTATTTATAGGAAAAGTGAGGGGACAAGGCATTAATGGCCAAGGGACACCTCACATGTGATTTTCTCAAAACCATGTGCTCTCCCATGATATTTCCCATTAAGTTAGGCCACATGGGCCCCCCAATACAAATATCCACCACCTTAGGTCATCCAACCCTTAAAATATCTCATGAAATCACCATGACATAGTTATGATGTCATTAAACATACCGAAACCCTAAAACTGCTTTTTTTACTATTCACTGAAAATTCATCTTTCTCAAAAAAACCCCAAAATTTTACCTTAATCAAATATCGATGCTCTGATTAAAAATATGAACTCCATTTTATAAAAATAATTTTCTAAATATTTTTAATTTAATTTTTAAATAAAAACACTATTTACCGAAAATTCATTTTTTCAGAAAAAACCCCAAAAATTACCATAACATAATATCGGTGCTCTGAGTTAAAAAATAAAGTCCATTTTATAAAAATATTTTTCTAAATATTTTTAATTTAATTTTTAATTAAAAAACACTATTCACTCGAAAAAACTAATACTTGAATAATAATTTATGAAACCGTTATTTAACCATTTTATTGAATCACATTACTTAGTCAAGGTGCCTAGATTATATTAACACTTTCTTTAAGTGAGATTACTAATCTATTTGGACACATTACCAATCCTAATCATAAAATCAGTATTCATAATTTACTATTCATCAAAAATCAAGTTGATCTTATTAGACTCTAAATTTCGTACTAAACATAATTGTAGAAGACCATTTTTTGAAAATCATTACACATTTTTAATTATTTAAGGTTTACATATTTTTTTTTTAAAATATCCTTTCTCTAAAATTCACCAAAAATATGCATACTATATTTATCCAGACATTTAAAAATTCATAAACTTTATAAGAATAAATCCCAATTTTTATTTAAAACAAAGGATTACACAAGGCAGTTATGGTCTCCTTACATAGCCCCTTATCACACCAGCATAGGACCTAAGTGTAAGGTGCGCTAAGGTGAGAGAATCCGAGGGAGGCTCGGCCAACATCGCACGAGTAGTAATTTCTATCAGTTTGAACTTCTCGCGAAGGCGATTCCGTTCTAGCTTCACACGATCAAGTTCGGCTTGGGTTTGGTCCAGAGAAAAGCCCAATGGTGCTACCTCTTTCCAAGTTCTGTTAGATGGGATTCGATCGGTCCAAGACTACTGGGTGAGGCCATCGAATCTTATTTCTATAATAATTAACCAAGATTACTTTTATTTAGAGACAATAATCAAAACGTTTAGTTTCCAACGGTTATATTGACCAATGGTCATATAACAGTCAAAACCCGATGGTCTCATTTTAATTATACTCATGTTATTAAATGAAACATTTTTATTGAGTATAAAAATAAAATAACACATGAAATTAGGAAACAAGATTTATTCAAAATTTCGGGTCGTTACATAAAGGGTGTTTTGGTTCAAGCAACCATTTTAATAAAAAGATGGAAACCCCATACATGGATATAAAAAGGGTCAAGTATGATGTGTGATTTACGACTAATAATGACATCAAGTATAAGGAAAACATCAATGAAATAATGTCAAGAAAGGTATACCACTATGAGTTTTCACAGACAGCGCACCTCTGTTAGAGGGGTTTTATTACAAAACCATGACTTGTTTATCAAACAAAACAATTATCTTAACTAAAACTTATTTAAGAATCAAAATTTAATATAAACAAGTATAATTAATAATGCAACTAAATACAATTTAAAACATTCTTGAATTGAAGAGGCTAGGAGAGGGACCCTACCTCAAATGAGCTAAGCCACACTCGGCGCTTGACACTTTTATCAACGACAACTCTAAGCTGCTTCATCCATCCTCCAGGCATATGCACCTTTGCATATATATAAGAACTCCCTAACCCCTATGTACATGTCCACATGGCCTTGAACATGCACAAGAGGATCCTTATATATATGCTCACATGCATAAGCCCATTATCACTCAAACACACATGCATTTTCCATATATATACATAAACACACCTATCCCCTTATATGTAATCATGCTACTATGGGTGGATATACATATAACAGGATAAATTATTATATATATGATTACCTATGCATACGCAGTGAGTCGCCTTTGACTCTGGTTACTGTGACACACACAAATAGGTCCCAGGAGACTTCAATAAAATGCCAGTGATCTGATGAATCATCATTAATTGAACCTAAAAATTGAAGTGGGAGGAACATGATTAGTGAGAAAAAGAAATAATAGAACATGTGTTGATGATAACAACATCAACATGCATCATCATCAACAAGATTATGACATCAGGAAAATAACATCTTGTTAAAGTCAACATAGTGTCATGTGAATGCATGGGTGAAATGAGAGATTAACATAAAATAATACAACCAAGGAACAACTCATTCAATGTTTTCAGTAACTAATGCCCCAAGTACATTTTTTTTACAATTTGAATATTTATCATGCATGATGTATTTTAAATAGTAGCAACAATCACTATTTCAAGGTCTCTTGATATTTAAAGGAAATATGTAAAGAATTAACAGTGTAAGAATTATAAGTAAAAAAATAAGTGAGTGTATGAGAAACTAATAGTATAATTGAAAAACGATAAACATATTGACACCATGTCATAGGTTATACTACAATCATGATTTTAGAGAAGTACATGCCACAAAATTCCTTCCAATGTGCAACCCCTGCCCCCTCCTCACTGCACACCCCGCTTGCACCCCTCCCCCCTCACCCTACCCCCTGCACACCCTCCCCCTCCCCCCCTACCCCTGCACCCCCACCTTGCACCCCACCTACACCCTCCCCCTACCCGTGCAGACCCCCGACACCCTCCCCCCTTGCACCCCACCTGCACCCTCCCCCCCTTCCCCCTTGCACCATGCCTTGCACCAGCACCCAAACCCCCTGTACACCCCCTACCCCACTTTCACCCTTCCCCCCTTGCACCCCTACCCTCTTCCCCCTCACCCTAACCCCTGCACACCCTCTACCCCTCCCCCTCCTCCCTCCCCTTACCCACTGCACACCCTCCCCCTCCCCCTGCACCCTCCCCCTTGCACCCCACATGCACCCTCCCCCTCCCTCTTGCCCCTGAAAACCCCCCACCCTGCACCAACATCCCCACCCCCTGTACACCCCCTACCCCACTTACACCCTTTCCCTCCCCCTTGAACCCCTCCCCCTCCCCCTGCCCCCTGAACACCCTCCCCCTCCCCCTGCCCCTTCACCCTCCCACCTTGCTCCCCACCTGCACCCCCCTACCCCTGCCCTCTCCCCCCACCCCTTCAGACCCACCTGCACCCTCCCCCCTACCCACTACCCCTGTAGACCCCCTGCACCCCCTTGCTCCAGGGATACAATTTCTCTCAATTTTCCCAACTCTAGGGTTCTTTACTATTTTTTTCCTCCATGAAACGACATAATGATCAATCTGAGTAGTCATGTATAAAATTTTATAAAGTAGTTGATATATAACTAAGGATGATTCAAGCAATATAGGTTCATGAAAGGTGGAGGAAATTGAATTTAAAAATTCCAAAAGATAAAAAATTACTACCCATATGCCATTTCAAATAGAGAAAACATACATTCAAAAATGTAGAAAGTATTACATGCTCAATAGGTGAAAAACTCATTGAATTGAGTCACTCATGCATGCCATCCTAGTAATACTAAAGTATATTGAATCCTAATATGTTAAAGCCAATTAAAACACCACATCATTACCTTTTAAAGACACATCATCCATCTTTCATTTTCATGATCAACAAAAGCATGCCCACATGATTCACCTACCACTGAAAACAGGTGCAGGAAATTACAATAAAAAATCCCAAAAGAAAAAAATCACTACCCAATTGATCCATATGTCACTGCAAATAGAAAAAACATAAGTTTGAAAATTTATAATGTATAACATGCTAAAAATGACTAATAATAATGGTAAAATCGAAACAGTAAAAAAATATCCGTGGATAATCATATGTTGTTAATTGTGACATCTTTTCTCACTATCAAGATATTGGGGAAAAAACACCTCAAAACATTTCATTGTTGATACATAGTTATCGATGCGGATGAGGTGTTTATAAAATAAACATGAAAATACAAGCGCGCACACACACACACACAGCACACAAGCCTGACCTATAAGTTCCACATTAAAACTCATAATCTATATCTTATCATCAACACTATACCATTTTTACCATACTACGACACAACTAAATTCAACTCACCACACAAAACCAACACACACAACCCATAATTTCCTTTATTTAAATTACACACCCATCCAATTTTCTTGATTATTAAATTACCAAAAAACTATTCATTATTTAATCCATTTGGACCCATATCCAAAGATAATCTATTGTATCCAATTTCTACTATTAATTCCCATTCAAGTTCAACCCATTAATAATTTTTCAATTCATCAAACTAGTTACCACATTTAAAATCCAACCCATTTTTATTAATTTCCATCCCACACCATTACCCTTTTATCATTACCTACTTCATATTCCATTTCTACCAGGCTACTAAAACAAGACATGACACAACAAACAAACTACCTCAAAATAATAACTATAACATCTCCTTCTAAATACAACAACTAAACCTAACCATATCATTAAAACCACATATCAATCACCAAAATTCCACTACCCATAGCACATCCTGCACCTGAACTATTCATGACCATCATTGCACAAACCCCACAAAGGCCACCCAACCATAAGGCTAAAAATAAACATACTAGCAGTGCACAACAAAAAAATTTACAAACCACATAAATCCATAATTCACTTAAAGGGTGAGTTTTATCATTAATTCATCACTACTTTCACAATTATTTTCACACAAATTCCAGGTTCACACACAATCATTTATTAGTCTTATATAAGTACTTATCATTTTATGAGTATTGGTTTTAAACAAAAATGATAATAAGGACTCTAAATAAACCACATGGTTTAACTGTTTCATAATAGTCACAACATGCACATAATGAAACCTTCAAATTCAGAGAAATAATCATAAATTAGAAATAATAATAAACTGGTAAAACATGTAAAAACACTACATCCCCTTAAATTTCATTTAAAGCTATACCATTTCCTTCATTAGTTAATCCTTCCATCCAACTAAAATAAAAATGAAATATGATAGTTACAAAAATTCAAAAAATAATATAGAATAAGAATCCCATACCTAGAAGTAAGATTTATATCAAACTAAACCAAAAATAGGGAGATATATAAACAAATGTCACTACCTCAAAATGCTGCAAAATGCTGCAGAAAATAAAGGAAGAATGGGGGATGTGAACATGCCTAGAATCATGAGCAGGAAGGATTTTGGTGGAAGAAGGAGACTATCAAATCTCAATAACATGGTTCTATTTAGTATGGAATCAAAGGAAATAAAAAATAATCCTATCAAAGGAAACTCCATAGTTTAAGATTTCAAATACAGATTCTCTAAGACCCCTGAGAAGTTAAGGTGGTCAACTTTCCTTTTCATATATCTTTAATTCAGTTTCATTTAAAACAAATGGAATAACCCATTTTAAACCCTAAGAGTCAAGTAATGCGATGATACATTTAAAAACCTAACTAATGGATTAAAAAAATATTTTTATTTAACCCTTAAAATCATTATTTTATATTAAAACTCATTTTTACATCATTCTAGAAAAATCTAGGAATGTTAACTAGGAAATTTTGTAAACTATTGAACTGATCCTGAGAATGGATTAACCTCATGAAGCCAATAAAATATCCAAAAAAATGAACCAACCAACCATAAGAAGTACCAATCAACCACATTAAAGAACCCATTAATTGTAATAAATAACCAATCAACTATACTAAAGAATCAACTGAGAGAAAGAAGAAACCAATTGATTGTATGAAGGAACCAACTGGCCACATGAAGGAATAAACTAACCATAATAAGGAACAAACTAACAGTATAATGGAACTAATTGGATAGATGAAGGAACCAATCAATGGAGTGAAGGAATAAATTAACCGTATGAAGGAACCAACCGACTGTATGAAGGAATTAATTGATCATATGAAGGATCCAACCAACCATATGAAGGGAAAAGTTAATGAATGATAAGTCAAGTGACTATGAGATAGAAATTAGAAATTTCAAAAAGTAAAAGGGCCTCGAACTCCCTTATTACACTTCCAAGTCTTGTAAAATCACAATGGAAGGGTTTTATAAACTCAAATAATTATATTATATCCTTATAATTTTATTATGGAACTCCAAGTTTTTTATAGGCCTCCTCAATGCCTCATTCCTACCTCATCTATGGTGAAGGGGTAGTGAACACTTCTCAACTAAGGTATTCAAATTACCAACACCAGACTCCACCATATTTTTTTCAACCATTGACCCAACCAACTCCACTATTTGAAGAGTAGTCTAAGAGAAAAGAAGCATAATAGATTTGGTAGAATATGGAATGAGATATAAAATTATAAGAGAAGGTGAAAACCATAGAAACCCTTTCTTCACATCTTCAGTATCTCACATGAATGAAAATAAAGTATAGAAAATTAAGTTCTAGGACTTGGGATCACCAATACCTCCCCTAGGGATCAACCCTTAGGTTAGTCATCCATGACCATGGATGTGGTGAGAACAATGGGATAAACATAAAAAAGAACACTACTATAATGTATTATAGGAAAAAAATACATAAAAATATACTACTTCAAATCCATATATGAGAGGCTAGGGTTTTAAACCCCTAAAATGGATATGATTCACTATTTAAATAGATAATGGGGAGCTTCAATGAGCATTGAATGAATTCCACTTGGTCATGATTGATTGGTGAGATGTTACCACTAAGGTGACGAGGTTACCTTGTTCGGTGGCTATGACAGGAAATGTTGTGAGGGGGATGAGGATGAGGAAGTGTCACGAGGGGGATGAGGATGGGACAATGTCGTGAAGGATGTTTGGGAACCATCAGGGGATGAGGATTGGGGAGAGGATAGGTTGCAAAGGCCATTGGGGGAGAATGGTTACCGCCGAGAGGAGAGGTCTCTTCCGAGAGGATAGGTCGCCGCTGAGAGAGGAGAAGTTGTGAGGGTGGAGGAGGGAAGCCGAGAGGAGAATTCACCATTGAGAAGAGAGGGCCACTGAGAGAGAATAGGTCATAGGTAAGGTGGGTCACGAGGGGTCGGGGATATGAGAGAGTCGTGGAGGGTTTAAAAACCATATAGCTTTGGGTTTTAATTAAAACCATGGCTATAAACTGGCTTATATCCACAGATCACAAAAATGTGGCTATAGATCCATGGATATAGGTCATTTTTCTAGTAGTGTATGTGGTGATAGTGTTATATGGTGGTTGTGTTATGAGATGTATTGGGTGATGTGATGTGATGATGATGGTGGACGTGTGGTGTTGTGTTAGTGGTTGTGTGAGTTGGGTCAGTTGTAGCATGATGTGGTTGATAAAGTTTCCTGGTCAAACATGGGACACATTGTGATGATAAATGAAACAAAATAGGCTAGTATATAAATGAGGTGGATTGGAAACAAAATTATAGTAATTGGCTAACTTAATTGAATAAATGAATAAGTAGTGTAATGTGAAATGAAATGGCTAATGAACAAATGTGGTAAAACCTAAAATTAGAAGTGAAAAATATTGTGTGGCATGTTTAGTGGTTGCATGGTGTTGCATATAGTGGTGCAAACATTTGTGAAAGTTTATGTGAGGTAAGATGGTGGTGATGTGGTGTGCACTAGTGTAGTTTATATGAACCCATAGGTTGGGTATCATGTGCTATCTATATACCATGTATGTTTATGTTATTTTATACATGCCCCACACAAGTTGGATAAACTTACCAACGCTTATAGGTGATGAGTTTTAGGTTTTTCCCCCAATATCCAGGATGGTAGTGATACAGATGGATGACTACCCACTCTCCCCCCCTCTTCATTCAATAGTAGTGATACAAATTGGTGTTTGAGATTATCCAATAGTGATGTGATGAACCAGGCATCTTCAGGTGAGATGCGATGTGTTGGAACTGAAGTTTTCAGGTGAGACATGATGTGGTTTAATGTGATATGTGGTGTGGTTCATGCATGGTAGGAGGAGGGAATATGGTTAATGTCCTTCAAATTCATGATACCCTACTTCTCTGGTTCTAGTTGTGATGTGATGTGATGGCCTAGGTGTTTTTGGGAGGAATATGATGTGTAGCCTAGGTGTTTTCGGGTGCGATGTGATGTGATGTGTGAAGGTGTCTACAAGTGTGATGTGATGTGACGTGATGTGGTATGTGTTGAAGGGATGAGAGAATACTCCATTCGACATTGGGGCGTGAGAGCAGAAAATCAGCGGGGAAGTGTTTGTGGGGATCCTTTCTTTGTTATGATCCTAATGCTATGTTATAAAATTGGATGTGTGATTTGGTGAGTGATCCATAGTGAGGCTGGGTTTGGTTATATGACCTATATAGATACTTATTGGTTCTGCTATTTATTCATTGGAACATTAGCATGCTATTTTCATATGTACACTTGAGGCTTTGGTCATTTCCCTATTGAGTATACCTTTCATGATCAGCCTATGTATATAAAATGTTTTCAGGTTTCCAAGAGGATTTTGGGGACTAATCTAGAAATTACTAACTGTTTGGAGCTGTTGTTGAGTCACTTACATAGACTTTTCTTTTGGTATTTACTTTAGAGACCTTTTCATTATATTAGTTTTACTTTATTCATGTATTGTGGGATATTTTTTTTGGTTTACCTTTATATTATCTACTAGAGTTGTTTGGTGATTGTTTATCATATCCCCTAATCTTGTTTAATTTATAGAGGGTAATTCCTCCCATATTGTGAGATTTTTATACCCTTGGTTCTATCTGCTAACCTAAAGCCTACTAGATGCGAGACTCAGGGGTCATTATCTCTCTCCCCTCATTGAGATATCTTTGGTGGGAGGGGGTCATGAAAAAGTTATATTAGATATTTGGTTGAGGGATAGAATGGAGTTTAGATTTAGGCACAATGAGGTTTGCATGGGTTGGTATGGAAGCAGTGCCGGTTGACCTTGGTGCATGAAATAGGCTAGAGAGACCTGCTAGGACATGAGATTTTATCCCCCCATAATCTAGTGCACAGAATATGAGCTTATTTAATGACCAAGTGAGGTGTACCTATTTGTAGGGTAGAGAACTAGGGAAGGTACATATATCATGATTGATTCTGTTCATATTTGAATTGGATGTTTGTGGGAAAATAAAATGAATTAAATAAATAATATTTGATAAAAATTCCATGCTACCAGGATTAGGATGTTCCCCTTCTTTTCAGGAATGGATCCTATTCATCATCACTGAGTCGCTCAGGTAGTTGAGGTTCAACATGATGATCTAGTTGATTGTCAGAGGGTTGACCCAATAGAGGAGGATGAGGCATGGAACCATCCTTTTCACGACTTTCAGTGATATAGTTTGGGTAAATGTGATGGGAGTGTCTCATATCTAGATATAGAGCATTGGATAGAGGATCTCTAGATCACTTTCGGTATGATCTGAGAATGATATGAGTTTTGGGTATCTTTGGCAGTTAGTCAGACGCAGAGAGCTGTGTGTTAGTTGTGGATGCTATTTCTTGTTGACCGAAAGGAGGAAGATGTGTTGTGGACATACTTTTAGAGGGATTTTTGGGAAGAGTTTCTGTCATTAGCAATGAGGGAAGATAAGAGGTAGGGGATTTTATCCCTTTAACATGGGACTCTGAGTGTGTGGGAGCTTGTGATCAGGTTCAAGGACCTTCTATACTTTGCTCTAGATGTTTTTCTACATGAGGAGTCTAGAGAGAATCATCTATAGGAGGCTTCATGCCCAATGATCAAGTATTCAGTCTCTCTATTTATGCCTCTGATGTATCTAGAGGTGAATAAAATGGATAAGGTTATCAAGTGAATAATTTCCTTGGGAGTTGAGCCTCAACATGGTGGACAAAAGGGAATTTTGAGGAGAAAATCTTCAGGCTGTGGGCCATGGGTGTTCAGGCAGTGAGGGTTCCATTCAGTAGGGAACTAAAAGTGATATTTTTTCCCTAACATTAGAGACAGTTGGTTTCTAAGTAACTTTTGAGGGTTTTCTGTTTACGTACCATAACTGCAGGAGATATGGGAACCGTTGGTCTTGGTGTTCAATCAACCTAGGAGTTTAGTTTCAGATGGGCAGTCAAGCTCCTTTTCAGTGGCATCAGTTGCCTCAGAGGTAGTTTTAGTGACAGAGACCATATGTTATTGTTCAATATCCAAGATAAGGTGGATTTGGTAGAGGAAAGCCTCATGATAGTTCTTTTCCATAGGGACCTAGGCCAAAGCATGACCATAGAGGCCAAAAGCAGAGAGATAGAGGAGTTGGGTGTGGTCATATGTATGCATTAGAGGTAGTAGTGCTAGAAGGTTCAGGATTTATTCAAGGTATGATTAGTTTATTTTCTACCCTTGTGTGTGATTTGTTTGATTCAGGAGCCTCACACCAATTTTTTCTCCTACTTTAGTTCATATATTGGGATTGTATGTGGAGAGGCTTCTAGTTACACTAGTATTATCTACTCTAGTTGGAGGTTAAGCTTCTTTGTTTGATGCGTGCTAGGGATCTAGACTGGTGATGGGGAAACACTAGTTAGTGAGGGACTTCTTCTTGTTACAGATACAACCATATGATATTATGCTTAGTATGGATTGGATGTATTCTATGCATATAGTCATTGAATTATTTTAGAGAATAATTTCATTTTCCAATGTGGAGGGTCAATGAGTGGTGTTCATTGGAGAGTGAGGTTATTGGTTGGGTGGTAGGTAAGTAGATACTATTTTGTCATAGTTGGAGGAACTATAAATAGAAGATCAGTTTGAGGGCGTTCCCAAGGTTGTGGAGGAATTCTTGGATGTATTCTTAGATGAGGTTATGAAACTAACCCCTCAATGTAATATTGAGTTTGGGATAGATTTGCAACATAGTGTGTCTTCAATTTTGATGAATCTCTATCGAATGGTGCCTACAGAGTTACACAAGCTGAAGTTGTAGGTGAATGATCTGATGTAGAGGGGTTTCATCCAAACTAGCACGTCATCGTGTGGTGCTCCAGTATTGTTCACTAAGAAGGTGGATAGTAGTATAAGATTTTTTATAGATTACTGGAGGTTGAATCATGCAACAGTCAAGAACTATTAATCTCTTATGAGGATAGAAGATCTATTAGACCAGTTGAAAGGGGATAGTTGGTTCTTGAAGATTAATCTATGGTCTGGATATCACTAGTTGAGGGTGAAGGGTGAGAATATCTTGAATAATACCTTCATATGTAGGTATAATAACTTAAAGTATGTATTCATACCATTTTGTGTTATGAATACACCAGTCGTGTTCATGGGGATTATGAACTTTGTGTTCTGTGAGTTCCTAGACCGGTTCATTATTGTATTCATTGATGATATATTGGTTTACTCAAAGTCAGAGGAGGAGAATGCTGAAAATCTTAGAGTTATTTTTTAGGTCCTTCGACACCACCAGATTTATGGGAATTTTTCCAAGGGTGAGTTCTGGACATGAGAAGTGCGTTTCCTTGGACATGTGGTATCTCGACAGGGTGTGTCTGTGGACCAATCGAAGGTCAAATCAGTTTTTTCTTGGGCAACACCTAATAACGTGATAGAGGTTAGTAGTTTCCTTAGTATCATGGGATATTATTAGAGGTTTGTACCTAATTTCTCCCAAGTTGTAGCCCCACTAACAACATTGACCTGGAAGGACCATGATTTTATGTAGGCAGATCAGTTCTAGGTAGCGTTTGATTACTTGAAGGATAAGTTGGTCAGTTCCACAATGCTTTAGTTACCCAAGGAGGGTGTGTTTATTGAGGTCTTTTGTGACACATCTCATCTAGTATTGACATGTATATTGATGTAGTAATGAGTGGTGATCTCTTATAGGTATAGGCAGTTATGTCCCCATGAGGGTAACTATGCTACCTGTGATCTGGTGGTGGAAGTAGTTGTGTTCATGATAAAGTTATGGAAACATTACCTTATTAGAGAGCATTTTGTGGTTTTTATAGACCATAAGATCTTGAGATATGTTTTCTATTAGTGGGATATGAATCTACACCATTATAGGTGTATGGAGTTTCTTCAGGATTATGATTTTGATATCTTTTACACCCCAAGGTAGGATAATGTAGTTGCCGATGCATTGAGTTGGAAGTCCCTAGAGGATGTGGATCGAGAATCTGCAGATGTTTGGAAATGAATAGAGGAGCTTGTAGTGATGAATCTTAACGTAGTGGAGAGTAGTGAATGAGGTTGTCTTCATCAAATGAAAATTGAGTTGTCTTTGATGCATCAGGGGGAGGAGTATCAATGGGGAGACCCATAGGAATAGGTGATGCATGAGCATGTTATCCATGGTGATGCTCCCAAGGGATGGTTAAAGGATGATAAGAAATTTGTGTTGTTCCAAGGGAGTTTTTTTGTCCCAAAGGCAATGTGATAGGTATTTATTTATGATTTAAATAGATCACATTTAGTGGTACATTCTGGTGTGACAAAGATGTATCATGGCTTGAGGATACATCTTTGGTGGTCAGAGATGAAACGGTCAATGGCGGAGTTTCTGAAAAAATGTATAGTTTTTCAATAGGTGAAAGTGGAGCACCATTTTCTGGGAGTTTTGTTACAGTACTTGGATTCCCCTGAGTAGAAATAGGAGGACATCTTGATGGAATTTTTACCAAGTTTCCCCAAGCTCAGGGAGGTTGTGATGTAGTTTGGGTGATAGTGGACCGACTAATGAAACTGACTCACTTCCTGGCGATCCATGAGTCAAGTGACATGGATGTTTTGGTGAGGTGGTATGTGGATGATGTGGTTACGCTTCATGGGGTACCGAGAAGCATCATCTTTGGTCAAGATCCTCATTTTACCTCGTGAATTTGGAAGAGATTTCAACATGCTTTTGGCTCCTAGTTTCACCTTAGCATTACTTTCCACCCTCAGACATATGGGAAGATGGATCAGACCATCCATAAGCTATAGGAAATGTTGTGGGAATGTATCTTGAACTTTTTTTGGATCTTGGGTATGACACCTGCCTCTGGTCAAGTTTTCATACAACAAAAGTTATCAATTTTTTCCTTCTACATGGATCCATTTGAGTAATTGTATGAGTGACCGTGTCAAAATCTGTTGTGTTGGATGGAATTGGGGATTCAAAAATTCTTAGTCCTGATGTGGTTCAGATCACAACTAAGAATATCCAGTTGGTTCATGAGTGGATGAGGGTGGTGAAAGACAATCAGAAGGCCTATTATAATCATAGTAAGAGTCCCTTGGAGTTTTATGTTGTATACCACGTGTTATTGAGAGTCTCCAATTAGCATGGGTAGTAGATGTTTGACAGGGGGAGTAAACTTTCTCCCTAATTTTTTAGGATTTTTGAGGTGTTGGGGCATGTTGGTGAGGTGGTGTATCATTTGAAATTACCACCATGGTTGGAGAGGATCCATGACATATTCTATGAATCTCATCTTCTTTGGTGTCTTCATGATGAATACCACATTATTGAATGGGGAGAGTTGGATATTTAGGATGACATGGAATTCATGGAGAGGACAATAGAGATCCAGGATCATCGATAGAAGGTGCTTCATGGACAAACCATTCCCTTAGTTCGCATGTTTTAGAGGCATGGTATTCTAGAGGAGAGTGCTTGGGAGTGATAGACGTAGATTCATACCCAGTACCTAGAGATATTTTGAGTTTTTCCTTGTTTTTGTTTGATGTTATGATGTTTAGATCTTGTTATGATATGAGATGTGCTATTTCCTTGATATGTGATGTGTGATAAAGTTTTCAAAATATAAAAACATGAGTACCTGAATCATAATCAAGATTCATTATAATTTTATGTGATTAAAACCATGTGGGTGAATTAGTACCATCCAAAGTAGATAATATCTTGACATGGAAGATAAAATTACCTATTTTGTGTATTTAGAATAGTATTGTGTGTTGGTAGTGGAAGATGTTGGTTTGGGTTGTGTGGAATTTGTGTGATGGTTGTGTAGAAATGTGGTGGATATGGATGGTATTAGATTATGTAGTGTTATTCTTGGTGAGAGGTGGTGATGTGGCTATGCAGTGTGTTTTTTGGGTGTTTTGGTTGGTGCGTCTGGCTGGTGGTATCATTTGAGGAGTGATGATATCCTTGAGTGGTATCTCATAGGGTGGTTGTACAAACACCTTTATTTTCCTAGGATTGGTTTTGATTCTCAAGGATGAGAATCTTTTGAGAGGTATCTAATGTAACGGTCCATGCCTTCTAGACCCATTACTTTTCTAGTTTTGGGTGTTGTAGGTGTTGTAGAGGAGGTTTGAGGAGGTTTCATGGTGTTTGGAGGAACATAAAATGTGTTGTAGGATATTAACATCATAAATGTTTTACTTGACATGAATTGGTGATTCATGTCTTGTGTATCCAGATGGTTTCATGGATTGTATGCGGGCTAATGGGAAACCATGAAATAGATTCACATCATGAAAGTAGTACATGACATGTAATTAATTAAAGGTCAAGGTGACGTGAATTTCGAAGGAAGTTGAAATTTTGGAAAAACCATGAATTACACATTGTGAATGGGTCAAATGACATGAATTTTAGTGGAAGTTTAAATTTTGGAAAACCCATGAATTACACATCATGAATGGGTTACACGACATGAAAGTTTTGGGTTCCATGTTATTTTATAACTCTTTCATCCAATTTCTTTTCATTCAGCTATACCTCTCACTCTCTCATTCTGGACTAACCCTAGGTGCCCCAAGGAGACCTTCTAGAACTCTTCTCCCTTACTTCGATCCTTGGGTTATGATGGATGCCTGTTCCTAAACTATGGTGATTTTCCTCTCTTTCCCATGGGTTTCCTTCATTTCTTCTTCAGAGATCCACTGCATTGGTGCAATTTTGGTTTGGGGTGTGTATGTGTATCATATTTGACAACCCTTTGGTATGGTGTAGGTTGATCTATGAGTTCCTTATGCAATGGTGGTTTTTGGACAGTTTTTTCTTCTCCCTGTAGTGCATAGTGAGATTAGAAAATCTTCTTTGAGGTAGGGGATCCTTGTTATCACCTGTTTATGTGCTATGTGTGAGATCTATATGCTTTTTCTTACCTTTGGGGGGATATTAAGGGTCAGTGTAATGAGATAATTAATTGTAATGTCCAAAATTTATGGGAATGAGGAGTTTCTACACGATTTACTGAATTGATCCTATTGTTGATGATATTATGCATGTTGTTTCCAATTTTGAAAATAAAAGCTATTTAGAGCCTTGTTTTAGCTATAATTGTTATGCTATAATGACCCTTGATGTGCTTTTGTGTGATCACATCCTAAATAAAATTCCAAGGAATTTATATTTGTCTAATAGACTGGTTGTCCTTGGATTTTGGTTGTGTGATAATACCCATTCTAATTAAATAATTTATGTGATAAAATCCCCTGAATAATTGTGTATGTCAATTTGTGATGTTGTTGTGTATGCTTGTGCCTTTTGTGTTTCCCTATGTGTTTTGGGATATTGTATGATGATGCAGGTGACCTTATGGGCCATGTGATGTGTGGGGATGTGATGTAGAGATTGGTTAGCATGGATACGATGTGGGTTGTTGTGCGGTGTGGTACGATGAGACTGTGGCGCAGTGGTTATGGAGTAGTGGTTGTGGTGAAATGGTTGTGGTGCAATGGATTTTTTGTGGTATGTGGTAATAAAGTTATACATTAATTTCATTGTGAGATGGATTGGGAAACTTGGCATGATGATGATGGTTGATGTGTGGTGTTGTGTCAATGGTTATGTGAGTTGGTCCAGTTGTAGCGTGATGTGGTTGAGATAGTTGACGGATTATCCATGAGATGAACTGTGATGATAAACAAAATAAAATAGGTTTGTATATAGATAGGTTTTACTAGAAACACATGTTTGGTAATTGGATAACTAAATTTAATAAATGGACGAGTAGTGTAATGTGAAATAAAATGTCTAATGAACAAATGTGGTAAAACCTATAACTGAAATTGGGAAATGTTGTATGAATTGTGTGGTGATTGTGTGGTGTTACATATAGTGGTGGAAGAATTTGTGATAGTTGATGTATGATATGGTGGTGGTGATGTGCTATGTCCCAGTGCATTTGATGTGAACCCATAGGTTGGTTATTGTGTTCTATCTATATACCATGTATATTTAGTTTATTTTATAGGCACCCCACCCGAGTTGGATAACCTTACCAACACTCATAGGTGATGAGTTCTAGGTGTTTTCCCTAAAATCTAGGATAACAGTGATATGGATGGATAACAAACCACTCTCCCCCCTCTTCCTCCAGTTGTAGTGATATAGGTTGGTGTTGGAGATTACCCAGTAGCAATGTGATCTCCCAAGTGTCTTCGGGCATGATGCGATGTGTTGGAATAGGTGTCAACATGAGATACATGATGTAATGTGATGTGATATTTGGTGGGTTTCATGTGTGGTAGGAGGAGGGAATGTGGTTAATGTAATTTACATTCATTAACCCTACTATTCTGGTTCTGTTTTTGATGTGATGTGATGACCTAGGTGTATTCAAACAGGATGTGATGTGGTGTGATGTGTGGCCCAAGTGTCCATGGTTGGGATGTGATGTGGTATGTGTGAAAGATATGGGAGAAAAAGACATTCAATGTTGGGGTGTGAGAGAGGAAAATTAGTGGGGAAGCTACATCATGGTGCCTTGCTTTGTTATGATCTCGATGCTATGTTATTATATTGGATGCATGATTTGGTAAGTAATCCATAGTGAGGCAGGGTTTTGTTAGATGACCTATATAGGTGCTTTTTGGTTCAACTATTTGTTTATTGGAACATTAGCATTCTCTTTTCACATGTGCACTTGAGGTCTTGGTTATGTCCCTATTGAGTATACCTGCTATGCTCAACCTATGTATATAAACCGTTTTTAGGTTTCTGAGAGGATTTTAGGTACTAAGCTAGACATTAATAGCTAAATTAGAGTTTTTGTTGAGTCACTTCCATAGAATTGTCTCTTGGTATTTAATTTGTATGATTTTTCATTGTGTAAGTTTTACTTTATTAATGTGTCACAGATGATTTTTGGTCTACCTTTATATTAATCTATTGGAGTTTTTGGTGATTTTTTACCCTATCTCCCGATCCTATTTCATTTATAGAGGGTAATGCCTCCCATACTATGATATTTTTATACCCTCAGTGATAGTTTCCAACCTGGGACCTACTAGATGTGGGACTTGGGGGTCATTATCTATCTCCCCTTATTGCAGTATCTTTGGTGGGAGGGGGTCATGACATCACATTTCTTATTACTAATTTCAATTTAAACTAAAAACATGCACTTTGAGTCATACCAATCACATCATGAGTCATTTTTATGTGAGAGTGATTCCTACATGTCATAAATGACTTATGAATCATTTTCCTAAAGTTTCAAGACAATATGAGCAATTTTTCTTGGTTTTCAATGAGCGACACATGCTTTGACCTAAATTGTAAATTTTAAACTGATAATGGACACTTTAAGTCATACCGGGAACACCGTGTATTGAATTGAGGGGTCTAGGAGATTCCTACATGTCACAAATGATTTATGGATCATTTTACTAAAGTATCAACATAATCCAATTGAGTTTTTCAGTTTTGAGTATGTGACATGTGTTTTGAACTAAAATGTAAATTGTAAACTAAAAACACACACTTTGAGTTATACTGGACACACTGTATATCAGATTGAGGTGTGGTGGATTCCTATATGTCACAAATGACTTATGGACCATTTTAATAACTTATCAAAATAATATGAATGTGTTTTATCAATTTTGGGCGTTTGATGCATGTTTTGAACTAAAATGTAAATTATAAACTAAAAACATACACTCTGATTCATACCAAACACACTGTGTATCAGATTGATGTGAAAATGATTAAGGTGTGTATGATTACTAAACCATTCAAGTCAAAATTCATGAAAAATATTTTCAAAATTCATACTTTTTCATTCAACTATTGCAAAATCCCTTGGTAGATGCATCCTTACGATTCACTTAATGTTTCAGACAACATGCAATTTACTCTTCCATTATAAAGGAACTTTTTCTCTCTTTTATGACTTTTTTTAGATAGTTTAAATCAAAGTATGACTTAATAAAATATCTATGAAAAAAACTAAATAAGTATCAGATAAAAATAATAAGGAAATTAACTTAAAAATAGTAGATAAAATGATGAAAAAATTAACTAAATAAGTATTAATAATTAAACTTTTTTATTATGTATATATAAATTCTTGACCCATTTTTCTAACACTGTTATCATAATTTTAGCCTCAAAATCCAATATCTCATGAGCACGAGTATCCTCAAAAAATTTGCTAGCTTTGTCATACCAGGCACACCGTGTATTGGATTAAGGTGCAGATGATTCCTACACATTGACAGTACTGGTAGTACTAAAAAAATATAAATAAATAAAGGATTAGTAAATATTTTAAATGAAATTGTAAGTATCATTAGAAATACCTCTTTGGGGATGTTGGTTTGTTGATAGAATACAATATCTTTCATAAATGTTTAAACATAATAACCACAATATTTTCCATTAGTTTGTTCTAGGCACTGTAGAAACATTGAAAAAAATAAGTTATTTGTTTTGATATATGTTTTGATAGTGGAATGTTATTATATATATCTAAATAATTATCCATTTGTAGAAGTTAATAGGCTTTTTTCTCATGGATTGTCCTCATGCCACGATTTTGATAATATTTAAGCACCACCCTATCATAACAGAATTTTTATTAAAACATAATATAAAATGAATAAATTGAAGTTTATTTGTAAAATGTTGCATGTAGTGTATTAAAAATTGATAAATTCTATCGTGTTTGTTCAGTTTGTTGGGTATCCATGCATTGAATCTAGAAAATAAATCTTTGGAGTATTAAAATTTATTGCAATGAATAACCAATGCTTCCTAAAAAACAAAAAGGAATAATTAATGTAATGAATTAATATATATTTGATATTATTAAATTGTAGAGTTTTACACCTACATCATGGGTATTAAGAAGATACTTTAATCTATAAGTTTTATTTCAAACATTATGGAAAAATTTTCCACTATTAATTAAATTTTATTTGGTTCTAATGAGGATAGTTGTGTAGACATGATGTAAGGACTAATGAGTCTAAATTTATGTTCATAGGGTTTTCCCTTCAAATAGTATTGGTATATATTCCCTCAAAAAATATGAATTATATTTAGTCAAATTAACACAGTAGATTAGCTACTGGACAAAAAAATCATAGAAACACATCACATGTATATATTTAGAACCGAGACTCATAGCCATTCATGCTTGAGTATTTTACTTACACTCTCAAGAACACTATAGTCTATAATATCCTCTCTATAAATCTATTCTCTAAAATCAATTATGGTTGTATCACTAATTTCTAATATTGTATTCACATGAACCTTTAATGTTATTAAACATGAAAGTTTAATGGGTGCGGTAAAGGTACTTTGTGAAGATATTTTCGATTTGTTGGTTGATTCTTTAGATTTCTTTGATTCAACCTTCCATTTCACCCCTTACCTTTATCTATTTGTAATAACATTCATCAGTTCTATAATTGTTTCATTAATTGTTAAAGGTTTTTCATAAAAAATAAATTGTAAATGAATACCTCCTTTTCGATATATATTTTTACAAGATATAACATCCATGCTATGAAAGTTACAATAGCTTGCATGAACATACGAATATCTACATCATCATGTAGAATAAATATCTTTTCACTTAGATCATGAGATACATTAATCCCCACTCTCACATGAATTATTGGAATTTGTTTATTCTGTATAATATCTCTTTAGATATTGTATAAGGTACCCCTCACAATAAGGTGATTGGTGGGTGTTGATAGATATAAATCACAATCATTTTTACCCTATAAAATATCAATATCATAATGGTATCAGTGTATGTCTAGTTTACATTTCATAGAAACAATTATGACAATATTGATTACCTCTTATAAGACATCCCTTTGAGTGGAATGGATCACCTCAAAGATGGTGGGGGAAGATCTTCATGTAGTGGGTTTTGTTGCGTTTTTTTCTCTTTGATTCCTTCCCATAACATTTTATAAAAAATTATATTGTAAATTAACTTTTTCTTATATAGTAGCTAATAATGCTTTAATATCTTCATTTTTTTTATTTTTATCCCCCTATTTATTTATTTTTTCAAAATATGTTTGGGGTGACACCCTAAAACCCACACCTCTGACGCATCCATACTATTTTGGCCAATTCAAGGCCACTGATAGTGGCGGTTAATTAGATACAACTAATGATGATTCTTGTATCTAATTTGGATAAAAAATATAGGAAAATAATTAATAAATTTTATGTAATATCGATTTAAATAATTTTTTTATTATGTCATACTTACATATGATTCCCACACTTTTTGTGTGTTTTCATCTATTAGTATCCCATATTTATTTACATGTACCTCCTTACATAGAATATGATGTGGGATGGAAGTGGATTTATATTTTGATTCATCAATATACATATAAACAAAGGAATATAATTATGTTTTTGTTTCATGTCACATAAAATTATTACTATAGTTTTAAAATTCATACCATTTTTTTCAAGTGAAGCGTACCCCATCCTTTCTTTACGGTAGGGGTATGTTGGTTTTGCTACACATTGCTTATTTTTAGCACTAAGTTGTTTCATAAATGAATAATTCTTAATCAAAGTGATTAATACATGTATTTTCAAGCAATGTATTACCAGTCACAAAGTACTTAGAAATATGTCTCCTCACAACGACCAATAAACTTATCCCATGCTTGTTGGTTTATTAGGTGTACATACATCTATGGTGGATGCAATTTTATTTCCCCTGTAGTGTATTTGAGATGATACGTTGTAATAATTTTCTGAAATCCTATATGAGACTTTCCAATGTGCGGTAATAAAAATTTCATTCAGGAGTCATCTACTATAAATGTACTATACAAGGGATAATGACGAGTAAATAAACATTTCATTATATTGTTTTTAAGTAAAATAAAGAATGTATATCATAATGTTACCCTAATATATTCCCAAATTAGTTCCTTAAGTGTGGGAATAACATTGTTCCACAAATATAAATCAATAAGTACACACATTCAAGCGGTGAGCCCAATGTAACTACTAAACATGGTCTTGTTAGGGTTAACATCTTGGCCATGTGAATTCAATCCAACCTTGAATTTGATGCCTTCATTTCTTACTTTAATAATTTTTTTCTAACACCATCATGCTACGACACTCTTATTTTTTATGGGACACAATTTGTTCACCATCTACCCTTTCCTCATCTTCAAAATCATTAATATGTTGTTCCTATGGATTTGTAGCATCGACATGTGAAAAAGGTTGTTGTTCCTATATATTGGGAGCATCAATATATTGAGAAAATTGTTATTACTTAGGATTGGGATAATCGACATGTGAAAAGTCATTATATATATATATAATTGGTTGAACATTTAATTTAGATTACATAAATAAAGCAGTGAACATATAATAATATGAGGTAACACAATGTATATTACAAAAAAATATAACCTGATTATTAAACTCTATCTTTTTTAATGGTTGAAGGGATTCAACCCCTCTATCGAGTATCCAAATCCCCTAATTGTGGTCTCCTCTGACATATAAGACCCTTTCTACATTGGGACCATTGTAAAATTATTGCGACATCCCAATGAAAGGTCCATCCTTAGTCGAATTGACATCTGAATCTTTAGTGGTTTTGGTCAATAACATAAAAATTGACCACTTTTGGTTTGTCAGATTTGGAACATAAAATACTTGTACTGCCTGTGATTCCATTATAAAGAGTTCATATTTGTACCCTTCCAATTGAAATCCACTTTCATGAATCCTAATTCATCTATTTTAACCACACTCATGTTATCAACCCACTTTCATTGAAAAATAGACACTTGGAAAGTTATATAATCCCACTCCATATTTGTTTGATGACACTAAAGTATGGAATATTCACATAAAATGTATTTCCATATTTGGTACTAGATACATGCATCACATCATCCAAATGTGTAAATCCACTATTTTTCATGGTACTAAATTCATCATATTCATTTTTATATAATGTATAACCATTAATCACATAAACATTATAAGATAATACATGCACACTTGGTCCTATGGCTAGCCATTGAAGTCATTATGAAATTGAATCTGGATTTGCAGTTGAATCCTTAAAAAAATGGCCTCTAAATCATTATATAAACCGTTGATTATGTGTATTTGATATCCAGATTTCATCCCTTGATGGATTCAAATTCATAAGAATTAATTTGTGGGTTTCAACATATGGCACAACCTCTAAACTATTATGAAAAATGTAAAGGCGAGATGGCTCCTTCTCTTTAATTGTGATAACATCTATTCCAAAAATCCCTTCACCCAAAAGCTACTCGTTTTGATGATATTTTATTAGATCAATTCTTTCCACATCAGATAGGTAGTTGATATAAAATTCAATGACTTCCTTAACAATATATTGCTCCACAATAAAACCTTCTGGCTTACTTCAATTTTTGACATACCCTTTTAAAATATTTATGTGTCATTCAATGGGGGTACATCAATCTATAATGTACAATACCACATAATTGAATCTCTCTTACCAAGTGAACCATCAATTTAACCATTACATCAAATAATTTCAGTGAGAAGAACATCTCGAATTCACATAATATGATAGAAATTTCCTTTTCTATAGTTAGAAATTTCACTGGGTCTATAACTTTTTTGTATATATATTTTAAAAAGAAACAAAGATTGGTCAATTTATAATGAAAATTATTGAAAAAATACAACATAAATATATAAAAAATTAGATATCTCATCAAAACATGATATTCATGTGATTTCAGACCCTTTAAATTTAAATTAGTCATTAAAACGATATTCTTGATATTTGATGAATACCCCTATGGAACCTTTATATCATTCAAGAAGTTACAAAATTGATATATCTCTTAACTAGAAAGAGTATAAGAAAATGGTGGAAGAAAATTCCATTCTTCACTCTTTACTGGCACCAACTCTTTCCGTATCCCCACAAAAATCATGTCCAATCTATCCTTAATTCTATCCTTTGTTTGTTTTGGGTTAATTTAGTAATATTTCAATGACACCATCCCATATATTTTTTCCACATGCATAAAATAAATAATATGCCTAATGTAAAAGTAATTCCAATATGCTATTTAAAAAAAATGATCACTTTTTTGAACCGATTTTTGTAAGGTTTTTTGAAAAAGGTTTACAAAAAATAGTGTTAATATCTTTTACTTTATAAAAAATTTGATCACCTATTAGTGGAGGCAGTGTTGTACCTTCTAATAAACTCCCATAAAATGATGTTGTCCAAGATTGTTACTTATGTAACTAGGGTATAAATTAGTAATTTCCTAGAAACATAGTCTTCGATGAATATTTCAACCTAATTGACTGTGTACCTTGTTCCCAAATAGGACACCCTTGAGTTCCTTTTAATAATTTGTCCTAAAAATTTTCTATAAGTTTTAAATTCATTTATCATACCATACAACATGGATCTCAATGTGAAATCTTAATTATATAATAATCATACAACATAACACCTAAATCCCACAATAATTTCAAATCTTTGATCAATGGAGAAAAATAAAAATCAATATAATTACCCAATTGTTTTGGTCCTGATAAAAGAAGAGATAACATAACATTTTTTCATTTTATACATAACCATAGTGGAAAGTTATAATTTACCAACATTACCAGCCATGTACTATGAGTGCTTCTTTGAAAACCAAAAGGATTCACTCCATCTGTAGATATTGCAAGATGAAGGTTTCCTGACACGTTTCCAAATCTAGGATACTTGTAATCAATTTTCTTCCACTGAGGAGAGTCTTCTGAGTGACAATGTTTCCATCTTTATTTCTTATATCTACATTCCAAGTCAATTGACTTATTATCTATTGACTTCTATATATACTTATAAACCTTGGAATGATTGGAGAGTACTACATAAATTTTATAGGAATTAATTTATCTTTATTGTATTGAGAATCACCACACTTTGGAAAATTTGTAAGTGATTTTTGGTCCTTGAAAAATAGTATACAGTCATTTGTATAGACATGTATTCTTTCAAAGATCACATCCATTGAACGTAACATTCATTTATCATCATATGTTTGAAAAGAAATATCATTATCTTTTGAGAGAATATCATTCAAGAGATAAAGCTGTTTAGTAAAAATGGTTCCACTCCAT
The DNA here is from genome assembly GCA_963277665.1 of Viscum album. NCBI lineage: Eukaryota > Viridiplantae > Streptophyta > Magnoliopsida > Santalales > Viscaceae > Viscum > Viscum album. Next base: position 56,997,126 of record OY728154.1, read on the forward strand.
CCATTTCCAGCTTTTAAATATTATAGATTCAGTATAGCTGAAAATGAAGTATATTTAGTACAAATAGAATGAAATGGAATCTTTGCACAACTATTTAAATTAGTAAACAATTTTGGATAATCATGAAGTTCATATTCAACTATCATTTTCATTTACTCAATAGTATCTTCAACATTGTTCACACCTATAATCATATACTTGATATGGTCTTCTTCATTGTTCACACATGTAATCATATCAAATGATCTATAAAATGCAGTTTTATCCTAGTCACTATCGACATTCACTTTTTCCCCATGTTTAGTCCAACATTTATAACCTTGATCTATTTCATAATAGATCAAGTGTTCTTACAACTCCTTTGAAATAATTAGTCATGAATAAAAATAGTCTAACACAAACAAATAATTTGAGAAGGGTTATATAAATTATCTTTTGAAAATTTTATTAACTCTTTCACTCTATATCATACTCTTTTTTTTATATGATTATAATCCATCCATTTTTGATTCATAATAATTCTATTTAATTCAGTAATATTAATATTTAACAAAATAAATAAATACAAAAAAATTGTGAGCTTAGAACCCATAAAAGTTCATTCTTAGAGAATCATTTAAGTTACATGAATCCATTGTTATAAGATAATAAGAGATGAATGATGTGTATTGATATTTTTTAGTGATAGAAATCATTGAAGGAAACAAAGGTGTGATATATATAAAGTTACAAAGAATCTAATTAAATTTTCATCTATTAAGAAACACATATATTTCACATAGGATTAATAATCTGATATCACATATGATTAAATATATATTCAAGATACAAAAAAATAATTGATAAATTAAAATAAAAAAGAGGGATTAGTTTGTGTTTATTCATTTCTTTACTTGCTACTTGGAGATCCAGGTGGTCTTTTAGTGTCAGGATGCTTAGGAGCTGAAGTTGATCTTTTTTTCAAATGATGAAAATGTTTATAGTGCCAATCACATGGCCTTGAAAACCAAATTTTTGAAAAAACTCTTGAATTTAAATCAAATAAACTAGAAGTCTCAAGTTGAGGTTCCCATGTTCTATTCTTATTTCAGAATGTTCAAATTTTATCAAAGGGGGATTTCAATAACCCATGATATGAAATTCAATTCATTAAACACCACATGCCACTTTAAAGTATTACATTTCTTAAATCAAATATATTTTTTAAAAAACCCAGGAGGAATAAAAAAACAATCAATACCATCATAATAAGGATTTGAACAATTAAATCACCTTTTATAAAACATGACATGAAAGTAAAACAATCAAACCGAGGCATTGTAATTTGGAAGTACTACCAACTTTTGAAAATAGCATTTTGAGAATCCCATATTTAGGAACAAAATTTAAAAACCAAGTTCAATACATAGAATTTGAGTTCCTAAACCACCCTTTTTTCCTTACACATGTATGCATTTATAAATATAGATGTTACCCTCTTATGCACTATCAATATCTCATATAATGATGTGTATCCATAATCCTTGAGAATAACCCATGTATTCATGCCATATCATACGTGTAAAATATATAACAAATTGGTATCCATAAAAAATATATATAATAATATTGTTAAAAAATATTATTCAATAATAAAAAAATATAAAAAATTAATAATTCCATAACAAGATAAAATTATTAAGAACAAACTTAAAACAAAAAATAAAGCATATAAATAAAGAGTATGTATATAAGTATCAAAAGGATCATAAAATAATTTTTTCAAGAACTATAAATATAAAAAAATGGAAAAATAATACAAACTAAATTAAAACCATTTTATAATTCTTATAAAAATTATAAAAAAATCATAAGATATTAAAATGATTGGGGTTCTTATACCTGTTAATGGAAACAAATGGGAAAAATTGTTTGATTTTAATTCATGTGAGTATGAGGGAAAATTGGAACTTAGATCCAATTACTGTCCATGCACCACAAAAACTATGCCTACTTATCATTTGCAGTCACCACCTTACATGATAAGTGGGTAGGGTTTTTATAGAGAACTGCTAGGAGATCCATGAAATCAAAGTGATAAATTATGATGAATTAGTGAAATGAACTTGAAGGTGAGGGAGATACAAAACCAATAATGGATCGAGGCAATGGGGATTGGGTGGAGAATCAGTGAGGTAGATCGAAGAAAAATAAGATTACTCACAAGCACCATGAGAAACCTTTGTGTAATTAAAAAACACACAAATATGTTCAAGGGGGAGTGTCGGATCACAAGTTACATACCTTGGGTTTTGAAAGTATCGATTCTTCTGATATGTTTGAGGGAGGGCGATGATAAAGCTCCAGTTCCATGAGAGCTTGAATGATGTGAGGATTGAGAAATCTGTTAGTGTTATTTAAAAGACCAAGAAGAGTTTTATCAGTGATTTTAAGAAAGACCTAATAAAAAGTGGTTTTATCAGTGCTAAAATAATATGCATTTATAAAACCAATCTTTATAAATGGTAAAAAATCATTGATAAAAGATATCTTTATCAGCGCTAAAATTCTAGCTCTGATAAAGATAAATTTTATCAGCCCTTTTTTAGCACTGATAAAGGCATAATTTTAATAATATAATTAATATAATTAAAAAATTTAAATGTATATAATTATAAATAAATATAAATGTATATATTTATAAATAAATATTTATATAATTGTAAATATATTTAATGAATTTTAAATATTTATTTATAAATATAATTATAAATAAATCTAAATACATATAAATATATATTATTATAAACAAATAATTATTTATATAATTAAAAATATATCAAAAGAATTGTAAATATGTATTTATAAATATAATTATAGAAATAAAAATTTATTTATAATTATAAATATATTTATATATTTATATATATTTATATGATATAGAATTGGAGGTGTGATGCGGCTAGATCGTGATCTATTTGGGAAAAAATGGTGTTTAGGGCTCATGAATGATGGTGATTGACCTCTAGTACTACTTCAACCCATGAAATGTCATTGTTGGATCATCAGGTAAGCCTAAGAATCCTATGAAATCAGGTTTTGATGTGAAAAAGATGGATGAGGGGAAGATGGATGACACCTCATTCACCTCCCTTGAAAGCAAACCTTCACAACAGATCATCAAGAAGGGCAGTATAGTACACATCTTGGAAGATTGTGTGGCCATTATGGAAAGACTTGATTTGTGTAATTTCTCAATTATAGATCGCATCTCCTTGGCTAAGTTCTCATTTTCATGGAAACAAGAAAATCTAGTTCATCGTTTATCCTCACTCAATGGTTTTTCAAATTAGAAATTCATCTCTCATGGTAGGGTTTTTTTATCATATGTTATTTCCTTATACTGAATTGAAAAGTAAATATTGGGGACTTGTCTTGGTCAATTTGAAAATGGGCATGATGAGGATCCACAAATGGAGTCAAATTTAATCCAAATGAGTTCAAGGAAACCTGTGTGTAGGTATGGGTTAAGATATTTGGACTAAATTGGTTTTTACAACATCTAGTGATTCTGTTTGACATTGCTTCCTCAATTGGTTTGTTGATTAAGATGGATATAACCACCAGGTTGTCCTCTTTTGGCCATTACACAAGGGTCTTAATTGAGGTAGACTTCAGAACTACCTTAAAAGATACGGTTATCCTCACTACTCCCCAGGATGAATGTAACGCCCTGACATCAGTTACCCAGAGTCGGTGTATTATTAAATAACATTGGCATGATACAAGGAAATAATGTCCCAAAAGACTGATCAGTTTAGTAGCCTTGGAAATACTAGATACATTCACAAGTTTTATATTACATTATAAAATGAAAAACAACAACAACATTATTTCCATAGACCACACTCATATCCCATCAGACTATTGATAGAACAAATATTTTCAATTATTTTATTCTTAATTTCAATGTTTTTAATCCCACCAATGTGTTATTTTAAGGTTAATTGTCACATTTTATAGTTTTAGGAGTATTTTTGAGCTTAATTGAAAAAATGGCTTATTTTGGATTTAAAAAGTTTTCATTTATTATAATGTTTCGACCATAACTTTTTTTAAACTGATACAAATTGATAAATTATTATTTTTTAGGTTTCTATGTTCAATGGGATTCATTTTATCCTCCTGGACTCAAAACTCAATCAATCATTTGGAATCTCAAATCCAGCTCACAAGTCCAGCCTCAAAAACTGTGCACAGATCTGGAATGTTTTAAAGGGGAGCTTTTATATTGAATTGTATCGGTCCAATGGAGATAAAATTAAATAGGGAGCTGGAAAAGGAAATAATGGAAATATTTCATTGAGGAGGACACGTCTTAATCTACTATCCTCAAGGTCTTAAAGGCATGGGAAGTTGGAGTTTTGGAATATGAAGAGTCACCTGGACAGATTAAATGCGCTGCACTAAAACAGTCATAACTCCTTCATATGTGGACCAATAAGGCTAAAATTTGTGGAGGGATGCGGGATAAGTAATGTAACAAATTTCAAGTAGGACCAAGTTCCAAATTTTTTCATTAAGGAGGCCAAACATGCAAATACATTCGGTGGATAGATTTTGGAGCCAAATAATTCACTCCCTTTGCCTATAAAAGTGTATCCCTCTTTCATTTCAAAGGGTTGGAAACTTAGGAATAGCCTTTGTTGGCCATTTTCTATAGTTTAGTCTTTTATTTTATTTTATTTTCATTCTGTAATTTTAGTACATATTTTTATTTAAGTGTTATTCTTTCTCTCCATTTCATTCTCTCTCTTTTTTTCTCCCTCTGTTTTCTTTCCACTGTGAAATCTTATGCTCATGATCATGAGTAGCTAACCCAAAGAATTTCTTGAGGGAGTAATTCAGTGGTGAACCCAAGTCTTTGATCATTAATGTTTTATTGTTTCTTATTTACTTAGAGTTAGGCTAAGGGGAATCTTAGTGGGCAAGGCACCTTTGTGTCTCCACTTGCCACCCGAAGGTTAGCTTTCATTTCTATCACATTCTCCCTCGATCGAGGAGGTGGATGTATGGTCTCTCAGAAATCATTGAGTGTATTGTATGTTCACAAAAATAGGTAGAAGGGGATGTTCATGCATAAAATGGAGCATGTTCATTAAGTAAATTGGAAACTAAAAAAAGAGATGATGAAGGTTCACTCTGGATAATATTCCGAGAGGATCTCCTTTCCGTCTAACATCATTCTGTTTGCATTCATTGTGTTTGAATTGAATCTACAAATTTAATTTTAGTATTTCATTATCATTTTTCAAATATCTATTTCTGTTCATTTTATTTCATATATATATATACATAGTGAATTATAATTAGTGAGTGATTGACCCCAACAGCTCCTCAAGAGATCGACCTAGGTCAGGTACTATGCTGCACTTAGTATAAATATTTTTGAGAGCACGCACAACAATGCTTCATCAAATTGGTTCCATTTCCGGGGATCGAAGTGGTATTTAATCACTATTTTTATTCACATTATTTAAATTATTTTTATTCCTTTCATTAAAAAAAAACACGAAAAAATCATAAATTTCAAAAACTAAAAAAAAATATGTTTGTTCATGATGAATGTCAACTCAAATTTTTATGCATGGAATGATGATAAGTATAAAAGGATTAGTAATGTAGTGGAAAAATTTGAGAGTCAAATAGATTTGATAGATGAATACATAAATTCATGCCAAGAGCAACCCGAACCTGATCCTGAGTCGGAACCTGAACCAAAACGAGTGGTGGAAGAGATTTCAACGATCATTTTTTATGTCAAAGAACCTAAGGTGGGTGAGAAGGAGCTTCTAAAGGAGTTAATAATATTGTCTCGTACTCATCACAGGTGCTAGAAAATGTTTTAAATGATATTGATGATAAGTATAAAAGGATTAGTAATGTAGTGTAAAAATTTGAGAGTCAAATAGAGTTGATAGCTGAATACATACATGCATGTCAAGAGCAACCCGAACCTGATCCTGAGTCGGAACCTGAACCAAAATGAGTAGTGGAATAGATTTCAATGATCATTTTTTATATCAAAGAACCTGAGGTGGGTGTGAAGGATCTTCTAAAGGAGTTAATAATATTGTCCCGTACTCATCCATTGCTCGAGGAGGTCCCTGATGTACACATTCCAGCTGATGCATTTATGGGAGATCATCATTTTTTGGAAGAATCTTGGAATCACTTTGTTAAAGATAACCTGAAACTTGATCTTCCCATCATTGATATTGAACAATAAAAACCTTTTTAAATCTCTCTTTATTTGGAAGATAATGAAGAATATCCAGCTGCTGAGATGGAATTGCCAATGTTTTTGCCTGAAGAGATTAATTTCCAAGCTGACATACTTGAAAGGGAAGATTTCTTTATTGATTCATCATGTTTTAATTTTATTCAAACTGAATTGTTTTCTGACTTCTCCTTTCCTAAAATTTCTGATACAGTACAAATGTAGAAGACCTTGGATGATACTAAAGAGACCACCAAAGTGGTGGTGATTGAGGAAGAAGAGTCAGAGAAGCTGGTGGTGGTGCGACTACCTCCTCTACACCAACTTTCATACCATTTGGATGAGGACACCACAGAAGTTCACAGGGAGCACCCCTATTTTCTTTTCCCTCCCACTCCTGAACTCAAATTCTATATATCTTATTTATTTGGGGTTGGGAACTTTCTTATTTACTTTGGGGTTTTCTATTCTTGGTGTTTACTGATGTACACTGGAAAAAGTCACATGTGGTGGTTTATCTCAAAGAAACCACACCCACCATCTGATTGGGGATAATCTGCTGCAACTGCTTGAATAGGGGCAGTAAAAACCCAGCATCCGCTTGGGGGTCAAACCAAGCACCATCCCTTTTCTACACCTTTTCTATTTATTTATTTATTTTTCTTATGTGTTTTCATTTCTTTTGTTCGTGCTTTCATTTTATTTTTTATGTTGTTTTTTTGAAATTTTCTTGTTTTCCTTTTTAATTTTTTTGGTGTGTTTTTAGGAATCTTGAGAGAAATAGAATACTTGGGAAAATTCAAACCATATTGGTACTTTTGGCACATTGATTTATTTGAGTATTTTAGGTTTTAAATGATTTCTGAATGTATTTTGTTTCTGATTTATGATCTTTTCATTTGATGAAGTTTGACTGACTGTGAAACTCATGTGCACTAGTGCTGTCCAAATTGAAAATATTACCCAACCCGAGAGGTCTCTAAACCTTTCTGACATATTCTTATATTTCCATTTTTCTTTATAGTATTTAGACATGTTGTGTGATCTATAAATTTCTATTTTTCTCTTTTTCAAAGCTATTAGAGTTCATGGAATGTGTCAAGTATGATTGAGGCCTTACTTTGAAAGCCCCTTTTGCATTCAACTCTTATGTTGGACTACCTTTTCATCTGACCTTCATTAATCCCCTAGTATCCATAAAATACCTTGTTAGAAAGCCACATTACAAGCCATTTATCCCTTTACAACCTTCTCTATAAGTTAAATTCATGATTATTATTGAACTCAAGTGTGGGGGAGGAAGAAGATGGGCTGCATTTTGCTTCCGGAAGATTATTTTTGAGCTGAATTGAAAGATTTTCCATATTTATTGCTACTTTGGTGGATGAAATGTCATTATGGGAAGATGTATGGGTGGAAAAAAATACCATTACAAAGATGGTATGGGTGTTCACCAATTTTTGAAGATCAAATGCTGCCTCTCTTTTCCTCCAAAAACATGATTCTGAAGAGAAATCTAGATCTGGATTCAAGCTGAAACAATGATACAATTGGGGAAAAGAGGGATGAAAATCATTGATGCTGAAATTTTAAGTGTGAACTTCCCAAAATAAGAGGTGTTTGGAGGTGATTCATTTTTGATCTGATTGAGGAGCACAACATTCTTGAGAAAAACTATTTTCATGCATTTACTTCACTTTAAAGCTTAACCCTCCTCATTCTGCCTCAGATGTTTTTACATTTTAAACCTACTAACCCTCATCCTCAGAACAACCCATAAAAAATACCTCAAGATTGAAACATTTTTTACTCTGTGAAGTGGAGATATTAGGAGGATAGAAAGCCTATGGAGATCACACATGTTCTTGGGAATGAGAAAAACTCCACATTAAAATATCCTTGAGTGAAGAGAGAAATATTTTTCCGGGGAGGTAGGTACGAAATGCATGTGAGGATTAACATGAGATTTAATGGATTAATATTATTTTTTAGGATTTCTTAAATTCTGATCCATGTAGGAGGCATGATATTTTCTCTGATATGATAATTGAGCTCTGTTGTCATTTATGCTTTGAGAAGTTTGTTTTGACCATGGTATATGATGATTGCCCAGGAGTGAAATGTTTAAGTGTGGGAGAATTGATAGAAAAAATATTTTCAATTATTTATACTGAATTTAAATGTTTTTAATCCCACCAATGTGTTATTTTAAGGGAAATTTTCACATTTTATAGTTTTAGGAGTATTTTTGAGCTTAATTGGAAAATGGCTTATTTTGGATTTAAACAGTTTTCATTTATTATAATGTTTCAGCCATAAATTTTTATAAACTGATCAAAATTGATACATTATTCTTTTTTAGGTTTCCATGTTTGATTGGATTCATTTTATCCTTCTGTAATCAAAGATCAATCAATCATTTGGAAGCTCAAATCCAGCTCACAAGTCCAGCCTCGAAAACTGTGCACAAATCTGGAATGTTTTAAAGGGGAGATTGTATACAGAATTGTATTGGTCCAATGGAGCTGAAATTAAACAGGGATATGGAAAAATAATTAATGGACATATTTCATTAAGGAGGCCACATCGTAATCCACTGTCTTCAAGGTCTTAATGGCATGGGAATTTGGAGTTGTGGAATACAAATAGTCACCAGGATAGATTAAATATGCCGCACTAAAATAGTCATAACTCCTTCATACGTGGACCAATAAGGCTGAAATTTGTGGAGGGACGCGGGGGAAGTAATGGAACAACTTTCAAAAAGGAAAAAGTTCCAAATTTTGTCATTAAGAAGGCCATACATGTGAATAAATTCAGTGGACAGATTTTGGAGCCAAATAATTCACTCCCTTTGCCTATAAAAGTGTATCCCTCTTTCATTTCAAAGGGTTGGCAACGTAGGAATAGCCTTTGTTGTCTATTTTATGTAGTTTAGTTTTATTTTATTTTATTTTCATTCTGTAATTGCATTACATATTTTTATTTAAGTGTTCTTCTTTCTCTCCATTTCATTCTCTCTTTTGTTTTCTCCCCCTGTTTTCTTTCCACTGTGAACTCTTATGCTCATGATCATGAGTAGCTAACCTGAGGAATTTCTCAGGGGAGTAATTCAGTGGTGAACCCAAGTCTTTGATCATTAATGTTTTATTTTTTATTATTTACTTATAGTTAGGCTAAGGGGGATCTTAATGGGCAAGGAACCTTTGTGTCTCCACTTGCCACCCGAAAATTAGCTTTCACTTCTGTCACATTCTCCCTCGATTGAGGAGGTGGATGTATGGTCTCTCAGTGATCATTGAGTTTATCATATGTTCACAACCATAGGAAGAAGGGGATATTCATCCATATGATGGATCATGTTCATTAAGTAAATTGGAAACTAAAAAAAGAGACGATGAAGGTTCACTCTGGATAATCTTCCGAGAGGATCTCCTTTCTGTCTAACATCATTTTGTTTGCATTCATTGTGTTTGCATTGCATATGCATATTTAATTTTAGTATTTAATTATAATTTTCAAATATCTATTTCTGGTCATTTTATTTCATATATATATACATAGTGAATTATAATTAGTGAGTGATTGACCCCAACAGCTCCTCAAGAGATCGACCTAGGTCAGCTACTGTGCTGCACTTAGTATAAATATTTTTGAGAGAGTGCATGAAAACGCTTCAACTATCCCTGAAGGTCAGTCATAAAATACTTATTCGCATCTTGGAAAAAATAAAACATAGAAATGAGTGAGCTCAGATGCTCAGTAAGGATAACAATATAGTGGAAAATCTCACAAATAAGCATAAATATTTAAGGCAATGTATAAGAATAAAATAAAAGACTTTTAAACTTTAACTTTAACATAATATGGAAAAGATAAAATCAAATAATTCCATTTACTTATTCACATGGATATTCTACTAGTCTAATAATCACATGAAATATGAATTTCCACTTTCATAATGATGGAATGCATAATGCCAGACTTCATAACCACATAGTCAAGGCCTTGTGCCAAGACTATAAATAAGATTTTATCAAGGCTTTGTTCCAAGATACTAGTTTGTCTCATAAGACCTACCGATGCATCAAGGAGCTATAGATGGCTCCACCCGTCACATACTAAGTCCAACGCATTCATCATGTGAAAAGGTTTAAACATAACATAAATATTCGTATTAAAACTAGCATACGAAATGTCAATACTTTATCCATAAACCATGAATGGTGTAAAAATAAAACATCCATATTAAAACATATCACAAAACCTTCAATACAATATGGAATTTTTGTATCATAATAAATCAACTTCAAATAAGCTTAAAATCCATCAAAGGATGTTGACATAGATGAAATCAAAACCTTTTTTAGATAAATATCTCTTTATATTTTGAAATCATTTAAAATTCATATGATTATAAAATAAAACATTTATTTTGGAAATATTATTATAATCTTGTAAGGGAAGATTTGATGATGTTATAACGGTAGAAAATAGTCGCACCTGCTGTATAAGTTAAAAAAACATTCTTACCTTAATTTTGTCGAAAAGGTCATAAAGTACCTTGTTTGGAAAATAATGGAAAGATTCATTTCAGAACATATAAGGTCAAATAATGGTATAAATGACTTTAACCCGTAGTCTAGTAAATAGTAAAAATGTTTTGGAATAAATTTTAAAGAAACATGGATGTGGATGATAAAGAGGTCCTAGTAGATACTTACGTAAAAACAACCTCGGATAATAAAGAGATTGTGAAATTAACCCTTAACTTGTACTTTTCTTTGGTCAAGGGTACATTAAACTCATTTATAATGGTTAAATTATTGTTATTAAATTATACAAGAACCATATACCTTAATATGATATCATATATGATCTTCTAATATTGCTTTGTTAATGGTATTTCAGTAGTATCATCATTTCGGGTGTTAACTGATTCGTTTTCCTTTATATGCTTTCTTATGTAAGTAATTTTTGTTGTGGATATGATGTATCTTATTAATATTCAGAATTATATTAAGTCTTTAAACATTATTTTTAATCATAAAATGAAAAGTAGTCTTGAATGGATATGATGGGGAATGAATCTCACCGCGTTTGTGGAGACGGTAATCCGTACGTATGCACGAGCGACAATATCATTATTTTGATATTAAAATAATATATAATTGGATGGTATATCATATATATATAATCATTATCATGTTATATTTATTATTTACATTAATTATACATCATTATTATACCCATCCAAATAATAATGTATTGAATAACAACTACATCACAACGTGGAGACGGTAAGCCGTACGTACGCACGTATGGTGACATGTCATTCAAAGGATGGATAGAATAATGAATATGGTTGTAACATATTTATAATAACATCAAATTATATAAAATATACTGGAGTTATTATTTTAGAATGGAAACAATAAAGAAAGAGGAAGTGGAAGAAGAAAGGAACTTGAAAGAGGTGATGAAATATTTACCTCTTCTTCTGGTTCTTCCTTTTGATTTGATAAAAAGGATCCTTAGGTTGGCTTTATGAATAAATTAAGGCCTCTAGGATGAAGGTAGGATATTTTAGAGGATATGTTTTCAGGTTTTGGCTGAGAAAAATGGCTTTGAAGGTGTGAATTTGAGATAAGGGGAAGTGCCCTTTTATAAGAGGGGTGAGGGGCACCTTAGGAAAAGATTGAAATATTATTTTATAATAAAATAAATTTTCAGTTTCAAATGGTTAAAAAATGATTTATTTAGAGTATAAGGTTGTTATGAGTCTAAAAATACTCAAACAATAGGTTTAATATAGGTTTGGGTCACTATATTAACCTTACCTTCTAGATTTAACTCTTAGTTAATTAGTCTGACATTTACCATGTCACTTTGTATTTTTATATTATATGGTTAATAAACTTACTATAAACTTCCAAGAGAACCTCAAGTGGTTCACTAATTAAATATATAATATTATTTAAGACCTTTGTCCAAACCTTAGATTTTTAGGAATAGAATATCAATTAATAATATAATATTTGTTTTAAAAACTCTTTTATGTCATTTTTGACACTATTTTCTATTTTTTTTGTTAAATTCCTAATAGAATTATTACTTTGAAAAAAATTAATTTAATCAATAATAACATGTCACATTAACTTATAAAATTCATGTATGCCATCAAAACTTTCAAATTATATTTATTTTAACATCTATAATACCATTTATTTGATTCTTTCATTAATAAGGAGAATACTGCATCATCATTGTGTCATAAATAAATTTAATTATTCAAGGTCTAAAAATTATAAATAAAATACCATTATGTAGGAAATATTTTTATCTTTATAATTAATATTTATAGTCTAATAGATAACATATATAACCATATGTAAAAATTATTTTACTAAAAGATATATGCTTATGTCATTTTTGTATTTACTTTAACTTAATTAATATAAAGTGTCATTATCACTTACAAGTGGCTCTATGAGGTCCCAAAATCAACCCAAGTATGACCTTGGTCATACATGTATCATACAATAGGGTTAGAACACGTGTTAGGGTAATTTAATATTATTATAATATTATTTTTTATCCTTATTTACCGGATTTACCATTTAACCATGGTAAATAAAATATTTACCGAAGTAATTATTCAAAATGTCTAAAAATAAAAGTTAACTATTTACACAATTTGGAACTCTTGATTTTAAATATAGAATCCATTTTTCTAAATTTAAAACAAAGAAGTGGCAGAAATTAATTTAAAATTAATTCCCGTTGTCAAAACAAAAAGCGTGTTTTTAAGATATAATAACTATCAAAAGATTGACACTTGCTTATGTCCAGTTTAAATGTGAAATTACATCCAATGACCAAAATTGGATTAAATGGTAAAAATATAATATAATTATACTTAAAAACCACTCAATAGTATAATTTAGCACTATATATTATTTTTATTAAAAATGTTTTTTTAATTAAAATTTAGTATTTTTCACTATTCATCAAGAACTGAATGTTTTCAAAAAAATACCGAAAATTCACCCTAATATAATCTCGATATTCCAAACCCAAAAATTAAGTCCATTTTTAATGATAAAATTGATAAAATTTCAAAAATTGGGTATTACTATTCATAACGGCTAGTTTGATTGGTCGCGATGTGTTAGAATCTCGAAGTTGCATACAACGCACGCTATTGCATTATTCAAAGGGAAACGTACTGTGAAAGCTTGGGGTGTTACAATGAAGTCTCTAATAAAATTCAATATGATAAGGCACCTCTTTTCTACACAGTTTGTAAAATTATAGGACACTCGATTTCTAATTGTAGATCAGATATCTTGTATTGGAACTTCCATAACAAGGGACATGATTTGGACAAATGTATATGGATTAGGGATGTGAGGGATAGTGTTGCAGCTATTTCTAGAATTACCAAGCTAGGGATTCATGGTTTTCCTTCCATGGAATGGAACCAAATGCTTGGGAATATGAAGGAGAAGGGTGAGATTCTTTACATGGGAAAACCTTCTATTGACAGATAAGGACACCATATAGGAATCTCCTCAGATAAAATTTCTAAGGAATTAGGTTCCAAGATATCTCATTGTCCCTCCCAAGATCTGAAAAATAGGTAATGGGTTGAAATTGTAGTAGAGGAGCAGGAAAATAGGTATCCATCTCATACTGATGTTTCTCCTAAAAATACTGATCTCTTTGATGATCAATATAAAAATGAGAATGATATATAGGATGAATTGAATATGGAGTTAAGATAGAAAAAATATTTAGTCACTACCAAAGGGAAAGGAAAATGTAATCTGGTGGTGGATTACCCTAAGTTAACCAAGAAGACTCTCTTGGGAAATGCTGGTTTTCCCAGTACCTCTCAACCATCTTCTGTTCCCTACAAGACCTTGGTAGTTTGAATCACTTTAACTCTATAAGGAAAGAAATAATCAACATACAAGGTCTCAATAGATGAATATTATTTCCAATTAGTCACTTATAGGAAATACATACCATAAAAGTCTACATCTGAGTTTGGTAAAGCCTCACCTACCGACACCTCAGGAGTAGAGGATGACAAAGACAAGTGGCATTTGAGGTGCAACCATATGCATGAAATAACAATAGTTGAGACACAAAATAGTGCTGGTGGGGATCATACCACTATCTATACATTGGAAATGGTTTTGACACTAATGAGAAGGGTTCATATCTTAGAAATATGAATCTTGGAGCTAGTGTAGACTCATGTTTGGGGAATATGGATGCTTCAATTGTGAAGAGAAATCCTACCAATGAGTCTCCCTCGATCTAGGTCTAACCAAAGGCAAGGGATAACTCACTTACTATTCTTAGAATTTTAAATAGATCCAATAGCAATGAGGTTTTCCTCAAGAAATTCGACAATGCTCATGGAATGATCCAAGTTAAAGGACATTCCCCAAGCACTAAGACTATCAATGTAAGGGGTAGTCATGATATGAAGGTATTGTTGGAGGGTTTAGGTTTAGTTGGAGAACCAGATCCTCAATATCTTGAGGATCCAACCCCACTGGATGAAAACATTGACCCTCAAGTTGATGATGACAATACATGACAAAAGCCCAAAATCTGGAGGGGGGCCTTTATCCAAGAGGTAGGGGTGGTGGCTGATCTCATTCTATAAGATGATTTTTATTATCTTGTTTCCTAGTAAACTATATAATTTTCTTTGTGGAAGTGGTATGTCATTATTTTCTACATGCCATCTCCCTTTGTACTTTATGTTTGTTTTATTTTTAATAAATTTCGGGATCATGGGTTATTACCCATTGTTCACGCCGTTTTGATATATATATATATTAATATATTAATATATAATTATAAATATAACAAATATTTTTATTATTTAAATATATTTATTATAATTTTATAATTATTTAAATAAATAAATATATTTATAATTATAATTATAAATAAATATATTTAAAAATAATTGTATATAATTATAAATATATTTATATAATTATATATATTTATATATATTTATATAATTATATATATTTATATAATTATATATATTTATTAATATATAAATATATTTATTATAATTTTATAATTTTTTTTAAAAATATATATTTATTTATATTATAATTAAAAATAAATATATTTATAAATATTTGTATATAATCATAAATAAATAAATAAATATAATTATATGTATATATATAATATATATTTATATAATTACCAAAATAGTGCGAACCATGGGTTATAGTCTATGATCCCGAATAAAACAAGAACAAAGTACAGGGGGAGATGGCATATAGAGAACAATGAGAAACTGTTGTTGCAAAAAACAAAGTAGACAACTACCCAATAAATCAGAGAAGGTTAATCGTCAATTGTAATGAGATCGACCACCACCCCTACCTCTCAAATGACGACCCCTCCTCCTAGTTTTAGGCCTTTTCTATGTCTTTTCATCATTAGCTTGAGGTTCAGTATTGTCATACGATGGGGTGGAATATTCACTAGTAAGACCTAAACCCTCCAATCATATATTCAGATCATAACAGCTCCTTGCATTGATAGTCCCAGTGTTTGAGGAATTCCCTTCACCTCAGATACTTCCATGAGCATTTTCAAATTCCTTAAGGAAAACCTAACTTCTATTAGATATATTTAAAATGTTAGTTAGACTAAGTGAACTTATCTTCGATTAAACCTGGATGTCATTAACAATAGATTTAGGCTCATTTAGGAAAGATCCCTCAATCTGCACTATCCTAGAAATCGTTTCCCTAGTTTTTTTGGATTCCCTTTTGAGCAACATCCCCTCAACTTGTGCAACTGAACTATCACCCTATGGATCATTATGTTGTATAGAATTTTGACCATGAAAAGTTCTATGGATGGGTTGTTTCTCTTTCGGTCCAAGCGCATCCAACCTCAAGACCTCAGATTCCTCCCCAGAATTGTTTCTAGCTGGGGTGGAGGTCCCAGAATGACCTTTACAAGCAGTATGAAAAATAAACAGATCTTTTGTTTTGTTTTCTTGGAATAGATAAGGATCCCATAATAAAAAGATATTTTTTACCCCAAGATCCACCAATATTCATAAATTTTTCTTCGTGACAATCTTCTCCATTGAGCCTCCCCTCACTTCCCTGAGACAAAGCATCATCCCCATCTTTTGAAGTAAGGCTATCTACAGTTGCCTCCACTTTTCTGGTATAAAATATAGAATTTTCCTACTGATCCACCCCCTCAAAATGTAAGTTTTGTTGTCCACCCAAAATGAATTGATCCTTGTTAACCAAAGGGCCATCCACAACATCATCAAGCAGAGATGGATTATCAGCGGTCTATCCAGGAAGCTTCTTTGAGGAATCCTTGTAGTCAGTGGAGGCATGTATCTCATCTGCTTCAAGAGCCTGGGCATCACTAATCAAAATCTTGGACTTAAAATTCTCAATAGAGTGCTCGGTTTTCCTACAATTAGAGCAATAAATGTTCCTTCGACAGTCTGAATCATGGTGCCCAATGTTGCAACATTGTTCACAAATGCAGGCTTCCATTCAAATATATATATATATAATTATAATTATAAATAAATATATTTATTATTTAACTATATTTATTATAATTTTATAATTATTTGAATAGATATATATTTATTTATAATTTTATAAATACTTTTTTTTAAAATTATATATATTTATAATTTTATAATTAACTATTTAAATTAGAAAATTATTAAAAAATTTATTTTATTAGATTAATTATATAAATTTCAAACATATTTTAAATGTTAAAACTTAATAAACAAAAAAGAATAAATATTTTTATATAAATTACAAATATATTGACAATATTACATGTATAGTAAATAAATATATGTATAAATAAATACCACAAAATGACTAAATTCCAAAAATTTTAAAAATCAATAAATATTAAAGATGAATAAATAATATTAAATTAAATCAATATTAAAAAAAATAATAAATAGAATTTAATAGAGAAATCTATTTTAAAAAAATGAATTCATATATGATTAACTACAAGAATTGTAAACACGTACAAAAATAAAGGAAATATTAAAAATGAATTTAAAAAACTTAATTATATAAATTTCAAATTTTTTAAAAATATTACAAATTAATAAATAAAATTGAATAAATACTAATCATATGAATTAAAAACATATTAAAAATAATACTTAGTAAAATATAAATATGTATAAAAAATGAATAAATTCCAAAAATATTATATCAAAAATGAAAAAATATACATCAAATGTGAAATAAGTACATGTCATATATACACGTTTACACATGTTCTATATATATATATACATTCCAGATATATGTTCATATATACATACACATACATATATCTATAGACATACAAAATTTATATATACACATACACAAAACACACACACACATATATGCACATAGACATTGATATAAATATATAAGTTCAAATATCACATATTAATAATAAATCATTTATATTTATATAATTTTTTTGTATTATTAAAACATATATATTAATATAACATATTTATATTAATTATATACATGCATTTTGAAATTAATTTATATAAATAAACATTTTTTTGAATATAAATATGATAATTTTATATATAATAATACTATTTTTTATTAAAAGTTTTTATCAATTCTAATAAAAGCACTGATAAAAATTCACTTTTATTAGTGATTTATGTTTAGTGCTGATAAAATCCATCACTAGATAAAGCATGATATGTGTTAATAAATAATGTGAAAGTTTTTTAGATTTATGATAGTGACTTACAAACACATAAAATGGTCATTGCTGCAAGAATTTTTGTGCTCAATTTATAAAAAAATATTTGATCTATGAAAAGAATTATGTGTTATATATTATATTTAAATGTGATTCAAAACACATGTGATATATTTTTTAGTTTTAATAATTTATTAATAGTTTTTATAGTATAATATTTAAGAAGCAGAACTTGTTCTATATTTTCATTTATTGAGAAAAAATTTAAAAATGTGAGAGCATTTGTTCCATTTTTATAAGAAAATAATGTTTTATGAATTTACTCATATAAATTTGCTTGTTTATTGAAATTTTTTCATGTAAATCCCATTTTCTGATAAGTTCAATATATAATATAAATTATTTGGCCATATTTTATATTTATAAATATTGTTCTTATATGTCAATCATTTATTATTGTATAGATACAAATAAGATAAGAATTGGATTGATTTGATGAATATATTTTCAATATAATATTTTTAGGGGATTATGATTTCTTTTGATTTCACCAATGTTTGGTCCCGGTTATGGGATAGTTGAACGTTCAAGAGGGGGGGGGGGGGTTAATTGAACACTTTATAAAATTTTAAAGTTTAAATTAGAGTTTAAAATTATTTTTTAGTGTAAATATAAATAAAATAAACACATGTATTTTTATAGTAGTTCAAATCAAAGTGATCTCATGTCTACTCTTCACTTATCTCTATACCTAAAAAAAATAATACCCACTAAGTAATGAATTTTAAATGAGAGTTGAATCAAAATTAATAAATAACTTTTCTAGTTGTTGTATAACCAACACAACCAGACTTTTGATGGATATTCACAAC
The DNA here is from genome assembly GCA_963277665.1 of Viscum album. Taxonomy (NCBI): domain Eukaryota; kingdom Viridiplantae; phylum Streptophyta; class Magnoliopsida; order Santalales; family Viscaceae; genus Viscum; species Viscum album. Next base: position 57,016,032 of record OY728154.1, read on the forward strand.
CCATTACAATACATACTTTTTTCACACCTAGAGTCACAACCCAATTTACTGTCTTTTTCTACCTAGAGGAACAACCCAAGAATATTGCCTTATTCTACCTAAAGTCACAACCCAAAATGTACCTTTCTATATACAGTATAACATTATACTAAAGTCCTAATTTTGAATTCCGAAGTATACACCCAAAATCACACACACAAGAAAGATAAAAAGAATACACCACCACATAACCATATTTAAAATGATGGAAGATCTAAATGTAGAGGTCGCATTTTGATCACTACACACAAGAAAGATAAAAATAATACACCACCACATAACTATATTTAAAATGATGAAATATCTAAATGTATAGGTCGCCTTTTGATCACTTAAATAGCGAAGTTCATCATATTGAAGTCTAGTAAAAGGATCACAATAGTAGTGATAAAAAATGTGTACATCAACATGGCGTGTAACACACCTCTATTTTTCAAGTAATTTAGTTCATGTATCCTCAATTTAGAGAAATTTCACTGGGTCTACCAAACTCTATTGATAGATTTTATTCATTCATGAAATCTTCAAAAATAATAATCTTCATTCTCAACATCTTTAAAAACTTAGATGTTGCAATTCTTCATTTCTCAAAGCAAAAGTTGCAACTCTCCTTTTTGCTGATAATGAACTACTTTAGAGTTGTTTATTTATTCTCATTAAAATAAACTTTATCATATGATATACATGATTCAATTATAATAAATTATTAATAATAAATATTAATGTGGAATTTTTCAATATTTTATAAAAATTAAAACAATCTAAAAAAAGAGACAATGTACGACAATAATCAGATTGCATCATGTGGTGCCTACAAGTAGCTAAAGCTACCAAATTTTGTATTGGCCCAATGTTTGAAAGGGATCAAGGATGGTGAATTATTATTTTGGAACCATATTACCTTTCCATGGTCTCTTTGGTTTTAGATCATCCAACTATATCTATATCTTTGGGTCTCCTTTTGGAGGAGATTTGGTTTGTATCTTCGGGCTTTAATCACTGCTGTGTTTCCTTTGTTACAAGAGTGGGTAATATGGTTTCCCACCATGTTTCAAGATATAAGAGAATTTCAGACATGTTAGTATGGTTTGGTAGTGTACCACTTGGGACTAATTCCTTTGGATCCAAAAATTTGGATCCCTTATAATTGAATTTGATTGTTTCCTTAAAAAACATTTAATTACAATAATAAATACCCCACTAAACTAGCTATAAAATTTCATGTAATTTCCTATAATTCATGCACATCAATATCACTTTAATATTATATTCATATTCAAATTAATATATATATATATATATATATAATCAATGTAAATAAATATTTAAATAAAACAGATAATAATTTGAAAAACTCATTGTCCTAAAAATTCAAAGTCCTAATCACAAGGATCATCTTTCACATAAATATCATATCCTCTATAAGAATTATTCTGTGTTTTTATAAGTATCATTTTTTTACATTAACATAATTTTGTGCTGTGTAAGGATGATTTTTGTATAAGCACGATTCCTTTGTGAAAAATAAATCTTTATAAGGATGAATGTATAACTACATATGCATCATTTTTCTACTATGTAAATATGATTTTGTAAGATTGTAAGGATAATTTTTAAATGCACATAAAGATAATTTTGTTACTATGTAAGGATCATTAAACTCTTATAAAAATTTTAGACAATTACTTCAGCATATGAGTCATAATAAAACTCATATTGTGATGGAAATTTCTCTAAAATAAGTTAATAAAACAAATGAAAAAATTAAAGATTTTTTTAAATTATAACTATCATGAACTGCCAACCCAGACAACCCATCAAACTAGGATCCAAAACAGACCATGAAAAGACCCAAAGGGCATTCCCAATCCCCATGGGTAGGTGAAATGCACCTGAGAATCCAACAATGAATAGATGGAATGGTTTTCCTAACCTAAAACAACATACATGACATACATAGAGAGAAATATAAATAAAAAATAAATATTACAAAGTAAACAAGAATAAAAAAATGATAAAACCAAAGTATCAAGTCATAATCAAGGTACATGTACCAAAAAAACCAAAAAGGACAACCTAAACTATGAAACACTTCTTTGTGTGATACATGGGAAACATCCTACCGTCTCTCCACCAACCTCCCATTCCCATTTTACATAACCCTCACTACCTCACTAGAGTTCCTTTCCATTTCCTATACCAAACAAAATAAGATCTACACACCCTTGAGGGAGTATGTAGGGTGTGATCTAAACCAGATAAGTAGGATCCTGCCCAAGTGTTCCATAAAAAGTCGTCATCAAATAATCCCAATATGCTCAATATAAGAAAAACATGGCATGATAAATCACTTTTCAAATTTATATACAAATCATGGTATATGTAAGATATCTAAAAATTTTAGAGAGAGTAATGAACCTAAAGGAGAGATAATCATCATGAGAACAAGGAAGGAACCCTAACAAAAATATTGGATCCTTAGTAGATGTTATCATTGGTAATGATCACCAATTTTATAAAGACTATGATGATTCAAATGTTGATGTGTGCATTAATCCAAAGAGACACTAACATAGGGGATACTTTGTAATCTATTTTTCAAAGGAATAAATACAAATTATTTCTTATGATCAATGTTTTATACTTGTTGAAAAAATTATCAAGCACAGAGCCTCACTTATCTTACTAATAAAGTCTCTGACAACTATTGTATTTATTGTATTTCATGTTGGTATATTGGGATCTTTGAATTTTTTTCCATTTGTCATCTGAAATGAATAATACCATCTCTATATGAGAGGTTCTTGGTCCTTCGATGGTTTCTCTATGAAAGTATTGAAATGGTCCTCAGACTTCAGCACTAATTTTGAGACCCCCATTATACCTATATGGTTTAGATTTCATGGTTTGATGCTTCATCACTTTAAAAAATATTCCCTCTTTTTTATTACTTGATTAATTATACATCCCTTGAAATTAGACACTACTACTAAAAATATATCAATACCTTATTTTAATAGATTCTATTCAGAGCTTGAAATCACTCAACCTCTCTCATCCTTCATATGGATTCAAAACAAAAACTCTATCTTTTTATAGGAGGTTGTCTATGATAACCTACCGGTTTATTATAGAAAATTTATTAAAATCATTCACTCATAAAAGATATGTATAAAAAATACTTACCTTGCATCCCCCCTTATATGAAATAAATCAATCTGGGATGAAAAAAGAATGTATAAGGGGATTATTGCTACTTTCTCTAGAACCCTAGGAATCTTGTTGATAAAAATATTAATAAGGAAATGGATGGAACTTCTAAGTATCATCCCTCTCTTGAAATTTACTATAGATTTGTGGATGATGTTCATGATTCCCATACTATCCATGAGGATAAGGGGGATATTAACAGGATTGAGAAATCTTCCCTAGATACCCCAAAAGTTGTTCAATCTATGTAATAGGGGGACCAAAAAGTTCACTTTTATTCTGGTGAATCTATTCATGATTCATATGTGCAATCTTGTCAGATTGAGGATGCTTACTTGAAGTTGAGTGCTTGAAAATATAAAAAACCAATGGTTGACTCAGTTGGATTCATTAATCCACATCCTAGAAATATTCAGAAGCTTAGATATTATTCTAATCTCTAGAGAACAATTATTACAAGATCCTTAGGGATCTCAATGAATGTGAACATAGATATTCCCCCACAACATGTGGTTGCTGAGGATATTATTTCATCCTCTAATGAAGAATATTATAAAGATATCAATAATCTTAATAATTTCACCCATGTTTTGAAGGAAGTTCATAAGGAATATGTCTATACATGGGTTTAGGAATAGAATATGCTGTATTATCACAAATACCAAAATAATAAGTTAACTATGGATGATATTATAAAAATCATAGAGTGTATGTTCAAGT